>OY751315.1:33775401-35220401 GCA_963564615.1 Rhorus exstirpatorius | reverse complement strand
ATTCAACCGTTCGATGTTAAAAAAAAGTTTTCAGTTTCCACGATTTCGGTATTCTTAATTTTGACAGTTGAAACGTCAGATTTCGTGAGCTCAGAAACCTCTTTTGAGATATTTATTATCGCACTTGACCATTCGTTCCCTCGTAGCTTAACGATTTTTCCGAATTCCCGTTCGCCATTTTGAACTTTGAATAATCGATTTTTTATCGAAATATAATAATTCGCCGCTTTGAATGATTCCATATTAATAGAACAATGATTTTTATTTCGAAAATATGATTAATCATATCAAACTGCAAATCAGCCGTTTTAGATTAATTTTTTGTGTCAAGTTCATCGGGACGGATCGGGATGAATTATAATTTTATCTCGTAAAATCTCGAATTATTCGAAAAAAGCAACAGCAACGATATATTATATTTTCGATGATCAGGTCGGGGCTGCGGTGGTAAAATTTACAATTACGCCGGTTTATTCACATCGCCGATGTATCCGGGCAATTATCGCAACGACAGCCTGTGCGTTTGGGAAATAAGCGTACCGCGGGGTTATCAGGTCGCTCTGCAGTTCGCTTTCTTTGATCTCGGCACGAGCGATCTTTGCGGTACGGATTATCTCAGAGTGCAAGAGGACTTTGAGGGCGGTGAACGCGACGAAACGTATTGCCCGGGGGTAAATAGATTTTTTTTTTCTTCCCCCCGCATTCGTTGAAAGCTAAAAATAAAAAAAAAAACCCCCCCAAAAAAACTGAAAAGGGAAACGAACGATGAATTTTTTCGTTCTCGTAGCAAATACCCGCGATGTTCAGAGCTTCGGGAAATAGCGTTAAGGTGACTTATGCTTCGAGCGTTAACAACGGGGGTACCGGTTGGATGATTCGATTCACGGCAATACAAAGCAGTGAGTATATACTACTCGGTGGTTGGGCAAAAAAACTTCCATCGAACGTACGAAATTTTGGAAGAATTTTTTTTTTTTTTTTTCATTTTTAACAATTCTTTCAGCGGACGTAATCGAACAGTTCCGTGGATATGGCAACAGAGACAGTCCGTTTCATCCCGTCATGATACTATAGATTGAATACTTCGTGCTCGAGTGAATTTTTTTTTTACACCCTCGTTTGACTTTTTTTTTTACCCACGAAACTCGAAATTTCCGTGCTGTATCGATGAGAGAATGGGGGAAAAAAAAAAAGGAATTATTTTCCATCTGATTCTCATTAAACTCATCGTTTTTTTTTTTTTTATTAACACTCGAGTAAAGTACACGTCGATACAGAGAATTTTTCAGCGGATTTTTTGAAAATTGTTTTGAATTGCTTTGAATTGTTTTGAAAATTCACATTTTTCGGTTAATTGACTCTTTTTTTTTTTTTTGCGAACATGCGTACATTGGATTTGCCGAGGCACCAAGTCTGATAAATCGTATACAACTTTTATAGCCACGAAACGATTTTATTTGCAATATTTTTCAGCTGACATCGTCGAAATCTTCGATAGTGAATTTTTTGGTGATATTGGGTGACGAAATGCCTTAAAAAAAAATTGAAACTCTTCGATTTCAAAAATTTTCTTAGCTATTAATGTTTGTTGTTGATGTTTTTTTTTTTCGAATCATTCGATAAACTCTGTACAGATGATGGGAATAAAGAAAAACAAATTTCTACACTTATACGCAACTGTGTCTCTGCTTATTTATTCATTTTCATAAGTTTTAGGCTTTTTTTGACATTTTTTTTTTTTTTTCATTTTTTCACACAACACATCTCTGAGGTTTCAATTTTTGTACGTTCTGGGCTTTTTTTTCTTTCATTTGTTCAAAAAATATTTTCAAGGTTTTCGGAATCATTTTTTCATGATTAATCGTCCTAATTAAAAAATTGAAACTCTTCGATTTCAAAAATTTTCTTAGCCATTGATGTTTGTTGTTGTTTTTTTTTTTTTTTTTTTTTTGAACTATTCGATAAACTTCGTACAGACGATGGGAATAAAGAAAAACAAATTTCTACACTTATACGCAACTGTGTCTCTGCTTATTTATTAATTTTCGTAAGTTTTAGGCATTTTTTGACTTTTTTTTTTTCATTTTTTCACACAACACATCTCTGAGGTTTCAATATTTGTACGTTCTGGGCTTTTTTTTTCTTTCATTTGTTCAAAAAATATTTTCAAGGTTTTCGGAATCATTTTTTCATGATTAATCCTCCTAATTAAAAAATTGAAACTCTTCGATTTCAAAAATTTTCTTAGCCATTGATGTTTTTTGTTGTTGTTTTTTTTTTTTTTTTTTTTGAATCATTCGATAAACTTCGTACAGACGATGGGAATAATGAATTACAAATTTCTACACTTACACGCGACTGTGTCTCTGCTTATTTATTAATTTTCGTAAGTTTTAGGCATTTTTTGACTTTTTTTTTTTCATTTTTTCACACAACACATCTCTGAGGTTTCAATATTTGTACGTTCTGGGCTTTTTTTTTCTTTCATTTGTTCAAAAAATATTTTCAAGGTTTTCGGAATCATTTTTTCATGATTAATCCTCCTAATTAAAAAATTGAAACTCTTCGATTTCAAAAATTTTCTTAGCCATTGATGTTTTTTGTTGTTGTTTTTTTTTTTTTTTTTTTTTGAATCATTCGATAAACTTCGTACAGACGATGGGAATAATGAATTACAAATTTCTACACTTACACGCGACTGTGTCTCTGCTTATTTATTAATTTTCGTAAGTTTTAGGCATTTTTTGACTTTTTTTTTTTCATTTTTTCACACAACACATCTCTGAGGTTTCAATATTTGTACGTTCTGGGCTTTTTTTTTCTTTCATTTGTTCAAAAAATATTTTCAAGGTTTTCGGAATCATTTTTTCATGATTAATCCTCCTAATTAAAAAATTGAAACTCTTCGATTTCAAAAATTTTCTTAGCCATTGATGTTTTTTGTTGTTGTTTTTTTTTTTTTTTTTTTTGAATCATTCGATAAACTTCGTACAGACGATGGGAATAATGAATTACAAATTTCTACACTTACACGCGACTGTGTCTCTGCTTATTTATTAATTTTCGTAAGTTTTAGGCATTTTTTGACTTTTTTTTTTTCATTTTTTCACACAACACATCTCTGTCTCTGAGGTTTCAATATTTGTACGTTCTGGGCTTTTTTTTTCTTTCATTTGTTCAAAAAATATTTTCAAGGTTTTCGGAATCATTTTTTCATGATTAATCCTCCTAATTAAAAAATTGAAACTCTTCGATTTCAAAAATTTTCTTAGCCATTGATGTTTGTTGTTGTTTTTTTTTTTTTTGAATCATTCGATAAACTTTGTACAGACGATGGGAATAAAGAAAAACAAATTTCTACACTTATACGCGACTGTGTCTCTGCTTATTTATTAATTTTCGTAAGTCTTAGGCTTTTTTTGACATTTTTTTTTTTTTCATTTTTTCACACAACACATCTCTGAGGTTTCAATTTTTGTACGTTCTGGGCTTTTTTTTCTTTCATTTGTTCAAAAAATATTTTCAAGGTTTTCGGAATCATTTTTTCATGATTAATCGTCCTAATTAAAAAATTGAAACTCTTCGATTTCAAAAATTTTCTTAGCCATTGATGTTTGTTGTTGTTTTTTTTTTTTTAAATCATTCGATAAACTCTGTACAGACGATGGGAATAAAGAAAAACAAATTTCTACACTTATACGCGACTGTGTCTCTGCTTATTTATTAATTTTCGTAAGTTTTAGGCTTTTTTTGACATTTTTTTTTTTCATTTTTTCACACAACACATCTCTGAGGTTTCAATATTTGTACGTTCTGGGCTTTTTTTTTCTTTCATTTGTTCAAAAAATATTTTCAAGGTTTTCGGAATCATTTTTTCATGATTAATCATCCTAATTAAAAAATTGAAACTCTTCGATTTCAAAAATTTTCTTAGCCATTAATGTTTGTTGTTGTTGTTGTTGTTTTTTTTTTTTTTTTTTGAACTATTCGATAAACTTCGTACAGACGATGGGAATAAAGAAAAACAAATTTCTACACTTATACGCGACTGTGTCTCTGCTTATTTATTAATTTTCGTAAGTTTCAGGCTTTTTTTGACATTTTTTTTTCATTTTTTCACACAACACATCTGAGGTTTTAATTTTTGTTGGGCTTTTTTTTTCTTTCATCTGTTCAAAAAATATTTTCAAGGTTTTCGGAATCATTTTTTCATGATTAATCCTCGTTGGTGTCATCGATGATCCTCACAGTGCAAGAATCCAGAGGAGCCTCGTTCTCCTCTTCATTTTCGTTCTCCTCTTCATTTTCTCGTATCTCGTCTCTCTCCGTTTCGTCTTTCTCATTTTTATTTTTCAAATTATCGGTTTTTTCAATGATTTTCACAGATTCTTTGCAATCAAGCTCGAAAGAATCTTCCGTTTTCTCGGGCTTACCGGTGCAATATTTTTTTCCCGATTTTTTCGATTTTCTCTCGACATTCGGCTCATTTCTCCTCTCGCGTCTTTTACACTTTCCCATTTTCTTTTTAATTTTCACGTCATTTCTCTCCGTCTCAGCGACGTCCTCCTCCTCGTCCTCCCCATTCGAATCATCGTCCTTCTTTACGATCGTCTTGTCCCTCGATCTTTCATTTTTTCCGTAAACGAACTTTTCATCGTTGGCTCGCCCCGTGCATTTTCGTACATTTTTCTCACTCGATTCCTCCGCCGATTTTTCCTCTTCCTCCTCGCTGTCCTCGGAATTGATATCGCTGCGTTTTTCCGTATTCCTCGCTCGTTTGGAGTCCTTCGAGGCGGATTTGAGGGAAGAAATTTTTCGATTCGAAAGATCGTCAGTGTCGTACGAATCAATGGATTCGTCGATAGATCGTTTGTCAACGATCGAGGATTTGCTCGATTTTTTCGACGATCGTGAATTCGTCGGATCTAACTTTTGATCTTGTTTCGAAATTTTTTTATTTCTCGATGCCTCGTGCTCGTTTCCACGATGACTCGGCTCATTTTTATCCTCGATCGAATTCAATTTTTTTCGATACTCGTCCTCATCGGAAACGCCTCGTTCAGCGCTCGTTTTTTCCTCGCGTGTGACTTCCGATTCGGTCTCGTCGTTCGAGCGACGCTTTTTGTCACGTGATTTATCATGATGCCTGATATTTTTGTGCCTGTCACGATCATCGGTCGAACGATCTCTGCAATCGTCGCGGGCAACGTTATACCAATATAGTTAAATGTTAATTTTCTTTTCTTTCGTTATTTCGATTTTATGTCGAAATAGAGAGAGAGAACAAAATAGTTAATTATAATTATTAAAATACTTTAATTTCAGTAATTAAAAATAACTCGCATTAATTATTACGAGTAATAATTAAAAAAATTTATTTTCTTATAAATATAATTCTTTTGATTTATTTGTTTTTGAAAAATTTATATATTCACTTTTCACGGTTATTCGTTTCCTCGATGCTGAAGCTTCGTTTGTTCCTTCCCGATTTTTCGCGAGCCGATTTTTTCCCTGAGACATCGTTGAAAATTATCAGAACGATGAGAAGAAACAACGTGACCGTGACCAAAATCCTGACGAATTAATGAGAATAAGTTTCAATGAAATTTTTTTACACGAAAAAAAAAAGATAATTCTATCACAAATCTGTCGTAATTTTCTCATTATGGCGTATACGAAAATAAAACTCACCGCATCTCGGAGCTTTGAAAGTTTTCCGACGCTCAAAACCGCGCATGAGAGACCGAGGGAGAGAAAGACGCAAAATTTCCGTACAAAATGTTTCTTTGAAATTAAATCTGGAGAACGCGTTACCGCGATCACCATACACGTCGAGCGTTCGTTATCGAATAAGACGATGGGCCCTTTATACGCTCTCGTACATACGACAACGACGAAAATCCTTGAACAAGCATTGTTCGCGATAATTAAGTCGTCTGCGTCTTTCCGAACGAATAATACTGATATCATTTATATGTATACGTTCGTCTATACTCGTCTATATCTTTGATTATGTGTTATTAAGAGAAAAAAAAAAAGAAATACGATTATCCGACACCTCGCGAAACAATGTTTCACTAAATGAATTTTCTTCTGGAAACTTCACGAAAGCCCTTGAAAACGAAGGAAGTTATTAATTTTGTAAAAAATATTATAAATCATAAATTAATAATTTTATTCATTTATATTTATAAAAAAAAGGTAATTTTCTAATTGTTGATTGTGAAAATCATGTTCAACGATATTAGAAAAAATTTAAAAAATAATAAATTTATATTAAAAAAAAAAACAATCCTTCGATTTCGAATTATGGGCAATTATATTGGCATCATAGGCAAAATGTGTATGACGCAAATCGTCAAATGTCGACGACATCTTTTTGATAAGATAACGACCTCTCACAACGTTCTTTGACTATATTTACGCCATCATATATATTCAAAACTCCCGAGAGAAGACAGAAATCGAGTCACGACTATGTTACAAAATAACATCGGCAATGATTGCGATGCGTTTGTTATATTCGTTGAGAAAGCTACGACGCACTTCAGCGCTCTTACGAATATACAATAATAGTTATGCTACGATAAATCTTTGAATTTTTTTTCTTCTCCAACAATCGTGTCAACCGTTATTTATGGTCTTGGACTCGTGTTTGTGTCTTGACAAAGATACAAACACGATCGAGGGCAATACACCGTAACAGGAACGAAAATTTGTCACGTTATTAAAATTCTTTTAAAATTTTCAATAATTATTACCAAAACTGTTGTTGGTGTCTTTGATGTCGTTGACTTTTTTTTTATCGATTCATTGGAAAAGTTATGTGTGTCAAAAATCAATTATAACAATTCGTAAAGAAGAAAAGTAATTTTTCTGAATTTTGAGCTGACCAAATTTTTCAAAAACATTTTATCAATATATTTTTGGCATTATTATTGTCCAGTCTTTGGTGTCTTCGATGTCGCTGATATTTTTTCTTGAATTTTCATCAGTGTAGGCTTAATTTTTTTTTTTTTTCTTGTCGATCTGCGCTATATAGAAGGAAAGTTAAAAATACGTACACCGATATTTACTTTCGATAGCTCATTTTATTTACTGAAAAAATTACTCTCTAGCGTCGATTGGCCGATCGAAATTTCTTCAAATTATTATTTAGCCTTCACCGGACTTGTCACGTAGCAGCGAAAAATCGAAAAAAAAAAAACCGAATAATTAATGAAGTCAGTAATCTTTGAAAAATTATTATTGGATCAGCAAGATGACAATTCTAAAGGCAATTAACGATTAGGAGGGACGTTCAAAATTAGAATTAAATGAAACAATTTTTTATGAAAATTATATCCATGTATTGACCCGTAATTTTCGAGCAGTTTTACAATGTGATTTATACAAGTACAATTTATATTTATATTATGTATATAAGTACACTATTAAAGTACATTTTTTTTTTCTGTGTGATTGAGAATAAAATTATTGGATTATACGAACGAGTGTTGAGTCTTTATCGTGAAAATTGCACAATATGGGCTTTAACATTTTTTGAACGAAAACTTCAACAAGGTACTCGACTGTCAGACGAGTCATCGTTCGTCAGAACTTGAGAAGCTGCTATCTCGTTTTTTTTTTTTTTCCTTAATTTTTGCCTTTTAATTTTTTTTTTGTTTCTACCCAGCTGGAATTCATGGTCTTACTTTACTATAAAAACGTATTTATACCTATGTATTAATTCTTCGACGATCCCTGGAAAGAAAGCTCGTTGTAATGAGATTTTGCGAAGGAAAGAGAAAGCAAATTATGGAACTGCCAGAATTTGAAACAAAAAATTAATTTTCACACCGATATTAACAGAAAATATCGCGAATGTTTGAAATTTCCTACCAAATGATCGTCGAAGGATCAAATAACGATTGTAGATTTGCGAATTTATATTCTCGAATTTATATTTATGTACACATACTTGAATGAACGAAGAGGTGAATTTTTTTTCTTATGCGTGTGATCGACACCTATTTGTATTGTAATAAGTATAAAAATAGTTAAAATTACAATACTCGCACGATCCCAGACCACATATATATATATATATAATATATATATATATATATATCTTTTGACATTCTTCTCTTTTGTGACGTACCGGAGGAATTATTTTTCTTTCACTTTTGTTTTTTTTTCTCTCTTCAACCTCCATATTTAGTGAATACGATGATGAGTCATGGACATAAATTTTTCGTCAACGTAATCATTATTTTTTTTTTTTTTTTTTGCTTCATCGACTCTTAATTCTTTTCAATATCCTTACAAAGACTCCTTTTTCTTTCGCAATTGAATCGATGAAGGAAAAAAAAAAAAAATTCTTTCGGCGAAACCTAATTTTGTCTTATCGCGCGCACGAGTAACTTTGCGTATATTTAATCGTCATATCAATTTATTATCGTCGAGGAATATTTAATTTTTGAGAAAAAAAAAAATTCACGATCGCATGACGATGATAATGTTTGTGCACGATAGCAAGAACTATGTAACATGGAAGGACGTTTACGATGGAGGCACGGAAAATAGAAATGTGGATTATTATTTTTTTTTTTTTTAATTTTTCTCCATTCGAATTATCAATGATTCAACGAGTCGTAAAGTATATACTCGAGAACGATCGAAATTTTCACGTGACAGGGAATCAAAGTTACGCAATTTTTTCTTGGTAATCAGGAATGAAACTGAATGACGACGAAATTACGGATTGAGGATTTTTTTTTTGTTCTCTTCGAACGAAATCTGATCCACGCTGCTGTGTGTGAGATCTATCGAAAGGCACTGATAACAATAGCTCAAGTTCGTAATAATTTGAACTTTAGAAGAAAAAAAAAAATCTATATTATCATGAATACGAAAATCCGCTGCAATTTTCGTTGAAAAAAAAAAAAAAATGTCCGTAATTGCGTCATCGCGATTTTGGGCATTCGTCATGATCGATTAATTTCCTTTTTGCCAATTTGTCTCCTCACGAAACTCTGCCCTATACATATATATATATATATATATATATATATATATTTATGATTTTAAGCCCCACTTGTGATTACACAAATCGAAGAATAATACGAATACGAACATATTTTACCGACTATACCTTCTATGAGATCCGTGTTTGTTTATCTTAATTAATTAGGGCGATTGATCAATGTGTCACGATTGAACGTAAAATTTCATCACAGAAAATTCGCAGATAATCAAAAACGCCGGCAGACTCGCTCATCGATTTTTTTGTGCTCTAATTTTTTTTTTTCATCTTTTTCCTTTTTTAATTTTTTTAATATGTAATATAAGTTTTTGCTTCTCCATAATAATATGATATCTCGCGAGAAATTTTGCTCGAAAATCGAGAAATATATTACAAGCGACTATCAACGGTTTCCTGAGATGCCCATTTACATCAAAATACTTTTTTTTTTTTTTTTTTTTTTTTTGTTAGAATAAACTATCAACGTACCCTGAAGTCTTGTGTCAGATCTGTACATATATCATATATTTATATCTCGTTTAAACTATGAAAACTTATTATCGTGGAGAATCGATGAGAATTATGTATATATGTGTAATTTGCATGTAAATTTTTTTTTTTTTTCCATTAAAATTAATTGATTTTAATTCAATTTAAATTTATATGTAAATGTACACATATATATATATAATACGCATCGCGAAACAGTGTTGAATTTGAATTTACTATAATTAATCGTATGCAACGTTACGCTTGTTCAGTTTGGCTCAATTTTCTCGAAACGATTTTGCCATTTCTGTGAGGCGAATCGTTCAACGGGGCCGAATCCTCGTCCACGGACTGCGGATACTTTTGATCGGGATAATTCCACTCTTGTATATCGGCAGTTCCGAATATCTGATATACAATGTACGTACCGCATGCTATACAGGCCGTCACACCAAACACGGTTCTCCAAGCGTCCAGCGTTTGCTGTTTTTTTTTTTTTTTTTTCCCCCAAGAAACGGAAGAAAAGAAATATCGAAAAAATTATTTTTTTTTCGGCAATTGTCATTGCCAAAAATAATTATTTAAGACGTTTGAGAGGCGAAAAAAAGTTGGTAAATTTTTGTCAATTTTGTCGCTCGCGTAGAGAGTGACTTCGTAATTAATCTTGGCTTGCCTTAATTAATTAAGGCTTTCGTTGATTAGAGCCAAAAGCACATCACCCAATGAATCTCGAGTGTTTCTTTGAGATAGTTAATTTTTTTTTTTTGCACTGCTGATTCCAAAGAAATGTCGAAATAGTCAAATATTCTTTGAGATGGAGCAATTCGAGGCAGCTTAATTATATTCAATCGACAATTTTTCGATAGATAACGATTAACAAAGGATAATCTTAAAAATACAAGCCTGTTTGTATATTATGAAGATTGCCATTTGTAGAAAAAAAATGAAATTTCCAAAAACACCGATAAAATAATATTACGATTGATAAATTTTCAGTACTTTTGTTGTTAAAAATTAATATTCTTGGCAAATTCGATATTCAGGATTTTTTAAAACAATGATTTTTCTACTCACGCTATTTTGAGTGAGCAGTCCAGCTGCAATGGGCGATAAGAAACTCGCTGTCATGTGGATTGTCTGGGCGAATGCTAATACAGGACCTACGAACAATTCGGAAAAGATTACATAAGATTTTTATGAATTTGATGTGACAAAAATGATTATTTCTTATTCATCTTTGTCAGATTATTAATTTTTTTGATGATTGGGTGTAATAATTTTAATGATTGTCAATATTGATCATTGCTCGATGGGAAAAAAATAAATTAAATTGCCGTATATTATTATTATTATTTTACCTACTCGAAGAAAAAAAAAAAAAAACTTGAGAGCCAGAGTTATCGAATATTTTTAAAAAGAGCAAGAAAGTCATATTTTAAAAGAGAAAAATTCTATATCTTGGTATAGATCAAGTTATCGTATGTCTGTATTGTTATAATTGAATCTTGTATCATTAGAACACGAGTCATAAAATCTGAAGGTTTTAACGAATTTTTTTTCTGACTAGATTTTTTTTACACAATTCGCGATATTTTAATCAATTTGAGACTGAGAGATTCGCGAAAAAGATATGAAATGTAGAAATTTATAATTTGCAGGAATTTCGAATCACGAGTTATAATAGCATGTTAAAAATCTCTGACTCACCAGCAAAGTTCGGTGCAATGTCGACAATATTGGCCATCGCACCTGCATACGCGGCTGTTATGAGGGTAACAGCTATAAACCAAACGATCAACACGAGAACAATGTTGCATCCCAAATAACCGATAGCTAAAACAAGAATTCCTGGCACAACTTGAGCTAAAGCGAATGAAAGAAGAAAAAAATTACGACGATCGTTAGTTTTTATTATCAGGTTAAAAAAAAAAAAAAAAACATTAATTAAAATTGGATCTTGACTCAATTAAGACTCACAAAGAGCGGTGAAGACCTTGCGAATGTTCGTAAGTGTCATTATTCTTCGCGTCACGAGAACATCGGCAATGTAGCAGAATACTACGGAGCTGAGATAGCTACAGATAAATGGTGCACCGGACAAAAGACCGTTCTGCAAATAATCATCGAATAAAGTACATGGTATGCATTCGTTGAGAAAAAATGAGATTTTTTTTTATCACACGGAAAGTCGTTGAAATGTATTTTTGGATTCTCACAGTTTGGATGCTGAATCCGAGAACGGTTTTCATGTACGTCGGGCCGGGAATAATGAAGACATAGTGAACCCATATCCTGCCGAATGTCGTTATACCGATCGCCCATGCGGGCCACGAGGTCAGAATCGATCTCCAAGGTACTGGCATACCCTGGCACCAAAGAAAAGCAACACATTAATCAGTTCCTCTGATGGAATGCGGGGAAAACAACACGAATTTCCAATGAAAATTCTTTGGGACATTTTGAAAGGCTGCGATTGCATCCTGAGCATATTTTGATTAGGCATGTTCGATCAATCGTAGGACCATAGGGATGGAGAAGTATTTGTAGCAAGTTCTTTTCCCCCGGAATTCTTGGATTAAGGTGATCGGTCAAGGTATGAACAGTATAAGGCAAACCTTGTCAATCTAATCATGTAAAATCATAGGGACAATCAATGAAGACGATTTTTGTAAATATTTTATCCACCCAATAAACGTATTTGGTGGAATGAAAAATTTCAACGTTGCTTCAAAGTGCCTGGTGACACTTCGAGACCGGTAAATATAGTCTTCCGTGACTCATAGGTTTACACATTACAAGAAATTTAGGATGGGATCGAACAGCCTGGAACTGAATTATCGCCATTACAACAGCCTATTGTATCGCTTGTCCAATCTGTAAGGTGAGCGTCCCAATGGCTGTACTTGTACCAGTCGCTGGATATAGTAAGTATAGTTGAAAATAGGGTGTGTTCAGTTACTGGTTCAAGTCCAGCTATCGGGACATTTACCTCAACATCTTTCCTCAAAAGTTGCTTTCTCTTTAGCCCGTTGGAAATTCGCAAATATTCATAAATACCTACATATAGTTATCTGGACCAAGCAGAGGGCAAAAAAATATATTCTCAATCAAAATATTTCTCTTTGAAAGCTTCAGAGGCCATAAAAGAATATTCAACTATGAGAGAACTATCGTTGTTTGAAAAAGAGTATCCCAATCATCCCAGAATTATTCGATCACTGTCACTCGTCATTATCACACTTATATATCAGCTATTTTGATTATTTTAATTTAAATCGTTCATATATACGCACCTCATTACCGACGACCTGATTCCCGACACTTCCCTGAATGTATCGCAATTCCTGCTGCGATATCCTCGGATGCGATGCCGGTGTATCGAACGCGAGAAGATACCAAACGAGACACCAAAAAACACCGATGCTCCCGGTCGTGTAGAAGACAATCCGCCAGCCGCAATGGGCGATGATAAATCCGCACAAGAAGTAGGTTATCCCGATGCCGAAACTGAACCCTTGAATATAGATAATCTAGACGTTAGGCGGGTCAGCTCACCCACAATTTCGAGGCCGGTAGAGGATGAAACATGATGAACTTGACGAGAAGGCTCTATTTTCTCTCTCTGTCTCGCGCATCGACGACACTGCGCTCAAGCTTCATCGCCGCATTATATTTTTGCTCCTTCGCAATCCCCGTGCTTTTTTTTGTCACATTCGGGAATTTCTGCAATGCGATTCAAATGAATATTTAGTAATGAGACGACGGAGGACTGCACAAAACGATGGACGAAGCGTTGTTTTGCGGTTTTGTGTTGATTCTATTGTGCTCCGTTGATTGTGTTATTTGTTTTTCTTTCTTCGATGCGCCAACTCTCGTCTAACCAGTGAAAAAGTTTCATGCACGAATGAGAAAAATTTGGCGACGTCACGAACACGTGTTCCCGATATAAAATAAAGTCCGAGCTGATTAATAATACTCATGTGATTAAAAGTACCGAATTTTCGTATAGCAAAACGATAAGCCCTGCGAGCCTGCTACAATATCGTGAAATCCACGAACTCTCATCAAAAATTTTTTTAGCTTTATAAATTCTTTTGCACGTTTTTCAGGATCCAAGAGCAAGAGAGAGAGAGAGAGAGAGAGAGAGAGAGAGAGACGTGACCGGAAAAAAGACACGCGTCTACCGAAGCCTTCGTTCGTGATGAATTGATTTTATTTTTCGCGCCTGCATGACGACAGTCGAGTAAACTTCTGGCTACACTTCGAAATGTTTTTCCTCCAAACGGGGCGAGATTTGTACGGTTTTTTTTTAATTTCTATACTCTTCAGGGTTTTCGTAGGGCACACCAAAAAAAAAAAAAAAAAATCAGAGTGCCCTGTGTCATCGTTTGCGATATATTCTTCTTCTGTTTCTGCCGTTTCATTCTCGAGCAGACTTTCGATACCGTTTCGACGAGTTCGAGTTTTAATTTCAAAATCATATCGATTTTCAGAGTCGTATTTTAAAGAAGTTATTTATTCTTAATTGTTCTTCTTTCTTCATAAAATGGATAAAAAAACAATCTATTGTACCATGAAAATAGTGTGTGTGTGTGTGTGTGTTTGTTTAACGAGAAAAAACGAGAGAGAGAGAGAGAAAGAGTGAGAGAGAGAGAGAGAGAGAAAGACGATATGTATGATTATATATTATATATATACAGGGAGATGCCGGCTGATTCAACCAGGCTGGAAGTATACTCTTGCCGTTCTCATGCTGTTGAGCGGTCGCTGATCGAGTATACCCCGAGATCCGGCGAATTCAACCAAGTAACGAGTGTTGAGAGCTAAATTAACGAAAAATCAGTGTAAACTTTCATTATCATTCGCATCGGATTATGTACACATGTTTATATAAATACATATTTGTATGTATATATTCGCTTTGTTAGATATTTATAACATACACTGTAAAATATATAATAATAATAATAATAATAATAATAATAATAATAATAATAATGAAATGTATGATATACATGTATAAATATATTATTGAAGGCTGACGAAGTAGCGAAATTTTGAACTGAAAAAGAGACTGAAAAATGTATTTTCACGCCGATTATATTATTTCCGGGCCACGAACGTAAAATCCATTTCACATTTTGTCATTATACTGAAAGAAATACGCATTAGTAGCTCCGTCAATGGACAATATTTCTCACGTATTTTTTTTTTTTTTTTTTTTATATCATACGTATATTTCATGAGCGAGCGATGGAATTCGAGCTTGATAATTCGTTTGAGAACAATAAAAAAAAAAAAAAATAAACAAACGAAAGTATAATATACGGTAAGAAAGAAAATTTGCACACCATTTACTGTAAAACGAAATTGCGAAAGTTATATATTGCATGTTATACATAGTCTTAGGCGAGCGTATCGAAGTTTCACTGTAACACATAAAATATATCTTTAGTCTCTTTCGATAATGCGCAAGCTGGCTTGGAGATCGCTTGAAATAAGGCAAAAAAAATATACATATATATATATATATATATATATATATATATATATATATATATATGGAGACGAGAAAAAAAAAACAAATTGCAAATCGACAACTAACCTTGAAAGGAAGACATGAATCGTGAGCGTTCGGCAGGTGGTATCCAGTGGCCGACTATCGCGTACATTGCTGGCCACGTAAGACCCTGATGAGATGAAATTGTTTTTTGGAAAAAAAAAACAACAAAATTGTACGCGAGTAATCGATTGAATATAACTGAGAATTTTTCTTTCAGGACTAAGGTAAACGTATCAGTGGCTGCACACGTCCCAGTCGTCGCATACCCACCACAAACAATTAGATTTGTTAACCATTTCATGATTAATATTGAAATTGTAATAATCGCAAGGTGAACAATAAGGAACATTGCATGTTTTTTAGAAACTCGAAATTATATAACTTTCAAGGTGTTTGGAGTCATTGCGATAGAACGCACGAGGCTTTACATCCTAAATTTGTATAGCAATCTGAACGGTCCCTTATAGGTGTGCGGCCACTGGTACATTTACACCTTGCTCCAGGATTTGTTTGAAATGATTTTTCTCCAAATCCGCCACACGGTTTAAAATTATTATCATCGATAAGTATATGAAGCATTGTAATTTGTGATGTGAGAAATACAAAATTTGTCAGCAGTTTGAAAAATTCGTTGGCAAATTTGACGCGAACGGGATTTTACACATTCGCACACGCGAATCAAATGACAGAGAGACAAATAAAACGTATAATTGAATTGTGAAATAAAAATTTGTCATCGAATGGAAAAGTTCACTGACAAATTTGTTGATAAAATTTTCTACCCGCCAGCATTCGCGAATCAAACGATCGATTCGACGATTTGACATATAATAATTACAATGATAATGATGTCTCGTACTCACACTGGCAATTCCCTGAATGCTGCGCAGAGCGATCATCGCCCCGTAATGCAGCTCGGCCGCGCTTGGCATGAGAAGACTGCAGATTGCGGTGATCAGCTGAGAACCCCCGAACACGGTTTTCGTTCCGAAATATTGCGTAAGTACACCACCGACGACCTGGGAAAGTATGTAACACCAGTAGAACGAGCCGAGAATTGCCGATTGTACGGTTGGACTCCAATCGAATTCGCCCATCTCCTGGTTCACGTGAAAACAAAAGAATAATAATTTCCCAGTAATTTTTTTTTTTTTTTAAGTAAAAACGACAACAACGAAACGACTTAATGATACAGAAAATCAAAATGAAGCTGCAAATTGTTCAATTAAATGTTAATTGCGAAATATTTTTTTTTACGAATAAACGTCTTTACAGGTAAACTTTGTTTATAACTTTAGCTGTAATTCACAATTTTCCGTTGAACACGTTTTTGTCTTCGGGTAAAAAAAAAAGAGATTCAACCATCGCCGACGTACCGGATAATTTTTTTTTTTTTTTTTTTCAAATGAACAAATGTTCAAGTGCCACTATACTGAACTTTCAACCTTTTTCACCAAAGCGACGGAGCTTTTGATCATAAAACCCACGACGTTGTAATTATCGTCGTAACTCTCACGTATATCGCGGAGTATGCGTGTATAGCACATATCGATGCTTTTTTATCGCGGACCAAGCATACTTATTAATGCTTCACGCATATAGCTACGACAACCAAGATGTGTACGTGATATCGGTGCGCTCTGTGTAGCGGCAAATTAGCGATTCGGTAACATCGAGCAATTTATCGAATGATTTCGCGGAAAAAAGAAAAATAATGCAACGACTGCGATTGAAAAATGATTTTTCCTCCACTATTCTCGTTACTGATGAATCACTTTATTTCAATATCAACTTTGTATTTGTTAAAAAAAAAAGGATTTTTCAAAATATATGTAAAAAAAAGCAAAAGGAAATAACCAAAAAAAAAAAAAAGGTGACCCACCTCATCCACTTGGATGGTCGATTTTCCCGATCCGACTGATGAATTTGCGTAACAATGCGTCGACATGGCGACTCCCGAATCGTTGCCGGATGGTGGCTGAAGCTTCGCCATTGCCACCATCGCGAGATTGATGTCCGTTCTCATCATAAATGAGACGAGAAAACCGGAAAACGACAGCATGTACAGTACGACCCGTGCGGGCACCATGTCTGGGTAACAATTAGAATGAAAAAAAAATCAGACCACATGCATTTATTTGTCAATGCAATATTGGCACGAATTTGAGGTTAGCACACTTTGAAGCACCAAACGATACATCCGATACATCGAATTTCATGATATTTTTTTTAACCTCGTTAGGTTTTGTTCTGTTTCGTTTGTTTTTAAATTACACTCGTGTAATCAAACGTGGGTAGTTGATGTTTTTTTTTTTGGCATTTCGAAGTATGCGATCCCCTAAATAGATGACGTTTGTCGAGCGAATTTGCCCGGAAACTGAGACATCTATACGCACAAGATTATCTTGTGCTTCAACTTTTTTTTTTTCTACATACTTGAAACTTTACATAAAGTGATATGAAAATGAAAGTTTGTTTTCATCAGGAAAATGAAAACGCAAAGAAAAAAAAATATACAATCCATGCTGTTCAATAACAAAGCATTTACGGATTTTTTTTTAAATACATAAAAAAAATTATTATATAATCTATGCTATTCTTTGATAAAGCGTAACGAGATTTTTTTCTAATTACATATGAAAGAAAATGCTCAATTTTCTCCGATCACTCACCGCCGAGTCTCCGCAAGCTGCAAGTCGACGGTTGCTTGTACGTCGACGGATCCTCGTATCTGGAACAGATGAATCTCGTCAATGCGATTTGTCTGGTGCATTGAAAAGAATTTTTTTTTTTTGTATCGGGAACTTTTTCCAATCGAACTTAATCCAAAGATATTATTTACGATCGTTCGTTATTCGCTCGAAGAAATATGTGAGATCCCCAAGTCCAAAGACTCATATTGCTCGCACGTACTAAATTCGATATTGTCGATGTGTATATAAATGAGTCAGGCCATCGATCGTACCGTCGTAAGATTGATTGTTATTATTCGTATCATCACATTATGTGTTTATTTCTCACCTCTGTGTGTCTTCCATTGTGTCGATTCAGTTGAGGGGTACAGGCAGGACAGCACCTTTCAGCCACAATCACCTTGGATTCTGCGGATGAAAAAAAAAAACCTTATATCATTATATAACATCAATTCGCTGATTATCGAAATAATAAATGATCAAAGCTTAAGTGCCTACTATATACACGGGTTTATTATTTATTCGTCCAATAATTTGTTTTTTTTTTTTTTAAATTGGGTCGGTAATTAATTCATCTGCTGATAAAGTAATTTTTGATTAGTTGCATTAATTATTCATTTATTGTAATTCCTTTGAGTTCTCATTAACGGAGAAAATTAAAAGAGATAAATCATGAAAAGAAAAATGTGATCAGATTTTATGAGTTTTTGAATTTTTCCTGAAGTGTCTTTAAATTTGGAGAAAATCGTCTCAGGTGGTTGAGATTATGCAAAACGTTGCATTTTTGGGGAAGATTTAATTAATTTTTTAAATTTCATCAAGCCTCATATAGTACAAAGCTAAAGAGGACGCGCGACTATAAGATAAAAATCGAAATTTGAAAATCACTTTGTGGTGATATTCTAATAATGCAGACACATCAATTTCAAGTATTATTTCCTCATGGAGCGAGTGCTAATCTGCACTTTTTCATTCGTCCATTTTATTATCTTCTTTGCCATAGTGTAATATTTATTATATTATCGTTCATTCCTGAATCAATGAATACCAAGCATTACAAATTTCTCACGCATTTTTTTCTACTTTTTTTTTTCCTTTATAACCCCGGAATCCATAAAATTCTAGGCCAATGCCACAGTACGATTAAATAAATTATACATTCTGTCTGCCTCGAATGCCATATACAACTCTTTGTTTCATTTTTTTTTCCTGACAATATTCCGGGAATCCTGGCGCAGTGCAGTAAAATATAGCAGTCAATGAGGGGAAAAAAGGAGAGAAAAAAATCAGCAAAAATTCAAACGGCGCAATATCGCGCAACTCCACGTAAATCCTGTGCAACTTCGTGTGACCATCAAACTTTTTCGCTTCAACGATCATTTAAATTTTCGTTTATGTAACGCATATACACGTATTAATCATGGATTGATTCTAAATCGAGCCACGGTCTAAGCATCTCTCATGTCCGCAGAACTCATACGGATACATGTAATGATCGAATAATCGAGTTTTCTTTAGGATCCTATTGCAAAAAGTGACATTAAAAAATTTTACAACTTAAAATTAGTTCGCGAATAAGACATGATATCAATTATGTGCATGATCAAATTTATATGCGCAATCAAACTTGAGGTAATATTTTATTTGAAAAACCGTGGCTAATGAAGAACCTATACGTTCCAAAGAATCGTGGTTAGTTTGAAACTCCAGTTATGCAGGTATAGATTTTTCACCGTTAAACTTTTCTCGCATCACTTTGAGGGGGCTAGGATTATCATTGAATCTCATCGCGGACCTAAATGGACGTAGCTTTGTCTCTTACTGGATTGTTGTCTTGAAACGTAGATAACGAAGGAATTTTGTAATAACGTCTCAGGGTTAGCATTCTCGTACGATACAAGAAATGGAGAAAAGAGAAGAAAAAAAAAAGCTGAGAACCGGATTCCTGCACGAGGATCGCGGTCGATGGATCTCTATAGAACGAGAGCCCCATATAATCGTTGCTATATCTAATAACGTGCCGTCCCGAAGAATGCATCATCAGAATGCATACCTCGGTGGCTTTCCTGATCTCAATCTCGCTCTGCTTCCAAGACGAATCAAATGAAAAATTCCTACACAATACCCATATATACAGAGGTTGTGCTATGTATTAATACGTTCTCACGATAATGTGCGTGCCCAAAATTCTTTAATCCCCCGGAGAAAAGGGGAAGTCTTGGTTTTTTTAAGGTTTTCAGTAAAACAAAAATGTTAGTATTATAATAAGAAAACTTTTCGTGACATAGAAATTTGTGTAATAAACTGTTTTTTTGGCTTCGTCTTCATGGCTAACAAATTTAGATCTATGAATTTTATAAATTTACAAAATGGTATTTTCAAATAAACGCTAACAAAAATTACCGTCACAAAAAAAAAATGTCTAAATATCCACCAATCGACGGTAAAAAAAAGTGCAACACCTCCCGCTTGCTTTGCAACATTAATAATAGAAATTTGATTCATAAAATTTATTCTCATGTTAAAAAGAAAACCGGCCTAATAATTTTTTTTTTCTGCACGAGAACTTGAGTAACTATAACGCTTCGCCGTCAGTATTACCAGTAGCTAGATAGTCCCTAATGTCTCGTAAAGATTTCTCATCAGACAAAATATGTTTTATAAGATATGCTCAATTTTTTTGCCGGTGGTGAGTTCGCGAATAACTCTCGTAATTTTTTTTTTAAATCATGTCCCAGTGCCATTTGTCTTCGTTACTGTACTAATCGTGTGTGAAAAATGCTTTTTCTTCGTTTTGTTTGGCACAGCATATACATACATGTATATGGGACATTCCACGTCAACTCAGCCACCCCGTTTTTTTTATTGTCTCGAAAAAATTATTCAGTATGGGCATTTCAAAGGACAATATATCCATGACATTTTACCAAAATTTCATCCCCCCACTATTGTTGGTTCTCGAGATAATCATTAATGAAGTCTCAATTTTGTAAAAATCATAACTTCGTAACTACTGATCGGATTTAAACGATTGAAAAAGGAATCTTTTTTATTTTTTTTGCTCTTTTCGAAAAAAAATATGTCATCATCGGATAAAAGCTCATTATACATTTTTCGGAGTAAATTAACAAAAAAACAATTTTTCCCTCTTCACTGATGCCTTGTTCCATTTTGAAAAAATTCTGTGGAGTTGTGTATTGCCTCCTTCTATCAGAAAAAAAAATACTGAGTAGAATTCCGATTGGCCCTTTCGTGGAAAAAAAAAAAAAATCGAAAAATTTCCCCGAAAACTGTCTAATGAACTTTTCTCCAATGACGACATATTTTTTTTCGAAAAGGGCAAAAAAAATAAAAAAGATTCGTTTTTTAATCGTGAAAATCCGATCAGCCGTTACGAAGTTATGATTTTTACAAAATTGAGAATTTATTAATCATTATTTCGAGAACCAACAATAGTGGGGGGATGAAATTTTGGTAAAATGTCATGGATATATTGTACTTTGAAATGCCTATACTGAATAATTTTTTCGAGACAAAAAAAACGGGGTGGTTGATGAGTTAACGTGGAATACGACACGTCAACGCAGCCACGTCAACTCAGCCACCCCGTTTTTTTTTTGGTCTCGAAAAAATTATTCAGTATGGGCATTTCAAAGTACAATATATCCATGAAATTTTACCAAAATTTCGTCCCCCCACTATTGTTGGTTCTCGAGATAATGATTAATAAATTCTCAATTTTGTGAAAATCATAACTTCGTAACGGCTAATCGGATTTTAACGACTAAAAAAAGAATCTTTTTTATTTTTTTTGCCCTTTTTGAAAAAAAATATGCCGTCATTGGAGAAAAGTTCATTAGACAGTTTTCGGGGAAATTTTTCGATTTTTTTTTTTTTTTTTCACGAAAGGGCCAATCGGAATTCTACTCAGTATTTTTTTTTCTTATAGAGGGAGGCAATACACAACTCCGCAGGATTTTTTCAAAATGGAACAAGGCATCAGTGACGAGGAAAAAATTGTTTTTTGTTAATTTACCCCGAAAACTGTCTAATGAGCTTTTATCCGATGATGACATATTTTTTTTTCGAAAAGGGCAAAAAAAATAAAAAAGATTCTTTTTTTAATCGTTTAAATCCGATCAGTAGTTACGAAGTTATGATTTTTACAAAATTGAGACTTCATCAACCATTATCTCGAGAACCAAAAATAGTGGGGGGATGAAATTTCGGTAAAATGTCATGGATATATTGTCCTTTGAAATGCCCATGCTGAATAATTTTTTCGAGACAATAAAAAAAACGGGGTGGCTGAGTTGACGTGGAATGCGACATATATATGCACAATCACTGCGATCGTCGTCACGATATTTCAAATTTGCCGACAAACGATGACTCGTCCAGCCGTATGCAACATGATTACGTATAAGCCGTTTGCGCTTAATTTTTTTATTTTTTTCGCAAACAAAAAAACGAAATCACGTCAAAGCATTGATACATCTTATCGAATGGCATTTACGATCAAATGAGTGAAAGTCGTCGGTAAATGGTAATTCATCAATTTTAATTGATAGGTATAAACATTAATGCATGAAGAGAAAAAAAAATATTATTATCAGCATCGAAGAAGATTTGACGAACGAAGCAAAAAAAGTACACGTTTCTATCGCGTATTTGTATCGGTTAATTTACAAGCGCTCGGGATTCGTACGAGCGCGAGTAAAAAAGTAGGCCTGAGTTCATTGTAGAATAATTTAACAGATGTTATCTTGAATGTAAATTATAGTTTACCGTGTCGTTATGCAATCCGTTCTCTTTCAAATATTATCACCAAAGCAATATTTCCAAATCGTCGATATATTATACTCAAGTACTATAACGTACACGTAGCACGTATGGATCGTATCATGTCGTGTCTATTTGAAAAATATTATAAATTTTTATTCAATATAAATTTTCATAACTGTCCAAAGTTTACTTATTTGTGATAAATATAGAACGAACTGTCGAACGTTATCCAAGGTTCCTCTTACGAAAAAGAAATTTACGTGTAATTACGGTTTTCATAACGTGGTATACATATTCCGGTAAAAGACTGTATGTGTGAAATATATATAATGAGTATTTACTTTATTTCTAATAAATATATATACTTTTGCGACGAAAGGTTATGTATTTTCGTAAATATTTTGTTTATCCCGTGCGTGTATATTAGTTAGCAGACTTTTTTTCGAGTTTAAGCTTAAAATTGTTGCATCGAGGCACGAAAATAATGGAGTATTCTCCCAAAATAATTGCACTCGGCCCTGACATCATTTGTGTAAACGATGAAACAACATTAATTCACAAATATTCACTCACTGTTGAAACGTGTGACATGTGACGGTGCAAAAAAAAGTATGGATTTGTCGAAGGAAACCGAACGGACAGATGTATCGACACTGAAAGCCGGTCTTGAACCACGAAGCGTTCACCAGCCTCTCGCGAGAGTCACTCAAACCCCACCATCGTTCTACTCGCTCTTATATATGAAGTACGTCTCGCGACCGCACATTCGAAATTAACGCGCTCGTGACGAGAGTTTTTTTTTTCTTGTATCGAACGATGATCGATGCTTTTACCGTCCGGACTACATTTTGTATACCCAAATGACTGCACGAGATATGCTTGTAGTACAGGCATAGAAAAAAAGTCCCAAAAGTTCGAAATTTATTTAAAAATGGGCGAACCGCTTTTTTTTAATTTTCATTTCGATAAGGCAAAAAAGCTAAAATCTAAAAATTTTTTCGATAAAACAGTGTTCTTGGTATCTTGCACATTCGTTTCCCCCCAGTTTTTCGTCTATGCAGATAGAATTTCCGGTTTGAGCTTAGTACAAATATTTTTCAGAAAATTCGAAATTTTATAAAATGTGAAAAACGTTAATGACTTTCGTCAAATTCAGTAGAACCATCCTGCAATGATATTCTGTTTATGTACAAAATTAATTTTTCTTAATTATTCTTTCATTATCATTATTATGTTTATTATTTTTATTATTTAGTAAAAACATATTACGCATATATATTACGTAATGAAAATATAAATTTGTGGATTGCTTTCTTATAATTTTCCGGGAGCCGCAATGCCTCCTCGACACAATAACTCATGCAGTCGTGTTGTAATTTGGCCGCAAGACGACACACGAGTTCAACGAAACTTTTTCGTCACGTTGGCTCCTAATTGTCAATTTAATCGTTTTGCTTCAACTACACGCCATTAAAGCGTAGCACAATTTATATCTATATGCATACATGGATGTATACATCCACATATTAATCGAGTGTAACCCTCATAAGTGATATCTAAATACGTATATATATGTATATATGTATTAATGTAAATTGGATCCGATGTAATTCTACCATGGAAAAAAGAGCTCAGTCACGAGACTCGCTTTATCGATATCACGAGACGTCTGAGAAGAATCGATTTTTCCGTAAAGAGACATAACAAATTTCAATTATGCGATTATATAACGATCAATTAATCAGCTCGATGTGAGTGTGAAACGCTCATCGTGACGGTGCATTACGTTCGTGGCTTGTTGCATCGGCTTCTCCAATTTCTCTCTCCGTAATTCGATATGAATCCAGTAGCTATACAAAAGTCTCCTCAATACGCACGATGCAGGCAGGAAAACACGATGTGGTAAATGTGAAAAATGCGGGATCCGATCGGAAGATTTAATGTGTGTCAACTTCCATGGCAGTAATACCAGATAAAACGCGTTTTTCCGCGTGCAATGGAATTTCAATAAAATTCTGTATCTCGTATGCAGCCATGAGAGCTCGAGGGTATCGTCTTACTCGTTATAAATGCGCAACTTTTCCGTATAATTAACGATGAATTTTTTTAGCATACACAATTTTTTGTAGGCTATAAGAAGTAGACTTTACGTTATACTTTTCAATCATCGGAAGAATCACACACTGATAATTAAACTAGCAATTACGAAATACACTTGATAAAAGATTTGAGTATGAGACTGAATTTATAGGGCTCAAGAGTCACGACTATGTTGCTCAAGTATAGTTCCGAATATAAGAAAGCCCTCGTGTTTCTTGAAATTCAATTTGTTTGTATAAATTTCATTGCCCTTTACGAATAGGCCCTTGTAATACCTATCCGTGGAATCAAATATCGATATGGTATATCATAAGCTGCCTTCTGTGGAGTTCTCATATTCCTCGAAAGTACGGCTCGAAACTCGTGCCTTCATTTTTGAAAAAGAAAAAAAAAAAGGAATCAGATGGATCACATTTTTGTGCGGTCACAATTAGAAGAATGAGAATAAAGCGTTGAGAAATAAAATCGTGGCTCGAATCGACTAACTTGGAAATTAATTAAGAGAAAACTTTGAATTACCGTGAAATTTTATGCTTCGAAATATATGTATATATATCGGGATTGGAAGAGCGCAAATGGTTTAATATTGAGCAGCAAGAAGTGCACGAAATAAGTAGGTATTTATTATTAAAACAATATATAAAAGAATAATATAAAATAATAGAAATGGCAAATAGCGCGTGTGCATTCATAAACGTCTTTATTCTTTTCTGGGTCTTACTGTTCAACTTCCTCCTTTTCCTCTGGTCACTCGTTTATAGCTCATCGTTCGAAAGCATCCCTTGTGGATGCCCTGGATGACCAGGCTTTAGTTTTCCTTTTCTTTATCGAAGAAAAGAGAAAGCGCCGTAGGGATTATGTGCCTAGCTCTAACATGCGAAATAATAAACTAATAAACTAATAAACTCATTAACTAAAGCCTTGGCACGTCGGCGGGCCACATGGCGACAGCGTGTTTCGACCTGACGGGTTGCTTTATTATTCGTCTCTGCTTAGGTATACGCTTACATACTTGATATACTATCGCAAAGTCCGATACTATATATATATATATATATATACATTTTTCTTAATGAATAGCATTCGCTTCTTCTTTTGGAAATATTTTCTTCTTGGTGGGTCGAAATTTTGTCGCTCCCTCGTCGATTCGACATGGGAAACAAAAACGAGGCCATTAAATAATTGATGCCTTAATGTGAAATCGATAGCGAAGAATAATTTGAAACGAAGGCTATGTGACAAAACTACGACGATGTGTATTTTATGGGATGCCTGCTCGCCCGACAATGTCAAGGTGACGAGAGAAGGCTCGTGGCAAGCAGTGGCAAGATCCAGGCCCGAAAATTTTGTAAAGTTCAAGAATTTTTATTTAATAATTTTTATCGAGAAGTATGAGGTATCCATTAGAGGATTAATTAGAGGATAAATGTAAGATTATGCCAAAGGTATTTCTAAATAAAGGGGACTAAAAAAATATATATTTTAATAGGGTAACCCGATAAAAAAATATATTCATGTCGTTATATTATAGAGAATAATTTAGCTTGACGTTCCTTTGCCTTAGAAAGAAATGCGAGCAAAATTATTCATCGCGATTTATGAGGAATAATTTTACAGGCAATACCGCACTAATTACGAATCTTAATTAAAATTAATATCAATGAATCATTCATTCGATGATTCAGTCTGTCATCGATCAAATAATTCATTAATTATGAAGACTCGAACTGTTAGTGTTTTATTTAATTTTTTGTTTGTTTTTTTTTTCGCTAAAATCGATCGGCATCGCTTGGCAATGGTTACAACTCCTTGAAGAAGTTCCACACGCGAGCAGAAAACGTGAGAACTTTGCAGACAGAAATTTAGATCGACTTGCAGTGAAGTTTGAACTGCCCCCGCAAACACCCACATAGCCTGCCGATACGAAATAGATCGACAAGACTATGAAAAAAGGAATGCGCATTGATACGAGAGACCTTGCTGTTGTAGCAGTCTCTGCAAGAGAACGGAATCGATAAAAGAAAAACTGGAATGCCCTTCTGGCACCGTTAATACATATCGTGAATTTCCATTCTCATGCTTCCTCGTACGGTAAGCTTTGTTGTAAAAAAAAAAAAAAAATTCGAGTCCTCGATGCAAATGTGCTCACCGTGTACGAAAAAATAATTTAAATTCAAACGTATTGTAAAAAAGCTTTTATGAAAATGAATCAATTGTCTATGCTATGATTTGAGCTTATAGTAAATTATGGCAAAGAAATTGCAGCGAACGCGAGTAAAAATATTCATGGCGTGAGCAACGACGAGTTATTAGAAATCAAATTCACTTTGAGTTTCAATTATTGTAAGGTAAACGGCTCAGATAGTAAACGCGTCCCAGTTGTTGAACGATCCGGTATATATTCAATGATAGTTTACATATATTTTATCGGATCGTTGATTCAATACACGAAAATAAAAGTTCAATTTTCAACTTTCCGACTAGAAAAAGTTGAGTAGTTATACCATTTGCGATATATTATGAATTTAGCTTTAAAAATCGGCACTTCCATTTATTTCGTCATTAGCTGCGACAACGAATTTAGAACGTGTCCGAGTTGTTGATCGGTGTTCCATAACTTAAACAGTTTTCAACTTTATCCAATCACCCTAGAAATTCGGCGTAGTGTATTGAGTTTTTTTTCTTCATTTATTCATCGAATAAATGTAAATGGAACTGAGTAAATGTGAAATAAAAGTATGATAACTATTTTTTCGGATTGATTCCCGACTGTTCATTAACTGGGCCTCTGTCGTGTCATTATCTGGGCCAGCAAGTCTGCGGGTTGTCAGTAACTCGGCCATCAAACACGCATTTTTAATTTGCTTATTTACCCTGATTTTTCAATGTTTTTACAAAAAATTCAATATTATTACATTAAGCATAAACGAAATTGTTGATATGAAACTAAAGTTTTGGATATCGTACTGAGATATGATTGAAAAATGTAAAAAGTACGTGGATCCACCGTTAAATGTTCACTAACTGGGCCACTTTGTGAAACAAAAGCGTCTCCGATGATTCGTTGAGATCCGTAAATTGGAAAAAAAAAGTTGCAAACTCACAAAGTAGAAAAAAAAAAAATGATGGAATTACAAGAATTATATGAATATGTCCAAAAACGAAAAGCTCGTCAAGTATTGCGACATATGTCGAGACTTTTTGATGCGCAGCCAACAAATGGGAACGTTAACCTTCTCATACATTTTCTGCATTATATATAACATTCGTTTATATAATAAAAGTAATAATAGTACAATAATACCATTGATAATAAAAATTATTTAAAGAAACTGCAAAATGGGCAGAGATGTCGTTCTCAGCGTAAAATGTTCATTGATAAAACTCACGTGGTTCTCTCGTACGGATTTATAGTTACAAGGTCCACGAACGAACGGAACTCACTTATTCTTTTTTTTTCTCACAATCACGCGCTTCTTTCGCGCGATAAGTTTCACGCTCGCGTTCTCGTATGGCACAGTATAATATACATATATGATTTGGGTCCACGTGTTCAATACTACGAGCAGCGAATTTACATAATGTGTCAAAAGTATCGGTTCAATCACGTTATATTGACTATATCACTTCAGACATGTATTTTATGCATTTATACATCCACGTATAGAGGTTCATGTCGTTGCAGTATGCATACCGAAGTCGCAGTGTCAATTCGTCGGCGCATGACTCGGGATGTTCGTCTACGAATGGACGTAACTACTGACTACGTGCGTACGACCGAGCCCTATACGAGATTATACAGCAACCGTGCCTATACCATTTCCGTATTTATACATAGACACATGTATCGCCGTTTTTTTTTTTTTTTTTCGTTGTTGGAGCAAAGACAGACAAATTTGTGTTACAAATTCTCGAGCCTATGTTCAAAATTATTCTTTACACAGACCTCGTGTTGAATCGATAATCTAACCGAATTCATCCCGAAGAGTGTCAAATAATTATTAAGGAAAAGGAAAAAAAAAACATCTGCATCAGTCTTACATCGTACACGTAAAAACATATTTGTGAAAATAATAAAAATTGCAATTGCACGGCAAATGCAAGTGCAGATAAATTGAAGAGCTATATGAAGTAACGTTAAAATTATGAAGCTATAGATCGAATGTGCATAATGAATTTAGTACGAATTAAACGAAATTCTTTCTGTCAACTCGCACATAGTCAATACAACTTGATCGATCGAAAGTAGAACAGAATAAAACAAGTGAATGTTGGCTGGCTCACCTTGACGCCGAGACTATTAAACGCCAGTTGATGATATCCTACAGGCTCTTGCTTTTCTTCCGTCATTTTTGCTGCACGACTAAAAACGCTTCGATTTTGTGGCACCCAAGTGCCCTCCTGTCGCTCAATCGATCACCGACATTTTACTCTTACGACATGCACGCGCGATAAAAAATGTGCCGGTTATCATATACGACGCCCACGATTTTCGTCGTAAGACGAGAGCAGTTCAAAAGAAAAAAAAAAAACACTCGACAATTAAATCACCTTAATGTTTCTTGATAAACGTGATTTTGAGTTTTATGAAAAGAAACGAAAAAAAAAAAAAAAAAAAACAAAAGTACGAGATAACGCGAAGATACGAGGAAAAAGAGCGTCGATGTGACCGAAGTATGTAGGGGCGTCGAGTGTGCAAGCGTGCATTCGCGCGAGGGGTCGGATAGCCTCTCGGTTTAATGCCGCTTTCGCTCGATGTAGCCTCGACCTCGGGTTCAATCCGGCATGACGTCACAAATTTTGCGTCACGTGACCGGGTTTTCGTACGTCGGCGCACGTCATATACCAGCCGCGACGATCAATTTTTCTCGACCATAGAGCGAGAGAATATTATGAGACGCGAAAGTTGCGGCGGTAAATTGAAACGCGCGATTAAGCCATTCACGAATTCATTCAACGCTTTTGAAAATTTTTTGGTAAAAAATCAAATTTTTCATAATTTTTTTTTGAATTTTTGATGAAATAGTCTACGATTTTTTTTTTTTTTTTTACAATTTGAGTCGATTATACGATATTCGCAGCTCGATTTTCGATGCGATCCGCGGTAATGACGCAATGGAGAATGCAACGCCCTCATATAACGATGAGAGATTCGTGAAAATTTTGTGAATTCTTGGTGTTTTTTTGTTTCTTCTCGTTTCAGAGACAACCATGAGGAAAGTCAGCGAAAAGATTGAGAAAAATTTTCGACGCTCGAAAACACTTTTGGCGACATGCGTACTTTTGCATTGGAAATTCGAAACTTTATGTGAGATATCTGAATAATGCGAAGAGCCTAAGAATCAAGAGACAAACGTGAGACACGACGTGAGACTGATCCGATGATACTGATGATTATTTTTAGAGCTTAGAAAAAACGCGAAGCATCGGTTTTCTCGCACGAGAATGAGCGCACAGCAGTGACTCGAGTTGCTTTATATACACACATATATTAATACTCATTCCATACAGCGTAATGATACATAATCATTGATGTACGATAACGCATGTGACATACATATAATAAATTAATATGTTTATGAAAATACATGTTAAATATTTTTTTAAGTATTCGATCGACCGGAATGGGGGAAAAAAAAATTCTATACTTATTGAAATTATTTTATATAAGTTTACTGTGCATAAGTGACATTTAGAAAAATGATGACTTTGATCAACGAGAAAAAAAGTCCAATATAGACACGCACGATTCCACCGGACCCTCTACTGCAAAATAAATTTAAAAAGGCCCGTGTAATTGATACAATTATGATAAAACTCGTAGTATATTTATCATATAACGATGCCTAAACTATTTTCTCTCCTGTCGCGATAAGCGTCATCAATGAAGAAGGAAGTGATGTAAGCGTGGAAACGTCTTTTGACAAGTGGTGAGAGTATTTATGAATTCATCTAATAAATATTCAATAAGTTTTAACAATGTCAATTATTTCGTTTTTTTTTTCAATTGATTTTGCGGTTGAGAGTTTGTTTTTAAATAAAATTTATTTTTGAGAAACTCTCACGACATTTTTATGCTCAAATAATGCTTAGGGGGGAGCGTGTGTATAAGAACTTGGGCAAGATTATTGGCTACGTATACTAAAATAAGTCCCCAGTCGACACTTGAAGCGTGGTTCATTATATCGTAAAGGCATTGACATCGAGATTTACTGAATGTTTTCATGAGAATTTTGGAAATAATAAATATATGTTTTTTAATTGCTATTTTTGTTTTCCCCTATAGTTACAATCGCTGGTGGTGGATAGAAGTGGCAAGGCCAATTATTTTTTTTTTTTTTTTGACAACTGCGATTAATTTTTTCTAGTTTTGCTCTTTGAGAATGCCGCAGACATATATATATACATAAAACGATGATATAACTTTTTTTTTCTACGCAGTCATGGAAATGACACGTGAATCTAATATGCATATTATATATTGTGATTGAATTGGCATCTGGACATTTCTATTGATTACCCGAAAACATATGACCGTGTGTGCAATCATCGTGAGTGAATGTGCCCTCATGGAAAAACTATTGAAAAAAAAAGTATCAAGTCCCTGCAAACATTTTTCGACGACCATTGACAAAAACTATTGCGGTCAAGAGTCATTGATGAGAATACAATAGTGCGTGAGAAAACTATTGGTGCAAGAATTTCAATAGCAGCTATTCCGAATAATAATTACGTGAATAATTACTTGGCTCTCGGATATGGTATACATATGTATCATATTTTAGTGCGCGGGGTAATAGCTGTTTTGAAACAAAAGTACCAACGGTTGGTATCGCTCTCCAATGGTGAATGATAACTATATTGAAAACGAAGAGTAACTATTTATGTTCATATTAAAATATCAATTTGCTGATAGTTTGCCGTAAATAAGGGTATACAAATAAATATCAGTCGAAAAAAATATCTCAGATATGAGAATTCACATCATTCAAACGGTGAATTATTTATTCGTATAACTTTAAAAAAAAAGTATAGGATGGATAATGATTATTGAAGTTATAATTACAAAAGTGTGTATCGTATTTTAAAAAAATGCAAATACAAATGCATCAGGTATGTATCTTGTTTTCTTATTCATCTTTATTCGTATGTATATATCAAAAACATAAATTAACGACACAGCCAATCTTAGCATGTCCGGAAAACTTTTGTGAATCATTACTGCACGCCCGACCGGTCGCGTATACTTTTTTTTTTCACGTCATTCATTCGATAACAATGATGTCTCATACGTTCCAATATGTTTCAAGATGATATGTGGCGTAGCGACCTTTGCGAGCATTATTCATATATCGTTGTAGCTATTTGCACAGCCACGCGAATCTAATAAATACCATAATGTAAACTATACTCGATGACTACTGCATGGAATCCACCCATTCCCAGCCGAAAATAATGAACGAAGGAACATTTCGAAATACCAGGAGCAAAAGTCAAGGGAAGACTGAAGGTTTCGCCTATTTTTAGGGATTGAAAAAAAAATGTATTTTTATTTCAAAAATAAAATTTCCAGCCCTCGATTCTCTATATATATATACATATATATATACTCGATTACTACTGGGATTCTCCTATTTACGGTAAGAAATAATGATCGAAATTTTATTTTGAAATTGCAGGAGCGAAAGTCTAGGGAACTGAGAAGATTTCGCATGATCAGGGATCGAAAAATGCTGTGGTCAGTTGCACAGTCACGTGAATCTAATACGCATTCACGCGAAAATTTATATTCACGTCAGTAGGGATGCCTCGGCAAAACTTATATTCATATCAGAAATCAAACTGTCGGACCATTTTACAAATTGTTGAATTAAATATTATTTATTTCAGCAATAACGGAGTAACCATTGCGTCGATAAAAGAAAGAAAAAAAGTCCGTGAACATTAGAAATGTAAATTTTTCAACAAAATTCTCGAACAGTGTGGAAAATTAAGTACACTTTTTTTTTGTGCAACGAAATTCAAATACCGATATTTTGAAGTTCTTACAATGCTGGGGGATCAAATATCTTCTGCATAGATACGCTGAATTTTTTATTTTCATTCTATTCCTTAAGATATTTTTTTTCTGAACTGTATCGTAAATTTTCACTCTTTTGCCTATACTAGTCTTTGACCCACGAGAATTATAATCCAGCTGAGATCATCGAATAATAGTTGTTGATAAGAGATCAGGATGTAATATCTGTTTGCCCTATATTTTATTCCTCGACACCGATAAACTCTTGATCCTTCGTTATCATGCAGACGTGCCGCGAGACTCATTAACATCGATTACATCTGCTGTATCTAATTCTCAGCTCAGAAAAATTAAAACGATGGAATCATCGAGTGTAACAGCACGAGATGCATAATCATTGCTGAAAATCTACAAAGTAATCATACGAGGAAAAAAAAAAGGAAACAAAAAGTGTCCACGATTAAGTGATTAAAAAATAAATGGATCCGCAGCCGGAAGTATAACAAACACGTGAAATATAACCTTGATCGAGAAAAGCTGGCCGCATATAATTTACGACTAGATCGCCAATGATTGCTCTAATGATCAAAATTGAAATTATGTAACGAAGGATATCGAAAAAAGTAATTTATTGCGTCTCGAGTGTCGATATTTGTTATGGTTTTTTTTTCCCAATACATTCTCGAAGCTCTCGTATTGGCATGTAGGTATACACATATACAATTGATTGAGGCATAGTTAGGATTATTTGGGAATTAGAAATATTGCATTGGATGATAATTATAGCGTACAGACCGAGCATAGAAAAGGTAATTTACCGAATGCTAATTCAGAAAGAAAAATTGGCTTCAGTTGCACCTATATTCCGGTGTATATATCGCTTGAAGCGAGTGACAAAAGCGATTGAATTAACAAAGGCAACACCCCATCTGTGCTTTGAAATCCGAATTATCGATCGACTGTCATATCAGTTTCGGCAAAATCCTCGATCGATCGCGTTAACCTACACGTCGAATTTATCACGTGTAAAATACATTAAACAACAAAATGTCTCTGTCAAATCGAAAATAAACGGAGGAAATGTTTTTTTTTTGGTAAATATTTTCTTGCTCGTTGATCGATTCCACCGGTTGCACGATGAGTCATCCTGGAATATCGTCGCGAAAGAAAATACCAAAATCTCGTAGCTCGGTGCCATCGTCACCTGACACCACTGACAGGTAATCCTTACTTCGCCGACAAAACTACATACTTTGTTTAATCCTCAACGGATAGACGTATAATTAAAAAAAAATCTAATTGGTGATTAGATTTTGATTTTTTTAATGGAAAAGATGTGTTATTCAAATGAATATTTATTGAGATCAATCGCAATATACATGCGAATCAAATGAATCGTGGCAGCAGTTTTTTTTTTATCGCTGAGAGATTATAATAAATATTTATACAAGGTCGATAATTTATTTCCTCGTATCTTGTCAGAATGAAAAGAGCTTCTTCAACCTCGTTGCGCACACAAAAGCCGGAGAGAGTGAAAAATCAATCGAAATTAGAACCTTCAAATAATTCGAGGATCGGGCTAACTTCAGATGGCAATTTCACCACAATGGAGACAATGATTAATGTTCCGCAGGTAGTTTCGCAAGGATTCTCTATCAGAACAATACAAAATATTCACAGATCATGAATTAAAAAAAAAAAAAAAATAGAATGTGTGTCGCGTTGACTCTATATTTGGAGTTGCAGTCTCGTAAAAAAGTTTGACCCAACGAAAATTGAGATAAAGTATAATACACAATTGAAAAATGAAGTACATAATTTTTCCATGGCTTACGTTTTCGATTCAGATACTGTCGACGAAAACATCGGAAAATTCGTCGTCACCGGAGAGATCGGACGACGGCATCGAGAAGAGTGAAGGTATTTAAAAATGATGAATCGCTCGGAAGCTTTAGAACTCATTGAATAATCCAATTAATCATTGTAATCATTGCACAGGATCGTTTAACAAATCGATCGTTACGTTCAGTTATATCAATCACATTATTTCGTTACACATCTGATTAAAATGTATTTTTTTTAATTGCTCGCAGTCGTGAAAACAACAATTTTTATTCATACAAACATTACGAAAAATTAAAGCTTCATTATAAATGACAATGATGTCGATACTCGAGACGCGAGAGATATTTTTATTGCCATGTGTGTTGCATAAATTTTTCTATTCGAATAAATGAAACGAGTACGAGAAATAGTCGTAAATTATAGAGAGGGACTGTGGCCAGTCGATCGAGTCGTTACACGCCTTCGTAATTTTCCTCGTTGGATATCTAAGTATCTTTTAATAATTTAATTGGACACTGCTGAATATATGCTCTTTTTCCCGTTGCAGTTACTGCGCTGTAGTCCCTACTGCGTTGTAGTTTCTAAAAAAAACGATGTATGTATGTCATGTCGTTTCAGAAGACGATCTCGTCGATGTTCTAACAAGGCAACTTTATCTAGCTCAGAATCAAATGAAGAAGATGCAATCGGTACTGAAGAGAGCCGAGGAACGTCTCAGAACGAAGGATCAGGAGATCGTACGTCTGAAACAGAAGGTGGGCCAGGTGGATCACGTGTCATTAAATATAATTAGTGACTATTATGAAACGACATTTATTTCACGATCACTGGCTGACGATCCAAGCAGATCAAAGACTGGGAGGCCAAGAGCAAGAATCAAGAAACGATTCACAGGAATTTGATGCTAAAGAAAAAAATGGAAATCGAGAATTCGGCATATCTGTACAAAAGATGTTTGGGCCTCGAGCACAAGATATACGAAATGGAGGTCTCAAAATTTCGTCCAAGAAGAAAAAGAAAAATCTAATTCCCATAAACGTTTCGATCATTTTTCTCTTTTGCGAAATTTATGGTCCCAATGTCACTGGCCCACAGCTATTGCTTATGGTTGTGTGATAGTAACTTTGCACCGAGTAAAATTAATTTATTTGCTATGATCATATCGCGTGTCTAATGACAGAAGTTCGTATGCGCCAAAAATACGATTTTGGTGGCAAAAGGTCGTATAAAATTTTTTTTATTTATTTATTGCATTCGCTTTAAAAACATAGCAACCGCCTGGATCCATTGAAATTAGAAAGAAAAAAACGTACGTGCAAAAGGTCGTATCCACCAAAAATCAATGAAAAAAAAAAAAAAGTTACGACGTTTTGTCATTACCTTTCCGAGTGAAATAACAAAAAGACGTATAATTTTTTTTTTTTCTCGAATCGCTCCGGAAACACCGGAAACGCGAAGATCCGTTGAAATTTTGAACTTCCGGCCGTTCAACCGAAAAGTCGTATGTACCGCGGATGAATGAAATTTATTTTTCGATTAGGAATTTTCAACGCTGATGCTTATTCCAGATACGAAAAAAAAAAAAAAAATTATACGACCTTTTGCCATTAAAAACGACAAAAGATCGTATAACGTCGCTTGCGACCTTTTGACATTAGACACGCGATATTCTATATTCGACCAGATCAAACTTAATCGAGTCACATAATATTTATCTGTATAAACATTTATTTCAATCAAGTAAAATTTAATTCGAGATCTCGTTACTTGGTCAAAACGGATTGAAATTAAGTGAAAAAAAAAAAAAAAAATGAAAAAAATAAAATTGCTGCTCAAACTATAATGCAATCAAATAAATAAATATTTCCTCGGTTCGGGGTATTGCGCAGGATTCAAATGAATCCTTCCATGGTCGAGAACATTTTTGGGATCCGTCAAGCGTTGAAACAACTCGTCTTTAACTCGACTTTAAATAAAATTTGTCAATATTCTTTATGCTCCTTATATATTTTTTTAAATCTTTTTTTTAATGCATCAGGCGGATCCTGAAAAATGTCTTTGTAAAAAAAAAACTGGGGTCTTTTCCTGTGGAATATCCTTCTATGCAATCGGACTATCTGACAGACGAATTTTTTTTTTTTTTCTTCATATTTCGCAGAAATTTCTCGCTGACTACGGTCTCGTTTGGATAGGCAATACGAAAATCGATTCAGGCAAACGTCAGGATAACGCACCCAAGTAATTCGAGTAGATTCGCGCAAAGCGTTTTACGAGCAATCGATTCACGTCACATTTCCAGTTATCGTTACGTTACAGTGACTTTATCAAGAATTGTTATCCCCAATTGATGGCCAATATCGAGGAGCTCAACATGTCAGTGGGAAAGGGTGAGATTTACGTGGAGCACAATCAAGATGGGGGCGGTGCTTCGTTCAAGGTGAGGAAAAACAAAAAAAAAAAAAAACGAAATTATAGACTGAAATTGATCGAAAATAAATTGAGTCTGAGAGTTAAATTATAAATGCAAACTCGATTTTGTAACTTCAAGACTCCGCCCTGCATGTGCCTGAAATTTTACAAAAATGGCATGGTGGTGGAGGAAGGAAAGTTGCGAGCTTACAATGATCCAAACACCGTTTCATTCATTCGCGACATTCTCGACGGTTATTTTCCATCCGAATTACAAAAGGCTTATCCCAACGGTGTACCCTTTAAAGTAAGTAAAAAAAAAAATTCTGCTTCACGCTTACCAGTGATTTTGAATTGAAAAAGCAAAAAAAAAAAAGAACCAGTATCGATCGACATCTGCAAAATAATTTTTAAATTCATGATTTGCTGAGTCAGTTTATCTTTACTGACTGAAAAAAAAAAAAAATTGTTGCGATAAATTCAATCAAATGCTCAGGTTGAAGACCACACAACGGAAACTTGTCTTTTGGGTGCTGTGGACTTTCCCGGACAAGGTTATCGTCTGGGAAAGCAAGGATTAATCGGTAAGCGAGCCTCGACGACGGCCGACAGGTCAATGATCAAGACGAGCATTCAATCCACGAAATCTCCATTCCTCACCAGCGAAGATAAAAAAAAGCATTGTTACAACTTTAAAACAGGAATGCCCTCGGCTCCCTCGACCGCCAGGTATGACTATATGATCGAGGCCCATTCAATTATACTTTTGTCTTTCTTTCTCACGCACATCTTTGATTCGTATTTATATATATTTACATTATTTTATCCTTCTTATACCGTTATCAAAATATCGAGTCGCAAATTGTGTGATATCCCCGAAAAGTATTCTTCGAAATATCATACAGATCTTCCAAGCAAAGAATCGATCCTCCGCCAATATCCGACGAGCTTCTCGATCTTCGATCGCAGATTCTCGCTTCTCACAACAACAGTTGCTCGCACTCGCATCTTCAGTCTCACGTCAATGCCGAACTTGGACTTGGCAAACGTATTGAACGAGTGAGAGACCTTTATTTTTCAGGGGGACAAAAAAAAAACACTCAATGAGCTTCAACCTTGGTTCGCATGATATCGTATATTTTATTTTCAAGAAACGGAAGCCCGCCGCCAAAACAACGGAATATCACATGTCGATAAAAGAGAAATCTTTGAGCTCAAGAGATAGTCGTACAGAGAGTCGTACGGAGAGTCGCACAGAGACTCTTTCGAGCAGAAGGAGCAAAACAAGCCAGCACGGTTCTATCGATCGAACCTCAGGATTTTCATCGAGGTTATTAAAAAAAAAACAAAAAAAAAAGACTGAATTTGAAATATTTACTTTATTCCCAGTCCAAATTAAAAAAAAAAACCATTGAAAATATTTTTTTAACATGCAAATAATAATTGTATCCAATAACTCGATATAGTTATCATTTTAGGTTTGTTTTTTTCGGCATATTCGTGAATAATTCTTATCAACAATAATTCTTACAATTTTTGCACATTTTTCTTATTTCATCATTGCTTATTTTATCATAAAATCGTTTTCAATGGTTTTTGCATGATTCCAAATCCGGACTAAACGTTACCGAATTAGAACTAATTGCATTTCATGCCATAAACACTTAAGGAGGTACGATCACTTCTGTGGGCGGGTAATAAGCGGATACGTAGGCGCGGGTGAGCAAGGGGCACGCATGAAACAAGAGAGAGTCCGAGTTCTGATAATTTTAAACCGAAAAATTGAAACTTTTTTGTGATGTAGTGCTTGAATTACACGGTGAAGTGTAATTTTTCAATTTTTTACAATATCCATTATATCTGACATATCGAATTTCAGTTTTCCAACTGGTGTAGTTGGATACGTGAGCAGCAGAACCGTGATCACCGCACTTCCGGTTGACCGTCTCCATAAGACGATGTGCTTTAGTAACTCAAACTGCTCGACTTTGCAATTTTATCACGAAAAATATAAACGGTCGATATAGCTCAAATTTTGGCGATAGGCGCATAAAGTATTCGTTAACAACACATACAAATTTCAAGTCCGAAAGTTGGATTCGTAGCAATGATCGTACCTCCTTAAGAGAACAAAATGTGCATCTTTAAGGAGGTACGACTAGTATGAAGAATCCAACTGACGGACTTGAATTTTTTATATGTTTTTGCCGAATACTTTATGCGCCTATTGCCAAAATTTGAGCTATATTAACCGTTTAGTTTATTCGTAATAAAATTGCAAAGTCGAGCAGTTTGAGTTACTAAAGCACGTCGTCTTATGGAGACGGTTAACCGGAAGTGCTGTGATCACGGTTTTGCTGCTCACGTATCCAACTACACCCGTTGAAAAACTGAAACTTGATAGATTAGATATAATAGATATTGTAAAAAATTGAAAAATTACTCTTCACCGTGTAGTTCTGGCACTACATCATAAAAAAGTTTCAATTTCCGGTTGTAAATGGTCAGAACGATCAAATAGCACCCACAGACTTAGCAACGTCGCGAGTAACAGCTGATGGGTTTCGGCAAACATAACCTAGCTTTGTTTTGATATTAGCAACGAAGATAGAGTCATCTTCGTTGGTCACGTATACCAACTTATAGCATCGCCAATGCGACGTTGCCAAGTGTTTACTTCAAATTCCATCATGTTATTTTCTGTTATTTATGGAGTTTTATTATTTATCACGTATCAATTATATGTATAATTATCATTCTACCGATCATATTAATTCCACTGAGGTAATTCAAGTCTATTTTAATAGGTTTTCGGCTGATTTTTTAAAATGTTTTTTAGTCCGTTTTTGTGGTAGACATGTCATTATTATTATGATGGAGACTACTATCGAGTCGTTGACAATCTAATTTTTCAGTTTTTATTAGTTCATGCGCAATAAATTAATCATTTACCACAAAATTTTTCACATTATAATCGATAATATGAATAATCAATGCAAATAAACATAAATCAGAACAGCTGTGGGTAAAATGAATTTAGACTTTTTTTTGACTCCAAAGAACTAGTCGTACCTCCTTAAGCTCGGACATGTTTTTTAACTGGTCAAATTTAAAATTTACTTCAGCGAGAATTTATCTTATTTGAAATTATGGTCCAAATTTGCACCAACTCTTCTCCATTACGACTTTATACAGTCGAATTTGGTTATAAGCAATCTGGTTATAAGCAATTTCCCCTCCGATTTTTTTTCGAGTCCGCTCAGCGCGGTCCCCCACCACAAGCCAATTGCTTATACCAGCAGCATTGCGCATTTCACCGACACACTCACACATATTAAGAATGCTACATTGATGCGCTGTAGTGGGGGAGCCAGATTTTACGACTCTTCGGCGTTTTTTTTTTCCCCTACAGCCCCGAAGGATTGCTTATAACCAAATTCGACTGTATCTATGTATATGTCTGCCTCATACATTTCGATGTCTCAGCTGATTCGATAAGGTCGCGGGGTCAGAGCGAAAATTACGCATTCTATTCCGCGGAAAAATGTAAGAAGCAAAATTCTAACGCTTGGAAAACGACGATATACTCTTTGCGGAACGATCTGACAATGGATTTCCGGTTTCACGAATAATTTACTTTATCGATCAACTTTACCTTGGGATTGAAAAAAAAAAAAAATTATTTCACACTCCATCTAATTAGATTTTAATTGAACTACGCTGCAATTATAATTGAATAATTCGATTTGCTGATTTCCATCATCTTTTTTTTTTTTTTTTTCCGTTCCGTTTCAGTCGTTTGGAAAAATCCTGCATTCGTGTGAAATCGCATCCTCGATCAGTGAGTCTCAATAGCGAGCGTTATCCAATTCGTTCGTGCACGAGATTCTCATCTCCGAGCGGCAATGACGGAACGCCGAGAAATTTGTATCATACAACGAGCGGGACGACAACGACGAAACCGCGAATAACGAGATCGGCGACCCTCGACAGAAATCGCGAAGTAATTTGGAAATTAATTGATCAATTAATTAATCAAGCACGAATCTTTCATCAATCTACGATGGAAATTGTATATCGATAATCGTTTTTTTCGCGATAAAAATTAATTTTCATCGTTTCGATTCGAGTTACCGATAGTACGCGGGATCAACGAATCGACCGGGAAACCCGGTGAGCTTCGACTCAAGGTAAGATCGATGAACGGTAGCACAGTGTTTCTCGTGCACATTTCGGCCGACGATACAGTTGCGAGATTGTATCAACTGTTGGACAGAGCACTGGCCAGGGGTCGTCAGAGAAATTACAAAATCATCGTCAGCGGGTAAGCAATAAATTGTTACCTCTCTCTCTCGTATAATTCTTCGTACAATAAGGTGGATCTCGATTTTACGAGATCTGTTTTACTGACAGCTCGGTCAGCGATATTGGTTTTTTGGTTTTTCGTTATTTTTTTTTTTTTTTTTTTTCAAAAAATAGAGACAAACTTAATAAAAAGTCAAAGAATTTTACGTTTAAAAAAGAGTTTAAATATATTTTAATGAAGAATTATGTTAATTTCGGGACAGTCGAGACATTGTGAACGGCAATTGATATACCGATTAAAGAAATCGATAGATCCGATTGACTTTTTAAAGATATTGTCGTTCTTTCGATGCAAAATCGTCGAAGAAAATACAGACGATGCTCTGAGATTGCATAAAAATTTACAGACAAGTCCAGTTTTGAGAACTGATTTTTTTTTTTCAAGCTCAAGTCAACTTAGCGATCTTGGTTTAGGTAATGGGCTGGTTCTTAAGGAGGTACGATCATTGCTACGAGTCCAACTTTCGGACTCGAAATTTTATTGGTTATTGACGAATACTTTATGCGCCTATTGACAAAATTTGAGCTACATTGCCCCTCGCTCGCCGCGCTCAACCGCGCCGACGTTTCCACTTATTCCCCGCCCACGGAAGTGATCGTACCTCCTTAAGACCGGACATTGAATCAGCTAGGCCGATCCGTTGATAGGGATTTTTACCTTATTTTCTAATTCCCACCTTTGGGAATTAGCGTACAGCACTCACTGATCAAATACGTTCGTAAATCCACGTATAGACTACGAAGCTAAAGTTTACGAGAGGGGTGAAAAAAATATCATCAACGCTGTTTCAGATATGAGCGGAAGAGACTAGATCAATTTGCAATCCCATTGAGGGAGTACGGAATCTCTCGGGACAGCGTACTTCATCTCGTGAATGATTGAAATTCTCTGATGGCCGAAAAATAATGGACGTGTATGCACTCTCAGACCGATAGCGATATCCGACGTTATACGCGATTGTATACTGAGAATTTCGAGTAGTCGAATCCGTTGTTTTGAGATTTTTGTCACCTGTTGTCTGAGGTCAAAAAAAAATTTAATAAAACGATTTGTAGTTTGTCATGTAAAAGTGTCGAATACGATTTTTTATCATCGTATGTTTGTAGTTTTAGGACAAAAATTTACGATTTGTTAAATTGTATCATCGATCATCAAGAATAAATTGTTTATTTAAATTACAGAAAATCGATTTTCGTGATTTACAAAAAATTTTAATGTTCCTATTGGTACGATAAAAGAGATATGAGCCAGGATCAAAGTTTTCTGAATCTTGTCGAAATTTGAAAAAAAAAATTTATTTTGAAACATTTGTTTATCTGGCCTTACCTCGTGAACACATTCGAAGTTAAGGAGGTTCACTAGGATTTGCGGGAGGTGAAGAGGGTCGGCGAAAACCCTATGCTTATACATGGGCCGACGGCACTGCAGCCAACTGTGAAAATAATTTATCATGAATCGTAAAATCACGGAATTGAGATGAATAAAGTAACGATAAATGGATACTCAACGCTTTTTGACAGTTAAGAGTCATCGAGCGAGGGCATACGAAGCGCCAAGTGGACAATAAGCGAACTAAGATTTGTAGAGAAACGTATTTTTCGGATTTCGCCGAAAATATAATAGTATCGCACAATTGAATATAAAAAATAAATTCCTTCGACTAGTAAGAAATCCCGTCTGGTCCTCCGCTCCGTGGAAATTTTTTTTTTTTGAAGCACAATAAATTATCGAAAACTCGAGGCGGCTGTCGTTTGCCCCCACTCTTTTTTCGCCAATTGATAAATACATTTTATTATGAATTTCATGCACATCTGCCACTCTTCACCGGACCAGACGGAGCTGCTTGCCACTTCATTGCACTTCTTAAAAAATAATCTAACTTGTTTCGTTGAAAAACAAAGCGATAATCCGAAAAATACACACGGAGACGTCAAAGCCGTGGTTACGGCTATATGACAGTACATGATAAGTATTTCACAGTTCCGGCTACTAACGCTAGGTTCGCTAGTCACGGTTGTCGGTAAGAGCGGAGAAGCAGCAGTGATGGCGTAAGCGTAAAGTGAGCCTTGAGATAAAATAAGCTTTGAGGGTCAATGGGGGCAATCGGGGCCCTTCATGAAACATGCGCCGCCACTGTAATATTTACATTCTACCCTATCGACATCCGTAACTTTTTGCTGAATGCATTGGTTGACATATCTGCCGCAAGCGGCGCTAACTTCGACATGCATGTTTTTCAAATTTTTCCGCGAGAGGCGCTACTCTCGATTCTGAGTTGGTCACGTGTGCTCGATGACTCTTAAGGATCGATAAAAGTTATTTTACATTGATATAAATGACGGAAATTCGATTTTATGGTGTACAAAATTCGCAAAGAAGTCTGGCAACAAGGTGCATATTTCTTCCGGTTGGTACCGTCAAGTGTCATAGCCACATGCACCGGAGAACAGTCGTGCTGTCATAAAAGTTGCGCGCTCAACCTAACCCAACTGCTCCGGCTCTGCAGCGATGTTGCCATGCTCATCCCCTTCTTTAAATCTCTTTACTGCGTATAACTATGAATTCTGTGAGTTCATTGAATAGTATTCATAAACCAAGTACACAATCAATCTGATTTTTTTTCATGCTGCTTTATTCATCTATACTGTATTGAAATAATATTTTAAAAAAATTTTCTCTCCATTTTCTCCGGAGTTATAGAGGAAAAAATCGCAATTTCTGCTTACCGTCGTAAGAACGCGTGATAAAAGAGCCTCGTCAAAAATTTAATTTTCATGTGAATGGTGTAGGTGAAAATTCCCAAATAATTCAGGCACATTTCTACAGTAGTAGTGAACATCTGATAAAAAATTCAAATTTTTCTGTGCATTTTGCTCTACCTGGTGAACCTCCTTAACGTTCCACTGTACATGTTAGAACCAGGGGATTATCGTTGTGGATATATGGGTCTACTCGTACAGCAAGTACCGTTGATACATAAATCTCCTATAGGCGATTAGCTCGGTTCGAATCGAGCATATCGTAACATGCCATACGAGGATGTTCATGGGAGCAGCCTAGATACCGATTTCTCTGAATGGAATAGATGTGCAACGATTTACCAGGATTGCGCAAGGCTTGAAGTGCAAACAAACGAATGGATCTTGGCAATTAAAATATTGTGATATAAGATTCATTATTGGCAGTACGTTGAATGAATTAACAAAAAATAAAGGATATAATTACGAATAGTTATTGCGGAACGATGTATTTTCAATTTTTTTATAGTAAAAAATCATTTCGATCAACAATTCTTTTATTTTGAACATTTTTTTTATTATTTATTAATTCACGTTATTAATCTTTTGTAATTCTCCATAACGTGGATGTTTGGTATTAAATTTAGCGAAAATCAATAAAAAAAAATATTCAGATTTTATGATATTTTTACAATCTTTCTGAAAATAATTCATCGAGATTGAACAGAAGGGGTTTTTATTTTATGAAATTTCGAATATTGCAAAAAAATCGTTCCAGCATTGAAGAATAAATTAATAAAGCTAACGAAGAAATTACGAAGGTGCAAGTTGACAATTTCATATCGATTCTATGGGGAAGTCATCATTGAAAGAGTGAATTTCTCATGAAGCAGAGGTTTCGTAGATTGGTAAAAAAAAAAAAAAAAATTATGAGAAAATATGTATTTGAAACTGTTTTTTTACCTTTAATTTTCGCTTCATGTACGCTAGAATAACATGCGTGTATTATTTTATCAGTTGCCTCACGTTGAAATACTATCCAACATGATATGGTGACAGCCTTCACTGAACCGTATCGTGACTGTTCGTTGGTTACGAGAGTTCCACTTCGAGCTATATACTGGCATGAGAGAGGAATGACAGTATGGGTTTTGTGTATTTGTCAATCAATATGTAAATCGGAAATGCAGTCGACGTTGTATCGTCTCTCTTCCACATGCATTCCGAATTTATATATATATATATACCGAACCCGCACTGCACTATTTGTATATAAATGCGACTACGAAAGTACTCCGCAGAAATTCGCAATTCTCGATGCATTCCACGATGCAATATGCTGAGAAATCCAACGTATAAAAAAATAAACAAATAAATATAATTGACGAACATTAATATAGAGGAATTGGGTAAATTTTGGACCATCATTCTATATAACCTCAGCATATTTACATTCGAAGAAATTGACCGCAAGTAGAAATTGATGGCTCTCGTTTAATTCAGAGTATTCTGCAGCGCAAAAGCCTAGATTTGGTGGTCCAAATGTATTACCTCATTGAAATTTCCAGCAACTTCGCTACGTGCTTGTGTGAGTGGGAGGCAGTTCTCTCGTTGAATGCGAATAGCCCAGAGGAGCCGATTTCACGTGAGGTTAATCGAGTTGGTACATATTTTTTTTTTATCATCATCAGATATCGCGATTCATTTAACCGCAAGCCATTTTTCGCTGCTGGCTTTTTTTCGAACAACCTAACAAAACGACCGATTTCTTTCATACCGATAATTCCGACGAATTGTGTCGATTAAAAATTTCGTGTGCTTCATTCGTTTTAGTGAGAAGGGAATTAGAAATACTAAAAAAATGTTTCCATCGAAAATATCGTTCTCGAAAAAAAAAAAAAGATTCATAATTGCGATATTGACGTGTTATTCGAATAGCAAAAATTCTTATTTTCTTTATCGGCTCACGATAATCAACGATCGCTTGTTCGCATTAAAATCGTATTGATTGTAATTATTCTTTCTACGATATATCCGGATTCTTCTATTTTTCTTGTTCCACTTATCGACTCTGCCATCTTTTGTTTTTATGCTCGAGTGCAGATGTCTGTGTGGCTTCATTAGCCCCCCGCAGAGTCGGGAAATGCTTCGATGCAAAATCGTTGCCATTTTTCCATTCGAGATATAGCCCGCGTTCTCTCCTCCGCTTTTCCGATTATCTTTCGATGGACAAATAGCACAAATTTTAAAAGCCCGTATCTTTGAAGCGATGTTGCGCTTCGAACGAATGCAATTTGCCAAATGGAACGATTTGAGAGAGAGAGAGAGAGAGAGAGAGAGAGAGAGAGAGAAGGGGAAAAAGAGCGAGCAGTCGAATGAGACGATTGAGAGACGGAGCTAGATGAGGGTTTCTCGCTGTACACCGCTATCATCAGCATGCTCGCTCCAATGAGAACAAGACAACGACGTATAAAACCGCAATTACCGAACTTTATGGCCACGTCATGGTAACAAAAAAAAATCCTATTTTGGTCTCGCGAGAGAAGCAATTATTAGAAAAGTGAGTCACTCCTGTACCTGCTCTCACGAATATAATGTATTCAAAAATATGTACTTCTTGGTCGCAGAAATATAATATTTTCGATATTTTATTTATATTTTGTTCATATACACATATATTTCAAATGTATTTTCATTAAAAATGTTTCATCTATATTTAGAAATCGTTAAAAAATATATATATTTTTCCCTTTGTTATTTCAATTTGAAAAAATTGAAAAAAAATTGGCAGACATTGCTTAAATAGCGTCAAATCGTCAAGAATTAAAAGATTCCTTATGGACACAGTTTTTATTATCGTACGACAGTGGTACGATGATCTCATTTTGTTTCCTTCGTTCTCAAGAGAACATGGAAAAGAATGAGAAAAATGTCGTTAAGCGAGAGTCTTTCAAGTGAAACATGGCCTCCAGGAAAAGCGAATTTAGTCTCGCACGATCCAACAGCCACATAGCCAACTCTGTCACTTATCGCTAAGGGTGTACTACATACTTGCCCTGAGAACGACTCCGAGGGCGTGTTGAAGCGACGAGTTCCGCAGACGAATAGTTCAGTAAATTCGCTCTCACAGTGCAAATATATATTTTAGTAGGTTTACACATAACGTCTCTCGACCTACGTGTTATATGCTAGTCAAATACGTACTACATGTTACATGTTATAGCTTCGTAAATATTATCAAATCATGAATACACGCAGAAATTTAATGCTCTGAGTGAATTATTTCGTAAAAATTGTTTATAGTACAATTTATCATGGAATATTATTAGAAAATATGACTGAAAAACGGCAATAAGGATGATCGAAAGGTTGCGTAACTCCTACATCATGTATATGTGATTAAGTCTCATGGGGCCTACGTTCGGTTGATTGTTTTTTAGTGTGCCAAATTTTCACCCTCTTATTACCGTCTCGACGAGAACTCAAATTTCTCATCCAACATTGCGCAGCGTATAAAATTTACTATTTCAAAAAAATCTGCGCTTCGGTATAGTGTCACTCTGAACGAAATAGATTACAGATTTATCCGCTTGTGGTCAAGTTATTTCAGTGAAAATGTATCGTAACTAAAGCAGCGATTGAAATTTACAGGAACTCCATATTTTTTTTTAAGTGTATACGATTTTTGTAAATTATTTTGGTTTTCTTTTTGTCAGTTATACGATAATAAGTAAAACGTTCATGCGTTGCGTGCGCTTAAAAATATATTTTTATGTTCCATTTCAAATTAATCCAAATGCAATATAGTAGAGCATACATAAACATTCTTCACTCAATTCGTAGTCGATATAAGAAATGATAATAGCATGAATATATGTATTCGCTTGATCGAACGTTGGGGGCGCAAAAGGCTCTCTTGTGACGACGGTATATGAAAATGAGATTTGCATGAATATCATAATGAAGGGGGCTTGCGAGACTCATCGGCTGCTGTTGAAATGTGAAGACACTCTGAAAGAACGAGAGAATTATTGCCATGGCCTCAGGGATATCGAAGAATTAGCGATGTGATTGATGGAATTTTCGTCGGCATGAATATGTACGGAGTGCCAAACTTAATCAATATCCGATTCTGAATCAATTTGATTTTATTCGTGATATCTTGCATCGTTGATGGTCCATATATCAAAATTACTTAAAGTTTTTGTGCATTCATCGTAATAATGAAAAAACGAAAAAAAAAAAAAATATTTTGAAAATGTCAAATTGGATTGAAGATGACCATATCGAATGTTGGTCACTTTGTTTTATTAAAGAATGCCACATAAATCACCTCTACCCTCACATAATCATCCAATAGTAATGAATATTTCCCTTTATTTCTCCGTCCGTTCATCGTTATGGTCGCATGCGTTGGACAATACTCACATCGTGATCGTTTTCTTTCACGTGAATCGATCGATTTTCATCTGTCTATCCTATAATCCCTGACTGGAATAATCCTACGTGCGAGTGAATCTTTTCTTTTTATCGTCGTGAAAAAAAAAAAAATTGGGGAAAAATAGTTGTAACGAAAGATTGCGATTGAGGGAAGGAAAAAAAAAAGGAAAAAGAAAGTGAAAAAGTCTTCCGCTGTTGGCTGGATCTTTGCAAGGGGACGCTGTACGAGTGAATCCGTGGAGACTGGCGTATAGAGAGATTCGAGCTCTGGGCGGGCTGAATTAATCAACGTGATGACAAAAGGAAAATTGCGATGGTATATTCGTCATTGGCCGTTAAATCCCCCTCGGGAAAAAGTGGATCTCGGAGGGGAGGAAAAAAATACATGAACCCTACCACCTGCTTCACTCTTTTTAATTTCTTTTCGTCTCTTCGTAGACAGACGACGAGGGTACCATGAAGAAATAAAATTGAGGAAAAGGTACGAGAGAAACGTCTCGATACCCTCGAGCTTCGATGGCTCAAGGAATTACGATCATCCTGACAAATCCAACTTACGTGTCTAACGCTTTTTCGCATGCCCGCGTAACAGGTTTATATAGTTATAAAAAATTGTATAGCCGTTTGAATTTACAAAGAGAACATTTACAGACGTATGTACACATACACACACACACACACTCGCACACTCACACCATAAGTCCAAGAACTTCTAGTAAATGTCATTTTTACCTGTATATTTGGAAAATTTCAAGTACTTCGAAATGAAAGTTTGGAAAAAAATGTTTCACCAAAACACCTAGAAGCAAAAACGATAAAACAGATTTTGACAATACGGTGAGCAAACATTTATTTAACTGGGTTGTCAGTAATGCTTTATCTATAATGTTACATTATTTGTTGCTATTAAATATTCTTGGTATCGTGGATAAAATTTATTTATTTTTTCAAATTTTTTCGCATTCGCATGTCTTCTCGAACTGCAGCCCGTATTGATTTTTTTATGTTTGCCTCGGTATGTACGTGCGATAGATCCTTAATTTATGCATCGATAGAAAATCGAACATCTCCCTCTTTTTCTTCCTGTCGCCTCTGGAACCTCGAAAAACTTTTCTCCATTCAAATGACGATAGAATGGCGCCAGTCGTGAAGGGTTTAAGTGACTCAACGGGAGAGAGAATGAAAAGGAAGAATGAGAAAGACAATGGAGATGTGCAAGAAAATTGGGCTCTCGGGGGTGTCTGGAACTCATTGTTAAATGAGAGAAAGAGAGAGAGAGAGAGAGAGAGAGAGAGAGAGAGAGAGAGAGAGAGAGAGAGAGAGAGAGAGAGAGAGAGAGAGAGAGAGAGAGAGAGAGAGAGAGAGAGAGAGAGAGAGAGAGAGAGAGAGAGAGAGAGAGAGAGAGAGGGAGAGAGAATGCTGAGCTCAGCAAGAGATAAATTTTTCTCACTCCCTTTATTGGATCAAAAAAACACGGTCCAGGGCGACTTCCAGGATACCTCAATTTTGCCTATTTGTAAATACTGTTCCTCTACATACTTACCGTTAGTACACGAAAGCAACGCTCGTCGTAACACTTCAAATTATGTGCTTTGAGCCCTTTTGTTTTCTGACATTCGATATATGTTTGTATAATTCTTTCTACTCGAGAAGCTTCGAGAGGACTTGGTTATAATGGAGTTTTCATCGGAGAGTGAAAATTAACGAGAGAGAAAGAGAGAGAGTGATTTTGTTTTCACCTCGGTCTCATTGCAGCCTCGTCGCTTCTGGTCTGTCGATACTTAAGGTGGCTCATCAGTGAATTAAAAAACCGGCGATACGAATGAAACTTCGGGAGAGTGTTATCTAAGATGCAATGAACGCTCTCTCAAAATTTCAGGGTATGTTGCCAGGCAAATTATTGCGAACGAGTAATTTAAAATTACCTATTTTAGCATGGGTCTTATGGCAGTTGATTCCATTTTCACCGGAAGTGACATGATATCTTTTGATAAAGACGAGAGTTCTTATTCAAATTTTGAGTATTGAAAGATGAAATCGTGAACTTTCCAATGGTATTTAAAAAATTGTGTCTTGCCAGGGATTTTCCCGAGAAATTTAATCGCGAAAGTCATCGTGTGTGCAAATCTCGGATACAATATATATGTCTGTCATTCTGCACGCGAGGAAACATATGAATATCAGCTATCGTTTTTGACTTGATCGCTCTGACAGCGTTAAATACTTTTGTCAGTTGAGACTTTATTTATATTATTTATAATAAATTATGAATAAAATATCACGGGAAACGTCATCGAAATTCATAAATTTTATTTAGACAGAGTATTTAGAAAATATTATGATAGGTTTATGATTTTTTTTCACGTCACGATTTTTGACTAGTGCTGTCACTGATGGGCCGCCTTAAGCTTTTTTTTTTCATGGTGAAATCGAATGCCAATTATCCATGGATATTCTACTTATTGCAGAATAACAAGGCGATATGAATTATATATGTGCGAATTTTTCATTCGACCTTGTAACTTTTCGATTGTGGGCCGTGATTTTTCGATCGCGGAGTCGGTATTAATTAAGAGAAAATTTCTAATTAATTAGCCATTAGATATAGATAAATTCTCAAATAATTACGATGTGAATATTTATTGCAGATTGCTCATAACGAGGAAAAATTTTCCCCTAATTGTCTCTTCGGCGATAATTATATCCGGATGAATATAAAAAATTTCATTTCAGGTGTTACCTCGATAGGCTGTTATTTGAGATTGAGATTTTTCAAACACAAAAATTTTACCCTTTTTCGATTAAATTTCGCGACGTTTTCAATAACGCATCGTGAGTCCGAGAAAGTTATAGAAGGCAGTTTGAGAAGGAAATTTCTCATCTTTCCGTGCTCGGATAATTATATCCTAGAGGGCAAAATATGCAAATTAAAACTCGCAGACTGTCTCCTTATAGTTTTTTCACATTCACGAAGCCCCGCAATTAGCAAGTCGTTCGTTCGATCTCGACTTCCTCATAGAGTAAACGTTCTTGACGTGGAAAAATTATGAGGAAACAGTGTGCGAGTTTCGATTTGCGGCTTTTATTTTCATCCTCGTAGAATTTATTCGATCTGAGAATTGCAAGCTGGAGAACCGTCAATTTCAACTCAGTCAGCGGCATATCAGCGAAATAAAAAAACGATAAGCATACTTTAGTAAAAGTTTGCCACAATTGAGGTCGTATTATTGATTTTTTTTTAGGTGGGGTCAGATTTATTGGACCACTGACAATGAAATGACTATTTTTAATTAAAATTTATCTCAGATAATGAAAATGAAGTAAAGGCTTAATTTTTTCAACTGTCAATTGAAATATTCGCATGGTTCAAATTATTCTCAACTAAATATATAATAAATTAACGTTATGATACCTTACCTTCATTTTTTATCGTTGTTGATTCTCTGGAAAATTTTATGAAATAAATTAGTGCCGATTGATCGACGTTATAGTTTTTCATTATTCATTTATTTATTTACTTATTTTTCATTAAATTTCTCGAATTTCTCGAGGAGCTTTGTATTCGGCGAACATTTTTATACCGTCACACTTTCGACAATCGTACTCCCATCATACATCAAATTCAATTAAAATAATATATTCTTACTGTCCTCGCTAATAAGATATACGTTGAAATAATGAGAAAGGTATGAAAAATTTTTTAAGGTCACCGCGATGATTGACACTTATTTGAGTATTATTTCTTGGAGAGGCAGAGGGTTCACGACGATCTTGGTTGTAGGAAAACAATGTAGGATTTTTTTTTTGTTTTTTTTTTTTTTCTTTTCTTTTAATAGAGCGTGTGGTTTGGATAAAAATATTTTTGATGGAATGACAATTTTTTTCTCTCGTTGTTCAATGCGTTTGAGTGTAGAATGCAGTGGCAGCATGGATTCTTGTTTTTTTCTCTTTTTTTAAATTTATTTTTTTGGCTTTTTTTACAATTGGCAAATGTCGACTTTCTCTCACTCTTTCTCTCTCTCTATCTTTAATTCGTACATTATATATCGTTCACCCTTCATAATTACAGTACAACTCATCAATTTATAATGTATCACGTTTACGGGCATTGGCTCATCGAATAAGAAGAACAAATCATATGAAATATCAAACACCTCAACCAACTCTTCAATATATATTGATAAAACGACATAACACGATCTAGGTAACAAATTTGATATCATATATACACAGATATAATATTCGCATTCATTCAATATACATACATATATATTTACAGTGTATGTTCATACGGAAATATGTATTAGGGTGTTTGAGAATGTACTGGCCTTAACGTCATGTCCAAAAAGTAATGGGATTAAAAAATAATTAGAAACTTGCATATACCTTATGTTATATATATAACAAACATATATCTTATCATCATTTTTTTTTTTCATTCAGAAATCTTCCTCTGAATTTTTCACTTTTTTACGTTCTCGTAGAAAAAGTTTTGTGAATAAAATAAAATACTGAGGAAACAATTATAAAATTTTTAATTTGCACTGTGAGATAAGAATTGTAATGATTGATCGACATTTTTCGAAATATTCAAAATGCCGCAAATCTTGGCCCACTTCGAATTTGAAGCCAATATATTTGCTACTATATGTATGTTCGAACATTATTGAAATTGTCATGTTTATCGAAGCACTTGTAAATGAAAAAAAAAAATTGATATATTTACCTTCTGGAAAATTGCAATAAACTGCGCGATCTCAGGGTTAATTTTTAACTAATTTTTGTTGACAAATATTGACAGTACATCTAATAGACCGAAAAAAGAATGAATGCTGTCACGCGTTCGGGGAAAAACGGTGTAAAGAGTTTTTAAAAATCCACTACGTTTTGAACATAACTGTACGGCCCCGGCACATCCGTAATTTTTAACTTTCAAAATTTTTTCCGATCGATTTTCACTCTCAAAATGTAAAATTTTTGGAATAATGCAATACCTCGCGAAAGGGAAGCGTTCAGCACTTATTCCAAGCGGTGGCTCGTCTGACATTTTCGAAATTTAAAGAATTTTTCATTTTCAAAGCTAGGGGCAGATTCTTCATCTTTTCGTTACTTAATTAATGTCCAACGACAAAAATTATAAACGTCATGATGTCATGGACTCAATTGCCATCAATGCCCGTTCGTGAGGTGGTTCTTTAAGGTCCAAATCTGTGAATTTAGACGGATGCTAATCGGGAAAAATATTAAATGAAACGTTAAAAATTAAAAAAAAAACCTCAATGTATATATACTATGTGTGTCTATGTGTCGTGTAATAACATAACCAATAAAAAATGACAAGTCAATTGGGAGGGCGGATGAAAAATCGTTGAACTCGCGTCACTCGTAATCCAGCCTAGTGGATCGAAATAATAATTTTTATCGTTTCCTTGGGAATATATTCGACGAAAAATAGCGAGATGACTGCGAGGATTGTTTAAGAATCGTTGACATCAAAACAGATAGAAAAACCAGCCCTCTCTCTTTCATTTCGTTGACGATTTACGGTGGACCATTGACGTATTAAAATTACAATGATTAATTCGCAAAATCACGAAAAATTTTTCATCCACTGTACAAAAAAATGAAAGCCTTTGAGCAAAAAAAACCAATGCTTGCATGGACAACATAGCGACGATATGTCTCCTCAAGCTTGAGGAGACCTGTATTAATTACAGGATTGTGCAAACTTTGATTTTTCGTTTTTTTCACGCTCGTATTATTCAAATAGGACATCGAATTTCTGTCAATGAAAGTTTTCCAACGCCCCGACAAAAAATTCAGCAGTTCAACAATCTATATTGAATTGAAAAAAAATTAAGAAGCAATCGGATTCATACGTCCTCGTGTCGGATTACACAAGTGTGTTAAAGTGGAACCTCGACCGTTTATTCTCCGCGCAGCTTATGCGGACAATGGTGGGGGTTGGCGCGGAGAACACTCATTCGCTCGGGCGAAAGAGAGGGAGCATGGCTCCGCTCGTTGATTGGCACTTCATATACAGTTTGTCCCCGCATTATGTAAGTTGTGCGAGGCTTCACTGCACATGTGAGACGCTTTTGCTCATTTTTTTCACATCTTTACATCCCATGGAAACGAATCTCCACAGTGCTCTGAATATTCGCGCGATCTGCTCTAACGTTTTTCGTGATAAATGTCTCGAATTGGTCGTGAAGCGTAGCGGGGAAAAAAAATTTGCGTGTCACGTCACGGTTCAACCCTCGACGATTGTAAGCCGACAATAATAAAATAATTAAGCAACGGTAGATCGCGTCCGTCGTTCTCTCGTGTGTCAAAATATGACTAGCGACTCTTATACATTTTCTTTTTTCAATTTTACATGCACAATTATTATTCCAATGGCCACATCGATTTTCATATGTATATATAAATCGTGCAGACCCTTCTCTCGAATCTTCGTATCCGTATATGTACACTCAATCATACGGTAATTTTTGGTTCCTTTTTTTTTTTAATTTAATTTTTTTATTTTTTAGGTTTACACAACACACGCTCGTTCCCGTCAACAATTATTCCATATCATTTACAACGTCTGCGTACGTCATGTGTGTGTCGAGATTTATCGCGATACGATAAAAGTAAACAATTTTTTTTTTTTTTTTTTTTTTTTTTCATAGGCCGTGCATACCGCATCGAGTTTTTCTTTTCCCAAATCTTCGATAACTCGGTCGATCTGTCATTATGCTTATACGTTTTTTTTTTTTGAGCTCATTGCTCTCCCCGTAAAATCTTTCATGCAATTCTATCGAACTATATAATATGCGCGCTTTTTGTCCAGTCTCGTTTCGTGTCCAGGCAAAATCCACGATATCCATAACAGTCGCGTGGTATCAAATTGACTTCCGGTCTTAGAGATTACAGAGCGCAAATTTTATCGGCGTTGTGTGGCAGTACGATCGGGTCGGGGGAATCCCTTTGAAAAAATTGCCCGCAGCTTTATCGTCGTATAAAATTATGGGACTGAAAACGAAAAGCTTGGTCGGACAGGTAATTACGATGTGTGTGTGTGTGTTTTTCTTTTTCATACAACATTACACGCTGTACGTATAATGTTTACGCGTGTAGGATCGAAGAGTGAATTTGTACCGAATTTTTAATTCGCATTCGTTATAAAAAATCTCTCCCCTATCTATATAATCTTAATAATCGATGTACAAACTAATCACCAAAATGGTAAACCCGGAGAGCTCACACACACACATATATGTAATATACAATATTTATAATTCATTTAATTTATAAATTCGTACGCGAACGCACATTTAACGCTCACTCACCTTTTTTTTTCATTTTGTTTTCGTCTTTTTCTTTTTTCCTTCAAATTTCGAGTAAATTTTCACGAATTTACAGAATCTAGAATGGCAGAAGTGTCGTATTCAAGGATTGAGTTTTCGACTTTTCAATCGAGTGTTGATCAATCGTTAATGTCAGTGATTTAGAATTTTGCATAATTTCTCTCACTGTGTGTCGCGCGCGCGCGCATGCGTGTGGGTGTTTTTTTTTAAATTGTATGTGGGTGGGTTTTTTTTCCAAATCATGGCAGTGACGAATTATGAGAATTTTTGGACGAGAAAATTGGGCATCTGCGCGATGGAGACGGCATAAATAAATCGCGAAATTTAATTCGCCATCAAACGAACGAAACACGTTTTTTTTTTTTTTTTTTTTTCCGTTATTATTATCCTGATTGTTATTATTTTTCATCCAAAACATCTTTACTGGACTTTTTGCCGGCAAATTTGAGATTCTCCCGTGAAAATTCAACCGAAAATTTGTTACAGATCTTTCGCGTGAGCTCATACGTGAGTGCGTCTATGTGTGTGTGTGTGTGTGTGTGTGTGTGTGTGTGTGTGTGTGTGTCTCTCAATAGTTCCGCGATACGAGAATACTATCGACACCGGCGTCAATTCGTGCCGGGGATCACGTGTGCTATAAGCACGTTTCCCTCTGATCGACATTCACGATCACGGTCGACTGATTCGGGAGTTCCTTCTGGGCTGTTATACCCGTAGGAATCTCCTCGAGTATCGGTCAAAGGGTCGTTGTCCTCGACACGGCTGCCGAGGGCGGTGGCGGAGGTGGAGGTGGCGAGATAACCACGTCAGGTTCACCCGCGAGATCGCAATCGAACCTCCATAAAATGCTCTCAGGATTGTCACCTCCTGATAAAGAGAATAATCATTCATGCGAAAGCCTCGAATATCGTTTCAATCACTCGTGGACGGTGAAACGAAAGTTAAAAAAAAAAAAAAAAAAAAAAAAAACATTGTCGCTTCGATCAGCCACAGGGTAGAGGCTGCATCGCTCTCACGAATAATCGTTTTGGAGTCAGATTATTTTTTTTTCCTATTCAGTAACGACGAGTAACGCGGGGAAATTTTATCAGGCAAATGAATAATCAACTGCAAATCAATTCCATAAATTGTGAATTTAGCTGATGACTTTGGGGGTTGATGAGAACTTTAATTTTGGGAATTATTGAAGATAGCTATGAGCGATGACTCAAATTTGGTCGTTGAATTTGGGCACGGTGAAGTTATAAATCAACTAGGGCTGATATGCTGAAGTATTGATGATTTATAACTCAATGTAACTCAGTGAGTAGAAATTCGGATTAAAAAAAAAAGACAACTTGAGTTAATTAAATGCCACATTGATAAGATGGTAGGCCAATTTGAGTTGGTCGGTAGAAATATTTGATAAGACTCAATCAATTCTGAGTCAGCAAGGTGAGGTAGTGAATAAGTTGAAATAATGCCAACATCAACTTTAATTAATTACTCGAGGTATCCATTGGTTATAAGTCAACTAGAGTCAATTAGTTAAAGTGTCCATGAGTTATAACTCAAATTCACGTAACTCAGGGTGGCTATATAAATAACTTCAGGCCCTGATAAGTCCAAGTCGCGAATGATGTTGACCGAATAACTCAAAGGCTGACAATCAACGATTTTATCTGCGAGTTAATTATAAAATTGCGACGAAGGAAGTTTCACAAAATCAATCGATTCAATCGGAAAATTATTTAAATTTTCATTTAAATTTTGATTTTCCATGCGTATTTATTATCTGTACTGATCGACTGACCTTGACCCAGAGTAATGCCCGAGGAACCCCGTCTCGTCCTCGGCGGTGGTGGTTGATGTTTGTGCGTATGACTGTGACTGTGGGAATGGGAGTGGCAGTGTGTGTGACGTGTGTGCGTGGGTGTGACCCGACACGCCGACGGCGGCGGCGGAGGTGCTTGCTGCAGCTGCTGCAGCTGCTGCTGCTGCTGATGACGATGATGCTGAGCAGGAGGCCTGTGCTAGGTGTTCCCTCCACGGCACGGACCCACTTGATCGAAGCTCAATGATTTCTTCATCTCCGTCATCGGCAACGCACCAGCCTCCTGCTGATATAATCATTCGACCCATATGCGCCGTGTTAGCCACATCGAATTTTACGATCGGACGATCGATTTTTCGTTCCGCGACACGAGCGGAATTTGATTTTGAATTTTTCTCTCATTCAATCGAGTAATTATGAACATGATTGTTCGAAAAATGCAAGATTTATCCAAAAATTTCTCGCAATTGGCCGACAAGAGTTTATGTTTTTTTTTTCTAGGTTAAATTTGTCTAATGTTGAAATTAAGGTGGCTCATCAGTGAATTAAAAAACCGGCGATACGAATGAAACTTCGGGAGAGTGTTATCTAAGATGCAATGAACGCTCTCTCAAAATTTCAGGGTATGTTGCCAGGCAAATTATTGCGAACGAGTCATTTAAAATTACTTATTTTAGCATGGGTCTTATGGCAGTTGATTCTATTTTCACCGGAAGTGACATGATACCTTTTGATAAAAACGAGAGTTCTTATTCAAATTTTGAGTATTGAAAGATGAAATCGTTAACTTTCCAATGGTATTGAAAAAATTGTGTCTTGCCAGGGATTTTTCCAAGAAATTTAATCGCGAAAGTCATCGTGTGTGCAAATCTCGGATACAATATAAATATGTCTGTCATTCCGCACGCGAGGAAACATATGAATATCAGCTATCGTTTTTGACTCGATCGCTCTGACAGCGTTAAATACTTTTTTCAGTTGAGACTTTATTTATAATATTATTTATAATAAATTATGAATAAAATATCACGGGAAACGTCATCGAAATTCATAAATTTTATTTAAACAGAGTATTTAGAAAATATTATGATAGGTTTATGATTTTTTTTTCACGTCACGATTTTTGACTAGTGTTGTCACTGATGGGCCGCCTTAAGTAACAAACAAAAAATCTTTTATTCAAACGAAAAGTTTTCTCGTTACGTGCAGTGCGGCGGAATGTTTTTCCGTATACAGAGGAGCTAGAAAAAGCCGGAAAAACTGTTTCATACATCCCCCAGGGCCAAATATCGTGGATCCGCGATATTTCGCGGTGTTCGCGGGACCCTCACGAAGCCTCACAATGCATTTCCGGCTCGATGGCGCCAGATTGGAAACGAACTATCGTGACTCGTAACGATCGTGCACCGCAAAATTTTACCTCAATTTTTTTTTTTTTTTTCAGGAAAATAGAAAACTCTTTTGACTCGCGATTGTGTATTTTCATCGATATCACAGTCGAAAGAAAAGCCAAAATCGTGAGAGTCGATTTTTGAAACTTTTCTTTCACGCTCAATGATACGATAATTCATCGTTAACTATCTTTACCTACGCAATGATTATCGAGTTATTAATAATCATCATTGATAATTATTCATCAATCATTGCGTATACGTGTAATTAAATATTCGTTTGTATAATAAAACAAATTAAATTACATGGTAATTATTAGCTCTACGCTCTACAATTATACTTCCCCGGTCCTCACCTATACCAGTTGAAGCTGAACAAATCAATTTCGCGTTCAATAAACTCTGCTAAATATGGGGGAAAAAAATGATGAAATATTTAGTCGAATATAGATGAGCATTGTAATAATAAATTACGACACACGCGTATTAACCATGCAAAATTTTTCAACACAATAAATATATACTGTCGAAATTGTAAGCTTATGCGAATTAATCGTAAAGCAGATTGTCAAATTCGTGCAATTCACTTATTATGATTAACACGTGTACTTGCATGCGAAAGCAAATATGTCGATGTGAGACAAACGATATTGACACAGATATATGTACGCTTTTGTCCCATATGAGCGAATTCCATATTTTTGGAATTCGTTCATTAAAATTTATTGACGAATTTAGCAATAAAAAAAAAACAAGGCTATAAATGATTTTTTTTTCTTAAATTCGAGAAAACTTGCATATTAATATTTTTATATTTTACGAGAGAATTTTCGAATCAACCGCAGTTCATGAAATATCGAACGATAACGAATCCGACAATAAAACATGATCTCAGCGAGCGATTCCTTTGCAGCTGCAGATAAAATACGAAAGCCAAGGGTGAGATGCCATCAATATTCGTGACGATGAAATTTTGGTTCTTGAATCGATAGTCGAATGATTGAAAAGTAGAAAGAATCAAAGTGATCCTTTCCTATCCGTGGATTCACGCGCCTATACTCGCGATCATTGCATCCATCATCCGCGAATGTCGAGGGGGCTTTGACGAATGATGTGTTTTCGGGGAAAAAATTATTTTCATTTGGCGACCGATTTTACAGAGAAATATATAAGGATACCGATAGCAGTCGTGTTTTTCAAATGAGAATAGTATTTTTTGCAAAAAAAAAAGAACGTTCTGCATATTTTTTGCTTGAAAAATATGTCAGAACTTGAATTACGATTTGATTTTTCAAGAAAAAAAAAAAACGTAATTTCTAAACGGTTCGCTTTAATACCTGAAATGAATAGCGGAATTAAATATAGCTATATAATATGGCAAAGCATTAAAAAAAAAAGTAATTCAGTTGTTGAAAAATGCTGTATATATATATATAAGGCAAATAGTATAGATTCATATAGAATATTTGAATTCAAAATGCATCAATAATACTTTATAAATATAAATGACAAATCATTGATTCATAATGTTTTGTTAATCAGCTTCGTTTGACACATGTTACGGAAGCCATTTAAGCAGCGATACATCGGCGATGTATGACCCAAAATATAGTGACATGTTATTACTCGTATGTATATGCAGCATTTTCGTGCGAGCATATATATATATATATAGGATCGTTCGAACCAACAATTCAGCTACACAATAGAATGGAACAAAGCACCGTACGTGTATGCGTATGTGTGTGTGTGTATAAATCCATGCATACATACATACGTGAGCTTGGCTTGCGAACCGATAATTACGCGAAAGCGGGCTTGCTATCAATAACTAATAAATTCTCGAGCCACCTGGAGATCGAACTCGCGTAGCGGCAATTCCTTCTTTCTCGTATTCACCAGTCATCGTGTCGGATATTATACGTTATGGGAAATTTATTCATGCGTTAAGAGACAACAAATTGTCGCGTTTCACGAAATTTCAACGGTTCATCCTATGCTGTATTATATATATATATATATATATATATATATATATATATAATATATATATACACTACCGTTCATAAGTATGGAAACACTCGCCCCAGATCCGAGCCACACAAGAAGTTGTATCGCTCTTTGAAAAATGATGATATCTCAATTTCCCAAACGGCGTTCTAAAGAGGACATATTTAGCTTCATTTACCTTTTTTGGAAAAATTTTTGCGATTTTTTTTGAGCCCGGTACGCACTTTAAAAGATGGTCATTTTTTGGCTTTTTTTGGAGGGTCGAAATTTTCCCGCATATTTTGTAAAAAAAAATTTTCAACTTTTTTCCCGTGAAAAACTTGAAGCGGGGAGTACAACCTTCAATCTCATTTTTTGGAAAAATTTTTACGATTTTTTTTCGCAAAGATATTCAACTTTTTGCAAAAAACGACCATATTTATAAGGGGTAGTCTCACTCTGAAACTACTGGGTTTTCGTAAAATTACTAAGAGGGTAAAAAGTTGCATACAATCATTTTGGATGTATCACATTTTTTTCAGAATTAAAAAAACAAATTCGAAAAAAAAAATTTTTTTCAAAAATTAAAAACATTTTTTTTTTGAAAATTTTTTCTTAAATCAACGAAATATTTATTTTATACACCGCAGGGCAATAAACCGTGGTTTATTAACCTGCACCAGCAGGGAAAACCACTTTATTTCCCTTGGTGTATAAAATATCGTATTCACTACAGGGCAAAAAGTGTTTTTTGACTCATGCGATTGTATCCCTCGGCTTCGCCTCGGGATACAACCTTCGCATTCGTCAAAAAAAATTTTTGCCCTGTAGTGAATAATATACTATTATCGTGAAAAATCGGGTCTCTTACCTCATCGACACGGCTTTTTCATCGAAAAAGCCACATTGGGCCAGTTTGGAGCAGGGCTGTAATCGCAGCGAAAGGTGGCTTTTTCGATGAAAAAGCCGTGTCGATGAGGTAAGAGACCCGATTTTTCACGATAAAAAAAATATTTCGTTGATTTAAGAAAAAATTTTCAAAAAAAAATGTTTTTAATTTTTGAAAAAAAATTTTTTTTTCGAATTTGTTTTTTTAATTCTGAAAAAAATGTGATACATCCAAAATGATTGTATGCAACTTTTTACCCTCTTAGTAATTTTACGAAAACCCAGTAGTTTCAGAGTGAGACTACCCCTTATAAATATGGTCGTTTTTTGCAAAAAGTTGAATATCTTTGCAAAAAAAAATCGTAAAAATTTTTCCAAAAAATGAGATTGAAGGTTGTACTCCCCGCTTCAAGTTTTTCACGGAAAAAAAGTTAAAAATTTTTTTTTACAAAATATGCGGGAAAATTTCCACCCTCCAAAAAAAGTCAAAAAATGACCATCTTTCAAAGTGCGTACCGGGCTCAAAAAAAATCGCAAAAATTTTTCCAAAAAAGGTGAATGAAGCTAAATATGTCCTTTTCAGAACGCCGCTTGGGAAATTGAGATGTCTTCATTTTTAAAAGAGCGATACAACTTCTTGTGTGGCTTGGATCTGGGGCGAGTGTTTCCATACTTATGAACGGTAGTGTATATATATAATATACGGCATACGGATACGAAACACCGTGTTAAACTGTTATCGAGTGAGAAATGTACGAGGGAGTTTGCGTACCGCGAGAAGAGTTCGACTCCGGGATCTGGCAACGGTTCTTCCAAGATCTTTCTATTTTATTTCTTCGTCTCATATCAATGAATTCGATGCAAGGTATTATTGAGAAAGCAAAGCTCTTGAATAATCGAATGACTTGTAGAAAAAAATTGGTATGAATCCCCTTTCAATTTTGTAAAAAAAAAAAAAAAAAAAAAAACTATTTCGATTATCCGAAAGACCAATAATTTGAAAAAAAAAAAAAAAAAATCATGGCTATCGATGGATTCTTGGGAGTATTTTTCGTTGTCAGATCCACGGACTCGTCGTGCAGGACAGGACTTACACCATTTAACCGAGGTATCTCGATGCTCGGTATGTACGTTGTTTCTTCATTTTGGCTGCCGCTGCAGTAGCGACTTCCTCGCAACGATCCGTGAGAGCTGCAAAGACCGCAGGGCGTAGCCGCGGATCGCGATCGCGCTTTGGCCGATGGTTTCTGGCGCGAACCGCAATGCACCGCGAAACGTAACTCCGAGGCCATCTCGGCGCACAGTGACTGTTGTCATTTTTTTCGACAATTTATCGTCATTGTCATTTATCATTTGCCATTTATCATTTGCCATTTGTCATCGTCATTGTCACAGAATCAAGTTGGAGAAAATGGGCATTTGAATTGCGTCACGATATGGCGGAATAAAGATGGAGTGAGAAAATGAGAGAGAGAGAGAGAGAGAGCGAGAAAGGTCACATGGGATATCGAGCAATTTCGTTGCGATAACGATCACGTGGTCATCCGAGGGTTTATGACATCGTAGGTTGATGGCAAATCGGCCATAGGGAGGACGAGAGTGGGCGAAGTCGAGGGGTTGAATTATTGGATTATCCGTGGTGAAAAGGGCGGAAGTTGCGCGACCACAGTGGTTGTAGCGGTGGTCATCGTCGTGAGAATAATGGATCGGGCGACGAGCAAAATGGTCGGAGAGTCGGAACGTTGTACCGAGAGCGGGGTTGTACGACGGCAAAAGGGATGAGACTCGGAGGAGTTCGGAAGTTTCGGTTGGATTCGGGGAGGATGAACGAGTTAGTCAAGTGGCGGTGGTAATTAGGGCAGCCGGACGTTGTTATTGACAGAGCAAGTTTCGACGCGACGTCCACGTGTACATACATAAATATATACGATGACCGTGCGGCGTCGATCGAGATTGATAGAGAGCGAGTACGACAGACAGAGAGACAGAGACGACCAGACCAATTGACGGACGGGCAGCAGTGGCAGCACAAGTAAGAATATACAAAGAAAAAAAATATATATATAAAAATAAGATGAGACAAAATAATAAACATAAATATTGAGAAAATACAACGCAGACAATGAAATCGTATATATACGTGTAACGAGTATAGTATCATGCAACAGCGAGAAATACGAGAGGGCGAAAGTATACCGGAAGTGCTGATTCGTTAATTTTATTATTTCTCATACCAGCCAGATCGAGACCGCCAAAAAAACGACTGTATAATGTCAATCGAGCGCTGGATTAGGAGTCTTGTTAGCGCGCAAAGTTGTCCTTGCTTTTTTTTTTTTTTAAATAATTGGCACCGATAATTTCTTCAACCTTTCGCATATTTCACGCGTTTCGACATTCAAATAATCTTGCCCTTTTGTTATGTAATTCGATCCGTATGTAAATGTTTTTTTTTAAATTACATCATACAACACAGATAATATTGATAACACAATTCTTAGAGAATCCGCAATGCTGGAGCGTGCAAAAAAATATATGTACATAATATATTCAAGCTTCTTGAGATCCGTATAATAAACAGCAGTCAAATAATCGTGATGACATTTTTATATAGCATTTCGTGTATGCATGATACTTGTATGCACATGTGTTTGTGTGTGTGTGTGTGTGTGTGCTGCGTGTGAGTATGTTCATATATAAAGAGAATTATTCTCACCCTGCTGGACTGGGCGTTTTTCTTGGAGTTCCAGCAAAATTCGAGAATGGCGACGAGAATCGCGAGGGCGAGTCCGCACAGCAGCACAACGAAGACTCCCCCTGGAGAAAGAAGAGAATAAAGAGAAGAAGTGAGAGAAGGGGATAGAAAATATGAAGGAAGACGGAAGTGGCTCATTAATTTTATGCCGGGGGTGTCTCTCTCTTCTTTTAATTTCTTTCGAAATATCTCAGGGGCAAAGTAGCTTGTATTTAACGTAGTTTCGTAAGTTGTTTCTAGAATTAGTTTTTTTTTTTTTTTTTTTTTTTTTTTCACAGGCTATGTAGATAGATAGAGAATTTGATGCGAAATCGTTGGAGCAGTGATCCTTGCCATTTTTTCATCGTTTTTTTTTCTCTCTCTTTTTAGTACGTCATAAGGCTGCGCGGAAAAAAAAAAACATTCAAATCACATTCCAGAAAAATCATCATTCTCAATTGCATTTGACCAGTTGATTATTGTATAAAACGTGATTTTTGGACATTCTTTATCCTCCCAATGAAAACGTTTTATAAGCTCGACCAAATAGTTCAACCTTCGACTCATTCACGAATCTCCGGAGTGGTGAGCAAGTCCCGATGTTCCCCAGGACCATTGGATAATGGTAGAGAGGATAGCGTCGAACGATTCTTCGTCCGAGAAAGGAAAGGTTTTTTTTTTTTTTTTTCCGAACTGCGCCCTCTTCTGGTTACGCTTTTTCGATGCAAAAGAAGAAAAATCGAGTTCCAAGGCCGGAAAATCATGAGCGCAATATTTAACGACCGCGGGCTCTGCAGAATATCGTATTATATGCTGTAATGCATGGAGTTTCCATTGTATATACGTATATATGCGAGTAAAAATCCCCAAAGGCGCTCAAACTTTTGCCACGAAATCTTTTGAGACTGCGTTAGAAATCTTTCGTGAGATCGTTGGTTATAACTCGTCGTGTATGTGTATATACGAGTATAGACTCGTGTGTATGGGTCGAAGAGGTCCATACCCGAAGAGGTTTCGTTCAAGTTTTCCAATTAAATTGCGAAATATGAGAATCGACGCACGAGGAGAAAATGAACACTGCTTAGTGCGTGAAAAAAACGGAAACCGCACTGAAATGGACGTTCGCATGCATTCTCGCGATCACTCTGCTAGGTGGAAGGACCGACGATGGGGAAAAAAATGTTTATATCTGCACAAGAATTTATAATAAAAGTTTCCTTATTTTCGTCGTTCAGAATTCACAAATTTATCGGAAGGTAGTGAGCGGACCCTTTGTGAATCTTGAGTGAAATACGTGTGATATTTAGAAAACCTTGTGAATACGTGCGTGACCGAAGACAACAGAAGAAAGAAAGAGAGAGAGAGAGAGAGAGTTATATGATTTTTCTTTGTCTCTTTATTCTATCCGATGCAAATTTCATTATATATCCGCTGGATATAGAAAACCACGCTGTCGAGAAAAATTGAAAATCTATTACGTTCGGCCGAGCAATAAGGATAGTCGTTGACTCTACAACGGAGCAACAGCGACGCGTGCGTTCTCAAGTCACGGACAACGAGATGCATATACACGTTGCATTCAAAGTGCATCGGCTTCCCACAGTGATATGAAAAAAAAGAGAAATCTCTCGCGTCTAACTACGAGTCTTCTCATCCAGCCTCACCCAAGACGATATATTAATCCGTCTTACAGGCCTTATGCACAAGCCTTGATCGTAACTATATGTATATGAGGCTATATCAAATCGAATAGAACCTCATAATTTTTTTTCTCCCAAATTGTGTCTTACAAACGTACGAATTATGGAATGATTTATTATGCATTATGATAATTTTTTTCAATATCGGCAAAATATTCTACTTGGTCATGATTGTTTAATGATTTTTTAAAAATCAAACAATGCATAACTTCCATTTTCCTTTTCTTTTATGCCTATCCTTATAAAGCGGTCGAATAAAAAAAAAAGTTCGATTCGATGAATATTCAATACATCGCAGTGAAGTAAGAATGCGAGTAAAATAAATCATATCTAAAGATACTGTAAATGTTGTGTCTTCGTAATAATAATACCGAAAGGACTGTGAAGATTATTGAAACTGTAAAAACAAGTTTTCTCTTGCCATTTATTTTATAGTTAAGCTTCAACTTTTCGATACTTTATTGTCGAAAAATTGCGAAAAATTTGTATGTATATTTGTCGAAAATGTCTATCGCAAATTCACGTCTGTCAACTTCCATTAATTCATTTCATTCGTTCGCAATCGCTTGGACACTCTCGAGAGTGGAAATGACTTTTTAAGCATAAAGAAGAATTAAAAAAATTGTATCCAACGGTAATTTGTTAATGTTAAAAAATTCAAATAACAATATTCTCGCAAGAGCCGGATGAAAAAGAAATGTTTCGAACGAAATTTGGAAAAAATTCTGAAACCTTCTTTTCGATCTTTTTTGGAGATATTTTTGAGCATGATGTATTGGGAAGAAAGACATGTTCTGAAGTGCGATATAGCCAACAATACCCAGGATTCGCGTACGAGACTTCTTCGTCCTCGTTGATCTGGCTTAGGTTGTTGGTCGTTCTCTTCTCCCCGAGTATATATACCTTCATTTTCCTACCATATCCAAGCTATCTTCGTTGTTCTACTGTGCGAAATTCCAGTACCACGAAGAGAGGGAAACACGAAACGACGAAGAGAGCCCACTATGTATTCATGGGAGACGTTGGTGCTCTCACGACTTTATCAAAACTTGGTCATTTCTCAGTCACAGAACTGTGCCATCGTTTCGTCTCTCTCTCTCTCTCTCTCTCTCTCTCTTTCTCTCTCTTTCTCTCTCTTGGTCCACGTGAGAATCTAGCGAGACATCGCCGCGGTAATAGGTATAGTGGAGGCCGAGAGGAGCAGAGCAACAGTGGGAGTTCCACTTGCTCGTTTTGGCACACAGAACAACTTTTGACCGCACTTCCTCCGTTTCGTGCTTAGAATTTTCGGTACAGAAAAATTCACCATTCGTCTGGCTTGGACTCTCCACTTTTCAAACGAGGACCACATGCTTTTTCATGGAATATTTGTCAACTGTAAACTTAAAAAAAAAAAAAAAAAACATATCGTTCAGCCAAGCTAATCTGGGAAATAAAGCGGACGCAATAGCGATGTTCATTAAACTTTATTTTTAATCAGCTCAAATGAATTTCGATGGCTCAAGAGCATTTCTAGTTAAATCAATGTCCCCATTAGGTTAGCTGTATTTAACCTCGGAACAAAAGTTGGCTGAAGGATAGTTTTTTTTTTTTCAGTTTATGACTTTTCTAACGGTTCGATTCTTTCTTTTCGGATTTTCGAAACGATTTTTCGCGGCTGAAAAGAAATTTAAAAAACGTCATTCGTGTCTTTTGAGCGTGAATTTCTCGTCAAGAATCTTGTAGAGGCTGTTTTAAAGCCATATATGGATATACGAAATAGGAAATTCGAAATTAGTGCGAGAGAATGACGCGCACGAGAATGACTCTGTCGTGAAAACGACAGCATTTCAAGCATTCTCTGAGGATCTCGAAAAGCCAATGAGGGTAAGTAGTTGCGGTCGTTTGTTATTAAAGTTCCGGTCTGGACGTCGAAGGACCGCAATAGTCTTTTCCTATATATATGTAACACGTATATAAATATATCGGGCCCTTTCTCTCTCTCTATATATATATATATATATATATATATATATATATAGCCACGTACTCCAAGAGCTTCCAGTCGATCGGGACCTCGAGGGTTTATCGACGGAGGAGCCAGGCTTATTGTCGAAAAGAAAAAAGAGAGCTGGAGGGTCTGAATGGTCCTCTCTCCCTTATATACTTTCAGAATTTTTTTCAGAGCTTCTCTTTACGTAGAAACGCGTCGGTAAACCACGCGTGGCGAGATATTCATATGAGGAGCATTGGTGGTTGCATTTTGATATGATTCGTGATCGTACATAAGTAGCACGAGACGAGAAGCCATAAGTGATATCTGACCTTTTTTTACATAATCTTTTCGCTGAAACGGATACATAAATGAAATTTCACGATCGGCTATTCGATTTTTTTTTTTCGCGTAATGCCCAGTCTGAATGGTAAATTTTCTTCACCCTTTAACGTTCATTTTTTGTGTGTCTCCTCAAGCGCACATCCATAGTATACTTCAAAGAGGTATACTTTGTAAAATTGAAGTATCACGAAACGTGGAAAGTTTAAGAAAGCCTTTGCTTATATTCAAGAAAAAATCATCAGTCTCAAGTATCAAAAAATGCATCTTCTCCTACAATTTTTCATAATTGGATCTGAAATTTTTGTTTCGAACCATCGCTGTGGTCGCATTCGTTATATACTTTTCTTTTTCAATCACATATATAATGTAGCTTTGAGGAGTTTCCTGTTGAGGAATATAGTTGCTCCAGGAAAATAGAAGATTTAAAACATGAAAAAAGTATTTTTTTTTAGGTTCGAAACGATTCAATCTGGTAATAACCGTGATTCATTTTAAATTAATTATTTCTCCTCGTCTCTTAGAAGGTTCTTTATTCCAGGTCAATCAATAAGAGATTGAGATATATGTTACTGCTCGTGCAGTTCTCCATACGTCTGGATTTTCCATGTGTCAGTCGTAGGTCGTCTATTTTACAAGCATTTTAGGGGCGAGCAGGAGAAAGAGAGAGAGAGAGAGAGAGAGAGAGAGAGAGAGAGAGAGAAAGAGAGAGACACAGGGAAGCTCAGGTTGGGTCACTGATAGTTAATTTTCGACGATTTACGAGCGGATGATGAAGCGAACGTGCAGGATGGAAAGCCTAGAGTTCTCCACTTATCGGCTATGTCGGCGAGGCTGTGCGGAAGGACAACGTGAATGAAGCATCCTTCGCCACACTAGCTCCGTTTCTGTATCTCTCTTTATCTCACACGCGGAAACCACGCAATGAAAGGGAGAGAGAAAGAGAAAGAGAGAGAGAGAGAGAGAAAGAGAGAGAGCAGAGCTCCGACGGTGCACAGGGATTTACATAATTCCTACAGGAGTCCGTGATTTAGGTGACGTCCGGAGACAACCGGGAAGCTGAAAGTTTCGACTCGTCCGGACACCCCTTAGCGGGATAGGTAGATATAGAAACGTAGCCAAGAGAGAGAGAGAGAGAGAGAGAGAAAGGTAATATGGGTGAACCGAAAATCGAGAAATGGAGTAGAATAGGAAGACGTCTCGGTATCGTTTACATCCCTATAATATATGCATTTCACTTCACGGTATAAGCTTCGTACACGACATTAGACCGAACCTCTTGCATGAACGAAATTAATCAAAGTTCCCCGAGTTTCACTTAATTAAATTAGTCACATCGTTGTTATTTTATTTTCTCGCGAGAAAACTTTTTTGTACATTGTTAATGGAAATTTTAAAGTTTTTCGTTAATATGAGATTCTCGTTATAGTTCCGTGACACCCACGAGTGTTGTGGTTCAGCTCTATACATATATCTTATTTATTAGACCCAAAAGCTACGGCAATGTTACGCGTGATATACGGGAAGATACGTTATAATACTTGTTAAAATGGAATACGCGAAGCCGTTGATGGATTCAGCGTTCTGGAATTATAGTACGCCTATGTACCGCGTATATGGTGTATATCAGAAATTATCGACACTGCGGCAAGTTTTCCCTCCCATTCGGGGTCGAACAGAGAAGATAATGTCGTGTTAAATCCGTGCCAACGAGCAGATTTACAAAGTTTCGATGATTCAAGAGTATATTGTTGCGTGTTCCCAAGGAGCAATTAAATCTCGCTCTGTACCAAACGAGAGAATAGTTCATATTTGCTTATTGTACAGATATACGGATCATGAGGGATCGTCTTCGTGCTGCTTATATTTCACGTCAACTCGTGTTCGATGCTTTAAATTATAATTCCTGACAATGTATTCAGCAAAAATAATACAATAGCATTTTTTTTAAGAAAAAATGCAAAATCAATTAATCGTCTCAGTAAAATATATCACTCAGAAGTGTCGTCTGATTGAAGTGAATTGTGTTCAGCTAAAAACGACAATGTTACGAAATAATATAGATTAATTTTTGCTCGACATGAGTTTCGTTTCCCTTTGATAAATGTATCAAAACCTAGAAAAAAGAAATCTACTTCCGGAAGCTATACGAGACTATAATCATAAAATTGCGAGAGTCCTCTGGCCGAAGCTTCGATAGTTTGTCGAATTGCTAACGAACATGGTACAGGAAAAGTCTTGCCCTCGTGTGCACGTATATGCGTGACGTTCAAGTCTGTAATAACATATATAGCTACAGTTCAAAGTGGCTGATCAAAAGTTCCGATCGACGCTTTTGAAATAACGAGTTTCGTGCGCCATGTGGAAGGTTCGATTCACTGCTCATTGCTCCGAGATAATGAGAGCATGGACTCTCTCGCACTCACTTTCTGCACGGGTTATACGCTCGTCGAATTCCTTCGACGTCGTCACCCTTAAAACTCGAAAACTCTCAGTCAGCTACGAGAGACGTGCATCTCACTCCAGGCTTGGGGCATCATCTCCGTTGCACACTTTTCTCTCTTTCCCTTGATCTTACCTTCACGAAACATTCGTGTCTTTCTCTCTAGTGGTGATACCTGGTAGGTCGTTCGCACTCAACAGAGCCAGTTTCTCTTTCCCATGTACACGAAAACATGTTACACTAACGCTACATATAAACCGTGTATAAATGTATATATTGGGGAACTGTGATTAACGAGACAAACTTTGGCAATCTCCTGAAGCTCTGCGTCTGCGAAAAGACGAGAGTGCGTCATTGCTGTTCTTATATATATATATATAGTTGTGTAAGCACACGACCGATTCACTCTTTTCAAATTGGAAATCTTCGTCAGTGTTAGAGACGTTGCTTTGAAAAAAGAAAAGAAAATAGAAAAATGTCACACTTGCGTTGACCAGTCTCGCGGATATAGTTATGACGTCCTTGGCTGAAAGTTTTGACCAAGGCAAGCACGGTCCATTCATTAAACACTAATGATCCATGGTTTCTCTTGAATGTACTTCATAATATACAGAACATACCGAGTCATATTTATGAGAGTAAACCATCAGCGATACGATCGAAATTTCTTCGAACGCACGGAGAGGAGAAAACCGCATTTCGATTCTTATCTCCGTTCGTATGAGCACTGTAGCAAATTTTTCGCAGGTTAAACTATATATTTTCGTATCTCAGACAATTATTTGATTATATAACCGAAAAATAACGAAATGATCGGATTCATATTTCGGCAGTCTGGCGCAAGAACGAGATATTTTTATTTTTCTAAAGAAACTTTTTTTTTTCTTTATAGTTATCGATAAACATTTAATTTCATTTTCTCATATTATACGAATCAGGCAAGCGGGATGATCATCCGATGAAGAGTTTTTACATTTTGCCCCAGTCTCATATGTATTATATTTTCCAAAGATCTGGATATAAACGCACGTCATCGTGAGAAAAGTGTGATTAAACGAAGGGTGAAGATAAGTCGCGGCTCTAAATTCCACCAGCGTTTTCCGTATCTGCAACTCCATTTTCGGGTTCCCGCTTTATATATATATATATATATACACATATATGCGAATAGTATAGTTGAAGGTGCTCTTGGCATCTTTTACTTTTCGTGAACGAGAAGAGACCAGCGACGTACCGTCGACTACATTTATGCCAGTGCGGTAAAGTGGCCACTCGTGCTGAAGTTACTCAGTGGAAAAGGTAAGAAGAATGTGAGGGGTTTGCCGCGAAAGAAGTCGCAAGGAAAAGTGCCGTTGGTGCGGTGCGGTCATGAGGGAGGATGAAATATATAGAGCGCGAGGCTGGAGAGAGCGCGTGTTACGTGAGTGTGGAGATTCAGTAGCAAACCGAGGTACGAAAAAAAAGCATTAGAAGAGAAAAAAAAAAAAAAAAATAGAAAAACGTAAGAAAAAAAAAAGTGGAGCGTGTCATCCCAGTAGCAAAAACTTGTTGCGGCTTTCTTGAATTCCGTGCGAGACGTTTATGGAGAGAAAGACTCGTCGCTTTGAGAAAGAGTTCACGAGAGAGCTTTGAGGGTGATGTCCGCAAGGGTGCACACACTCGGAGCTATGTACCCAAAGAAAATTCACCGTCTAGCTATATATATATATATATATATATGAGAGTACGCGGAGATTGCCAAAAGGTCCATTACATATGTATGCGTATACATATATCTGTATTTTCTCCTTCTCATTATACTTTCTTCTGGCAAAGCCAGTCGTTAATTCCACGGACACTGCCTACTCAAAGCTATGTATTTATGCATGGAACACATGGAGAGAGCGATTAAAATACTTGCGTATCAACGTTTTTGTGGTTGGAGATAAGGTTTTTTTCCAAATTGCAATTTTTAGATAATCACTGGTTTTTTCTATTTTTTTTTTTAATGCAAAGTTAAAGATATCGGAAAAACAGTTTCCGATATTTTTGGCGTACGTTTCAATATCGTTATAGAATTATCATTCTGATAAGTGACCGAAATGGATCAATGTGAACGGTGCAGAAGTTGTCAAATGATTAAAAAAAAAAGTGGTTGCAGCGATTAAAGTTGAAAATAATTCCCATTCTGTTGTAAGGCATAATTGTTGCAGAAGTAGCAGAAAATATTGAATCGATAGTTCATTTTCGAAAAAAAAAAAAAAACAAAAAAAAAAAAAAAAATAGTCGTACAAGGTAACAGTGCAGTGGGGTTTTGTGCAGTGAGATTTTTTTATTCCATTCTTTTGTAGACGATAAAAAAAAAATATGAAGAAACTACCCTCACGAAAAAAACGTATGCGAAGTATATTTTTTATACAGAAATATACATTCTCGTGGTCTCATATAGTTTCACGTTATATCGAGTTCATGCTCGATTTTTTTTTACTCCAAATGTTACGGAAATAGAGATTATGTAATACGTCACTTCTGCATTTGCGATAATTCGTTTGCAATTAGCCCCGAAATGAAGAGAGCATTTTGACATTCTATTTCTCTCAAAACAGGATAAATTTGAGGCATATCAAATATTGTATTGGATTATCGTTGAGTTGGTTTCGAGGCTAATGGATCCGGCACACAGTCCCACATTCACGAACAGACATATAAATATAAATTTAGAGTCGATCCAAATGTACCTCAGCGAGTTTAAGGGTTCGCATAAAATTTTCGCGAACTAGAAAACTATGTCGAATTTCGCGAGCTGCAAAGAAAATAAGTTCGCGCGCCCATATCCAGAAATACATATAGCTTAACAAAAAAAAAAAAAAAAAAAGAGGAAAAATGTTTCCTGGATGATGGCCAAAAGTTTTGCGGCGAAATGTGAAAAATTGCATATCCGCTCTATACTATAAACTGTACTGGAGACTTCAGTATATATATACCAGCGACAGAGAGACCGACGAACAAGGAAACGTACGGTAGAACAAAGTTTTTTTTTTTTTTAAAGTCATTGTTTAAAACTCACCTATGTTCTCGACCCCGAGGGCATTCGCTTTGCTCTCTTTGCTCTTCTCGTCTCTGTTGCACACGTCCCCCATGTTCTTCCACCACTTGTCGTACAATATCTGTATGACGCCTTTCTCCTGCAGTTCCAGAATAGCCAGTGATATTTTGTCCCGCCATGGCGATCCTACGAACGAAAAGAGATGAAAAAAAAAAAAAAAAAAAAAAAAAAACATCCATAGACATCTTGGCGCCTGTGAGTGGGACAGCTTTCTGTTTGAGCGGTGTGACCACAGACCGGCTCGCACTTCAGTCCATTTTAGCCCTCGGGGACGACCGGAAATGTGAACTCGGTTGCGGTGAATCGTAGGCGGGAAATTAAATGTTTTTTTTTTTCCCCTTTTTTTTTATTCGTTTGTGGGTGAAACAAAAGAGAGCACAGCGCTTTTGTCTCGTGGAAAATGCAGTTGGTGGCGATCCTTGGTAAAATTAGCACATTTGGGAGAAGAAAATTCTTGCCCAAGTACCGCAGGGAATTGCGTAAATTGGTGGAATAAATTTGAGACAGACAGCCGCGATTGCTTCGCATATATATGCATATATATATATATACAGTTGAGGCAATTTTATTTTTCGTTTTACCTTTCGGTGTGGCAATTCCGTATCCCTTGCTGTCGAGTAGACCACCAATTTGCGTGAGATTGCAATCGCGCTGCACCGCGTAATCGAGCATCGTCGATTCCATGAGAAAAGCATAGTCACCCTCGAGGACTCTCTTGACACCCTCCTCGTAAGTCGATACGAATACCGATGATCTCTTCGACTCCATGAATCTCCACATCTTTTGATAAATTCCTATCTTCGAATCCTACGAAATATCCATGCAAATCGAAAAATAATACACATCTAATTAATTAAACGATTAATTATACTTTTTTGTCATATTACGACAAGCAATTGATTCACAATAGGTATTTTTTTCAATTTCGGCAATTTTTTTTAATTGATCAAATAAATTGAATATTATTTCAGCTTGTCAAACGAGTGGAATAATAGAATGAAAAAATATATAATAAACGATTCTATTCAGAGTTATTTTTGGTTCATTTATTTTGCTTTTTTAATGAAAATAATTATTAACAAATATTTTTCTCGTCAAGCAGAAAATGCAGCTGCTCATCGTTGTTCAATACATTCATGACATTTCTTGATGTAGGCTAGCTTTTTTTTTCGAAATTCACTCGTTATTCGGCGATACAGGAAATGTGATTTCGTGGACTCGTCAAAACTTTACGAGACTCAAAATATATTACTCGATTTTTCAACAATGTTTTTTTTTCATTATTTTTTCCTCCGTGCCACTCGTAACGTCCAGTGAAATGCAAATTTTCCGCTCGGTTCACGTATAATTAGCCCGGGAAAGTTTTGTATTTATCGTTTTAAGCCAAAAAAAGTCTGCCGACGAGGGCGTTTTGTGCGAGCCGACGAAAAAAGGTCGAGAAAAATGTTCGTTTAACCGTTCTCTCTTCAGCGACGAGGTTGAAAGAGCCCTTTGGCTTATCGAGAAACACACGCACCCGAGAAACCTCGGAATTTACGTGATGAACTCGTGAAATCCAACCTTAATACGATGTGATATATTGTACGTATATGCATGGATATGGTAAATTCTGGACCAAGTATTAATGATCATGATACTGGAGGAAATTGTTATTTTTTCGTTCTTTTCAGGGTTCTATATCGAAAAAAAAAAAAAAAAAAAACAGGACCCATGTACGGTGAGCCTCGATCGTTCTTCCATCTTTCTGTCACAGACCTCCGACTCTTAAACGGCTTAACATGTCAAGTTTAAAATTGACATGCAGCTAAAGTAAGATGTTCTTTCGGAGATGGTCCTCGAGTCATATTGTTCAAAAAATATTTTTTCGCAAATTTTGTGGATCTGTAATGCACAATCTGCACTTTTTTTTTTCTATCTTACCAATTTGAGTATCGTTCGACAGGATTTTTACGTTAAGGATTAGAAAAATATGCAAATAAAAAGTTTTCGATCGTTGGCATCAATCATATCCATCAAAATATTCCTTTTTTTCTTTGTCTCCGCCACTCAACCATCTTAATCTTAAAAATACTGTATCAAAAATTTGGCAATACATCCTGATATTCGACGACACATGTGAAGTTTCGAGAAAACTTGTAGAAACGTCAAAATTGTCATTGATATTTGACATTCATGAGATTTTATGAAAAATGAAAATAGAAGAAAAAAAATTGAAGCTGATTTTCCGATCATTAAAAAAAAAAACTCGTTAGTTTGTTCGTTAAAATTCAAGATATTAAATTAATGTATCCATAATTATTAGTGAAAATGTAAAAATAATTACGATTATTCACATTTTTTTTTTTCTGCACAGTCGAAAGATTGTACGATGAGAAAGTCATTTGAAAGAATAAGTAATTCAACTCATTAAATTTCATACGCGATTGTAATAAAAACTGTGAAATTTTTCTTATTAAGAAAATCGAGTTTTTCATAATTTTTTTTCGTCCTCCTTTGTTTTATACTTGTATACCGGATGTATAATACTTGAATATGTGGAACAGCAGAGATTTATCTTCGTGATGAGGTGTAAAGAATGTTTTGTTGATCCGGGTGATCGACTTACCCTGAAGAACGTCATCGTGCTGCCGCCCTCGAGAGTGCCGTACGCTATCTCCGTTTGCTCGGCAAGATCCGCGGCATTCTCGATCGGCGTTATCATCCTCTCGACGGTGAGAAAAGCCGCGAGATTTGCCGTGTACGATGATATGATGATGAGAGTGAAAAACCACCAGATACCACCGACTATCCTTGTGCTAGTCGCCTGTCGAATCGTAATCGAATTTTTTCGCGCTCAATATCGCTCTTTCTTTTCCTCCCTTTAATTCTCACGCTTTTTTTTTTTCTAATTATTCATATTCCACGTGAAATAACGATGCACTTACGCGATTTACGAATAACGATGAGAATTTCAAAACGAACGCGTCCGGTATTTTTTTTTTTTTTTTTTTTGCGATGAAATATAAAAATGTAGAGGGATCTTTCGAAAGTTGAATGAGACGAGTGACATAAATCACAAAATAAAGTACAAAACGGTACGAAATTGAATACAATAATGTGAAATTAAATCGAAATGGAATTCATCGATGAGCATAACGATGAAAAAATAATTTAAGAAAAAAAATCTCTTTCAGAATTTTGTCACGCGTAAAGCCTCAACCACAAAAGGTTATAAGGTTAGCCTGAGGCATTTTTTGGAATCCCGGCATATCTATACGTGGAATTCGATGTTTGAGGCTGGTGCGAGTATAGGAAAAAGGCCGCGAGGTCTTTTTCCCCTCTTCTCGTTCCAGAATCTGTAATCGAGCCCGTAGTACACATCCCAGAGGGAACACATGAATGTATACTACATGTATACATGTATACATGCATGCATATATATTTCGTAAATAGGAGTGAAAATTCTCGAGCTTGACTACTCCCCTCGTTGAACTCAAGGAATGCAATATGAAAGCAGCTCGTTCGTGCATCGGGATTTTATATTATATTCTCTTCCGTTCTCTTATCCCCTTGCGCCATATCGTATCGTCAATCATATTTTTATTTCTATTTTTTATTTTATTTTATTTTACTTTTTTTTTCACGTGGAAATGAATATTTCCCTACTTTACAACGAGCATGCGATTTTACCAGAAGGCATGCGGAATTGTGGGAGAGTGAAGGAAAATGGTACACATATGTGAGTTTGAATATGAAAATTCGCAATATCATGGACAAATGAACGGGAAAAAGAGACGATGGAAGGGGACAAGGGAGGGGGGGGGATGGAAGCAGCAATTTCTTCCTCTTTTGGATCTTCTTGCTATTTTTTTTTTTTCAATAATATTTTTTTTTTCTTCTTCGCAGCAGAGATCTTTTCGTAGATTATTCTTTTCACCGATCGGAAAAACAAATGTGTCGTTAATAATATTTTGTAAATATAGCCTTTTCATTAAATTTTCATTTTATATTTATCAACCGAGGAAGTAGCAACGTCATCCCCGCATGTATACACACATGCCAACAGAGTCGGCTAAGCACCATATGTCGCTCGTAATTTTAGTATTTATATTGTATACATACAAATAACATGATTTACCTCCGTAAGACTTTGATGCAGAGTAGCTGGTGAAAATTTGAACGGGAGATGGAAAATTCATGGCATTCGCGTATATCTTACGATCTGAGCTTTAGTGCACCTGCATTCGTGACGCTATGGCTTCTTGCGGTGTACTCAACTGCTCCATGTCACGGATACAGTATAGAAAAATTCGAATATATTATGGATTGAACAAAAAGAAAGTATTATCGACTGATTTTCGGGATACTTGAATTGGACCATGGGCCCTCCGAACACGTAGGGCTCCGTTCGATCGTTTTTTTTCTTTCTTTCGGTGCCCCGACTTTGCACCCCTGACTTTTTTGAGTTGAGTGCGGATTTTTCATCGAAAAAGGAGAGCACGTATAATTTATATATTATGAAAAAAAAAAAAAACAATCGAGGCTTCGGTAGCATCACTTTGCATAAAATGGGACATTAATTTTTTGATTCCTAGTCGATTTTTTGGTGCGAAAATGATCACCGAAGTTAATGTGGTATGGTTCACTTTTAAAAAGTGAAAACGATGCCGCACTCTTGTATTATATACTCCAATGCATATACGATGCCGCACTCTTGTATTATATACTCCAATGCATATATTCACCCGCTTCTTTATATATCTATAGATATATCTATAGATATATAAAGAAGCAGGTGAATATATGCATTGGAGTATATAATACAAGAGTGCGGCATCGTTTCATAGTTCGGACTTGAAAACTTTTTTTATCTCAATAACTCGAGAGGTCGAGAAGCTTTCTCGCGCGTTCCTTCAACATACACACATTTTATTAATTAGTATATATCTTTCGGCAAGATGCTCTTCATTAATTCTTTTGAAAAGTCTCTCGTAAAAGTGGATCGGCAACCGTACACGAGGAAAAACGAAACACGAATATATCTCGGTGATAAAAGAAAAATTACTCTTCATTACCTCTAATTTTGTTTAAATTCTGACGTACATCAGAATTATTAAAGAAATGAACAATAAAAATGTTTGTTTTTCGTGTCATATATGCGTCCAACGTTTACCGAATTTTTTCCTTTCCGTGCGCACGTAGATCATTCTTTTTCTTATCATTTTCGCGGCTTATCTCGCATCACTCGCTATATACACCGTACACGTGCATATAGATCTTACGGGCATATTGTTTCTCACTCATCGAGAGAAAAAAAAAGAAGAGAATCGGGTCGGGGAGCTAGCCATAAGAGAAAGAAAACAAAAAGAGGGAAAAAACGGAGGGAAAAGGCTGTATGGAATTGCGAACGAAAGAAACAGTAGCGCGAAGAATATGCATAGAGGATCGGCTGGCATGAATGGAAGAGGAAGAGGGAGAATGACGTTAAAGAGGGAAACGAGAAAAAGTATTCTCGTCTCTCCTGATTACGCGAAAAGAATGACGATCCACAGCTCGGGGATATTCAAGTGAGAAAAAAGTCTTTGTTCTCGAAGCGTCAACCCCTTGCAGAAAATTGCTTTGCATAATTTATACCTATATTTGTGTGTGTGTGTGTGTGTGCGCGCGTATGTGTGTGTACCTGCATGTGAGTGTAAGCTGCACGTTTTGCCACTTCCGGAAGGTGACAGAAAAACCGTGGCTTGTGTGGAAAAAAATCGTTTTCATTTTTTTTTTTTATGTCGCCGTTTTCTACCCCCACGCGATCCTGCAAGAGGGACGATAACAATGACAGGAATGAAGATTGAAATTGACGAGAAGTATGGCACATATAGTCCTCTATTAAAACCCATACGGCTTTATAAAATATATGAAAGTTTGAATATTTTTTCTAAATTTATTCAAGTCACCGCTGTACCATTCACGGTGACAAAAGTTGGAATTCGATAATGAATGGGATCTCCGTTGACGAGCTATGCTCAACTATCGATCATATACGAGGGTAACGTGAATTTAGAAAAATCAAACTATAATAAAGTCGTTTTACGGTGTTGAATCTTTCATTATGAGTACGACCCTTTGACGAGTTTTTTTTTTTTTTGGGAATTGTTTCGTTTCAGATATACTCGATCGATAGTTCAATTACTCTTATTATTTTTTTCGAGGGTATGCACGTTGATGTGCAATCGAAAAATTTTTTACGCTGCAATTAATCATAATATTATTGATCGCAAGAGTGAAAAATATTATGATTAATTGCAACTTTGAACATTTCACGATCACTCCCCCACCCCTCCCACACCCTCGCCCTTCAGCAGGTATAGAGGTTAATTGACATAACGCCAGCCATATCGTCGTTACACTCGTATCACAAATTAATACGCTTTTAACGGTTTGTTCCTATATACCAATTTTATGACGGCAGACCTAACCGCATAATGTTACCGCAACAAGCCCGCGAGTTTATTCGATTGGATTGAAAAATGAAATTAATTTCATTTTTCGACTTCCAATCCTGTCAAAGTATAGATCCGAACTTAGAAAATTTCATACAAAAAAGATGCTTCGCTCATGTTTATGAGGCGACTCTTGTTTCACTGATTCCATTTCGAAAAATTAGTTTGTAGATAGAAAAAAATCTAATATTGGGAGTTTTAGCTCTAAATCGATAACGATAAAATCTGTCAAAATTAGGTCAAGGTCATCTGCGATTTTTTTCAGGCCAACTCAATTTTTTCGACACAACATCCCAGTCAGTTTCAAGACGAACTCATAGGAGAAAAAAAGTCTCCTCTCGGTGCACACACACCCGGAGTTATAGTGGTTTGAAGTATCAAATTTCGAAGCCTTATAATTCCGTTGTTCTTAAAGTCAGAGTGATTTTTTTCCCCTCAGATTCGTCTCAAATCTAACAACAGTTGGAGTCCTAGTATCGAAATATTATAGTCAAAGTTCTGGTATAAAATCTATCGATAGGTAGATCTCTGTCCTGAGATTTTACCTCAGGAAACTACTGCGAAAAAAAAAATCGCTAAAACTAGATCGGAGCAAAAATTGAAGATAAATAAAGTTACTAAGACGATAAAAAAAAAAAACACTTTCGTATATTTTTTCTTCTCATTGTAGGGTTGCTGGAAAATTTTTTCCAAACATTACTTTGGTCTACTCGAAAAGAGCACATTCCTGCGAATGAAAAGAATAGGTGAAAAAAAATTCTCGTTTCATATCCAAGATTCGAGGGTTCGGATATTAAGAACATCATAAATGTCAGTGCTGCATTTTGCAAGAACGGTATTTCCTATACAAGCTAAAAGTTACGATCGAGAGCTGTACGGGTAGGAGGCTTTTTAAGTGATAATAAAAGGAAGTAAATTCCAGACGATCTTCGGGAAGAATACCCCGTACATGTTGTATATTAATATATATGCATGGATTCGTGAAAATTGCTACTGGTCCGAAGATGTATCTCTAATATATTGGTATAATTATGACACTTGGAACATGAAAAAAAAAAAACATAATCTGGAGTATGGAGAATTTCTGGGAGTTCGATTCCAGTGAGCGTTATGCCCTGGCTCGACCCTCTTCATACAATATAATATACGACACAAATTTACAGCGTTTCCGGCGATTGGCCGCAGGCCCGTGGGTCCATTGAATTACCAAAATGTGCATGCTTCGATACTCTGTATCGCGATTCAACGATTGTCGAGTCACACTCTCGGTCCCCTTTTTCATAAACGTGTATGGGCCACTCCACGGCAAATCGATCCGTCTTCTAAATTTTTTTTGTAACTAGCACTTCTGAGTCTCACTCAATGCTCATGCACAATGGGTAGAAAGAAAAAGATTGCCATCGAGTCCATTTTCTCTATCGAGTATGCGAGTCGTTTGGAACAAAGTAATTTTTTTTTTTTTTCGTTAAAAATGGCAATTATCGTTTCTACGGAGTTTTATAATAAATAAATTGACGCATGTTTGGTCGTACACACTCTGAAAATACTGTTTCGAAGGAAAAAGGAAAAATAAATTTTTAATTGACGAACAAAAAAACTAGGATGGCTTCTCGACCTGGTAAAAATGATTGGAAAATTGGTGAGTGGCGTTTTTTTTTGTTTGAGGGGTCGATAAAATACTATGAATGTTTTTTTTTTTTTTTAATAAACAAAATGTTAAAAATCTCAAAGCTCGTAGAGCGGGTCGAGTCGCGATGAAAAGCCCTAGATTCGTTGCCAAACGAAATGCTTGATCGTGTACGCACAGTCATATCAGCGAACGCGTTCGGTAGAGCGCGCGTGCCTCGTACGTATCGCGCTTTCAAATGGTTTATACAGGCCACGCGCAATGCTTTAGATTCGAATCGGTCACGTTTAATCGGGTTTGCGAGCGCCCTATACGTGTGCAAGTGGTGCGGTCAGCACTCAATATATACTAACAAAATGGGTTAACGCCCTTACTAATTGCGTTTTGTATAATATATATATATGGATTGATAAAACTATACGGTGCCATACAATACACGCTACTTCGTTTTTTTTTTTTTTCGTCATATCTATTTTGATTATATTGATCAAATTTTTCTGATATTAAAATTTTTTTTTTTTTTTTTTCATCAGTATTTATTTTTAATGATACACAGAAAAATTATTGAATTGGAGTAAGAGGAAAAGCATGTTGTGAATATGAATAACGAAGTGATGTGTATTTGCGTAAATAAATTAACGGCGCCAAAAGAAAAGTTATCAAATGAAAAATTTTGTTTCGCCGTAATTGGTTCGGAATGATGAAAAAAATTTATGAGAGCAGAAAATTAAATCATAAGGTGCTTGGCTGATATGCGTGAATGCGCGTACATAGTGCATGCTGGGATGGCATGCTTCGTTCACGTAACCCCTTCTTCTTCGGGATATTTCGTTTATCGGTAAAATGGAAAATAGATTTTTTTTTGTTTGAAAAATCATGAAAGCGAAAGTGTTTTCGCACTTCTGTCATTCTTCGGGCTTTATAATATCAAGGGAAATTTTCGAAACTATATATGCGAAAATATAAAACTCCCTTTACGTTGTCTTTTAATCAACAATATACGAGTAAAATATATACATTTTTTTCTGATCCACACACGTATTTCGTAAGATATCAAAGATATTTTTTTTTTGTAATTGTTTACTTTGACGGCTTTTCCGAATTTTGCAAATTCTTGGGTTTTTTTTTTTCGGCTAACACGCTTGTTTTGGTCCCAATAATGATAATCAGGTAGGGGAGCCTGACAATTTTTTCATACAATTTTTTTTTGCCTGTGGTAGATTCTCGTGAAACGTATAATTTTGTCGTGCTTTCCTTTTTTTTTTTCTTCAAAATTTCGTTCAGGACTGTACATCGGAGAAAAATGCTCGTTTTATTGCGGCGACCGATCAACGGCATCGACAGATTTTAACAGATTTTTCAACGTCAACTATCAAGCGGCAAATAGAGATGACACGTGCATGCCTGTTGGTGAAGTGAGAATAAAAAATCAATCGCACGAGATGACTGTCGTCGTTGGTGCGATTTGGCTGGGTTATGATGTGCCGTCCCGCGGGAGCTGAATCGAAATTTTGTGACCACAGAGACTAACAAACGAATTGGAAAATGAAAGTGAAAAATAAATGTTTTAATCGTTCGTGTGAAACGAGCGATATTTTAATGAACAAAAAAAAAAATCAAGTGACTCTAAAAACTTGGTACATTAAAACGTGGAAGATCATGATGTACGTAACTGGCTTTATCTTAAACGATTCTGTACATCCTTTTTTTCGCTCAGTGCCTCGAGATCATTCCCAATGAGATACGCAAGTTCCATATAACCGCGGTAACAAGATCTTGTACATAATACTTGGGGCTTTTGAGGAAACATCAACAGAGCTGTGACTGTCAATGATTTTAGTTTTTTAATCCCCTCCTTTTCTTTAGTAATTTATAGGGTGACGCGAGAAAAGACATCGCCGCTAATGTCGATCAGATTTTTTAAATTATATGAACTCTTAAGCATGAATTTTTAAAAATTAACATTCTCGGGGATCATCGACTATATTTCAACATTTTTATAATAAATTCAACGTTAGGAAAACTAAATTTTTCAAGCTACTCCGAAAATAAGTGTATACGCTTTTCAATACGACGGAAAAAATGAATAGATTATGTTTTTCATTGGTATTGCTCCGCAGCTTGATGAAACGAGTGATAAAAAATATAAATTGCGGGGAGGTCAAAAGCTCCCGTCGATTTGGCTCGGAATATCTCATACATAGTAAAGCTCTATACACACATATATATATATATATAGATATAGATATATCTATAAATATATTGCGTTTATGTCGTGTTTCAAGAATCTTGTGTACAACACCGGGAGGACCTCGTTCTACATCTACAATCTCCGGCAAGCTCGCTTCGGTGGAATAAAAACACCCAAGCAGTGTGCCCGGGTAGCTTTCCTATATATGCTTATACTACTACAAGTCTCTGCCCTCAGCTATATTCCGAGGGGGGCTATAGAAAATTGCAACTGTCGCGTCACCTCGTACAAACTTGCGAATTTTCGCCTCTCTCGCTTTTCTTATTACTCTCTCACGCTTTTATTATTATTATTATCATCATTATTATTATTGTCAACGCAATAACTGTACCTGGCGTTTTACAGGATGATGATGAAAACAGAAATATGATAGTAAATCTGACGACGGCTTCTTAAATGCCGTTTAAAAATCGATTTATTGCGAAATTTTATGGATTACATTGGGGGTGAAGCAAAATACCTTTCTGCAAGTCTGCTAATGGTGTTTCGAAAAAATTCTTCATCGACCTCTGACGGGAGTAAAAGTTTTCAATGATATCTGTTCTAATCTCGCCGATTCTATGAATCTTACGGAGTTTGCTTCAAAAGCTCAAAAGTTCAAAGTTATAACGCGAAAAAAAAAATCAAAGAAATTTCAGATTTCGTTTTTCTTTTTCGTTTCGTTAAAATTCAAGAGCCCGAGTCTGCTAGCAGTAAAACCTGCAAGTAATATTATAAACACACATATATATATATAAAATATATAATATATATATATATATAATATATGTATATATAATATATAATATATATATATTAGACTGTTTCAAAATAAATCGAGAATTTTTTTTTGCTTTACACAATCTTAAACTATACTTGGACATAAAAAAATAATCCTCGCGAAATGAGGGGCCGGTCCTTCAAGATTTAGAGGTATCTCATCGGACTTTTGTCTTTTTTTATTTCATTAATGACTAATTCTTTTACAAACCGAACACCATTCTGATTGACACATTTTTTATTTGGCTGAAACTTTTTTTACGGGTTCTATGTCGAAAAAAAAGATACGCGTTCGAGGAATTTTTTTTTTTTTTTTTTTTTTTAATAGAGGGGGTCGAAAGTTTGAGATTTTCGTGATTTGTGCCTTGGAGACTCATTTTCAAAAATTCATAACTCCGGTTATTTTTAAGCTAGAGAAAACTTTTTTTTTTCATTTTGAAGATAAAAGAGTGAATTTTGAGAAAAAAATATTTTCAAAAAAATTTATAAAAAATTTCATATTGTTATAAACAATTGAAATGTTTAGATCAATTTTTTAACCATGGCCACCAAATTTTAACGATTTCTTAATACAACCATCGTATTCTACGTCAAATTTTCCATAAAAAACGTATTTTTTATTAATGGAGAAATTATGTTTACCGGTAGAGATAAATTAATTTATCTAGCGCGTCACGTCGTATCGGCGCGCGGGTACCTTTGCACGCCTGTTTTTCTAACCCCACATCGTTTTTCTCAATAACATTAATGATTATTCAACTCTTAGTCTACTTTGTCAATCGAGTACAAATTATTATTATTAGCAAACAGGACTTTTATGATTAATTGAACAAAATAAAAACATGTTAGCAAATGAAAAAACAATTAATTACGATTTTTATTAAAATTTTCTTAAAAACGTTATTTATCAGTAGTTAATAATCTCCTACTTAATTGTAGGAGAAGGTACAAAGTAGGAAGTACCTTAAAAGGAAAGTAGGAGATTATTAATATTGATTTTTGTTTTTTTTTTGCATTTATCGACGTATATATCGACCGATAATTGTTGCTGCGATCATCAAGATCGTTTTTTCTAGTATATTCAGTATTTATACATAAGTTTGGAATATATTCATCATTTTAGGATTAGAAAAACGTTTGTTCCATCCATGCAAATTAATTATTCACGTATTAACGAAATAAAAATGACAAAAGTCCGATGAGACACCTCTATAAATCTTGAAGAACCGGCCCTTCCTTTCGCGAGGATTATTTTTTGATGTCCAAGTATAGTTTAAGATTGTGTAAAGCAAAAAAAAAAAAAATTATCGATTTATTTTGAAACAGATATATATATGTATGTGTGTATAGTACAAGCAAGTTTGCTCGAGAAAGCTCGATGGTCTTGCTCTGCCGACTCTGTTACACGAGTTTTACCTTGGGATTGAGGTCGCTTCCCTGTTGCATAAGCGTGCCGACGGTAAACCAGAAGCTGTTGGCCATTGTGAACTCGTTGACCGTTATCGGCAATGGGATGTCATCGCTGTCCGGTTCCAAGGCACTGACGTGACCGCCCTGATAGCCCCCGCCAAGTGGTGCATAATCATAATGACAATTACACGGGCTGTGCCTTGAATAACTCGTCGGGTTAGAAAAAAAGAAAAAAAAAAAAAAAACTATCGCCAGTTTAAAATTCCTTCAATAATCCTTAAATTCGGAGCGGAGCAAGATAGGACACGTTGCATACGGAACGAAGACCGAGAGTACGGAATGATGCGTCGATCGGTTGATCGTCGAATTTCGTTCGTATATCATATGAAAACAAATTTTTCGATGAAACGATTTTTCGTTTTTTTTTTTTTTTTTAACGCATATTATACATAACGTGGAGAGGGCTCATATCCTGGATATTGTTACTGACCCGTTATACTCATGTAAATTGCTCCAGACGCGACGAAGCACATAAAGAATCACGGTCGCGCGAGTGAATCTGGTGGATGAATTAAAAAAATGAAAAAAAAAAAGAGAATAGGAACGGAAAGAAAAAAAAAAAACGTGCGAACGAACCCCGAGAGAATCGTGGATCGCTCCAAGCTCTTTCCGGCAAACCAACGTGCACACGAGAGCGAGAGAGAGAGAGAGAGAGAGAGATAGAGAAAGAAAGATGGGCAGAGTATACATTTTGTATATCCTGAAAACCGGGTGCGCGTCCCATTCATCACACTTTTATGGAAATTTATGGAAATATACGCGAGTCCTCTTGTGTGCGAAATGCTCAGGACGGGGAGGAGGACATTCGTAGAGCAATATGTATAGTGTGTGTTACATCTCTCTTTGGTTTTCTAGTCGCGAGTGACTGAACGAGAAAAACTGTTTGCCCGCCGGTTATCGAAATAGATTGAACGAGAAATAAATGAAAAGAAACGACCATGGGATATATCATGATACCATTGTCGCGAAAGCCTCGGTTGAAAGAATCAAGACACCGGATAAAGACGATGAATAAAAATTTTATTCCGACGAAATCGATTCGGGAAATTTTCGGTAACGTCTGGAAAATCTCCGTCAGCCAAAAGTTCTCGATTTTTCCTCCACGAATCGTAGATTCATATCACATTAAATTAGTTTTTATGGGCACTCGATTTTTCAGCGTGAATGTCAACATTCCAAAGACCATTTTGTTTATTTCGTGATTTGAGCATTATATTATAGCAATTTCCAATTCTTTTACCTGACCGAGGCATTGACGTTGCCAATGCCTCGTCTTTTCTGCCAATAAAGCATAACCCAGTAAACACAGTAATTATTGCAGCAATGTAACGGCAACATAACCGAATATTACAAGTAATATTACCTGGATGTTACATGTAAATTGCATGTAACTTGCCATTTCCGACTCAGCAATATAAAATGTTATGTAACGTGTTATATACCCGGTATGTAATAGTTATATTACAAGGTGATGTAACAAAAGTCATAAAAGTTATATAAATGCAATATTCTAAAATAATATGATGAAATATAAGATTATTGTTAAATAATTTTTGCATTTCATCATCTCATTTTGTCATTTTTATAGGTTATAGAAGAGTTACACTGAAAAAAAAAAGAATCCTGCACGGATTTCTCGATAGGATTTTATTGTCCTCGACGGGGATTCGAACCTGCGACCTTCGTATCCATCCTACCTATCTACCTAACACGCTACCCACTACGCTATCGACTGTTTATGAACTCTGATAATTCATATCATGTATTTGACACGCCGGAGAATTCTTGATCAGTTGTATGTTGGGAGCTACATGCCATAATATTATATGCATATATGTTATTTCATATCAGGACATAAATAATCATATTATGATTATAAAAACACATTAAACAATATATTTAACATTTGAAATGTATGTACATGATACTGCTTTAAAAATGAAAATTTGAATAGGGTCCAAAATGCTTTTGATTTTTTCATCCGTTACATGTTGATATGATGAATGTTAGTTATATACAGATATAATGCTACAACGCATTATAACGTTCACACAACCTGCACGTTACGAATGTTATATATAAAAAATGGCACAAACATGTTGCGTAAACGTTACAAATCTTAGTTATACAGCTGTAACGCTAAAACGCGTTCATAACCTTCACATCACATGCTTATAACGAATGTTATATAAATGTCGTTACAAGTACGTTATGTCAATGTTACAAATGTCAGTTATACAACTGTAACGGAACAACACTTTGTAACGTTCACATAACCTGCACATTACGAATGTTATATAAAAAGTGTTATAAGCCTGTTCTGTAAACGTTATAAATTTGAGTTATAAAACTGTAATGCAACAACGTTATATAACATTTACATTGCCTGCATATTACCAATAATATATAACATATTATTCTCATGTTACGTAGCAGTTACATCACACAGCTATTGCATTGTGACAATTACATGTAACTTCCATGTTATATTACTGTAATGAAACGTGTTCACTGGGAAGCTTGCATTTTCGTATGATTTACCGATCGGCGCATCATTTCTCGTAGGATCGAGTCAATTGCTCGATGAAAAGCCTCCTGTTCTCTCCCCCCCCCCCGGCGATAATTTTGATTAACAAAAGTGTTGGATTACATCGCGGCCAACACTTTTTTTTGCAATGAAATCTTTGCTAGAAGAGCACGGATTGAAGTGTCTCGAGAAAAAAAAATAAAAATAAAAATAAAAAAACGAAAACCCTTTTCGCACGAGAACCGCGTGCCGATATATTTGAAAAACGATTCACAAGTTATTTCGAAAATTTCCGTCTGTTTTCTCGTTAACGCACCGGCTCGACGGGAGCCTACCTGCAAAGGACATTTGCAGCTTGGACACGGCGATGGTTCGACCCACTCGTACGGTGAGAAACGCGCCACTGTCCATATCGTCAGCGAGACCATCACGTAAGCGCCCAGCATCGACAGCCAAATCTCCACCGCTAGTGGATTCATGAACGAGAAGAGTCGAGAGGGCACGCGACCCGACACCTGAAGCATCCACATTATTTTTCTTTTTTTTTTGCCTTCGACACTATTTTTTTCTCTCTCGTTTCTTCGTTTCGTTAATTTTCTTTTTTTTTTTTTTTTTCACCTTCGCCGATTGCTCGTAAATCAAAAACGGTCGTTTTATATATTATGCGAAAAAACATTACGCCGTCTCGCTCTCCGTCGCTCGTTTCGTGCCTTCTCTCGAGCCTCCCTTTATTTTCTCTCTTCGAGATTGAATCAAAGGACAACACGGACAAATGAGACAAATGGATGTCAATGACGAAGGAAGTTGAAGAAGGAATATGGAGCGTACTGTAAATATTTGTAGCAAGAAGTAAAAAGAAAGAGAGAGAGAGAGAGAGAGAGAAAGATTCCTCGGTAAAAATGTCTCTAGACAAGATCCAGCTGTTGGAAAATCGTTTGCACTGACATCGGAGCATTTTTTTTTTTTCCATCGCAAGCATCACAGCTGATATCCGAATTGAGAGAAATTTTTACGTTGGAAAGGTTGCACAAAAAATATAAAAAAAAATATCGATATGCATGGAAAATATGGTGGCCGGAAATGCATGCGGCGATTGAACATTCCGCGGTCGTCACGCACGACCGTTGATGTACCTTCGGATTGAGACCGCTGCCCTGTCTTAGAAATGTACCGGTGATGAACCAGAAGCTGTTGCTCACGCTAAATTGATTCTCGACGATCTCGCTCTCGGCCAAACACGGATGCGGATTGTTCCACTCGTATGGGCTGAATCGCGCCATCACGAATAGCGTAAAACTGACAAGCATGTAGGCGGCCAGTACGTAGAGCCATATCTCAACGGCGAGAGGATTCATGAAGGAGAACAGACGCGTCGGTTGGCTGGACGGTACCTAAATTACGTTAGGCTACAACTTTAATTAAAAACGACCTAGTGGCCGAACCCTTGCAGTGTAAGGAAAAACAAAACAAAACAAAAAAAACAAAAAAAAACGAAAAAAAAAAAAGTGCACGGAAATTACGCGATTGCTTTTACTTCGTATAATATATTCAACATTTCGGGCTCATACCCAAAAGCTTTCTTCGGCTCGTCTTCATCACGAACGTATAAATCGCTACGTCATTTTTCCGATCGTATATGTCTCTTACACGACGTGCAAAATGACATCGCACGTCTCCATACTTGACACTTTCACATCGTATTCTTCGTTTCCTCTACGACTAACGGATTTTATCGCGCGTAAACAGGCAACATGCTCACTTCGGACTCACCTTGAACAGTATCCCGATACCGAGATTCATGAACGGCTTCGTGAAGTCGATTACGCTCTCCCTCGCGTAGTTAATCGTCATTGAGGCAACCGCGAGATCTGCGCGCTGAATATTAATGGTTGAACGAACGAACCATTATAATATTTCGCAATGTACTGCATATAGTCTACGATTAATCGTTGATAATCGGGTTTTTATAAATTATACCGAATTTCCATTTCTTATCATTTTTCTTAACCAAACGAATCACACATATTTTACGCGCTCTCTTGTAATTTTTCAAAATTTTCTTTGTAATCGTGAAAAAAAAAAAACATCTTATTCCGTGCGAATCATAACGTAAAGATCTGCGAAAAGAGACGTTTCCCCCCCCCCCCCCCCCCCCCGTTTTGTGGAGCCGTTAACGTTTTCGGGTTGTAAATAAAAAAAAAAGCGACAAACTCGCGTTATTCATGTCTTCGGAGAGTCTCTCAATCTCCGAGAGTTGTCGGAGCTTCGTGTCTGTCGTGCTCTGCTTTCGGCGAGTGAGAGAGAAATATATGTTTATGTTTCAAGGCTGTATAAAAAATTCAGGGCAATCATCCTTGGCTCTTGGAGGACGATGTTCCGGATGACAGATGAGAAACGGCTTTATCGCCACATTCTCGTATACGGCTACACGCGGGCAACCTTTACGCCTTGAATACTCGGAGAACTTGGAATTTGATGAGAACGAGCGAGTGAAAGCCCTCTATGCAGTCCTAGAACGCGAAATTTTGAACTAGCTGAATGCTCTATACCTAGACTAGTAAGGTAGGATTTGTAAAGGGAGAAAGCTCCTCTTTTGCAGGTTACGTATAACGGAACACACACCGAGGGTGACTTGTTGGCGTGACGCCCATTAAAAATTGACGCCGCTATTTTGCAAGGCAAACTGTTTCCTGAAACTGCACAGATCTTTGCAAGAATGAGAGAAGATATCCACGACTTCTATGTATAGCGCGCGCACGCACACACACACACACACACACACACACACACACACACACACACACGTATACGTATGTATGTTTTACTCGCGTGCTCATGGTATAGTAGTTTGTACCTACTACATTAACAACTGTAGCATTCATAGAGCACGAGAATTTATCGCAGGCTTTTCGTAACTAATGGAATTTTAGATTCTGCGCGTACGTTCAAGTGCACACGTCAATACATCGGTGCATTATAAAGAGGCTGAACGTCTTTGAGGCCGACGAGTAAATAAGAAAATTAATTTTTTTAAAAACGCGTTAAAAGTTGCTGCTTATTGTTTTAAAAAAATTAATTTTCACTATTGATGTATGTAATAAATTACCCCAAAAGTTTTGGAAAGTGCGGCTTTATTTTTTATTAAAAAAAAACCTGAAAATTACGTTTTTTCTCAGCGTCATAAAGCAGGTTTCCCCGATAATGCGATGGTAACTTTCAGGGTTCCATTCACATACGTTTTTTTGATAAGATGCGATATGAACTTTGGGAAATTCCGTGATGAAATATTATCGAAGGATTTTCATCCGGATTCTGAGACGAGCGAGCCAAAATCCCTGCCTAATCTTCCTAACTGCCAATACAGATAAGCACTATTTGATCGTTACAACTGGCGCGTTTACGTATAACGCATTTGGTGCACCAAGAAACGCCGAGGTTGCAACGAAGTTTCTGACTTTATAAGATAGGTATATGCCTTGTATGAGGACCCTTATCGTGAATACACACGGCACCCAATTAATGCTGGCCCTTATTCTCGCTGCACTCTAATAGCACCGGCGCGGAGGTGGGATGCAAAGTTTGGTCTCTGCTACCGCAAGCAATTAGGTCGAAAGATAACAGACCACGAGGTATCAATGTTATCACGTATATAATATATCGATAGTTTTACTCGAGCTTGCTGATGACTTTATCCGACAAAGTTTTTCGTGCTTAAACATCGCTTTAGTTCGCAAAATGCGTTCAGGATAAAGTGAAAAGATAGATTATTCATGATTAAAATTTCTAATTTGCGGGCCTATCGTTATCTCGAAAAGCAGATCAAAGATAAGCCTATATTGAATAGTGCAGTGCAATATTTAAGTTGAATGAATCCCAACATAGTTTCAGCATTTCGAGAATCTAATTTTCTTCGATTCCGCAAACGATATTCTCGTTCACATGGAGCTGTATTAAATTCTAATAAAATCGAACGTCTCTCACCAGCCTTCCGGGCACGCCAGACCGATTTTTATTAAAAATGGTTTTGAAATTCAAATTACGTAAAATCGTCATGTACACATGCACACATACAGGTATATATACGTGTAATATATAACCGTGTACTACGATGTTATAGCCCGTGGCAACATCTGTAAGTTATTCGGTCGCATATGAATTGCGAGATCCCGATTCTCCTTTGCACGGAAAATTCTTTCAAACGCTCTTTACTACGTCAATGTCATGCGAAAAGTTTGAAAATAAAATGTCCATTGGCCACTGAACGAATGATGCGTTCGCCGGTTTAATAAACATTTTATTTCCGACATTTCGAATGAAATTTCTCGAGAATTGTTCAGTCGTTACCTTTTCCATGAGCTCACGTACGATCCCGTTCCATTCTTTCGTCTCCGGATCGTAAACACCGTACATGTGATCCGGGACCAAACGTATCGCGTACTGAAATCCAACCTGTCCGGCTATCCACTTCAGCAGATCAATGCAGAAACCCTCGAATCGGGCGTTTCCCGTAAGATTCTTGTCCTCCCTCACCATCACGTATGGCTTCTCCTGACATGTGTTCAATCGCAAAAGTATGACATTGCTCTTAATCTACGAATCGTTCATTTTTCAATGAAAATCGATAACTACCTCTCTGGTCATAACAACGAGGGTAATGTTGGCGGCTGTTGTCTCATAGAAAGCACCAACGTCCGTGATGTTAACACCACTTCCGGGTTTCCATTCGCCGACCTTCACCAATTCTTCCTTCTTCAGCTTCAACAGATCGAGCTTAAAATTGTTTCTCCTGCCCTCGTTGAATTCGATATGACCGGTCAGTCCGTGCAAGCCAGCCTGTTGTCGATACAGTTATTTCATTAAAGCTCAGCTAATGTTCTTCATAGTCCAACTGACGATGCATAATTGGGAATATTTCATGTCAGGTTCTTGTCAGGTTTTGATAACACATTAGGGACCTCGATAGAAATCGATATACTGAGCTTCAACAGCCATCAGTTAGGAAAAAGTGGACCATTTCAGGAAAAGGATCCCCTTTGTAGTTAAATTTTTTTATACTGTGAATACATCGAAAATAAAAAAATTGTCCCATTTTGCGTCAACTCTTACTCATCGTATAGATAATATGGTGTATCTCGAACAAACCGGGCCACATTCATTCCAAAAGTTAATTCTCAGAGGCAAAATTTGACGAGTCCAGTGAAAGTAGGAAATTTAAAAAGTAGGGAATGCCCTATAGGTACGCCCTCGACAGTAGTAATAGCAGCCAGTAAGTAGCATTAAAAGGTATTATAATAATTCATGCGTTGAAGTGGTATTATAGTATATGGTTGGAGGAAGTTGAATGGCTCGTTCACACAGCACGTGTAGCTCGTACATGTTGCAACGATGAGCGTATCTTCCGGTGGATTCATCCGTGGCAGATTCGCACGTTAATTATCTCTGGAACGGTAGAGAGAGAGAGAGAGAGAGAGAGAGAGAGAGAGAGAGAGAGAGAAGAGAGAGATAAAACTGGGTGGTCTCGCTGATGCATCTCAACCATTCCCCTTCTGCTTCGACGGCTCGTGAACACGCCGATGCCGGAGAGTGAATTATATACACATCGCTACGAACATAAATCCATTTGCAAGCGTTCAGTTACAGAGCGCGAGCATCGTGTCGTTCGCGACGTCTCTTCACGAGCACTCTCCCTCTCCCTCTCTTTTCCTCCGTGATGCTGGAAATTCTCGTTCCAAAACGATTCGTTGAGACTCGATGATAGAGTGCATCTATATACTTGTATATACGTATTCTGTATATACAACATATATCCCTTTCCAGTGGAATATACATGGACATATTGGGGTTGAAGGAGTTTTAGGTATGTGTACATTAACCATGTATAATATATATACAGGAAAGACTGGGGCCGCTTGACGCACTTTTCGCATTTCAATTTTCATTCTCTGCCTCTAATGATAAATTTGGTTCAGGCCTTTGGCAGACACGCCAATGCAACACTTGACGACAGAGAAAAAATCCTTTCGCTCAACGGCTTTATTTATCCATGTCATTGAACGTCGACAATTCCAGTGGGTCAAGTAACTTCGCACGTGCGAGATCACTTGACGCAATTCCTCAAGAACATCACAACACGGTTGATACCACGTCAATTTACAACTTCTGATTCGATGGAAAAACTATTGTGGGAATCCCAGCCGAGATCGACCCAGATCCCGGAGTCCTAACTATGCGATTTCAAGCTCGAATTTACCTACAGAGGGTTTTTGTTCGATCCAGAGCTATATTTTGGAGGGCTTACGCGCGCCCATGGGCTATCACAGATGACCTTAAATCCTATCACTCAGTCGATAATAGAAGATGAGCACTCGGAGCACGATCTGCCCGTGAAATTTCGTATTCACTTCACGCTATCGTCCGGGAACCCATCCCCGAATCAGTCGCGTCAAGTAAAGCCCTGTAGGCTTAATAAACAGTTCTAACTGCATATCAGGCTTCGAAGGAAAATGGAAAAGGATGATTGTACAAGGAAACGTGTCAGCCTGAACAACGATCAATGAGAATTTTTCGTTAGGACTAGCGGTCTAATCCTATGTCACTTCAAAATCGAGTGCTCAGAATTTTCACTTGGTAATAATAAAAAAATACATACCGCTCCAAATTTTGTTTTTTTTTTTCGATTTTCCATATATCGAGACAACGGGCATCAGTGCGTCAAGTGACCCCCGTGCCAAGTAGCACCACTCTCGCATTTACATAAATATGCTTATACATTTCTCGTCGGTTCATGCGTTCGCCGGTTACATACAGGGATGGGATTCCGCATTCCAGTTGTACACATCATGAAGCCCGCTATCACTCTCATAGCCACCCGTATACGCTCTCCTCGGTATTCTCGAGTGCGTACACTATACATCGACTCGAGTGCATTTTCAGTCGCAAATCTCTCCCATCCCCGACAGCACTCTCGTGAAATACCGTGCCGTAAACGTCGGTGAAAAAAAAAAAAAAAAAAAAAAAAAAAAAAAAAAAGTAATTGAAAAAAAGAGCACTGAAATATGGCAACTGTTTTTGTCCAGACATATTCTTGTTATTGTTGAATACCCACATAGAATTCGTACGATTGTAATCGGAAGAATCTGATTTCATGACGTTTGATCAACTGGAAACGCAACGATTGCCGTAATTAATGGGGCGTGGCTGATGGTAAGCTATCATGCAATGGTTTACTGGTTTATCAAAAATTATACTTGCCATCAGCCACACCGAAGAGTTTATATCTGGAAGAGTTGCGATTGGGCGAAGATGTTCGCGAGACCCTCATTCCGATATACAGATGTCATCAAGAAGACTCGTTAATGGCTGATCATGCTTGATAGAGTGGTTTCGTACTGGGGTTATAATTCGGCAGGCTTGTTTGGGGGGGGGGGGGGGGGGCCTAAATTCTGCTACAGTTCTTATCGGGTAGTGAGTTTTCAGGTACAGGGTTGTGCATATCCTTTCGGGTACAGGAATACTCTCGCGTCCCTGACGATCTTTAACCGTTGAATGTGGCACAGTTACACAGAATTTCACAGAAGTTTACTTAAACGTGCGTGCTCAACCTCACGATAATGCCATAAAGGTTTTTTCGTCCGATAAAGTATTTCTACCTTGTCCCATGTGTCACGAAAGGCAATCATAAAATCAGCAGAAATTGCCAAACGTTCGCTGATATCGTTGATTACGAATTTGGATCCGTATTTAACGGTGCTTCGGTGCTCTGCCTAACCTGATTATGCAAATGTAACACATACACGGCTGACTTGATACGGATACATGAGTGGCCTAATTTTCGATCATATTCTTCATCAGCGTTGTATGCGTTAAAACTTGATTCGTGAGATCAGCGACAACTCGAGCCACCTCCTCTAGCTGCTGGTTCAACATCTCCATCGTCGTATCTAAAAATTCCCGTTGCAGCTCGATCGGTGAATTTTGGACAGATTTATCATCTTTGAGAAAGTTTTTCAGCATTTCCATGGGCTTTTGGAAGGTGATCGGTAGCTGTGCCTTACGGGATGTATCGTACGGTAGGTGGGCTTTGCTGGGCGATGAATAGTGCGAATTTACGATCCCGGGGTTAGGTTTCGAATGATGATAGAGCTCTTCTTCCAGTATATCGAGCAATGTCATGGCATCATGGTGATGATCATTTCCCAATGGATCATGGTGCCAACTGTCGTTAACAATGTTTTCAACGCATATAATTTTCGTGACTGCTTGTTTTATATCGCTAATCAAGTAGTTAATGATTTTTCATTTTGCTGTCTCTGGTTCACATTACCGTTTTATCCAGAAGATCACTGCTCGATTACAGCGCGTAAAACATACCTTGATCCGAAATTCCCGAGATTTTCGTAGCTCGGCCAATTCTCAATAATTTCATGCCGTTTTTTTTGGAAAACGTTCATGGGGCGAGTCGTTTCGTCGCGATCTTCATTCGTCCCGGAGATTCGATTATTTCCAATGGATCCACAATCTGCATTATGTTTCGTATCACACACACATACGTGTTTACTGTATCAAGCTTTGAAATTTTTTTTCTAATTAATTTTTCAACCCGCGCTTTGTAAAAAGTTACCATGGTGATGATGTTTCTGTGCGGCTATGCAGTCAGTATGTTTCAAGATTGAGCATTTCTCGTTGGGATTTGGCACCCCGCCCAGATCTTGATCTGCCGTTCTTTTCATTGACTCGTGAATCCCCGAAACACCGATCAATCCTGCTGCCAATGCCACGAGGATGATCGAAAAGCTTCCGTGAAACGATCGACCCCATTGGCGACTATGCATTGGTAACAGGTATCCTCGACTCCTGGTATCAACGCATTTATCATCACCCAACATTATCCACGGGCGTTACTTTCGCCTTGATTTTCCATTCGATCGTGACAGACTGCACGAATCTTTACAAACGCGTAATTGCCAATAACCGATAAGAGCAATTCAGCTGTCACTCGGTTATGTCGACTTCTCGATATTCGGTTCACCGTATGATCGTTAATAATTAATACGTCGGAGTGTACCGCACGCTGCAGCTGACAATTGATCGGAAAAATTAGTCCGATTCACGATTAAAATTTAATCACACGCCAGATCGATTCCAGCGCGTTGAATGTCCCTTGTCGGGAGAACGACTCAATAGCGAGAGCCAATGTGTGTAAAAGTTGCAACCCACGCATGGCCGATGGGGGAAAATTAAACTCATCGAAAGTTTATATAGAATATAAAACGTATTGAAATAATTTTTCGATGCAATGTTTCATGACGTGAAATATTAGAAGTAAGACAAAGGATGAAAGGATTACGTACGGAATTGATGTAATTGTAGAGGGATAATCCATCGTCCCATGGCTCTTCTTTTTCGCACGAGAGATTTGCAGGACGTAGAATGTGACTGCGATCGAGGGCAGCCAGGCCATGAGCAAAAACCTGCACGCTATCGTACACCAGAGCTGGTTCTGCCTGGAACATACGTAAAATCTATTTGTTGAAATGTCAAGACAATCAGAAATATTACAGTCTACGTAACAGTTGTACGCAAATAAACATTCCTCTCTTAATTTGTAATTGCTAGCTTTGCAGCCAACTTCAGACAACAATAAGGTTCGATTTATTTCAAAATCAACGTCATTCGTCGTTTCATAGTCTCGCCTTTGATGTGTACGATATTTGGGTAGGGTTTTATCTCCATTTCATTAGTATCGTGGACTGGATTGCTGAATGGACGGGAACTAATGGCGTTTGAGAGAGCTTACAACATCGGTTCTCGCTCAATTACTTCGAATTTCTGGGGGAATCCAAGCTACACAGCAAAGTCAAAGAGTCCATGGATTGTTGGGTAAGTTGGAGAACACATGTTCCGACGCTTGCAACGTGCCTTATTTGAGCCCTTCTCATTTCATGGCTCAACCGTTCGAAGCTCGAACGTCTCTCCATAGACGTAGTTATAATTACGTAGATCTCTTACTAAAGTAAATTGCTTCTACGTTGCGATTTAAAAGTAATGATACATACTCATTACAATGAGAATTGGACTTTCTAGCACCAACCTGTATGACTCCGGTTCTGTTGAGTATCGCATGGCCTATCGGTTGAAAGCGTTCCATCTGTCGAAGTATCTCAAAGACTTTGGGCTCTTCCAGGTCGACCAAACGAAATGCTGTCATGTTCACGCTGTTGTATTTAAAATCTTCAAGATCGAAAGTCTCAATGTCCTGCAAACAACGTCGTCAAGATATATTTTATAAAAAAAAATACGTAAAATTTCTCTATAAATCTCCCTCGCTTTCCCTAGCTATGGTTCGTAGTATCGAGAATTAGATAAAGTATTGTATGTTTATGTATAGTAGTCATTTTATTTTTTTGCTCGCTGATCAACTATTGCAAAGTGCTCAAGTCATTCTTGCTCGAGCAGCAACTGTGGTCTTTAGACAGATGTATCTGTCATCAGCTTAGCAAATCGTATGATTGAACTGTCAAGAGGAGGTGACACTCTCATTTTTAGGTGTACGCGGGGTGTACGGGACAACCAAATTGAAATCTTAACTCATTTTTATCCCATGGATTTCAATGGTGGTTCAGCGAAACGGGGATAAAACATTCTGATCAGTTTTGAATTATTTTTTTTCTCATCCATATGGTAAAATGAACTGTTCGACATTTCATACGCGTGAAGTTAAAAATGACGGAATCTGACGTGTAATTACCGACAAAAAGAGTTCAGAGGAGTTATACTGAGTGCTGGGATTCCACCGGGTCCGATGATCGTGAGAGAGTGCGAAAGCGAATGACAGAGAGAGAGAGAGAGAGAGAGAGAGAGAGAGAGATCGAAAGGGAGAGAGAGAGAGAGAGAGAGAGAAAGAGAGGGATTGAGATTATCCATTCGTTCTCGCGTTACCGTATACGTATAGCGATTTTTTGCGTATGTCTCCTTGTTATTGGTGACCGGGCTTGAAAGCTCCCACCGCTATGATTTATAATTATATGGTGATGCATTGCGCGAGGGGGATCGTTAAAGTAAATATAACACGGTTTTCGCAGCTTCCATACTCGGTCGACGACCTCTCGCGGTCAGAGCCGTTACGACGACGACGACCTCTCGCGGTCAACGCCGTAACGACAACGATGCCGAGTGAGTTCGTTGTACTACAGACGACCGTTCATTCTTCGTCCCTCACCATCTCACCGAGCTTTGCGCCAACGGATAAAGCTCCCTTCCGTTGCGAAGTAGCGTCTCTCGGCCACGGATGAGGTACGTGTACTCGTCGACGAGAATCGCGATAGCATCCGAGCTTCCGGTCAACCCGAGGCCCACAGTTTCGTGCTTTCATATACTTACAATACGTGTAAGCTCGGCTATACTATGCCGCCATGTATACTGTACCGTGTATGGCGAAGTTTTCCTACACTAAGTATACCGCACCTCTATATATATGTCCGCTCGGTGTATATTACAAAAGGGTATGTGCAGAAAGCTACGTGAGTTCTCGTAAATTCTCCGCTTGGATTCCTCCACGACAATGGAATCGGATTGTGTGGTGCAATTAATTTTTCATGCTCTCTCGGTAACGCTTCATAGCCTCAAAGTTTTCTCATCCGATGACTTTACATTACTTTCTTCATTTTTGCTTTCTCACAGATATTCGGAAGAGCGCGAATACTGAATCATTTTGATTATATAAGCACGACGAAATTTCGGTCTGGAATGGTTAGGTCTCCTGATTAATATATTTTGGACGTTGATGTGGACATTAAAGCTTTAACATGCCTCGGGTGGAGATCGATGCAGCATCATGCCGCATATATCGTACACGTCGTAATGATTAAACAAAATGCGTATAGCTTTAGGCCGAGCTCAGAGTACACTAACCGCAGTGTACACATATTGCAGTTGATACACATAACGTAGCTGCGAGCTAAAAATCGTTTCGCGGAACTAAATATCCCTAGGACCTGGAGGTTAGCTTAGATTTTGTCTACGCTGTTCGTATACGTGGTGTATATGGCATTACTGCACCCTGTTACAATCGTTACCGATTATATATATATATATACTCATGTAGTCGTGGTTAAGAACGGGATCTCTCGACATTGAATCTTGGAAGACGTCTTGGTGGTGAGATACGTGTTTGCACCGGCTGTGCAAACGGTGTCGTGTGACGGTCGTCACGTATAATACGAGGCGAATTTCAAGGGAAACTGCGCGAATCTGCGAAGCAGCTTCGAAGCTAATACGAATCTTGCGACGATGTGCAAACATCGTGCGGTCGTCATGTATGGTCTGGTGATGCGGTCTCGCACATCCGCAAGCTCAAGCATCCTGCTGGTCCGTGATCGTTCATTGCTTTGACCCTCTTGGAATCCAAAATTCATTTTCTCACTCATACCCACCACCCTCCGCGTCAACAACCCCTTCCGCTACCGGACTAATTCCAATCATTCCCCATGAGAAGGCACAGCATAACACGGTAGTCAAAGGCCATTCGTGAAGCATTCTCCCGAGACGAGGCCCCGGGAGCGCGAATCACGCGGGCATCGATTTTTAAACCCAGCAGTTGGGGTCAGAAAATATAATTCGAGGTTCAAGAGAACTTTGGCTCATTCATTTGTTATATATACTTTTGTGTCATTGAGTTACTTACGAATGTCGTGAACATGTAGTGATAGCGATAGTCGTTCATCTGCAATTGTAGAATCTGAAACAAACAAAAAACAAGAGAACTTGATGTATATGAAAAAACAAAGAAGTATTGAACGATTAGAGGTTAGTATCCTTCAGTTGAAGTTCAATAAGATATCGCGATGTGGATAGAATTTTCAAGAAATAGTATCTTTATACTATGAGCCTGGCTTATCGAGCGATCCGTAATTGCATTAAAGGTGCCGATTTCGCTACTCTCAGATCCAAAATCTGCGCGTATCTTGTAAAGGGAAATTGTGTTTATTCGAAACACATTTTTTTCTTGTACATGCTTATGTATGTGGAGCGAGCTCGTATAAAAATTGCCGATTCCATCGATACGGTGCATTTATTGCAGGCGTTTGGAATGAAGAAATCTCTTTATACTCGCGGCCATTGCCATCTTGGTGCGGACCCAAGTACCGGAACTCCGATCTCACTCATACACGTGTATATATTTGCTGTTACGTATATCCTCGCAGTGTGGCTGCTGGCTCGCAAAAATCTCGATAGTCGGACGTGTTGTAATACATAGATCGCTCGTGATCCAACTGAACGCCCGTTTTCCCCAAGATTGGTGGCGACTTTGTATTTTCTTTCCGAAGCCAATAAATCCGCTCTCTCACTCTCGCTATCTCTCTCTCTCTCTCTCTCTCTTTCTCTTTCTCGCCTCTCGTTCTATCTTCGCTTATATATACTTCGGTTACGGATGCGGAGCTATTCGTTTCGTTTCGCGGTGAATAAGCGTCCAGTGGCGAACGAGATCTCTAGCTCTCTAACGTTACCACCCGCAATAACGTACATACGAGAGCACGTAGCGCAGCAAGGAAAATAAAATGCTGTTGTGTGGCTCACGTTTCTTCTAGCTACATCGTATATACCATAAGCCAAAATCTCTTCTAGATCTCTCTTTCTCTCTCTCTCTCTCTCTTTTTCTCTCTCGTCTTGTCGAACGTAAAACTACTGTTATGGTTCCTTCGTACTTGCCCAGAAGAAAATATCCAGAACCAGAGCTTGCGAGTTCGTAGAGTCTCTTCTTAATCAATCCAAATCCTCGAAACATACGAGGATTCCAATCATGTTTACTTAATTAGATTGATGCGAGGTATTTCTGACAAAATTAACAAACGATCGGTCGTCATCCCTTATTTCAACTTCATTCATATGATTACTTTTATATTATTGCAGCTATATACGAAAATTTTTTTAATTGTTTTTAGATTACTTCGATGAGCCAAAATTTTTTTGACTATCGAACTTATCAAATTTATTGCAATGAAAAATCCAATGAGTTGACACCTTTTTTCCATCTTTGAAATCTATGCTCGAAGGAAATTAGTTACAATGACAAATTATTTCAACGCTGGAAGATTTTTGTAACAAAAGTAAAAGGCAATGTGGTGTTTAAATTCAAATTTTGGAAAGCTTAGCACCGTTCTTTTTATGATCAAATAATTATCCCAATATCTGGAAATTATTTTTCGCGATACAAGCAGCTCGAGTCACGAGATACATCCATCAGGACATTCATTTATTTTCGCGGATGTACGGGGATACTTTTTCGCTAGACCGAACAGAAGAAAGCTTCAACCTGGTAAATAAGACAATTTTCTTCGCTTTTTTTCCACCGACAAGATTTATTTATCACGCAGAGCCACGAGGTCTGTACAAAATACCCCTCAGGGGATTCGTTCTCGAGCGCTTTTATACAATTTTCCTTCGCGGATATTCATATTTCATGAAAGATTATCGTCGTCGGATACTATCGCGGGGGTATTATAACGGAGTTTACACAGCAGCTGCACCGACAGCGCCACTGAGAAGATTAATAATTGGAATTCGATTTTCATCTCAAGTTACGCTCTTGTTGAACTCCCTCCCTCTCACTCTCTCTCTCTCTCTCTCTCTCGCTCTTTCTCTCTCTATCTCTTTTTATACGTTATATGTATATGTAAGTGAAGTCGATCGTCTCAGAACCACCCCCATCTTCGCGGCCAATCATCATCTCGCGATATCGTTTTTATCTCGTTTGTGATGATAAAGTGAAAGCCCTTAGCAAGAATATGTATATCCTATCAATCTTCGAGAATTTTCACTTGCCGTCCAACCCTCGTCGTTTTCATGCTAATAACGCACCCAGACTATTCCTCTTGATTCGAAGAGTATTGTTCATCATCATCCCTTCCACCGGTATAAATAATTTTGCTCGTGCAACAAGAACATTGCTAAATTTTTTTTTCCCCAATCGCAGGATTTTCATCAATATTTTATGGAACGTTCTCTTTGATCTCGATGTCACAATGTGTTGATAGTACGAATATATATATATGTCGCATTCCACGTCAACTCAGCCACCCCGTATTTTTATTGTCTCGAAAAAATTATTCAGTATGGGCATTTCAAAGGACAATATATCCATGACATTTTACCAAAATTTCATCCCCCCACTATTGTTGGTTCTCGAGATAATGATTAATGAAGTCTCAATTTTGTAAAAATCATAACTTCGTAACTACTGATCGGATTTAAACGATTAAAAAAAGAATCTTTTTTATTTTTTTTGCCCTTTTTGAAAAAAAATATGTCATCATCGGATAAGAGCTCATTAGACAGTTTTCGGGGTAAATTAACAAAAAAACAATTTTTCCCTCTTCACTGATGCCTTGTTCCATTTTGAAAAAATCCTGCGGAGTTGTGTATTGCCTCCCTCTGTCAGAAAAAAAAATACTGAGTAGAATTCCGATTGGCCCTTTCGTGGAAAAAAAAAAAATCAAAAAATTTTCCCCGAAAACTGTCTAATGAACTTTTCTCCAATGACGGCATATTTTTTTTCAAAAAGGGCAAAAAAAAAAGATTCTTTTTTTAGTCCTTAAAATCCGATCAGCCGTTACGAAGTTATGATTTTCACAAAATTGAGAATTTATTAATCATTATCTCGAGAACCAACCATAGTGGGGGGATGAAATTTTGGTAAAATTTCATGGATATATTGTACTTTGAAATGTAATTTGAAATTTTTTTTTGTCTCGAAAAAATTATTCAGTATAGGCATTTCAAAGTACAATATATCCATGACATTTTACCAAAATTTCATCCCCCCACTGCTGTTGGTTCGCGATATAATGATTAATAAATTCTCAATTTTGTAAAAATCATAACTTCGTAACGGCTGATCGGATTTTCACGATTAAAAAACGAATCTTTTTTATTTTTTTTGCCCTTTTTGAAAAAAAATATGCCGTCATTAGAGAAAAGTTCATTAGACAGTTTTCGGGGAAAATTTTTCGATTTTTTTTTTTTTCACGAAAGGGCCAATCGGAATTCTACTCAGTATTTTTTTTTCTGATAGAGGGAGGCAATACACAACTCCGCAGAATTTTTTCAAAATGGAACAAGGCATCAGTGAAGAGGGAAAAATTGTTTTTTTGTTAATTTACCCCGAAAACTGTCTAATGAGCTCTTATCCGATGATGACATATTTTTTTTTCGAAAAGGGCAAAAAAAATAAAAAAGATTCTTTTTTTAATCGTTTAAATCCGATCAGTAGTTACGAAGTTATGATTTTTACAAAATTGAGACTTCATTAATCATTATCTCGAGAACCAACAATAGTGGGGGGATGAAATTTCGGTAAAATGTCATGGATATATTGTCCTTTGAAATGCTCATACTGAATAATTTTTTCGAGACAATAAAAAAAACGGGGTGGCTGAGTTGACGTGGAATGTCCCATATATATATGCAATAAATACGATTTTGTCTCCACCAATCTTAGCCACTTGAAAGGCAAATTGTATCCGTTTTTTTCTTTGACAAGAATGAATCACGAATCCACGTTGATTAAGCGGCGACATGAGGACTGATTTAAAATTCTGAATATCCTCACTTTTTTTTTGTCTCCATCGGAAACTATGAGATGTGACGGACAAATGAAAAGGGTAAAAAATATCTCAGAGTACGGGCACGGGAAGTATTATGGTCTTGATGGTATACGATGTCCTGCATTTAAGTACCTCTGCGAGAGAGAGAGAGAGAGAGAGAGAGAGAGAAAGAGATGCACTTTCTGGGTAAATTGTTTCGTGCCTTTAAAAGTCTGGACGTACCGAAGCAAAAACGACGATCTGAAGTTTTTAATTTCCCAGGGACGAGAGTCCGTTGTCTTTGCCGGCGTTTTTCATGATCGAGCGGAGTTAGAAGATGGAGTATGGAAATCGCGCGGCAGAATAGCGAGAAAAGAGTGAAGTAAAAGAAGGGAGTGGATGCGAAGAAAATATTTACACCGGAAACTACTCTATACTCATATTTATATTTTCTCTCTACAAGCAGAAGTTATGGCGAATATCGCGAAGATTTTTACGAGAGAGCGAGTGAGAGCGAAAAGAGGGTTACGCCGGTGGCGGCCGATTTGTTTTTCCACCGGTAACGCAAAAACGTGTAATAAGGTAGATCCATGCATATGTATAATTCATACCATATTTATTTTATCGTACAAGTGATGGGCACTTTGAGGTTTAGAGTGGACGCTGAAGAAAAATTGAAAAATGACGCGCATTTATCGCTTCGCGAGAGCATTAACACGTGAAATTATTATTATTTTTATCTGTGCTCGTTAAAAAAAAAAATTTGAGCCTCCGGGGGATGTTTTTTGTGCACGTTTTGATCTTAAAATTATGCATAATGAGGCACACGAAATAATCCTCGTACTTACAGCCCTGAAGAATTGTTGCATGTTCGCGGGATCTGTGTCGACGATCAATTGGTAAATCTCTTTGTGCCTGACTTCCCGCAATACCTGCCTGTACGAGCCAGGGCCAGCCTGACGAATGTACATTTCCGTTTTCGACGATGGCGGTGTCTTCACGAGATCCTGAAGCTTGAAGAGTCCTGAAACACGTACATACACATACATTTAAAATATTTTGCTCGCACGATCGTTCAGGTTCGGGGTGTTTGCTGCAATTTTATAACGGGCTCTGCTTTGAAGTTGACTTTCTACCTCACCAGGTGCAACATGATTTTTCTTTTTAGTCGAAATTTTATTATGAAGAAAAATCGGCAATGAAAAACTGTCTGCATACGAAAGACTCCAGAGTATCTTTATGGGGGTTGATTAATCATGAAACACCAATGTCCATGGAGATGTTTGGAAAAGTATAAAAACGATAAACGTAGACAAATTTAATATCGAAAAATATTTATCAACGCGTTTCATCCATTGTAAATGGGCCTTTAAGCGTTGCCGATTACGGCGGATTAATCGCTCGAAAATCCGGAACGATGTATAATCCAACTGTGGAAAAGATTGAGAGGTATACATATACATGCGCTTAACACCGTTGAGAGGGAGAGAGGTCGTTTCCGGTAGAAAAGAATTCGAGTATTAATTCAATCGATACAGAAAGGGCTCTGAGGGGTCTCGATAGTATATAACGAATCAACTAGGCAGAGAGAAAGAGGTAGAGAGAAAGAGAGAGAGAGAGAGAGAGAAAGAGAGAGGGAGAGAGAGAGTAAAAGCTGTATTGAGAGAGAAATAGAAAGAGACAGTAATATCTGTATTGAAAGAGAGTGAGAGAGAGAGAGAGAGAGAGAGAGAGAGAGAGAGAGTGAGTACAACACGGCCGATTGGCGATTCGTATCGTCGATCGTAAATTCAACGACAAATTGCCTGACCCCTGTGAGCTTCTCCCCATTCCGCGAGACCTCTCACTTGCCACCACATTCGGTGCTGGGTGCCTTCCCTTCACCTCTAATGTTCTCTCGTTCGTTACTTACGCTTCGGAAATACAATCGTGCAGTTATTGCCGTACAGCCCGCTGTAACTAATTAATTTATCGTCTCGATGGATCGAGCTGGGATAACGATCGAACGGCGTACCTCAAATTGGTACAATCCCAATAGTCCCTTTTAAAGCCCAAATAGATATTTATATGTTTGCGAAGCTCAAAAGTTATATTCGATAATTGAAATCTACGATTCTCTTCCTTAGATTTATCTTGTAGCGTGTGTCTGTGAATTACGTTGTATGAAAATGATTCCAATTATAGCATAATCCATAGACGCATTATGGTTTGATTTTTAGGCCCCATATAGACTACCCGTCTGTTTCTCGAGATAACATGAAGCACCGATAATCCGTAAGAAAAACGGTAATCCTTCTTTTTCAGATTACACCGTTCCGATTGTGGGGAAAAAAGCAAAAACTTAGCAGCTTGTAAGATTTTTCTCTATTTTCGAAATTTTGCGAGCACTTAAAAAATGATTTAAAAATGTTTTAACGGAGCAAAGTCTAGGAGGGCTTCACGTTGTGAGAAGAAATAAAATAATCGTCAAGCTCACGCTAGTTGCAGTTGGATCATTTCGCGATGTGTTTGTGAGTCTTTATAAAGACTTTCATATTGTATAACATCATGAAAGAAGCGTGCGAGGTCAGAGGCGAGAGGAGTGAAACCAGAAAAGATGTGCGAGGGAGAAATATAGAGAAATATAGAGCAAGAGAGAGAGAGAGAGAGAGGAAGGAGGTTTTAGCGAAGCTGCAAGTAAGCGGAGGAGTTGGTACTTGTCACTTCCGTTTCCGCTCAATCTTCCTTCGTTCCTACCTCCGGCACCGTTCGGCACTTGCTACGAGATCTTCGTGTGAACTCGTCGACACTATGACTATAATACTTCTCCGCTATATGCAACAGTGGCTCGTATCTATGTGTATATATGTGGTTATGAGCAAGGACGTCATAGTTCGTCAGTATTCAAGTTCGTCGGATTCCTTGTCTACGTGGTTGTGTACGTTGTTGCCGCGCCAGTCATCCTAAAGTCGTTTTCTATCTTCCTCTCGCGTCACGACCCTTTAATCTTCGTCACCATCGCTTTGACAGTAAATGCCACTTCTCTATCCCTCACGCGTAATGTATTATCATCTTAAGCTTTCGTTAGGCTCTATCGCGGGTCGATTCACTCAATCCTAACCCAACCATTATCTCGCAAAACTTCCTTCTTAACAAAGTTCAAGTTTGTCGGTAAGCACTGTATACCTACCAGCATCGAGGCAAGTTTTCTCTGTATATTTCTCCATGGTATGCACGGAGAAATTCGACATGGAAGAGAACTAGTGATTATTCCTATAAAAATAATAATTTACTTCCAGCTATGCTGTTGTGCTACTCATTACTCCACGAAATGTTGGAAAGTGCCAAATGCGTAAAGTATCAAGCAGGTAATAATAACTGCTAATATGCTATAGTAAAAAATGATAACGCGCTTAATATTTTTCACCAAGTTGCGCAGTAATGAATAGCACAACAGCATAGCTGGAAGTAAATCAATATTTTCATAGGAATGATCTTCCATACCGTTTTCTCCATGCACGCAATTTATCACTGTTGTATGTACAGTGCGAGATCAACATCAGATTCTCTTGACGGAACGTCACTGTTCGTTAAGCGCAATTACGGGAATTTCACAAAAACACGTTGCGCGTTGATCGATCAACAGTAGAAGTTTTGAAATATTTTCGTAGTTTTTCATAAAACTTGTTAGACCGAATAAAGTCCACTATAAGTTTGGCATTGTGTCAGTGAATTGGTTTTCAGTTAGTTGACTCGTTTTGTATGTTTTTGTAACATCGGGAAACGAATAGACGGTATAGGTATTTATTTGGCAAAATGGATATCTGTGGAGCGTTGAAAGAACAACGATATCGTTCTCTGGCACGAACGTTTTCACACGCATCGCTCTTTGAAATTTTATATCTTTGAATGCAGCGATGTAACGAAACTGCGCAAAGAAAAGATAGACGCGAACGTTACAGGAACGTATGCAGCATATTATGCATTATAGGAATTAGCTAGCATACAAAAAAGTGCCCGTATAGAAATATTCTAGATTCGCGAATGCTTTTCCAATAATTACAACGAGCAGAAAATATATTTTTGAAGAAAATTTTTACACTGTTTAAAATAGCTCGTTCTAGATGCGCCGTCATAATTTATTTTGTAACATTCCTAGCGGAGTTGTTCTCAATATCGACATATAATCCTCCCTGTCCATTGACAATCCTCAAAAAATTCGATAATTGTCTCTCTCTCTTGCTCTTGTTCTGGCTCAGAATGCGATGTAAGTTCACGGGTAAAACACACGATGAACATTATTGTTCTTTTGCATAAAAAAGCCAGAAAAATTATATAACCACGGGTTTTCCATATCGATACGTATACTTCGTGACCTTATAGTTCTATTTTCTGACAAAAATGGTGAGCAACGATGCTGATATGGAGAGAGGGACGGAGAGGGGGCGTTAAAAACGTGGAAATTGAAAAATAACAAAGTTCACGCTTTTCATGGCAATTAAGTTCGGACACAGCCGTAGTCATCCAATTACAGTGGCTTTGAGGTTCGCAGTAGACCGTGCTGCCGCTGTACTTAGTTCAACTGTTGGCCGGATGGTGCGCTCTATGGGTACATGTATGTAATATACATACGTATACTATGTACAGTCGAAATACCGAGAATATGCGTGTGTAGGACGAAATAAAGTCGGCCACATACCAAAGCTTGTCATAAAAAAAAAACACAATGACGATAATGAAAGGCGATACAAGTCCTGTTTGACTGTACATCGTACATTGCACAGGAGGAAAAGCGGTAGAGATGTTCTAGTACTTAACAGAATGCTCTGTATATAGATTGCGAGGAAAGAACCGAAAATGAACGACAACGATGAAAAAGAGACCCACACAAGAAGAAGAAGAAGAAGAAGAAGAAGAAGAAGAAGAAGAAGAAGAAGAAGAAGAAGAAGAAGAAGAAGAAGAAGAAGAAGAAGAAGAAGAAGAAGAAGAAGAAGAAGAAGAAGAAGAAGAAGAAGAAGAAGAAGAAGAAGAAGAAGAAGAAGAAGAAGAAGAAGAAGAAGAAGAAGAAGAAGAAGAAGAAGAAGAAGAAGAAGAAGAAGAAGAAGAAGAAGAAGAAGAAGAAGAAGAAGAAGAAGAAGAAGAAGAAGAAGAAGAAGAAGAAGAAGAAGAAGAAGAAGAAGAAGAAGAAGAAGAAGAAGAAGAAGAAGAAGAAGAAGAAGAAGAAGAAGAAGAAGAAGAAGAAGAAGAAGAAGAAGAAGAAGAAGAAGAAGAAGAAGAAGAAGAAGAAGAAGAAGAAGAAGAAGAAGAAGAAGAAGAAGAAGAAGAAGAAGAAGAAGAAGAAGAAGAAGAAGAAGAAGAAGAAGAAGAAGAAGAAGAAGAAGAAGAAGAAGAAGAAGAAGAAGAGTTCACCGAGAGCTTCAGAGACAGCAGGGCCTGGAATTTTTAGCTCGCATACAGCCTCCTGGTATTACGATTCCATAGTGTGAATGAAGAACTTTGAGTTAGAGTCTATCGTATAGATCTACGGGAAGATTGATTATGGGTCGGCTCTAAAGTACACGTTACGTCCCTCTTCACCCTAATGGTGTATCGATTATTGAACCGACAAGAACTCACTCGACACATAAGATACCAGGTATACTAATGTATACCAGAAATGTCCAGCTATAGATACGGTGAAAAGTGCTTCGCTGAGTTTACGATCGCTCCTGCGAGATATGGAATCCGCTGAAAAAGGGGGCTAACCTAGATCACTTTAGGTGTTGAATTGTAAGGGTTGCGCTTTTTTGCTTCTGAGCAGTAGACAACTCCTGAAAGTGAACCAGCCAGGGGAAAATTTTTCATACAAACGGTAACTTCCTTTTCTTACAACCCTTGTGACTAACTTCAAAATTATCGACTGTATTTTAGCTAGATTGCAACTTTTCTATGAGCCGCGGATCAAACTCCTATCTGTCTCATCATTTCTAGGCCCCCTTTCAGACATTTTGACCAGGCACTAGTTGCGCATCAGCAGGATTACTCTTTCGATAGCCCATCAGGGTTGACTCAATTCTAGGGATATGTTCGTTTATTTCCTTGTTACGCACAGAGGGTGAAAAGTTGTGCAAACGTCTCGGATTAAACGAATTCCCTTGGACCAACATTAAAAAAAACGAGAAAAGAAACGGAGAGCGGTGAGATGGATGTTGGTGAAACTCGAAGCAAAGCGCGACATAGGAGACAGAAGAAATTGAGAAATGATGAAGCAGCAAATAAATAAATAGATCGTGGGGTGGTTCTAGTGCACGAAATGGAAGAAGTTTAAGTTGTCCGAGATGATGAATGTACTGTGCCGACCTCCGCAGCGTCTTCATATACGTGGACCTGTATGTGTGATTCAAGATCCGTGGCAATATTATTTTTGTTATGGCTTTATGCAGAAATACATTTTCCACCACACGTAAACCTGCGGCATTACATAGCTGGCAATATTACATCAGACGAGTTAGGAAAAGAGTGACGAAGAGTAATGACAAAAGCGACCGGCTCACCGAAATTTTCCTCGTAGATTATAGCTACTCTTGTCCAGTTGAGAAAAGACATGAGATCCTTGAAAGCACGATTGAGATGATCCTGTGCAGGATAGAGATTGATGCTGAATTCTTTGAACGTTGGCTCAAAGTCAACTCGGGCTTCGAGATGCGGCACGTCCAGTGCTTCGCAAATGCTTTGTATGTGCGCCCCGAGTAGCGGATCCGAAGGTCCGAAGATTCCTTGCACCGATCTCGATAATTGTTTGCAAGCTGAAACATGAATGAATATTGTTCGTATCAATATACGCAATCTCTACTGCGATAGAATTAAGCGACAGTTTTGACGATCCATTTGACACACGCAAATAAGTAATTATGTTATGGGATGTATAATTGTGTTTATCAGAGATACTAGATTCCGTTCACCTCATTGTGGAAGGATAGACTTGAAGTCAGAGCATACCGAAAATTATTTCGAGAAAAAAAAACTAGTTCGGGTCTGGGTGGAATGTCGAAAAATTGATTTACTATCAAATGAGCTATGATTTGCTGTAACTGAGCCAGTTTCTTCAAAGAAATTGATGTCTTTAATGTTTTTATTCATCGTCGGAGTTTTGGAAATTTGAAAGGTTCGACCGTTGTAGCAATAGACTGTAAATTGAAAATAAGCAATGCAAATGACAAATGAGATGGCATATCGTACTTGCGAGAATAGTAAATTATGTGTCAGAGGCAAAAATAAAGAGGAAATAGATGAATTTCCATGTCAGGGGATATCGCGGAAAACAGTATCACGCACGTAACCCTTTTCTCCGTAAGCCCCTGACACGTTGAATCCGTGTCATATTTTTGTGGTCATATACAAGTGGTATACAGATGAGGGTCTTGGACGAAACATTTATTTCCTTGAAAAACTATGTCAGACATATTCGCGAGCACTTTTCATATCCATGCGTACTCACAAAAAACGAGACAATACAGAGAGTTCCTCGTTCCTTACAGAAAATAGCATTTTTAACTGGACTAAATATTCTCGTCACGTTTGTCTGCGAGGTCCAAAAGCTCGCCTATGGCTAGATGGCTCATAGTTTTCGATTTTTTTTTCTTTCTTTCTCGACTCTGGGCCCTCTTCGGTGTGCTCTATATGGCTTTCCCACTCTTACGTCTGGCTTTTCTTCATTCCATCCCGACTTCACGGTATAACCGCGGGAGGAGAGGCGTTACACTGTTCACCGTTTTGATCGACGCGTCTTGAATTATTCACGAGAGATTGTGGACCCTCGACGAAACTTTTGTCTATCACACGCTTATATAATCCCGCACGAGGAAGAAGAAGGTGAAAAAAAAGAGATGCGAATGCCGTCCGGTCTCACAACCGGAGAGAATAGGCGTTACGAGGCAAACGCTTCATCGTGCTAGGGGACTCCTGCGAAGGTCTTAATTTTAAGGCATACATCGGCAGTATCGATATTAATCACGCGGACAACATTATTATTATCATCAACAGCTAGCACTTGGAATGTGCACCCGTTATTATAAACAAAGAAGTCTCTCTACCTGTTCAATAATCGAATAGCACGATAGTTGTATTGACATTAGAGGAGCGAAATTTCTCTGACAATTCGTTATCTTTTTGAATTAAACTTTCCCATGCAATGAACCGATGCAGCATATTCGAACGGAGATCGGTAGAATATCTTTATCAATCGACATCTGCTTGATCTAATCTTCTGATTTTTGGTGGATCTGAATATATAACAACTCTCTGGTCACCCTCAAACGCGTTCCAATGTTACCTCATTACTCTCGCCGAACTAACGTCCCAAAATGAACACAATCTTTCGAGCGATAATTTATCGACCAATATTTGAGATATTCATCGTGCAACTCATGGTAGGGTGTTCGCATTTCAATTTTAAGGCCAGAAATATAATGTGCCAAAATCATTGAGCTCAAAATGAATTGATGTAGATGGCAAACGAGTGATGATTTCGATCAACAACACAAAGGAGTAATAGTGCGGCGAAAAACTTGGAGAACGAGATGAAAAAGTGGATGTAAAATTGGAAGAAGGGACGAATGATCTATACATAGATGAGTGTCCTTTCTCGACGTTCACGTCGTGCTCTACTGCTCTCATCGCCCCTTCTGAGGGATCTTTCAGGAATGAAATATTCAAATGTACGGTACCATTTCCATGCGACGACAAAAAATTCACGGTAATTCGGATGTTTCGTGGCAGGGACGCGAGGAAGACGAATATCGAAGACACACCGATGAATTTGTGGAATGAAAATCGATGATAAAAATGAATGAGAACCGAGGTTATACGAATTTCGAATCTTTTAAAGAGTGGAGAGAGAGAAGAAGAAAACATAGAAATAAGCATAGTGGAGATAAAAATGTTGAGATAAAAATGCGGAGGTCCTATACATGGTTTCTTGTTATATTGTACTATCAATCACATATCTGATTGAATCATTGTACAAACCAATTTTCCGATATACAAATATGTAAGTACATACACATAAATATGTTACATAATAAAAATAACTTCAATCTCGATGTTAGCGGTACATCATTATATCCTTGGAGCTCATAGTGACATCCTCTATGTATGATATGTCCGCGATATGCGGTCTGCTGGGTAAAATTTGCGTTCGGAAAGTGACACAGAAAACATGTGTAGAGTAGAGATTCTTTACTCCGTACATGTTTATAAATACACGCTCCATCGGCTATGCAATATGATATAAAATGGAGCACATTTTCAAATATATCCCAGTCAGCCTGCAGGCAGAAACGAATTCATCTCATCTTCACGTTATCCATCACCGCTAGACTTTTTCATGGCAACGTGTAAAAAAAAAAAAAAAACTCATACCCAAATATAAGAATTTTTATTAACGTAAAAGTCACAGCCCTGGCGAACGTTGATGATCCGCCCTCACTCTCGACAGAGTCCTCCAGCAAATCGCGGCTACAAAGCGAAAGGACTATTTCGCGTGTCTGTTTATGGACATGGCGATGGGAGAAAAGTGCTGGCGATGATTCTATTCGACATAAAAGAGCCTTCAATCTTTTCGTCACTGCAGTATAGCAGGCTTTCTTTTCTTTTTGTTTATTTTCAACAGGGCTCTTCTCCCCCTTCACTCTCGAATTTGGCTGCGACCCCTAACAGCCTTCATGTATATTCTATATGTTTATTGCCGACGTCATCGAGTTGTCGTTGGGAAATAGCGAGAGAACGTTTCTCGTCTTTTCCTTAAAAAAAAAAAGTGACAAATATTTAACATTCTTCCTGAACATATCGCCTCAAAGAACTTTCATAGCTCACCAGCTTTTAACGCTTCCGAGAAAGTTGAAGTAAACTAGTTCACAGTGTTCGAGAGTCGCGTGCAACACAAATTATATGAAAACTGAATTTTGACGGATTCAATTAAAAGTTGCTTTTACGGGTGATAAATCGCTTATCTTTTTTTCATCTTGGCTGTAGAAAGTACATGGAAATTATGCATTAGAATTGTGCTATGACATTATGACATGCGAACGTTGTTCGTAATGAGATTCAATCCTTCGGGAGAGGCAAAATTTTTGTCGGAGTATGAAGCATAGCATGTTTTCGTTCGCAGCGCTAATATCATTTGTGTAATAAATTTTCTATCGAGGCCAACAAAGAAAATACTTTTGAGTATTTATAAATCTATTTACTCTCTGAGTAAATAGATCCTGAATAGTAAAACAAAATATTTTCTCCCGACTATATGATCATCGAATAAGCTACTGAATTCTCGTGACAAACGTCGAGCAGAGTTTATCAGGCTTATGGATTCTGTGCGCGTGTGTAGAGTGCTCGCACAGAGGTGGTACGATGCATTCCATTTTTCCGAGGACGTTACAATTAATTTGTCAATATGTAGTGGAGAGAGGCGCTCTAACACAATTTTCTCGTCTGTATAGACTCGAGGTTCACGTAACACGTTTACGTTGATGTACCCCCTTCTATCGGGTATCGGATTTTAAATTAATGTCTTATCATCATCTAGATGGTTTCTTTACTACCGTGGATCGTGATGTTCAATGTTTCGTTATAATCAACGATATTTTAGTCTATGATAAGAACAAAAGCGAATAAATCTCGATCACCTGACAGAACGTAAACGTGGCGTCTCTATTCAAAATAAGAGGTCTTAACAAGCAGAAGACCCAAAAATAAATCTTGATGCATTTATTTCGAAATACCTTTGGATCTCAAAGTGACATTAATGAAATCCAAAATTTTCTCTGATCTTGAACTAGGTTGATAAGCTCTGGTCGATTAAGAATTTCTCGTGCTCACCTTTCTTCGACGTTCTGAACGAATCATCCTTCGGTACATATTGAATATCGTAAATGAGAGTGGTGTTGGGTAGCAGGCTCTTGTCCTTGTTGATCCTGTAAACAGCGTACTTGAACGCCATTTCAGAGGGACTATCCTTTTGATCCTCGGTAAAAATTGCACCTGCAACACAAATGTGCATTCGACGAATTTTACATTTTTCTAAATATAAATTTTCATAATGATTACAGTTCCCATAAATTATTTAAATATATTCATTATTTTACGACAAATTTATGACTTTTTACAAGATGGATTCGGCGCTTTAGATTATTTCTCCTGTAAGGTAAGCGCAGCATGGATGTTAAGTATCATGAAAAAAGTACCCTCATTGACTTTACTTATTTGGGGAAAAAGCTCAATGAATTCAAAAGCGAGAAAATCTATCAATTGCACCACCCATTTTCTGCAGCAACTTCCGAATTCATATATGTAGTGTATACATATTTTATGAGGGCATAAAGAAAATGTCCCAACGTCATAGGGTCGTCATAGGTTCAGAGCAAGAGCGAGGGTTACGCGAATGAGTTCGAGGGCTTGGGAGCTTTTCCACCAATAAATGGAAATGAAATCGTTGATGCGTGCTGTCCGGGCTAGAATAGTAGTAATCAATGATGACATTGAACCAATCCAGTGGGGAAAAATAGAAAGTACTAGTATCTGCCCTATTCTGTCGCATAACGCTGCTGTATATATTGAGTAAAATATATATATATTGATGCGTAAAACTAAAAAGGACGTAAGCTCCGAACGTTGAGCACGTGAATAACGGCTACGTGACCTTTGTCAATCGATATGAAGGTCCTTGTCTCGGCTAACTTGAGTATTCTGCAGTCGCGAACGGAAGTACGTGGGGTTATTGGTCGTGTATCAAATACCATCAAAGCGTGAATCATCAACACGTGCCGGTGAGTGTGAGGAAAAGTGTTGATGAGGCAATACAGGGCGATGAGGAGATATATAGTTGAAGTTTTCTTGCAGCTTACTCAATGCGCCAGTCTATCAAGCCAACTATCGATCACATGGTCGACACACCAATTGAGCTATCCCCTCGTTCACAAGTGTAACCAACGATAACGTTTGATCGAGTATATTTCCATCATTTGATCGTTCATAAGCTGGCGATGAATTCGTTGTGCGAGAGGTGACGGTAAATCGTAAAAGCTTTTGCATCACTCACTGCGACATACCTCTCAGCCGGCTGAACATCGTCCAACTTACGTTCCCTTCACTTACGGTCCTATGTGGCTTACAAGAGGACCGATCAAACTTCTCTTTAACGAACTTGATGTGCCATCGATTACACACGATCCTTTGATGCTAATTAACAGCCACGAACATTCGACGGACACCTCACGTATGTATATTGTAATAAACTTCTTTGCTCCTATTCTGATTGCTCCTATTCTGATTATAATCGCGATGTAAAGTGCAGAGTTAGCTCACCGCGAGTTTTAATCAAATTTCCATAATTGCTCGTTCGCGAATTACGAAAATTTTGAAAGGTATGGTAATTAGTCTTTTCTCGTGGCTGATGAAAATTATCAGGTTGGTAATTGTTACTAAAGGTTTAATTAATTTGTAACTGTGAAGTTGCAAAAACGCTTCTTTGATATACACACGTATTGAGGATACAATTGCGTTTCACGGTTATGAGAACAGAGCAGGTATGCTCCTTGCGATCTCTTTGGGTTTTCCTTCACGATTATTATGTACTCATTTTTGTTTTGTTTTGACCAAAAACTCCAAGCTTCTGATTTGGCTGAGTCAAAAGCTTACGAATATCTGGCAAACCGAACTGGCCAAATTTCGCATTTCCATGCACTCACCGGAGCCTCCCCGCAACCGCTACGTCCTTCTCGCTGCACTTTTAATTAAATCAGATTAATTAATTGGGTTGGAACGAATCGTTTGGGCGCAGCGATAGCCCCATTGGTAATTTCCACGTAGCCGTTTGGCGCTGTAATTACAGTGAACATTTTTTAGGAGCTATCGATCCCATGCATGTGCTTTTATAGCACGCATCTATAGCCTACGTCGAGATATCTACAGAATCATACGCCCGTCATACACATACAATATCGAAAAAATAAATTTGTTCGATATAAGGAAAGGGTTATACATTTAATTTAGCCAGTAGAGATTTTTCGATGACGAGTTGCACCTGTAGTAAAATGTTGAAAAAAGCGTTGCAAATAAATATTGATTATAGAATAACGTGAGGCTAACTCTAATTCTGTTGAAAAAGCCTTCTAATGTACATATATGGCACTAAAAGGCATCAAACCTTTTTTCATCCAATCGTATTCGAGCAATATTAATTTTTTGAATAAACTCGATATCGAATAATGCTTGAAATGATTTTTGTACCCAATCCGTTCGGTATCCCCGAAATAAAAGGCGAAAAATTGGATTCAAGACCGTTACAGGATACAGTGGGAACAGACATGAAGTCAAGGGTGTGCGCGCGTGTTAGAAAAAAGTGCATTGAATCGTCACGTTTTACCACGCTCTGAGTGACTCTTATGATCGTTAGCCTCGAAATAGCAGTGTATCGAATAACGAATAGAAATATTTCTTTTTCGTTCGTCAATTTTTCACGAATATAAATTATTTCAATAATTTTGAATCATGTATTTTGTACGAGGTATTTGGCAAATTAATGAAAAATAACGAAGTAATTAAAATTTCAATTCATATAATACTTTACCATTTATTCACGAGAGTCATTGCGTTTTAATCGGAAAAAAAAAATTAATTACACACTTCTGTATATCTTTCCTACCAATCCTGTTGACTTAATCAGAATCTACATATCTATTCTCGATATAAAACCTCTCCCGATTGAATTCAATTACCGGAGAAATCCCGACATCTAATAATTATAGTTTCGTCGACGGAATTCTCAATGAGGATTACTTTACGAACTTTCTCCATTTCTCCGGCGAAGAATTTTTCTCTTCTCCCTTTATCTCAGATGAAAGTATATATGTATACAGTCAAGTGTCTCGAATGCGTAGGAAAAATTTACGTTTGTGAATGTTACGTCTCGTGGCAAGAACTGCACTTGTCGGTGAAAATCCATACAGGAGGAAAACTAGACAAGTCTTCGCGCACTGTTCAAGAGTAAGATGCGTGAAAAAAAAAAAAACACCAGGAAGATGGATACCTATGCAAGAATTTCTCTTTCTCTATAATATGCAAGTTCACCGAAGAAAATCGAGTTTACATTCTTGAGCTTATACATCCTTTTACTTTATGGTTGATACTTTTATGCATGCTTGATACTATCGCAGTACAGTGTATACGTACATATCTATTGGAGCTTTGACCTCCGATCGAAAGAGCGATGACAATTGCTATTTTTTTAATTTATTTTTTAGTTCTTCATAATAATATTTTCGGTATACAGATTTATCAAGAACTGTGGTGACGTCTATATCGAATTATACATACCCTAGAATAGCTAATAGTCCAGACCCTTACAAAATAGTTCTAGTCCAGATCCTTACAAAATAGTTCTAGTCCAGATCCTTACAAAATAGTTGTAGGTGATAGAATAGATTCAAAGATCGGTATATTCTCAGAGCTGTTTTCGGATTCGTAGTCGATCCCACGAGGGCATATAGGTGGGTCAGGCGTCTCTAAAGGCTCCCTTGGTGGCATACAGAGATACTCGCGACTCCTTTGGGGATGACTACCACATCCTCGTATCTTGATATTCTTATTCTTCTTCTCCTTCGAATTCTATTATATATGTCGGGCGTGTTCCGAAATTGACTGGCAGTGCTGAAAATGTATAGTGCAAGTCACGTATACTGTACATTTTCAGCACTGCCAGTCAATTTCGGAACACGCCCGTCGTCTCGATCGCACCGGTCCCTATCGAACCCGTTTCAACTTCAAATTTTACCTCTCTATCTCTTTCTGTGTGTGTGAGTATATCCATATAATATCTCTCTCTCTCTCTCTCTGTGTTGCTCTACATATACACACGTATACATAAAGTGATCTTTGATGTGGTCCCGAGCTTTTTTCCATTGTCCTATCCTCCGTACACTTGTATACATGAGGGAGTAGTTCCCTTTCCCCATGATCACGTTATTGAAATCGAACGTGTCCTACAGAGAGTCCCGCGAGATAAGCGACTTGCGAACGTTGCCGATCTTCGAGCGTGCAAAAGAGAATGTACATATCGATCACTAGCAAACAGAGGGGCGCAATCCACATTGTTTCGACGGTTAAATCGTGTGGATTACGTCCTTTTCTAGAATTCAGAAGGTATATGTACATATACGTGGAGCAAGACTCGAGACTATCTCATTCTCTCGTTTTGTTCCTTTTCCCACGGGTGTATTTTTGTCTCGTTCTCACAGAAATTGGAAATCTAACTGAGATACTTGTGGAGAAGCAGATACCAGGTTACGTTCAACGTCGATTTATGTGTGGGGATGGGTATATATCGAGGGCTTAGGACCAAAAGGGCGTAACCCACTGTTTTTCGACTTTTCATTACCTTACTGCCATAAGGGCGTATCCCCAACTTTAACACGGAAGTTCCATAAGAGCAAAATTAATCAGCCTACAGCCAGAAGGGCGTAAGCCCACTACAATACTGCCAGAAAGGCGTAAGCCACGAAAAAAAAAAAAAAGTGGCTTACGCCCGTCTGGCAGATCATTCATCATTTTTTCCCGGATTTAAATCGCCTGATTACAGCCAGACGGGCGTAACCCTCTTTTTTTTATTTTTCGTGGCTTACGCCTTTCTGGCGGATAACCGGTCAATTTTTTCCGGATTTCGATCGTCTACTTACTGCCAGAAGGGCGTTACCCCAAAAAAATTGAAAACTTGATGTGTGTAAGATGCTGGCCAGTTTTCCATCTTTCTGGCCAGTTGATGGCCAGTAAACTGTCGAGTTCCAGACTAGGTGTGTAACGCAAATCTGTTCAGTGCCAGTCTTGGCAGGCTGACGAGTTGCTGGTCAGCAAAACTCGGTAGTTGCTGGTCAGGAAACTATTCGCTATTTGCTAATATTTTTTTATGCGAAATCTAAACAAAAACGAAATATACCATTTTCAAAATGGTTGCATGCGCATATTTAGTCGTTGCTATAATTTTTCAAAATAAAAATTTTTTTTTTAATTTCAAATTTTAAAAATTTGTCAAAATTTTCAAAATTTTTAAAATTTTTCAAAATTTTCAAAATTTTCAATATTTTCAAATTTTTCAAAATTTTCAAAATTTTCAAATTTTTAAAATTTTCCAAAATTTGAAAATTTTGAAAATTTTGAAAAATTTGAAAAATTTGAAAATATTGAAAATTTTGAAAATTTTGAAAAATTTGAAAATATTGAAAATTTTGAAAATTTTGAAAATTTTAAAAATTTTGAAAATTTTGACAAATTTTTAAAATTTGAAATTAAAAAAAAAATTTTTATTTTGAAAAATTATAGCAACGACTAAATATGCGCATGCAACCATTTTGAAAATGGTATATTTCGTTTTTGTTTAGATTTCGCATAAAAAAATATTAGCAAATAGCGAATAGTTTCCGGACCAGCAACTACCGAGTTTTGCTGACCAGCAACTCGTCAGCCTGCCAAGACTGGCACTGAACAGATTTGCGTTACACACCTAGTCTGGAACTCGACAGTTTACTGGCCATCAACTGGCCAGAAAGATGGAAAACTGGCCAGCATCTTACACACATCAAGTTTTCAATTTTTTTGGGGTAACGCCCTTCTGGCAGTAAGTAGACGATCGAAATCCGGAAAAAATTGACCGGTTATCCGCCAGAAAGGCGTAAGCCACGAAAAATAAAAAAAAGAGGGTTACGCCCGTCTGGCTGTAATCAGGCGATTTAAATCCGGGAAAAAATGATGAATGATCTGCCAGACGGGCGTAAGCCACTTTTTTTTTTTTTCGTGGCTTACGCCTTTCTGGCAGTATTGTAGTGTGGGCTTACGCCCTTCTGGCTGTAGGCTGATTAATTTTGCTCTTATGGAACTTCCGTGTTAAAGTTGGGGATACGCCCTTATGGCAGTATAGTCCGTTTTTTGTGGGTTACGCCTTTCTGGTTCTAAGCCCTCGATATGTATATATTCGGGGACGTATAGTTGATACCGTCGCTTTATCGATGAAATTCGAAACTCCTTCGTCGGCCACTGTGGAGACCATCAGGGTCTCTGACTTTTCACATAACAATCGCATATATCTAAATATAGATATATATATATATTATATACGAAATAATATACCGTGAGTCGCCATGACACCGTGCACAAAGAGTGTAGTTATCGAAAAGCTATAACCTGTATCGATGCACATGATACATTCTTTGGATCAGGCCTTTTCGTTTGCTACCTGTCTTGATATATACGTATACATATAGATACGTCTAGATGGAAATTGAATCTTTTACCGTCGAATCAGTAATTTTTTTTAGCTTGTAATGTGATTGCTCGCGTGCACGAGTTGATGTTTTCGTATCGATATGCATTGGATTATACATTATGTCTCATATGATCCTCGATGCATTTTCGTGTTTCTTATATCCAAGGATATAACATCTTTTCCGCGTCCTCTCTCCCTTCAAAAGGGAACATTGAATTATATTGATTTACAAAATCCAATCTATTATTTTTAAATTTCAATCGCCGATATACAACGGAAAAAGTATGTATAACTATCAACTCTCTAACGCACGGTAATCCGAAAACATCAAAACCCCTCGAGAGATGCGACTTGCAATATTATATTTGTCTTTACATGAGGAATTATTTTGCTAAGCAGAGTATACTTAACAAAAGAACAATGGAATCGATAGATTGTTGCAGAAAGTAGAAATTATGAACGTCAACTACGACAAAAATACTTTTTGTCTCAGCGAGTTTATGCTATACCCAGAAAAAAAAATAAACAAGAATATACACAAATTTCCAATAATCGTGTGACTCGTAAGACTATATGAGACCACATGAATTACTACACAGGAATAAACAGTAATTTTTACCTGAATAAACAGTAATTTTTACCGGAATACACAATAAAATTTTCCGGCTAACGTAAATGAGCAAAAAATTCTACAACACACATGAATTATTACACCGATATTAGATATTATTTTTATTACTTTTCGCCTCGATTGTCAATTTTCTACCCGTTTTTATTCATCCTGACGATGCATCACTCGGCATCAAAGTTATCACTTATCACATTGATGACGAGAGATGACGCGGAATCTTCGCTTGAATCCTGAAAATGGATTTTCTACCAAGTTCTATACTTGGAAACTTCGTTACTGTAGCTCTCAAGTCTAGGCTTTAGACTAAAGAGAATAGCGAAGAGTGCAAGAAAGAGGCGTGTCGATTGTACACATATATACGTACTATAAGTTCACAGCTTCTAGCTGAATTCGATTATCGACTGTACACTTCACGAGGGCTTGAATCGTTCGTCGTCGTAAAAGTTTTTAGATCCTTTGGCTTCGTTGATTGTTGTCCATGTTTTCGTGTATATTACATTTGTCCATTAATATCTAATATTTGCAGTATTTTCTGCTGTATAAATGTTTTCGATCGTCTCGTACGTTGACGATGTTATTTTCCGGGTACGAGAGAACCGTTCTCCTTCATACGGTTCGCTTAGCACTCATCCACGAAGGTTCATATGGGGAGACTTGATTAAATTTGTTTGCTCGACATCCCTTATGCAAAGAACGGATATACCTGGCTACACATTCTATCACGGTCTACGATGTATACCACGCGCGTCGTCGTTTGACTCGTAGCGATCCCCCAACCACAACGACCTCAACCTATATGTGCTCTCTTCGCTCCTTGGGCATGAAAATGCACATTATTAAGGAATAATATACCTCTGTGCCACGTAATAATACCGCGAGTCTACTGTCCTCGTATGGTCCCGCCGAACACCGCTTCCTCGTCTCATCTCCACCCACGCACGTGACCTTAAATCTCTCGCCAAAGTAGCTTCCATCATCCTTCATAGCCCCTGAATTCTTATTATATCTATACCAACCTTGTGCTCTCTTCTCGTCGCGTTCACATTCTCTCGAATACCTATCCTCCTTCTCCCCCGCAGGCACTATAAATCCTCAGATATTGTATATTAAGTATCATGAAGGTTATGCTGCTTTTGGAACGACGACGGAATCATCGAGTAATTCGATAGTAATGTATCCTTGAGGTTATTTTTTTTTCATTCGTTTCATAAGAATTTTGGGTGTCTTGTGATTTGATCGCGATAAGTTGCCAATAATTTTGGATACAGGCGAAAAATGTATATAAATTATGTGTCGTAAGGTGAGTTGGCGAGTGAATGAACCATAGAGTGGTTCTACTGCATTGGTTTTCACAAAAAAAAAAAATTATGACTCTGATTACGCGGAACATAAAGAACAATTGATGAAGGATCTCATTTTTTTATATCAGAAAGTGCATAAACGGAAGTATTTCGATAGAAAGTTCCAAATATCATAATTAATGTTGACGAATTTAAACTGCACTTTCTGCCGAACGTACAGTTCGGGATATGGCGAAGATCTTTTATAGACCAATGAGATCATTTCAACAAGATCGTCGAATCGATTACATCCCATAAAAAAATGTTTGTTTTTACTGCTGAGCTAATTTTACTCGTACCGATAATATCACTTAAAATACATCGAATATGTAGCGCACGCATGGGCCCATGTAATTTTTTAACGTCATTATATCAGGGGTAAAAGCGATCGAGACACATCCCAGGGACAGGGCAACCCATCAGTGGACACGAAAAGCTCCGATAATGCTTGTCCGGTCCAAAATGAATCGAAAGATATATAGGGTATTAGCTGTCACTAGGGTACCAAGGGGCGCAGCCAATATGGTTTAATACGTAAAGCTATGAGGTTACGACCTTTTGTTCGCTAGTAGTCGATATATATACAGCGCGTATATTCCGTGCGTGTGTGTTGAGTTGCCGCTCGACAAGGTTGCAATGTTGGTCACAGTACAACTGGCGTGCCCATGGTGTCTATATCTCCACCTTGGTTAAACTGCCACCACCGGATTTATCATTCGAGGATCGACGAGTTATCGTCGCGACGACTAATAACTCGTTAACGGATCGTGCGGTTATCAATGAGCCATACATGTATACGCGCGTATACATGTTCGCATGCATGCATGTATATGCGTGCATTGTATAAGCTTATATATGTATAAGTTTATATTGGTGAGAATGAGAAATGCGATTACTGAATCGTGCCTCGATGGGCGTTAATCATGGTTCGTTATCGGTAGAATTTAATATTATACCGTTGTAATCGGGGTTGACGAAAAGTTATTACCGAGCTAATTTATCTACTCGGATGAATTATAAGTGACAATCACTTTAAAATAGTATATGCAAACATCGTTATGTTCCGCAGTTAGTTTGGGTGTGTTAATCGCAATCGCGAACGAGAATCGTAATTACGATGAAAAGTGAGCGCGAGAGAACGTGAAATCACAACTTTTGGCTTCACGAAGTTCCTTATCGGTGGTTATCCGGTTGGTGTGAGATGGCAGGGTGCAGTTCGTGATGTTCTGCGGCATCCGATACCAGCAGCATCGCATAAACTTAGGGGCAATGAGAGAGAGAGAGAGAGAGAGAGAGAGCAGCTCAATAGCTCATTAGTCGAGCGAGATTTCACGAATTTTCCACGTCAATACATTGAGACTGCACCGTTCTTGAAATTTTAGGTAAAAAATTAACGAGAGTGCATTTTTCCGCAATTATTTTATCTCATGTCACCACTTTCACTTGTGTAGCGACAGACTTTCCGAGATTTTGTAATTGATCAAGAGATTACATGTTGCACCCAAATTTATAGACTACAGTTATGTTGCAGAGTTACGACCGCTCTTACGATTACATATATGTATGGAATGCTCACGATTATTAAGGATAAGCACTTCCTCAAGAATAATGAACGTTCTCTCGTCATGATGGTAAATCTCTCTCCAGGCAGCATTCAAATTCACGATTTATTCCCATATTGTTCACTAATGTACACATTGTATCTGCACTCTCGAGGATAAATGAGCATGTGTGTATGTGGATACCGGTGAACAATCCCTTCACAGTAAATCCTGGCTCTGTGGGCTACTCCAGAGTATATGGCATTGCATTGGTCGGCAGAGTGTCGCTGAAAAAATTATCACGATTTTTTTTTATGGCATCATTCGAGTTCTTCCTTCTGAATTAATATTTGCAAACCAGCCTGGCTCTATTCACTCTCTTGCCGCAGAATCTCAAAATCTTTCATTATTTCCTCCGTGCTTCTCGAATCTCATCCCTTTACTCATATTTTCCCATTTACCTTATTTGTCTTGTTATTCTTATGTCGACCACTGTTTACAAACATACATATTTTCCTACATATAGTGTATTAAGTTTTTTGTTCTCTCTATATCGCGACGAATCCAATTAGTAGATTCTCCCCCTTCTGTTTCATTGTAGCGTCTCTCCTGGCAAGTCCCGCGGGCACTTTTCCACCGGGTTATCTTCCGGGAATTGCTTCTCTAATTACTACACGGACTTATCGTCGTCCTTAATTCCATCGTTTTCGTTACCCAGCTACAGCAGAAGCGCCATGCCATCGCCCGGTGCGACATCGCCCGGAGCGGCTAATTCTTTTTGTTGAGCGAAAGAAAAAGCTATTTTACGGTCAAACGACTCGTAGACTTTTTTAAAAACATCTCTCGAACAATCTATAGTGTACTCCATCAACCGTGCATTTTTTTTCATGTACGGAAGGTATTCTCGGGCACCTGCAGTAGTTATAAGATTCTTTCTGCTCGTTCAGGAGATTCCACCACTGCAGCACAGTCAGTAAGCATGCTATGTACGGCGATTTTTCCCATTGACGTAAAATTGCCGAAAAATAATTGAAAACAGTAATTTTCAACAAATGTTTACTATCTTGGGAACCGAACGTATTTATTGAGACTCGTAAAAAATAACACAAAATAAAAAAAAATAACAAAAAAAAATAACAAAAGTTAATTTGCGTAAAAAAATTTAGCTCGATGAATTTTATTGCTCACGTTATGGTGAAAGAATGGACAAAAAATCAAAATTATATAAAAAAAAGTGAAAATTCCATATAGTCACAACAATGCTTACTATTCTTGCGAAATTTAGTATTGAATATCCGTTAATTTTACTTTCAAAAATTTACTTCTCGATATAATACATATTATTATTACTGTTACTTTTTTGTGTATTATTATCATTTTATATTATTCATTTTAGCCCAGGCGACGAAGGCCTGCGAATAAAATAAAAATATGAAACTTTTGAAATTTTTATAAAAATCTTTATTCTGGCTTACTTTTGAACACGCTGAATTTGCTTAACAATTCAAGGTCCGGAGTTGCCGCCATCTTGGAAAAAGGGTACCTTTTAATGGTTTTTGGTGTGCAACTCATTATGTATTAATTTTATCAAAAAATATTAATTACAAAAATTGAAGAACATTTAATTCTCTACAAAAAATATTGAATTCATTTTTTGTGTAAAACTTATATTTCTCGAGTAAATGGACGACGAGCCTGAAGCAGATAGATGGATTGTTCCATCAAGCAACCTTTCAACGCACGTACATTTACAGAGAAAGAATCATGACAAATGGATGAATTTCATGGCATGTGCCATGAAAATATCGATAGTTTTGAGTTAGGTGAGAGTATTGTCGTATGTTTTTGTAAAGTATATAATGTGTAGCTCAGACGAACATATACCAAGAGCGGTTTTTGAAGGGTCTTGACCGACAGCTGTTCTGGAATTCCGTGGGACGCATTTTGATGTGATGGCTGGAAGTGTGAAGTGCTTCATTTGCGATGAAAATATTTCTAGTGGTGATATCGTACAAGTGAAAGAAAAAGGAATTATTACTTTGAAAAGAGCTTGTGTCGAAAGAAAGGATGATAAAAATTTAATGCTAGAAGGTGTAAGAACTGTGACAGCCCATGTTGCTTATCGAAAGAATTATACGCGACCGGATAGCATAAGAGTTGCAACACATCAAAAAAGACGTTACCTATGCTACAAGACCATTTAGCACCACGCAGCGCACTGAAAATTTGCGATCGTCTTTTCCTCCATTTGATTTTAAAGGAAGATGTTTTTGTTTTAAAGAAAAAATTGATGGGGAATTATATGAAAAAGAAAAAAGGCAACCTATCGCTAAGCGTAGAAAAGTTTATAACTTTCGCAGTATAACTTTGAAGAAAAAAATACTCGAAGCGGCAGGGAAACGAAATGACAAATGAGGAGATGAAGTTAAACATCGTAATGTGAATACTGCTGATTTTGTTGCTGCCGATGCCATATATACCACCAACTTGATTTGTCTCATGTATTTTGCATTCCACGCCAACCGGGAAAAAGAGGATGTTCTAAAATTGAAGATGTGACAATGGCTATGGAAAAGATTTATTCGTACCTTGATAATCATAAGGAATATCAAGTATCACTTATCCGAATTGATATCCCAATGTACAGAATATGTTCTTAACCAATTAACTGTAAAGACTAAATTGAAAGGTATGAAAATAGGTATGTTGACTAATTCCTGATACAAAATGAAACAAAAAAATGACGAATGTGAGGAACGACTGCGAATAGTTGAAACTGCAGCGACTATTATAAAAGAATACATTAAATCAAAAGTGTATGAGAATGATTCTTATCCCCCCAACTGATGACTTTTTCAGTAATGCGAGTACTGAAATTTCTGAAACTATGAGAATCTTTTTAGACTATGTTGTCGTTAAAAAGAAGGATAAAAGTAATGACAAAGTCAACAAGAAACAATTTATTGGATTATTCTGATGTGGCCCATGAGGATAGCTCTAGTACCATAGTCGCACTGTAAAGAAACTATGCACGCGAACGTAACAATACAGCAGTGAGTATATAAAAATATGTGGAAAATAAAAAAAAATTTATAATAATTAAATTTTACGTAATAACTATAAATTTATATTTTCAGAGTTTCCATAATGATCTAATATATGGTCTATAATACGCCATCCAAATCATATTCCGCCGCCCACAGCTTACAGTGTGAGCGATTCATCGATCTGCTACACGTTCGTCGTTCATATTTACTCGGGAAATATTAGTTTTTTGAAAAAAATAAATTCAACCTTTTTTGTAGAAAATAAAATATTCAATTCCTGTTAATACTATTTTTTTGATATAGTTGATAAATAATGAGTTTTGCGCCAAAAACTATTGAAAGGTACACCCTCTTTCCAAGATGGCGGTGACTCCGGACATTCAATTGTTCAGGACTTTTAACGCGTCCAATAGTGAGCCAGAATAAACATTTTCACCGAATTTCAAACCTCATATTTATTATTTTTATTTTCGTTTCGTTGCCTGGGCTATTTCTTCCCGCACGAGCTGTTAATGGCGAGGGCTTTGAATCTCAAATCAGTATAATAGTGTCGACATTTCCAAAATGTTCAAAGCGCTATATATAGCTGTATATAGCTTAGTTCACTCGTGGGATACGCACTGGTGCCCTTACGTGCATACGTAATTAATCAAACAGGTATACATGTGCGTTCTGTGTGCATTTCCTGGTGAATCGCACGTGACTACTATACACGGGATAAAGTCATGGGGAAACATTTAGACCAGCTTGTGACAGCTAGGAAGCTGCTGCTGTACTTCTGGATGGTTTAACGACGCATTATGCTTGACGGTATAATAGAGATATTATACATATATATATATTGAGAGAGAGAGAGAGAGAGAGAGAGAGAGAGAGAGAGAGAGAGAGAGAGAGAGAGAGAGAGAGAGAGAGAGAGAGAGAGAGAGAGAGAGAGAGAGAGAGAGAGAGAAAGAGAGAATATGGTAGCGTTATTATGCGATAGACCTATAATTTGTCAGAGATGTTCCCGGAGAGTAAAAATGTTAGAACTTTTCCATTTTATATAATTGTCAAAAGGTATAGAGTTTAATTTATCTAGAGATGTTACTTTAGAATCTCATCCAGCAGACTTGAATTTTCGGTATGGATATAAAGAGTTTTAAATTCGTTTCTCAGTGAGAGTTCCGCGCTATAAACAACTCACAAATATGAAACAGTCGATGCATCAATTTGTAAAATAAATCTACACAGCCCGCCTGGGCGGTACCTAAAAAAAAATGATTTTTTTTTTTCATCTACAACTTTCCGCACCTTCTTGTAAATTAATTAAAAACCGTGAGTCGAAGAAAAAAAATACATGGCTGAAAGTTTGACGCTTCAATTTTTTTTTTCCACGAACGACGACGGTAAAGATGAATAAGCGAGGGGATGAACCATCGCCGCGACTTTTCCGAGACTCTTGAATCTAAGAAAGTACTACCTATAATGAAATAAAAAAAATTTCAAGACGCTCTCGTCATCCTTCACTCGGTCTCTCTTCCTGGTGCGACATTTTCAAATTCATAGAATATCGTATCAAAGCTTTTCATTCTACTTCTCTCTCGTTCTTCCGTACTTTCCTGCCTCGCTGCATCGGATCGAATAAATTAACTAGCAGTTCGCGCCGAAAATTCGATTCCCCGGGAATACCACGAAGGAGAATCGACTTTATATAAACCTTGAGTCGTCGCAACTCGTGGATATGAAGATGCCGAATGGCGCAATGCATACTCTATGCAAGCCTGGCCCACCCTCGTCTGATTCTTTTTCCAATGATATTTTCGCCCGATCCAGCGCAAATGTCGTGGTTTAAATTTACGATGGGAATCGTCATACAGCATATAGGTATATTATATATATATATAACGCTAAAGTTAACCGTATATATGTGCAGGCATACTATATGAATGGGATATTGCTTGCAGCATCGGTGAAAATATAAGGATGAGAATGACGAAAGAAATTACGGAGAAGATTTCTCGAAATATGAATACAAAAATTGGTTGAATGTTACGTAATTTTTTCGACGGATGATGCTAAAGAGTCTTCATCTCTTATAGGGTCAAACGTGTCGCAAATTTGCCCGATTTTTTTTTTTTTTTAATTTGGGGTTAAGCTCTATTCGCATTACAATGGGTGGGTGTGTATCATATACGATTTTTTATCCAACTCACTGTCAATATGCTTAATTCAACTATATTTTAATATACTGCGGACATATGAGCAGACATTGGCAAAATTGAGTTTTTCAATTATGCGTATGTGTTGAATGTTCAACTAGTTTTTGTGAGTATGTATACGAAAAAATAAAGAATTGATTTTCATATTCGAAATTTTCATTTATACTCAATTCTTAGAAAATTTACAGTTGCAGCTTTTCAAATATAGTTGATACTTGATCTTTTTCAATCTCTCAATACAAGTCTCATAAAATTCAGCAGCATCAATCGATCTTTTGAATAGTCTTTGAAGCCCTCGATAAACTAATCACTCGCTAAAAGCTCGTGGGGCATACATTCACATGCAGTGATAAAGTATATTTTACAAGATATTTTCTATATATTGATAGATGTACATAGGTATCAAAGAGTCCTTCTCGCAAGCATTCGCGATTTCATGTTTTATCGTTTTGGGACACCCGAGGGTACAAAGTACACGATTTAAAGATAGATAGAGGAAATGAGAAAGTATGAGTGGAGTCGACGAAGCAGGAGGTCATGAATCGATATATCTATAGGGATCTATAAATATACATGCATTCATACAGGCATATCAAAGAGGGGTTAGATAAAAAAAAATGTCAATGGGGAACGAGATTCTCCAGTAGGGTCTTTGGCGGTAACTTTCTGATCCCATTGACGCTTAAAAGAGGGGGAGCATCGGAAAAGCAATGGAGTTCCCACAAAAATGTACTTTTATGTACATGATCCTTTGTCGACGGCTTACCCGATCTCGTTCCTACGAAAATTCACATTTTCACATATTGCAGATCCACTTACGGTATCCTGTATCAATTTGCAATACACTGTACTCTGCTGAATATGTACATAGGTCCGTGCTCGGGTCTATGTATGTCTATCTATGTAGGGAATTGTTCCATGTACTACACTAGCCTCTTGCGTAGAGGTTACGATTATGTCGAGTTTGAGTTACAAATTGACCTGGGTACTTTCACCGAAGCGATATATTTGTATTTTCGCATTGCAATAGTCAAAGAGCCTTTTTTTCCGTTATCGTAGGTCAGGATTTTTTTTAACTACTGTCTCATCGATTTTTAAATTGCGACAGAATCGCCATTTTAAAAAATTCCAAAACTCAGAGATCAGCATCGGTGATATCGTTGGTTGGATCAAACCAAAGAAATGTGAAATACGTGAGACCGGTGTGGTTCATTCTCTTATCACGTAATTGATTTGGGAATTTTTGTAAACCCATCTTCAAAATTTTGAGCATTCAAATCTTTGTCTACTCTTTCATTCCTTGACATTATCTGATAAGTCATGGGAAACTCGATAAATATCCGGAAATCTACGGTTGTGCTGAATGAAATTGCAATTTTTTTTGCAAAATTTCGTGTCACATACGACCTTAATTACGGGGAATAATATTATTTTACTATTTAGCGTGACGAAACAAGAATAGAAGAAAAGTCAGACAAAGTTATATTTAAAAGGTTCAAAATTAAGAGCACAAAAATTTCAATACCGACGAGGCAGTTGTAAAAAAATTCTTTTTGTAATAACGTACAAGAAACTTGATGCAATTTTCTAAAAAATCTCATATCCACGATTATTCCTTGATGTTAAAAAAAAAAAATGTAATTTACGTTACATATAAACGATCACAAAATACGGTAGACGAGATACACCGAACAGATAAGAAGTCTTCGAAGATAGGAGCTATACACAACCGAGGAAATAAAAAAGCTAAATTACCTTTTCTTAGTATAGTCTTTCTCTCTCACTTTTTAGCTTTCCGAAGAGTAACTTTCCTTCTCTCCGGGCATTCGAGGCGAATATGAATAGTCAATGGGTTCTCGAGAATGGGCTTGCATCTACGATTGCCACGAATATAACGGTGGACGCGAGGAGAGGGGCAAAGGGAATGAGAAGGTGTGCCGATGAGTTTTACCGAGGGCGTCCTAATCGTAATTCAGTAGAAACTTTACAGAGTCAGGAATACGAGATTGCCGATCGAGTTAGTTGCATCGGTGAATCCTTAATCCGTTACTCAAGCAGGATCTCCGAGTCCAGTACTCTTTGGTTAAAACCCCGAACGATGCAGAAAAAGAATCTGGAGGATTCACCAAATCATAGTACGTATAGAGAGATTGGGATTTTGAGGTAACCGAGTGATATAAATTTATATATATAATACTACAATGGAGTGGACTAAAAATTTATAAAGCCGCAACAGAGTGTGAAAATCGAGGGGACTATATAAAAGAAATGTAAAGAAGAGCACGGTTCTGAAAGAAAGAGGGACAAAAGGGAAAGAAGAGCACGTACTTGGATGATGAGCTTGAGAGATCAAATGGTGATATAAAGAAAGGGTGGAAAGGGATGGTTTAAGAAATAAAGCTGGAGCTTGGCTGAAGATTCCGCGAACAAGAAGCAGCTAATTCGTCGATTGCTCTTCGACTCTCATTCTGCCAGTAAGGGACAGGAAGAGTGTGTGTATGTGTGTGCGTGCGTGTGTGCGCGTGTGTGTATGTGTGTGTGTGCGTGCGTGTGTGTGTGTGTGTGTATGTGTGTGTGTGTGTGTCCATGTGTGTGTGTAAGAGAGAGAGAGAGACGTATAAAGAGAGGATGAGCTTGAAAAAGCGTTAGACAAGTTAGAGCAGATGTATAGGACGATAGGAATGAGAATGCAGGGAGTAAGGGAAAAAGCAGAAACAAGAGAGAGTATAGGGGTGGATGTCTGATAGCAAGAGTCGTCTATTTCATTCCACTTTCGTAGGAACTGCTCGTTGGCTGACTCAGCTTTGTGCGACTCGGTGCTCAGGGAAGCCTCTGGTCTTTCCTGAGCTTTATTCCAAATATCGTTGGAGCGACTGGGAGTGACTCCAGTCATCGAAATGCATGAGCGAGTCAGAAATGAAGATACTGTTTTTTTCTCCCACTCTCCCGCGTTTCGTTGACTCAAGCCAACCGTGATCACTTAAAAGTCGCTTGGAATAAGGTCGCTACTCAGGTATTACACAATCCAAGAGGAACAAGAGCGAATCAGTTTTCAGATAGACTTTACGCTCTAGCTAACGATTCACTCTTTACGATTCACAAGGTTTATTTGGATTTGCAACCTGTCAACCAACACACCAATTGAAATATTTTTTTCTACTATTTAATCTTCTCATTCATCTCATAATTGTATTATACTTTTAGTACTGTGGCATATTTGATTACTGCCATTGAGCCTAATCCGTCAAAACTTAATTGAATCATTTTTTTAAAAAGCCAAGAATCTATCAAATTTGAGCCCTCTTATCGATGATTTCTAAAACCAATTCCAAATATTCATGATCCGTATTTTGTCTATACTAAAAGTGTCGGACAAGTCAGCTCTCGTTCACGCTCTTTTTAAACCAATAATAAGTGAAGATTTTACAACATTCCGATATACAGATGTTATTATAAGTCAAAACAGAATGCAAAGAATGAATTTCTGCTGATTTATTCATGGACACAAAGGCATAAATGCTCCGGAATGTTTATCCCAAATGTTATTTTCTGACTGCTTCAATTAAAAAATTTGTAAACCCTCGTATGGATACCTCGAAAATCAATCATTTCGCGGAAACGAAGCTTGTTCTATGTATATACGGGAGTAAAAGAAGTAGGAAAATGAACCCAGCATCCACTCCAGTATCTCAACGTTCCGGCAATACCGTGTAACAGATTGCTCGCGATTGTACGAAGAAACCTTTCATCCGACCTTCCCACAAAGGCGCGATCTTTGTCAATTACGACAATCGGATTCATAGCGAGAGAAACAATCGCGTACCGATCGAATGCAAAGAATGATTCTTGGAAAATTCTACCGGTGATGACGTTTCCTCTCCATCACAAAGCCATTGTTCACCGTATACGCTCTTTTCTTCAACGCTTCCCGCTGTCTGGAAATTCCCAGATGCACCAAATCGTACTGTAGCCTTTTGTACAATACGAAGCGTCGCTCCATGAGAACCCATAGGCATATGATCCTTTACGTGCACAATTCCAAATATATGTATCCCCAATACTATTTCTCAGCATATTCGTATCTCTACTCTCTACATGCAGGCATACATACATATAATTCATATGAAAGGGAACTCATACATGCTAGCGCGAAACCTATTCGATCCGTCCTATCAATTTTATCGGGTTCACGATATCAAGTAAATTAGTCGTTTCCCTCTCGTTATTCCGGCGACTGGCATGTAACAATCGTCTCGCAGCCTCTCCGCTATTGTCATCTTTGTGCTGCTTCGGGCTACGAATGTGTATAGTGAGTTGTGAGCGCCGCTCCTTTATTAAAATCGTTAAACCATCTAAATGATTTCTCGATATGGACGTTGTTAGCTGTACGTAGACCTTTTCATTGCAAAAAATCGTGTCTGCGAAATGCGAAATTTTAGACGTGATATCGACTCGAGCCAAAGAAATAAATGTAAACTACAAAGCTTTGGATTTCAATATCGGGTGGATTAGGATATTTGTTTGCCGTTGACGTACTCATCGCACATTTGACGTAGCGTACGTATGTATGAATGCCGTCATTGAATATTCGCAAGTCGCAATTTCATCCTTGTATCACGAATTTCAGGCTAAAACCCTTTTACCTCGCACACTATCCCTGCATCGATTCCTATCACGAAACGAAGTCGAATGATCGTACTACCGTTGCTGTTGTTGATGCCTGCATATGGACGCTCGCGGCGCGGCGTCAGGACGCGTACAGCATATGTTTATATGACGTAAAATACATACATGCACCTAAAGTGGCTATAAATCGCACGTGGTCAGGTATATGTATGTACTGGATACATATTTTCTGGCTTTTAACGAGTTCTCCCTGTCATTTTCAATCCTTGAACAAATACCCCGTATAAGTTATATCTGAGATCGGCTGAGCTGATAACAAAATGGATTTGGCTATGAGAAATGATTTTCCATTTACTTCTTATGATTGGCCCTTTCGTTCAAGTACGAACGATGCAGAATCCTGTGATGATCAATATTTTACGTGCTTAATGATTATTTTAATATCTGTATTATTCCGTCCATGAATCATTCTGAACAGGTTGCTGTATAATTTTTTCTGTGAAAAAATGATAATTGTTTATCTACTTTGCTGTATGATTTAATTCGTTTTACTTCTGAGTTGAATCAAACGCTTACGGAAATAGATGGATCCTACGAACTTCCGTTTCGCTACGAGGATGAAAATGATCGCGAACTACCACTGCGCTGACGTCATTAACGATCTACTCACTGAGCACGATGCACATATGCTTGCAACGGAAAGTCAAATGAGAACTTTAATGGGGTTCGTATATACAGGACGGTAAATTATATCATAGAGTAGAAGCAACGAAAATAATATGAGATTCGACAAAAATATGTTTAACTCAAATAAAAAAAAATGTAGCTGTGCACTCAAACGGACTAAAAAACATGTTTATTCCAACAATGGTTTCTCCAAGTATAATAATGAAATAGGGCTACAACTTTTATCGATTGTTTTTCAATAATAGCTGTATAACTAACAATAAGTGTCAAAAATGGGGTATTTAATTTTTTACATACTCGATCTAAGTTGATTGCTGCATACACTCTGATTTGGTGAAGTTTCTTTAGTTATGCAAAATGAACATGGTAAATTTCCAGTAAATTAAAACAACGCTGTATGACTACTCGTTGATACAGTCGAGGATAAGTAAGAAAACATTCAGCAAACTTATTTACTCATTTAGATAACATTGATCAGTGTTATTTTGTAATATTCCTGTTCAACCATTCGACAAGGAGAAAAAAATGATTTAGAATTATAGCCGCACGTACCAATGTATGTTTATAAATTCGGCTCATGAATTATTCCACACAGGCGGACGTTTTATAAAGTGTTCGATGTCCGTTACTCTGCGATGTCCCTTACTCTGGAAAGAAGGATGGGACTCGAGCGAGTTATATACTACTTTTCTTTATCACCATATCCTTCCTATTTTTCTTTTGGATTTCAATAACCAATTCTTCCTTGAATTCCCTCATCCCTATCCATGTCATGGATACGTCTGTGCCCACATGAATATACGGAATTCACCCCAATTCCAAATCACAATCCCAAAATCTGGTTATCAATGTATGAATTTCATTTACCTTTCAAATCATGTATCTATTCATAGTAACGTTTATATTTCTCCCGTTTGACTCACTTCAGCCAATTTCTAAGGTTTCCAGAACGCTGTACGCCTGACTTATAGAATGATGTTCGATTCGTCGTGGGATCTTTCCTTTATGATCAAGATAGAATTTCGCAGCAACCGATAAAAATACATGCTCAAGAACTAAGCTGCTTTTTAAAGCTTGAATGTTATTTTAAAAAATTAGTATGAAGACGAGTCCCGTCATTCCATTGAGAACTATAATATGAATCTCGTTAGAGTTGCAAAATTTCATACCTTAGCCAAATTAAAATACCACGAGCTTGAAAGTCTTGAATGTCAAGAAAAAAATTAATCGAACACGGCGGCAACTATTTGATTAATGGGTGTGTCATCAGCAACACTCTCGCAGCTGCTCTATGGAGAATTGCCCCTATCTTCGTTGCGTCTGAAGGAATGGAAATTCAATAAAGTTTTCCAATGGAAGTCAAGGGGAATTTTGGGTAAGTGTAATTGTTTTGTTATTCGAACGAAAATTTTCACGCAATAAGACTCGAACCGGTTCATGGATCTGAAACTGAAACGTTTCAGCTCCGTTCGTGTTCACTGAAACTCGATTCCGTTCTTGCTGAAGCGCTGATACTATGTCAAGTACTGCAGAATTATTCATACGTATGGGAATATAACGAGGACGTATATAGGTGAACGTCGACTTAACTAAGCATGCCGATGCGGGGCTTCCCCGGCTTCACACATCGTCTGACCGTACTTGCTAGTATCGCACCCTCTCGTGGCTCGTCCGATGGGACACGCTATGCTATCCGCGAGCCGCGGGCGTTAGACTCCGTTATCCCTCTCCCACCATCCGTCACATTTATATTAGTCTTTTGAATATTGCTGTAGTGATGTTTGGAGTGATCTTTAGCCTCGATGTCCTCTCTTCCATCTGAATCATATAACATTTCCAACGACGTGCATGATCCAGTCAAACGTGAAATCATGGAGCCACTGGGTGCCGGATGAGAGAGCAAGCTATCGAGCGCATACAAAATGCAATGATAAAGAGCACTCTTAGTGACAAACGTAAATCTGTCAATGTGAATTCGTGACTCTCGTGGGTGAGCATGATTGTACATCGTGATACGGGTATGAAGTAATCATCCTTTAGCTGGCTATTGCTGCTGGCGGGCCAAAATCCACCATTGTATTCATGCTCGTGTCTAAAGTCATTTGGTGCGCGAGAATATGCGCGAGAGTATAATAGGCGGCAGAGTGTGCCTCAGATGCGTTATCCATACATATTTTGCAATTTACCATATGTAGACGAATATGTTATTACAAGTTCAGTCATAGCGGTGTACAACTTCGAAGCTACAGCCTCTAGCGTATCACGAAATCTGCGCACGCTCTCTTCCATCGCTTTTACTGACTCCCTCGAGCGCAGGCAAACACATACAGTTTCCGACTCAACTCGTAAGTCAATAAACGTGTTAGACTTGGAGAATCGGGCAAAGATTCTTGCTGTACGTGAAATACGCAGGAGACCATAGACGTTCGACTACATATATATTTATCGACTGCTCGCAAAATAAAGCGAATAAAAAACTTGATTTAACACGTAAAGTAATGCGGGTTAGGATCTTTTGTCTGCTAGAACTCAGTATATATGCATGAAGAAAGAGATAGAGGACTTTGTACACATGGGTCTGATGGGCTATCATGTATAATCTCAAACATCAGTGGCTCTGAAGTGTTCACTGAAGACACTTCTTCGACATGCCGATCACGTAGGTCGTAGACTATAGTTACCTCCAATGTCCTGACGGCCATGTCTCTCGGTTGACTTATGCGATTACCACCATACGTTGTTTGCTGTCATCGTGCTCACTTCTGTCCAGCCAGACCTCTCGACAAGTCCTCTTGATTTTATTTTTTAACCTTTGGATCTACGTGGCACTGTGGCACCTATCCGCACTTTTTACACTTTTAACACGAATTTTGTCCTATAAAGTTTAAACACCAAAAACTTGTACCCAGCTTGTATTGCGACTTGAATCTCATTCAACGGTTATAGTTAAGTGTTGTTATTTACTTGGCTTAAAGACTTTTATCGATTCGAAACGACTGGCCCTTTCATAGACAATTTAAACTTGGTTGACGATGTCGTTCGATATATTCCTCCCACGTAATGGCTGATATCGACATGTTATCATGATCGGTGAAGTGCTGTTTTTTTTTCTCGTATAAACAAGAACCCAAGTTGAATTGTTATACAATAAAATATGATGTTAAAAGGGATCGTCTTACAGCTCTAGGCTATAAGGATGAGGAAAGTGAATTGAAGTCGCCGATGATACCGAGGCCAATGATGACCACACGAAGCATTCGTTGTACCTTGATCTCGCCATCAGTCGGTCGAAGGGACCAGTTTCGCAGGTGCTGTGCGTGTTCTACATTCTCAGCGTCATCGGACGAAAGCGCATTAAGAGCGTACTAGGTCCGCTTACATTATTCATGAATAGAGCTTTCACCATAGTCAGCTAGGACTCACATGGCTCATGCTACTATATGCTGCTCAAGGAATGCACAGGGTGTGCTCTTTCAACGTATACATATATCTTTAGGAGTGTCTGACTGCGGTTCTGTAATCTTTAGTTCAAACTGCACATGGTCACTCCACACAAATATGAGGTTTACGTCTGTTATGGTCTATTAATTTTTGTGCTCATTCATGAACGTCGCTTCAATTAATTTTCCGAACTATTCAAAGTGAATTTAAATTGAAAGGTCACGTAGCACGCTTACATAAATTGTGTAACTATATCGTCGAAGGAATAACGAGACTACCGGCAGTGTCGTGTTCACTGAATTTTTGCGCATGAAGAACAGAGTTGAGAGTGGTTCTCTGTCTCTTCCATCAGCGTTCCGCAACAACGAGTACACCCTAATAAATTTACATAAGGATTTTGCAACTGGTCATGATTCTGCCGTATAGTATGGTGAATCAAAACTGGAGTCTAGGGACACACAGAGAGCCCGGATCGAGAGAGGCCAACCTTCACGTTAATGGAACGTAAGAGCTTTCCGAGAAGAGACTGTTGGTGTAATGGAAGTGACTGTTGGGCATTCATTGGAGCGGATCCGCACGTGAAATGGTACGTACGACCAGAGTCCTTCATGCACAAATCAGTATCACGTATTTTGGTTTTCGTATATCTATCGAAGTGGTAGCCCGGAGAGTGCCTCCTGCTCTTGTATATTACTCTATTATAGACCAGGTCCTACATAAATGTCTTTCAAATGCGATGATTTTCCAAATTCTCAAAGAACAAGTGATCGCTGAGTGTTCCTATAGGCATCGACGCGTTAACACCGAATGAAAGGAATAGGGCTGTGGTCATTGCATCTGGTGGATGGTGAGCGGTGTACTTCGACACGTTGGCCAGTGAAGCACCAATTGCCGGATTCGTGATCTGCATCCCTCGACGACGCCAGAACAGGAGCAGCAGAGTGGAGAGAAGTGTAACGTATGGGCGAGATGGAGCACCCTGGGCCTGTGGGGGATTTTCGTTGACTCGTCTACATCCTCCGTTTTGCTATGTTCAGCAACGCGTACTCGCAGTGGATACACGCCAGTAATACCTGTATCACCACTACCGACGGACCATATCCCTCTGTTAATACTCGTATTACCGGCTATGTACTACTATTTCATTGCAACCACTGTGCTCTAGTCAGCTGCATGCTCTGGCTATGGCTATGGTTCCCAAGGGAGTAATAATGAACTACGTACATCCACTAAACAACAGGTAACACGAGCTCTCGCTACTAGTTTACGCACGAGCAGTACCTACCATGGCTGCATAGCATGTATCGGGTACAACAAGAGGCTCGGTAGGATCGGTAGAAGGCGTCATACTGGGTCCTTACCAGCAATGTACGAGTTACTGTTATAGCTTACGTGTGTACACGTATATTATTGCATATATTTCAGGATGTACAATAGACACACGGCAAGCGCCGTGACAGTCTCGTTGGCTTGTAGTATACTTTTTTCTTATATCTCAAAAGTGTCGTTAGATTTATTGGTCGAAGCGTTTTTACGTGAAGTCTGTGGAAAGTTGTCATATTATGATTACCATACCATATTTGAGTAAAGGTGCTATAGCATTCTTTGAATGTTTATGTTTTTTTTTTTCTTATAAACCGAGAATTTCCATATGTATTCTAAATTAATATTCAATAATGGTAATAATAATTAAGTCTTTTCGTGAAACACCTCGTGGTTTGAAGGAGAGTCTAAATGCATACATTAGATTTGCTGTGATATAATATATCAGTCTATAAACTATTCGCACTTGATAGGACATCGTTCTCACCCCATAATGTAAAAATTCCCTAATAATTTGCCGAGCATTATTGTATTTAGGAGCTGTTTGACACAACTTTCTCATATCAATGAAGCATGGAAACTGGGTTTTTTATACGATTCAGATGTAAGCTTCATTGTAGTTCGGAAGAAAAATATGTTTGAGTACAGGTTTACGCATCCTATAGGGTCATAGAAAACAAATATTGCTTTGTGCGCATATAAAGAACTCGACTGGCTGGACAATGGTATCAAGTCTGACATATTGAAACAAAAAATTTACATGATACGAATGACGATGGGTTTTGTGGGAAATGTATTATGCATGAGAATCCAAAAGTTAAAATATACAATGAGAATGTTGTGTAATATAAAAGTGAAATATGACGAAAAAGTGTACAACAGTACCCGTTAAACAACACAAGCGATGAAAAATGCGAGAACGGAAACTAGTCATGCAGGTGTAAAATGGTTCACTCATACGTGCACTCGTACGAAAGAAAATATAATTTTTCCCTCATTATTTCACAACCTCTGCCCCTCTATCGCTACGTTGTACGTCCGTGCGTGGTTCTTGAACATGAAGGAAATACATATATCCGCACCTCTATATTCCTATCACTGCTTTTACGCTAAAAACCTCCCCAGAGACGGTTTTTGCTACTCACGTTATATCCGCAAAGTTCATGAGGATTTTTTCAATTTCCGAGGGGATTTATGAAGCCAAAAAGCAAATTTCCAGGAAAGAATTTTCCAACAAACTCTAACAATTAGTCAGACAGGAAGGCGGAAAATTCTGTCGGGCATGAACCACATGGTTTATTTCGTTCTCTCTGTTCTCGAAGGACTTCTTTGCGTCTGCTTTGATGGCTTTATCTCGCTAGGCCGAATACCAGTCTTTTCCAATTTACTTTCGTTATCAGAGATTCTCGGGTCTGTCGAAAATGTGTAGAATGTGAGACCGATAAAACGTCCCGAGAGATACGACTCAAGCAAAAGATCCGGTATCAGTTATTTTCATAAAATAGCGAAAACCTCGATAACAATGTATGCTTGAGAAAAATTTTCAGCAAGTTTGTAAAACGCTAAATACCAAACTTTCGTCATATTCAATAAGCACCTCTAATTTGCTGTGAAGTCACCCTCGAAGCAAGCGTCTAGATAAACTGTTGCGTAAATGGATACTTCTACTCTCTCGTTCAGATATGCCTTTATATATATAGTTTACACTGCGCAGCAACGTCGAACGATCGGAACTATTTTTGATCTTTTTTACAAGCCTAGAGTCACCCATCAATAAAACCATTAGTACAAAAGCCATTTGGCTGTGTAGAGATATTGAGAGCAGAGGTGGACGGGGGTCGGTCGATGCGTCTTTCAAGCCGACAGGAACGATCTCGGCAATCCACTATATATCTCAAACGCTTTTGCCGGGCATCGGACTTATACACTGGATATGGTATACGTATATAGTAGGATATATATGTGCGAAATGGTACCACCCTCCAGATCGTACGTACCTTGACCACTTCTCTTACTGCTATGTTGAACCTTTCGTACGTCTCCACCCCTTCATGTGCCCCCTTCGTACGTCTGACCCCCTTCTATTTTATACCACACTCGACTTTTCCTCTCCACCAGCCACCCCTATCTTGGCCGGATAACCGCAATTCTCTGTCCTCTATCATTGGGACTGGCACTTCTCCAAAACCAAGGTCGAGACTGCATCAGACGTTGCCTCCTTCCTTCCCAGTTCCATGCGACTACTAATGTGACGATGATTGGTTAATACCGTCATTTACTTTGGTGTAACTTACGGTACTGCACTCTATCATCAAAGTCTCGAGCACTATATCGTCTACTATATCGCCAAAACGATGGAAGATGCAGAGTTATTCTCCGCGTCGTTTCATATAGGACTAGCTTTAAAATTATGGTATGCGTTCAAAATGAAGTTTGTACTTAAATGCGAATATTCAGAGCCTTAAATATTTTCTGATCAAGCACGACAAAGCAAATGCGAAGGTTATTGTGTTTACGAATAGTGCAAACATAATATAGTTTCGTAAAATAACGAAGAAATCACGACATTTGGAAATGAATCGATGGCATTTCACCGAATTGGTATTTGAATTTATCTCAGAGCGGCTCAATACACAGCGAGGAACTTAGTCAAGCGAGAGAACGGTATCATGGAGATCATGTTCATTCGTACGTGAACTGGAACAAACCGAGAATAAAAGCTAGTAGCTTTCAACAGGCCTCGTTAACATTCGAGGAATAGATGGCGCAAGAGATGAGAGGACGAGAGGCGAAGGAGCTGATGTGATCCTGGGTGCTGTCTACGGGCTGTGTTGGATTCTGCTACCTTCGAAATTGACTAGCAGGAACGTAGAGTATTGTTAAGTAGTGAAACGAAGAGAAGCCAAGAGGAGTAAAGAGAACAGACACGGAAAGCTGTGAGAGGGATGTATTCACGATTGCATTCAATTACTTAATGTCCCCAGCAACGAGAAAACGGGACTGATTTTATTGGAGGGGTAGGACGGATTTTGCCACTCCGTCTCTATACTTCTCTGCTGCCGTTCTCTCTCCCGTGGGAGAGGGCGTTGAATTAGCAGTCGGGCAATTTCACGGAACTGACGATTCAGGTCGACATTCAAGCAGCTAGAGAAGCTATCTTGCTTCTAGAGAAAGTCTCTCGTAGGCTGTGGAGAGAAAAAGATGGCAGTACACGGTATCGCAGATAAAAGGGACCTGACGCTACCCTGATAGTATTCCAGGGTTGCCTCGAACTCAGTTTCTCGACATGGATTTCTTTTTCTATTTCAATTTCCCAGCGTGCTTTTTTCTTAAATCTCCCTCGGGAAAGTAACCTACATAAAGAATTTAAAAAAAAAAACGTTATTCATTACTTAACACATTTTTTTTTCATTCACATTTTTTTCAGCAACATTTCTCTGTATCGATTTTCATTAATTGCTGATAGAATTTGCTACTGATTTTCAAAAGCTTACTTCGTTTATTATCGCTGCTGCTGCGAAGTTAATTTAATTTTTGCATTTCTACTATTTCTACTCGTAGGTTGTCTTTTTGGGTAACATTTTTTTCATTTTATTTTCATTCGTTTGAGCCCAACTCCACTGGTAGTTCCAACAGCAGGTAGCTCACCAATGGGAAACAAAATAGAAGTCGAGAGAACCCGCGCAAAAAAAGGAGCCTCACGCTCGGTGCTCTCGTACCGCTTTGATCCGTTTCGTTCTACTAGCGTCATTCTCCCAACGAACGCCAATGCATTTTTCTCCACTTTACCTCGCTATATTCTCGTCGAGAGTCGGAATGTAGTTCCTGCATAGCGGTCTATCGCGTCTGAACAAAAGGATGTACGTCATGATAATGAAGGTGAGTCGATTGTCCGTATATATCTGGCATGCGTATGGAAATTGTAGAGTGACACGGTCAATATCTGAGCATTGACAAAACCTCAATCTATTCTACGGTCAGTTTATTTTATAGGCCAATTCGTGCGAGGAATATCAGGCTTGTTGAGCTGGGGCATAATAAACCGTACGGCGGACAGTGCGTACTCTCCTTTTTTAAAATCTTCAATAATTTTTAAGAACTTTTCTAACGACAACAGACATAACAAGAATGTGCAAATACTCGAAGGAATTAATCTTTTATCGTAGCAGGACGTATACGAATGTTGCAGTACTCAGCGGGGATGGTGTCATAATCAGGGCATTGATAAAACTGTTCCTGATATACGACATACTTTTTTTTTCATCTAACTGACTGCTTTCAGGCGTTTATTCATCTTTCTGTATTACTTACCATAAAAAGAGAGAGAGAGACATATCGCAGCAACCGTAGGCTCATGGAACTCGTACTGACTACAATATCATTAGAAACTATAGCGGTAATCGTAATATATAGTAGTGACAATGATATACATAGCAGGGATGGGACGAAGGACATTAGCTTTGGGTATCCCAACTGGTCTATCGATGTCGTTTGTCAAGGATCAAGTCGAGCGTCCGCCAAAGGCGATGTTGCGGTGTACGCATCCTCGCACGACCGTCATGTATACAGCGGGAATGGAGCAACGATATTCACGGATCGTCGAGCTAATTGCGAGGATCAGAGGGCTCCGTGACGTTGTGCACTGTGCTGCCACATCACGTAATTGCATGATCTAAGAATTGCCTGGAACCTTTTCCGGTTTCGCTGGTTCTACCGACATGTTCAATCTTTGCGCTACTTCGCAAGATCCGGCAGAGATGCATGACACTCTACTTCTTGCACTATTCTGCCATACTATACTCTTTTGGCATGTCCGGTGAGCTTGTCTGACGGACTTTGCGGGAGAACGGAAAAAGTAAAGTAACACGAAACTTCAACGTTATTATCACTCTTTACTCTTTCTACTCTTTCTATTGCAAGACAAAGTACGAATGAAACTACATTTTACGTTAGACTTACTGTTTCATTTAACAATGATCAGAGAAAGATGCAATGCGAATTGAAAAAAAAAAAAAAATAACCAAATTTCGTTTCATAGTGTTTGAGATAAGGCGTATAGCGGGTATGTCATGAATAATACCATTTGTCGTTCGCGTGGAATAACTCGTTTCAACAGCAATGGCGACGAAAAAAGTGCAAGGATGATATACCTGTATACAACAGCGCGTGAATCCTTTTTCTGCTGTTTCACCCAGCTTTAGTAGGTTCCGTTTTTCATCGACCTGGCAACAATCCAATGGCCTTTCTCCAAAGTTGACGTATACACTCATGCCGTCCTACTTTTTTTTTCAAGACACACTATGCTTTGGCATACATAAACTGTTATCTCTGGGACACGAGCTATGTATGGTATCATAGAGATACTTTGGCTTGCGTCGATTTCGATAACAAGTGTCCTCATGACTACGCGGAAAAAAGGATTAGTACAAAAAAAACAGCGATAACGGTTGTCGAAATAAATATAAAATCCATTTAATTCAATAATTTTTAATCATAACTTTAAAATTCCATGCTTTAAGGAAGTAACGCAGGAAATAGAATTGATGGACAGAAAAATACCAAACTTGGCATAATGTTCAATTATAATGTAAACAAAACTCATACAAATTTTTATGATCCGAGGTGGGTTTTTACGCGAGATATTTGTAATTCGTTTTATCTCTTTACAAGCCAATTCAACATGGCCTCTTATGAGAAATCACGGAGTTAGCTGTACATTATTCCTCATATCTCCGTAATTGATGGATAGATCAGAATGAAATTTAAACAGCAGAGAGATTGAATACTTATAATCATTTATCCGGCTTAAAAATATTCAAAGGTGACTTATGACAGGAATAATAAAAACAATAAAAAGTACTCATAGCGAATATTCGGACCCTCGCTAAAAATATTGCAACGTCGCATATTCGAGGTTATGAGCGCGCATTTTGAAATTTCAACGTGTGACAGCTCGTGCAGTCTAACTACTACATATTTTTATAATTTTTTTGTTTTGCTTACACGACATATCAATGGATGAATATCAATGGAATAAATAAATAAATTAAGTATTCAAATACAATTTTATTTTCATACATATTATCTTACATACGTACAATATTTTTTTACGGAAATAATATTTGGCATATTGACACAGTCTCAATTATTTTTCAAATAATTGAGATACCTATACACCTAAATTTTTTTCTTATCACGTAATAATGAGCATATTTAAAATATAATTATCAGCACATTATCACAATTTTTGCATATTAGCTAATGGGCAATCGTTTCTACGTTGAAAAATTTACAGCCTTCCTCTTTCACATCAACATATTTTGATGATGTTGATTCCTTGATTTCGAGGCTATGCTGTCTTTGCAGTTTTTCGTACCGTAAATACTCCGAACGTTTCTGCCTGCTTCTTGCTGATTAATTCTAGCTCGGTACACCTTTTCGGTAACTATACTTTAACTTTCCAATAAAATCTTGGCTTTTTTTCTTTAGGCATATCAAACTGGCGATTAAATTAAACGAATACGAAAAAAATTCACTGATACAGCTGATGAGCTGTCAACGGCATATTTGAACACACATATACACGCGCACACAATCAACGAAAAGCGACGTTGCCAGGTTAAGTACTACTTAGGTCAAACGTTTTTATGACTAGGTGGGTAGTTGCGTTACTTCCTTAAGTTCCACATGAAATTACTTTTAACCATCGTCAATTTTGGTAGATATGCCGATCTTTTTTTTTCCAGTAATCGATCAATTCGTAGATCACTCGATTCTCCTCCGTCTTTCAATGCTAAATGAGTATCGGGAGTATCTCAAACTGGTGTCTGAGAGCGGAAAAAACAGCTCTGTTGATTATCGATTTGATTTGAAACGATTTTTACGAAATGAGGTATGATTTTCCTTGGATCAATATCGGATAATCCATCCGATTTATTTATCCTTTTACCATATAATACAAACAGAGGGATGATAGAATAATATCCTCTGAGGTGCGAACGAACACCAAGAGTTTAAGCACGTATATGCAGCGCTTAGCAAAGTAACGGGTGTTCTCTCTCGTGTTCTTATCTACCTCATCCCATCTCTCGTTCATAAATCTGTGTAATTACACTTGACGGTAAACCCACAACTCGCTGTAATGCGTTATCGCAGCGTTGTTTACTCTCGAGTATCTTCCACTGGCAAATCCCCTTTATTTTACGTACATCGGGCTCGCTGGATCTCTTCTCATCTCTATTTTCTGGCTTGTACAAATAATGCATATAACCCGCTAAAATAGTCGAGAGAAAAGTTCTTCGGCCTGGATAATATTTTTTTACCGTTAGTTTTTTAATTACAATTATTTTGCTGCTGATAATACTGTTTGGCGGAGCTCATTTTTTCACTCATTTTTTTCATCATAATTGATAATTATTTTTTCCAGTAAATTTCGAGCTTATTATATAGTTGAGTAAATAGCTGTTAGTACAGGCTAAATTACTCGATGTACTTATCGTCATTTTCTTATCTCTGTCAGAATGAAATTTTCCACCATCAAGCATCGTGTGCTTTTCGTCTGCCATTTTATAAGAATCAAGTCATCCAATGGTCATCTAGCAGGAAATCTTTGTGTCCGTTATTTCTTCTCGCTTGTATGGAACAAAAAGCAGAAAGCTGCGAGATGGCAATCTCGCGGTATAACCAGAAAGTTTACTCTCAGGTTTTCATGCTTAAGTGTAATTATTGTTGTTTACGGCAGTGATGTATTATGGTACATAAGGTTAGCACGGTGTGCACCCTCACGGTCCTATTTATCAGGGCGTCTAGTGGCGAGTTCTTGCGAGAAAACCCACCGTGTCTCTGTCGCCCTAAGACGTCTCTCTGCGTGTTGTATAACAGTAAAAATTTCGCTCTACAACGTCTTTTTTTTCGTCTCTTATGCTTGAGCTCGATCGTCAAGGTGGAAAAATCGTTGGTCTCGCTTTTCCTTCTTCATACCCTCACGGGATACACACATCTCTCGAGACAAGCCGTGTGCCAAACGAGTGAGACGTTTTTTCGCTCTGCTTCACTTCTCAGATACCCGGCTTAATTGCTTGCTTTTCGTTCAGCGCGTAACGTAACGTTTCTCAAACTTGATAAATCTCTCACCTGGAACTACAAATAATGTACTCGGAGGTTATTAATCTATCGGGCACAACTTACCAACAAGAGAATATATATCTCTTTGAGTTCAAAATTTTACACCATTGTGTATTGTGCTTGTTTTACCCTATTCGAAAACAATGTTAAATTCCAACCACTCTGTAGCATGGGTTAAAGTTTTTTGATCGGGCTGAAGTCGTACACTTTTTTTTTTTAATACATTAACTACTAGTATTTTAGGGGCATGGATTTTAAGGAGATATTTGAGTGGAAATTTCCAATCAGACATTTGAATAAAGATGCCAATTTCCATTTACTTGTTTAAGCGTATATACGTATTTTGATTCTCGTTCGATATCCCGTAGGTATACTTCATCCATGTAAGTTAGAAGAAGACTGAAGGCAGGACGAACAACCCAAACTATTCGCCACTTTTATTTATAAGTTGCCGCTTTTAATTCTTCTCTCAGATTTCTCTTCAACTGAATTGCTATTATTTCATTACAATTTCGTCAATGAGAAAAAAAATTCCAGTACATTTTTGCGTCGAAAATATGTTGCGTTACAATTTAGTACATTCCATTTTATTGGAACTTTACTTGTCATGGAACACCGAAAATCCGAAGGTATTGGGCTTGTACAATTGCCAATAGATGGTCAAACGAGCATGCATGTAAAATAAGCAGGGATTTTATGAGGTGATGATATCCGATCTACCGATTTTATATGCATCCGCGGATTTATCGTGGCGATAGACGGCGTGTTGGCTTCCCGTAAATCGTCGGATCTCGTTATCACGAGTGTGCTGTAAGGATAGTCTAAGAGATATTTATATACGTGTATAGAGCGGATGTCCTGGATCATATCCACCCTCCCGCATCGACCTCTCTCTCGTCGCTATACAGTGACTCACATTTACAGGGTGCTTAACGCAAGCTGAAAGGAACCATAAAATCCGTAGATGGCGCATTATTGAAACCTTGTACGAAAATCGACATTTTGGTGGATAGTGAAAATGAAAATTATTGTCTGCTGAATAAATTGTTAATAATTTATCATAAAGAAATATTTATATTCGTGATAGATTTCATGGTTTAAGTCGACCTGACTGTTATAAGTATTTTGCAAAATAACTGTTAAAAAAAGAACAGGAAACTTTTTTCATACCTGTTCGAAGATGGAAGCTGTTAAAACGAAGTTGCATTGACAATTATTTGGAATTTGTCAAATAACGATTTGTTTCTGATACCTTGGTTTCATAGCAGATTCCATCTTTGAACGTTTTTTTACAAATTTGAATACACAATTTTTTCAACAAAGAATTCAATGTTTCAAGAGCAAAAAAATAGAGATGGGCTGGCAGTGTCAATGTTCGTTTTTTCGATGTTCTCTGGATTCTGGAATTTTTAAAATCCGAAAAGAATAGTTACCAGAGTTTTCTTTTTGTATTCCACAACGATTAAAAAATAAAATCGCCGACCATGAGGGTACAGGTTAGATCAACTGGAAATGGAATGTCTCATACAAATTATAAATGTAGAATCAAGGGTACAGGTATAGTATCTCCTATATATATATATATATGTGTGTTTCACATTTCGCCAACTCATTGAACACGAAAGAAGATGGGATAAAAGTTTGATAGCTTTTCTGGACGATGAGTGGAAAGTATCGAAACGCGCGTGAGTGGAAATAGTCGAAGAAGTACGCTTAGCTTCGATTCGAAGCGATACGAAGATGTGGGAATGCATGCTGGTAGATTTTTAGATGAATAGTACCAGAGATAGAGAAGTGAGAAAGAGGAATACACGACGTTAAAAAAAGTCGAGTCAGCTCGCGCCGCGCCGGTAGGAGATTGCGAACGGATTCGGTCGAGTTTGCAGAATATGTATATATATATATATATATATATATACGCACTTTACTTGAATACACATAGCCATGTGTTCATACGTATAGATGAGAGCTTTCCAAGCCGGAGAGATAAAGTTCTCTGCACGCGCATTGGACGTCCTGAGCAAAAGAAGACAATCAAAAATCCCAGTCGCGACCGCGAAAGGATTTCGTGACAATTCCCGCAAAGTTCGTCGTGCGCTCGTGCCTCTCGAGAGTTTGGGAAATTTAACGCTAGTTCTTTTGGCCAAAACAGAGTACCTTGTTTACTTATCGATAAAAAAAAAAACAAAACCTCGTTCGAGGACATTTAATACGGAACGAGTGCAATATTGCTACGAGTTCAATAACCGCTATCCGTGTTTGTCACACCTGATATTCAGAACTATTTGCATAGGAAAACCGTTCAAAGTAATTTTTTTAACGATGTAATTATGAATTGGAAGTCATATTGTAAAACGACATTACTATCCATCATGAAGGAATAAATTACTGAGTTAATACGTTATTAGTTTTTTTTTACTTTACTGCAAAATCCATTTGCGATAATTTCATTATAAAAATTGTTCATAAATGTGGCTCACACGTTATGAGCGTTGGGGCATGCAATTTACTAGATTATCGCTCACAGAGCTTGCATGGCAAGCATGAAAATCGTAAGTTCTTCGGGATCTGCTTCAAGTCAGAGAAAGAAATAGGAGGGGGGGGGGGGGGTGAGTGAAGAGAACTAGAGAAGCAAGAAGATACCGAGGAAGCATCCTATACAGAGCGTCGAGCAAGTACGGCAGAATATTTGACGATGTGGAAGTTACTTATAAGAACCGTAAGGACCCTACGTTGCTTTAATGATGGTAATATTGGAGCTTCTCTTGAATGAAGCCCGAACTCATATGCGAATGGAGGAGATGAACCATCAAGGGAATTTGAGGAGGGAAATTTCGCTAATGGCTATCGCGGCGAGAGAGATTCACCTCCAGGGGGTCACACGGTTTCATAATCAACGGACGTACCGTAAACTATTTCAATCATGCACAAACTCAAGGGAGAGTGAAAAAAATTACCAAGCCCCGAACTCGAAGAGGTATTTACTCGTTAAAACACTCTGAATAATTTTTTTAAAATATTTTCAAGAAATTTTACACGAGTGAACTTTCGGCAAATAAATAAAAGATAAAAACTTATTTTAAGCAAAGCGAAAAAAAATTAAATTTTAAACATTTTGATGCACAAAAAACAACGCTAAGTATTTTTATTAAATTTATCGTTGATCACAAATAAAATTGACGACTATTTGTATATCAATTAAGTGTTCTTCCGAATAATGTTTATTTCGTCCATGTCCAAGAGAAGGTTAGCCAAAGTTGAGTAAAGTTGGTTGCACGTGACCGGCCGAAATTTTAGTACAACGCGAAATTCTGAATTTCGAGTGGCAACTCGTTCCGTCGAGCACATAGCCCAAGTGGCATTAAAGTTTGCAACTTTGCCTTTCGCTGTATTCGCTAGTTGTAGACTTCAAGTTTCTCTCATAGTTTTGCCACGATGAAGAATCGACAATACGAGAAAGTTTATAACTGTAACACTGTGGCGGCAGCAGTTTGTACAACAAGAGAGAGAGAGAGAGAGAGAGGCTAACCATTAAACAAATCTAGAATAAATATTGTATAGTAGAACTAACATTGGCAATAAGTTAAAACTATGCACCGATGGGATCGTTATTATTTATACAGCTCGCTGATCTGGCATTAATTGGCTCCCGACGTATGATACGTTCAATGATTTTATTGTGAGGTTTGGACACGAGTGAGTCGGGTCGTCCTGTATAATTATCGTAGAACTTCATTGATATGACGTTGTTTAAATTTTCACAAAATAAACGGTGAAATCGAGCGGTGATTTGTAGATAAATTTTCAAAAGCATTCTATATATGACGCACTCTCACAATTGAAGTTAATCAATTATTGTTCATATAACTAAGAATATAAAATAAATACTTTTTCCAATTAAGGAGTAAATAATATCATCCATTTAGTGAACAAAAATAGGTTCGTGTTGAATAAAATTCATTTGAGCGATATAGTCCCACAAGTTTCAAATTGGCAAAACTGGTTTTTATTTGATTCATCAAAAGTCCATTAAAATGAAGTAAACTCTTTTTTTACTATGTAAATCCACAACATACATTGTTGTTTACTCATTTGCTTCATATTATTCGCTCATCGGAATTCGTTAAAAGCCATTATTTAAAATCTTCATTTGCAATTCTCGTTGAAGGGATACAAATTCTCTCGTTTTTATTATCGAGCTTGGGAAGCTACAACAAAACGAAGGGTGTCGAAATTCATTGATGCAACGTATAATGAAAATCATGACGCACCAGTAGCTTCATTGTTGCCGCCTCGACGCCCATTTGTCTTTTTTCGCGATTGTCCAATGTGATTGAATGATGAAGGCAAATTAACGATAGCTTGAATTGATTTTACAAAAGCATAGCGTATTGATACGAAAATTATGAATTTTTAAGATACGTCGAGGTGTTTGAGGTAAAATGATACGAAGAATTGCTCGCGAGCGAAAAAATAAGTAAATAATAAATAAATAAATAATGTCTTAAGACCTGTGCTATAGTCATTATGCCACTGATAGAGCAATAAATTGTCTATCATGCAGTTTTAAATTACTTTCATGGGATCAATATTTGCACGAAAATGAAAAATTTTGATATTTTTTTTTTTTTAAATTCGGTTCCGGCGATTGGTGTGCGGCTGTGATCTCTATTTTAACGATGTCAATCTCTATTTAACGATCTCGAAGCCTCAAAAGGTCCTTCCCTATGCTGGTAGGATAACTGTGAAAGGACTTTTAAGAAAGCTCCAATACAAAGTCAATATGGGTTCGTAATTTTATCTCGAAGCATAAAGTGCATTATATGCTGCAAATCGGCCAGTTCCATACTCGCCGGAATGAATTCTCTTCCATTCGAATAAATTTTTTTGACGCTTTGAAAAAATGTATTAATTTGCCTTATTGAAATCATGAAAATTAATTTCTCTCAACCGTGCATACGCGCATTCTGTCGTTCGTGTATATTTTATATACCTACACCATGTCACAGCTTGGTAATGACAGCTGCGATGAAGGAATCTGCCGAATCCTAGCTGTGCTGCTTACCGCGAAAAATTTCCCCGAGGTCGTAAGTTTCACGAATTAGATCGAGAATCTCGAACGCGCCACCGTCTATGCAATCTTTGAGCACAGGTGTTGTGTGAGACGGTGCATCGGAAGGATTTGCGAGAAAGGGATTGCGCTCGATGGAATTGAATCCCGAACGAGTACAAAACATAGAGGGACCGTATCACCATTCCACGCCTAGAACGAAATTGGAAAGATAATATATATATAATATGAGTTTCGGCATCGGAATAGCACACGTTGGCTGCTTGCCTATAAACGATTTAGTCGCTCTCTCAGCACTCTCTGGTAGCTGTGCGAGACTGGCATGTATTGAGGCTTCGAGAGCACAGACCGTGCGGCATCCCCGCACGTGAAAACAATATAATACGCATGAAATATATGAAAAATATGTCACATAAAACCGATAAAAATTCGTCGAATTCATATTTTTTTTTTTTTACACACGTGCGAAATGTATTGTGGGAACATATATTTTTTCCCCCTTAACTATCTTGCATGTATGCGAAACGCAATAACGAATAAAAACGGGAGACACAATTTTTTTTTTTTAATTTTTAGTTTTACGCCTGAATCTTTGTGTTATCTTTATTTTTTGTAAAACAGCATCGACCAACGATCATTTAGAAGGATTTCATTGTAAAGTAATTGAGGGTAATGGGAAGGAAATTTTCCAATCAGAATCGGCTGATCAGTTCTCAAGTGGTGAGAAATTTTTTGCTGCACACTGATGCATAAAAACGCCCAAATACTGGAATTTTTATTTTTTTTATTTTGCCATAATTGTTCTCTTACAATGAACTTGATATTTTCGTCATTATTACGTATTCGAAATCAGCTATCAATGAGGTTTTTTTTTTTTTTTCTGAGACAAACATAATTTTTTCTTATTTTTAATTCGGATTTTACTCAAATTTTCGTTTCATATAACGTCCCATCAAGTTCTTCGCCTTGATATCATGTTTCGAGTCTCGTAAAATATATATTTGGTTGGAAATCTATGAATAAAATAATGAGAAGGCGGAGAGTATATTGCAGAATGCGTAATAAGAAGAGAGGGAGAGAGAGAGAGAGAGAGAAAGAGAGAGAGTGCAAAGAAGGGGGCGAATTTTGCGAAAACTGCGAATTTCTAGGGAGGTCATCACACCGAGATTTGAGACTTGCCCGGAGCTGGATGAGTTCCGGTCATGGCCGGAAGTGGAAAAAGAGGGAGTGTTGAATATATAACGTACACGTGCACATACACCCGCGTCTCTCGCTGATACACAAGGATTCAGACTTAATTCTTCGTCCTAGTGGGAGAGCTCAACTTACTCTCGGATTAGAATAAAGCGTATATATATACGTATAAAGGGCGGGCTGCTGAGGTCTGAGAGTCTGAAGAAGTGGCGCCGGTGGCAAAAGTTACACTCACACACCCCCGTTGTTCGCGGCTACACTCATTATTTTCTTTCTCTCAAGAGAATATAAGAAAAAAAAAAAAAACAATTGCAAAAACGTCTTTGTGAATTTCTGGCGATCCTTCTTTTTCTTTTTCTCTCTCCGTGATGAAAAAAAAAAAAAAAATTCTTCCGCGCACCGTTTTTTCTTTTCTTATTTCCGGTTCTCATCTGACGTGTGAAAACTCTTGACTATTATAAACGGCTTGGAAGGAAACTGGGTACGAGGTTTGGTGAAAAAGAAAATAAAAAATATAACGGAAAAAAATTCATGAGCATGCACAAACGGGGGGAAAGAAATTCGGATGCGCGGACAAACGTATACAATAGTCGTATCCGACGCAAAATATATTTTGATTCTGGTGAACTATAATCAATTGCGAGGTATGCGGTCATCGAGGGGAAAAACAAACGCATGAACGACGTGCCCATTTTCAAAAATATTTCTTGCATAAAAAATTGTGATCGGTCGATTTATTGCGGGAATATAATAGTCGCGCGGTCTTCCGAGATTATCCTTCTGCGTCCTGTCAGTTATTTGTTTTGTTTGCGAACGTAAAATCCGAATCTGTCGCATGATTGCTCTATCCGTTACGCAAAATGGTCATCGTAAAAACATAAATAAATTTGTTCATATACATATACATATATACCGCGGACAGTAGACTAGTTCGTCAAAAGCTCTGAGTCTGCAGGGACTCGGGGCGTCCTTTTCGGTTCCGCATTCCGTTTATATATATACACGCAATGTGCCGTCTAAAATACACCCACAACCGGACACTCGATACCGCATCGAAGCTAGCGCGTACGTTAATATTTTATTTTGACTGGCCAGTATACCCGTGGGATCGCTGGACCAATTTTATGACCTGCCGGCGAGGAAATAGCGAACGATGGCGAACGCGGGGGTAGTGAACAAGGGGAGGGATTACAGCGAGGAAACGATCGATATATATATATATAAAGAGAAGAGAGAGAGAGAGAGAGAAATATAGCGAGGAGGAAATTTGTGGAAGCGGTCAGAGAGGATAGAGAGGCTGGTATAGTCGACCGAAAGACCCGAGGTATAACGTCGAACAAGAACCATAAAGTGTAAATTATGAAGCCACCTGTAAGTCTTGCCGTGTATATATTTCACCTCGCTCATATCTCTGTATCGAGAACATGGGCGAGAGTTGAAGATGCCTCTTGCTTTTATGTATTTACGACTTTATAAGGATGAAAGATCGGAAGAATGTGGCTGAAAACCTCGAGGAATTAAAAGTTTGAGGTGAAATCGATGAAGTTTGAGTTATCTTTGAAATTGTTGCGAGCAAAGTTTTTGCGAAAAAGAGATTGTAGCGAGGGATTGTATTGTAATATTTTTTTCGTAATTTTTCGGTTGTTTAACGATCATGAAATCTTATGAAGCATCGATGGATCAAATGTTACTACACGTGAGATACTGCCAATTGAAAAAAAAGTTGTGCATAAAGAATGAAAATTGTATGACGGCTCGCATGATCATATAATTATATAAAACGGCAAAGTGTCTCAGAGCTACCGTCACATCAGTAACAATTTTTTTCATATATTCATTTAGACATTATTCATTTCGAGCGAAAATTCTTCACGAGATTAGGTAAAGAGCGTCTGGAGCGCGAGGATAAAAAAAGTTAAACGCGAGAAGAAATGAAAACCCGATGAAGAGAGTAAATCGTCTTTTCTTCTAATTGAAATTTATCTAATTTGAACAGTATCGTATATGAGAGGGGCAATCGGACTCGAACGAAATTAATGCCGACGGAAGCCATGGCATTGCAAAACCCGGGAGTCGTTATTTTTTTCAAGTGTCGTCGTTTATTCAACAGATTTTCATCCAGGATTTTTTTGAAACAATACGGAATTTTTATAACCCGACGAGAGTAAGGAAAAATGTATGACCGTGCATACATCTATATATTGTATGTTCAAGCGATCTCCACAAATTGCCGTGATTATCGTTGACTCTAATTTTTCTTCACCTCCATTTCATCCGAAGGCAAAAGATTCCCTGATGGTAAATGTAATTATATCTGAGCTTACACGTAAGTGGGTCAGTGTCATTTTCAGAACGAGAGCCTTGATGCTGCAGAGAAAAAATAACACCCTGCCTCTTCGTCGTTTCGATAATTTTATTCACTCCATATTCGCGTTCTGATTATCTTTCTGTTGGAATATTTAACCGAAGGAACTGAATCTCAAAAATTTTCACGAAAAACGATATAGTTGACTATTCGTTTTCTTGCTCTACCCATTTTCGATCTTTCTGAGAGTTCTTCGAGATATTACTTATTCTTTTCAAATAGCTGATCGTGATGTTTTTTTTTTTCTAATTTTTACCGTATACCTGTATATTCACGTGTACGTGTATACACAGGAGCATATAAGGTAAACGGCCCAGTTTCTGACCCTTTAAGAGCAGGGGTGTGAGATTTTTGCTATTAACTGACGTGTGATATAGCTAAAATGTAAATTAAAGGTTTCAACACGCGCGTTAAGGCCCCCCGAATGAGATTCACCTATTGAACAAGGAAATAATTAAGATTTATTAATATAATAGTTATTTTAATATTGCTTCTCGGCTGCCGGGGTTCCTGACACTAGAGAAACATCCATGTCGTAGTTTGTGACCCCTGCGTGTACCCGATTTATGACCCCCTTGGCGCAGTTTGTGACCCTTACGTGTACCCGATTTATGACCCCCTTGACGCAATTCATGACACCTATGTAATGTCACGGACAATCTCCCTATCAACATTCACAATTATTATTAACATATTTACTAGAAAGATTGAATAATGCAAAAAAATATATCAGCAACATTAAGTAAGAAAATATTTTGAATACTAGATTTCCGCACATTTTAATAATTTGTTAATAATTAAATAAATAATTCCTAATTAACTCATTGTTAATAATTTAATTAATTTTTATGTCACGGAAAATTATAATAAACAAACAAAAAATGGTTCGACGCAGCAGGTGACAAGTCGAGGGTCAACAACAGCAACATAACCCTAATTCTGTGTCGTAGTTATTGACACCACGAATTTAACCAGATATCGAATCAAAAGTTAAATTATTTTATATCTCATCGATAGCCTGGTTTCTGCTGAAGATGTCGATACCACTTTTATGTCGTTTTATACTTAGATAACGAACAAAATTCTGATTTACGTAGATCGTCGCACTTACTATCACCATCTAGCACGATCGCTGTAGAGCCACTGAGACGCGTGTCGCACTGTTCACTGGTTTATTTCTATTATAAAATATTTCATTAAAAAAATTATGTTCGTCCAATAATTAAAAGGGAAAAACGCTCTTTAATTAACGGATAATTTAATTATTGTTCGGAAAAAAATATAATTATGGCAGTTAAAACTTTGCCGTCGGGGTCACAAACTGGGACAGGGTCAGAAACTGGGCCGTTTACCTTATGCGCCTGGAAATGCAGCAGAATTGAGAAAATCTCGATTTCCTTGTGCCCTCCTGGCTCCTTCTCTATATGTTTTCTCTATAGACACTATCTCCCGAACGTCCGGACTGAGAGGCTCCCCGAAGGGGTGTAAATTTAATATAACCTTCGCTTTTATCTAAATGGCCTTTGGCTCTTGCTATCCCTCGCACAGGCACGAGCTCGCGTCTGGTCCTTTTGGTCCTCGTTGGATTCCCGTATGGGGGAGAATAAAATACCAGGCGAGTCTTTGATCCCCTCTGGTTATACCCAACCGAGGGAGTATAGACTTCCGACTGACCATTACGTCCCTTTTCCTTGCTCAACGTTATGACACTGGCGTAAGTAGTAAGATCCCGCTGTAATCCGCCACAATAAAATTCATTTCGCGCTCCAAGCGGTCGAATTAAATATATATTTTTACTCTTTTTGTCTTTGGTACATGCAATTTGTTTTCTTACTTTTCCAGTACCATGCAGAGTTCAATTGAAAAAAAATACTGAGACAAATTTTAACGAAGAAAAAAAAATTGTTTACGCGTTTTTACTCAAATTATATTAAAATGAATATACTTACGATTATTGTGTTGCAATGAATATTTTCATAATTACTTCATTGAGGAAATTATTTTATATTATTTTTATTGCTATCGAGAGTTCGTATTTATATGTGATTGCTAATTGTTGCAATGACATACGCTCACCTAGGAAAAAAATAATTCCATATGATTTGGAAACGCAATACTCATGTAACCATTTTGAAAAATTGTAAACATTTTTTCGTATTTATTATGATTTGGTACTGAATATTTTTTTTTTTGCAAAGACCATTGATTCCCAATTATTTTACTGGTAAACTATTCCATATATGATTTTTCATTCGAGTGGTGAACACACTCGCCAAGATCCTCGTCACGAATTATGCGCATAAAATGTTATTTTTCGCTTGAAATCAAATTCCAAAACGAAAAAAGGCTAACAAATGGATTTCTTTATTTTTTTTTTTGTACGAATTATGGTGCATTGTACACGGGCGTTTGGTAGTTGAACGGTGGAGTATCTCGACTTGTCATGCCCGCGAAAAATCGAAACTTCATCGGTGGGCTTGCTGAAAGTATAGCAGATATATATAACGCGCCGGAGGTGCGGCAACCAAACGGAATTAAAAGCTAGACCCGCTGGAAAATCGTGCTTTTGGCATCGTGGCCAAGCCTCGAACGTCGAAAACGACCGTAGGACACAGTTGCCAACTTCGAAAGTACCTATATACCTTTTATTTCGTGCTCAAAATTACTCGAGCTCGCATACGCGTTTCCGCCACAAACTTTTACCCTTTTACCAAGCTCTTTACAAGCGTACACGCTTCGGCGACTTGCACCCTTACGCAAAATGGTATATCTCTGCTTTCGCAGGTGGCGATAATATCGAGCGAAAAACAAGTGTAACCATGTGAAAATAAATATTGCAAATAGGCTGAAAGCATCAGTGGGAATAGTCCAGATTTAATAATTTTATGCCTGTATCGGATTAAATATTTAAAGAAAGACGATATTATATTTAAACGAGATCTCGAGACGCGACCTTTGCCGATATTTCATTGATAAAATTTTATTCAAATATGAAGCATAAATATATTGTTTTCATATTTTGCCATCGAAAATATATGAATTCCATATTCTTCCTACAATTCCACTATTATAGTGGATATGTCTTTTATTCCCTCTGTGAATCTTCCCTTCCCTTGGATACTCAAGCTTGAGAAAATCTCATTAATAAAATATTTCGAGCCAGTAAGATCTTTCTCACTCAGTCGATACGAATATAACCTAAGCAAGGAAATACACATGAAAGGATGAAAATGAAAGCTCAAGCTTCTATATATATATAGAAGCTTATAAGCGTTCTCGACTCGACATCAGCGTTCTTAATTATCCGATCAATAATCCTCAAAAGTGAGTGACTAGAGCTCGCTCGACGCTCGTGTTGAATTTTCATTTCGCCCCGGAGAAAGTGCGTCATTGAGAAAACTTGCATTTCCACTTAATGAAAAGATTTTTCCAGCGGCGTATAATTGATAATATCGCGATTGATTGAAATCAGCGTCACACACGCTCTTCGAAACGCGAAATAGAACATTGAAGAGGGTTGTAAATTTTACAGCGCATTATGAATCTATGAAACGACCGATGTAACTATATATTTTTTCAAACATCAATGTCTTTCGACCCATCACTTTTTCGATTCATTGACAATTTTGTCAAATTTTTTCATACCGAAGGCATAAATTGTAAATTTAAAAGAATGACTCGCTGCTTTTTTCTCGATTGTATGTTCGAATAAAATATAATTTTTTTTTTTTTGCATTCAACGCAAAGACTATGAACGAAGAGCTCTCGATGTTGCAAAAAAATGCTTAAAAAAATCAAAAAAATGAGGGTTTTCGTCTTGTTGCTATCTCGGTGGTGGGTAAAATCGCCCGACTGGGACAAAAGGAGTTTTCCTCAACAAGACGGACAGGCGAGCGATAAACCCGTTTGTTTTTTCTTCGTAGATTTTCACTTGTCTCGGAGTCAGAGTACTCGCGTAGGATTCACCCGGTCACGAAAAGTTCAAGGCTTTATGAGCGGCTCCGTGTGGAGGGTTATCCCCGCGACATTGCGGCGCCAGACATAGATATCTAACAGTGAATAAGACAACGAGATAGAGAGACAGGAAAAGTATCTGAGAGGAAATGAGAACGCGGATATATATATGTATGTACATGCGTGTGTGTATCTTGGCATAGATCGAATCGAATCAAGAGGGACTCGCGCGTACTGTGGTGTTTATACCGAGAGGAAATTTTACACGATTGTCTCTATACAGGAAAAAAGAAAACGGAGAGCTATGAGAACTTCAACACAATTATCAAATCGGACAATAAAAAATAAATATTCTAAACAAATATGGTGATAAATTACGAAAAAAAAACAATACTAAAAACTAATTGCGTTATTAAAAAAAATATCTCTCTCAATATTCATTGTATAACAATAGGGCGAAAATGGATTTTCATTTCTCGCGTTCGTTATCATCGTTTTTCGACGTTTCGAGCATTGCATGCAGGTTTCGGTCTGATGGGCGTAACACGATATTGCTCACCGAACTCGATGCACTTTTTTTTCAAACATTTTTTTCGACCGTAACTTTTTGGTTTTTTCCTCGCAGGCTTTGTTTTCGTACGGAAAACTGTTTTTTTCGATCGCGAGCTTTATACATTTTCTCTCCATCATCCGGTTATGTTTTTTTTTTTCCTCTATCTCGATATTTTTACGTTCATTAGAATTATGATTTCAATATTTTTTCAATCTCTATTAAAAAATATATATATATGCCTTGACTATGGACTCATTTATAAAAATCGATTCGTAAGTTTCCGATTTGAAACTGTCCATAGGTATACGAGAAATTTGTCACGTTCGCGTTTCGCGGAAGTTCTCGAAAGCCATCAAAGTTTCAATTTCGATGGTGGAGAGAATATCGGGAATTGTGATTAAAAAGTATCGAGGCAACACGTTAACGTATGGCTCTCTCGGCCTGACACTTCGCGCGTACGACTACCACTAATCAAGCAAAAAAAAAGAACTTCACGCATCAGCTATTTGTCGATCGATACACGAGTGAGAGATTATCCTTTTCGCAGGAGAGAAGCAATGATTTTTTTTTTTTCGTAGGATCATGTTTGTATAGTTCTTGCAGTTCACTTCAACGATCGGAATGTCTAATTAACAATTCAACTTGTGGACAAAAAAATTGAGTGGATCGACTGAATATGGAAAAAATGAAACAACTTTAGAGATACATCGTTTCTTATAAGTATTAAAAAAAAAAATCATACCGTATAATACTTATTGCGAAAAATTATATCAATTTTTAAGCCTCATTCAGCACATTAATTCCATAATCCACTCCTACCATTTCCTGATTGGCAGTATATGCTTACGAAAAATAATTTGACGAATAAATATTGAAGAATAAAAATAATCAATTAGCAATCAAATTGATTTGATTGTTTTACAAGAGAACGCATCTAGATTCCAGGTTTTTTGCGTCAGAACTTTCGGAAGTTCATGAGTTTTGATATACGATAATGAAGTTCTACACAAAGTTAAAAAGTTCGCTAAGTGCAAAGAGAATCGTTCACACGTATGCAGATTCGTGCATTACACGGACATTGCGTGCATATGCAAAGCTCAACGAACGTTGAAGTGAAAAGCATAGCTTTATGATCAAAGACCTCGAAATCTCAGTCCTTTCTCCGCCTCTACTTGCTCCCTTGGGGTATCACTACGCGTATTATTCATACAAGAATGCGAGCTCGTATGCGAGCAACGGGGGTGAAAAGCGAGCGGGACGTGTGTGTGTGTGTGTGTGAAGCGCGACAGGGAGTGGCGTCGGGTCATGATGAGTGAATAATGAAGGACAAAGCTAAAAGGTTTGTAAAATCAAATTAGCACTTGACTCTCGTTTATTTTTCAATACTTTTTTTCTGTACATTGCAAAATGTAAACGAATCGATTGGCATTGAAATTTGCATTAATCGAAAGGCATTTTGATTGGAACAATTAAATATGACATTTGATCGAAATAATTACTCATTTTGGCAATAAGTAAAAATAAAATTATTAAAAAGTAAATAATAAAATTATTGAAAAAGAGAAAATGGACAGCAAGAAAATATGGTTTGGTAAAAAATTATAATTGTAAATAGTTGGTCATGAAATTATTTATAATTCGTTTTATTTGTGCCTATATTTGTATTGCCATTATAAGATCTCCAATTTTTTCAACGGAAAATCCGTTGAAAACGGATTTTGAACGGATGGAGAGAGAATTCCGGAAAATTTGAAAGTTTTTCGTGAAACATGTACATAATGCTTGTTAGCGCGCATCATGGAGCGCCGAGAAAATACTAACTCGGTATTTCCGCTGGTTTTATTCTCCTCGCCGATCGGAAGGGAGAATTACACGGGACGGGATACCAATGCCAAACCGGAAGGGCGGCCGGAAGTCGAAATTCGATCGATCGTTCGTGAGCCTTTTTCCTGTCGAATAACGTGGCTCTGCATGGTATTCTCGGTCTGATAAAAATGTCATGAAGATCCTCATCTTTGGGAAATGAACCAAGAAATGTTTCAATATCCATCAAGTCTTTAATTGACTTTCTGAGATAGTCACGAGCTTTCTCCAATTGGATATCTTTAAATTGATCGTTTTATTAGAAAATACAATTGAAAACATTTGAAGAGTAACCTTGAAGTGTTGTACCCCTTGTGGGTATGTATGAATATATACTTATTGGCACGTTTGTATCATTCATACATATTGAGCACATTTGTGTTATTCATTCGTACATTCGACAAAGGTCCCCGTACGCGCCATTGAATGCATTATCCTTATAACAAATGTATTATTTTTATGAATTGCTCTTATACATTCACGAATTTTTACATATAATTATCTTTAAATGCTCGTTACAATCGAGAGAACGCACCTTGATGTGAAGTAAAGGCTTTGGTTTTCTGGCTGATTTTATCATCGAGTCATTAATAAAATGTATAATTAAGTCGTGGTAAAACGAGAAATAAGAAGAGAAAGAGAGATGAAGAGAGGTGACAAAGTTCATTCGTTCGCTCGCGCTTGCCATAACTGCAGAGATATTCTGAGCTTGGCTCGCGGTTCGCTTATTGAGAATAAAAAAGTAAGAGAGAAAACGTTTCGCGTCGACCGAACGAATTAAAGGGTCGCTAATTGGGCATAAAATTTTCTGGTCTATCGTGGGAAAATCCGGAGTTTACAGTTAGTCGCGAGCTCTCTCGTGACTCATTAGTTCGTCGGATGAAGAGAGCGAACGCAAGATAGAAATAAAATAAGATAAAAATAATATTGGAAACGCAAGCGCCCTCGATATCGGCATTGTGGCACGTCGTCGCGAAATGTTTAATTAACGTCAAATGCTTTCCATACTCCAAGAATTCCGTCAACCGTGCGATCGCTACTCCAGGAATATCTAATTTTCCCGATATTTCCAACAGTCTCCAGTGCCACATTCCTGCTCACTCGTTTTCGTGTAACCATCGGTTTTATAATAAATAATTTTATTAATTATTTACTCTTTGCGGTAACAGAGAAAAAAAAAAGATTCCGAATGATGTCATACAGAAACGCGAGCATCGAAGTGACTACAAATTTTTTTTACTGCAAAAAACCCAGGAGTTCGATCGACATGTCACTCATTTATTTAACGAGTTCATCAGGACAGAGTCATTACTTGGTTATAATCTGACCTGTATTGTCGAAATATAGTTAGTTTTGAGAAAACGGGGAGTTCATTAAATTTTTTTAATCGCTCGAGTCTGACGAGTTTTTTTTTTTTTATAGGAAAATAACGAACTCGTGAGTGATTGAGGACCGAAAATAATTTTTCACGTAAAAATCATGTCTGCGAATCACCAATTACTTTTCAAGTCTTCCACTTCATTACGTACTCCAAAAAGACTTCGTTTATCCAATATCGATTTCAATTAGGGCGTTAAATGTTTTTCATTTCCAAAAAAAAGTACAAATAAATGAATCAGAGAAGAAGTTACGGCTACTTTGGTTATTGCAATTTTCAGCTTAAACCAAAAAGTCTCAATAGCACACGGTATGACAAAGCTGTGAAGGTTAATGGCTCAATAAATTCAAGGAATAACGATATTCAGTCACAGATGAAACTTTCTGAAAAAGGAAAAAAATTCAATGGAAATAATTCAGAAACTTTTAATTTTTCTGTTTCTGATACGGAGCTCATTAGTTTGCAGTTTCCACGTTTTTAGTCATTTTTTTATGAATCTGATCTCCGTCAGACCCAGATTTGGAGTAAAATCATTTAGCTAGCATTGACATATCTCCCTACGATTTATGTCATTTTCATAATTTATACCAACGTATATTTTTTGTAAATCAAATTTGCAACCATCAAATTTTTTTGTTTTTCATAATCACGAAGTTTCCTTCGAGAGACAACGGAAAAAAAAAAATAAATAAATGTATCTCAGTGGATCAAACGCTTGCTCGACAAACGCCGATCTCTCGTTGAGGCAATGTATATAACAAGCCGAATAACTTGGTACTGTCAAGAACTCAGCGAAGATTGTATTGTCTCTTTTACAGCGTCACAACAGTTACTCTTTACTCTTTAGAGAAAATCGACAAACTATTGTTCCTCGTTTATCAAGGTAGAAAGATTTTCCGTGATGGTACATCGAGGAATCCACGTCGTATGTACAAGCTTGTCTGTAAGAGTCTCTTTTGTACATTCCACAGGACTCTCTTTAACCGTAGGAAAGAGATACATGCCAGTGGATGTTGTTCATTCGCGTGAGGAGAGGGCTACATAGCACGTCTTTCAAACTCGAGTATCTTATTTCGTATCGAGAGAACAAGAGAAAGAGAGAAAGAAGAAGGATGGAAAAAGCAAAAGGTAAACGTTTCTACGGTAACCTTTGAGCTTTTCAATATGATACGACCAAGAAAGATTTTTTTTCAGCCTGAAAATTTAAAATTTTCGTTCATATATGCGAGCCAGGAACGAGAAAAAAAAGTGGATTGTTGAAATATTTTATTCACGTTTAATGTTCAACGTCTCGAGGACACGATCCGATGGATATGGTGCCGGGTTCGACAGGCTGATCTCATCGCCGAAATGATTGATCTTTCCACACCCCGCCCGACAATATCAGCCTGCTAACCCTGCCCTTGTCGGTGAGAACGGACTTTTCCTTCTTTCTCTTCAAGATCTCTTCTCGGATTTCATTACGATCTATTGATTTCAATGGCCTTTTTTTTTACTTTGTTAAGCCTAACCATGAGTAATTAATCGTAAAAAAATATACAAATAAATAATCTCAATTGCTCGTAATTGAAATTACGGATAATTTCGAACGAATTAAATTTTTAATTATACTTAACCTTGGACGTCTCAATTTTCGTCTAAAAATTGATGTGATCTAGTAGCTAGAGAATTTTCGAGACTTTTCAGTGACGAAGAACCTCGAAGAAACCCTAATAAGTATGTTTAATTATGTAAAAAAAATTTTTATTTTATTTTTTTAATAATTTTTCGTTCCTGTCGTAGAATGATTTCTGCGTCTATGTTGACGAGTAAAAGTAGAAAGTAAATTTTAAATTGTATCGGAGGTGCTGATATGCTCAAAATCATCATTGATGGTTCATTCAATCAAAAAGATGGAGTCTCAAAATGGTACTCTACCATGAGGACGAGGATCATACCAGTTACAAATACAATCAAGAAGAATTTTGTGCCAAAATTATGAGGGGAATCGGAAAATTCTTATATTTTCAAAAGAACTTAGAAAAATTCGTAATAATTATTGTAATGTGATGAATGTGTGAAGTTTTGAACGATAATTCTTCATAATTATGTCCTTGTAAAATTATTCAAAACGATTTCATTCATAAAAATTAATTTCCATCCGCTCTCCTTCGAGGGATTTGAACTTTTGTCGAAGTTCTTTGAGCAGTGTAAAAAAAAGAGTGTTCCACAAAAAAAAAAGTAGATAAACTTTGCGCAAAAGTTATATCCGATGCATCGCACTCTCGGTGAGGATAGAGGATGATCATCGCATGGCGGCTTCATGCAATATATAGTTGAGCTAGTATTTTCGGACAATGAGCTTAGAAATGACAGGCAGTTTCCGCTTTATTGCAAAAACTTGATTTTTATTCTGGCTCAGCAGAAGAAAAGAATCCAGCTCTTTTATTCTCTCGCTCTCTTTCTTTCTTCCGTCTTCGTTTTCTGTGCCAAGGAAAAAAAAAAATCCCCCGACAGTTGAGTTTTGTCTTTCGGCACTACGAAGATACTTTATACACTTTATATAATTTTTTTCGAGAACACTTTCTCATAATTCCGAGGATAATTCATTAATTAAGAAGATTAAGATAACTTATTATAGCCAATGGTTGAAACTATTTATCAGAATAAATGGATAATTAATGAACAAGACAGTGGTAAGGGTTTTACGTTGAGACGGAAAACGAGAATTAATTTGAATCGAAGAAACGTTTAGTTTTATCCGTTGAACCCGGTTGAACCAGTTGATTCAAAGCTCACTCCAGAGCGGCTCTGAATGGACATGAATACAGGGAATCCTTCAAGAATTTAGCAACAACGAACAATTGATTGTCATTACCAGATGAGGTATGTACTTGATCCTATTATTATTACGATTAGTATCATGGTTGTATTCATTTTACTAAACGAGTTCTCTGCCTAAGCGGCTGTACAATTTTGTGATACAATTCCTCTCGACTTTCAATACTGATCGATAGACTTTGTAGAATCGAAAAAAAAAAGTTTCGTATTGAGAAGAGTGGATAACAGTGGGACACTTATAATTTGGGCGCTTCGTGATCTTATATCCAAAAGTACAATTCAAGCAGCATATTTTTCAATTGTATTTCGCGCCTCTTCCTCGAGATAGACATTGTAGTACCCCCGATCCACGCCAGTGACGCCACAAGTTTAAAGCAAAAAACTTTTGTCTGCGCTCCGTCTTCATGACAACGCGCACCACGACATTTCTCATTCTTTCGTTTTGTGCCGGTGTAAACACAAGTTTTTTTTTGCACGATAGTGCAAATAATAGAATAAGGAAAGTAATATTCGACGAAAAGTCGACGTTTTATCATAAAAGTGATATCAAGGATAATCGCGAAGATCGGGGACCCTTACGAAGAGACCCCGAGAAAAAATTAATACAAAGGACACTCGCAGTAAGTATAACCTAAAAGAGTGTCAGATTGATGTTTCTAGGCAGACTCGAGCTGTAACGTGGAATTGCATCAGCCGGGATATCCTGTGCGTGGCTTCGCACACCCGTGTCTGCACCCGTGTACACGGGATTCGAGTTCCAGCGTGGGATTAAATCAGCCCATGGTTAGACTGTGTGGCTGAATATGCTTTGTGCATTCGGCTCTAACCGAATCGCACGTCGTTGTCTAGGACACGAAAGCCGAACTCGACAGCGCGGGATTGCGTCAGCCCACAGTTAGGCTGTGTGGCTGAATATGCTTTGTGCATTCGACTCTAACCGAATCGCACACCCGTGTCTATGTACACGGGATTCGAGTTCCAGCGTGGGATTGAATCAGCCCATGGTTAGACTGTGTGGCTGAATATGCTTTGTGCATTCGGCTCTAACCGAATCGCACGTCGTTGTCTAGGACACGAAAGCCGAACTCGACAGCGCGGGAATGCGTCAGCCCACAGTTAGGCTGTGTGGCTGAATATGCTTTGTGCATTCGGCTCTCACTGAAACAGTGCCAGCGCAGGTAAACATCACAAAAGACGTAAGTTAACCTTATGGCGCTCGATTGCTTTGCAACCGACGCGGGCAGTTCTTTTATTTTGAACGCTGGCGTTACACGAGTGGGATCTAAACCACGTATGCGTTGAAAATAATTTTAAAATAATAATAATAATAATAATAAATTAAATAAATAAATAAATAAATAAATTAAAAAAAAATTAAATTAAATTAAATTAAAAAAAAAAAAAAAAAACTACGTAAGGCGTAGAATATGGTAAAGGAAGGCGGGCTAGGCTCACTCTTCCAGCAGTCCAGGACTGCTAAATCCAATAACAATAATAATAATTTGAAAAAAAAAAAAAAAAAACTACGTAAGGCGTAGAATATGGTAAAGGAAGGCGGGCTAGGCTCACTCTTCCAGCAGTCCAGGACTGCTAAATCCAATAACAATAATAATAATTTGAAAAAAAAAAAAAAAAAAACTACGTAAGGCGTAAAATATGTAAAGGAAGGCGGGCCAGGCTCACTCTTCCAGCAGTTCAGGACTGCTAAACCCAATAGCAATAATAATAATTAAAAAAAAAAAAAAAAAAAAAAAGAAACTACGTAAGGCGTAGAATATGGTAAAGGGAGGCGAGCCAGGCTCACTCTTCTAGTAGTCCAAGACTGCTAAATCCAATAATAATAATAATAATAATAATAATATTTAAAAAAAAAAAAAAAAGAGCTACGTAAGACGTATAATATTGTAAAGGAAGGCGGGCCAGGCTCACTCTTCCAGCAGTCCAGGACTGCTAAATCCAATAGTAATAAAAAAAAAAAAAAAAAAAACTACGGAAGGCGTAGAGTATTGCAAAGGAAGGCGGGCCAGGCTTACTCTTCCAACAGTCCAGGACTGTTAGATACAGTGAATGCTTGATTTTTATCTGAAGGATATTGATACACATTTTAAAAGAACGGGATGTTCCTGTTTTGTCTTGTCGGGTCACAGATCACGAGTATTCATTGTCAAGCAGCAGCGGTCGCAGCAATGAGAGTGACAGAGAGGCCCGAGACCATAATCTCTGCAAGATTAGGGTCTCTTATTGTTAGTTCTGTCTAGAACGCCATCTCTGCAGGACGTGTAGCCGCTGCGTACTCAGAGGAGTGAGCGAGGTTAATGCCTTCGAGAGATGGTCGCCAAGGCACTACGATGGAGAAAAGGTTAGTATTTTTCTCAATGAACCATCCCAGAAGCCTATATAAACAGGTGCGCTGCCTCGGGCAGTGAATATTTCTTCACATGGGAATACCAATTGGTTCTATTCGGTTATGTATTAGCCACAGGCTGATAAAGACAGCGAATGAACCATCTCAAAGGCTAAACAGGTTGCTACATCTGGCAGCGAATATTCTTCCAAATAGGAATACCAATTGGTGCTATTCGGCTATGCATTAGCTACAGGCTGCTAGAGACAGCGAATATTCTCAATGAACCATCTTAATGGCCTACGTAAACAGGTTACTGCCTCTGGCAGTGAGTATTTCTTCATATAGGAATACCAATTGGTTCTATGCGGCTATGTATTAGTCACAGGCTGCTAAAGACAGCGAATATTCTTTCATAAGGATAAACACTGACTTGATCAGTTAGCATATCTGCTCTGTACAAAATATTCTTCCACAGCAGAGGAAGGCTGATTATCTCAGCCGGCGGGACCAATTTTCTACAAATATTCCTCTCAACGCTCCCGGGCGTTATGCTTGAATTGTAAGCGGACTAAATGTTTTGAACCTTTTTACATAAGGAAAAAGCCACCTGGTTAGTAGGTGAAAAATTAATTTGATAATTTCGCCATTCTTTTTCCGAGATATTCAATGTGACTCGGCAAACAAGCCGATACTCGAGACATACAGATTTGCTTTGCAAAAATTTGGCTACCCGGATACCATGAAGGATCTTGCTCATAGTAAAAATCAAAGGTTTATGAATATTTTCATTAACGTCTTCACTTGTAAAACGGTAATCAGCTTAACGACTAGGAAACTAGCGAAACGGGCCGTATTCAATAAAAGAATTAATCTTTAAGAACATTCGGCTACTGGTAGCACGATGAGCCAGCCAAGAGAGATTGCTGTCTCAGAAATGCAGACTTCTTTTGAAAACGGATTTTTTGGTTTTAACGAGTGAACATTTACATATATATAAAAGAGCAATGTGGGTATCGGGTACATTATAAAATAATTACCTACTCATTGAAATCTTTCTTGGTGACATGGTTCTTGTCAAGGCTGAATCTTGTATTAAGGTTCATCAACTTGATGCAGGAAAAAGAAAAGACGAATACAAGATAATGGAATACAAGAGACAAGAGGAAAGAACTAAATCATTTATTTGCAAAGATATTACGAGTCATCACGTAACAACCACTACTCATAATCATGAATTCTGAGACTAAAGTGACTGGTCGCCCTATTACAATTAATGGATTTTGACAAAAGTCAATTCAGTTTTCAGTCTTTTGATATTAGAGATGCAAGGGTACCAAAGACTTCGTTTCCTTGGCATCTCCGATATGGAAATTTTTATGTTCTGATACTTATAACGGTATTAGCTTAATGTATACAAATGTTATAATCATATATGAACAAAGGTTCAAGAAACGGCAAAGGTGGTTGGCACTTTCGCAAGTTCAGAGGTGGGTAAAAATAGCCCACCGCAGTTGTATCAGCGTGACGTATAATCACGAGTCGAGTTGAGATTTTGATTGGTAGTGGAGCGAGCATCTTTCTGTAACAATGCGTTGATGATACCATTGAGAAAATAGCATCGGGATGGATGAGGTCGTAGTTCGTATGCCCTAGCTCTGAAGCTACGTTCTTGATTATTTTTGCTTCTACCGGGTGAGGCTACGGGACCAGGAGTCGAACCTGGGGTACCTCGCAGTCTTTCAGCTACCACATCAAAGTGCTGCACCTTACTTTTGGAACTGCAATTTTCGGATGGGTTTTTGAACCATCCAGGTCGCAGAAAAAGCACTTAAAATATTTTCCCCAATGGTACCCTTGGTAGAATTTGAACCAGGGCCCTCTACGTGTGGGCCGAGCACGCTACCACTATACCACTGCTCTCCCGTTTGAAGGGTTATTACTATCGCCTTAAACTCTTGATAATTTAAGGACTTCAGATTCAAAGGAGTTACAAATAAGTAATGCGTCAAAGACGCTGTAAGTTTGGCATATTTAAAGTTACCTTGAACCAACAATTTTGGAAAATATCTCAAGTCAAGAATTTTTTTTTATATTTTATAGCGTGATCGAAATTATAAAAAAAAAAAAAAAAAAGAGAGAGAATGACATCTTCATCTGACGGACAAAAAAAAAAAAAAATTGAATTAGAGTTAAAATAATGAAACAAATTGTATGAGACAAGTCACTGATGGGTCAGAGAATGCCCTATCAGTATTAACTGAGCTTCGTATGGGTCTTTAAAAAAAAAAAAAAAAAAAAGATCAAAAGGGATCTTATAAATTCGATTCAGATCTTAACAGAATCCTAATATTGAGGAATAAGGCAGAGGCGACTGCCCTGCACATGGCGTAAAGATTTTTATACCAACAAATACCCATACAGCACGCAACATTGCAGCAATATTTCAGCAGCGTTGCAACAAAGTCTCAGAAACATTGTTGAGGTCTGATTTTGGCCCGTAAAAACCACACCTCTATTGAGCATACATACATGCCACACTAGTGCGATTTGGGATTTTGCATTTTCAATGTACTATAATTCTCGTATAAATAATCTAAAACTATTCGATAACCAGTGGTTTTTGGGGTAATAGTCTCTCAGGAAACCGAAGGTCATAATTTCAAATGCGATAAATATTATTCATTCAGTAAAAATACGACAAAATCAGAACAAAAATGTTCAAAAATTCACAAAAAATGAATTTTAGGTGGTGCAAATTTGCACTAGTGTGGCGTTTACGGGTTAATTGCAGCACTTCAATGTGGCTGCAAGGTTTCTGCAATTTAATATCTAATATCATAATATATTATAACAATTATACTAGATTATATACACCTACGTAATTATAAGAAATTACGGAGATTGGCATACGCACGACTTATAGGTCATGCATGCACAATACCTACCGCAACATACTTTAAACATCTACAATGTCTATCTCGAGGAAGAGGCGCGAAATACAATTGATCGATTAAACGAACTTACTTGTAAGTGAAGTTCAATCGTAATTGTATGAAGCGCCTCTTCCGAAGAGATAGCTCCCTCCCTCAATTAATTGCCCATCTCCATTCAGAGATTACCCTAGGATTGTTGCGGCAGTGCTTTAAAGAATGAGAAATGTCGTGGTGCGCGTTGTCATGAAGACGGAGCGCAGACAAAAGTTTTTTGCTTTAAACTTGTGGCGTCACTGGCGTGGATCGGGGGTACTACAATGTCTATCTCTTCGGAAGAGGCGCTTCATACAATTACGATTGAACTTCACTTACAAGTAAGTTCGTTTAATCGATCAATTGTGGTTTATGCATGGGTTGTGTTTTAAAGAGATCCAAATTTTGCTTCATTTTCGACGAATGAACGTTGCATTTATTTTTCATGTATCTTTAAACGAACAAATGTTCCTTCGAGTGGACGCCCAAGTGCAAGAACGATGGAAATATCAATCGAGTTATTATTATCAACAAATATAAAAGTCAATTTCCTTAATGGCAATGGTTATGTATAATTTGATCACAGAATTTATTCGTTAAATCAAACGACACATTTTATCGGCACGAATAAAGTTTTCGTATGTCCCAACAGTGTTTCGCTCTCTGATTCAATTTGTCAAGCGGTTTGAGCAAATTTGCGAAGTCAATTGGAAAATAGAGAGACAGTAGGAGAATGAGAAGAGAGAGACAGAGAGAAAGAGAGAAAGAGAGAAAGAGAGAGAGAGAGAGAGAGAGAGGAATTTCCCAAGGGGGCTAGTAACGAGAGGTCCTTCGGTGATTACGATGACCTACTGGTCACGCACTGCAAGTCAGTTCTCCTCAATGGAATCCTCTTTCGTTTCAGCAGTTGTTTGAAGCATACAGCATAAGAGGTAGAGACGAAGATAGAAGGAGAGAGAATTGAAGAGAAGCTCTTGATGTGCTCAGTTTTCCCTCTGGCAATCCACTCAAGATCGATCGAATGAGTCATTGGTCTGGCTTGAATTTGAGAGGATCGATATAGCAATTCCTTTGAGTCACAATTATTGAAATACCGAACTGTTCATTTTTCAAGCACTTCCGAATGATATCATACGTACGTGCACTACAAATTGATCGGGAATGAGGATCACTCGAGTGAAAAACCGGAGTAAAAATTATTTTACGATAATCATGTATCGAAAATCAAGTTTATGCATTTTTTTTCAAATATATAATAACATATTGGTGAAATTATAAATTTATAAACAACTATATGTACGTTTCATTGGAAAAAAACGATAACATTTGCTTCGAAAAAATAAATTTTAGCGTGTTCAACTTTCAAGCTAATAAACGAAAGTCAATACATGAGTAAAGTACACGGTGAATGATTTTTACGAAGTTCGATGCAGGAGATTATAATTATAGTGACATATAAAGTTAGGAGACTGCCAACTTCAACATGCTTAGTTTATCGAGGAAAATCATCATTCATGAATAACTAGGACACGAATATTTTTACCAAGCAGAATAAAGAAAATCAAAATTTTCAGAGAAAGCTATTTCTAATTATTTTTGCTTCCTCATGAACGAAACTTCCTTCTTTTTCCAAAGCCGATAAGACCATTTTTGGCAAAAAGTGAAAAAAAAAAAAAATATATTCGATTCTCATTTTTTTTCTCGTCAGGGCCAAAAAACGAGTTAAAATTTCACGCTAATCATTGAATTCCCAAGTTCCGAATGTATAGTCGATGGACGCGTTGTTTCCCGCGAAAGAAATTAAAAGTGATCAATTTCGTGAGAATCTATCACGCGAGAGTTCGTTCTCAATATAGGAATTCTTCGTCGAGCCTCGAGATCACCGGCATCCCCATTGTTATATCAAAAGCCTTCTCGGTTTCCTCTCGTTGATGATTTTTGCACTCGCAGGGGTCTCACGAGGCTCCTCCTCGACGTCGACGTCGTCGTTGGAACGTGAGATTCCTTAAATAGTTATCGCCGACAATGAACGAACGGGCTCTCGTATAATATGACGGTAAGACGTGAATGATGCACGCTATTTTTTCTCATTTGCTTGTGGACTTAATTATGTATTATATTACTGACTATCTCCCTTGTGCAGCTTGATTTTTTAATCATAATCATTAGCGAACGTATAAACATACGACAATAATATAAAGTTGGAGAAAAGTAATGATTTATTTTAAGATATTTTCTTCAATTTCAACCATTTATAGCTTAATTGTAAACGGTTGAATTAAACAATTTCCGACGTAACGAAATTTATGGAAACGAAATTTCGCGATTTGTCTCGGTACGGTTGCATGACATATTTAATTTTGTCAAATGTACTTGTATTAATTAACGGGACGGTGAAATATCGAGAAAATAAATTGTTATTTAGATCGTAAAATGATCTATAAGTAACTCAACGAAATATATAATATGCGAAACGTACATATGTTAATCGAGTGTATATTCATAATGTACATATATGTATATATACATGCATAAGATGCATCGGGATCCACTGATCTGGAAACTCTCAAGGGTATGTGCGCACCCGTGTGGCACGTGGAATAATTAGCAATCCCAGAATGTTCGGTTAAGGCAGTTACACCCGAAGGAGCACACCTGCTGGCGTCTCCGTAACATGTACTTAGACGGTAACGAGTTTTCAGTAGCTTCTCTTGCTCTATTTCTCTCTCTCTCTCTCTCTCATTCACTCTCTTTAAGCGCTCACATCATCTCTGGACTCTCGAAAGGTAATTAATAAAAATTAATCAGGTGAAAAAATTTCCAAGTTGTCAAAAAATGATATTTCATATAGCGCGAAAGCTTTCCCTTCATTCATTCATAGATAACCTAGAAAACGTTACGATCGAAGACGGTCACATTTTAACGCGAGCAATTTTAGATGCTCTTTCGACGGTCACCGGTTATCACGATAATAATATCTATCGGTACTCCAATAATTTATGAATCTTAATTATCATTCTGAGAATGAATGTATCATTATTATCATCATTATGCTTGAGTGAAGAATATATAATTTCCGTCCGGCTGTTAGTCAGGTAACTCGGACCTTAACAAAAAATTCAGCGAATAATGGATTTTTTTTAGAATGCCCTGAAAAGGCTATTTATTGAAGCGCAAAAGCTTCGTTCTATTTTCATCAGCTGTTACGTATGTCAGAAAACTTTAAATAATTGATAAATTCCGTCTATAATGATAAATGAATTATTATTACTATTTGAAAAAATAATCAACAATCGTCGTTCTAAGAATCTTCTTATTATTATTACTATTATTATTATTCTTCTTCTTCTTATTATTATTATTATTATTATTATTTGTGTTCTCATGCTCGAGTGACTAATTTCCGAATTGCCGAGTAGTTGGTACTCTCGGATCTCGAATGAGAGAGAAACACAATGGTCGAAGGTTCGCTGCTTTTACCTCTCTATGCATGTATGCAATCTGGATCAAGGCCTGAGTCGATGTACTTACCCACTAGGAATTCCGATATTGCAACTCAGCGTTTTGCTCCTTCGTGTATAGTTAAACGTGGGGTACACACACCAGTGAGCTCGTCCATGAATATGCAACATTTTAGTGATAGTGGATCAGAATTCGAAACAACAGTAGCAATTTATATAATACTATACACACAGTATATGTTTCTATGAAATATCCACGTGGACCAGCAGACGATCTTTTCTCAGCTGGCGGGAATACATGCTGAAGAGGAGAGAGAGAGAGAGAGAGAGAGAGAGAGAGAGAGAACAGAAGGTTGTGTCGAGCCAGAGCGTATGTGTGCGTATATTTGGTATATAAACCTGCGTGTGCAAAGTCCACGTCATTCTCATCGATTCTAGCTGACTCCCGGTGTAGTAGTTTCGTCAAGAGTAGAGCGAACGCGAGTTTGACAAACTATTTACCAAGATTGGATGCCGGTGACGGGAGCCCTGTATTCCACGAGACCGCAAGCAGCTCATATATGATGTATATTCTTAACCCTATTTGCATGAAAAGTATCGCATTCGATTAAGAAATTCTGGGTTGAGAGTTGAATTATTCATGAAGACTTTAGGTATTTAGTTCGTTTATATGCTCGTCATATATAAGAGGTTTTGATGTCTTAGGCGACTGGTCTTATGTAGCTGAGAAGATTTCAAAGAGCCGCAAAATTCGTTAACAGTGATTTAAGAAAACAGATGTAGGAGTCGTCGCAAATCTTGTCTTTGAGGAGTGCAATTTCTATTAATGTTATTCTTTAGAGCCATCATTCGCACATAAACGTGTATTCAAGAGATTCCTTGGCTAAAATTCCTTGGTTAAAATTCATATGAATATCATAGCATTTTTTCAAGCGTATAAAGAGCGTTGACGATTTTTTCTGACAACGAGGAAGAATCAAATACCTTTACTTTTTATTCATCTCATAATCTATTTCATAATTGATTTCTCATTTTCAGTTCAAATTCGTTATGAGAAGAAAAAACGAATATTTGTCTGCAATTTTCGAGAATATCAAATGTGCAAGCGTTATTTCTTATTCGTTTAGTTTCTTTTTTTTCGAGTGCATGGATAGATAAACATAAAACGCGCTCGCCATAGCCAGGAAATGAAGCTCACAGAGATATATTTAAAAAAAATTCATATCTGTATAGATAGGTACACCTGTGCACCGAAGTATAGTTGCTATTCGGTATAACGTGAGAGCTTTACGTAAGAACGTGCGAGAGGCGTGTGCATCACACCGGGAAGGATCTAGCCTCCCCTCTCCAATGCCACGGTATTCAGTATAAATTCCTCGAGCGTATCTGGATCGTGCCTCAAATACGAGCGAATCGGTATACTATAATGTATAACTCATATATATATATATATATATATATATTTATATTATACGTAGAGTGGGAACAACGGGGTGTTATGTAGCACGGAAAGGCTTGACTGTACCACCTGGCTGGATTGCACGGGGGTTTCTCGTCTGGCAAGATCGTTTTAGCATTATAGCTTAAATGTATATACACATATGACTAACGGTGGCAGAGAAAATACGTACCCGGGAATACAGAAAAATCGAGAAATAGACAAGAAACGAATACTGTAAAAAGAGGAGGAAAGACAGGACTTGGAATCTCCAGTGTGTGTGCTTTACTATCATTCACGCCTGATGGTATCTTCTATTTTATCTCTCGAGTCACGATCGACATCGCAGTTCCAAGCATGATCCCAGACACAAAGACAAAATATTCGCGACGCATGCCTTTAAGTATATTTTAACGCATATCGAAGAGTTGGTGCAAATTCGAACCATTTTAGTTTCGGTACGTTCGCACTCGAAAAAATTGACCACTACAGTAGATATATCAATGAGCCATTTAGTTCAGCGTGGTGCGGCGGAAGTTCAGATTTGTTGAATGTCTACCATGACCATATATACGTGGTCAGGGAACTCGTTTAATTTTGGTTTCTCATAATCGATGTCAGTCAGAAATTCGATGAAGATTTTTGCAAAATAGTGTATCGGTTTTTCTACTTTTGGTTCATCACGAGATTACGTGGTCCAACGAAAGGAAGATCTAGCCCGTATGGGCAGTGTTAAATAATACAAAATCTCTAACACTGGTTGATTGACACCAAAGGGGTGCAACATTTTCACTTTCTGGGTCGACTAATTTACGCGATTCCCTTCGCTACTCTAGAAAAACTTCTCAGAGTTGGACGGACAATACAATCTTAACCACTTTTTTAATCGACCATGTCGAATTTCTTTACGCTTTATCAAAATGGCCCGTGATTGGGAACCAACACAGTCGCAGTAATCACGTTTACGCGCAGCATTGAGTAAAGTATGTTAGTCTCCTTTGCCCATACGAGAGAAAGACCTCACGTGTCTATCTTTGTCTCGTGGGCGATGTAGAGTAATATATTCTATTTAATACTGCCCGTAAATGTGGTTATTGTCAAGGCAGTAGCTTGGTCATTTAATGAATGCCTGCGAAATCAACGAGGAGAGTTTGGAAATTTCACCACACAGACTTTGACTAAGTTCGATCTTCAAATTGACAATTCATCCCTGAATTCATTCCACCTTCGTTCATTTAATTAACGATAATTCTCTTGCAGCAATATATATATTTTTTTTTAAATAAGAAGCAAATATCTCAAAATCTTAGTGGTATTTTATTTTTCATTTCGGTTACTGCAAAGTAAGAAAAAACAATGATTTTTTAAATGGGGAAAGTATCTTATATTCCCCCGGTGTAGATTTTGAATCTCGAACAAGATGATTTTCAACTTGTATGCAGAAGCGCATGTGAATTTAAAACATAATACGTTATTGGCTAGAGGGTATGCGATTCTGAGTGAGAGACGCATAGGCACACTTTCGTAGAGCTTCTAAGCATATTAAATTTCTTTACGGTCGTGCTTTCTCTTATACCCTCAAGCACATACGAACTCGGCTGTATAAATCTCTAATGTCGTTAGTGGAGAAAATAGCCACGCGTTTGCAGTTATCATTGAACTCCATGAGCGCATACGTTATTCCTCAAGTCAATCACTTCGTGATACTTGGAATTTTTACACGTGCCTATATTTATTTCAATGACTAATTATGCAAGCACTGTTCTTAGTTACTTATATATAAAAGTTGCAGTCGTTTCGAGTGAGTTTGATCGTCAATGTTCTGCGATCATCCAGATTGAGCGTGCATGATTAGAAAAAAGAAGCAAATACAAACGTACACCCTGCTTTCTCATAACTTTTCTACATTCGAATGGCTTTCTCCGGAAGTTTTAAAATGAAAAATTGTTATTTTTGAGCGCAGAGCTTTCAGAGCTCTGGTAATTGAATTTCGCGAGAACATAATCAACGTATCAAACGCGCGTCGCAGACATTGACGGTTGAGATAATCAAACCACTGACGTGACAAGGATGCTTCACTAAAATTTCCATCGTCCAGGGATAGGATGTGTGAGTTTGTGGCGAGAGAACCCCGATATTAGAGCTTTCAGCTCACTGCACAGTACCCGCAAAGAGAATGGACCGCTCGTGAGGGCGTATACGTTTACGATCAATTTACGATCGGCTAGTGGACCACCAAGATTCACTAAAATGTGAATCATGAATCCTGTGGTCGAGCGAGTAAGTCCAAAAAGATGGGTTTATAAACGACGCGCATCTATATGCATATATATTTATATTTATCCATATATTTATAAGTGCGGCAGTAAATTCACGATTCTCATATCGAAGGAAAGAGAAAAGGGAGAGAGAGAGAGCGAGAGTGGGAGGAACAGGCAGGGATATATTCGTGTGTGACCCCATAAAGCGTGAAACAATGCTCCGACTCTTGCGGAAATGTAAATGCAATGGCTCTCGGCCAGGGTCGACGATTTAATGTAGATATAGAGATCTGCAGAACTATACGAATACATTGGATATTCCATGTCAACTCGAACATCGCTGAAACCCTGACCACCATTTCGATCTATACCATTTTGTTCTTTGTAATACGATTATCGTTTCGACTTCAAAACAAAATGATTTTTTCGTTTCTTTTGTTTTTCAAGCTAAAAAAAATTTCTTATTCACGGTATTATTTCATTTTAAGGCAGTTGGGCATGTAGTAATGAAGTTAGTTAATTTCGTGGTAACTTTGAGGCTGGAAAATAGTTATTCTCTAACAAAAAATGATTTCAATGATTTAAATCATTTAAAAAAAAAATATTTTGTCATTTTTTCAAGTTTGAAGTTGTTAAAAAATAGTCTCCTCAAAAGGAATGAACGAATAAATGTAGTCACCAATTTTAAGAAAAAAAAAAAAATTAACCGTTTACTTTCTCATTTCCGATTTGGCACAAAGTGTCCCGTATATATTTCAGTCAAACTCTCGGTATTCGCGAATCCATAAACACACGCGCGCATAAAAGAAAAATTTTCAATCCAACAAGTAATCCGGAAAAAAGCCGATGAGCGATAAGTTCAAGTCCCTATGCACTCGAGTAATGGAGCAGTGAAATCCAATGAAAATTTTATTTTCATCATTTTGCTAGGTCATTATTACAATGCATGTGTTCTTTGGCTACATCGGATGGAATTTACGATGCACCAGATCGAACGGTCCGCGACCCGAGAGCTGCGTAAACAACAAAAGAAGCCTCGTTTTGAAATACATTAAAATGAATAATAAATAAATTTTATGAAAAAGAGCAAAACCGACCGAACGCAAACAATACGTTATACAAACAGATGGTAGAAACGTTTCGAATGGAAAATCTGGTCGTAGCGAGAATAACGAAAGCCGCTATAAAATGCTGCAGCGATTTTAAATAATTAAACAATGTAGTTGGGATGGTTTCAGTACGAAATACTTAGTGTAGCAATAACATATAACGAAACGAATTATTTGTAAATTATTCTACATTCGCGCTCATTTAATTTTTACCGCCGGAATTTATAATCCAGCGCTCATCATATTTTTGCTATTTTCACTTTTTTATGAAGTTATACGGAAGCCAGAATGTTTTCCTGTTCGCAACGTTGAATAATTACAATGGAATATGTTTCGGTTGCATTGTGTTAAAAGACAAGTTTGCACATAATTTCATATTCACAACCATTGAAACAAATGATCGACAGTATGATACGTTGATTTTTTTTTCATTTTTTAGTTCAGAAAGTTAGTTTTTTTGGTTCGACGTTAGTTTTTTAGTTAGGAAAATCGATGATTCTGCTTGAAAAAACCGTAAAAAATTTCATGTATAGAATACGATTCTCTTGCCTAGAAGCTTGCAACGTAAAGATAATATTTCTTCTCAAAATGTTAAATTTTTTTTTAAGCTGAATCATCAAATGAATATGAAATTCTGTTCCACAGGTGCTTCGGTAATGGGGATTACTAATTTCGAGAATCCACCCTCTCTCGAGAAACTAAATCTCCATTAACAATATGCAACCCATCGCGAAGTTACGTTCAAGCGAAAAAAACTGCATCAGCATAGTATGCCAGAATTTTTTTTTTGCAAATAAATACCTTCCAAAAAAATGTACGCTAGACTACAAAGCAGTGTGACGATGCCACAGCGATCATCAAAAGCCATCGCATGCTTTGCCCCAATTTTGCAATTGCACCTGATCTCTTGACAGATTTAAATTAGAAAAATTTCTACAATCCATGTCGTTGAATATGTATAAATATTTTATGGTCTCTGAAACTATTTGGAATGTTCCGTTGACCTTTTCTATCATTCGAATCGCTAAATTATTGTTCGCATAATCAAAATAATTGTTGCTTAAGTCATGAATTTATTTCTGTCACTTTTTTCACAATAATTTTCTCTCGGTGCATGAATAATAAAATTTTCGACGTCTGTACGGGTTTGGAAATTAATAACAGAGGCGAGACTAGAAGATGAGACACACAACGAGGATCTGAACTTTACGTTTGACCCGATCATCCCTATCTTCTCCAGCTTCTACTCAACTTTCCTCTCTCACCCTCTCTCTTTTTCGGTGTTTCTCAACGAATACTGTACGCTAGTGCAGTCATGCTAGTGCTGGGTTGGTCAAATTGCCGTCAAGTTTGAAGCGCACCTGAGTCGATCTCCGAACCTTTAGTGTAATGCTCTCTCTCTCTCTCTCTCTCTCTCTCTCTCTCTCTCTCTCTCTCTCTCTCTCTCTCTCTCTCTCTCTCTCTCTCTCTCTCTCTCTCTCTCTCTCTCTCTCTCTTTCTCTGTCTCTCCCTTTGAGCCACCTCATCTCCGGCATGCATTGAAATTCTCCCAATTACATTAACCCAAAGTTAGTCTTATCCACGCATACATTGGCATGATATTTCGCGATTTCGAGACTCTCAGAGCTGGCTTTTCTACCTATATATATATATATACGTAACATCTAATACGCTCCGTATAACCGTTACTCCGTAAATGTGTGCGTATATATCGCTGTATCTATATGTCTGTCTTTAATCTCAAACGCATACGCGCACAGGATATAACGCCTATATAATTTGTTGATACCCTGGCCAGCCTCGAAGAGTAACGAGAAACTATAAAGATCGTCTGCTATTGTGTGTGCCTTCTGCATCAAGGCAGGTTATATATGTGCATACAGGAGTACGTATTCAACGTATCTCGTTAAAATTTCATTGAAGTTATTTTATCGTGAGGGCTTTCGAGGGCAGACGAAACTTTGGATATTGAGCTGTATTAATCTACTCTACTTCTGGTCAAGAGGCACACATATAATCATATACTGAATGTTGAAAGTCAGTAGGGCAAATGTCAACTCCTCTTCACGCGGTAAACAACTCAGAATACGCCATCTTGAGTCCTTGAAGTCGATATAGTGAAAAGTATATTATACGAAGTACTTCATATAGATTGCCATCTATACGACATCTGTGATTCGACGTTTCGGGCTCGGCATCTTTTACTGCCGACACCTATACGTATATATATATATATATATATATATATATGTATCCAGTACAAAACAAAATATCTTTGTAAAAGTCATGGCTCCCGCTTTCTACCAGTGAAAATGCAGGGTAGATCTTTTGACGACCGTACCACTGTTGCCATCAGCGAAAGCGTGGAGCTTAAATTCAAGGAATATCGCGGGGTTATATGAGTCCGGACCAGCAAAGAGAGAAAGAGAAAAGAACGAAGAAGCAAGGAAGGCTTCGATGTGTGCCTTTACCCAGTAAAGTTTCGTTGTTCAATTCTGCTCGGGTTTGAGCTCAGGTGGCGGGTGCTACTTCTTGTTTCTTCAAACTACCCTTTCAGAATCTCTCTCTCTCTCTCTCTCTCTCTCTCTCTCTCTCTCTCTCTCTCTCTCTCTCTCTCTCTTTCTCTCAATCTCTTTCTCTATAAGCAAGTCCCTCTAGTCTGAGCTTTTTCCTGCAAATCCTAGAGGCACACCGTTAACAGGTGGCACACTACTGCATATACTTCACATAAGTATATACACGCATATACACGGACGCACGTTTGGTCCTGGCGCAACTCGCAGCCTGCAATTCAAGTGACTCCAAGGGTTATCTCTTCTTCCCAAATTACATTCTTTCAGACAAGGCTCAAATACTTTAATTTTTTAAAATAATTATTCATGGTGCAATCAACTCCGAAAATTATCGATTTGAAAATTCTTTTCAAGGGCTCTATAAGAATAACGGTCATTGTAAGAGGTAAAAGATTTTTTTAATTACGGGAGGGTAGGTACCCTCAATAGTCGGAAAAAATTGTTTTATTTTGTTAATTTTATAAAAAAATTTTATTCGAACATTCTAAAGAGATATCGGTTCACTAAAACCGATGTCTTACTATATAAAATTATAACGGAAGTGTAATTTTTGTTCACCTTTATTTTATTTGTTAAAATATGCGATGCAGTCGAGCAAAGGTGAACGCTAATATGGCCGAAGAAGATAAAAGTAATGAGAAAAACGATTCCCAGCGAGGATTGAAAGACTATTGCTTTCAAATTAAAAAAAAATGGAAATGTTTCTTCGATTTTTCATGTAAAACTTCAAACATTATTACGTTTTCGTGAATTTCTTGAATCGTAATAATATTTTTTTTATAAGCCTGATACGTAAAGTGGACTCACCAATTCTGATAACCGGTGGCAGGGACATTGCAGTTGTAACGAGAATTACGATGACGGCGTACAAAAGTGCCATCGTGTACCACCGTCTGTGTGTATGTTGGAAAGCTCACTCTCCACGCGGTGGTTCACCCGCACACGCGACTTACAGCATCGTTCTCGCGTGCGCTTATTATCAGCGCTACCAAGCACCCGGACCTCACTGTACGAGCTTCAATTGATAATAATATCGAAGCCAAATGACAGTAACGGTTGTTCATTTGCTCTTGTAAATTTTATATTTATCGTACACGATTTTCGTCACCAATACACCGACACAAAACTGCACATTCTCGCTCGTACGCGTCCTTGACACTCTGCCACCAGCGAATAATCCTCAGTGTTTCAGCATCGCGTTGGCACGTTCTAGTCCTGAAACACAAATTTTAACAAAATATTACCGATTGCTCGATTGAATTTTGACAATACAAGATTTGTCATTTTTCGCCTCGTTTCGTATGATGAAAATGAGGTTAATTGTGTGATGATTACTTCAGACGAAAGATATGTTACTTTGTTTCCTTTACTCAAGAATTTTCTCACTCGACAATTTTTCGGCTCAAAAACTTCCCAACCTGAGAAACGTGGAGGAAAAAAAAAACCATTAACTGCAATTTATTTTCACCTTAGTGTGAATGTCAGTCGAGTCACTCTGTCTCATTTATCGTTGAGATTTGCGTTTTTTTTTTTTTTTTTCAACGCGTGAAAGTCATACGGAAAAGTACATTTATATTCATTAAGAGTCAGCAGGCCAGAATACAGCATCAGCAAGACTCGAAGTGCTTCACTATTCTCCGTCTCTATCTCTCGCTCCTCTCCTCTCTCTTTCTCTCTCTTTCTCTCTCACTCTCTTCCCGTGGTCACCAGCGATGAAATGCAAGTCGAGAGGTTGTACGGCTAAAGAAAAAAAAAAGCGCTCGGGTTTCAAGCTTTTATGAGCTGACGTGCACTGTGCTCAACACTACAACCTCCTCGTGTAGGAAGCTTGTCGTCATTTTGCTAAAACTCGACATTTTTCACTGTCCTTGAGTTCCGTCTCTCTGGGCTTATACATTTGCGAAATGTTTCTTGATTAATTATAAAAGTTTTAGGAGTATACGGCAAGTTTGTTTTTTTTTTTTTTTTTTAAGAAAGATGGCTGTTGTACCGACTATGTCATTACCTGTCAGCCGTTAAACAGACACATTAAGCCACGAGGGAGCTTACCGAAATATGTAGCTATCAATAATAATATAATAATAGCATTATAATAATGTAATAATAACAGCAGATGATTAGCAATTTTTATTCAAGCAACAAAGTGATACGCAAATACGATGCCGCATAGACCTATAGATAAAACAAAATTATCAGCAAATGTTGAATTTTTCTTATTTCCCAAAAATAGCAAGGAGGATATCAAAAATATTGTTAATAGAATTTTTTGAATTTCATTGGGAACCGATATTTTTTTTCCAAATCATTAGTCTGTTTGACGTATAAGAGTCCCAATCACTATAGCTCTTGCCCGACGGTCTGCGATCATTTTCGCGTAAAATTGGTTAAAGATTTGAAAAAAATAACAAACACTTCAAAGAATGTTGCTTTAAATAATACTTTATGATAAATTATTGTGACAAATTTTATTGTTATATTATTTTTGGGTAAGTTTTGTTCTTGGCATATTTAATGAATGCTCATTTTCATATTAAAAAAATCCCAATAGCGATGAGCAATTGTACTCACCGCCAACAAATTTCAAGAAATAAACTTTGGATATTTGATAACTCGATTTTTGAAAGAAAATATTTGATTTTATAATTTTATTGCAAAATCTAGGATCAACTTCTCTATATAAATTATTCAATTATAAGATTGCAGGCTCTTTTTTGAAGCATTTAATTTTGGGTATATTTTATCGTCCTATAACGATTCTTTTTTATATTCCAGGATAATTGAAAAGTTGACGTATAAAAAAGTATACATGCGTGAAACAGAAGATATCTCATTTTACGATTTACAGTGACGTGCAGTGTCCAAACAAGATTAAATCTCATTTCTCGGGCTCAACGTACAGATTTATTTATTCTAATTGCATAAAATTACAAAATCGTTACACTGTGTGTGCATGTATGTGTGTGTGTGTGTGTGTGTGTGTGAGACATGTTATTAGCAAATTTATTTATTCTCATAATGTGCTTTTTCATTTCCGCTCGTTCGAAACATGACTCGGACATGCCGACGTTATGTGCACGCCTGTGTGGATTATAAAACGAAAAGTATGTCAATCTAGAGGATGATTTCGCAATCCCCTTTCCTAAATACTCACGAACCGTTCAGTCAAACGTCGACCGAGGAGATCTACTGTCGCGTATGTGCGTTGATGCAAATCCAATTTAATTTAGCCACCGGACGCACTGCATGTAAATTACCTCCACCCGTTATAGAACTTACTTCATTCTCTCTTTTTTTTTTTTGGGGCTTCATTCTTCCCCTATTTTTTCATTCAATTTGCGTGTACCAGTCCTCGCGATGCCGTCGTCTAGCATAAGAGAAAACAAAAGGTTTCTATATGAGCTCGAGAGACTTTTTACAGACACTGTAGGATAAACCGATCGATGAATGCATGTACGATGAGATTGTTTCATTTAATATGAATTTATGATTTTAAGCTAAATATCGTGTATGATTTTTCGGCTATTACAGATAATTTTTAATCAATAAGATAAAAAAAAAAGTCATTAAGAAAATGAGCGTATGGTTTGTGTTGTGAGATTCTTGCTTTATTTAACCCAGATGTACCAACATAACGATCATGAAACAAAGGTTTAAATAAAGACGGTGTCAATATTATAATCCCGAAATAAATTTGAATATCGCGGTAATAAGATTCTCGATTGTCTCACTTCACTGACGACACTGAAGTCTCCAGCAACGCCTCTCAGTCCAATACATATTATATTTTATTTAAATGAATCGAAATTGATTCAGATAGATTGGATTTAACTCAAGTACAATCCATTTTTCTCAGTGTAAAGTTTTTATAAATGAACATAACATACTATTTCATGACCTGTTGACAAAAAATTAAAATGTCACTTTAAAATAGTAATTGTAAAAGTAAATTTACGTTTGAAAACGTGGTCTCAACGACCCCAACACCAACTTCAGTTAAAAATTTCGAAGGGAAGGTTCTCGAATCTGAATCCGTTGCGCTGTCTCTGTTACCAGTTCAAAGTTGCGAGTGCGTGAGAGTTGTGTTCAAAGCGTCGGTTTGGTTTCGGCAGCTAATTATATTCTTTGGAATGCCACGAACTGAAGTATTTTTTTTTCTTAAATTACAGTACCTCGAGAATATCCAAATAAAATTTCCGTAAAAAATAACAAAAATTCCAAAAGTTGTCTTTCGGTGAAACAACTAACTTTTTCTTAGTTCTTCGCTTTAAAAATTTTTTACAAGTCTTGAATTGAATTTTGTCTCAAATAAACAATGAGAATCTATTTTCGAGATGTTAAAGTTCATCTCAGAATTTTTTTCATGCCAGGAATTTGAACAGAATTTGTATGACAATGGTCCAAAGTAGGCTGGGGTCAGAGTAACCCCGTGTAAGTAATGCGGAAGTTTTCAGAGGTGTAAGTGACTATAGGGTTAAAAACTATGCAAAATATTTTTTTCTATTTTTTTCAAAAGCGAGGAACAAGAAGGCTAGGATATGTGTATGCAATACATGTTATAATGCAGGGACAGTATGATATATGTGTAAATATATAACGTATTATGTGTAGCATATGTAACGTGCATGGAGCAGCTCTATGACCTGTCCAGGTCTCAAGCGAGCATACGGGGGTGGCTCGTGGACACGAGACAAACAGCGAGGGAAAGAATGCATCTCTAATTTCTCTTGTAAATCATTAGTATACGCAGTATGCAGTAAACTTTCGTCCGTGGCTTTCTGTTCACCGAATTCTCATTTTTCCGTACGATACACGCTTCATTGGCATTCGTTGTCTGTTGCCGCGATTGTTTCGCAGTCTTGTCCCCTTGTTTTTCCTTTTTTCTCTCATGCATATTATTCAACAGAGTTATTATGAAAAAGTTATCGCATTTTGTTGCTCTTGTTTTCGAATTTTTGTTTTCTCCATGCATTAAACATGGATTCGCGTTTGTTTGTGCCGTTCGTTGGCACTCGGTGACACTCATGGTCACTAAAAGATAACCGTATAAAAGCACTCTGCGACACTCGTGATGACTCAAAATTAGTTACGAGAGTGTCGGAGACGTTCTGGTACGATAAATGCCTATTATACGATTGTAATATATCGTTCGAAACGGTGTGAGAAGAGTGAAGGAGTCAAACTACCTAGTTTTATCGTCAGTAAAGTGTCAACTTTCTATCTTATTGCGAGCTCCGCTAAAGTAATGCATCGCTGGCAAAGTTATTTTTGCTCCAACACACAATATATATATATATGGTCTTATCCTATTCTGTAGCAGTGAGAAGGCTAAAAATGTGAAGCTGGAGTCACATGGTCTCGATACTATCGCCATACGCGGTATATCGTCATAGCCTTATCTTCAATTTTGTATATACATTTTGTATATACAAGCACACATCGTGTGCTTATGTGACTCGGGAAAGCGGGAAAAATGTCGTCCCTTGATTTATAATCCTCTAAACATCAGACATATCACTTTGAATAAATGACGGCTCAACGACACACGGAAATGGACAATTATTGATCGATATATTAGCGACAGTTATAGCAGAGAATAGTGCCATATTGGATAGTAAAAATATCGAATACACTGTCTCTATTAGATAAATATAATGGGTATTAGAAATTTTTCTTCGCACAATAATGAAAGTATTATCGCATCAGCTAGTCAAATGAGAATGCATTATGAAAACATTGAAATATAGTAATTTTCATTTCGAAAAATAGCATCATGATGATATGTACAATTTTGTCCGTGCAGGAGAATGCTTAATCCTATTCTGTATGAGCTGTAAAATACTGAGATAGGACGAATTTCGATTCATTATATTTTGAGCGCAAGAAAAATCCCATACGTCAACATAATCTGTATAAGATGCATTTAACCCCCTTCGTGCCTAAATTAAAGACTTGCCTATAACGAAATTTAGGATGCATTATTTTGCTAGGAGTTAAAAATAAAAAAAGCTATGGACGTTTGCGAAAAACAAATGAAAACTGAGGAATAAAAAAAATTTTGTGGTTCTAGGAAAATGGCCTAGAGGACTTCAATACGAGAGCGAAGGAAAAAATGGAATGGACCGAGGTGGAGAGTCGAAGAACACGGAGAGAATACAACTTTGACATTGTACTCGATATCCTAGCGTACCTATAGTCTATCTGATAAAGTACACACGGCATATATACATGTATATGTATATGTATAGATAAATAAACATCGAGAGAAAAGGAAAATTGCTTGCTGCAATCCGTCCAAACCTCGTATACATTCGAGGTCTGGTATACGTAATCAAGCGAAGCGCTTAAAAATAGCTATGTATAGAGCGAGGGAGACGGAGAAAAAACGAGAGAAGGACGGAGTGACCGGCAAACAAACACTACGGGGGAGGCAAAGTTACCCGTTCCTAAATTAGGTTAACGCAAATCCTTTTAGGGTAACTCTAATGGCGGAAGCGTGAGTGGCATGCGGCCGAAGCGAGCTGCAACCCTCTCTCGCCACGCTTCGAGGGGTGTGTTTTCTCTCTTAGACATCACGCTATAACTCTAGATGTCGCGACGCCAGCAAACGGACATATGTGTCTCAGATGCTTCATCATGATTTTCAGCTCATTGACCTTTCAATGCCGAAAAAATTGATTCTTTTTTTTTTTTTTGCAAATTGCACACTCAATAAATTTCCGACTTGACAAATTTAAGTTCAAATCTGATGGATTTAATTTATGATAAGTTAATCTTATTCAATGATGAGTGTAATGAATTTATTTGAGTTGTAATGGAATTTTTTTGACAAATATCTTTTGATTCATATCTCAAAGTGGATCGACACTTCCGTCTATTATTTTGGACTTTTGTTTTTTTTTTGAAAAATACTCGAAAGATAGAATCCGAAGGCCAGTCCACTCCGGGATGGGGTATACATTTAATTTTCCATCTGCCACGAGATTTTTTGGATTGTTTTTCAAACCAAAATTACGTAGCAGCTTCAAAAAAGTCTAAAAAAAAACAACTACATGCCATTTATTTGGTTGTAAAAAGAATATTAAAAATTGTGCGCTGTATCCTAGCAAATCGGAGCCACGGACCTGTCCGTTTGGCTCCGGTCCCATACATAGAAATTTGTTTTTTTCATTTTTATCTGTTTAGCTCTTTTCCAAAGTTTATAAAAAACAAAAAGAAACATTATTGAAATTCAACTTGTCGATCTTTACCGATGTACTGATTTAATTTCTTCAGTCCAGTGTCGTGTTTCTATAATTCTAGGGTAAGGCAGATACGCATATCGTATTATCGATCCAGATGTTTTAGAAGTTCATTAAGTGAGATTATAATTAAACGCAAATAAGTTTCATTTAATACAATGACATAAAATTCCAATTAAACTTTTACGTCTATGTTCGGTATACATATCATCGTTGCACTCGGTGTAGCTGGACTTTAATCTGGGCTATTTCTGTTTTGTGAGTCCTCGCGGAAACGATCAGGGAAGCAGTTAAACTTTATATACACATTATATAGCTATGGGATATATGGGATACAGTAGCGACGAGAGATAATGAAAGTTCCCATCGACGAACATGGGAACTTTACAACATCATTGACTGACGTTACAATAATCAAAAATGTATGTAAAAAGTGTAATTAAAAAAAATATATACATATACCCGAAGGATAAAAAAGGTTTCTCGTCTTATTCTTCCTTTCAGCGATGAAACGAAAAAAACGGCTCATCGAAATGACAGCGAGGATCTTCGCCTTCTTCATTCGGTATTCCGCTCAGCGGTTACGAAGAAAAAAAAAAGAAAAAAAGTCGTCAAGACGATTGCGATGAAGTATGAAGTTGCTCGGAAAGCCCACGCAGTCTCTCAATCTTTCTCCAACTATCTCGTCTTTCATTTCCACGATTCTTATTGAACTAATTTTTTTTTTTTTTTTCCATTTATCTTGACAAATAAGTTTATATACCGGAGTTATACGCGTGAAGAAAAGTTTGATTCACTGACAGCGGGAAGAGTAGTACATAGATGTGTGTTATGCAAGCATGTGTAAGCCCGAAGAAATAAAACTTGTGTCCTGGCGTGAATCCGCCCTTGGGACTGAAAAAAAAGGCTCCCAGAGCCAAGCGCCCGGCCGATCAACGCACCGGTCACACGCGATGAAAACATGAAATTTCTTTTTCTTTTTGTTCGAATTGCCAAGAGCTATCTACGAGGACGCAGATACTCTGGGGATTTACGTATGGAGGGTCGCGAAGATATCGTTTGGCCAACGGTACCCAGAGGAGACGAAAATAAGAAGACTGTATAAAGAAGAATAAAAAAAAACCATAGGAAAAGGTAAAAATTATCTCGAAGAACTCTGATCTGCACTACATTCAACCTTGGAGTACAGAAGTAGACTTTTTTTCTCCATCTTCTCTTAACGATGGGCAAAATATAAGAGAAAATATATAGCCGAGAGCCTTTTACACGTGTATTTATGTACATCACGTAGACATTTTTTCCCCGAAGCCTCATCTGCATTCCGGTTATTTTCTTGATGAATCGTAATACACAATTTTCAAAAAAAAAAAACCGTCGAAAAGCTTAGCCGTAATACCAGAAAGGAAAAAAATTTATTATAAACTCGGTGAGTTAAACACTCCGATATTTAATAAAAAGGTGTTATACAAAGATCACGAAGAATTTGGAGGCATTTTTTTTCATGCAGTAAAAAAATGCAAGGTTTTAACGAAGTTAAATGCAATCAGTATACGTACAAACGTTTATTTTTATCAGAGGAAAAAAAAAAAAAAAATTTTTCATGAAATTATCGTAGGTTTTTGGAGGGAAAAAAAATAGGATTTTCCATAATTTTTTTTTGTGTCAGGGATTCGGGATTGTGGGATTTTGTGATTCGGGATTGTCCGCTTTTTCGTACTTTGAAAAAATCCATTAGCACTGACACACATATATAGGATTATATATGCATATTATGTTGCGCTGTGGTTTTGTTTTAAATCGTGGTTTGAAACAAACACATGAAACTTTTGTTCGTTTTCTCTACTCGCCGAGTGTCGGCAGTAGCCCATTACCCGAGGACAGTTCGGATTCTACAACAATCGATTAACACTGCTACTGAAATTTGCTTATCAAGAAATGTACGCGCGCAGTATGTAGCATATATATATGTATCTGAAACATATAGAAAATTTGTACATGATAGATATTCATAAACGAACGGGAATTATCAGTGTCACATGCTAGCAGCAAATAACCAGATCGACCAAAACTGTCAGCAATTATCGTATCGCCATGTAACCCAATATAGCTCAACCGATTGATGTTTCCGGGAAAAAGATATAATGATAATATGATAAGTGCATCAAGCAGCATCAGTCTCTCCGACCAATCGATATTTGCATTAAAAAAAAAAAAAAAAGTCAATCAAAAACGTATTTGTTTCGAGCTTCGTTGATTGTGTATCTGTACAATACAGAGCTCTCCGTGTGTGCTTCATTGAGCATGAGTGGCAATTCAGTAGAAAACGAATACTCGATGACCACACACGTTGTCATGAAATTTGCCGGTTAATATTATTCACGCACGACATGGGCTAAAACGTGCAACGTGCTTTGAACAAAGTGTCGAGTTGGGTAATTGATGCATACACGCTTTAATAAACACATTACGAAGTTCCATGCACCGGAATTTGTGCTATGGGAGAATATTTTGATATACGGATCATTAACAAGGTGCCTGGTGGCACGGGTTTTCGGAAGCGGAAATGGGCTTATTCGTGTAGATATAATGTATACATGTAGATAGGTATAATTAGCGCTTCGTCGGCGTTGAGTCTAATATTAACGAGGCGCTGCATATCAATCCTGTGATTTTTGGGAATCTACTCCGTTAGGGGTATCCTAGCGATCGAGATTATCATGTCGATCGAACGCATGCTGGAACTATTCTCGCAGCGATCTTCTTCGCGTGTTTCACCACCATCAATGATCAGATGACTTTCGGGAGGAATTCTTCAGCTTATACGGAAAGCGTGCGAGCGATGTAACAATGCAAATTACAAAAAACAAAGAACTAAAATTAATCCTCAAGTGAATGATCAGGAAAAGTTATGATCAGGCGAAACTGATTAAACGTTCGAAAGTATGCTTGTGTACTTTATTGATGGGCTTTCCTCGACAATGAAATAAAGCACTCGGGTACTGCGAACTGTCCATTTTTTTTTTTTTTTTAAATAATCCTCCGCAATATTTCGAGGGCTGTCGCTTAGTTGTGAAACTTTTGAGAAAGTATTTAATAAATGAGATGGAGAGACACCCAGGGGATGGGATAATTCACTTCCATCCTCGTAAACACCCTCTGAGGGAAGTTTCCTCGTTATCTTCGAGAGCGATGAAATGGCTCTCTTTAATTCTCCCTCTTTGTCCTAACTTCCCTCACCTGCCCCTTTATCGTTGATCTATACCATTGCCAGTGAAATTTTCGAATGTGGAAAGATTTTTCTCGTGGTGTCCGTCTTTCGTGAAAAAAGCTTCTATATATTTTTGCGATGCTTTCTTCAGCAAATGCATTGTGTTCAGCGTGACCTACTTCGATAAGCTGCCAGCGTATCGACTTCGTGAACCCTAGCACATCTATATTATATGAAATATATAATTACAATAAAAGTTTTAAGCATGGTTTCCTGCTACCCCTTTTTTTTGAGGATTTTCGTATCAGAATGTTGCTATATAAAGAATATTTCGTCACACAATTACTGCTTCATTGATAATATGTCGTCTAAATTGATGACATTTTCACATTTTAGATTAATTTCTATAACTTCGTGATCGATACATTCCAAGATGATACGGCTTGTTGAGGAATTAAGAAAAATAAAAGCCGTGCAAATTAGAAATTTGTCAATTCGATATCCTTCAATGATGCTCTATTTGCATAAATAAATAAAAACAAATTCAATTTAACTTACATCGATTGAGTCCGTGTTGGTAAATATTATGGCACCACTTTGAATTTTCTCATGCTGGTGAATGGTGTCCGATAATTATTACGACGACTCACACAGTCCTTGCACAAAAGCACAAAAACGATATACGATCGACTACCGCACCAGTTCTATACAAGCAATTTATTCTTCGTCAACGTAACCTATAGAACGAGGATACTCATATACCCGAATTTGTGCAGCGAACGTTCACCCTCATCTCATGCGCGTATAATCATGTTCCGATTGCGGGCAAAAGTTTGCGGAAATTAATTGCCACATCGAGCAGTTCCAGTTTCTCGTCGGAGGAGGTTAACGGGCGAATCGTATATGCGATAACCGGAACATCGGATGTTGGAGGATATGGATTAGGAATCATTGACACCTTATCGAATGGCGCACGTCGAATGCAATTATCATTACCGCGCGTGAGAATGCTGCGAAATCGCGAAGGTGATAGGGGAGGGTTTGGTCGAGGATACGAGAATGGGAAATTGACTTATACCGTCTATCTCTATTAACGTTAACGTCGCGGAACACTATCTTGGATGCGAACAGTCCCCGTTATCCTTAACGTGACCGCGCTGCGCGTCTCATGTATGAAAAGCACCACCGCGACGACCATCAAAGTTCTATCTTCCGTTCAGGTTAAATCTCTGGTGTGAAATCATCTGGAATACCGTGCACTGTGTCACACGATAATTTCCTCTCTTTCTTTCTCGTCTCGTTGAATTTCCCGATCGTTTTCCGTTTTCCCTATATATTATCGTTATTTTTATATATTTTTTTGGCTTTATAAATGAAAATATTTCACATGGGATTTTCACGATACCACAGTGGATTTTTCCCGAGAGAATTTTTCGTAATCATTTAATTTACGGGGGGTAAATTTGAGAAAGATTGTTGAAAAAGCGAAGCTTGGACAAAAATTAGAAAGCTTTTTTGTCAAATGCTTTAAGAAATAATAGCATAAAGTTTGAGAAGACCTTTCACACTTTTCCCCACAATCATTTTTCAATATCGTTGAGCACGGATTTCAGCAGTGAACGGAACCATCTATTTCATGGCATTTTTTTTAAACAAACTGCTAGCAAATGAAAATTCGTAGCCAACATCAATGTAGGTATTAAATCACGTGACTCAGATCATTTAATTTGCTAACAGGCGATAAATGTATAAACGAGAATTCCGACGTAGTGAACGCTCAATCAAGGTTGAAATAATGTAATCGATCTTCGATAAAGCTGTGCTCATACGCAGATTAATATTCTCGTTTTTAACGCAAAAAAAAAAAAAAATTGACACAATACACTATGTGTTATTGACATCGTAGAATGCATACTCGATTCTGCTGTAAAAAATACATCGATCTATCAAAAGTATTACCGAACAGAGAATCAAACAACGATAAAGTTAAATCATGCAAAATCAATTATTTCAGTTGAAAATCATTTTCCAGTGAAATAATTAACGGTGTAATTATCCCCATTGATTCCTAATTATTCAAGAAGAATTTGCACGATTCATGTATCCCCTCTTCGTGTGCTTGCATACTGCACACATGCACGAACGCGAGTAAGCCGAAAAGGTGCTCTCATGCACATGAATGCAGGGCTTTCAAAGAGAACAAGTAACTTTCGGAGGGCAAACTCGGCTTAACGTTCGTCTCTCATGGCTTGCCTAGAGATTGCAAAAGATTTTTTCAACTTTTCTCGTATTTGCTATCTACTCTCGTGGCAAAGGACCACTCTAACTTGGTTCACCATTCATAGTAAAACTCTGCTGCTGCTGCTGCTGCTGCTGCTCTTTCTGTCTCTCTCTCTCTCTCTCTATCTCTCTCTCTCTTTCCTCTCTGGATTACATTTTCCTTCTGTCCTTCTGTCTCAACAATCGAACGTCTTCGATCTTTTATATATGGATTCTCCAACCGAAGTTGTATATCTTTGCGACTGAATTACCTCAATTGACATGTATTAACCTGACAAAATTTTCAATATTTCATCCTACATGCTCATTAATTATTCTTCATAAATTTCAAATCTCCATGAAGTCTTGCAGCCGAAATTTGGTCTCTGAAAGTAGTTTTTATTTTTAATCATTCTCATATCATGAAAACTTCAACAAAGATAATATTTAAAGACTTTTTCGCGAACGTCTGATCGATCGGAGCGATCACAACGAATCCACACGTAATAAACGATTTTTCGAAAATCTCTGGTAATGAAGATTAGGAAAAACCAGGATAATGGCTCTGGGACGTTATTCATAATATTCTGTCTATGAAAATTAACCTTCAGATTTATCATAATTTCATTCATGATTTAACGGGATCTGCCATTTTTTTTTTAAATTTGTAATCAATTTTAATATAATTCACTTGTTTTCAACGAATTATAATATTAATTGCTTATTATTGATGATGAAAATTAATGAGAGATGATGGTAATAAAACGATGGTAACAATATTAACGAGTCGTAAAAATAATCGTTACTATTAGTATTAGTATTATTATTGTTATCGGCACACGCGACATTTATAATAACGGAAATAACACACACACGAGTACATGACAATTTCGATATTTCGAAATCGTTAGGGATCCGACGATCGCGAAAGACGCGCGTGCACTGGCTCGCCGAACTTACGAACCAGGAGACGTGCGCGCGCGAACTTTATGCCAGGGGGATGCACGACGGGGGTTGGCACCCTCTCGAAAGTGTGTGCGAGATAGAGAACGCGCTGGCGCAATTCCCGTTGATACACGCCGCCTGATCATATACACTCTCTCTAACTCTCTCGCTAAATCGCGAAAATTCCCTTTCAGCTCATCTATGTGTGTGACGTGACGAACCACGTATCGCTATGATGCCAAAGAGAAATGATGTACACGAAATATCCATCGCCCGCGCAAGCGCCCCTTAAATCCTCCCTTTTGTATATCTGGGTTAGTAGATACGACGCGACCATCGACTGTCGACCTCCAATCCATGCAGCCACTGGACCGATCCTTACATTCAGCGGATAAAATCGCGAGATTTCTTACTTTTCCTTTTGTTTTTTTTATCCTTCGACAGCCGGAGCGTGAGTGTTGTATGGTAGATTTATTCGTCACAATATCGTTAATTAATGTCTCCATTACTGACTATGTAAGTCCTTCATCGCGGCGAAAGTAACGGAAAAAAAAAACAAAAATCTTTCGAGAATTGTAAAACGATTGAATTCATACAATTTCATAGTATTAATTTGTTCGAATATTTGATACGAAGCGCGATGTTGTGAAAGATTGTGGAAATTTTACAATTCTTTTGAACTAAATATCTCTCCCATTTTTTCCCACCCAGATTTAAGGTTCAATTTACGCTGAAAGGGGGCGGTAAATTAATGGACGTACAAAAATATACAAACATATAAACACGATGCTCGATTCATTTGTATGATTTATTTGTACAAAATAATATTTTATTCATAATAAGTTTGCATATTATGTAAAAATGTGTGGTGATGTTTCGTTATGAGAAAGTAAACCATTCTTTTGTCGAATCAACACGAAGATCCTCTCAGTGTTCATTAGAATCGATTTAAGGACAGTGAGCCTGGGACTCTGAGCCTCGTAACGGACATTCGACTCATAGAATTATGTTTTGTGTAAAATGAAAAATAAATTCAAAAAGTATAGGTATATAAATATCCATCATTTCGACAATACTTATATAAGTTCTTACTGTTCGTAGATCTTATGGAAATAATAACCTTTCTGTTCCCAATTTTATCCCTTAATTCGTTCTCTCGTTCTCGTTTACCCGAGTAGACCAATAAATTTTATACCCCAGAATGACCCAACGTCATTTGAATAACTGCGACGATAAGTTGCAAGGGGCTCTCTCCCTCTCTCTCTCTCTGTCTATGGGATGAAAAAAATGAAGACGAAGTATGGAAAAAAGGAAATCGTTCAATATCATTTGTGTTAGATGAGGGAGCTTCTCCTCTCGTTGGTCACCACTAACATCCGTAAGAAAATTTCTGATTACATAGAGGCGCGAGAGAGAAACGAGGGTGTCGACGGGTCTTGAGCCTGTGACGGGGATGTGCAGTCTTCTCTGTCGCTCTGTCGCTCTTTCTCTCTCTTTCTCTCTCACTCATATCTAGCTTCAAGGTCGTTATCATCCCCCATCGGAGAAAGTGCTAGTACTCTCGTGCTTTACCCTCAGGAGGCTATTCCTGTACGCAGCCGCAATTAATTTCAGCGTTCGCGAAGAAGCCCGGATCATCCTTGACTATATACACATATAAAAGCACCGTTCTCCATGCTTGGCAACATCCCTCAACGGATTTTCTTACAACGAGAGGATCTCACCTATATATCCTTTGAGTACCGAGTTGCGACGACGAGATTTCCATGGAAAATACACCCGTGGGAGTTTCTACGATACGACATATACGTAATATATAACGAAAAGATTTCTCTCGGGGTGGGAATACAGGGCGTGAATGAGAAGAACCGTTATTTGATCCTTTGAGCCTAAATGTACGGAAAATCCTGACTATAGACCTCGAACTTTTGTTCTGATGACTTTCGCACCACCATCGTATAGAGAGAATTCTATTATTTTGGGTATTTTTTCATTGTTTCCAGTTAACCTTTCATCGATATCAAATTTGACAAGTATCTTTTATTAAGAAGGAAACTCAACTGAAGGAAAAAAAAAAAATCTGAGAGAAGTTTTCTAATCGAAGAAAGAACGGACCAATTAATCAAATGGTTTTTTTTTTTTCAATGAGTTTTCTCATGATATACGTCCAATATTTTAAAATAAAAGTCATCACAGTTGTATTTCATAGATCAAATTTTAACAGATATAGCTCTAGATCGAACGTTAATTGGCCTATGTAAATTGCAGTGGGAAAAAAAATATTCCAAGAGAAACTTTGTTTTGTAATTAAGCTTGACGAGACCACTTGCTTGAAATAAACTCATGGGACTTTTGAATGGACGCTGTAAGCTCAAAGTGCCTCAGTTGGGTCGGGGGAATCTTAACGCTAGAATACTCTAGGGAGCTGGCTTCTGAGCCCGGGATACACACTGTATAATTTAGGGTTTCTCCATAGTCAAATTTCGCCTGAATTAGGGTAAATATCTGCAGCCAAGCAGCCGATCCGAAAAGTGATCCGATAGTAACGTGAAAACTTTTCGACCTCATTATTGTCTGTCTAGGTGTGCTGCACGATATACACCGGTGATGACACTATCTGCACAGACTGATGGCATCTAAAATAATAAGATGGCGCAGATTTACAAATTTTTAGCGATTTTTTATTTTTTTTTTTGAAACTCCCGACATGTTTAAAGGCTTGTCGTATAAACTGGTTAACATTTTTTAAAAATTATTATCGAGTGAAATACTACAAAAATCTCAACTGTATAAATTGAGTCATCAGTCTTCCTTAATTAATATACCATTTTGTTTTGTCGTCTGCATAATTTTTCTTTTTCAAAAATGAATTTCGTGACATTGAAATTTTAACAATTATGAAAAAACTGCTGTTCAGTAGTTATCCAGGTGGCCAATCAATTATCCGAGTATAGATTTTAGTGTTCTCAAGCGTCCTAACATATTGCGGATTTGTGAAGATTAAAACTGAATGTTTCCGAAAATTGAATGATAGATATAACCATGTTCCTCATCAGCACCATAGCCAAAGCGCATGAAAATATCCACAAAGATAATGCGAGCATCGAAACGAAGGTATTCAGCGTTGAAATCTACGTTGGTGTGCGCGTCGACAACAATTAATCCGATAGCGTGAAACCAGGAAATCCCGAGAGCGCTTGTTCCCGCCGATATTCAAGTCCATTGTTCATAAGCTGCCTCAGCGTGCAAGTTTATATGTATTGATTACCGTGCAATCTTTTGGATCGTGGCCAAATCGTTTGAGTACGCTAGGGTAGGTCACTCACTCGCAGTTTAAAACTACTTATTATTGTATATATACAGTTACTACGGCTGAATCAGTCATTAGGACGAGTATAATGCAGAGTCCTGATACACCTACTTCGTAAAACTAGCCGAGGAACTTGCGGGTGGTCAATCAAATTTCACATATCCCGTTATGAGCCAAATCAACCGATTATCTGCAAGATTATAGTTGTAAATAACGAATCATAATTAATAATCAATAGTTCAACAACTTCTAAATATTTTTGAGGTTCCACGAAATGCAAAATTTGACGTCTTGGACCGATTACGCATGCACGGGAATTTTTATTAGGATCTCAAAAAATATTTTGTAGATCTTTTTTTGTTTTTTGGTACAATTGTTTGAGATTTCGACAGAATACGTGATATCCAGCGATAGAATAGCATTACAAATTTTTTTTTCAATATAATGAGAACTAATAAACAAAGAAAACAATTTCATTTCGGCACCCCCTATAGAACAAAATGATCCTGAATTCCGAAAACTTTGGAACATTACAGACATGGGCCATGATGGAAGATTTACAGTACTCAATTGAAACTGAAATCTGTGTCTGCATGAGTGATCATTGAAATATAAGCTTGTTCAGAGCTCGTGGCTGATAGATAATCGAAATTTTTTTTTACTTCTAATAACATTGAAACTGCAGCGTATGTTTTTATAACTGGAAAAAACAGTTTGTATCCTTGTGATTCATAATGTGTCGGTATACATTTAATGCGTGATCATTTTGCAATAATCCCAATGGATGAACACATTTTTGAGCAAAAATACAGCACAATTGAATTATCGATGGGGTTTGATCTTTCTCGACTGTGAAAATATAAAGCATTCTTATGCTTTATGAGTTTTTTTCATTCGCTCCAAGTGATGTGAATTATTAAAAAAAAAATATTGCATATAAGATTGATGTTAAAATATCATTAATTCATGAAAATGAAAAGAGTATGTACAACTTTTAGGTTACCATTTTTTTGGTCGGTTCATCTGCTCATCCATAGAGTCGATAATTTTATATAATTTAATATATACATGGCTATACGTTCATTTATAACCTCCTCTCCCCCTTACATGCTGCAATCTGTTATAGGAATATCAACACTAACTCAAACGATGCGATGACGAAACAGAGGTGACAGACTCAATTGAAACGCACGCTAATAGTCAGTAGAGAGAAAATGAAATTCTCATATATACATATAGTAGAGACACGAAATGGTTTCATCGGGTGCCTTTAATTCTGGTGTGGCGTTCTGATCTTTGGGCAAACTCCCAATGGTAAATACCAGGACGAAACGAACTTGGAGTGATGGTGAAAGGAAACGAGCAAGCCCGTAAAGTCTGCCTTTCAACGGTTATTGGGGTTCGAGTTTACGGTGTGCGCCAGTTTCCATGATTAAAGCCTCGCTTTTCGGCCAAAGAGCGAGTAAGGGACTGTATTACTACTACATAGAATAGGAAAATGGCTACCCTATAGGGACAGCCAGAGAGTTTGCCACAGGCTGGAATATTAAACGGAGCTTCACCTTCCTTTTCTTAGCGTTCGCGCCATTAGCACGCTCGTTAATTAGGATGGTAAAAACATGAGATGAGATAGAAAAAATAGAAAATTAAAAAAAAAACGGGCCAGAGATGGGCTTGTGGGGATCAGCACGAATCTTTCTTTTCGCTTATACTCGACAGATGAACATTTTCTCATTTTGCGAAATTGTTTTTTATCCTCCAGGCACGAAATCGGTTTTTGACAATCCAACATTTTAATTTCTTTTTCAGATTTCACTTATCACGTTCAAAATGAATCCAGAATAGCGGTTCGCGAGCTCGGATAACAAGAAAATTACGAATATTCGGGAACGGTGTAGAGGGAAAAAGTGCCTTTACATTTTCTCTTTGTCCTCGCTGTTTTGTTCAATTTGATTTTTTTTTGTACGGTGGCAGGTTTTTTTTTTTCGGTTTCGTAACAACCGTAGGTTTTTTGTGAAATTCTATCAAACCCACTTTTTCCTCCGAGGCACACAATGCAAACAGTCTCTCTCTCTCTCTCTCTCTCTCTCTCTCTCTCTCTCTCTCTCTCTCTCTCTCTCTCTCTCTCTCTCTCTCTCTCTCTCTCTCTCTCTCTCTCTCTCTCTCTCTCTCTCTCTCTCTCTCTCTCTCTCTCTCTCTCTCTCTCTCTCTTTCTCTCTCGCTTCTGTAAAGCTTTTGCCATGTTTTTTGTTTTTCCTCATCCATTCGCTTTTTCCGGAATTTGCTGGGTAAAAACTCGATTTTTGATGTGAGCTCTTTTTTCCCTTGTCACTCTGTGGCTTGAAAATTTGTCGCTTACAAAAAGTATTATAATTATTTATTCATTTTTTTCTTCACAGCACACCGTTTCGTTCCTCCAGAGACTTCTCCATTAAATCGCAATGGCCTCATTTTAGTTCACGTTTTTCTTTTGCATTGTCCAGATATCAATTTAGTGTGCGTTTTTTTATTGAATGAAAGTAGTCCACCTATAAAAAGTTGACGCCACCAAAATTATATACAAAATTCAAGAATTTTTGCAAATATTAAATCATAGCTCATCTATGGATAATAAAATTAACATACGCGTCCAAAAATATTACTCAAAAAAGTATAAAATATTGATAAAAAGAATTCCCTTCATACAGTGCGTGCGATAATTGTATAGAAATGTTGCTAATTGATGCGAGAGAGTCTGTGTGCAGCTCCGGCTACTGGAAGGTTCGATGCATATGCACTCTCAAACGAACTGACCTCGATTCAATCGTATCTATATCAAGAAGAGAGAACTCGCACTTCACACTGACGCGTGTAAGTTTCGAATATATAGTGAGAAAGCAAAGTGGTCCGTGCTGTGCGAACCGTTTGAATTTATTCCAGCTTTTGCTGGGGGGCACAGTAGCATGTGTGCAGGATGGAAAGCCGCGCCCGAATTCCTTCACTGTTCACTTTGTCGAATAGATCGAAGTTTATCTAATATAGAGGCTTTCTCTCACGATTATATATATATGTGTGTGTGTGTGTGTGTGTGTGTGTGTGTATGTGTGTGCGTGCGTGCTGCGTGAGGGAATGTGTGTGTATGTGTGTGTGGGTGTATGTTCTTGTGCAATTGGTGATTTACAGATGCAGCAACGAGAATACATAGAGAAATATAAGAGGGCGCGAGAAGTAAAAGCTATTTTGTTCCTCAAGGGGTGGTACACACGCTCACGTGCGTTGAGAAAATCGCAAAGAGAGCACGTGTGTCTAATAAAAAAAAGTCTTATTTTCACTTAAAACCCACAATACCTAATGGTGTCCAGTACTAATTTTTATCTTACGTCACTTTTGCACTGTATTTTCTCGATCTTTCTTTCGCACTCATCTTATTGCTTCATTCTCTTGCACGCTCACTAGAGAACTGCAATCTGTAGTGCTGAACTATCGCCCCCGCGTTAGCAAAATGCTTGCAACCGTAACGACCCAACGCCTCTGCCCGGCTCTGCCGCTTATAAGCACGGGGCTAGCGTTTACACAACACACAAAAGACAGACTGTGGGAGATCAACGTAAACGAATCAACGGATTGAAAAAGAAGAGACGATTTGATGAAACAAATTAATCTTTCGCAAGCAGCAATAGCAACAAACAGAAATAGCCCTTCATGTTTTTGTCCGTGTCTTAGGATACGGATAAATAAAAATGAAAAACGGATGAGTACAACAACGTTGAGATTCACTAGATCACTGTGTAATGCACCCAGTGCAATATAAACGCGGACGAAGTAAATCGCAAGAGACGCAGCACCCAAAGTAACGAAGTGATTTTTCAATGCTAGATTTTTTGTTCGATACACTGTAAAAAATCAGAGGTGTCAATTTGGTGCGGTGTTAGTGGTTAAAATCTGTGGTGTTATCGGCAGCACCGTTCTGATATCATGGTTGACCTCATACACTGTATATCGGTGTTAACCGATTTTTCATCAAAATTTAACACTAAACCCAGTGTTTCACCACATCGCGCACAATTTTGTCATGAAAGTACACCGTTTATCTTCTGATACGACACCACTCTAATGTCGTGATTAGTTAAATCCGGTGTAATCATATGCTTCGAAGGCGCAGTTGAACTCACCGACTGAGTGCTATTTCAATTAAAATTATAATTCATTTCGGCAAACAACTTTGGAGATATACAGACTTAAAGAATGAACCCGGAATATTTATTAACGGCATGTTAACGCCGTTCTGAGCGAATATCTCCCGAGTGGCGGTGTTAGCTAGAAACGAATTTGCGTTGCACTTGTTCGGTGGTAATTTTTCACACATGACGGTGTTGCGCATATACTGAAATATACGACTTAATGTGTGAAATTTAATCGTCCAAAATAATCATACATAAATTCGTTTGGACTCATAGGATACACCGAATGGTGTATGAGAACTCGTATACTAATATCATTTAAATACAAGAAACTCATAAGGAATCAATAGCGTAGTGGTAGAGTGTCGGTCGTTAGGTAGGTCGTTAGGTAGGTCTCAGGTAAAATCTCAGGTAGACTCAAAATTAATTTCGACGGAATAACGTCCGCGCTTCCAAGCCGGAAACACTCGTGAAAAAAAATAATTTCCAAATTTTTAATTTTTTTTTTAAATGGTTATTTAAGGGTCGAAAGTGCTGAATTCGTCGATTGGAGGATAGTGGGTTCAAATCCCGGTCAACGACTTATTTTTTTTTTTTTTACAGGATTTTCAAAAATAATGGAACAACTGTTTTCAATTCATTCATCGATCATTCCTAATTGCTAATTTATAAATAATAAAAAATATTTATTATGCCAATTTGACCCGCGTTTTTCATTTGGCTTCATTGACACGATAAATGCGTACAAAAATAACGAACTTAAAGTGTGTTATTATAACACACTGTAAAGTGTTAGAATCCACTGTAGAATCCGTCCTGGTGTCAAATCGGATGAACCGCAGTCTGGTGTCAACTATCAATACTTAACACCGGACAATCAACACCAACAGGTCACACAGAGCGGGGTGGACCACTATAGAATTCGTGAGCGGTGTTGAATTAGTGTTGAATTTAACACCACATTTTTTACAGTGTAAGATGTACGACAAAGGGACAAAGAGAGAGAGAGAGAGAGAGAGAGAGAGGGAAAAATGTGAGATAGCACTCTCCCAGTAGCAACAGCAGCAGCCAAAGCGGGAAAATGGATCGTCGACGAGAGCCACGATCCATATGCACCTGGCGAACACGCTAGACAGCAGAAAAATGGTTTGCACGACCGAACGTGGTCGTCGTTGACGTTGTTTTCCCATATATCGATATATAAATTCACTGCTAACAAACAAAATAGCGTAACCCGCATGATCAAATACGTAAAGTGAAGTACGTTACGCCCTTCAGTTCTCGAGCAGTCGATACAAATATATAGGAAATTTTATGCACAATGATCCTTCAACCATTCAACATAAATTTCAAGTTGCTGTAAGCAGAAATTCAAGTCGCATGATTGGCAATATCGGGATCAGCTGGCAGTTTATATGACTGTCTATTAAAAACATATTTTCAGCCTCCATCGATTTTTTATTTTACACTATTACTTTATTTACTCATGATAATCCAAATCGCCGCTTTTAAGCCCATGTTATGAGTGACTGACCTGAACTGTCCCGGGTACATTTTACACACAATTTTGTAGCTATTTTGTACGTATAGATACAGTTGTTGATGCATAGATAAATATAGATAGTGCAGCGGTGAATGAGAGAGAAAAGGGTTAAAATAGAGAGGGTTAAGATACAGATAGAGGGACCAGTGAGAGCCAGGCCGAGCTGGTAGTTCTTGACCTCACGAGGAAAACTGACGTTACCCTGGTCATGTACTTCCGTCACTACTCGCCAACGATCCTCGTTTAGTCTCTCTCTCTCTCTCTCTCTCTCTCTCTCTCTCTCTCTCTCTCTCTCTCTCTCTCTCTCTCTCTCTTCTCTTTCTCTTATCTACTCTTCTCTTTGCATCTCAATTTAACGCCACTTTTTACAGCCCGTGTACTTTCACCTCTTGTCACCGAGCGCCAACCATACACATGAGCTTTCTTTCCCAAACTTCGTCATATAAACGTATACAAATATACCGTCTAGTCAGGGTTAACGCCGCTACCATCTTGAAAAGTGCATTTATCGATCGTAAAGCTCGAAACTCTGTCTCTGTCTCGTTCTCGTCGATGTTGTCATTCTCACGCCCGGCGCTCAGACACATATACACACACAGGCACACGAAATGTCGTCATGAGAAGCCATGTTCACGCAAACCCAGCAGTCCACATTGGACGTACTGCATATGAGATAGGGTCAGTGTATCCTTCATATAGTATATTTTCTTAAAAATAGTGATTTCTCAAAATAAAGTATCTGAATTTAAAAAGAATTCAATTTCGTGAAGAAATTGATAATTACATAAATCACTTATCTGTTTCTCAAGTGAGTTAATTTTTGAATTTGTCTTGTTATAGTAAGTTGATTTCACTGTATAGCCTATGCTAAAACGATGACTTTAAATTCGATATTTCTCACTGTGAGTTGGTCAAAAATATGAGCCCAACATTTTTTACATTGAAAAAAAAAATCTTCAAAAATCAAAATATTGCAAATTCAGATCGTTCTCCAATAGATTCGACGAATGCTACCTTAAAGTTGTATTCCTTAAACCGTAAACGACGAATGAATTTCATAATGTCCGAAATTCCATTGTCAACTATCATTGAGAGAAAAGATTGTCGCAAACTTTCGACCTGGTCTTTTACCACACAGGACAAACGAAATATGAATAATGATCCCTGGAGGTTCAAGTTAAAAAAGTGCCATCAACGTAATTTTTCTACTTATTTAGTCCTCCAGTTATGATCGTAATCCGGTAATTATTTGTATGTTACCTTCTGTATGTGTATCGTTAGGATTGTAATTGTTTTCATTTTGTCGAAAACGTCATTGGTTGTTTTTTTTTAATCCCCAACGCAAAAAAAAAAAATTGGATTCTGAGCTATAGCATTAAGGCGCGGCTACAGGAAATAGCGGAAGTCTGTGTCGAATAAAAACCGGAGCGAGAAGCCGAAGGGCAAACGACCATTGCCGCTCTCGACTACGCCCGCAGATCAGCCTAAAGATTTTTTATATTTGCATGTGTATATGCATATATTGAAAGCAATGGCACTTTCATACGTGTCCTTTCTTTCCTTTTTCTATATGTACGTACATTCTCTATATGTGCTGGTCGATTGAATATAGATAAGGAGACAGAGCAAGCTTCTCGGTGCCTGGATACTATTAGGTGCACTCGAGGCGTTTATTATGACACCACCGTTTGATTAATGGGTTCACTGGTGCTTACTGTAGATGCTCCAGATGCTTGCAACTGCAGTGCTTCGTGATATAGTTGAGAGGGTATATGTATATTGTATATACATGGCATATTAAAGGTTTTTTTTTTTGGTAGTAATAATAATGTACGTAATAATGGAGTGCATGCTTTTCTGAAATCATAGAAGCTTTGAACAGTGCATATACTTACACTCACAAAATTTTACTAATAGCCGCCCACCGCTTAACAGCATGACATGCCTAACTCTTTTTAAATAAAAAAAAAAAAAGAACGAAGGGACTGTACGTTTGGGGGAATAAACCAATAGCTATTAATAATAGTAAAAATCGAAATTCCAGTAGTGATAATAATACGATCAAGGATGCGTATACCCGTATGGCGGATGTCATAAATTTATTTCACCGAAGTTGCGGAAGTACTTTTTGATGCATGGAAGGTGCCAGTCGTGATACCGTCTAATTGGCCCTTAGAAATATTTTCCCCTTGTTCACTGTTGTGTGCTGAACTGCTAGATTCTCATGTATAGCGTACAAGTAAATGCTAGTAGATAGATATGGAGATTCGAGGATGATCGATCCTTGTCAGCTTGGCAGAAGGTGATGTATATATATATATATATATATAGCTCTTTTATGTGCACCTTCTGTGTGTAGGCGTCCCTCAAAAAAAATATGGTGGATTATATCTATATAGGGGATACCGGGGGGACATTGCAACACTTTTTGCCATTTGACAATTTTCGCTTTGAAGTCGGATAATTGATGGAAAGAAAAGGACTTAGAAAAACTCCGATTTTTTTACCTTCCAAATGGCCGATGTAGTACCCTGTAGTCCCAAGTATTCGACCCCAATAGCTCTTGAAAAGCCTGTCATGATAATGTTGCAATTGCCCCAATTGATGAGAGCAATTATCGTGACTCATATGAAAATCATATTTTAATGGATATGCGAGCCAAATAATTATGCAAAGCTGACAACTGCAGTTGGAGGTTTATTTTCCATCAACATGTCAATCGAAAACGTTAAAAATGATTTTTAAAAATGATCATAAAACGTCTCTGTCAATTATTTGACAACTGTGCTGTTTCCATAGTTGCTTCCGTTTTCATCGCTCGCTATTATTTGTAAAAAAAAAAAATTTCGAACAAATCGAAGAAAAATCACTGCAGGCGGTGTTTTGATTCCTCTCAGACTTTTATTTCCATACAGTCCATTCTACATATACACGTATATACGAATTTCATACCGCTTAAGAGATTCTCCTCTCTCTACCTTATTTCTCGTGAGCGCACGAGAGAAAATGTTTCACCCTCTAAATTCGTGCACTTTCTCCACTGATAGCGGTGGATCCTCTTGATATAAAGATGTCCAATTTTTTAAATCCTGATCGTACCGATTTTCGATAATAAAATTTTCAACGAGACGCTTTGTTGTTCGACGATTCTCGGTACAAATAGTACATACATATCAAGACCGTGTATCCTTTTCATAGAATTTTCTATTACGTGCGATATCCAAACTATACTGATAAAAGTACTTTATGCATTCGTACTGTGTGTTTACGTCATCAAAATCAAGCCTGCTGCCAGTGTACGTACAAGTTTCTAAACGTGGTGCTTATATATTTCGATCTAAAGTCCATAGCACATAATATATTATGTGATATAGTATAGTTATATAGTACAACGTTCATTTCGCTAAGCTTATGGCGTTCAGACAAAGTAATTAAGTCAAGTTAGCGAATATCCTCGAAGTATAATTAAATAAAATTGAAAACGATGGAGAGGAAAGGTACGTAATGGTCGGAGAAATATTTTGGTGTAAGATGAAGAAGATCAAAGGGTTTCCCCGGGAGTTCCTGAATACCATCACGCGAAAATAATAAATTTCATAGTTCTCATATCGCAAGAATTTTAATGAAAAGTCTATGTTCTATTCGAGAATATTTACGGTATATAATGCAAGAAGATTCGTTTATAAATTTATTAACTCTTCCATTCTGTACTATATTTTACAGAAAATAATCGTGCGAATTTTTATCTGATAGCGGGAAAGAGAGAGGGCTGTAATAACTGATAATGGGTGAAGCCAATCTTTCGCTCAATTTGACCACTCTCACTTTTTCGATATCCATGCACAAGACGACAAATTTCTTTTCCTTATGACATCCGGAAACATAAACATATTCTCGACGACTGGCTGTTGTCATAGGATGAATATTGAGTCATATATATATATATACATATACTATATATTACGATGGTCCTGATAGAAAGAAGATTATCTAAAGCTCAGAGACGAAAACTTTCCTCGCTTCCTCCCTTATTCTCTCTTTTTTACTTTGCGGATTCATTCGCCGATCGCTCTCGTTTTTATATTCCCGAGATACCGGCGCTTTTCATCGACATTCCTCGATCGGATCATCCCCATCGAAAATACCAATTTTTCTCGTTTTTCCGTGAGGATCCACAAGAAAACTATCTCTGACATTATCGTCTTCGTAAAAGTATGTTATAAAGGATCCAATGTATCCAATTTATAATATACATATATATTATCAACATATGATACAGTTTCCTGGCGTCATTCGGTCGCTTGCGCCCTGAGTACATCGAAGACTTTTGTTTAAAGGTTCGAGATCAGGGATAAAAACGTTTTCATTATTGTTGAAATTTCATCCTGATGCTTAATTAACCGCAAAACAAGTAGGGGAGATCGACGGCAAATATGTTCTAATTAATACAACGCTACGTCCTCTGTATAACAATACGTTTTTCGTATGAAACATTCATCGTGCTAACCAACCATTCATCGAGACATTTCATTATTCTGTACTCTTATATCATGCTCTTATGTTTTTGACAAACCAAAAGCAAGCAAAGTGATGAAAATTTGGTGCGATGAAAAAAATAAATAAAATCTATTTAATGAGGTGGTCGACTTTATCGCACGATCCAGCCGATAGTAGGTAAAGGCACAGTGACGCGTGCGTTCCCGTCCTCGCAGGCGGGCGCGCGGCTATAACCTAATTGGAAAATTGCGTATGGCTCTCGGCAATTTAACATCGCGAACAGAAGCAGAGCGTGACAAGCTTGCGAAACTAATTCAACTCTTACGAGCGATTGGACACCCTGGTCTGGAATTTTCACCGTTAAGGACGTTATAAGGACATACTATAAATATACATGTGCGAGGTGTGGTCCAACGGAGAACGAGAGGTGCATGAGCTGAGCGTATATATATATATATATATATATATATATACAGCCAAAACGTTGATATGCTTTTCCGCAAGGAGAAATTTCGATCCTGTGAAATTAACCATCCTAAAATTAACACCCTAGAGCGTTCGACGAAAATTCACGAAGAACGATTTAATGGCAATCGACGTAGGGATGAAATTTTCATTCGCTTTTTCATTCACTCCTGAATTATATTTCAATAAAAATACAGTACAACAGGGTTGAAAGTTGAAACTTTTGATTAGCTACCGGTTCCCTGGGGTCCTTTACATTTGAAGAATGCCTTGCGTGTATAACGCCTAAATACTATCGCGTGGCATTGGATTAATTGGCGAAGTAATTAGTGTAATTTTGCAGTGGAAAGAGGAAAAAAAAAACGGTTTCAAAACCTTTATTGTACGGCGGAAGAAACTTAGCTTTGCATTGAAAAGCAGAGATTCCCATCGTTCATTAGTTAGTATAAAGTTTCTGTTATATACATGCAGCTCGACAATGTATCTACGCAAAAGTTATAATTAAAAGAGTTGCATAAATGTGGTGTAAATGAATTCGAGCGCCTTCGTTCGTATATCGGGTAAAAAATATATGCTGATAATAGAAAGTGAAGGAATTCTCACGTCACGATTCAACAATATCCAACAAAGAGATAGAGCGAGAGAGAGAGAGAGAGAGAGAGAGAGAGAGAGAGAGTTATTTGCGGAATTGTATATTGCTAGGAGAATTATTGCTATTATTACAGAAGTCGAAGTCCGTATAGAAAACACGCTGCGCGCTATCAACGATGCATGGTGCAATATAGTACATTTCGACACGAGTACGCAAAGGCTTTTTTGACGAAACGAGAGGATTACGGCACGAGCCGAAGGCGAGTGCTGTAACGAGTTTCGTCAAAAAGCCTTTTCGTACGAGTATCGAACATAATTTTTCCTCATAAGAGCCGAGAAAGCGCAACGAAGTTGCGATTTCGAGGTTAGAATGAGGAAAATTATATTTTCACACTCTTGGAGCAGCGAATCGCTTTCCGCGCTCGATTGTATCGTTTTTATCCTGACTAACTTGGGAAGAATTTTAGATGAGCGATTATTATGAATTATGATATAAAAACGAGACGTGAAATTACAAATAAGAAAAATTATCAATTATTATAAAAATATGGGTATTAATTAATTATTTTAACTATCGTATTTCATTGCACGAATGATGTTTTCTCGTTTGATGGAATAAATATATGAGAAAAAAATATGCAAGCGATTTGAACAGAGTCAGCTACGACTGATTTAATCGGCGAAAAATCATCACCCAATCATTTCTTACTACATGGAAAAAGTACAACTCCGTTGTGTATCTGATAGCGTTGATATTAATACCGCAAACTCTTGAGCGTCTTCATTAAAAACCACGCGATTACTTAATGATCTCATTACACAATCATTAGCTAATTGAGTAGCGCGAGCGGCAAAGTTTCATGCTCGTTCCATATACATGTCCTATGTCACGGGTGCATTACTATAGCATCGGAGAAACAATGCAATCGTTATAACTACCCGGATCAAATAGCATCGCAATTTTTTACCCATAGCATGCATGTATCGTGTCCTAAAAGTGAAGCTAAATGGTTTTTTTTTTGTATAATTTTCCAAATCCAGGGTTATTAGCAGAGAATTGAAAAACACAAAAATTCTGTGAAATGTAATTCGTGAATTTTCTCGATTGCGACATAACAGATTTTTATGTAATATTATAAAAGTTTAAAAAATTACTTTCAATTGTGACCCCAGTGCTCCACTATAGCATACCGCGAGTAATATGGTATAGAGCGTAACATTTGCAGAGTGGGAAAACGTGCGAATTGAGTTAGGGCGTTAATTTTTATTGTAGCGTAAAAATTGCTTTTGATTTTTATTTTCTATAACGACGTTACCCTCACTGTTTACAGTCGAGCACGCATTATATATAGTAATAATAATAAAAATATTAACAATAATAATAATAATAATATCGCGTGTGCGGGTGACTGCACAAAAGACGTGCTTTATCCACTTAACATATACAGGTATACAGCATGCCAGGTTGTTTCATGTATAAAGAACGATAATAATATATATAGCATACTGACGGGAGTTCTCACATTCCCGCCACGTTTTTCGAAGATGCGGTAACGAGATACGAGCGCAAGCGCCACTTTCGAGTAATTCGACCGACCCGCGCCCATTGCATTCGTAATATTCTATACTATATGTCATATACGAACCGAAGGGGACTATACTAGTGTTTTAAGCCTATGTATAGAAATGCAGACGATGAGGTTTCGTACCCTCGCTCACTCCAACCCAAACGAACCTGAACGCGGATCGTCGAATTTTTCTACACGGCTTCGTGGCAGGATATTTATATAATACAGAGTGATATCTATGCTCTTTATCGAATAATGCCGTTTAGTTATCGTAGCACTATATAATAACGTTACGATCACGTAACCCAAGAAGATCATATAATGTAACGACCACAGGTAAAAGTTTATTATCGTCGACGTTCTTTTGCTGCTCTCGCAGTTTCCTCGTTCATATTCCACTGTCATATCGCAAGGTGGCGATGTCGTTCTATATAAAAATAATGAACGGAAAATAATCCTTAAAACTGCAATGAAAACGGTTCCTCATAGTCCTGTGCATATAGTCACGGAGATACTGCTGACGACAGAACACTCGATAAAATCGACGCAACCTGGATATAATGTCAATTCAATGCATCAACAGCGTTAACGATGAAAATAAATATTTAAGATTTTCCTCATCATTTTGCGGTGAAAAAAATAACAATACATCTTCAATTCAATTGCAGTGGACTGCCAAGTTGCGTTTTTTTTTTTTTTTTTTTTCGTTTGCTGTACGAGAATTATTCTTAACTGCCTATTTCGATGAACATATTATACAGCGTAAAACAGGACAAAATATACGTAATATAATAATTCTTCAAGCTACGAATGACGCAAAGCGGTTGATATTGTGGGCGCTGTTACATTTCGTTACTTATATTTCTGTCTTCGAGCTATATACGATCACCGACCACACGCAGCAGATCGCTGACAGAGAGTTACAACACCGTCATGTGCGTCAAGCTCTGCTCCTGTTTCTTCGAATGTTCCAGCTAATGCGCGAGATCGCATTCTAACGTTGCTTCTATTTCACTTGCAATGGCGTTTTTATTCTTATGCATTTCTGTACCGTAATTTTTTTTTTTTTTTTATACCACACGCATAATGAAGTGGGCATGTTTTTTCCGTATTAATTATCTTCAGGGCATATAACAATGACTAATATTGCTCTCATTAGCGTAGATAAAAGTCGTAGTTTTCTTTTTTCCGTTTTTTTTTTCTTTTCGAAACTACATTTTTCAAATTAGTGTACAAAAAATCTCGTACACTGTTTTGATCGATGTTGCATTATAATTTACAGTATTTATTTGGAACAAATAAAATTTTGTTGAAACAAATAAATTCTCTTCTTTGTATATTGGCCTACTAGTATTTTATTAACCGCAAATATATTTTCTTATTTAATTGTCTACTCAGTGCTTTTCTTTGTATCCAATAATAAATCTTAGTTGCGACAAATATATTTTTTATTTGCGGCAACAATCGCTTTTCTTTGTATCCAATAGTAAATCTTAGTTGCGACAAATATATTTTATATTTGCGGCAACAATCGATTTTCTTTGTATCCAATAGTAAATCTTAGTTGCAACAAATATATTTTTTATTTGCGGTAAAAATATTATCCTCTTTAAACGAAATAGTTTAACGCGGCGACGAAACACTTCTCGCTCATCGTTTTTGGCACATAATACAATTACATTACTATTTCTAATAAACATATTTTTTCGAGTACGTCCGTGTATTCGTTTAAGCTTGATCAAACGTAATGTAGTTATATATTGCATTAAGTTATTCTGGGCATACAGCGAAAGACACGTGCCGGTACAGTGAATGATTACGGCGCCGCGCCGGTCGTTTGTTGCATCTCACATATCCCGTGTAAATAATTAAAAATTTTCATGTAGTTACGAATGAATATGTCGGTGTATTCCTCCAAGTTTGCGCTGGTTAAAGGAGAAACAATCCCGTCATCCATGTTAAAAAATAATAAAACCGAAATCGCCACACCCGCGACAGACACTTTCGCGAACACGTTGGACGAGGCGACGACCTGTTAGTGATGAGTAAGGGACGCAACGGGCCAGCACGCGAAATAGCCCTGCGCGCCTGCCGTTCAGCGCGTGAATACTTGGCACTAATAATTTAAGTATCATCTCTTTGAACGAAAGAGATCCTTATTTGAATTTAAAATTTTAAATATCGTGTTTATTCGATATCTAAATAAATTTTCTTTGCGTGCACAGCTATACACAAATAAAATTATTAATTTATACCAATTACTTCTCATAGTTGCATTCTAATAAAAACTTTGTTCCCATAAATAAAAATATATTACAATCAAATAAACAATATTCTAATATACTGATTTATTTGAATGAAATAAATCTTTTCTCTCGGTGTGTGTGACACCGTAGCTGTGCTGTAAAGTATATTCATTGAAGTTATACTATCGCCCTGAAAGCCGTGCTAGCCTCTGTAGCAATGAGATGGGGAAGCAGGGGATACAATAACAACGAAGAGAGTAATCATGGAAATCCAGATGGAAGGCTCAACCTCATTCTCTCGGCACATGCAAAGAACCTCCAGACGAGAGTATGTGGCTGATTACAAAAGTCATGATGATCCATGCTTCGTCGCAGGCTGACAATTCATACGAGAATTCGAGGCATTCGGCAGCAGGTATAATAAGCGTGTGTGATATTATACACGCGAAAATGAACGAGATAGCGCATATCATCAGGCTTCGGGCGGTTATCAAATATTTCTCACGGATGCGTGCAGCATAGCAACACACACCGGAGACAATCAGTCGAGATTCAACCGGTTTCTCGTTTAACAGCCGCTCGTTTTGTCCGTAGTCAGTACGTGATCCAATAAGTTAACAACTATACCAGATCGGATTAAGTGATTTCGAAAAAAAATCTTTAGACTTTCTCCTTCATAATAGCGGTATTCTTCCGAGGATTTGACAGCGATGAACCTAAATTCATTGGGGCAGGTCCAGTTCCAACTTCAATGTTACTTGTCGAGTTATGACACTGTGCAATATATTATCGAGAAACGTATTTTGAAAATAACAACATTTTCCGAATGTATGATAATTTGAAATAACTATATTTATCGCAACGAATATTACATTTATCATGCGTTTTTTGATCAATTGTTCATAATTATAGATTTGTGAAATAATTATTTGGAATGCTTGGTTTTTTTCATCTGAATCGAGTCTATTTTTCCTTGAGACACATTATAGTTTCTGTGATGTTTAGGTGGTGGATATCTCATCGAATATAAAAATTAGAAAATTGAGTCCGACCCCTCTCCATTGATCGTGAACCTTGACCCGAAAACTATATTATATGCATATTCACGCTTGAACGATTTTTTGGCACTTGGGTACGATCTTTCTCTCCACGAGAAAGAGAATCTCGATTTTCTCACTTTCTCTCCCCCCCCCCCCCTCTCTCTCTCTCTCTCTCTCTCTTTTAGTGATGCTCGGTGATCGCAAGTATCCAGAGTAGAGCCGCAGTAGCAATTGAGGCAGAGCAGAGAGGCAGGCTTGAACGAACTGCATGTAGGGAGCGAAAGGCGAGGGGAAACGGCGAGCTCAACGAGGCGAGAAGAAAAACCAATACTAAAGAGTGCCCGCCGGGATTTCCGTCGAGTGCTCTTTAATGATGCACTTTCAACGATGTCCCTCTTTTCGGCTCAATGTTAACTCTTATATCCTGTAGGAAATTTGCTGAACCAGACCTCTTCTGAACATCGAAAAATCGTCGAGGAAAGAAAGAATCTTCAACGTCATAGACGCTCAGAGCAGAACTTAGTCACTGAAAAAAACGATATGATATATTTCAAACCAAGTGTATTGGACCGAGATTTTTTTTTTTTTTAATGAAAGCGAAATTAATTCGATTCACATTTTGATGTTTGTAATTCAACGGAATACAATTTATTTCAGACACAAGTAAACTCGAGTGTAATTGAAGTAAATTATTTCTCTGGGTGCAATCAATCCACTTATTATACGAGAATATCAACTTTCTGAACCTGTTGACCTTTAACAGTCATACCACGCCTTCGGTTCATCATGAAATCGAAACTGTGAAATTTTAAAACAGAAATGTGTTGTAGCGATGACAATGTTACAGAAAGCTCGCGATAATTCGCCAAAATTAACTTTCGCCTTTTTCTTAAAGGACTCTATATAAAAAATGTCAAATACTATAAATATCGGTATTGGTGTAAAATATCGAATAATCCTTATTTCGTTGCGATTATACGAATTGGCATAATCGACGAATTCTCGTTAAACGTTATAACTAATTGCGAGGAATTCGGCACGGTCGTGAAAACACCGGTGGTATTTCGTTAGCTGGTAGCGAAGATCTCTCTTTGTTTCTTTTGTTTCGTCGACGCAAATGCTATAGCGGTCAATTATTTTTGCGCGATCTCAACGGCTCTGCGAAGGATTATAGACTATCCCGTAATCAGGCTCAATTTTAGAGGAATCAACGCAAAAAAAAAACACGATTCCTCCGCATTCGAGACTTTAAAGTGAGAATTGTGAAACTCGCTCAGATGGTGGGAACCTGGCGATCGATGCTTGTTTAGTCGGTCTTCATATGATGCATCGTGGCTATACTTCACGCAGAGTTTCATAATCATTGTCATTGGAAAATTATTTTCAACGACTTTTCACATTTTTCAAAGTCTTTTATTGTTCGTGTCTCATTTGAATGGCATGGAAAATTTTACGACATCGTAGATTCTCCTTTGGTTGGCAGTACCGCTTTCGATACTCGCCGTAACTACATGAGGTATGATTGACGTGGAAAAGTCTTTGCACTATCCACGTCCACGTAATAATACAGCAATAAACTCAACGGGTTACGCCGTAGAGGTGGAAACAGTCGGAGAACTTGCATTAGTCAGATATTCCTGTCTATGCCTATATGTATACAATACATGTAAAAGGAGAGCAGAGAGAAACATCAACGAGTGTTTTGCCACACGATGTAATGGCGCAGCGTTGAGCAGCTCTGTGAGCCATTAGGCGTGGTTATTGCGTAATTCGAAACGAACGACAGTTACCCTTTTTTTTTCTCTTATATCCATATATAACGTGTGAGTTTGTGCGTGTATGTGTATGAGTATGTGTATATGAATACCTGGATACGACGTGTACATAGAATTCAAGTAACATAAAATGATAAAGGTCGCGGCTCTCTTGTTCGTGAAGTATGCATTTTTTACCATTTTTCTCCACAACATGGTGTTTTTTTTAATTGTTTGGGCCTCTTATATGTTTGAACGCGGTCAAGCGCGAATATCAAGAGTCATAAGGGGGGGGGGGGGACTCGGAGCTCTGCTATCTCGACATAATTATTGATATTTCGCGAAGTAACAATTTTTATGAAGCCGGTGATAGTCGCACAAGGCGTCTTATTACCAACAAGGTATATTTAATGTATGCTAGCTACTCGAGACCACGAGTGCCCGAACGATATACATATACATACGTGCAAACTGGTGTGTATAGATGTATGTATGTATAGTATATGTACGATATACATATCTCCAACTGACGGGACCCGCGAACCACAGAGTCGCGATACATTTACATAACTCAGCTGATTGTAGCGGCAGGAAACTCAACGCGGTGTCGACGACAGAGAACTGTCTCGTATGTTTTTTCTTCTATTGCTACAACAGGGGAGTGTAGAAATAAAAATTAATCGAGATGGAGAAATGTCCGTGGCTCTCTTTTTTTTTTTAATAATTTGTTAGGTACTGAAGAATTGTTCAACAATTAAACATCTCAGTCACGGATATTTTATTTCAAATATTTTATTTCAAATATTTTATTCAGCCTAACTAAAATAAATTCGGAATTGAATTGATGAATTCATGATTTTGGTGTCCGTACTGGAGTCCGGGCACCAAAGATTCAGGAAAAGTGGTTTCTGGTTCACCGATCGATATATATACGTCTGCTATAGCAGACGGCTTTAAGCGGTCATCCATCCGAGTGATGGACACGACGAATCTTTCTTAAAATGGGAGAAGGTCGGTGTTAAGTTAACATTTAATTGTATTGAAAAGTTTTTCGACTCGTCTAGAAAACTTTTTCAATACCTGGTCACTAGAAAAAGTATCTTATTATGCAAATAGCTCGAGAGAGACTTCGTCTCGATCAAGTTGAGAAAAAAAAAAAAAAAGTACGTACGAAACATACGGAAATAAGATAAATGATAATCGGCGGATTACGAGAGAGGAATATATCGACAGCACACGCTTTTAGCCAAGAACGGTAGTCAATTGCTCGATTTATGTTGGAGAATTGCGCTTCGTCGCTCGAACGAATTTCGTAGAAAGTTGTCGATATCTCGAGTAAAAATTTCGTCCCGCTGCGGTCTGATATAAGATCAGGCAGCGTTCAGATTTTGGCAAGGCTCGCATAATAAGGATAGCCGGATCACACCCAGATACGAGCCGGATTATATTTTGGTGAGCGATGTGTCATATAGGGCCTAGTCTTATAGATTATAATTATATTATGCACCGATCAGGTGCTGCCAAGGCATATCCAGTGGAAAAAAACTTACGGTATGATCGGGCCAGTCTGAAATTCTACTCATCCAGAAAGGAGCAGGAGCCGGTGAGGCATTTCCGGAAAAACAATTTTGGGTCTCACGTGGCTAAGCCTGACATGTTTCTCGTTCAAGCCAGAGCAGGCGCCGATATAGCATTTCCGGCAAAACAATACACCCTTTCACTTCGATACGACTTGAAAATTTGACAACTTTTATCGGATTTGGGCTGACTTACGTAAATTTTGTAAATCGTTGCCACTCACTTTGCTGTATTGTAGAAACTGCTGCGATTTTTTCTTTTTCACAATAATAAAAGAACTAAAATTTGCTTCGAACATTACACCGCATGTTTCACGATGAAAATTTTTGGAAAGAAAATTGAAATTTTCATCTAAGGTGCCCACTTCGTCTCGGTCTTTCCTATATATTTTGACAATCTAATCATTTAAAAATAGATAACGTCATATTTCTAAATAGTTCAAACAGATTTTTTTGTTATATCTAAATTGTGTGGATTCTGAAAAAAATATTTTTCTGCTTCACTGAAAAAAATGGTTCGGGATTCACAATAATACCGTTATTGTTGGCCAGTTATAGGTATACTGGTGAAAAAATATTGCCCACACAGAAAATGCAGTAGCCCTTTTAGAAAATCCCGATTGCCGTAAAGTTCATACAAATATGACTAGTGAAGTATTTCTAATTCAACAATAATATCGCTGGTGAAGGCAAAGCAGTTTTGTCTACGGCGCCTATACTGTGCCTTTGTGGACGACACTCAATCGTCTGGCTAGCTTAGTCATTATAAATAGCTAGAAATTTATCGTTTTTGTAAATCAGCCATACTAACATAGCTCGCGAAACTACACTGTATTGTTCAAACAGCTGTAGTAGCTGATTTTTATATGCCTAGCTATTTCAACCATATAGTATGGCTGCGAGAATAACGTTGTGACACATAGCTATACTAATATGGCTCGCGCAACTATACTACGTTTTTGGAACACCTACAGTAATCTGTTAACGCGTGGTGTCTATGCCTCTGCCTCGCGCGAAAACGAGACCTCGCTACGCAAAATTTGATAATGAACGAGTTTGTGAAGAAGAAACTGAACGAACGGAATCTTGATGAGCTTATACCAACATTTGAAGGTGAGTCTGTTCTCACTTATCTACGGAATATGTAAAAAAGGACTATTTTTCCTGTTATATAAACGCCAATCGTATAACAAGCGAATTTTTGTAGGTTAGGTCAACTGTCATTTTCCTGCAAGGAGAGTATCATATGTCTCCGGGCCATGGATTCTCTCAAACTTCCAGGTGTGTTTCATTAGCTCTAAAAATCAAGTCTCTTTTGCAAAATATTTATGTATGAATATCATTATCGATAACAGATGATTAAAATAAATATTCATGATTATGAAACATATTGGCTGAATTTTTACTGCGACCCGAATATCCCCTACTATATATACCTACCTATACGAGTATAGGTAGGTACAATATCCTGTAATTTATCTATGTAAAATGAATTTATAATTCAGCCATATTCTTTTGGTAGTATGGCTGGTACGTCTACCTCGTATGCTAGCGTTTATAAAACAGCTCTACTGGTATTGTTGGTACACAAATAATTCTGCCTACACTGACAAAACTGCTATCCACGAAACAACATTGTATATGCTTGCTTCGGCTATACTAGTATGGCTGGTGTTCGTCTACCTCGTATGCTAGCGTTTATAAGACAGCTATACTAGTATGGTTGGCATACGCATAACTCGTGATGGTGAACTCAACCATACTATGGTATTGCTGAAATAGAGATACTTGTCAGATTCGCGGAGCTATTGGGTATATGTCTGTCATGACATAGTGGTATGCTTACGCCAACGATATTGTGTCAGTCATATTTGTATGGCTTTATTACCTAGATGGTATGGCAGTAGCGTATTTTCCCATATAATATGGCTGAAGCAATAATAATTGTGGCTCGAATCGGGAAACTTTTTTTTCAGTGTTGATTTCTTCTCAATAGACGTTGTTTTAATTTACCTAAACTATAAAAAAGTAATTTTTTTCAAATCATAATTATTGCATTCAAAAAAAATATAATTATTTTTTATTACTGAAAAAAGAAGAAAACTCCTGCCAGTTGTTGCTATAAAACAATGTAAGTAACAACGATCTTAACGGTACCAATCGGCCTCTTTGATTCTTATTGCAAGCGCATAGTTCAGACAACGGCCATGACGCGTCGCAAGCCCACAGATTTTCCCGCGAGCGCACTAGCACTTGAGTGGTATTATAATTAAGAAAACCGTGTTTGTGCATTATGACTTCGGTCGTGCAATAAACTTTGAAGCTCAATGATAGTTACTCTGAAGGTTAAAAAGTGTAGTGTAATTATTTGTATCATTAATGTTTTTTTTTTTTTTTTTCGAATTATATTTAAGGTTCTTTACCTGCTGACTTTACTTACAGACTTGGTTTTTCAAGCAGGAAATTATTTCTTAAAGTTTCGCTGCTTTGTCAGCATATAATAAACTGCATATTAAATTATGGTTGAAATTACATCATGCATGATATAATATATTTTAAAATTACAAGTCGTATATAAAAAATGAGAAGGAAAATAGTATAATAAATTTTCCACCAGATCCGGTCTGATATCTGTCGCATAATTTATCATATGATTCGCTAGGTTATTTTGTATGTATGATCAATTGTTTCCCCAACAAGGTACACTCACGCTGCATACATTTAGGCTAGTGACTGTATAGCCATTCGTGATCAAGACCAAATCAGGCACTGTAGCTGTACCGGATCAGAAGCCAGACGATCGCCTGATCATTGCCTGGTCTGAAACTCCGTTACCGGCCCGATTTGGACCTGATACGTAGCCTGGTCAGGGCCGAATTCGGCTGATAAAGTAAGCCTGGTATGGGCTGCATTTTAGGACGGACCAATTTCTACTCGGGTACGGATGCAATTTTTTCCCCTTTTTTTTTTTGTTTCGAAAGAAAAATTTATCCAGAATAAGAGTTTTATCAAGCGATCGTTTTTGATAGCTTTTTTCAATGAGAAATTTCTGTAGGTAATCATTTTTTTTTTTTAAATAGAAATGATCATGCAATAGCATTTGATACATTATTTTTACGATGTTTTTTTTTTTCAAATTATTCAACGAAGAGATTTTGCGAGGGGAAAAAAAATCATGAGCAATGAACAGTTGACGGTGACAGGGTTGAAAAAATATTGTAAAAAATCATCAGTCGAATTCACGAGGATCAGCCTCGAAAATTCATTAATTTAGGACGGAATACTTTATGTACGTTTTATAGATGCAAGCACGAAAAGCAAACACACTAAGGGAGATTGTTCTCCGCCGTTGAAGAATTTTATTTGTTATTGGACCTGCGAGTTGTAATGGGAATAACAATGCCACGTTTCCGCAGAGTAAACGAGATCGCGCTTTGGTCAACATCCAATTATCACGGTTATCAGTTTTATCAATCTCGTTATTTAATTCGATAATGTCACGTGAATACTCGTATAATCGGGCCTCTATTGTATATTACAATACAAATTCGCGTCCGTGTATTTTCCCATTACTGCTTTACTACTTCATCTTCACCAATCTCTTCACCAGCCCTCATTCCAATCATACCGACCCTGCTAACTTCCTTTATCCGAATGAAATCCGGATACGATTTACAACGGTATTCCCAAGCAAGATATTATATTATCTCTGTGACGTTACGTATATCAAATGGGTTTTCATTTTATCTCATATTATTTTTGATATCATCATTATCATAAATTTCCCAAAGATTTGTACTGTTCCTATTGTATGAATTTCGTAAATTTATGCATGTTCATCAAGTTTTGTATTGTGAATATTCATAAATTGCGCAGATCGCTCATTTTCAGCTTGAAAATTGTTTCAAACGTGGATGATGCGATTTATCACATTTCAATGGTTAAGATTACTGCACGTTTCCTACTTATTTGTGAAGGAGCATATTGAAGATTCACCATTGGTCTGCATTTTCCACAGTCTCTAGATCTATGAAGCGTTTTTTTAAAGTTGATTTCAGGCTTTCGGAATCCGTGGATTCCATCTTCCAAATAATTGATGAACTTGTTTTGTGCGCGGAAATTTTTGTTTTTAATATTTTTATCCAACGAGCATTCGAAAAATAAGCTGCTATTGTTTTTTCAACTTTTCAGCATTATAAATGAAAATGGAGATAAAACTATAGTGCTCGAGAAATTTTATTCTGCGAACAAACGATTCGTGATCTGGATATCGTGTTATTCGCGAGCCATGGCAAGCTCGTGTCAAACGTTCGTGAATCGGTGAATTTTATATATAAGTATAACAGAGTGAGGGAGAATTCAGCTGGGACTTTTCGACGACGGGTTCTATTATTATAATATACGTACAGTTGGAGGATAAGTGAAAAGGGCCATTCGGGAAACTTACTAGAGCTCTCTTGGGCTCGCTCTTCTTATTTCTTGCGCACTCATCGAATATGCGAAGGATCCTTCAGTCCGTCTCGAGTATCTGACGCTTTACTCGATTCTCCATTCGGAAAAATGGATCTTCGAACTAACGGCAATCCTATATATCGCTTTTATCCCCCTTTTCTTCATTCTCAATGAAAATGAATCCACCGCGAACCATTGCTGTGTGTGAGCTTTGGCGTAGAAACGGGAAAGCTAAAAATACTTTAATCCTTCGTCGAAGTACAGCAAGGACTTATCGGACAAACTCCATATTGGCTCGGCTACTTTCAACAGTTACTCTGCACGTGTAACATTCCATGTCAACGCGACCAACGTCCAACGCTAACGGCTATTTTCGGGTTCATGTCTATTGATTTTTCGTCCTCAATACAACGGGATGAAACTATGGTTATTTTTTTGTTTAATTAACCATTTTTTTTTTTTTTTGCAATTTCTAAGATAGAAAAGGCGGGGGAAAATATAAAATACAAAAAAAAAATTCTATAAAATGTTTTTTCAAGTGACTATTCTGAATTAAAAGAAATAGCGAAAATATTCAAGTAAAATACTATTTTTAAAATGTAATCGGAAAATTATTTATTAGTGCTAATGTAATTTCCTAATATTCCAATAAAGAGTCAAGCCATTCGTTATAAGAATTACAGGCAAGCGTGAAAGTTCGTGTGCGTTTGAGCGAACGATCAAAGATATAAAATGAAAAATAGATCAGCTGCAGAATGGTCAGGATTGGAAGTTGACACAGAATTCCCCATATGGATGAGATATTATATATGGTCCGGTAAGCAAGAGGAATATCAAGTCGAGAGAGAGAACCGCGAAAGTATGAGGAAGAAAACCGGACGATATCTTCTTCGATTCTTTCGAGGGGTTAAGATTAAACCCGAATCCATTTCAACTGTGGACTTGAAGCCTTCTGCCTCGGTCTTTCTCAACAAACTTGTGGCACTCTCTGACTCCCCTACTCTCGTTGCACTTTACGGACGATTCTCGCAGCTTTAATGCCTCCCTAGGAGATTCGAACGATACCTCTCTCTCTCTCTCTCTCTCTCTCTCTCTCTCTTTCTCTCTCTTCCTGATCTCTCTATCTCTCCTATTCTTGCCATCGATGGATCGTCGTAAAGATACGTCCTATATATGTAATTCGATGCAATGACGAAATCAATTATCGTTGATCGGCACCTTTACGCTTGACTCGTGATGACTAGCTCAATTTACCACGCTTTTTTCCCTAGATTAATTTATAAAGGTGGAATTCATGAAAAATAAAATCCGTGCGTTGGAGTAAAAGAAAATTATTTTCCACGAAGACTACTCCCACGTTACAATTAATGATGGAAAAGCGACGATGGTGACAGGATCGATAAGAGCGCCAGAAGGATTTCGCTCTGAGCGAGAATCTAGCGGTCTTGTTCGGTGAAACGAGAGAATTTCTGCTGACACACGAGCGAATGTTAAAATTTAAGGGGGAGGAGAATCAAACGGAAACGAGAGCGGGAATGCAAAAAGAGAACTCCGCGATTTTTCATTCCAAATCTGAGACAATCGGGGACTAAAAACTGCTGTTGTGTTGTGCTACTGCACAGAAACGTTTGACGCGATTTTTCATTCGTCAGCGGTATCAAAAAAAATCTGAACATCCTCAAGGTATATAGGGCAAGGGTTTACATATATGGGCATAGACATGGTTGTAGCGCTATTTAGAGTTTCTTGCTCTATAACGCAGTGAACAAAATCGAACCAAAAGCCATCAAAGATACGACATATGCCATATAAATGAAGATTGGATTGATTCGATGACCTATTATTATGCACAATCGCGTTGAACTACTTTTCTATCAAACGATTATCTAAGCATAACCATAGGTGCATATTATTTACACGTGGATAATTGCAATGCATATGTGGATTGTGCTTGGAACATTTGTCCTTCGGGATAATGCGTTATTTCGTATTATCGACAACGTATTTCGCAGTTATGCGAGAGTAAAAGGCTAAATATGTATATATGTATGCAATATACAATATATATTTGTATCCATATGCTAGTATTATACGTTATAATAATCGCAAGGTTTACCGAGAGCTCTAAAGCGAGAGATCCAACGAGAACCAGAGCCCCTCCCCATCAACTTTTTGCAAAACTGTCTCGACCAACTCGATATTAAACGTTAATTGCAACGACATAGCTAGATGATGATAATTGCTCGTCTCGCACCGCTGGAGTACATTCTCATATTTTATATGTAATATATATATAGTATGAGCACGCTACACTTTAATTATATATCTATGATATTAGTGATATGAGTACCATGTAGTGGGAACGCATATATCTGAACCGATGATTATATTGTTGTGCGATGCAAGATTTTTTTTTCAGCCCGTATGGCCACGAGAATTTTCCAAGAATTTATCATTACAACGAACAACGTTATTGCAACAAAAGAACGAATTATTACGGACGCTCATTATTGCAGCAACTCGTTAAAATGATCTTAATTTTATAAGAATAATTTTTTTTTCGATAAATAAGATTAACCCTCTCATCGTAGAGAGAAGAAAGAATATTTTTTGGATAAACGTATTCTTCGATATTCATGGACCTCTGGTTTCGTTTTTATGGACTTTCTAAGACCAGATCGTGGCCATCACATTTTTTTCTCCTTGTAATCATAGTTTAATATCCAGTTTATATTTTTATAAGATGTAGAAATTTGTTGAAAAAATAGTCGTTCAAGATTGCGACCGAGATCACGAACAAAAATGAAAATTCATTCTTAACGTAAATGTTGATTCGTGTAAAAGTAAAAAATTGAACAATGGTTGATTATACGTGCGTCCTCGATAATTTTCTTCTGCAGATTCGAAATTCGACATCTCGCGGCTTAATAATTTTCAAAACTTTCATCTAATGACCAGGCTTATATGGAGACGTAGTCACGCCTCTTCATTACATCGCGAGTATATACATAAATCGGGAGAAAGCTTAATTGATCAATTAGAGCCTCGAATGTCACGTAGAATTCGGAAAATCGTGCGAACGCGATGACAGAAATAGGGGATTTTTTTTTTTTTTTTTAATCCCGCGACGTTCACGTGGCACACGTTTGCCGAACGGAAAGTATATCGGATTTTTATATTATACGTCTCCGGTATGAACGTGGACAAGCTCGTGATTTCGAACGAGCAATGGTGCTCGGCGCGCAATCGCACAGGGATATATATACGATCTGGGTATGTACGGCAATTTATTCCTTTACCCGTTCGACCATATATGGAATGCAGTTATTATTCAACGCATTTTTGTACAGTACGTATACGAGCGGATACGCTTACTTGCAAAAATTCTCTCACGGCAGGATGGAGCGGTTCACGGCAGTGGAAATTTCATTTTATCTATGCACGCACGGATTATCGAGAAAATTGAAGTCTATACTCGAAGGTGAAGAAACGAGCAAAGCCATTCGCGGAATTATGTATAGAAATATTGATATTTACATATTTGTATTCTACATTCATATGTATGTATATATGGTGTTGCGGTCCTATCCTGTAGTGAGCAGGTTTTTTCTTAGCACGACCCAGCAATTTTAACGCTCTTGTGTAATTCATATCATTTTTTTTTTTTATCATATCAAGAGTTGCCTACAGTCACATGCCGTATGATAACTCGAACGTTAAGCATTTGGTTTCGCTGTCTGTCCCACTGCTCATGAAAAACGAGTCTGCCGACTTTATTGAAATTTTAGAGGCTTGTACTTTTTCACGAAAAAAAAAAACCTTCAAAATCAATGTGTCAAAAGTATGAAAAGAAAAAGTAAAAAAAAAAAAATGATTCGATTAGGATGAAAGTTATTGTCTGGATTTTATCGATAATTTCGAATCCAAAGTTGAATTGTAAAAATTCAACGCAGCGAAGTGAAAATGATAACGGACGTGAGCTTCGTTTTAAATTAAAAAATGAATGTTAAGCTGCGCAATGCAAACTGTAAAACGGTCGTTGAGCTGCTTCATTTGAATGGAAATAAAATGGCGATTAATAGCGGAGGCAAATATGGGACGATTCTATGTCTCGTTGCTTGTATATATCTCGACCGTCGATCTTCAGCAATTGGTTTTATAGCTTGGCCTCGACCGCGCTCTCGCTTTTAAATGATGCATATCTATAGTGCACATACTGCATGCACAGTTTCAACTACTACCGAGTGCACAGATATCGAGACGCACCCGATGGAAATTCCACTTAATCGTCCGCGTTCCCACGTATGTATTAATAGCTATATAAACGTGTGCACGTATATCGAGGGCGTTTGCCGTTACGGCAACACGATTATTGTATATATAGCTATAATACATCAAAGATGTTTGTATCACGATGTTACGGCGAGCCATTTCAGAGGCTTTTATCGGCGAATTCTCTATCCTAAATAATGTTCCACCTAATGTAGTAGGCATGAAGGTATATAAAAAATACATCATGTATAATCATGCAGTATGTATGTATATAATATATATCTATGTACGCACTCGTGTGTGTATCAACATACATTGTTTTGTAAAATCAAAAGGGTGTTTCTCACATAGACTTAGATATTAAATCATATGCCCTGCGCTTTTCTGACATTTAGCAGCGGAAATTTTACATACGGACCGGAGAATGGGTGAAAATTAAAAAAAAAAAACTATCGCGCTGGTTAAAAACTTTGATACATCGACACGAAAATGCTCACGTTATAAGGTAAACGGCCCAGTTTCTGACCCTGTCCCAGTTTGTGACCCCGACGGCAAAGTTTTAACTGCCATAATTATATTTTTTTCCGAACAATAATTAAATTATCCGTTAATTAAAGAGCGTTTTTCCCTTTTAATTATTGGACGAACATCATTTTTTTAATGAAATATTTTATAATAGAAATAAACCAGTGAACAGTGCGACACGCGTCTCAGTGGCTCTACAGCGATCGTGCTAGATGGTGATAGTAAGTGCGACGATCTACGTAAATCAGAATTTTGTTCGTTATCTAAGTATAAAACGACATAAAAGTGGTATCGACATCTTCAGCAGGAACCAGGCTATCGATGAGATACAAAATAATTTAACTTTTGATTCGATATCTGGTTAAATTCGTGGTGTCAATAACTACGACACAGAATTAGGGTTATGTTGCTGTTGTTGACCCTTGACTTGTCACCTGCTGCGTCGAACCATTTTTTGTTTGTTTATTATAATTTTCCGTGACATAAAAATTAATTAAATTATTAACAATGAGTTAATTAGGAATTATTTATTTAATTATTAACAAATTATTAAAATGTGCGGAAATCTAGTATTCAAAATATTTTCTTACTTAATGTTGCTGATATATTTTTTTGCATTATTCAATCTTTCTAGTAAATATGTTAATAATAATTGTGAATGTTGATAGGGAGATTGTCCGTGACATTACATAGGTGTCATGAATTGCGTCAAGGGGGTCATAAATCGGGTACACGTAAGGGTCACAAACTGCGCCAAGGGGGTCATAAATCGGGTACACGCAGGGGTCACAAACTACGACATGGATGTTTCTCTAGTGTCAGGAACCCCGGCAGCCGAGAAGCAATATTAAAATAACTATTATATTAATAAATCTTAATTATTTCCTTGTTCAATAGGTGAATCTCATTCGGGGGGCCTTAACGCGCGTGTTGAAACCTTTAATTTACATTTTAGCTATATCACACGTCAATTAATAGCAAAAATCTGACACCCCTGCTCTTAAAGGGTCAGAAACTGGGCCGTTTACCTTACGCGATAAAATTATCTCCTATGAAATATTTTTAGGGATATAGAAAAACATATGTCAGGACTGCACTAGCCATTAAACTCGGGTAATACCATCCGATCCATGTAAATGTAAAGTTTTCATTGAATTTCGGTTAGTTTGGGAATTACTTAGAGACAAATTAGTATAATGTTCCGCATAACAGAAATGCTACGAAAAATCATAGACCAAATTCAAGATGGTCAGGGTTTGAGTCACAGAATCACCCATACACATCTGATATTGTCGGGTATGCTGTACGTGCACAGTGTTACTGTGCCGCAGCGTGAATATAATGCCCGGTCAGCTTCGGCACAAGAGGTGGCTTTCCACGGCTCTCGGAACACGGAAATGATGGGCGCGGATAGAGAACTCGCAAGCGCGCTGTCTAATGGAACATATAGAACACTAGAACACACCGCCACTATATGCAGCCATCAGTCCGGCAGTCCGCGCATTTGCTATGATTCATATACATGTATATACTAGCCCTGCTTCACTTAGCGTTACGCAATAATCCTGCGCTTCGATTCATATGTATAGAACACACATATATATATATATACATTTTCCTCGTGCACTGCACTTACCAGAGCCTATATGCTACTTCTACCTTTGCGTATCTCACCGCACACCTCTCGTATTATATCTATATGAGGCATTCCACGCTAACTCGATTTATTTCCAATCTGCATCATATCTGGGATCCCGTCAATGATATTTGCATTTTTTTCTTACACCTCAAAAAGCATATCTACCATTATTCGATCGGGGCTTTTCAAGATACATCTTCGATTGAACGAAAAGTTGGACAAAACTGGAAAAGTTCAACAAATACTTCGAAATTTGACATCAGATATATGCCGACATTTTTTAGCTATGCCGTCCTGAATGGAAACGTTACCAGGGTTACGCTTCAATTAATTTCATCAGTTTATCATCAGTTTTCTTGTTCTGAAAGCCTATAATCGACGATTATTTCAACCAGAAATTGATCTACCGTAGGCTGTCGTCCGAAAATATCGGCACGCTGCAACAGAATTTATGGGGCTACGTTTTTTTGAATTTTCAAGCAGTGGTGATTTCCGCTAGACGTAATCGAATTCCCGGATTTTTAAATCAAAAAGAGAAGATTCGTTTCAAAAGATTCGAGACATTTTTTTAGAATCTTCTGTTGAATATAAAAGTTGAAGAATCCCACTTTTGAGCTGCAGCCCGAAGTTTTTTTTAATAGAACGTAATTTCAGTGGGTGCGGAATGCCTCATGTACGTAGGCTTGTATATATATATATATATATAGGTTGTTATCCTACAGTAGAAGAGAAGTATGCGGTGTGCATGGTTGGCGCGTGATCGCTCGTCTGAGCGCTCCAGTGTCCGGTATACCAGTATATATACCAGTCCGGTGGACAGCACTCTCCACGTTGCCACGACGTATATATATGCATTTTCCCAACGGCTAGAAACAAGAGTTGGGATATAAAATACACGAACATGTATATTATATATAGTCACTTGGTAACGGGATTAATCAAGTGCGCGTTACAATCTCGACTCGTTGTGTGGAATCAGAGCTACCGAATATATACTCCCACGCATATCAGACGAACTCTCGATCGAATTCAGCAGATTTTTAAAGCCCGTACTGTTATTTCATCATGGCATTGTCCGATGGTGCAGCGAATTTTCCGTATAGGCTTCGGCATGTGAAAACGTGACGAATTGTCACAAAATTCGATTGAAACAAAATCTTTTATCGTACCTGGTTATTGTTTCATTTCATACTATATGCTACTCCATCATACGGAAGTACGATTGTTACGAGAGCAAAGAAATGCCTTTACAACCCACCAAATCCTGGAGGACTATGGATCACATTCAGAATTTTTTTTTTTTCGACTTCTATCTTTATCATTTCGCTGGAACAACGCGATTTCAAAGATATCGAATTAAATATCACATATTGTAACACGCTCATCAGGATTAATGAAATAATAACGATGCAATTGGACATCAATTCCAACAAATAAATATACCTGCACACTCCTCCATATGTACAACGTTACTGATAAACTACGCTGCAATTGTACAAATTTACATAGTGTGGTTAGGTTTGCCTGTGGAATCTGCATTGCTGAAAAATTTTCTAACGGTACGAAATATCCTTGAGCTTTATGCACGACGGAAAGAAGAAAAAAAAAAGGACTAAAATGGTGCAGGTGGTAGAGAGATGAATTGTGGCTTTTGGAACGATGTCAAGTGGCGAGAAGATTCAGAGGGTTGACGATATCAACGGGATACATACATTAGTTGTTTTGCGCTGGTGGATACATTAAGGTACACCCACGTATAAGAGTGTAAGAGTTGCCTATAGCTACATCGAATATATTAGATGCCAGCATATTTATATATCGTTTTTTACATGTTGCTATGTACGATTTTCATAAAATATGTATATATAATTGCAGGCATGTATAATATATTGAGTGGGAAAGAAAACAGTCGAGCGACAATTCGAGAGTTTTTGCGGGCCATTTCTCTAGTGCAGTCTCGATATAGAATCCTCGACGAGTAACTTTGGGAAAATCAGTGAATAAAAACCACACTCAGGCATTTTCAACGACTCAAGACGCTCTTTTGCTTGTGGGATGCTTACTACGTTTTCTATATACGATTTTTTGACTATGTACATACATTTTCTGAGAATACGAGAAGCACTGTGGAAAATGGCGAAAAGAGAAGACGAGGGTGGAGGAAATGTATACAGAAGAAAAGGGTGAATAAAAATCGTTTGAAGATATCGCGCCTCTCAGCCTCTTATTCTATCTCTCTCTCTCTCTCTCTCTTTTTCTCGACTGATTTGCTTGGAAAACGTGCCAGTGTAACGGGGGTCGTTTACGACACGTTGCACAGTTTGGCCCGCCGCACGCTCCTTGCTTCACTGCTTTTTTTTTCATATCCATTTATTTTCTTCTCTTTTTTGCATGCTTACTCTTTCTCCACATAAAAATGGTTGTATACATATATATATATATTATATATATATATATATATATAAACTGCAGTACTGTTTTGTTGCAAGGGATGCAACTGATTTGCGTCGTTAGCCTTTCTTATTTCGTTCAGATCTTTCCAGCCTTCATACACAGAGAACAAAAACGTGTACAACGTGCGAATAAACACGATAAAGAGAAGAAGCAAATGAAAGAGATGCGACAAATGGCACGGAAAAATATATTACGTATGTATAATAATAATAAAAGTATATTGAAATCCATTAATTAGAGGAAGAGCGCGAGAAAGAGAGCTCTTCTAGAGTCCGCCGAGGTTTTGATGAATCATCTGGGAATGGTGCACGACTTACGGTTTGCGAATACACTCGCTGTTTCTACTTAGTTTTTCAGCTGACATCGCCCTCCACCTCGTTGTCATCGTTGCACTTTATACGCATATATCCACACGACTCTAAATACATGCTCAAATTACAAATTTCATATTTCATATATGGAGATATAAGTTTCTTTTGATTCTTCCTTTTTTTTTCGTTCTTTTCATTCTTACGCTGGGCCCCACAGCTGTCGCAACGAACGCTCTTTGTCTCTCTCTCTCTCTCTCTCTCTCTCTCTCTCTCTCTCTCTCTCTCTCTCTCTCTCTCTCTCTCTCTCTCTCTCTCTCTCTCTCTCTCTCTCTCTCTCTCTCTCTGGCGCGTTTCATGAATAAAATTTCACTGTTTTCGCATCCACGTATTATGTGAAGAGGAAAAAATGCGGAGAGAAAATGAAGAGAGAACATGAAAAGATAAAAAAAAAAAATGATTGTGCCACCACAGCAGAGGTCGCGAGACGGTGTCTTGAACACGCGCGTTTGATGCTATTATGCTAACGGAGATCTTTCCCTCGCGAGGGGTCTTGCCCCCGGCTTACACAGTAAAATTTTTGACACCAGCAGGGTGGTATGGAAATTTTAGCCACAAGAAAAAAACTTTTTTTTTTAAATTCAGTCGTCGTTGATGTACCATGTATACCATACATTTTCTACTCAAGTTTTACAATAACGAATGAATTTCGTTCGATTTGACTAAAATTTATTCGAACAAATAAATTTTCTTTTTTCACTTCAAGAGGGTTTTAGTAATGGTGTTGTTCATTGGTATGTTGATTCTACAATATTTTGAATCTTTTATTGCAAAAGAAAACGTGAAAAAAATAGTTCAATAATCATATTAATCATAAAGTCTCCATTTATCTACTTTATTTATTTACTTTATACGGAAACTCTTCGATGTCTCTCTAACTATCGCGGCGATAAAAAAAAAAAAAAAAAAAGACTGGCTCGCATGCAAATACATCCATTTTGGCTGGGTCTATTGGCGCTACTTCAACGCTTAAACAGTTCCTACATGCCCGGCTTGACTGGCTGTCTCGCTTGTGCTGGCTGACTGACCGACTGTTGCAAGACTGTGTATATTCCGTTACGTCTCATATAAAAACCCTCTCCGCACGAACGAGGGTTCATGAAGGAAGTACATGCCTACATATCGATGTACATATGGTACATTACATGTTACATTTACATTTATATGTATACCATAATCTTATACGATATAAAATGTACTCTATAGATTACGTAACCTTGAAGCACGTCCGGCCTCGGTTTGCGAATCGCTTCCTTCTTCCTTTCCTTCTTTGCCTGCCAGAGCCGGTATATTAGCGGCTGTTATACTTATTACGTTTTATAAACCTGTCTAGGTACCATTGAATACGGAAGAGATTTTTTTTTTTTTTTCAACGATATTCGAGCTTCTCGATTGGCAAATTAGCTGTTTATAATATATTGACTAGATTAGACGGTTGAACTGAAACCTGATTAGAGCACTGGAATAGCTAACGCTTCAAATTAACACCCACGATGATTTATCCCTGTATAAGCAAGCACCCCAAATGCCCTATGAAGTGATCTTTGACAATGAAATTCTCATTAAATAGATACATAATGTATATATGTCCCTGACTTGACAGTATTCGAACCGCTGTAACTCGAGAAGGACTGCAGATAAAGGGCTGAAATTTTGCAAAGAAAACTCGAATGAGTTTTTGAGAACGTTGAGTCGTTAAAACTGCTATTATATAGGAGGCCATGGTAAGTTTTGGCTGATGAAACAAATGTATATTTATTGGTATGTATGTATACAGTTATGCACGTGTGTTTGATATACCATAAGTATTGCAAGATGCATCACAGACTCGTATGAGTACCGGTATATTCCCAAGCACATCGTCCAGCGCGAGATTTTTTTTTTTTAATTCTTATTAAACACGAGGTGAAGATTCAGCCTTGACCGCGCTCACGATTGCACACCGAGGCACACCTGACCCAGACGGAAGATCACAGTCGTCTGACTACAGACGGAATGTCTCCACTGCGAGCTGCTACTGCGGGCGTGTCGATCCGTTCCCTCTCCATCACTTCCTATATACAAGTTATATATATATATATATATATATATATATATATATATCCATGCACACACACACACGGGCCTATACTGCGGTGGCTTTATATACTAATTTAAGCCTTGTACATACGCATGTAAATCACGCCTCCTTCCGCTTCTCATAAAGCCTCTTAATATATGCATTTAAGCTGTGAAATGTATGTGTCTCGCGTGGTGTATTAAAATAGAAGCAAAGAAAAATGACACACCGAGAGGAAAACTTTCTATAGCAGATAGTTTGCTTTTTTCTTCTCTCTCTCGCTCTCTCTCTCTCTCTCTCTCTCTCTCTCTCTTTTCTCTCTCTCCGTTCTTATTCCTCTGACTCCTGTTTCCTAGTCTTTGGCTATCCTTGCGAGCCGTTTAAGGAGACTGGAAAGTGAATATGTAACCTTATAAGATATTTCTTTTCGCCTCGTTTTCGATCTTGGATAAATGAGTGTATATGCCAATTATTGAAAATGTATATATGTGTCACGTGAAAAGTTGTCCGGCTTACAAATTGCCTAATGCATGTATTGAGAAAAACTGGGGAATTCGATAGTGTGGCTTGTGAAGAAGGGGTTTGAAGAGAAAAATTACGAATGAACGATATTTTTCCAATATACCGGCGCTCTTATAATTATCAATTTTTGATTTTTTTATTTTAACTTTTCGCAGCATAAAAAAAAAAGTCGACGACTATCAAACTCGACAACTCGCATATAGATTTTGCCATATAATTACTTCGTTTGTCGTCATGAAAATTTTGTAAAAAAAAATTTTTTTTTCCTGTTCGGAAATGCAAGGATTGAAAAAAAAAAAAAAATATGCTTCCATACGTATAATTATACATTCACTTTTCAGTCTCCTCGTACAGGATATACGAGACCACTTATCGAGTGACAAGCTGTCGGGAAATTGTAATTGATACGCACAGAGGTATATTAGACTTTCCCCTCAAAGCCTGGCCTGGACATAGTCGCGAAGAAATCTCATCGCCCACACAATCGGTAAACATCTCTCCGCGGGCGGATCGAGGCTGGCAGAGTCTTGCGAAGAGTTTCCGCTACAGCGAGCATTATCCGGCTCCAGACCGCATGCATCAGGGAACCTTAACAGTTAGCCTGAATCGTGTGCATTATCACCGGATTGGATCGGAGTCGAAAAATAAACAATTGTAATCTTTTTTTCGTCCTTAATTTCTCGCGTCAACTTTTACCGCTAGTCCAACGGTGGTTGGCTTATCGGGAAATATCCAGGACACTTGATAGAAACATGAAACTCGAAACAGCTGAAGATACTGGAATATATAAAGTATTCGATAGAACCACACAAAAATGATGAATCGATAATTCATGAGTAGCGATGTTTGGTTGAAAAAAAAAATGATTAATTTTTTTATTGAGGCAGTGATGGGAAGAAATTCGAATGACAAACACCGAAACGAGTGATCTTGAAAGGATCAAAACACTATACAGGATATTTTACTGATAAAATTCATCGAAAAAGCCAATCTTAAATGCTATTTGACATTCCTTCGAAGCAAATAGATCATCAAAAATTTACAATTTCAATTTCTTATATTCTCAGCACTGTTGTTATATTGAAGGACAGTTCTGAAGAATTCATTTCGACATAAATGAACGTATACATATAATGCAGTTACTGCGGTTTTGTTCACCGATCGTGTCCAACGAGGTGATCGAGAATCGTGATGAATAATAAGGCGCTGAAAATTAAATAACGATTGCGCGAAAAAAAAAAAATGGCGGTGAGATCGCCTGAGTTTGCTGGCGCGTGCATTAAATGTGTAGCACGCTTGTGCAGCGCGTATACATACATTTATAGATATAAAATTCGACACGCAGCCTCTTGACGACGTGTCCACGCGCACGAGAGTCGTCGTGCGCTATTCCGTATACCAGTTTGCGAGAACGACTTTATTTTCAATAGCCTAGTGAGATGGTCGTGTATGTGGGGTGTCGTGAACTCGCTATATCTGTCTACATAGAAAAAACCAGTTATAATTTCCACCTAGAAAGTTGGCTTATCGAAACCGTGCATGGTGTGCATATCGTGGCACGCTCGCGAAAGACGCAATGCTATTAATTTTCAATCGAGAACGTTTCAGTTTTTCGAGCATTATCGTTTTATCGATATGCATGGCGAGTGTATTCGAGCTTGCAATTGCAACACAGACACACGGTTTTTTCGACCTCAAAAATAATTTACGTATGAATTTGCCACTCGTGAGATTTCGAATCTCGAATAATCGGAATAGGTCAAGCCTTGAACTAAATATTAGTACTGTTTTTTTTAACTATTTTTATTATTTTTTTTATTTCAATCGCTCGCAATCTCGATGACTTGATCAAATTGATCGACTTTTTTGTACTCGAATTTTTCAGCGCTCGACTTTCCTGAATTGAAAAATACTTTTTTATTTTTATCAGATCCAAGAACAAAATTTAACGTGGTTAAATTTTCATTCGTTATAACTTACTGAACAATTTAATTTCATCGATACGTGAACTATCGAATTTTCTAAAGCTTCGTTGTGATATAGAATACACGGAATTAAGAATTTAAATTGAATTTTGCCCATGAAGAGCTGAAAAAAGTAACGATTATAAATTTATGGATCCAGTGATAGTTAAGCATGTGCGAGTGTGAGTGGAAACAGGCAATAACCGAAAAAATAGTTGGGATACTACACGTGGCAAGCTAGGCACGCACGAAAAACGTGAGAGAGTGGCGTTCTCACCTCGCACGAGTGACAAAAAAAAAACGCATGCAAAGAAATCGTTGCATTTCACTCAATTGTTCTCTTTCATTGAGTCATTATTAACCTACCGTTTTTTTTTTTTTATTTATTATTCTGATCAGGAGAATTTAATGAACAATTTTGATATTTTCGAATCACGTTTATCTCATCTTCAAATGTATAAATACCAGAGCTCAAGTTGCTGAGATGCGTAGCTTATCGGCAACGAAATGGTAAAATTCAGAATTTTTTGACTGTTTTTGGTGTACTGTTTCATTCGTTCCTTATAGTTCACAAAAATTTTACGACTATAAAGCTTCCGTATCAAAGTGAAATATAAGAAATAAAAGCGGCAATTTCGTGAAGGGCCAACTTATCAATCTGTCGAATGTAAACGTCTAAAGAAGTGAGAAAAGAATGGTTCCTTCGTCCAAAAGTAGATTTTTCAATCGTGTACGTGATATTCAAGAGTTCACAATGGTTCAGTCAGCCGAAGTACTGTTTTCTTGCCCAATTCCCAATTTTTTACGATATATACATTTTAGCAGCCCCTTTGCAAATTCCGTTCTACTATAAATGGTATATAAATGCCCTGGTATATAAATGCCCAAACGATGGTATATAAATGCCCTGACGATTCGACAATGACGTTTAATTGATGTTAGTCCAATTAGAACAGCTTGATATCGCTAATTAGTTTCTATGATAAGCTGTATACCCGTATATCAGATGCGTTTCTGTAGATACATGGATATAATCCGTAAATGGGTGCAGAACGGTGTAACGGTTACAAAACTGTGTTTGTGTGCGTGTGTGTGTGTGTGTTTGCGTTTGTGTGTGTGTGTGTGTGTGTGTGTGTGTGTGTGTGTGTGTGTGTGTGTGTGTGCGCGCGCGCGCGCGCGTACGCCTATATTTCTGAACGCAGACCCTCTCTATCGGTACTTGCTCTCTTCGGGGTGAAGGCAAATGAGACTCGAGCCCATACGACGACGTATCTTATATTCAAACCGGTCATGGCCGGGATAAAAAAGATTCGTGCCCGCGAGAGCCCGATTGGACGATTTACGGTGGGAGGAATTTTTCACGCGACCCTCTCGCACACCATCGAGCGAATATAATACGGCTTTCACTTTCTACGATCCTAACATAGAGGAGGCAGAGAGAAAAAAAATGCACATTTACGTATGCATATATATATATACGATAAATGTTTTAAAGCATGGTTTTGGGATGAAAATAAATGAATAAATATCGAAAGGACAATTTTACCTGTTCGCACGTACACGAACGTGCACTGGGAAAATTTCGTACATAATAATTGTCTGTTTGAGTTGGCTCATTGAGTTTCACACTTCACACCGATATTAAATATCCTTACTATACAGGTATACATGCTGGAATGTTTGCGTAAGATACGAAACATATTTGTGGAAATTTCTTTTGAAAATGAAATACGAAGGTATAACGCGTAATAATATGTCGGACAAATCAAATGATTTATTTTTGTATGGAGTATATTTATCAAATCATCGCGCTGTAAATTAAACGTCATTTCTCATTTTATAACTTTTTTCTGTATCGATCAACTGTGAAAAATCGATCTCTATTTGAAGAAAAAAATAATCATTTTAATAAAATATTGAAACATGAATGTTATGTGTATCGTTGTTAAATTAAAAAAAAAAAATAATTGAATAACGATAAGCTTTTTCTCAACAGGGCTCGATAAGTCCAACAATGACTGTTTTACGAGGCCATCTATATGATTTAAGGTAAAAATAGAACGGTAGCTCGTTCGAAGATCAAATGTCAAACGAAAATCTTGGCGAATACGAGTAGGTAAACGGGAAATCGGAGCTATCGATTGACCTGGGAGGATAATTCATATCGTCGCTCGAGGTGGTTAACAACCCCTTTAGGCCATATATATATAAGTCTGTATATTGATGCAGAGTGTAGACGATGAGACGTTTCGTACCGAAGCTCGCAAAAATTAGTAGGTTGAAGTAATCGGTAACGAGTCTATAGATACACAGGCAGATAAATAGAAAGAGAGTGAGAGCGAGGGGGGGGACGCTAGCAGGCAATCTGTGTTAAGAAAAAAATTCAAGATTCTTGAGGCCATTCGGCGATCGCCTTAAGCATCTCGGCTGTATATTTGCTCGGGGTATTTGCTATTATCGTTTCTAGCTCCACCGAGAATTATTCATGGTAATAATACAAAAAAAAATAAAAATCAATAATCATAGACGAATCGCAATTGGAGATATCAAGGCGTTCGAACCACAGAATCGCGATAGCTTTTCATTGCTTTGAACGATAGAAAAAAAATATTACATCTTTGTTGCAGTTTTTGATAGTCGAAGGTACGCGACGTACTGGTATTCAATGATAACGCATGTTCTATAACGGGAAGCGTTAAGAAATGTGATGCTTCGACAGATGGCAGTTTGGTGATTCACGTGCGATAATGTGCAATAATTAAAGGGCAAAGTTTTGCTATCCTCTGCTTTCTCGCTCACTCTCGTTGACAACGCGTTGACTAACCTTAAATTCGAAATTCGAACCTGTGTAATCCCGAATCACGAGATTACTTTGATATATATATATATATATATATATAATATTCACTGCATTTATGCATGGGATCGCCAGTACAGCCCAACCAAGAACTTCGAGATGTATTGAGAGAGACCTCGAGTTTCAAAGTGGCTCCGGTTAGTCGTGGGACTTCGTTCGTCAGGTTTTCCTCAAACTACGTTACGTCTATGCTATATATATATATAGTTCGAAAATTATCCCGTCAAGAGATCTCTCGGCTCATAAGCCGTCACTGCGTGATAATGCTGGATCTTCACGCGAGCTACCGTAGACGGGCCATACTATTGACGCCTTAACGCAACAAACTCACAAACGCCTAAAGCCAAACCCAAAACCTACTTATCTGACTTTTATGTACTGTTACGAAATTTTCTACTTTGCTAAACTACCTTAGACTTTCATAAATGGTGATAGATTTTTGCGTGCTTGATGGACCAATGAAGTTTAACGTATGGCTAAGATTATGCGATTGGATACATTTTGGCTGCTTATTGACTCGTTGGCTATTTTTCGTTTTTTTTTTTTCCCACTATAGTGATGCGGTAGATTTTAAACGCTATGCGGAGCGTAAAATCTAGAAACGAAGAATGACGCCATTCTTGTACAAATATTTCTTCCATAAATGTATATATATCACGCGTGAAACGTATGCAATTCTCGGTTCAAGCATGGTCAAAAAGAAAAAGAGATCGAGAGAGAGAGCAACGCCTAACTGAAATGTCGTCAGCTTGGATGTCGATCGCTCCAATTGCAGACGTTATCGTGTAGTCCATATGGCGAGCAATGTGACCAATCTTATTTTCTGACACTCGGTCAATTACGTTTCGATCCATATAACTTTTCTCCCAAAACGAAATAATCCTTGAATTTTTCCGGGTGACCAAAGAGACAGTGGAGTATCAGGGCACCAGGCATAAAGTTTACATGCAAATATCACTAGTATCGCACTGATGATACTTCGATTATCTACAAATGTACTTATGTAGGTAGGTTTGTCACAAAGTAGTTTCCAGGATATTGTCACGTATCGATAGTTTACAGGGGATATTAGAATTCACAAAAAGGTATATTCATGAGATGAAATTATCGATGCAGTGTACTAGGAGGATTGTGTGACTCTTTGTCGTTGATGTACTCAATTTAAACCGGCGCCTTAATAAAATCTGGGATGAACGGTGAAAAAAAAATATACATGAACGCTCTCATTTTAATTCTGAAAACTGTAATTTGGCATACGTCGACAGCTAGCAAACAAAAGGACGTAACTATAATGGTTTTATATGCTGTATTGCGTGAATTTTGCCCTTATGCTCGCTACGTATTAACGTTGGACGTTGGATCATAGGTATATATATTAAAAATTATCCATCTGTATATGTATATAGTCCTAACGGTCAGCAAAACGAGCCGTTTCGATTCAAGCAGCGCACCACGCCCGCGAGAGAATTGTAGGTGACCGGGTGCCTGGTGCACTAGGTACCGACTATCCTGGAGTCGTTTCTGCTGTTGCTATAGCCACCATCTCATATGAGAGGGAAAAAGAGAGAGCAATGGAGATACAATGAAATGGAAAGAGAGATCGGTGGCAAGAGACTTTGCCGAGACGACGATGCTTAGCCGGACGAACGGGCGGCGGGCGGTTGGTAGCTAAGGCCTTTACGCTTTTGCTATCTTGCCTACATGCTTCACCCAATGTATATACTTGCCTATCACCTAACTCTGCCTACGGAGAGCCACTACCCCGTTCGTCCGCGACCCTCCTCTTGCCTATCTCACTCTCTCTTGAACGACCACCGTTCAGTGCAACCGGAGGATTATAGTTTTTTCTGGGGGAGGAGGAGGGTGGAGGAGAGCACGGCTTTCGAAAGGATGGTGATTGTGGAGCGGTGGCCAGAGAGTAGACTTGGGCGTATATAAGGCCCGCCGACCCAGCCCAAGTCAGTCATTCACTGGACTACCAACCCACCACACACACACCAAACATGAAGTGCTTTGTGAGTATAACGGGGTTGGCTTCAGGGTGTCCTCAGACGCTCTTAGTTCTGGGAAAATATCAAATTTGCTTTTCGAAAATTTCGATTTTCATCGGCATCTCTTTCTTTCTCTCAACGACCGATCAGTAACATTCAACAAATTTTTCTTGAGTTTTTCTAAAATTCATCTTACTATTTTGTATTTTGAGTATTATTCAAAATATCATTCTTTGACTTTCCGTCGCAACATTTTCCATATTGTTTACCGGTATCATCGATTTGATTTAATAATTTGCATTAAAATTGTCCTCTTGTGTCAGTGTACTTTACTCATTCATCTCGTGCCCATCATTATCGAGAATACTTAGTAAAAAAGTCATCTTCATTCAATGTCATCGACCAAAGAATTCTGGATAATGAGCTCTCGGGCTCTCATCCGCTTTGACCAACCTTACTTTTTACAACTCTTCATTCACAAATGCCTTGCCTCCGCGAGATCGAGACCGAGAGAGAAAGAAATATGAGAACGGGAGTCTTGCAAACCGGTTGCCGACACAGTATCGAGTCATCTTTCCGCGTCAAACTGGTCGTCCTCGATTGAATCTTCATTCACGAGGACAAATATAATACCTAAACAATAATTCACAAGGTCCTACAGAACCTTCCGACTTAATTTTCGATTACTTGTCAATTGATTGGATTTTCCTCTATACGACACAAAAAAAATCATTCCAACTTTTTGAGTATAATTTTCTGATCATAATCTCATGTGATTTTAAATATCATATCTCCCTGCATAGCAATGTATCGGCTACCTTACAAATTTTTTTCGTAAAAACTGCAAATCGACTATTCTTAAAAACAGACCTTGCCAGAGTTAACGCACGGGCATTAACAATTCCCATCTTAAACCTATATCGTTATAGTACCAACACGCGAATGTAAATTCTCAACTCGGGTTTGACAAAGCGTTTCCCTCTTGTAACGGTCAAAGTACACAATACTGCGAGTGAGTACAGTCACATACGGACGGAGCAAGTTACACCGCGGCTCTCGATATCTATTTCTCGTTGGCGGGATCCAGATAAATCCAATTTACTGCGGGAAATGCCGCGATCGCGCACATTGCACGCTAAAACTTCCTTTCTAAATGTCGTGTAACGCGCTCCCAATCTCTAGCAGCTCTGGCTGATTCTTGGAATACTCGAAACGATCGGTAACTGCATCATATTGAACGCCATTAGCCGAAGATCCCGAGAAATTTTAGATTTACCGCGACGAGAAACAAAGATAAACGCACATACCCCACGTTTTCGCCAAATATATTGCCGGAAATGGAAATGGAAGAGAAATAAGAAGAAACTCCATAGTTCTTGTAAAATCAACCGGTAGTTTCGTTCTTACGTAACGCTTGGAAAAATTACCATGAAAAACAAACGCGAAAAAGATAGACCAGTGATGGTGCTATCCAGTGGACTAATTAATTACGAGAATCCACCCATAAAGTTGCGCTGCTACTCGCGAGTTCGCACTTACGATAGCGCACCTAATGTGCTCGTTCACTTTGCCGGTTAACCACTTTTATTTTTTACTTTACCTTAACACAGTCTGACGAATGCACGTAAATGCAAGACTACGCGATGCCTGTTTATACTGCAACGGGTTCGAGTAAAATTGAAACGCTCCGCCGATCGAGCAACAGCCATTAAGCCTATACCCGGTATTGACGACTTTTTTCCCCACCAAATATGGCATCGTGGCTTCAACGAACCAAGAAAATCGTTAGATATGCGAAAATGCAATCGATTCGAGCTATTGATCCAATTACGAAATGTTACGGCGTACTCGCGATTACGTTTCGATCTCAACTCAAACGTGATTTCAGCCGATCCTCTTGTCTATTTTTGTATGTATTCGCCAGTTTTACCATTTTGTCCTGATCTCTAAACTTGTTTTGCGTGACACAACGATCCAATGTGACCGGAATTGGAAATCTCATAACTCGCACGTGCAACGAGGTCCAGTTAGCACGCTTCACTCACATTCGATATAGAAACGTTACATTTTTTTCGTACCATCGGTATTGCACCTTCGGGGAACAGTTCAAGCATCACAATTACGCCATAGTTTCGCAGTTTCTTCCTCCCTCTTATCGAGTGCAACGTATACTAGCATACCACGTGCAACGCGCTCCCATTGAAAGTGAAAGCCAACGCGGTTATGCTTCCTGGGGTCTGGAGATCGCGCGCACACTCCTAGTCTATAATTGGTGCCACATCCAGTTACTCGGTCGTATAGCACTGTTCAGATCTGCACATTGCATCTATGCGATGATTGTTCCGTGACTCGAGTACCAGCTTCCGTAATTCGATTCTAGCAACTTCGCCAGTACTATTACCCATCAATATAATAACGAATGACAGTGCGATTAACTTTTTCGTTGGAAACATTCGTAAGAACAGATCATCAGCTGATAAGCGAAAACTCGAACTAATCGAGGGAATCTTCTCGATTCTTTCAGATTGTGTTCGCTTGTCTGGCCGTAGCCACGGCGCGTGCTGGCATCGCCCACGGTGGATACGGTGGTGGTTACGGAGGTGGTTACGGAGGTGGTCACGGAGGATACGGAGCTGGCTACGCCGGACACGGTGGAGCTGGTCTCAGCGGTGGTCTCGGCGCTGGTGCTGGTACCGCTGCATCCCTTCAGGGTGGTGCCGCTAGCTTGGGATCCGGTGGTCTTGGTGCCAGCTACGCTGCTGGTGCTGCTGCCGCTGCTGGTGCCGCGGGAGTGCAACAGATCGTCTCTGGTGGTTAGTATCATGATTTTGATCAATTTAATTACGAAGGACATTTAACGATTTCTTGCTTTACAGGAGTTACTGGCGGAAGGTCCGACATTGGACCCGCTGAGGGACCCAAGGCTAACGTAGGACCTCAGTCCGGCCCATCTGACCTCGTAGGACCCCAAGAGGGAGCCAAGTCCGTTGGAGGACCCCGTACCGGACCATCCAGCCTTGTTGGACCCGCTGCCGGCCCATCTACCCTCGTAGGACCATCCCAGGGAACTGCCACCCTCGTAGGACCATCCCAGGCTACCGCTCATCTCGTCGGACCCAGCTACGGTGGAGTCGCTTTCTACGCCGGATCCGGTGGAATCAACGGTGACGACGGTAGCTCTGGCTCCGCTGCTGCTGCTGCTCCCGGAGGTGGTTTCGGAGGTCTTGGCGGAGGTCTTGGAGGCGGTCTTGGTGGTGGATACGGTGGAGCTGGTGCCATCGCTGTCATCGGAGGTGGACGTGGTATTGCCGGTGGAATCGGTGGACACGATGCCGGAGTTGCTGTGATCAACGGACCATCTGGTGCCATCCATGCCGGTCTTGGCTCCCACGGAGCTATCATCCCCGCCCCCATCCACAGTTGGTAAGACGGTCAAAAACCCCAGCGATCTCGGCTCGGCGACGGCGGCAAACCCACCACGGTCATACCGGTCAGCGAACGCGTTACCAACGTCTTCATCCTCGGAGCTTCGTCCAATCTCGGAGCATGGCAGTCACGGAGTAGTCAGTCGGACAGTCAGTCAGTACCGAATTGCTCATCCAATCATCAAAACATCACGTGACTACCGCGAGAGACAATGAGCAACGTGTTAAACACACAATTTGGCCATTCTGTTGAAGCTCGATTAAGCGGTTCCTCGACTACGTTGAGAAATCCTCTCGTAGGAAAATCTAGTAAATTTCCAGTTCATCGTGAGACCGCAACCGCGATATCGTGCAGCGACAGTGATAAATGGCTCGATCGTATGTTGATACGAATCTCGTAAATCGAGCGGACTTCTCAGGAACATCGAGATAACGCGATAAGCTCCGTCATGGGCCCAGTCAGAGGACAAGCTTTGGCGCTTCTATGGTTGAAACACAACCGAGCTGATTGTTCTGTTTTCTGAACAATCGACTCGCTTGCAATTCGACTCTTCTAATTCTCTTACATCTTCCATCTTTCGTAGGCCGACGCTCTCACTCACATATACTATCCCTTGTTGAGAAAGCGCAAGTTTCCTCACAGTTGTTATACTCACTGCCGCACCCAAGCATACATATTATTATTACATACTCGTCCATGCATATGTCTTCTCTCTATATATATATATACTATTACTATACCTACTACTTCTTCACACATATATATATACCATGTACACAAAACACAGTGCCAACCAACGCAATGTGTCTATTGTATGGACGTATATATATATACACACATATATATATATAAATATATATGTATATATGTATATATACACATGCATATACATGCGAGTAACCGTGTTATGTTGGTGAAGAAGACCGGTAGATTATGGTAGGTCAGCCGTTCCCGTGAGTGAATGAATGTACATAGAAGGCGCGCCGCCGCCGGCCCTCGACCCCGCCCGCCCTCGTCATACCCTTTCTATGCGATCACTATTAGCACCCCACCACCACCATAGATAGATTCCACGTATTTATAGCGTTTATACATTTATACAATACTTTATATAAAATAAAGCATCAGTATTTAAAACTCAAACTCATTCGATTTATCATTTTTCTGTTCTCACATTACTGATATATCCTCATCGTTTCATGTCTGAACGTTCCACTTGCCAAAACTAAGCAGCTTAACTAGCTGTTACATCAAATTCGTGGCAAAATCGTTCTTCTCTACTGCGATCTTTACTACTGCTTTCTACTACTACTTTCTTGGCTATTTTACTAAACAGCTACTCATCTTTCGAGTGGGATCCAAAAAACCATTACTTATTTTTTAGAGTGTACTAAATAGTGAATACCCGAAAAATAATTGTTAAGTATTCAAAAAACCAAAAAATGGATACTTAAGATGGAGTCATTACCGTTTTGATAAGAATTCTTCATTTGTTACTGCTCAAGCTACAACATCATCGGCTATAACCAAGTCCGAAGTTACAAGTTAGAAAATAATTGAGCAAACTGAGTCACTTGAAACAGAAGACAAACGTCCTGATCAATGCGATATTGACGATAATAATAGTGTTACGCTGACAGTATCAAACAACGTCAAATGGAAAAATGTACCATTTCTTGTGAACCGAAATCTCTGCTTATCTGTTCTCGCAGCGAAATTTATTTAGTATCCACAATTTTCAATAGAATCTTGTGAAATTTTACTGATTAGAGCTTCAATTATGTGTAATGGACCTCGTAAGTAGAAATTAATTATATGCGGTAGTTGCGAAGAAAAAAATCAAGAATCAGTAATTGTTAAAGAGACGGCCAGGACTCCCTAGAGTGCGCTCTCTCATTACTCTAGCCGAGATTTCGCTCTGAAGATTCAGTACCTGACGGAAAAATTCTCTCTCTCTCTCTCTCTCTCTCTCTCTCTCTCCTCCTCCTCCTCCTCCTCCTCCTCCTCCTTCTTCATAAATTAGTAACTTCCCAAGTATTTGATTTCAGGCTGATCATTCGATAACGTACGGTTCTCATAATTCTCGTTGCCTCTGTTCGAGTTAATCTCCTCGTATACTACGACCAAGCCTGGATATAATTGAGTCCCAACCAGACCACACTTGATTCCACGTATTTCATCGCTCTATTCCGTCCTCTCTACGACCATCGAAGTAACGGGGATTCCGTAGAATAGGAAATCTCCATGGAAATAGTTTGTGGCTGACCCACGAGAATCTCCAGCGAACTATTTTACAGCAGACGAAATCTATCCGTGAAAGATACATCAATTGCATTAAAATCATTAGCTCAAGGGGATCAAGTTAGATAAAAATCTTGAAAACGAAACAGGGATGCGATCGCATGAATGTAATCTTGGAACATTGCAAAAAAGCACTACTCGAAGAACACCAACATAGTGAAATAATTTCATATTTGTAATTTTTTTTATCGATGCGATTATTGTTTTATAAAGGTAAAAAATACATACATATAACGCTTTAAATAAAAATGGACATGCAATTTCAAACTGCATAAATGTCAAGGTTCAAGCAGACGATGTTTGTATAAGTCACTCGAAGTCTTCCAAATCGACATTATAAAGACGTGAATGAATCAGTCAACGCGTACGAGTGAAATTTTTGGAACGTCCATAAACAAGAATAACTTGACAATATGAAAATTACATTCACGTTTTATTGATAATTTTTATAGGTGAATTCAAATATATCGAGACGAAAAGCAAAATCTGATGGTTTTGGATGTCACTTCGCAGTATGGTTGGCATGTGATATGACGCGTTAAAATGGCACAAACTTCAGCATCTTCCATTGGTGGCTGAGACTAGGAGGTACCCATCTCACCTCAATTCAAATTCCACTAGCAGTCATAAATCAGGATTTGGTTTTAGCACCCAAGCAGAAAGTACATAGCGGGAGAGTGAGAAATTGAGCGTCGTGCTTGATCGTTGAGCTCTCAACGGCGACCAGCTATCCTCGCGGTATACGTAGATATTTAAATTTATAATACCGAAGCATATATATGTAGAAAAGTATGGCTTTTTTCCAGAGCAGGGACAAATGAGGCATCTCCGCCTGAATAGAAGATGAAGGGCTTTGCCCAGGCATCGAGAGAATTTCATGAAACTCGAATGCCCGAGTATAATGGGCTTAGAATCGTTTTCCGCCAAGCCAACGCTTGCCGAACAGCATGATAGCTTTATTTATGCAACATATATATCCGGAGCTATAAACACTTTCCACTCGGCAGATTCCAGTACGAAGGTGAATTGTTCAAGCAGGGGAAGGTGGGGCAAAACCTGCCGATGGGACAAAACCGGCCACCCAAAAAAAATGGCTTATTGATATTTCCAGGCTAAGGCGAACACGAAAAAATGGTATGGTAGGGTATGGTTGTTTATCGGTTGCCCTTGGTTACCGGAGCTAATGGAGCGCGTGATGACCAATCAAAAAACTATTTTTTTGAATAATTTCCTTTTCTTCTTTATTTCAAATAATTTTGGAAGAAAAAAGATTTTTAGAGAATTTTTTTAAAGAATTTTCTAAAAAAAAGATTTTTTATGAACATTTTTTCTCAATTTTGACGCATTAGTCTTTTCGTTCAATTTAATCCGCTTTTTTATTTTTTCTTCGTTGCATTAAATATGTCTTTCTATAATTTTTTTGTGTCTAGTTTTGCCTCAACTTCCCGGTCTTCTATCGTTTTCAGTGGAGTCACGTTAAATACCGTTTCGTCGGACACGCCTTGACATGAAAATACTCATTAGTTATTTTTTTTTGTGGCCGGTCTTGCCCCAACGACCGATTTTGCTCCGCCTTCCCTTGACCAAAATTTGTTCTCTACTCTTTTAGCGGCATACTGCAAAAATGTCCACCATATGAAATGTCTTCCAATATGATACAAGTCATAAGTGGCATGTCTATTATTAGAAAAATGGGATACGTAAAACGAGCAGGGCAAAAAACTAAACAAATAGAGCACAGATATTGTCTAGAAACTTCAAACTTGTTTTTGCTGTTGAAATACCGGCTTAAAGTATTTTGTACATTACCATTCGAATCCCCTCGAAATAAATTAAACGATTTCTTGTGTGTCAGTTTGGTAACGTATAGAATCGCTCATATACTGCGTAATTGGTATTATATTGCGCGAAGAGATTATGGCAAACTCGGCAATTGAATTTGTATCGGGATAACAGAGCTGATGGTTACCGGTATATTAATAGTGAGAGCTATTTTGATAATGAGCCATTTTGATAATTCGAGCTATTTGGCCGCATCACTCTCATCGTTTGTGAAAGTTGGTTGCTCAATGCTCTGTATCTAATTGATTTTGTAGCAATTACGGCTACCAGCTAGAGGATATGTACGTTTTGGCTATGTAATACTACGGCGCCATATGGCGGAATCACACTGAGCCTTTCCTCGAGCCTGCAATGGACCAACCAGTTCAAACAAGCGCGAGGATGTCCGCTTCGGTTGGACAAGAGCTTTTACCAAAGTGAACGACCGATGGCACTGGGGCACTTCCGGTCGTCGTTGATTGAACTGGGCTCCGATCGCGTCGCTCTGAAAGCCCCGAAATTGGCCCAATAATTGTCGTTAATGGGTGGAAAGAGATCGCTGCTCTGGCAGTCGGATATGACGGGTGCATTATAGACATTGCTGATTGTGGCTTGATGTCACGTTCCTGCTTCGAAATGCACTATATATTAAAGCTCCCCTTTGTTCATGGTCTAGCTGAAGATACGATTTCTATCTACCGTCAGGGAGAGACTCGCTGTGTATAGCCAGTAATTAACAGTTCGAGCAACCTAGTTAACTATTCGGGGCATTGTTTTCTCTTATACCTAAATCACTATAGGGAAAACCTTGAGTAGCATGGTCGTTAGTTGAAGTTGTCCTTTCCACAGAATTTCAGTGGTGCTTTCAATGAAACTTCTGAAAGGTTATATCCTTCTGATCATATATAGATAGCCTGACAGATTACAGATAATCATTATTCACCTTGTTTTATTTATGAAATATTTCGAAACCCATTGTAAGAACCAGATCTAGAAAAAAGGAAGACGAAATGAATAAAATAACGTGTTAAGAGATTGTAATAAAAAAAAAAACAGCAGAGCACGATCTTGTTATTGAAAAGACTCAAGTGATGTCATATTCTCACTACCCGAACTGTGAATTTTCCTTTTAAATTATTAGTATTGTAAAAACTGTTTCTAAATGTGCTTCTAAAACTGTTTTACAAAAGTTTCTAGCCTTACTCATCGAATAAATGGAACTTTCTATATTGTTGGTCATTGTAGGGAAGTTATTTTACAAAAGCTATCCAGTAGATCATTTACGTATATTTGGTAAGTATACTCATGTCAGTCAACTTTGTTCCTGGTCGTTTAAATTTTTTTGACAAAATAAAAAGGCAAAAAAGCTCTTCTAGGACTTTCACGAAATATTATCAATAAAAAATTGATTCTCTATAGGTCCAACAAGAAATAAAACCCGCAAAATTCTACGTTTTGTGGTCGGTCCTCCATAACTACTACGTGAAACCTTCGCACGCATTTGCTTGCTATCCATACGTCTGTTACCAGACAATCAATGCCGCGTCTAAATTCTTTACTAATCGCTATCGATGTGAGAGACTTACTGACTATAATTACGTAAAGATCTCGAGTGTCGAGTAGGTCGTGATCCGGCTCTATTTTATTTATCGACTGAGCCAGCGGTGTTTGCTCTCATACGCCCAAGAAGTTTCACGTCACCACTATAGCCGATGGTGAATTGCATCTGCAGCAACGGGTCGCAAACAATGAATGGAAATGTCAGTCTCACCATTAGCTGCGATCACGTTCGATTGGACGACCCCGTCCACCTCTCGATTCTTCTCAGCTCAGCTTCGATATATCTCACGTAAATTTCGCAGCGGCTTTGTCTAGTTCGTATACAGACAAATTCGTTTTGCCTTTCTGCGTGTTCTCGTACTATCCCACACGTTCTTTTGCATCAATGCGTGACTTTATTGTTTTCAACATGGAATTACTGTGACATTTCTTCGAATAAATATCGTGTCTCTGTCATTAGGTATACGTTTGTCAATATTTTCAATATTTCGGCTGATTAGGAAATGTTCAAGGTTTATTTCACGCAAAAACAAAGACTAATCGATAATTTTGACGTCAGGCGTTTGTACGTTTTAATTGATAATCGTCAAGCTTTCGACTATAGTTAGGAATTTTCGCAGTGAGAAAATTTTCATTTTTCAAACATGAACTATCCAGAATTTAATGACGGGCTTCAACTCGAAGATTTGGCGCCAATGTTTTATTTCGTGATAGCACGTCAGTGAACTGGAGCATTATGGCAAATCGTGGTCCTATGATGGAGAGCAATATAAAACCTATGCTGGTATAAATATATTTCGCAACGATCGGTGGCTTAAAGGTCGAGTTCGCGACTCCCCGAGCCAAGAGAAGAGTGCTCGTATCATCTCGTGAGCCCACCAGAGTGATCGCTTCGCATTTAATTGCAGAGCGAAGGAAACGATCGTTGCAAAGTGCGATCGTGAAGCCCGCGCCCTCGTTTCACTAATACTCGCTTGCACTATTTTTCTTCGGCATATACTTGTATTCCTTTTAATTCGTATATATGCAACCCAACGCTGCATTTTGTATGGGATATTCTGCTATAAGTAGGATGAAATTTGACGGGGAGGCAACAATTTGAACGTTTCGCCAGAATTTATTTCTTTCTTTATCGCGTATTGAAAATTCCATTTATACTTTGCAGTTATAATTGGGATAGCAGGAGACAAAGTAACTTCGAATTTACTGAATTTTATGATTCACGGTAACCAATAGCTGAGGTTTGAAAAAAATTTGAATTAAAAAAAGCTCAACGTTCTCGAAATTGAAAAAACTTGCAAATAGTGTAATTAATTTTTTTTACCCAAAGAGGCAATTTCATTACCTTAAAATTATCATAACATAAGAGATTTATTTAATGAAAAACTTCTCGCCGAACACCCCATATGTAATTTCGTGTATTTACTACGTTCCACATGAAACCCTTCAACTTTGAACTTTTTACCGCAAATCGTTCGATTTATCATCGCTAAACAAGGCAATAAATATTTTTTAAATTCTAGAAAAATCATTTTATCACGTGAATCTTGTTTCTGCCATTAGACAGTGTATGGCATGTCAAGAGATGAGAATCTCGTGTGAAAAACTTATATGAGCAGGTAAATGAATCGCAACGATTATTAGCTCGATTATATTGCGGATTCATACGCCTACGGAATAACGAACACCCTACATAAATAATATTACGATATGTAATATATTTTACATCTCCGTTCTTTGACGTATATTTTTTCTCTTCTAGAGTAGGACCCTTCATAAGTTACGTCTACAAATCCTTCACTCTATTATACTGTTCTGTACGTTGAATGAAACTTTGCAGCTTTTACGAATTCCTGCCGTTAATTTCGCTTCAAATTATTATTAATTTCCAATTATTATTAATTTCGAGAAATGAAAGCAATTTGTCGATTTTGTCAATTTCATATCTTCCGTATTATAAAATGACGAATTCACCAAATTCATCAGTAAAGACTTATTCAATTAGTAGAATAATACTTTGTTGTATGAAAATATTTTAATAGTTCCCATGCGAAATGGGACCGAGTCAGTGAAATATTTCGATAATTGAGAGTACTATAACTTTTTTTAGCGTCCAATTCCGAGGCTTGACTACAAACTGTGCTCTTTATAATCGAAAATGGAATATTTCCGCTCCCACCAGAGTCCCGTAATTCCTATATTTTTATTGTTGGTATACACAATTTGCATTGTTTACATTTCGGTAAATTCGATCGATCATCTGCATAAAACTGCCCAATCGACTGGTCTTCATAAGATGTCGTGGTCCCTTTGTAAAGGCATACTCTACATAGTATATAGCGTATGGTGGACAAAGGGGAATTATCTCCTATAAAATGTATTTTGACAGCTGGATAAATGAGACTTATACGAGGAAAAATCCAGTCTTGACGATTTCTACTGTATTGCCAACATACCCCCTCGTTTGCTCAGTCGGAATAAATGCGCATGCGTACGTATATCGGAGAATCCGGTTACAGTTCCGGAATCGCACATATAAACAATGCGTCTACGCAAGGCTAATAATTGCGCAGACCCATAAATGTTTATACGGAGAATTTCTCGTGAGCACACCCGAAGCCGAAGGACGCGAAACTAAGCCACAAGAGAGGCGTAACAAGGGGTCCCCGATGATGTTGCGGTCCCGCAAGAACTTGGGGCGTGGCGTCAGTGACCTTCTTGCGCAATGGGTGAACACACAGCTCCCATCAGCGGATATGATTTGAAGGGATTAAGCGCGCGGGGGCGCGGTCGTGATCTTCGAGATTCTAAGGTATATAAGGTCGCACGGTTGGGTATCTTGGCACACTCAGCGATCAACAGTCAGCGAGATGAAGGCTTTTGTAAGTAAAGAAAATCATTGGAAAGAAATTTATAAAATCGTACAAAAAAAGGCTTCGCTGGAGTGCGACGGATAGGCATATAGCCCACAAAGAGATTTCCGTTTTTTTTTTTTCTCGTTACTGGTAGTATCAGAAAGTACTTGGTATGTTCCATGGTACAGTGTGACAAAAGTGTTGGATCACGCGTGTTAAATGAAGCAGTCGTCCGTTCTCCGTTATTATTTTTTGGTCATTCGACGATATCGAGACATCAGCGATGTGTAAATAAACGAAAATAATTATGAATGATATAACGAATGTGTATGGGTGTATGTGTATCTGCATCCACAGATCGTAGCATTTGCTGTACTTGTAGTGGTGACTGCATCACCGACCCGCGAGCGTCGGGGAGCAATTTGGGGCGCTGGAGGTTACGGTGGTCACGCAGCTTACGGAGCTTATGGAATTGGCCATGGAGCTTACGGGGTAGCTGATCACGGAGCTTACGGACTTGGTCACGGTACTTACGGTGCACATGGTGCTGCGCTAGCTGGTCCCGTTCTCGGTCCTGCTAGTCTGGCAGGACCTCACGTAGGCGCTTCGTCACTCGCCGGGCCAGTTATCGGTCCATCACACTTGTCCGGCTCGGTCGCCGGACCTGCTCACGTTTCCGGTGCCGTAGCTGGACCAGCTGTTGTGACCGGGTCGGTCGCTGGTCCGGCTCACGTCGAAGGCTACGGCGCTGGACCTTATGACGGTGCGTACGGCGCAGATTACGCTGGTTCCGGGGCTTACGGCGGACACGGTGGTTACGCCGGAGCTTCTTACGTTGGCGGTAAGTCTGCTCAAGCCTCTTCAAAATAGTTATCAACACTTTTTTTTTTATGTATATATGAAAAAAAATTTGGATTTTTCTTTCATCATGAATGAAGCCTTTTTTCCACTGAGGAATCAGTTTATCTGATGTGAAAAAATGTTTCTTTGAGCAGAATGTAATAAATAATTATTCGCGCCAAATTTTTATTCAGTGAAATAAAATTTGTTTATCAATACCGAACCAGCGATTCTGGTAATAAGGATCCTGGTAACAAATATTCTGATTACAATATAAAAAATTTTTGAAGGTCTTCTTTTTTGAAAAATAAAAAACGATATTAAAAAATGTCCCTCCTTTTACATTTTCTCATACACATCGATCGAAACATGTTTCAAGCATAGACGCAAACCCAATTTTTATTTACATATTGAGACGTAATAATCGACGTTTTTTTTTACTTTCGACATAGAGTTCTGCTTCACGAATTTCATGTTGATTGTAAGGAGATTAAAAACTTACAGCACCGCATTGAATTGAACAAAAATAAATTGAAGATGTTGTAGCAAAACGTTTGCAACGAGTATTTTTTCCAATAGCATTGCATCACGTCGTCATCCAAACGTGAAGAATGTAAATGAGATGGCAAATGTAGCTCGTGTCTTTCTCTATCCTATAATAGCCGACGAATACAGCACTCCTTGGGTCGTAATTGTAATTCGTAATGAATGCTCATTATTTAGCCTACGGTCACGCTGGACATGGTCTTGGAGCTGGTGGTCATGGTGTCGTAATAGCCGGCCCGGCGTCTCATGGTGCTGTTCTCGCTGGCCCATCGCATCACGGTGCCGTTCTTGCTGGACCAGCGAGTCATGGTGCCGTTGTTGCTGGTCCACACGCCGGTGGAGCTGCAGTTTCCGGTCCTCACGCCGGTTCAGTCGTCATTTCTGGACCATCGGGAAAGATCACGGCTCATGGTGCCGGTTACGGAGCTGCCGTTCATGCGGGTTTCGCTGGTCACGGTTATGGCGTTCATGGTCACTACTAAATTGAGCCTTATCATCGATGAACGAATTAACTCGCTGTACATCGGTAGACATATGTTAACCGATCGTTAACGATTATATGATGCGCCCATAACATCGAAATCGTCCACACATGCACAATTATTAAACGGTTACGTAAACTGTACCTATATCAACATCATCATGGCAATGTCATTGCTAAAATATGTATTTTGCAACACCTGATATATAGATACATATATATTATATACATATACATAAATACATACGTTTTTATATATTTATGTATAATTTTACCAAAATATAGTGCAAAGAATTTTGAACCCTGCTCTGACTTTGAATAATTAAAAACAAAAATGTATCAATTCGTTTATTATCATGTAGCTGCTGCGAACCGTTTGTTTCGCGAAAGTTCGTCATCGTGTTAATGTGAAAACGTCATGTATACATCATCCTTTTCATGTACATAACAAGTCAAACCTGTACACGCCAAATAAACGGCTTACTATCCACGAAAATGATTGTGTCGTAAATTGTAAAAAAAAATAATACCCGTACACACGTAACATTCCCCTCTGTTTTTCACAGAAGTATGCATGCAATTCGATCTACATGCAGGAAGGAGCTCATTCAACACGGCTGATAAATTTCAATCTGAAACTTCGAGGGGTTAAATTACGCGTAATTTGGATTCGAACAACGAACTACATTGCCACGTAATATCAATATTAGCTGTATGTTGGCCCGGAATTTCAAGTAAAGTCACTAATTACCAACTCTCGAGGGTGTTCACAGAGAATGTCTTGTTAACCATTGTTGGGGGGGGGGGGGGGGGTTTCCAAATTAGTAAACTTTACGAGATCTTGATCACTCTATGTAGTAGCTGAAATTTATATACATCTGGAATTGATGCCTTCATTCTACACCGTACAATAAAAACTCTTTCACACAATACTTGATTTTTTTAGTGAACTTCTCGTATTTCGAGCTGTTATTAACGATATACGTTCTGACAGCTCATTCATTCCCCGATAACTGCAATCAGATTGTTCAGATTCATCGCCCTAGTATTACGGCTGTGTGAGTGCGTGAGATAATATAACTCTGCTTAAATAACGGGAAGAAAATGAAAAAATTTGATTTGGCCTAAATTGAATTTCAATCCAATATTTATTTTATGGTATAATAGCCGTAATTCAATGTATAAACATTTTGAGGACGAGGAAAGTTATTGTGATGGAATAAGCATTATTTCATTTCCAAATTACAAAAAAAAGTCGTCGTTGTACGAGACGAACGAAATGCAAAACGCGCCTATATATCTTTAACATGCAGTTACTATAGACGTATATATATAATGCACGTTCGGATTCTCCATGGGAAAATTATGCCCTCTCTGACTGTTCACCAGAGTCTCGAGAGCAATGCAGCTCCCAGGCTGCATTGAGTCATGATGTCGCGTTAGAAATAGTACGACTATACATAGCTCTGTATCAACCATCGGCTAACGAAATGGCGCTGACTACACGATTATAACGAGTGAAGGATTGTTAAGTCCTTTTTTTCTGACAGTAGTTGATATACATGTAAGTATATATGCTGTTATTGCTCCTGCGTAATCTCAATGCGGTTTCATCATGCTGTGCTACGTCTTACAATTGGAGGACTCTCCACAGTACTCTCGACCTCTCGGTTATACGCCAAGAGCCGCACAGATCCCATAGGTTGTGAGAAAGCTTTTACTTGCTGCAACAGCGTCGAATCTCTACAAATTCCAAAAGGTCACCCACTTGGGATCGGATGAACGCCTGCTTGGTCCTCGGACCGTGTGATCAATGACAAAATATCCCTCGCTTTTGCGTCCCTCGTACGATGATACAAATGCGATTCGCAAAAGGAGAACGGAAATATATGAATATGGAAGCGAATGTGTGGATGGATAAACGTCTCTCCCTCCTGAATGTATATCGCGATTGCTACCAGAGGGTCGAACAATTCTATCTTTATAGATGCCATCGATCTCACGATCCCATCGTTTTGATCCTACGTTGGTAGAAAGAGCAATTCTTGCGAATGCGTTGTACAGTCGAACGTGCAATAAGTTAAAATTTTTCATATAACTAAGATTTTCTGTCGTTGTAAAGCTGTGAGATTCATTTCTTCTTGAAATTGCAAATTGTTAAGTTATTTGTTCATTCATGAATGGTGATTGAAAAAAGTAAATAGCTTGGAAAAAATTAAATTAAAATTTTTCGGCTGAAGTTGACTAAAAAAATCTACGATGCCTTGCCACTCGTTGGAGCAGGCTAAAATTCGCCATGCATGCTCAAAAACTCAGCATGATTAAATATTTTTTTCATAATTTCTGACATTCATCAAAATGCGAAACTTATTTGTCATTGAGATGAATCTCAATTGCATCAATTAACACAGTTTTACCTCCCTAAACAAACACTGAGACACTTGTTTTCAATACAAACAAGCGCTTCGATGGTTGTTATAATACACATGTGAAAAAGCCTATCTGTGTCAAGACGATATTTTCAATAAAATCAGGTTGATATTAAAAAACGATTTATATTCCTGTGTTTGAGATAGCGCATATAAGAGGGACAATTTCACCTACAGTTGGAGGACACTCGAAATTCGGTGACACGGACTCATCTCTCATACGCTACTCGCCTGGCAATTCGCACTTCATACGATTACTCCTCACCATTAGCGTTCTCAACGTCATGCATAAAACACACTCTTGGTGTATGTCTCTTGCTCCGTTGTCAATACCACTGATACTATTTCTCTCGCACTCATATCTGCTTTATATCTACCATATAGTTGAATCTATACTTCAATTCTACCATCCAGGCCCCTCAAACCAGACGATGAATCTACAATTCTGCCAGACATGAGCAGCAGCTAACATTTCTATCGAATAACATGATTACTAGAATGAGGCTTTCACAAATAACTCTACCCAACTGAATAGAAGTCCAATTTGATTAGGCACAATTGGGTTACAAGTCTACTAGATAACAACTCGCTGGTGGTGCTGATGGTATGTATACTTTCGGATAACATGATAAGCGGATGGTAACTTACCATCTGCTTTTCCGGAGAATTTTTACCCGGTAGACTTGTATTCGGGGAGAGATTTTTGCGACTCGTATCCGGTAGAGTTGTAATTTGGTAGGGTTGTTTGGGGACGCTAAATTCTGATAGAGTGGTTATCGAGCAGTGAAAGTGTGCGCAGAGTTGTATAAATTGTATAAATGAGTTGTGTAAATGTACAGAGTTGTATAAATGTATACCATTATTCCAATCTCTCCGTTCTACGCAATTTCTCAGACGGTCTAAATGCGACCTACTGTCGGAAAATGATTACGAGAAATTCGACTATGTCACGATACATGTGTATTTGGGATAGGGTTGCTTCTGCTATTGTTTGAAGTACGGAATCTTGTTTTCCGGCAACACCAACGAGTAATTCCGATTGAACGATAAACTAGTTACATATACCTGCAGTGTTATACAACGCCACATGGATAGCCTACACTTGAATAATCTGGACAAACATTTGCGAACCAACGCATTGTGCGTGTCATACCGTTATTTGTACTGCATTACACACGTATGACACCAATCCTCCGTCCGAAGCCTTGAGCTTCGGACCATATACGCGGATAGAATCGAACCCTCTGCATTCAATTTTCCCTCGGATATGTTTCAACTCTCTCGTTTTCCCTGGTGAAAGTTTCAGAATTGTGAAAAAAGAGTTGCCTCGTCTACGCTCACAATGTCCGTAGATTCGAACGATTGTACAACGTTGATGCTCCATATATATGGTTGGATTTTTTTGGAGTCATCGAATCATCAAGTATCAGGGTATTCTCTATAGCATTTTCTTGAAAAATTAGACAATCCAGGTGAATTGTTGCTATGGGCAATGGTTAATACAACTACAGTCACTTGAAAGTATTTTAATTTTTGACGAAATTTCAAAATTTTTCGTAAATTGGTTAACAATATAAAAGTGCCGTTTGTAAGTAAATTTAGAGCTTTTATAAGTATATCTAATGATTGCAAGACCGGTCGAACGTGCCAAGAGCGTTATGCACTTGCAGTATCGCGAAACGTGACAAGTCAAAGGTCGGCTTCGAGATTCTGGTATGATATATCCAACAATATAGAGTACCAAGATGCATGCTTGTACCGTGTATCCTATAGAGGTAGGGTACGCGTACGATTGCCAGCTCAATGTCGCGGTAAATCAATCTCGCATACCGGATCGCGCGAGAGAGTTTACGATCTATCGTGGGTCAGCAGCTATCGGCCCTGTGTGTGTCTACAGCGTACACACCATGTATATTACTATATACGCATTTAATTACCAAGCATTAGATTGCAAAATCACGAAATCATGTCGTCACGACTTTTTTCATTCAGTCGCTTGAGCTCGAAAAGTAATTGCACGTAAATAGAGAGGGTGAAAAGTTTTTTTTTTCAAACTCGAATCAAATTAATTTTTGCAATTTTTTTATCTCGACTAGATCTGGCGGTGCTCAATGTGTAAATCTCTCTTTGCATTGTATTTCCTGTTTAATTTCTTTCCTCTTACAAATACGTCATGGAAGTAATCTGATGAACGCTCATCTGTGGTGTTATTAGAGTGAAATTGGACACCGCAAGACTTCATCTCGAAAGGTGGGATCGATATATACCAAGAGAGGTCTCGACATGCACATGCAGTGGGTGATTATTGACGCGCGTTTACATATATATAAAGCCGATGCTGAATGATTTTGCAATGGATCGCGAGGCAAGGTCGATCGAATTATCAGTCGTGCAATATCCACCAAGGTCCTCGCTGACAGGATTGTATTTGTACGAATCTTGAGGTGTTTATGGTCTATTAAAAATGTTTAGTATATAGATAACTAGATGTGTATCTATATACGTGTGTATGTCTATGCATGAGGTATTTCATCTGATGTGTGGAAATGAGATTTTCACGATCAGGTCAATTCTCAAAGGGTTTAGGTGAATAAAACAAGTTTATAAATAAGACGGAATGTTTTTTTTTTTAATTTTGATATATTTCGTGTAGTCACCATTTATGAATCAAGCAGTGCTCAGCAATTCTTTTTCCCAAAAATCCTCCCGCCTTGTATGGAATACTAGATATACAACAATTATTTGCCTATATGTGGGTAGGCTTAATTTTGCAAAAGCCAGCGAGAATCTGATAGAGCCAAAACCAGAAGGTCGAAGCCGGAAGTGGGAGAGCGTACAGCGAAGAGAACATTGTAGGTATGAGGGATCATGAATATCTGGAACGATCGATAATTGATTTGCAGCCCTTTTTCGCGAATTACCGAGGAACCGAGGAGGGATCGAAAATAAACTTCGACAGACCAATTCCGGGAAGCAGAGTTGCGATAGAAAGGACCGAGCAAGGCAAATATTGAAACGCAATCAACATAGCTATTTTCATTGTATCTTGTATTCTCATCATAAATTTATCCACTCTGGCATAATTTTATAAACAAAAAAAAGACTCTGGGATCCCAATGAAGGAAAACATTGCTTTTTCCTTGTCTAAGCATTCAGTAGGGCACTCACCGTTTTGGAACAAAATTTTCGTATCGCTATAATTGTCTCGTCATCGATCCAACAGTAACCGCGCAAACATTGACATCCGCGTCGATTGAAAGAGTGTCTTTATAAGCGCCAACTTATATTCATTCGCTTCTCTTGGTTCCGCATATACGCGACACGCGTGGGTCGGTGAACTTGCTCCCTCGCGCTATCGTGGTGCAAAGGCGGGGCATCAGCTTCGACATTGTTGACGATACAGATACTTTACGTATACACATATATATCACGAACATTCGTATAAAAATCCTAAGATGAAAATACGATCGGTCGGATTATAAAAAAAAAAAAAAAAATCCAGATATACTTGCTCAATCCGACTCGCATATATGCACACGGGTGACATTTATTACCACGTGGGGAGTACTGTTATAGTTATAGTCGATATACACATTTTATGGTATACGTTCACGCGTAATGGGGTATGCGAGGAGTGCGACGAGATGTTGGCTTCAGTCAAGACACTTTGAGATGGATGACTACGAAAATACACGTGTGGCCAAGGTAACATAAAAATGTAAGCGTTAGGAATTTCCGTTGGAGATCACTATGGAATGTCGATCTACCCTCATGTATCCGGGGTTCTATACTTTCCTCACATGGCAAGTCTTTTTTGGGTCAAACAAGTACCCGCAAGATACTATGGTCGTGTGCGTGTATGCGCAATATTATAGATACAGGACAAAGATCGACGTCTCTTTGCGACAATTGTCCTAACGAGATCTGCGATAATTCAGCGCCTGGTCTATGCATAAAACGACGTGACAGTGGCAGGCGTGGTCGTCTAGGGAAAACTGGGGCTACTCGACGCACTTATCATGTTTGTTTTACCTACAATACGAGAAGAGACTTGGTGGCTTAGAAAGCGAGCGGCTAACGTAACCCTGGAACGAGGTGCCTCGTGTAACCCCTTACGAGATTAAAATACAATTTTAGTTGCAAATCACACACTGGGCTTAAAAAAAATTGGACAGTCGGTGATTTTTAAAACTATTGAGTATTAAATATGAATTAATAAATAAGTTCGTTGTTATTTCGCAGATAATAGCACTGCATTACTCGAAAAATGAGCGATAAAAGTTATTTTTCACCTGGTGGAAATAAAAATTTGACATGTCTTTACACACTTTCAATTTATTTAGAACCCTTGTATTTAGAAAATTGCCGTTCACTCTCATACAATTTCCTAAAATTTCACCTCGCAAAATAATGGAAATATCGCTAATGCATCAAGCAATCCCAGTTTCCCTTACATATCTGCATAATTTAGTATTTTATTTGAATAAGCCAGCGTAGTCGTTTGTTACGGTGTCATGGTGCCTCAGAGAAATTGTTTGAGTTACGAAAAATGTATTCTTCAAAATTTAAAAAAGTTCAAACTTACAAAATAAAAGAAAATCTTGAGATACTTTTCGAGATTAAAATAGACCAAAGTATCGATAAAAAGTTCTGCATGACTTTACATACGGCATGTTTTATCGTTATCGTACGTAAGGGTTATATCTGTATTTTGTATTCATTTTTTGCAAAAATTAATTTACAAATACGTGCATGCTCTCTATGCCAGACCCCGTTTCGATATTAATCGTATGTCGATAATGCGAGAGCACTCGAGGGGGGAATGAAAAATATATACATGTGGACATGCTTTATCGGGATGAATGGCCGAAGGCTTCGCAACGATATTCTATTTTCATTTTGGATGAAAGGTGCTTAGTAATTTTCAACGCAAATAATTCGGATAACTCGTTTGCATCCGCAATATGATGGCGAGACTGAAAAATCATACACATTCACGTTCTCGCGTATTCTCCGATTGCCTTTGCATCGCTTAACCCTTTGCAGTACTCGATCTGCATGTCAATATACATATCTGGGCAATAAACGGCTGCGTTAATCCTCTTTCACGTATAATCGCTGTTGTATAATGGAAAACCCGTAACTACGTGCCAGATATGCACTATGCCTGAGTAAAACATAAAACGAATGATTGGGATGCTCTCACTCAGCTCATGTAGCGTATGAGCAACCGGAAACACTAATGTCGCATATGTCGTTATACAGCTGAACGCAGATTTATTGCGAATTATTCATCGTGTCGTTACACGGTCGGAAAATTTTATTGTAATTTCCTATTCCACCTTCTGTTTATATTATTGTTATGCAGCATTTCAAATAAATTGCGACGAACTGCGCTATGGAACGTTCTTTATCACATGTCGAATAACGTATAATTAGTACGAGTTTATTCGTACTGCGTAATTTAATACGTAATTTAATTGGATATATCTATAATTTTAACATTTGAAACGATGCCCACGGGACTCGTAAATGAACCATAACGTTTAAACCCGATGGGGAAACTTTTATACAGAGCCACAATATAATCGCCCAGACAATGCAGTTTGCGATTTTCTCGACAGTCTCGATCTCGCTTGCGTGGGCAATGCCTTACCTAAACGGATGCACAATTTAAAACTACGACGACGCAACAACGAAGAGATTAGCGTGACCCGTTGCCCACGCCCCACTTATAATATAACTATGCATCTATTCTACCTCCTGTTATGCACCTATAATACTTTTCGCAAGCTTTTCGCAAGGTCGTCCCGGTGCGATGACTCGAACCATCAATGCATTGCTAGACTATCTTCTCACGTCCTTCGATGGTATCCCCATCTCATTAGGATACGGATAAGCTACTAATCACCTGTGACGAAGCAATTTTTTTTTTTTTAATAAGCTGATACACGAAAAAAACACTCCTTACAAGCGCCAGTTATAACGATAGTTAGATCGCAGATTGTAACGCTTTATAATCAGCTGTAAGTTTTTTTTTCGTCATGCTAATCTCAATAATCATTAATACACCTATGTGTTCACCTATCATCTAAAATAGTAGCAAAGCGGATGTAAACACATGGTCACTCAGCAGCAATATAAAATGTCACCGTGCTGAAGGACCTTACGCTGACCAGTTTCCATTAGTGTGCGACAAAGTGAGCGAGAATAAATGTACAATGGAGTTGCGACGTGACCTGAAGGGAGGGGGTCAATACCTACGAGAAACTAACACACATATGGATATTATAGCCGTACTATTGAATTGATGCTGATAAGAGGCCTTGGTGGTGCGTTGGTGCTGCGAGACCCGAAAGGCGCAAGTAAGACGGGTGAGAGCAAGAATGTTTGGCATGTTTTGCCCCGCCCAGCTCCAACAAGTACAAACGGTTTATCCAGCTATAGAACAGACAATAGAGTCTCCTATAAAAGCTGGCGCAACCGGAGTACTCAACAGCACATCATCGTTATCCGTCTACAGGCAACAGGTCTACCGCAACGAATACTTTCGACAACGAGTTATCTCTAAAACAATATTCAACAACCATCCAAGAATGTGCAGTCAGGTAGCAATATTGTTGGTAGCGAGCGTTGCGATCGTTTCGGCAGCCCCTTCCGGTCTCTGGGGCCATGGCGCGGCACTCGCTGGTCCCGTTTTGGGTCCTGCTGCACTAGCTGGCCCAGGAGTTGGACCAGTATCGCTTGCTGGACCCGTTGCTGGCCCAGCAAGGATTTCAGGGGCCGTTGACGGTGGTGCAGTCGTCACCGGTTCAGTAGCCGGTCCATCTGTTGTTTCCGGAAGTGTGGTCGGTGGAACTGCTGTTCTCGGACCAGCTGGACTAGGCTGGGGAGGCTATGGATTGGGCGGACATGGTTGGGGACTTGGACTAGGTAAGCTTTTTTGATTAATGTAATTTTTTGGTGAGCAATAAATGGTAATTAAGGAATTATTTTGAATTCAACAAGAGACCAAGTAACAATATAATTTTTACGCTCTTTCGAGCGTTTTAAAATAGCTCATAATTGAAGTAATGTTCGTTACAGTGAAAACTTTCTGCAAAAGAATGGAGCGAAGAGGATAGTAATTAATTTTTATTGTAAACAGGAGGTCACGGTGCCGTTCTAGCTGGACCCGCCGTTGGTCCTGCAGCCATCGCCGGTCCCGTTTCCGCTCCCGCAATCGTTGCCGGACCTTCCGGCAGCATCATTGCAGGCTACGGTGGTCACGGTGGTGTCGCTCGTGGATTTGCCGGGGGATACTGGTAATCTTCTTACGGATTCAAAGAGTCGAAATAACTAGACGCACCTCGACTGATCATCAGCAGCCAATCAACGACCTCACGGACCTCAGCAAACACGCCAATCAACGTTATGATCTCGTTCATTCATATATAATACCGTTAGAGTACCTCACGCTACGTTCAGAATTTTCTTTAAATGATACGTCGTTTGTTCTGTGTGTACATATAGAAAATGTTGCATACATGTTACACCATATAAATGTAATCTCCTTACAATAATAAATGCATATGCCACTACGAAAATTAATATACCTCTTGCAAAGTCGCACTTTATCTCATTGTCAACGGAGTCAATATTTGGTGCATCATTGGGACTGTCTGATGATATTTTGCGTGTGAGAGAATTTTGTATAATGATAAAGATTGGATTGCCACGAGACAACAATAGCACATCGTACATAAATCGACATCATTGCGATTCTAGCCAGGGTCTCTGCTCACGTCTGTGAAGAGATCTTTATACAATCCGTCGTTATTCACCTTTCAACTATCAACTATGGGGGTGAAGCACGAGGGCGTGAAATCGTGAAGTAATAGAATCTCGACGAGACTCCCGAGATTTTGCTGGGATCCGAGGCGACAATTCCATAGCTCTTTCGTGTGCTTCGCATCGCACCCTCACGGATAATACCTTCTCTGTCGCTATACACACTATCGTATATCGATAAATTGCTAGTATGGTACATAATGTACGTGCCAAAACCGGCACCGACCAACATCAACGATCGTAGCAGAGTAAGTATCGTTGATACTTCCATATTATATATATACGTATATTTTTCAATGTGAATTATCCATGTTATATGTATTGTACACATATACTATATTATACAAATTCTGCGTATAGTACAATTCAATGGTATAGGACCTTATCGAGTCTGACCTGTATTTCGAGATCGATTGTGTCGACAATGCGAGGTCTCGGGCTTTGGGAGCGTGGCGATATCGGGCGTCTGCAGTAATTGTCGGAAATTGCTTTAACGCCAGTCCAATCAGTCGAGTATTCTCTGTGTGACGTAGGATGAGAAGGAGAACGGGAGATAGATGGACGGTAAAGCTCTCCGAGGCTATGCGGTGATGCTCATGGTGTGCATCCCCGACCCAATATCCGATATCTATAATAGAGAGTGTATATACGAGCTTTTTCCGTCTTCTTTGTCAAGCGACGAATGGAACGAACCCAGTCTCCAGGCCTGACTTCCATCAACATCCGGGTTTTCGTTCGAAATTTCTTGTGGTGTATAGCTTCATTTAAAAATTTTTTATTATCATTATTCCTTTTCATCTTCTCAGTCGTCGACTCGTTGCATCAATCTCGATTTTCTATCAAGTTCGCGACAGAGACCGTGACGCAAACGCAACTCATATCGAGTATTCCCTGACCAAAACTCCGAGATGATCTCACTACTGAATTACAAGTTTTATCGGAACGCGTTTTACCTACCCCATGATCCACCGTGAACTTTCTTCATTCAAGAATTCACTATGCGTTCAAAGAAATGAGAAAAATAATATCAAGAATAAATGAACAACTACTATGGATAGATCGGTAGCAGAAAGTTGATAAATTACAAATTATTGGCCTAGTTCTTATGCGTTGACAATTCGATTACATATAGATGTATAAAGAATGAGACATTTATACTCCTGGTATATATCATGGGGCACTAACTTACGCGATTAATTGCGTTTAGACTTTAGACTGACAGTACGTTTTAAATTGTCCCCTTATTAGCCAATTTTCCAGAAAGGAAAATTATTTCACAGCTACTTTTCTGAAAATTTTCATTTTCAGTTATATAAAAAAGTGTAGCTATCACTCCTCAGTAAATGTAAAATGCTTAAAAAAACATTTACCGAGGCACTGATCTCACAGTTTACTAATTGTAAAGAAGCTATGTTGACGCGTCAAGCATTGACGATCTACTATACAAGGAATACAGGCAACGATACTCCACCTATTAATCGCAAAAGTGGAAGAAAGAAGGGTAGGGATTACTTTATGGAGTTAACTGGAGTTTTCATAGGTCAAGGCATCCATGTGAATAACATTTTCAAAGATAATAGCATGTCGGCATGCCCGTATTTCCTGAAAAGCTAACGGAACGTTGCATACAAATATCAACATCCAGTATAGGTGTGTACACGATCAAGGTTAGTGGGGCACTATAAAAGCTTATTACGGAGGGTAGGTGAGCACAGTATTCAAGCAAAAGTTCTTGCGATCATATTGAAAGACCAGTTCAAGAAGAATCAACGATGAAATTCCTGGTAAACGAGGTTAAAAGGGAAAAAAATTAGCCATGGTGCTGGTGGTACGTCGATAATTAAATATAATTTCCCCCGGTAGATCGTTTTCGTAGCAACAGTGGCTGCGGCTTCGGCTGTCCCCAGTGGAATTCTTGGCTTGCACGGCCTCGCTGGTTGGACTGGTACGGTTATCGGGGATGCGAGTATTACCGGACCTAACGTGGGTACAGCTACCGTAGCTGGACCCGTCACTGGTGGTTCAGTAGTCTCTGGTGCAGTTGCTGGGCCAACTCTGGTAAGGGGAGCCGTTGCTGGGCCATCCGCTATCGTCGGATCCGTCGCTGGGCCGACTGTAATATCTGAACCATCGCTTGGAATATCCGTCGTTAATGGTAAACCAAACTGCTCAGCACATTGAGGAACAAAAGAAAATTGAACGCACTGAAGCTCTCATGGTACTGATGAAGAACCGTGGAGCTAACGTTGGCACAAAAATTCAAAAACTTTTTTCAATTTTCACAGGTGGTTGGGTAGATCACGATGCATGGGGGCATAATGCTCTCGTCGCAGGACCTCAAGTCGGCACTGCCGCAATCGTAGGACCCGACTCTGGCTCCGTTCTCGTTGCTGGACCCGGTGGTGAATCGATCTCCACTCACAGTTCCGGGCATGGAGCTATTCTCTCTAGTCTTCATCACGGTGTCCATGGCCTTTGGTAGAGTCTTGTGTCTTGTGATTAGAAGAAAAAAGAGATTCTACGGTCTTGACATTGCCTTGCCATCGAAACTTCATGTAATATTATACCTACTTCCCATTTCCGGAAAAAACTGTCTCTTAACCCAGTTACATGTTTTCAAATAAATGAATTGTTTTACGAATTTCTGCATATTTATTATTTTTTATTCATCGTTATTACGTCGTCCTGTTCTTTCAATGACATTCTTTCCTTAATATAGTGATCTTGGTTAATTTTACAACCACATTTTCCAATAAAATTACAGACCTCATTTTAAGTACAGTAGCTTACTCGATGACTAGAAGCAGTGTGACTGGATTTTTTTTTGTTTCTGCTTCCGCTCTACCCGTGGATCGTTAGTTGAGTGAAGCCAGAAACACGCACCATTAAGGTTGCTGAACGATACTAACGAATCATAGATAGAATTGATAACAAGATTAATCTTGATCAGGCAAATGCATTGTATCGATGTTACATAAAATGTTAAGATGTTCCATTCTCTGCAGTTTTATCCTAGCTAAATATCGTTAAGGTTGTTGCTAAGAATTATGGAGGTCACCTGATTTTCTTGAAGCTTTACTGTCCATTAGATCGCTTTTCCGGTGTGTATAAAACTATATGTCAAGGTGTCCATTTCGTTTTCAAATGATTGACCGTCAAAGTTGGACGTTTTAGTATCTGATTTATGAAAGTATCAAACTCGTTGGGTACCTATATATAAAATATCGCATACAGATATCAAAACTGATGTGGCCTAAACATGTATCGATACCAAGAGAACACTTTGAAGAAGAATAAGATACATGTTTACCAGAGGTTATATTTTTTTTTTTTTACACTGACTGAAATGAAAGTTTTGCTTTTTTTTGCACACTGTCTGCCACAAACAACCCGTGTCGCACAGCTCCTGCCCCTCGCTAGTTTTTATCGATAGCACTTGAAAAAATTTAAATCCTGCTGATTACAACAACTTCAGTGGCAATGAACGATGCGTTTATCTCTACTTTTCGATTCTTCATCGACCATCCGCATATAAACGTATATTCAATATTCAGACAAATCGACTTTATTTTTGTTGGCTCCGGTTCTTTTCAGAGGATTATATGGAATATATTCGAGAGATGTGCCAAATCCCACATTCTTTTAACGCCTAAAACATGGAAAATGAAAAATAGAAAGTACGAACGTCACAAAAACTCATAATTCAAATGGAAACAAAAGGTTTATCTTCAGAGGCCTTATTCCTTCTCATTGAAGTAGTGAGCTGAGCTTGAGCAAAGATTTTTTTTATACATTTGGAGCCGATCTGCGGGTTGAACCCATCGAAATTTTTTTCAACCCCAAACAAGCAGCACCCTAATATTAAATATATATAAACACGTATTTGCCTGAAGCTTTGCGATTGACGAATGATCACCACTTGCGTCATCATTTTTACTGGCTTTTACAATAAAATTTTGAAAATGTACAGCCTGTACAGAATTCAACTGCGTCACTGGGACGGAAAACATTCCCGGACGACCAGATTCACATTTAATCACGCCTCAATGATGGGCGCACGTTGGTCACTGGTACATTTCAACTGAAAGTTCGAGCGACCGAGAGAACGGGCGACGAATTTGTAGGGTCCGTTTGCTTCGCATTGTCCAATGCGATCCCCTGCCCACTGCAATCGTGCACTGACTATACAACCATACATGACCGCTACAACTGGTCCTTTTGGCTATCCTATAACCAATTATTTTGGTAAAAATATTTCAACAATTCATAAACGAGGTTGGCAGTTTTTTCGTGCACAACATAACCAAGCTCCATGGATCCCATTAATTAAATATTAGCGGTATTGAATGTTAATTGTCCGAATAAATGCTAAATATAAATATGCAAAATGAAAATTCGCGTAAATATTAGTATTGATTATTATTGTTACTATTATTATTGGTCAGGAGAATTGTAATATAAAATGAAATATTGCGTGTTTGAACGTTCAATAATGCACTACTCAATGATTGTTGGACTAGAATTATCTAGGAAATGAAAATCTCGTGACGTTTGTTCCTTGTTACTGCTAAAAAATTTCGCGTCATTTTCGAATCGTTGAATCGAGAAGTAGTAACGAATATTATACGCTACCCAGATACACAATGGGGCACTGCATTCATAAAGAAATTATTACGAAACGAGTGGAGAAATTGCGAATCCCCTGTACACGGAGTTTTTATGCGAAACTCGAGATTATTGAACTATTTACCGATGAAAAGATCTGTCATTCGTTCCCTGTGTCGTATGAATGAAAAATTGCTCAACAAAAACCATGTAGCGAGTCGGCGAAAGAGTCAAGAGAACCAGCTATTACAAAGCTGTTTTTCCCATCAAGCGTAATATTTTGAAAGATCGAATTAACTTTGGAGTGCGTCATTTATTTTTTGTGCTAATTATAAAGCTGAAGCATTTGTAGAAATACACAATGGATAATTCGTTAGCCGATAGCGCGTGGCGATGCGAGATTGGGATAGAATTATAGACTGTACCAATATTCTTCCGGCAAAAAGTTTATCGATACATTCAAATTCCAATTAAATGTCGCACAGTCAACCACACCCAGTATATGAAACATGAAGGAGTAATCTCCACATCGCGAGTTAATGCGTACGGGGTTAAATCAACACGATCAAGGCTATCTACCATTTGCCGAGATATAACGGTTATCGTAGCTCTGTATAAAAGCCGAGACATCAGAGGGGTTGAGCATCAGTCAACGCCGACGGCTAACAACAGCACTCAGTTCAACTGACCGAGACAGCATCCGGATCAACCATGAAGGTCTTGGTAAGTCGAGGAGAAGAACGATACGTCAGGCAATGTCAGCATTGTAATTGAACACTAATGTCTCATAGCGGAATTGTGAACACTGCTTGAAAAGACGCGGACGATCGAGAGAACCACGAATGAAAACCATTTTTACAGTTACCGGAGAACTATTATGCTCAGATACCTTTTTATATAGTTTTATGGATGTGATACAATTTAAATATTTAAACATTTTCTGTTTTTTTTATGAACGCAGTTTATCATCGTTTTGGTAGCAGTTGCGACGTCCGCAACCCCCGAACGTCAACGTCGTTCTCTCGGTTGGGGCTGGGGAGGATGGGGACACGATGGAGCCGTGATTCTCGGTGGTCTTGGACACGGAGTTGCACTTGCGGGACCTCTTGCACCTGCGACCGCCGTAATCGGGCCCTCATCTCCTTCCGTCGCTGTACTTGGACCCGCGGCTCCCAGCACTGCGGTCATCGGTCCCAGCTCTGGATCAGCCGCGGTCGTTGGACCAGCTCCAGGTAAGGCACATAATGAAACTTAACATGATGGTAGGGATGGCGAACTTTACAATAAATGATTAATTTTGCAGGAGCCACAGTTGTCGCTGGACCGTCTGGATCAATCGTTGCTCCAGGACACGCCGGACACGGGGCTATAATTTCTACGGCAGGACTTCTCGGCTCCCATGGACTTTGGTAAATGGTTGAAGCGAGGATCATCAAGTCATTCCATATAAAAACACGCAGGAATCTACTTTCGAGCTTACGATAGCTGACGATTGCGAATGAAATTATGTGTCTGATGTTCGGATTCTCACAAGCTTTCTCAAGGAACTACGTCGACAGCCAACGTTTTGATAAAAATTCTGTATTCACTGCCTGGAAAAAAATTCTAAAAAAATAATAATCTCTGCATCATCAGAAGTATTTGAAATCGTAATAACTCGTATATATTTTGTAATTCTGCACTTCCTTTATTCTCATTTTTCATTTCCGTTGAAAAGTTATCACGGTCCTATAAGCGTTTCCCTGTATTTGCACGATCGATCACTACTCGACAGAATGGCAACTGTGCTTATCCATCGAGTGACCTCTCCCTGCCAGATAAGTTCTTCTCTACCACAAAGTTTTTCGTTTCCACGGAATTCTATAGGTGAGATCGTCCAACCGAAAGTCTTTCAATATCGCTATTCAATTCATTCCATTTTTTTTTGCCCTGGTTCGGCCGATACACTCGAAGGAGTTGAGTGAAAATTCTCGATACGAATGAAAGAACATATTTAATACAATATGAGATATACATATAAGATGGTTCTGTAGCTAGAGCTAGAGCTAGAGCAAATGGATTTTTTTCTCTAGGGTATGGATCTTTATGTGGGCAGGAAACATTCACTTGCCCATGCGGAGTATTATTTCAATAAGCATACCAACCACCTTACAATTTTTATTTCAAAACTTTGCATTGTATATAAGAATAATGAACGCAAAACAGTTGAGCATGATAATGAAAGTATTAAGGAAGGTTTCGGTTTGGTTAGGCCAAAAATGTTCAATTTTTCACAAATTTTTTATGCGAAAAATATTAAATATAGAATCTTCATATTTGGTATGTTCACTAAGCGGTCTTTATTCAACGTGATAATATCTTTAAAAGTTTAACAAAACATGGTATTGGGAGTGGGAGAAACCACGTATGTCGGTGCACCGGCGATGATATTCTTCGCTTGCGGAAGTCTTAAGTCCTGGACAGGTGATCTGAAACCAAAAAAAAATTAAACATATTTTTACTTTGTACAATATTGTGAATAAGTTGAACTAGAATCAAGAAGAAACATTGAAAAATAAAAAAGTAGTAAGTGATCGAAGGGGAAGTTTAGTTTTTTTAGTAGTTTTAGTTACAAAAACTGAACTTCCCCTTCAATTGCTCACGATTTTTTTATTTTTCAACGTTTCTTCTCCATTCTAGTTGCACACAATATTGTACAAAGTAAAAATATGTTCAATTTTTTTGCTACAAATCACCTGTCCAGGACTCAGGACTTGCGCAAGCAAAGAATATCTTCGTCGGCGCACCGACATACGTGGCTCCTCCCACTCCGAATATGACATTTTGTTAAACTTCTAAAGATATTATCATGTTGAATAAAGAACGCTTAGTGAACACAAAAAATATCAATATTTAATATTTTGTGCATAAAGAATTGATGGTGAAAAAACGAACGATTTTTGGCCCAACAAAGTAGAAACCTCCCTTAAGGTAGTCCTCGTGCTACAATAGTGCGAGAAAGTTTCCTATGTACCACATGATAAAAATATACACGGCGCTAGTGGTCATATGCAGCGAACTTTAGATTGAGTCTGTACAGAAATGGCTGTTACACGTGGAACCGTGTATATTCAAATACATTCAAACCATAGAATGTGCAGCTTACGCGTCGAATTTTCATTCATATTGCATTCTTTTTGTGATCGTCGTTCGTAAACGAAACGGTTAATCATTTTTTTCCTAACATGTGAATAATAGTCTTCTCCCGTCTACAATTTTTATTATCAAAATTTGGTTACGCATTTAGTTGTAATATTTAAAAAACCGTGCTAGTATCAGGGTACATCAATGCTTGCTATATGCTCTACACGTAATGATTGCTAACCTTGACATTGAATATCTCAAGTTGGGAACGGTCAATCTGCTTCAAATTTCACGAAAAGTTGGGTACTAGCATTCTCTTCGTCCACTATAATTTTCAACAAATTCTCATTATAAACGCATGCATTTGCACGAGGACTACCTTAAACGTCCTTATTTGTGTTCTAGCATGTATCGCGGCTCGAAAGATATTAACCGCGGTACCCCACGACATTTATAAGCAAAATAGGATTATATTTATATTTTTTTAATCTAAAAAAATAGTACTCGTGGTCTTCCAGTGAACAGTGGCAAAGAAATAATTTAGAAAAGCAACATAAACTGCTCGGATAAGAAATTGTCGGGAATCTTATTATGTAGATTAGAAAACATCGACCTATTTCAATAATTATACACTGAAAGTTTTCATGCAAGCCAAAGGAGAAACCACAATTGATAGTAAGATCAAAATGATATTGCTTGAGCTGAAGATGCTTGTGTTAAATGTGGTAAACAATAAAATATACGCATTTGGATGCTAATGCATCCGTCTTCAGCATGCGTCTATTCGTTTCCGTTTTCCTATTTATATATTCGAAATAAGACCTCGAGCCCAGGGGAAAAATCTAATCCGTCTATAAAATCTGTCCAACTAAAGCCCTATTTGTTCGATTTTGTATTGAACATTCGCATATGCAGAAGTCACTTGTACAATGGACGCGAGTATGGACATTTACTTTATTTTTTCAATTAGTGCACATGGACCTGGCGGGACTCTAAATGTGCTCTTAGAATACAATAATATACCTAAAATTGTTTTGAAAATATATCCTAAATTTCAAACGTTTGTAGATGAATGACAACTTCACGCTAGTAACATGCACAATGAAAAAATCATGCCAAGCTATCATAACAAAGATTTTTCGTATCCATTTAGTTCTCGGCTTCGAGAATATTTTTGTACATTCGGTAAGAAGACTGAATCTCATTGCATAGTTGACGTAAAAGAAATCGTTGCCCAATAGAACACGTGCTCAACACGTGCTCTTCTTTAAAAAAGTCTGATATCGTAGATCGCAAGAGTATATTCATTACAAGAGGATTGTGATGCAAATCGTAATTTATTTCATTCATTTCACTTAATATGAGTACAAAAGGAGGGTTTGCGAACAATTCGATCTCATATGAGTATATTAACCCTATCGAATGTCTCAGAGCATAATTAATTGTGCTCGAGCTACGGTATACGCATCAAAGTGATGAAGATTCGTGGCATTGGCTGAGGTCCGTTCGGTAATTTCGTAAAATATACCGAGAGGCAGTGGAGAGCTTTCACCAGCCCCAGAGTCCGTGAGATACGACAGCATGGCCCCATGGATTAGTGGCAGAGACAACCGTACCAGCAGGTCCAGCGACTACAGTGGCTCCTGCAAGAAACATGATCGTATTGATAGTCAAATACAAAAATAGCATTCTATTGCTCTATGGAGAGTCTGGATCGTTCAAAATAGTGTCTCACGAATGAGACAAAAAGCATTCGAATGAAAATTCTATTCTAAAAATTCAAGCATACCGTGTCCAGGTGCAGCAATAACTGCACCTCCAAGGGTATGTCCCAGTACCGCGGTGGCTGGTGCCAGGAGTGGAACACCCAAAACGCTTCGGCGTTCCCTATCAGGATGAGCCACAGTAGCCACAACCATGGCAACGAGAACGACGAACTGATGGAAAGCCCGAAAAATATTAGTACGAATATAATCGACAAATTATACGTATTTCTATAAGGCGCGAAAACTTTAAATTATTTTCTTCAGTCGAAGACGTATTTACCAGGCTTTTCATGTTGAATGAGTATTCGCTGAGTGATGCTCTTTGGACTGATAATAAGAAGGAACTGATGTCAATCCTTTGGTCGTATCCAGCATTTATACTTGTCGCCGAGAAGAAACGATACATTTGCTCTCCTCCCTTCGTTCAGACCTGTGGTTACACAAGTTTACCCTATAGCAGTTTGTCAATACCACATTCCATCCATTCACAATAATTCAGTATATCAGAATATCGCTTAGGTGTGGTCGTCCACCGGGAGCGATGTTTCAATCGGAAAAACCAGAAACTGGATCTCTGGTGGCTCTCTGTTATAATACGATTATCGATAAGAGTATCAGTCGCGTCTGAAAGTATATTTTAATTTTATGCTAATGAAAACGTTCTCGCGCATAAGTCCATAGTTTGCCGCACCGTGATATACGTAACGAGAGGGTTATATCTTGCCTTCGTAATGAATCCGGAAGAGCTATATACAACGCACATGTATACTTGATTTTTCATTTAATTTGCATCAGAAGCTTAACATATAAGGTAATTAATAAGGAATTCTACGGTTTGCTAAAAAGCCCCATAATTGTAATTTACGCCACTGGAGAGAGAAAATTAAAATTCAAGGAAAACTGCTCTATTATAATATCCAACGGTACATCTAATCGAGATCAATCGTGACAAAAGGTCGACGAGAGTACAATATTTTCAAAAGTGTGTTTCATTAACGATTCAAGTTCAAGAATACCTTATGCGAAGCCAGACGCGAGACTACTCGATATCTAGGACAACGGTATATGAATCGAAATTATTTGCAGCATCACGAATCAGTAGTCAAGTTGGTGTTTTTATCGACAATACTCCTCAGTGACTAAAGGACACTACAAAATCGTCGTGATGTTCTTGGTAATTTCTTTGTTTCGTTTCATGTTTGAGTGCGTAATTATCTAATCATTTGGAAGCATCGCCCGTTAAATTTTACCCTCTTGGCGCATTTTCCAGTTCGCAGCACTTTTCTTCATTTTTTACTCAAGAGTTCTCTTCCTTTACCCACCCTCTCTCTCTCTCTCTCTGCATGTACTGCCTGCACATGCTCTTATGGGCTAACCCCCAGAGCTAAATATATATATATCTATCTATCTATATATCTATCTCTCTCTCTATATCTCTCTGTCTCTCTCTGTCTCTCTCTCTCTCTCTCTCTCTCTCTCTCTCTCTCTCCCTCTCCCTCTCTATCTGAGAAAAGAACGAAGCACAGTTTTTTGTTAACATCTGGAGGCTGACGAACCAAGATAGTTTTCGTTTTCCGTAGAAGTTAAAACCGAGAACACAAGAAAAACCAGAGAGATTCTAGTATAAAGTACGAAGTAGAGCTCAGAAGGTTGGAAACAAAGAGTTGCATTTTATATATATATATATATGTATATATAAAGGCTAGCGTGTGTAATGTGTATATAGCCGCGAAGAGACTAAAAGGAATCCGAAAACGTGTGCGAAAGAACGATGCCAATGTGAAGTTCTCCAGCTTCAGGCGCACAACTTCGTTCATCGACTTTCATCTCACTCGAAAGATCAAAGCTTCTGCGGAATATTGACGTTTTACTTTTTTTCTCTATCCAGTTTTTCTTCTATCTCTTCTTTCACCACTTTTCATTTTACCATCTTTATATCGAGTGCCTCGCGAGAAATCTGTGCTGAGAACTCTCAAGACACAGTTTTCACTTTATGTACGCGTGTGTGTATGAGCTACGAAAACCGACATATGCGTATGCGGCGATGAAATATGAAGAATGTGTACACCTAGCCCACAGAGTTTCATATTGGCTTGTATTAGGGATATAGGTAGCTCGCGCGTGTATATAGGTACTCCTGTACAATTTTATGTATATAATATATTATATACGGTCGTACCCGTTCTTGCATACACTCCAATAGCAAGAAAAATATGTGATATATAAGAAATGTAGTAAACTTTAAAAAAAAATCTTTTAAGCTCGTATGCATGGTGTCTCATCTAACTACACAATTTCAATTTTTAATATTTTTGGCTGAAACTTGGATTACTTCGTTCGTCAACTTTTTTGGAAAATAAGATATTTCTAGTGACTGTCCCCTTAAAAGGCTGTTAGCCGGAAATAAAAATGATAAAGCGATTAATACAGTAACACAGTACATGAATTGTTTCAAGCAGTAACAAATGTGCACGCGGGTATATTATAAGTACATTGTTCGCCACAATAACATCGGACTGAAACACGTCGTGTTTGTTAAAATTATCCCATTCAATATTACTTCATAGCCTGCCTGACATGAACAAAACACCTGCCAACAAACTAATATGTGCTATTTCAAATTGAGTTACGCGAAATTTGAAACAGTACATCTTACTAGGTACCCGTTGCACGAGCTTGTTTCACAAGCAGAGAGAGAGAGAGAGAGAGAGAGAGAGAGAAGAAGTGCGGAGTGTTATGTCCCATAGCCATAACAGTAAAAAATAGTTATAATATTGCAGCTACAGTTTATTGTGGGTGCGAACGCAGCAGCTCTTCCAGCGACAAAATCTACGAATCACCTGTCACTCGTTAGATTCTATTATTATCGAGTGATGAGAATGTGCATGTGCGATAATGAGGATCACGCCAGAGATACCGGTTATGTCACGTTAATGTCCATACAAGCGGCTTCACGATACTCTAAATGTGAACTACACTTATAGGTGAAAATCATTTTATCGGAATTTAATACACGAGGTCAAAAAGACTAAAATTGAAAAGCCCAATATCAATCAGGGTTATCGGGACTTAGTTCATTATCATCAACACGATAACCCAGTTACTACAGTGCTAATCGAAACTGCATTGTAACAGATCCGTAATCATCCACTATGCAAAATGTTAGGATGATTACAACCTGCTGCTATAGCCAAAGGAAATAAGATTTAAAATACTCTTTGGATATAATATTATATTTCTGAGCCTCGAAGCTATGAAATTCGAGCTAGAGTCAGCTCATCAATGCATATAGCTTCTTGATACGAACCAAATCTTGTATAATTCTCCATGCACGTGAAGCAGACACTTTCAAATGAGAGTATGCTCGATAGCAATATGTCTCGGAAGTTTGAGAATTTTACGTGTTGCAAAGTCGACCTCAGAACTTTACTTAACTATCTATAGATATACCGTACTGCACGATTATAGGACGAGTTACGACTATATAAGTCGTAACTCGATTGAGAGCTTATTATGGTACTGCTGCATCCTTCTATCTATACATATCGAGTGGCAGCGATAAGCCATGCGACGGTTTTATAACAACGCTTATTCTACGTTGCCAGTTCCCCCATCATCTGATACAGTATATGCCATAAAAAATAGCCAATCTATCGGCCAAAGGTTTTTCTATCGGCTAAAGTTTATTCTGTACGTGGAGGGTGGAACAATGCGCTCTATATAAAGCATATCCGATCGCAATAAATACACTCCGCGCATATTTTAATCAAGCCATAAACATCACTGTATTTTCATTAATCTACTCTACAACTTTACGTTTACATCATTTTCAATATATGTGGATTGTATAATAAGAAATTGCAAAGCCTCTCTTATTGCGTCTATTCGCTCTCCTTATCAGCAAAATAGGTAATTTTCATCACCACCTCTCGACAGAGGAAAACTTCAACCATTAAAGTAAATGTCCCTTTTACTGATCGCGTGCCATTAAGCGATGGGGGAACGTTGTTCCATGTTAAATTATATAAGATCCTCCAGTTCCGCTCTAAGGTTATTAATATTAAAGATTGATTCAACAGTCAATATTTGTAGGTTGAAGTATGAAGAATCTATAGATGTCGAATATTAAAATTGCGAAATCTGATCAGCTATAGTGGCACAACTTACGATAGACAGGGATACCTACGTTAAAGTTGTACGGATAAATTAAAAAGCTCTTTCTCTCGCGTTACAAGTTACACGGATTTCACGTATCTTACTATAAAACGTTCGTTTCGATAGCGGAACGTTATGCCCAATATAGACACTGATTCTCCGAATACAATGGTGCGGCTTTCATTCTATTTCATTGCTGTATATAACTCATGGTGGAATCGATTTTTCCTGGCATCCAGTGTCTACGGCAGAGTATGGCTGTATCATGGAACGTTGGGTCTGGTACCACCAGCAACAGGTGTCATTATCACTGCTGGTCCTCTGGGTGCCGCGATCGTCCAACCGTTGGCAATTAGTTCCGAGCCAGCGACAGGTACCTTCGTTGAAGGTCCCAGTTTGGGCACCACTGTCATTAAAAGATCTGTTGCTCGACCTGCCATGATATCAGCTGGGTCTAGTACTGCTACGGCCATTGGGAGTTCTGCCTGCCCTTATCATTAGTCAACGTATTAATGGGCTCAGAAGACAAACAACGAAACTTCACATTCCCTCGAACAATGATAACTAAAATCGGCCTATCTATTATATACACCACACATGGAATATTCTCGAGAGTACTCCCACGATTACAGGATCATCAGAAGAGTATTATTTACGGGTCTATTTCAAGGATTAGTACTGGTAGTGAGTCCGTCTGATGGATTAATCACCGTTACCGGAGGACTGAACGGAATAGCTTTAACATCGGTGGTTGGTCCTTCAATCGAGCCAGTCGTTATTGCTGGACCAAACACTGTCATACCTGCGAGAACTCCTGAGGTCGTTCCTGCACCCGGGGTCGTTGAGATATCTGTTACTAGTATCGGGGTGGTGGGTAGTGCAGGAGGGTCAGTTCTTATCAAAGATATATAAGACATCGTCGATTTGTTGCAACATTAAGCCGAAAAGATCTTCGAGATGGAATGCTTGAATTAGGCATTTCAGGAGCCACAAAATGACCGGACCGCTGGTCCTGTCATTTTGCAAGAAGTTCTCGACAACGCGATACTCGTGAGTCAGTTAGAAGTCAAACTGCTTTGAACTCCGACTGCTCCGATGGTCGTTGCACCGGGGTCACCAAAGGTAGTAGTTTGAGGATCGTGGTAATGTTATGATAGCTGGCCCACGAGCTTCGTTCACTGTCATATCTGTACCACCGGGAACAATTACTGCTTCAGGAAGGAAGTAGGGATAATATTTTATCCCATTAAACGATTATAAATGGAACAATACTAAATGATAAAAATTGTTATACGCTGAAAAAGTTATCTGGCGCAAATTCCTAGTATCTTTACATATCGCTTCATGAAATTCTGTTGCTTACGCACTATGGAAATACAACACAATGCAGGGTGATAGATATAAATACCATTGTCCAATACGCAGCCCATAGAATAACGAGATCCGAACACGTGGCACATACGTTTCAAACGTCCTTCGTGTGCTGACATAGCAATATTCCACCACTCCGCTCGTACGCTCTAGAATTCCGTTATCCGAGAAGGCAAGACATTGCACCAGTTTGTTCCTAGGTCGTGGATACGTAAATTCGCGCGATCTTATACCTATATTTATTGCATATTGTGTATATTCACTCTATGGTAGGATAGTGGAATTAACGAGCAAGGACGTCGGGATATAAATAAGCCGATGGTATTGATACTTCATAATTTATTGGGTCTCCGATCTATCTGAATGTCTGTTACGACTTTATTACATAAAGTTAGCATCATTAATTAAGCAAGTTCCGCTTAAAATAACATGTTTGTTACTCCTTGACTCTTGTTTATTAATAAATCCCTCTACTCGCAGTTTTTGGCTCCAACCATTTCCGATAGTGTTAGGGGATTTTAAGGTGTTTTATCACTTGCTTCAGATTCTATAAGTATCTATCCTTACATAGTATATAAATATACCCAATTCACAATGTGCTTTGAAGATATCCGACCTCAAGAAAGAATACTGCAAGATTGCACAAACCCAATGCAATCCTCGATTTATCGGTTAAGAATTATGTGCTATTCGATTTACGATGAAAACATGAAAATAAAAACTATTTTTCTTCGTTTTGATATTATTGTGTCATTTTTTTTACAAAAAAAAATTCCCATTCTTTGTTCCCTGAAAATCCTAAAGAAGATGAAAATCGACTTGTTCTTATTATTATCACACGCAATGGATAAGGTAACTTCACACAATAATTTTTCAAGAAACGTATATTGTAATATCTTCACGCTTCGTTTCCGTTTTACCTGTAGCTTATACGGATGAATAAGCCAACGGGGAAGATGACGTGCAGCTTTTTATATTCCGCAAATGATGGTGAATTGTCTCACGGGCTTGAGTTATATCTCTGTAGGTAGCTATGTATACCGGAATCTTGGCTCAGGCGGCTCTTTGCAAACGCAGTAAAGGAGAGATGCTATTAAAGTTTATAAGGTGTGTACGAGAATAGTATAGAATTATGGGGGGGGGGGGGGTAAAGGCAGATGCGGGATGTTAGTTGGCGCAACAAATTCGTGCGCCTCTCTCTTCGAGGCGCGGAACAAATGGACGGGTGGTTTATCTCGAGTAACTTCCGTCCGGCTACTGTGGATTTATCTTCGTAATACTCTAACGCCACTCTCGGGGGTTGACTCTCCGCAAGGAGAGTGAAAATACCGTAGTCGAGTGCATCGCGCGCAGCTCTGGATGTGTATATAGCTATAGGTATATATCGTATAAAAGACTAAAAGTGTATATGCGCTTAGTTGAACAAGAAGGCGCTGCGGGTGACCCTTCGCCCCGACCACCGCAAAATGTACAAATTTATATTTCTTGCGCACAAGCACACCCACCGTCTACTTTCAGATATATTTATACTTTTCGTGCCCAAAACTTCTTGCGACTCTCGCGTAAGAAGGTAAAGAGCTAGTATGTATATTTGTATATGTATAACACATACAGTTTGGTCCTGACGTGTGTTTCACGATGTGGCCATCGAAAAACTTTTCTCGCGTCTTCGCAACAACGTAGAGTAAGCTGCACGGTGAATAAGCCACGACAATTCGCGCACTCTCTGCGACGCAAGCTTTCGCGGTTTAAGCCACCAGCTATATCTTGACACGCTTAGCATTTAAGCTAATGGACCAAGACTGCAAACATTTAGTTAGTAGACGGTATAATAAATCCACGAAATAATTGACTACTGTGTGAAAAAAAAACGGACCAACAAATTGCTCTCATTTTCTTTGTAATTTTCATCAAGAATACCGCCTGCGTGCGAAAAGAACTGATACTCACTGGTCAGGTTTGTTTACTTGCGAGAAAAAACATAGAATATTTTTCTTTCAATTCATTAGCTTTAGTTAAAAGAGTTCTTTTTGATCTCGGAAACAGTTAAAAACAGAGGATATTTTTATGGCAATTTCTATCATGTGGTTGATACAACTGTATAACTTAAGAATAGTTATAAAAATACGTAGAACTACGAGCTATCACAGTAGAAAAGGGAAACTTTGAAGAGAATATCTTCAATTTTTCGAATTTTTGATGCAAACTTGTGAGCACAGGGAAGATATTTAATTCACTAAATATTCGCAATTGATATTTGTTTTTTTATTTCAATTACTCGGTCTCAATGTACTTCCGTATTTCTGGACAGGAATTATGATAAGCAGTCATTGGAAAGATTAGATGATAAGAATTTTCACAAAAGTAGAAGTTCCAAGGGTACCAGCGTGTCGAGCTGAGGATATAAAGAACGTTTATAACACAGGTTTTCATTGTTCTACGTGAATCTAAGTAACTGTTTCTAACTGTGCGACGTCCGTATAGAAGAAGCGTGCGATTCAATAACGATTACGTATTTTTCAATGCTCTTTATTCACATATTTTGGTTAAACGTTAGGTTTTTCCTTGCAGGTAGAATGTTATTATAAATCGTTATCCGAATAAGCTCAGGGTGAATAATATTTATCGATTTTCGAAAATCTGGAGCGTCGTTTAACGCCAAGTTGAAAATAAAAATATGTTTATAAAAATATTTTTATCCGATCCGAATACGATCAGGAATCGAATCAGCTATCGCTCCTGCAGCAGAGGCTGCTTCGGAAAGATCAGCTTCCACCTTCCGCACGAGAATCGCCGGAGAAGGTACACTGAACTCCACTTTTATGTCAGGCACAGCCTCACTGAAAACGTTACCTACATTATGGACAGAAGCCGCTGAAATGGATTCACCGGGTTGCCCTACTGTTCCGGATGTGATCGCGTCAACGTTTTTTTCAACATTCTGAAGAAGAAGCACCGGGAGAGGTACACTCGGAACTACTTGTGTGTCAGGGCTGGGGCCACTATTGTCTTTCTCTACAATCTGAATACGCGCAGTAAGAGAAGGGGCGTTATTACCCGGGACATGAAATTCCCTCTCATTACTGGCAAAAGACCCTCGAGAAAATGTTTCGATCGCCGCTTCTGCATCAAGTACGGCGCCGTCAATAATTTCTTCGTCATTCTCGACGAGACTCACAAAATCAGATGCGCTGGATGATTCGGAATGAACTTTTTCCGCATTCTGAGAAAGCGACGCTGAAGTGGATGTTGTGGGCACCACTTTACTACCAGAAACGCCACCATCAATAATTTCTCGCGGATTCTCGGTAAGACTGTCAAGATCTTCAGTGGTGGCTACGAATGAAACGTTTTCCATATTCTGAGTACGTGCAGCCGGAGAAGCTGCAGTGGTAGTCAAGTCAGTGGAATCAAGTTCGATACCGTCAGTAACTTTTTCGGTATTCTGAGCAAGACTTGCAGATTGAGATGTAGTCGTGGCTTCGAAAAAAACATTTTCCACATTCTGGTCAACAGACGCTGAAGAAGATGTTACACGCACCGCTTCTGTAGTAGGACTGTCACCATCAGTGGCTTTTCCCAGGTTCTTGGTAAGACTCTCAAGATGAGATGATTCGAGAAGACCTTTTTCCGCATCCTCGTCAACAGACCTTGGAGAGGATGTAACTTCAGATGAAAAATGGCCCTCGCTCCCCGAACGAGAGATGGGTTTGCTCGTTGAGACTTCTCCACCCGATAAATGCAGTCTCCCTTGATGGAAGTCAGCGTCACTGGTATCATGGCCATGTAGAGTCTATCGAATAATTTTTTTCACAAATTATCGTAGAACATTTATAAATCTCTTACAATTCAACATTCGAAATTCATTTCAGTAACCGTTTTTGACATTATAATACAGTAAATATAATTGAATTTATGGAGAAAATTGTAATCGAGCAATAGGGATAATTTCATCGTTTTCCACATAAAAAAATTGCTTCTATCGTATACCCAAACGATGAAAACAATAATTGTAGGAACTATTATAATGATGTAAAGTAGTGTCGATCAATTTTTACTCCCGTGGTTGTCGCAACTTACTGCTTGGTTTTGGGATATTTTGTCATCTACGGTCCCGCTATCAAGTTTTTCCACGATCTTGTCAAGAGACACCCACGTAGATTCTTCGAGTGCCGCTTCTATACCATGTACTGCACCGTCAATAACTTTCTCCGGATTCTGATTATCATTCCTAATATAAGATTCACTGGACCGTATTATCGTAGTTTCAGAATAAGATTGAAGACTATCTTTGCCCCTCGAATTTGAGTTAGAATTGCTTCGTGAGACATCTGTTTCCTGTGAATACAGTGTTATTTTCAGAGGTCCTGTATCGTTGCTATTATCGCCATGAACCGTCTGTTGAATTTTTTTTAAATAAACCAACGTATAACAATCATAAAACTCATGATTACAATTTTCCCAAAATCATTGCGGCCATCTCCTTGTAATTTTGTAGCAACGTCATCATAATCGAATATATGGAGAAAACAAAATTTGACTACTCTCGTAATTACATCCAAGTTATAGAAAGCAATGATGGAAGAAACTATTAATTCAATGTAAAATAGTTCGAACCGAGATTTACTCCCGTGGTTGTAACTTACTGAATTTTTTTCGCCTAATATCTCAGCTGCGTTCTCGTTAATATGTTTATCCGTATTTTGGACAAGGGCCGCTCCAGAAGATCCACTAGGCATAACTTTGTTAATAACTTTTTCGGCATTCTCAAGAAATGCCTCTGGAGAAAGTGCAGTTGCGACTTTTGAGAGAGCTTCTCCCGCATACTGGACAAGTGATCCTGCGGCAGAATCTACAGCCACCATTTCCGAATCAAAAGCGGCATCGTTAGTATCTTTTTCCCGATTGTGGGTACGACTTCCACGCTCAGATGCTCTCGGCATCCCTATACTGGCTTCAAAATCGAATGAAAAAATGCTCTCGCTCCTTGAAATAGGGATGGGATTTTTCTCTGTGGCAGCTTCATCCAGGGATGGCAGGGCCAGTCCCCTCCAGGGATATTTCCTATCGCTGGTATCATCGCCATGAACAGTCTGCCGAATTGGGATTTTTTTTTTTTTATAAACCGTGGTACAATTGACAGAAACACAAATGAAAGAAACTCCAGCGATTGTCGTAGTTTATGAAACGTTTTGGCTATAATCTCTCTACCAAAGCGGCGTAAAGAATACTCACGTTGACGAAAACAGCGACACAGATAGAGCCAAAGACCGTGCGGAAAAATACTTTTCGGCCAAGCATTTTGACAAATTATTTGGTATTTTTTTGCTTCCGGACACTCTGAGCAATCGGCTGCTCAAAGTCAAATAATGAAGAAAATTTTTTACATGTACGCTCTTATATATGTTTCTCGAGAAGATTCTCGCTGTGATTGGTTGGATTGAAAAACACTAGAAACGGGGGGTCATTTCGGAATTTGGCCATTTATGCACGTTTTCAGATTAGTATGTGTACTATACTCGATATGCGTCAGAAGTTTTATCTACGAGCTGCGCAATGAGATTTTTCTCTCCAGCACATCTGCATATCAGTCGTTGAGATTCCGTGAATGAAACTTCCGTGCTAGTCCATATTTTTAAAAACTTATTTTTATTTATTATGCCCGCCCGCTTCATATCATTATCAGACGAACGTGCTCGGCAGATGGCAAGATATATAGCAGCAAGCGAAAATGTCTTCGTTATATGCGATAATCGTGCTTTTCAGTGAAAAGGCAAAAGCCATTAATCACACGCTTGCGTGCCCGTCGCGGAAATCAGGCATCTCGATCGTATATGGTTAATCGAAAGGAAGCACATCCCGTTCCCTTCGCTAACACGCCCGCCTCATGTCAACGGGAGGGGCGTATAATCAATTCAAAGATTTCGTTGTCGACGAAAAAGTGTCGAGTACTTTTTTATAGATATCGATATAATATTCCGTAAAATTAGTCTTTGAGAATGACGAGCAAACTGAGTAGCTCAGATTTCTCATTGTCAGGGGCTAACGACGATACTAATTATTTTTTCCAGCAATTCCGCTCCGGGCTCGTTTATTCAAGTACAAAAATTTGATCGGTCCTCCTATACTACGAGTATACTATACATATACTTGTATATATACTTGTATATATACTTGTATATACTATATATATATATAGTATATATATATACTATATAAAAAATACGTTTTCTACCCGGGCCTTTCTAGGGGAAAGTTCTATATAATAATCGAAATTTTATTGGCAAGTATGGGTGCATCTCACCTTAAAAGAAATATATGCGAGTTATATGAAGGTATATCTTGAATGGAATGCGCGCCAGACAATCACGCGCCGGACATTTGCGCACCAGACATTTTGCGCTCCGAAAAAATCACGCAGAGAAACAAAAAATATGTCACGCTCAATGGCACGCGTCGGCGCCCAATTATCCGTACCCATTTGACCGACGCAGAATACTGACCGGCGCGAAGATCAGGACACGCAAATATTTTCGCTTAAATTTTGTAATGCCATCCTTTCTTATCTTCATCTTGAATATATTTCGGCGTAGAATTCTGTATTCCGGATATATTTTAGGATAAATTTAAAATATGCGCGAACGAAAAATACATCTGAGACGTATCCAAAATATTCCGAACATATAGTTTTGATATATATATAGACGAAAAGTTCTGTAGATCGAATATTTTTGTTTTAATATATATTTCGATTCAGTAGAGAATACGCTGTTGTTATGTATCATACATGTTTGGATAAGCCAGAGCAAGGTATTGTACTCCATTGCGTAAACATAGTGAGCAATCAAGCGTCAAGACATTAACCTCTCCGACGCACTCTCTCCGTTATGTATACCATGTATACGAGAATCGACAGCTTCACTTCCCGGTGAAGTTAAAGTGGATGCATAGCAGAGAAATCCGTAGATTTCGATGCAGAGTCGCGGCGAACAACATCGCTATACGTGCCCAATGTACATGCACCTTTAATGAACCATTACGTTACCATCAACTTCCTTCGACTCATCGATCTTTCGTTCGTCGGGTTTCACTCAATTTTCTTACGATGATCTCATACAAAGTACACCGATTGAAAAATCACATGAAAAAAGAATCAACGTTTGGTAGAATTGTTTTTAATTTGTTCTTTTTGTTGATAACGTTGAATCAAATTTTTTCAACTTAAATTCAAAAAAACGGTCACTCCAATACTAGTTTTTATTTTATTTTTTTTAATTTTTTTTTAATTTTACTTGCACCTTCGCGACTTTCGATTGTAATTTTATCGAGGTTTACCTCGGAGTCTGCGTCTCCTCTCTCTACCACGTATGCTCACATACACAATGAGACTTCTCCTCGTTATTTTTGATTCACCGTTTTAACGAGATAGGACAAACACACAGCTCATAGCTGTATGTGATGCTTCTGCTCCTCTGGGCCTGACAGCAATCACATTTCCTCGGGTTTCGTGTTATCTTTCTATATCATATAAATATTTCGCCACCGCCGCTGCCGTGTACAAGATTTAAGAATAACGAACGAAGTTTATACTCCAGTAAAATACAACTTCAAAATGGCAAAGTGGATTGAAAAGCCAATTTTTCGAGGAGGTGTTATCAGAGATGCCTAAAACCACCGGAATCCAACAAAATTTCCTTGTGCTTCGTTCGCTATCTTGAAAAACAGGTAATCCTCGATATCTCCGCTCTAGTGGTTAGATTTTTTATTTTTTTTTTTTATAGTTTCGTCGGGTAAAACATTGGCTAAAACTTTTGTTTGAAAATTTTTTCGAAATCTATAAATATTTACAATATCTATAAAGGAAAAAAGTTGCGATAATAAAATAGCCATTAATTCACGCTTATATACTCGTGTTTATTGTTAATTTTATCGCCAGCTTTTGATTTTATCAACAAAGTGTTGAAACAAAACTTGTAGAGGACTCAATTGTCACCAATTTTTGTATTAACTTAGGCCCCAGTGCGAGCGGGGTCTCAGTAGGTGGTGCATCCAAAACTCACCCTAATCCAACCAATCTCCAGGTGAGGACGAGTAGCGCCCGAGCCGTGTCTTCCCCTAGTATAATATATCGTATAGTTAACGTTGACATTATATAACACCTATGTATAGCCATAACAAAGCTTCCAGCAATTGTCCTTTGACAGAACGTTGAATTTGCAGAAAATGCTGGTAAAAACTCTCTACACAATGCTCCCATTCCTCAACCAAGTGTTCGCCTCAACGCGTTTTGTGTCGCAGAAAATCTCTTTTCTATTTTTTTCCTCTTTCTTTCGCTATTCTTCTTCGATAGCCATGCACTAGTCGTTATTCACCGTGAGTCCGTATTATGGTTCCAAATCATCGGTCGTTATCATTGACGAGAGACACGTTTTGTCGATAGAACATATTTTCATGGGAGTAACTTGGTTAGTTGGGACGGATAAAGAGAAGAAAGCGAGAGAAAGAAAGATAATACGCGACTAGCGTTCAATGGGCTCTTTATCGTTAATTCTCTCGGCAACGCAAATTACGACATCGTTATCTGAATCGGAATGGAGATGATTTATTCTTAGAATTAAAGCGAAGTAGAGCAGACAAAAAAATTCGATCCTTTGCTCGCCTTATCGAATTTTTTTTTTCCTCGCTATTTACGACGATTCACGACGAAGCCATGGATCTTTGATGTACGCCAATCAACCACTGACAAATGGGTATGTTTCACTGACCCATGAAAGTTGAAGCTATTAAGTCTGTGAAATTTGACTTCCCAGCGAGATACGTGTATACGTGTATACTGTATACTGCCGGTCTCAACTGAATTCTTCCGATATTTCTACGAACTCTCGCGAGTTAATTCAATGGATGTTATTATTCTCAAAAACAATCTGATGAGTCGAGGGGTTGATATGAATATATTTCACGTTTTGCTGACTCAGGGAATGAATTTTTTTTTGCCAATATGTGGGTATTTGTTACACCTACTTGACTAAAATTTGGCTCAGACGTTAAGCCAATTAATCTTTTTTGCTTTTATTGATATTCCATGAAATTTTCATTCTAAAAAACCCTCCATTGATGCTTCCGCTAGAATGGATCTAAGCTTATACAATTTTCCATTTTTCGAATCACGATCCACCATTAAAAATCAAGCAAATCGCATATTCCTTAACGGAGTAAGAGAGAAAAAACTGCGAATTAAAACTTGCACATTGCTTCCTCATAGTCTTTGTGCATTACAAAGCTTCTTCTGTAAGCAAGTCTCAAAATTGACAAATCCACTCATAGACAAAGCCCATAGATTCGGAATTAGTAAAAAAATTATAAGGAAGCAATGTGCAAGTTTCATTCTGCACACATTTCTTTTTGCCGATGAGCCAAAGTTTTCCTGATCAAGCATTCCAGTAGCAAACCACGAATATCATAAATGCTAATAATATCTTCATTCCACGTGCTCGTCGATGGCCTCGTCAGAAGAATTATGTGAAAATTGAACGAAAGAAAAAGTATCACATGCAATACATTATTGGGCCACAGCGGGAGCGCTGATAAAATGAAACGAGTTAAAAAAAAAACGGGTGAGTTGGCGTTGGAACTCACGAAATTTGATGTGTAAACATTTGAGCTCGCGTCAGTTTGGTGTGGGAAAATTGAGGTCGTGCATTGGTTAAGGAGGTACGACTAGTTCTTTGGAGTCAAAAAAAAGTCTAAATTCATTTTACCCACAGCTGTTCTGATTTATGTTTATTTGCATTGATTATTCATATTATCGATTATAATGTGAAAAATTTTGTGGTAAATGATTAATTTATTGCGCATGAACTAATAAAAACTGAAAAATTAGATTGTCAACGACTCGATAGTAGTCTCCATCATAATAATAATGACATGTCTACCACAAAAACGGACTAAAAAACATTTTAAAAAATCAGCCGAAAACCTATTAAAATAGACTTGAATTACCTCAGTGGAATTAATACGATCGGCAGAATGATAATTATACATATAATTGATACGTGATAAATAATAAAACTCCATAAATAACATGATGGAATTTGAAGTAAACACTTGGCAACGTCGCATTGGCGATGCTATAAGTTGGTATACGTGACCAACGAAGATGACTCTATCCTCGTTGCTAACATCAAAACAAAGCTAGGTTATGTTTGCCGAAACCCATCAGCTGTTACTCGCGACGTTGCTAAGTCTGTGGGTGCTATTTGATCGTTCTGACCACTTGCAACCGGAAATTGAAACTTTTTTATGATGTAGTGCCAGAACTACACGGTGAAGAGTAATTTTTCAATTTTTTACAATATCTATTATATCTAATCTATCAAGTTTCAGTTTTTCAACGGGTGTAGTTGGATACGTGAGCAGCAAAACCGTGATCACAGCACTTCCGGTTAACCGTCTCCATAAGACGACGTGCTTTAGTAACTCAAACTGCTCGACTTTGCAATTTTATTACGAATAAACTAAACGGTCAATATAGCTCAAATTTTGGCAATAGGCGCATAAAGTATTCGGCAAAAACATATAAAAATTTCAAGTCCGTCAGTTGGATTCTTCATACTAGTCGTACCTCCTTAATCTTAGCCCGTACCATCAGCTATCAGCTGTCGAAACACACACATTCACGGGCTCTCACACGACCACGGTGCGCGCTGTACGCTGCTCACGCCTGCGCGGCGCCGATGTCCTATACATAGAAGTGTTGGTTAGCCCCCACCGTGTGGCGCTCTCACACACACCTTCACGCGCTCACATAGACACGGATCTTACGCTGACGGTCGAAGTTTTACATCTGACGCTCGAAGTCCCAGCTAGCCCCTACCGTAGACCGAGCGCTAAGATGTTTACACATCAAAAAAACATTACGGTAGTTATGAGACGTAGCTCGCTGAACGGATGGAACATCAGGGCTGTGTACAAAGCAAGTTTATAGATATACATGAAATTGTGAATTCAGTAATGGAATACACAGCGAATGAAATAGTCGTCGGAGTACGATGCAGCGGATGAGCGACAGACCAGTACGGCATATGATGCACTTTGCACTAATGCTCTCTCTGTGGCTGGCCCACCAGCAATATGGCAACTCGCTAAACACAAACCTGTGCCGCAAAATATGACGACGAATTATATATGCATATGTATTTTACACGCTGACCGGAATAAACGTGAGTACACGAACCGCAGTTCTGCGACTGCTGCTGTCCGTTTTTTTTTTTTTTGCTGTCCTCGCAGGCTAGTGAATTGCCACACATTTCCATAATGTGTAACGTGAACAACGCGGCATGGAGTTATTAACAATTAAAACAATATTTGGTTATTAACAATTTAAAAAAAATCTTTTGATTTATATACGCAACAAAGTTTACTTCTGCCCTTGTGGCAGAAGTAAACTTTTTCGGTATTTATGAAAAAAAAAAAATACTATGAAGCATACCTCAATGTCTCAGTGATTATAGCAAGCATTGGCATAAAATAACTTGACAGATCACATCAATCGTTGAATATAAATATCCATAATGATATGATGAAATTTTCGAATCACAACAATGGTAGTCATGTTACGGACACTACATTGCCGGTATGTTTCTTGGATATCCCGTAAAACTCGAAGACCATTAAAAGTTTGTGACTTATAATCGTGTTACGTCAACTAATAATGTCATGGCATGATTATAACAAATAATTATGACTGCGCTTAATACTGAAGTGAGATCATACCGGCCACTATATTTGCGTATGAGAGGGGCCAAAGAAATTTCTAGATCTGTCCCATTCTCCGGTGGAATACACGATACGATGTATAAAATATCGTGCACTCGTCGTCGTGTGTATAGATACGTGACGAGACTAGCAACTCGATTCGCGTTTGAAAGCTTCCCTATATAGCACAAGATTCGTTATTGCATTTAGTTATATCAGTCACGAACAAACGAGCTATCGATTCGACTAACAACGAAAAATATTTACAATTTCTTTGTATACCTTATCCTTATATGCTGATGCTATTGCATGCGGTACATACGGTCTCACGCTGATTTGTGTCTAAATTAATAAATACATGAAGGTACCAACGAAACCTCGTAGGCAGAAAATTCCTGGAAATTCGATTAATCGCATTGAATAGATAGTTGAAAAATGACAATGAGTCATTTTCAAGTTACAGCAAGTTCAAGTTTTAGCGAATGTCATATACATCCATATTTGAGTGATTTGATATTGAAATATCGGAAAAAAATTTTTTTTTTTGCGAAAACAGTTTTCTGTAGGAGGAAGCAATGAAAATCCCAGCATTGCAAATATTAAATTATGATAAATTAGACTAAAGTTAATCTAGGAGTAAAAAAAAAGTCGTACAAGAATCATTTTCAGGTGATTCCCACGTAAAAATTACAAGAGTCCGGCAGCGTACTTGAAACTTGCAATGATATATACTTGGTGTCGAGACGCTCCAGCGTTTCTTGATTACGTTTTTTATTACATTTCCACGTTTTTTTTCCCACTATTATTCGGCATCAAGTCATCACATCATGTTTGATGGGGGGAAGAAGTGGCGAATTGAAAAATAAATGTCATCGCACCTTATAACGTCGCAATTCTCACCGCTATTCGTTGATTTAATGCGCAGCTTCTGGCATCAACGTAACTGATAGAGAGTGCACGTAAAGGAAATCATGAGAAGCCAAAGAGAATATACAGAGGGAAAGAAGAAAAATAAAAAGACGTGGAGAAAGACGAGAGGAGTGGTAGAGAAGTAAGCGGGAAAAGAACGTAAATCACTCTTTTCACTTTTTCTCACTCTCTCTCTCTCTCTCTCTCTCTCTCTCTCTCTCTCTCTCCCTCGTCAGAGGGTACAAACGTTCAAATTCCTGGTCGCAGATTGCGGCTCGTGGATTACGCCTAGGCCGTAACTCATGGCGTATCACACTGCGGCCAGAAAGAATGAGAGGAGCAACGGTTGCGGGGGAATGAAAAGACGAGGAAAAAAGATGGGAGCAAAGGGTAAGGAAGGAGAGTTAAGGGATGAGAAAGAATGATAAAGGTTGATAGCTGTGAAAAGGTGGTGGAAGGGAGAAAGGGGTCGGGATAGAGATATAAGAGTAAAAATACCGACGAACTCAGAGGGCAGATTATTCGCATAGATGCGCGCGCGCGTGTGTGTGTGTGTGTATGTGTGTGTGTATTATATGGTATGATCTATAAGAGTCATTGGTTACCCGCATATCGTCAAAATTTCTCATTCATTCAAAACGCGTACAGCTCAAAACTGACAAATCTTTTTATTTCCTCTATCGCCATATTAAAAATGAATGCGATGAATATAGTATACTTTACATACAGACTGGATGATGTATAATGTAGCAATGATTCTCGTGATCTTTATATTGATGTGCCTTAGTGTGGTATACACATGCGGCGAAGTAGAGAAAGTAAAAATGTGGTGACTGAGAAGAATGTATGCCGTGGAGATAGGCCCAGGATTAAAGGGACGATTTCTCCGCCACGAAAGAGTTTTTTTTCGTTAGCCGGGACTGCGAAGGGATTATCCGACGATAAAGTGGTGCTGAAATGCTGGAAACATACCCGCAGCTTTCCCGTTGGTCGATTATACACGTTAAGAGGCTTTGTAAATATTAGGCAACACAGAGCGAGTCGACACAATTTGGGTTTTTTGCACAACTCATAATAAGTAATGTTTTTTTTAATTCTTTATTCTTGTCGCAATACGAACGATATACATTTATGTAGTATTCCATGGTAAATCAACCTAGCTGTGGATAACACAATTCCCCCCCCCCCCCCCCCCTCGCAGTATGTTTGTAGAGAACTATGAAAAATATCCCAAAAAATTTCGAGTTATTTTTGCAATTATAGTTTAGTCCTAATTGCTTAAAGCGCCTCGAAAAAAGACTAAAAATGATAATTACTGATCTGGACCCAAATTTACTGAAATCTTTGTCCGAAAATGAAAATGATCAATTATTTAAATATTGTGATAGATGCCAAAAAAATGTAATGCAAATCATTTTCAAATGATCCTACGTAACTTTTTTAAATTGATTATATTATTTTTTCATAATCTAACATAATAAATCTCCATTCTTATCAAATATTCAATGTTTTGTTTTACGCTTGCCATGTGGAATCATGTACCTCGAGCTTTAAAAATTAAAAATCCCTCCAATGAGATGCAAATTTTATCGTATAATTGACTCATGAGAGCATTAATTATATAGGATAAATATCTTCTGAATTTTTTTTTCCATAATTCATTTGCCTGCATCACCAAAAATAGAGTTGCTCCTATTTTAGCTCGTGAGTAAGTATATTCATTTTTAGCTCAAATAATTTACTGGATTTTCCATCATTGTGCAAGGCTTACGTGGTAGTCAGTAACGAGCATCCTCACCTTAGTCATTATATTCATATTCCCAGCGGTCTTCTAGTTGCGCTATAAAATGTATAATAATAAAAGTGCATGACATAATACGTACTTCTCTGTGATATCTTTTTTATTGGGACGATAAAAATCTCTGTCAGCGCAATGTCGGTACAAACTTTGCTCCAAAATGTTGTAAAAATTCGTTTTCCTCTTCTGTGAGAACGTGGCCGTCGTATAAGCTCGCTTGCCTTCATCAAACTATGAGCTGTAATTTCATCGATGATTGGTAAAAAAAAAAAAAGTAGTCAAGACTGGACACCATATGATGAGCAAGGGTTCCGATGATTTTGAATCATCATTGTTGCAAATTACAATCGTTCATTAATTCAAAGTAATCATTACTCTTGTATAACGTATCTTGGTAATTTAAAAAATATATTGCCAATGACATTTCGTAGGTTCCATTTTATTAGACAAAAAATTAAAAATAGCAGTTAAAACTTCAGTCCCACATGCTCCCTGCGAAAGAGATTATATAGTCTACGATTGATGGCAACTTTGGTAATCGCAAAGTTTCTGGGACAAATTAAAACTATTACTAATGGTGATGACGAAGAAACCGTTGGAAATCCACGAACGTAATTTTCCCTCGGAAAGATTCGTCGGGGAAGGCTAACCTGATACGGTAGGCCAGCTAGTGGAATTGCCGTGGTAGTCGAGAATCGATTCAGCATGAGAGAGCTGCGGGTAAGTTTATGATGGATATCTCCTCGAGAGAACCGCAAGATCCGGAAAACAGCCCGAAGTTAAGAAAGTTCATGTCGTGATTCACTTTCAATGCTTATTCCTCTAGTTCCTTTTTTTTTTTCAATGCGACAGGACGGAGTTACATTTGGCGCATGTATTATAAGATGACTCGATCAGAGTTTGAAATTTTTAATTACTTCTCGAATTTTTCAATTCATTATCCAAACGATATTTTTTACACCAATTTTTTTTATTGTCGATTCGATTAAACTTTATTTAAAAAAAGTGAAAAAACCGTTGAAGTAAAAACTATAGACACGAATGAAAGAAGAAGAAGAAGAAGAAGAAGGAGAAGAAGAAGGAGAAGAAGAAGAAGAAGAAGAAGAAGAAGAAGAAGAAACAAGGTGTCACAATTAAACAAACGAATAATTAATTTTTTTCACGTCTTTAACATCGCCTTCAATTTTATTTCTCATCTTTTACAATTAACATTATTATTATTGACTTCAGTATGACAAGTTTAAATGAAAAATATTAACCGAGAAATAATGACACAGAAAAAAAAATTGTTATTACTGGAATAAGCCAATAGCGGATTTTCTGTTGAAATTGTTTGAAAAAAAAATTAGCGATTCGACATGGAAAATGATGTGAGCTCTCGAAACACTTTAATAGCTTCGATATTGCTTTTCCAATTTTTTCTCAAATATCCTGAAATTCCTATCCTCTCAATTTTATTCATTTCGACTTCGGAAACCCGCAAAGTTTCCCGGCAACCTCGATCGAGCGTATGTGAAATCCGTACAAGTATTGACTCTCATCTTATGGCAGCTTTTTCGTCCAACCCCGAATGTCTTAATGTACCATGCTTGGATTTCCTCACGCGTCCCCTTCTCATCTTTACCGCTCTCGATAATATATTTTTTTCAGGCTTTCATGTACGGAAGTCCGAAAATCGCTTGTATCCCCTCAGTAATGTGATGATAAAACACATCGCTTGTGAAGAAATAGCCGCGCGTCCTCGCGTAATAAAAACTACAGTATAAGGGGAGGACAAGGGAAGAGAGAGCGAGAAAATAAATAAACGAAAAAAAGCGAGGGTGGCAAAGAAAATACCAGATGCTTTTCATTCACGGTTTTCACTTACTTTTCCTACCCAGAAATGATCTTTCGACAAATTTCAGCTTTTTCGCTTTCCCAGTTGGCACCCTTACGAGTCTTATAGGGCGTTGGCACATTCAGCTTCTCACCTTTTCGAAAACGAGTTCGTCGTTTTTTTTTTTTTTTTCGGAATTCGCCTTCAAGTATGACTTCTAAGAGAAATAAGGGTGAAAATATAGTATAATAATGCAACATACTTTCTTCTTATATAAGGATGGGTGGCAAGTGGATATCCAGAATATAATAAAAAATAAAATAAAAAAAATGACCCATATAATAATTCTTTCATGTATGTATAGTAGTTTATACTTTTAGGAAACGGTCTATCATAGTCAAGCCCAATATTTTTGTAACATGAAGGTGATATAATCAGTCTAAACGTAACCTGCGAAATTATCACATTACCTTGCATGCAAGACAAAGTGAATAAGCCTGTAAGGCAAATTGAATAAGCCTATAACGCAAAGTAAACAAAAATGGGAAAATTCAACTATACATTCATTTAAATATCTTCGATGGAAAAAATTGAATTGCAATGTGATTGAAATAGGTAATGATGTGTATTCGTAACCCTAATACCTTGAACATGGGTCGTTTGTGTCCATGAATTTTCAAACATTCTACTGTAAACAGCCTACATGCCTCTGAATTTTGATGAAAATGTTTATTGAAAAAGGGATTTTCGGGGCGGGCAACAATTCTATCGTATAGTTAGAAGTCCACAGAAGACATACGAATTTTTTCAGATTTTTCCTTACAGAATAACATAGTTAAATAAGCGACGGACGCTAATGACCCATGTTCAAGGTTTACGGGTGCTAAAAACAACGACATGGGATTAGGGTTAATATTTATTACATACTTTGGAAATATTTTACCGAAATTATCGTTTTACAGACCATGAAACACTCAAGTTCAATCAAGTAGTATCACGTTTGATTCAATAAATATTAAATTCGTAATTGAATTTAGGTACAAAGACAAAAACGGCATTATAAACTTATAAAATGAAATATTTACCGAAATATCGATCTATAAATAGCATTTGTCGTCATATTATCACGGAAAATAATTGAACGTATTTACATTTAATTTTTTTAATTTATTTAATATATTTATATATAATTATATATAATTATTTATATCAGTGTCAGGACGATCATTTTGCCATACCCTCCGGTCGGATCATCTGAGCTTGGAGAAGACATCGAAAAAATGCATATAATGCTAGGAGGTGACGTTAATATCAACTTCGCTACAGATGAGGCTGAACCGTTCGGTGTATTTTAACAAGAAAAATTCATTTTTTGAATAAATACAAATCGAAACATTCCAACGAAAAATCCGAAAAAAAAACAATCAATGCGGTATTCTCGCGGTATTTAGACGCACTTCAATCGCAATTGTATACTATATTTTATTTTAGTTAGCATAGTTTAATAATTTCATGCATAAAAGAAATTAAAAATCAATAAATTTTGACGTTTTGATAATAATCTTTTTGTCTTGAGTATACAAAGAACTTCTAAATTTCTCCTGTTTATCAAAACCAATGCACGGCCTCTGCGATTTCCCTAAACCAAACGGTTACGAGCCTACATATTTGCACATCAAATCTCGTAAGTGCACACTTCAGTCACACACGTATTTTTTTAAATAATGCATATTTCATGCTGTTGAGATATTTTCTTATGTAAAATAGTTCAAAACATAAGCTTGGTGTGAAAACGGCCTCTTCAATATCGCTCAACTGAAAAATATTTGAGATATTAACTTTGTCACCGCCATCTCACTTTGCCGCACCCTCCCTTATGCAGTCTTAATTTTTTTTTTTTTTTTACTTTCAATTATTTTTTTATACTTCATGCCTGATCGATTGAATCCATCCGGTGTGTTTTCAATGTGCAGTGAAGTAGAATAAACGAGAATATGAAATGAGGACAGAAAATAGCAGTGATGAGATATTCGAATGAACGATATCGTGAAAATGTATAGGTGGATGAAGACTAAAACTTTTTTTTATTTATTTGTTTTTTTTTTTAATACTCAAACGAAGTTGGCCTCGGAGCTGACGCCATCGCACGGCAAACGGCTGAAACTTGTTCTCGACTACGAGATCCGTGTCTGGTATTATCCCTCGCGATGAGGTTCGTGTCTCGACTGAACGAAGAGTAAGCCGAAGGGATGAAGGTGTAGATGAATAGGAGATGAATTAGCGAAATACTATGCGTAAGTAATGTACCTACGGGTCCAGTTGATGCGATTATTTTAATTATTTTTTTTTTTCCATGTACGTACAGCAAACTTTGAGATAATGATGAAAATAAAATAAAATATTCAATGCCCGTTCGGAATTTATATATATACAAATCAATTTCAATTATCACTAATGAATCTTGAGGAACATTTTTCAGAATTATCGTTCAGGAGTCCTCTCTTTTTAGAGAGGGAATTTTGAGAAAAATTTTCTAGAAAAGATAAGTTATGCTCACATCGTATTTTTTTCTTTTTTTTAAGGATATCTCTATTAAATTTATCCAACAAACGGTTATATATATGCTTAAATAGATACTTGCAAGGAATATAAATAGGTAAAGGAGGTCACATTTATATATATAATAATGTTTTATTAGAAAAACAGAGCAACGAATGCACCCTTAAGTGAGAAGGGTGGGTGTGAAAATTTATTGCACGAATTCATTGAAATGGAATTCTTTTGTTTCTCGATTTTTCAATATAAACGATCGAATTTTATGAAATATTTATGTCACAGAGTGCAAGCGAGAGTCACGAAAAATATTTAGGAGATATATATATTTTGGTTTATGAATTCTACTTTTCATCGCGCCATCGACAAAATAAAGAATGAGATGAGGCAGGCTATTCCGGATATATATATCTAAACAACGCTGTGTATATACATAAATAAATATATATAAATATGTATAACTCAGGTCCATTCGAGCACTCTGAATCGATTGATCCGCCACCGATGTTTGGATCGCGTAAACCAATCCTCGAGCCAGCTCGACCGTCATCCAATTTAGCACAGCGATATATTGGCAGTTCAAACAACAAGTACCCAAACAAATGTATATATATATATATATATATATATATATTTGGCAAAAAGAAGGGGCATGTTGTCAATAAAATTTTCATAAATTTACCTTGTATTCCACATCTCCGGGAAACAACCCCTACTCGTCTTCTCAAAGCCAAAAGCTTTCCAGAGAGAATATATATGTATACAGGCGAATAATGTAAGGAAGAATAAAGGCGAAGAGAAGAGCTAGAGGCGTGCGATGAAGAGTTAGTAAAAGTCGAATATTACATCATCTCCGTTATCCCGCACTATCTACCATTTCTCTTTTTCGCTCAGTTCACCTTACTTACTTTTCTTTTTTCATTTATTTTTCTTTCGCTTTCACAGTTCACCTTATGCCATCGAATATTTCTCGAGAGTCGATAGCTCTCATTTATGACATATTGTGGCTACTGAATTCTGAATTTTCTTATATTTCACATGCGTGGTTTGCGACTGAAGATGTGTGTGTTTGCGTGTATGTGTATGTGTGTGTGTGTGTGGATTTAACAAGGCTTAAATAAATTATGTGTTTTTTAAATTTTCGTTCAAATTTTGCCGCTCCTCAGACCCCACGAGATATCAAATTAAATTTTATTTAATTCGATGTATGTGATACCGCTACGGGTAATTAAAACTGTATAACTAATGCCACCTAGGGACGGTCTGCATTTATAACTTGCCTAGCCTTAATTTAATTCGAAAAAATCAAAAAACTCGTTTCGTGCGACGATCATTTTCAGCCCCTTTGAAAAGAGAGATTCAAATTTTAAAATATATACTTATCTCGATGCTAAACAGTATTTTCGCAGAAAATACGTAAAATAATGTCGACTTTTATGGTATTTCATTGCTTAGTTTTCGTTTATCAAAAGTAATGTCCGTTTAAGAAATAAGACGATTGTATGAAAAATAGTAGGTCAGTTTCATATGCTGAAGAGATACAGAACTCGGTTGAATTGGCACAGGGTGCCTCCATATATTACCCGGATTTCGATGCTCCAATGTAGAACACATATTCCACGTGTAACATACTCGCAGCACAGACAACTTTTATGATTTCAACGAATGAAAATGTACGAGCACCTGTCCAGTGTTTCATGCTCTTGTGGGTCGTCCTGAAATACGATTTCAGCAGGGACGTGACATATAATGTGGCATTGTCGCAACTCTATGCATATTTGCGAGCTCCACGAGAGTTTTACGCCTCATCACAGAACGTTATATGTACTTAAATATCAACTTTATTAAATACGTGATAACCCAGAGCGTGCCGAGCGATGAAGAGTAAAATCCGTCGCCAGTGGATTCGCATCATGGATATAGTACGCGATAAGACGTCTTACCCGATTCCACGCCATCCAGGTGTGCCGCGAGCGAACGAAGAAAATGTATATAACGGATAGAAGGACGATGGAAAGTAACGACCGAGTTTTACGTCCGTATATCAACGTTATTATCTACTCGCGGCTATACGCCTCTCGTTGCCTCTCAACGCTTCTCTCGCTTCTGCAGTTCTATTAGAAATTTCTTCGTCGCCTCCGGACATATTGATATACACATCGCAGATGTAGAACGTCGAAACGAAAAAAATCATTGAAAATAATCTTACAACAATAAAATACGGATATTTATTCGTTAATGTTAATATCAAGAAATATAAAAGAACAATTAATCCAATACTATTAGTACGAAAATTTCTCATTTTTCAAATTTGCAACCTATTCATAATTGTCGTTAAAAAAATTAACAGACGATGCGAAAGATCGAATATGAATATCATGACGAATCATTTGAGAAGAGAGTTACGAAATCATGATTATTATATAGCCAAAAATTAGGTCATCCAGTACCGAGACTCCTAAAATATTGCATACTTCTTTTTTGGCTTCAGCCCATCGATATATGTATTATTTACACGTTTTCAACGGCTCGATAATTACAGAATAACTTACAAATTGTTTACAGTCGTCTCTTTAAAACGACATGAATTTCCAAATTTTTGTTAAGGCAGTACCTCCGCAGGATAGTTGAATTAGGAAATTGTCGGAATTCGGCATACAGGTTATTTAATATATGTTATCCGAACATCTGTGCAATTGTATGCACAAAGAGTTAGTAATTAATTCTACCGTCAAAACTAAAATTAAGAAGTTGATGAAAAACGAGGAGAAGCTAGAGAGGGTTGTCACGAATAATGTGAAAAAAATTCAGGAAGATTGGTAAATCTTCCTGAATTTTTTTCATTAATTAATCTTATTAATTCTTAATTAATCAATTAATTCATCTTCATTAATTCTTAATTAATCAATTAATTAATCTTCATTAGTTCTTAATTAATCAATTAAGAAGTTGATGAAAAACGAGGAGAAGCTAGAGAGGGTTGTCACAAATAATGTGAAAAAAATTCAGGAAGATTGGTAAATCTTCCCGAATTTTTTTCACATTATTCGTGACATCCCTCTCTAGCTTCTCCTCGTTTTTCATTAACTTCTTAAGTATCTTCTTAAATATCTCAAAAACTAAATGGTAATTTAGTTTTTGATATATTTTAAGTGAAAGAGGTACGCGCGAGCCTGTGAGCGATCCGACTCTCTTGTTGCATGCGTGCCCGCTCACCGCTCTTCGCCGTGCCTATTACGTTCTCGCTTATTCCCCGCCGCCGGCCGCGGAGGTACTACCTTAAATCTAACGATGATTCTCCATAATGAAATCTACATGTTAATCTTTACGCTGGAATTTATCATTATACCTTTCCTAAAGTACCAACAATGTAAAGCTATTGAATTTCATCATTATATCGAGCGTGGCGTATGTCTGCAGTGAGCACATAGGAGATTTACAGACGATGCCGTTTTAGTTGGGAAAAGCTCTCGCGGTGTATGCAGCATGCATGTGGATCAAGTGACTAAACCGGATTCCGGAAGCTCTAAGGGAAATCCGCGTGGAAAAGAGCGATGGAGGGGGGGGGGGGGGGGGAGGGTCGAGAGTTCGCATTGAAAAAGGAGCTTCGACCCGTTATCCCGCGAATATTCACGGTGATCCACGTGTCGCGCATGAGCACTGAACTGAGCTCGAGATGAGCACGTGCTCGAATCTCGTGGAGATGGTGGGAGACACGAGGGGAAAGATTCGAGGTTCGCGAGGGTAGGATTCATGTCGCGTTCGCGATACGTACGAAGGAAGGGTGGCGCTTCGGCGACTCTCCATGTAGGAAGAAATCGCGGAGCTTTCAGTCGCGCGCCGGCCGCTGACACGGTGGTATCCCACGTGTGTACAAATTCCCCGTTTCGATCAGACTTTCGTCAAAAAAAAATACAAACCGCACCCCACCAACAATCCTTACGACCTCCCCCCACCCCGAGACCCATTGCGAAAAAAAAAGCGCGCGCTTCTATGCTACCCAACCTGCACCGGACAACTTATCTTTACCGGCTTTTTCCTTGATATCACATAATATAAAATATTATTTTCCAGATCGTTCCTTCCTCCACGGCCAATCTCCAATTATCTTTCGTTCCGTTGGAATTTTTTTTTTATTTCCTTTCTTCGTTTTTTTTTTTTTAATTTCTCGTCGCACCAAAAGTTCGCGCTCCCCTTTTTATTGCCACAGTTTGTCGGTCGAGTGCCTCGTCTTGGTAAATTTGAGGGATTGTAGATTGAGCAGATAGATCAGGAAACTGAAGTTTGGGTTGTCGGGAGTGCGAGTTGGCTCAGCCGAGGGGGTTCGGACGGTGAGTTTGCTCAAAGATACTTGTCCATATGTTCTGTGACGCACGAGTGAAAATTTTGTCATAGCAGTTAAGACTGTGAAAGAGTCGAGAGCTTTGGCATTTCCATATAATAGCTTTTTTGTTGTTCTAATCACAGTTTTACAGTTGCCAATTATTGTGAAAAAAACTATCATTCATTATTTCCGGCTCGAAGAACCATCGTTGATGTTGATATGATGAATCGGACTTTTGTTAAATTAAACTTTAAGCTTTTTTTCGCAGTATACACGAATGCATTAAAATAAGAGACAGGGAGAGAGCGCTTGAACACGTGTAATAAAAATTATTCCGGCAAATTCATAAAGGTTGTTTATTACGCCTGCTTTTAGACGCATCATTGTTTTTCACATAACAGCCAAAAATTTTATTGACTTTTTTTTCTTTTCATTTGTATATTATACGTTAATGATATTTTTTTTTTTAGTTGTTCAGAATTCTTATAAAATTGTACATTACGATGCTCATGGCGATTCAATTCTTTTTTATGCAATAATTGAGATTCTAAATATTCAATGTTTTATGTAGTCGAGTCGATTTTTTTTTTTTTGTTTTTGTTGTACTTTTTGGAGCATGAACTGTGCATTGAAATGAGAGCTTCGAACGATCGCGCGGACACACATGATACGCATGCGCGTTATGCATATTGTACTCCGCGACTATTTCACGAGTTTTTTATGAAACAATCGATAACAATTACAGAGCTATTTGGTCGAGCGTGAGTGCTCTCGGAATTGCATGTACAGTGTGTCGACACTGTGAGAGCACTCGCCGGTTCATAAATTGAACAACAAACGATGATGTATTCACGCTCTTGTGTTGTACATCGTCTATATATGCCAGAGATTGTTTATCAGCCTCAATCTGGCGGACCAAAAAACAATATCGTCGAAGTATCGAATTTTCATCAAGCTATTAAACAATATGACTGGAAAGTTGCCCTCAATTTTATTTCCATCGAGGTCAGTTTTGGCAATTATTATTTTTATTTTTCGTTCATCGAGATATCGACCAGCTGACTTAGCGTTATATTTTTTCTCTCGTGTTATTATTATTATTATTTTTTTTTTCGATTCATCGGACGCTACTCGTGATTGCGAAAAAATTAAAAATGAAGATTGAATGGGGTTTCATTTATTGCAATGGTAAACAATTCAGAACGATTTCTCACAAACGAGTGAACGAACCAATTATATTTTGTACGAGTAATTATACCTAAAAAAAAAAGCTTGTGGCAAAAATTCATAATTTCAAACTTTTCTTAATTATACGAAAAAAAAATTATACTTCCACGTCAATTTCCCCAAGAGTTTTAGACTACGAGCCTTCGTCACTCTTCGGATCTTCTTTCAATTGAGTTAATCCTCAAGAAAGTTCTTCACGAACGTATATAGTCCGCGAGACTAACGTAACATCGCGAGAGGCAATTGAGATGATGCTCGATTTTTCTCGGTCTAGTCTTTTTTTCATAACTGCTCATCAATTTTTACTACGAGAAATTAAATTTTCGACCAGCTCTATTTGTAACTCCATTTTCATGCTTCAGTTCGCTTCATGCTGCGTCGTAACGAAACAGAATTACGAATCTCGTCATTTCTCTGATATGAAATCTCAATTCCATCCAGTCGCTTCATTAAAATACTCTTAATTTGAATGCATACGAGAAGCGTTATAACGAACGATTTATCATTCTGTACCGCTTTAACTATGCCAGAATGGATTTTGCTTCGGAATGTCGGAAAAATTAATTACGAATTTTATTCGATTTTTATCTTCATGCAAAACATATCGTTTGATATACAAATATCATAATTCAATCAAAATATATAAAATATAAATTTTATTGAAATAAAATGAATCCCATTTTCTCGATCTATCTTACTTTCGACGACACGTGTAATATCGGCATACTAAAATTATCCGATGCGTGCATTTGATTGTGTATGATAAAAAAAAATGAAAATGTATTTAAAAAAGCCTGCATATAGTACGAAGCCTGACTAGTGCCATACACATTGAATCGTCAATGTATGGCTATGAAAAAAAACAAGACGTTTGTCGTAGCACAAAAAAACGAGTGAAACGCGTCACAAATATAATTGAGAGTTGCACTCGAACGGACGTACCTTCCCAACCAAAAGTGACTTTCGTCGACAATATTGCATACTTCATGATAAGATAAAAATAATAAAAAATTCAACGACAATAAAGACGATAAGAAGATTAATTTGTAATAATAATGATGCCCAAAAGTTATCAATTAATTGTTTAAACAAAACATTGTTTGACAAATTTTTAGGGAATGTTTTTTTTTATCATGTAAAATGAATTCATTGATTTTTCTGACTACACATGAATTTTTTTTTTGATTTTCTTATCATTTTTAAATTTCGGTTTTCAGAAATTTGTAATGGTTGTATTTACGAAACTACTCGTTCAATGCCCTGGAAACTTCTTAATTGTAATAGACAACCTTTTTACGAAAATAAATCCAAAATTCACGATTTTTCCTTCATTTCTCAAAATTAATAAATTTTCGAAAACCGAAATTTCAAAATGATAAGAAAATTTTAAAAAAATTCATGTGTAGTCAGAAAAATCAACGAATTCATTTCACGTGTCAAAAAAAAACTCTCCCTAAAAATTTGTTGAACAATGTTTTGTTTAAACAATTTATTGATAACTGTGTGGCATTATTATTATTCAAAATTAATCTTCTTATCGTCTTTATTGTGCTTGAATTTTTTCCGATTTTTATCTTATCACAAAGTATGCAATATTGTCGACGAATGCCACTTTTGGTTAGGAAGGTGCGTCCAATACATCCTTAATGTAAGAGGCACGGGAAATATATATATATAGATACTATATACGCTATATAAATATACTGTGTGTGTGTGTGTCTCAACGTAATATTTTTTGCGAATGATAGAAAAAAGTCAGTCATTTTTGCCCGTAACAATTATATTCTTTATTTTCAAAAAATCGAGATAATTTGCCGACTCGCTCATCTCGTCGGTAATTAAATTCCACGTTAGCGAATAAAAATACAGATACCCTGATCTCATGAGCCCAGAACGAATTTAATTTTCGGTATAGCTGAAAGATATTGCGGAATTATTATTCTTAAGAATATTAGAGAGAATATGACGGTAGAGAGGGATTGAGCGAGCCACAGGACGAGGGTGACTATGAATCAAGGAGGGATGTGTTGAAGAGCGATTCGGGGATTAAGCGAGAAAAATATTATATGCATAACTATATATATATTAAATACTATAAAACAGAAGGTCGTAAGCCACATCACATTACGTGTTAAATCAAGCAGGATTCAACCATTTGTTTGTTGAAATTCCTTACATTCATCTATATGATATATATATTTAACCGCGAAGGGATGTTGGATAAAAAGTCCTCCGCCCCATTCCTCTCCTAGGCAGTGATTAAGGGGTTTTCATGGTCTCGAGGAATCGCCGCTAAATGAAGGGGCATCGGTGAGTATGCAAACCACGAGAGGATGGTTAAGAAAATCGGAAGAATTCGCGCTTAACGACTAGCTCGTTTCCGGAAACACCGGTAACCGACATGGATGGATTGAACAATCTCTCGACTCGCGAGAGAGTCATCCGCATGGATCTCGTGCAACCCATTTTCCACGCTCCTAAATCCTCATCCTTCGCCCTTCGCGCCATTATTTTATAAGAAAATAAGAAAACTCTCGGTACACTGTCCCTTTGTGATGTATGCAGATTTATGATAATGCTATTATTTTGACCAAGATTATATTGTTTCGAGTGAAGAATGAGTATATGAAGAGTGTGGAGTTTTTTTACAGTCTCGTGCTGATTTAGCGTCGACAAGATTCATTTAGACGAACAAAAAAAAACATAAAAAGTTATTTTACGGCTGCAATTATGAATAATCATTAAGTAAGGATAAAAATTACAACGTTATCCCAATAATTCCGGATGATTGATAACGATAATCTTTCGTCTGACCGTTTCGAAAGTTTTCTTTGCCATCCTAGCAAGTGGAGTATCACTCGAAAGAGCGCAAATATATGTCTTTAAATGTTTTTCAAAATAATTATTATGAACAATATCCATGAACATGTCCGTTTTTTTATTAAACTGTATCTCCCCTTATTTCGGAGCTGCTGCATCAAATATTGTGCGATAAATCCGATATGAGAAGTTTGGAGAACAATTATAACGATACATCGAACACCTGACATTTCTCCACACACGAGAAATTTTAGTTTCCGATATATCGAGCATTTTCGTCTGGGGCTTTTACCACTTGGATTTGGAATTTTTTTTTTTTTCAACCTTTCTCTACCCATGTATGAGAATCGTGTCCCGTGAGAGCGATGGTAGCGGAGTGCGGGTGCGCCCTCTCCCCCAACATACAAGTCCTCACCCCGACAGGGTATACGGTATCGTAAAAGCTTCGGTAGCGCAACGAGTAAATCTACAAAAGAACTTTCGTGGTTTATATATATGCATCCATGTGCCATCTCACCGCCACGAACAAGACTCGTAAAGAAAGTTCGATTCTCGGGAACAACGATACATTCAATCTAGCCTCGGGGCTTGTAAATATATAGTACGCATGCGACGGATGTAGAGGGCGCTAGTTATTATACTTGTCGCCGCAACATCGATGTTATATAACCTGTAGCAACGAGCTTTGGTTCGCTATAAATTTATTTTTCTCCAATAAATATGTCAAATTACAAACGATAAGTTTCGAAGTTTTAATAATGTCATTGTTTTTCTCATCGTATACATGAAAGTTATTCAATCTATGCATACTCATGTAGTACAATAGTGGTGAAATTTTTTTATTTCATTTAAAAAAAAGCTTTAATGTTTTAAATTTGGTAACCGGGCCTATGAAATAATATTTTTTTCAAAAAATACACAACCAATCGGCCATTGTAAGGAAATATAGTAATAAATTTTCTGCCGCAAAAAGCTCTTTCATGGGCTTTCAGGAAATTTCAGTGAGGAACAAATCAATTCTGTGGATCCATAAACGTGAAAATACCATTAATATAAGAAAGCCATCCGGAAGTGCTTAGGTTGAGTCTAGGAAAATGTCTAAAAACTACAAAGATTGAAAATTGAATGAAATTCTTGACATCTTTGATTTCTGATTAGTCGACAATATTATAAATACCAAAGTGGTTTTTCTTTGAATTTATTTTCCTAAACATTTCTACTTGCTGATGTACCTGGGACGATGGGTATATGTTTCTCAATAAGAGAGGGAATCGGATGTCCAATAAGACATTTTATGAAACACTCTTTCATCGTGAATCGTTCGAGCAGGGGAGCTATAATGTCATTGTCCAGTTTGTTTGCTGCATCGATTACCCTTTACATTGCGAGGTTCTTCCCGGGACATATCCATGTATATATATATATATATATATATATATACATGGATATATATATATATGTGTGTGTGTGTGTGTGTGTGTGTATGCAGGTAACGTAAGACACGTGGAAAACACTCACAGGAGCAAGAAAAGCGAAAAAAAAAAAACGGTGGAAGTACAGGAAACAAACCGTAGTCGAATACCCGGATAAATTCCTCGGTATCACACAGAGCCAATCCATTTACCGTTTGTCTCTCACTCGCCGTGAGTCACAGATGCGAACGGAAGAGATAACAGTCGAAGTGAAGGAAATGTATGAAATGAGACAGCTTTACCCAACCCTAGTTGTATTTACGAGGGTTGAAACTAATCTACGATTATTGGTATTCATGCAACATATTGATGTCCAGATAATGTTACGTTGAAAAGAGATAACAGTTAGAATGAAAAAGAAGTCATTATTTCAGTTCTTTTAATATTAGCACTTTCGATTGCAATTTTTTTTTCCACAAGAGTTAGAGATTTGGTGAACGATAAACAAATGAATAAAAGTGAAGAAAGGTGGCCTTGCCATGTACATATACTATATATTTTTCGGAATTTTTTTCTTGAAGCGGCAGGCAAAGCTCATTACGCTTAGAGTGAATGAATGAGACAGAGAGAGAGAGAAAGAGAGAGAGAGAGCGAGAGAGAGAGAACGATTTCATTCGCAGAGCCGCAAAGTTTATGTTCACTGAATTTCTCGTCGGACCAACGTTCCCGAATATAAAGGCAATAGCACGGAGAACGAGGGTGAAGAAAATTATATTCCCCAAGTGGATGTTACCGTCTGTTGCGGTAATTCAATATCAAAACTCGCGGTGGATCGGAGTTTTTATTAATATTACTTCCGGCATGGTTTTTCCCCACTTTATGTATACACAAAAGGCTCGCAGAGAGAATGAATAAAATTAATTTCTTTTTTTTTTTTTTCATCTACAAACTTCACGGTTATTGAAAGCTTTAAATGTAAAAATGATGTGCCGTGAGCAGTGGATTTAACGCTAAAAAAGTCAAGGTAAAAGCGAACATGTAGAACGATGATGGAAAATAAAAAATAAAAGTTTTTGAAATGAAAAAAAAAAATAAATCAATAAACGATCTAACCTACGAGTTCACCTGTCTAAAAACGAATAAATGAATGACAAAGGGAGTTTGTTTTATAATTTATTCTTTTCAATCTCGCACAGTTGAGTCTCGGTATGGAAACGAATTTTTTGTATTTATTTTTTTACACTTCGACGATAAAAATTGCATTGGCACGAGAAGGAAACGTTGGGGAAATTCGTAGGAAATGTTTAGTCGATAGAAAAAAAAAATGGATCACGCGCCACATGGTGTGACCCTTTTCTCCACATTCGCTTTTTTTTTTCATCCCCTGTACGACCCGTCTATTTATTTGCGTGTATGAATGTGTTCGTACAAAAATTTCATTAATCAGGAGTGAAGAAAAACAAGAATAAAAATGAAAATAGAATCTCATCGAGTTATTGAATTCTCCCATCAGAATCACATTCGCGAATTCAATTGCAATATCGATTTCACAATTACTTCTTCTGAATGGCTAGAACTTCGGAGATTCAGCAATTACGTGATAAAATTTCGCCGCTAGTCTTATAGGAACAGCGGAAGAAGTACTTTTGTTACGATATTTTTTAGTGGGAATCAATGTATAACATATTGGATATGAAATTTTCTATCCGTTTTGAATTCACAAAAAATTTATTTTAGGCTCATTGAGTCGTCTAAGCTTGATTCAAAACATATTTCGTTTGAATTAAGTAAATAAACAAATTAACAAATAAATAAATACACCAGAAAACACACAACTTACTGCAAATTAAGGTCAGCCTTTTTTTCTTCATTTTTTTTTTCATCCCCTTCTTAAAACTTTTTATCCAAAGTACGCGGCCTATTCAAAGTAAAGGATCGCCCGGGATTACTCCTATCTTATGGAGCATTTTCTGTTGACAAGGATCCCGGGGGAATAGTCAACATATATTTCTCTTGTACGAAAGTCCTTTAATTAATACCGAATGGAGCACTCTGCGACTGGCTGGCATTCAGCAGGGTGGCTGAATGCCCAGCGATTCGCGCTTATACTCATTGAGGACTTGATAAAGTTTATATACAGAGCTGCCTTCACTTGACTTGAGCCGGAAAAATTTGTCATTCGACATCACGGATTCGGTTCGGATTAGAGATTACGCACTACCAGAGCAGCAGATCCTATCCGTATTACGTTACGCGATAGGATCTGCTTATCTCTCGGACGAGGATGATAATTGGAGGACTTGGTCGAAAAGTGACGAATCACACTTTTTTTTTCGGGAAACTATAAAAAATCAGTTTTTTGCAACAGTTTTTTTCTTATTATTTCGATCATTATAGCATTATATTATTCCCACACTACGTGGAATTGTATTATGTAAAAAAATGCCTGATCGTTAATTAAAAATACATGATCATTGACGTAACTCAATATTTTATTCACCAAACTACAAATATTCATTCATATATGTATTTTTCTTTATGTTTCTTATTTCAGTGGAAATGTAGAAGCTACGTGGATCGGTTGAAGTTGTCCCTGAAAGGGTTGGTTATAGCGAAGGCAGTATACAAGGCCAAGTACAAGGACATCTCTTTCTTCATCGCGTCAAGTGGTGCGGGTGTTATTTGTGTGTTCGCTGGAGGGGTGGAGTGCCTCAAGGGTGGGTCTTCGAGATGAGCTATGAAGAGCGCCCTGGGCTGCCTTCTAGCCTCGGTCTTAATTCTTCAATTTCACCGATCCAGCATTTACGTCACAGCTCTGCCACCCGTCGTCAAGATAGGTAAGTGACGACAGATAAATACATTGATTCCATGCAAATTCGAGCATCAGCTGATCTTCAATCCTCGATATTTCATGAATGCTTGTTTCGCGCTGTTGTTCCAAGTTTAATGGGCACTTTGAACTTTTTTTCTTATCGGCTATACTCCATTGATTATTGAACAACGTATATTAAGCATGTAAAGCCTGAGTAGAAAAATCTGTGCGGAAAATTATTTGTTTTCGATGTTGAAATTTTTTGACAGTGACCCCGAGTCGATGGCAATTTCTTCAATTTACAATATTAAGACAAAGATCAGTCAACGCTGAGACTCCGTCTCAATATGAGATAAATTATCCTGATTTTAATTTTTTCGAATTATTTATTGATTTTTGTCGTCAAAAGACAAAATACCTTTTTACTAGCGGCATCATTGAGCATTTTGATACCAATCTCCGGATTTTTGGTGGTTGACAAAGTAACGACGAGCATTTTATCTTGTCAAAGGATATGCACTCGTGTAAGGCGTGTTGCTGATACTTTGAAACGGGTTTAAAGCTGATTGCAGCTCAACCGAACGCGACAAGTACGAGGGTAAACAATTTCCACTCAGTGCACACGTACTATGTGTACGAAAATTGTGTGCAGATTGGGTACCTCAGTGACATAAGTGGAGGATAATAAACCGCGGAGCTAGTTTCCCAGGCATATTGGGGCAAGGTATGAGCAAACATCGTGCGGTCTGTTAATTCATGAGCTTAAAGTATAATCACAGCGCGCTGCCTCGTCGTTTCCCACACACCCACACCCACATACACACACACACACACACACACACACATGAACACATGTGTCTCATCCACTCAATGGAGAAGATTTGTGCCAATCATTTTGTCAATAGCTGCATGATTACCAGCTTGATTGACTGCGGTTTCATTATCCGTTGGGCACCGCGACCTTTTCGTCATTACCGTGCCCAACGCGTGATTACCCAATTTAAAAAATAATCGTGTTGATTTTTTTTTTTTTTGCAATATTCATAATTGAAATTTTTTCAAATAAAAAATTGCTTGCAAATCCACTGCTTTAGATTGACGTTAAAGTTAGAGTACATGAAATACAGCCTCGAATGTGCGGTTTTTTTAACTCTAATGTGGGTCACTTGCGCTAAGAATAGGTCGTGACAGGTGTAACCAGTTGATATACAAGAAATAATCTTATTGTATTAGTGGGAAAAGTTATTATTTTGATTTCACGATGTACAAAAAAAAATCTTAAAAAACTGGAGCAATTCAAAATCCTTAGTTAATATCGAAGAAATAATTGTTCTCATTATTTACGGCACATTGTACGTTCTTTCTTAAAAATAAAGTGCGGTTTTCAGTTCATCCTATTCGTGAGTCTTTCCAGCGTTTAAAATGATGTATTATATTATTTTTTCTCCGTTATCCGACTCATTCCACTGTTTCAAGACGCCTAAAGTTCTTCCTTCATTTTTCTACCCCGTTTTTTTTTTCAATGATCTAATAAATCTTGATCTTTAATCCACCTTTTTGCCGGGTACTTATCTTTGGTAGCGTTTTTAGCGTTTTTTACCAGTCGTACTACTGGCCACTATGTGCATCTCGAGCAGGGAGGAAGAGCTTGGGGGATGAAAAAGCTTCACCATGAGATTGTAGAGAATTGGCTAAAGCGGGAAAAGGGTTGATTCTCTCTCTCTCTCTCTCTCTCTCGCTTTCTTTCTTTTTATTTAGCTATATATATCATCCTTTTTCGTTGGGAACGAGGATTTTGGGCATCGACGATGCTTCATGAAAACGAGACTTTAATGCTCGGGGGGAGTGTACTATTCGCGAAACGTTGTGTCGCGTGCGGCTTTGGCATTTCATCGTTAGCACTCACTCTATTCACTTCTCTCACGATGGCTTTATTCCGGGTAGCCGAGCAGCCTCGTTGACTGCCAAATTGAGCGTCTCACAAGCTTACTCGTTTACACACATATATTCATCGACTTCTGACAAGCAGAACGCCTTATTCCACGTTTTTCAACATGTAAAATAATGCTGGACATGCCCTATTAAATTTTAGCAGTTTCGTTATATGTATTTTCCGTTTTGGCACGAGAATTGTTCTTCATCTCCGGCGGTGGAGGTTTTTCACCCTCAAGATATAGAACCACAACTACGGAAGTTACAAGACTTTTTCATTCTTTCCTTTTACTTTCTTTAGTTCCAAGGAAAGTAGAAGGTACGGCCTTAATGACCGAACGTTCCATCAGAAACGTTTCGGAATCGAGGCAAATCTAAGATAAAAATCTGATTCCTCAAAATACATTGGAGATTAGAAATGACGTACACTTGTCGAAACTAAAATAAGTTGCAGCGTGTGTTGTAGTTGTAGCGCTTTACTTTCTCGCATTTTTATCAACCGTTAACGTAAAAAATTTTCGATGTTTTTCTTTTTAACATAGAACAAGTACATATTCTGATTGTTCCATAAGGTAAACGTCCCAATAGCCGGACATGTACCAGTAGCCGGACATGTTTAACATTAGTTTAACCTTTAAACATGTTAAACATTAGTTAAAAAAAGAAACAGTAGACCCCATGTTAAACTATACCTATAATACTACTGTATAGATATAGTTTAACATGGGGCATCTGGCTGCTAGTACAGGTCCGGCTATTGGGACGTTTACCTTAACTTTATTTTACGTGAGAAGTATTTTTAAAAAATCGTATGAAAAAAGTCTATGATATTAATCATTTCATAATAATATCACCGAACACGACTAGCTGCAATATATTTACTCTTGTTATCGTAATCATTCTTATAGATCTCATAATAATAGGGGTATTGGATTATCGCTGCATGTAAAGTAAAAAAAAAAAAACTTGTCTGACGACCAAGCGAATTTTTCGACGACATAAAATTGATCAAGCTGCACGTGTGGTTGTATATAACGCGCGTAGGAAAAGCTTTTTCACTATTGGTAAAGAAAAAAAAAAACTTAATTTTCCGCTCAAAACTCGAATAAGAAAACTAATTTATATAGCGTCTCTATAGTGAGTGGATGGTATTGAATCTCGAGATAATGGCTTTTCACGGCTCGACGATCACGATCGCGAGAGGGCAGAGCCGAAAAGAGAGCAAAGAGGGTAAAAATACCTGAAAGTTAAGCCGAGAGGCAGTACCGGAAACTCGCTTTTAGCTTAATCGCCCGTATCCATTTTCCTTTATAAATCGTTTTGTGGGTAATTTTTCTTTTCATATTTTTTTTTTTTTTTTCGTGTCTACTTTTGTCATTAATTAAATCGCAGCGATGCTTCGTTCTACAGATTTCAACCGAATGATTCAACTGATAAGAAAAAATTATTCAGAAACTGAGGCTTTTTTCGCTTTTGTTCGAGAAAATAATTTAAGAAGACAATCGCGAGAACTGTACATTTTTTATTTTTTTTTATTTTTTCTTGAGACACTCTCAAATATTTGTGTATATATGTGTGAGTGTATGTGAAAAATAAATTCGCGAGAATTTTCGATGGAATTCCGTGGAGAGTGGTGGAAAAGTCTCTGTGTCGTCTGCTCTCTCTCGCTTGACGAACCAGGAAGTTTACGCCGTTCTCCCGTACGATGAAAACTTTATCCCGCTTCTTATACACCCAAACTCCCTATATTTCTTTTTCCTCGTGTCCCCATAGACTAGCACTGAGTTTTGCCCCATTGTATCCCACCTTCAGAACCCTCGAGTGTCACAATGTCTAGCCATGCGCGCAATCCTCCCCTTCGAGTAACTCGATAAGAAACGACAGAGAGAGACCGAAACACGGCCACGACACGATGTTGCTCGGTCCTTCACAAGATTACCATCCAAATTTTCGAGATGCCGTTGTGTACGATGGACGAAATAATAATAATAATAAATTCTTGGGAACGACAAAGTATAATGAAAAAAAAGCTGTCGCAAAAACTTTGTTAGATTATACATTTTGGAAAAGAAAAACAAATTCTTCCTGATACTCTGAAAACGATTGAGCGCATTTTTTCTCATTTAAAAATATTGAAAACTTCTTTTGATTTATAGTAATTTTTATTATCCCCTTTAACCCACTTAGAAACGATGATCTACGAAGTTTTTGTTGATACATTATTCACTAATGAGCGTAAAAATGTTTTTTGAGAAATGTTAAGTTTCGAATAACGGTAAGGACTTTCCCTCTCGGTGTGCTTGACTTACAATGCATAGGTATAGGTTGAAAAACAGTTCTTATCCATGTGCAACGCTTGTGCGTGTGCTCTCTCTCTCTCTCTCTCTCTCTCTCTCTCTCTCTCTCGTTCTCTCTCACTGTGGTCCTAGAGAAACAAAACATACATCCTCAGCATTTTATCTTTATACATACCCGATTTCTGGTAGTGCACGAGCTCTATATATGCTCTGTTCTCGGAGGGATATATAAACCGTTGTACAAATGCTTTGCTGAGAGAGAGAGAGATAGAAATGGTGCGAGATGCATGCCCTAGCACCTAGGGAAGTGAGCAGCAGGTTGAAAATGGAGACGACGGTAGAAGAAACAAGAAAGGATGAGGAAAAGGGATCGAGTCGTATGCGTACCCTGTAAATAGAGTGGTAAAATGAGAGCAGGGGTTCTTCTGTGTTTCGACTGTACGGCGCCGCAAGACAACGTGCCCCTCTCCTCTCTTGAGTAATTCATGCCCGTCTTCGGCAGACGTTCAACGCGACCGAGCACTTTTCCGTAAGACGAACACACCAGCATATATCGAGAAAAATGTATTTATTCGATTCGAATAAATTTTATGTGTTGCACGCAATTTTTATTTGATTCCATTAATATTTACTTTGATGCCGAAGTTGGTATGAATAATATATTTTTGCATCACGGCATCACATCATGAGAAGCCTTTCAATTAAATAAAATTCCATTGATTCACTTAAAGCTTATTTCAATGATAAATACAATTAATTTTTCGAAAATTCTAACTATTGTATTTCAATCAATTTCAAATCAAAATTATTCATTGGAATTAAAGCTCATGCACTTGAATCTGGAGAACATTAATTCCAATAATAATAATAAAAAGTTCCAGATGTAGCTGGAATAAATTTATTTTACACGGTGCGATGATATTAAATGATCACGGTTTTAACCGTAAAACTCGTGACTATCTATAGTCCATAAGAATATAACTCGTGTTTTCTATCCTGGCCAAGATCTCCTCAGCCTCAATTTTTCCTCGTATCCATGTACTTACCTCAAATTTTCTATATCCTCTCATGCGCTCCATGAATGAAGACGTCGCGTTTCGAACTGTGGCTAAAGCCCCAAGAGCTCCGGATTTTTTTTCGCAAGAGACGAAAACATGAAAATGCTTTTAATAACTCAGCGATGCTATAGCGAAAGAAGGAAAGACATCCGTGCGTGGCCTGTAGTTGCGTAGTTTTCTCTCGAGTCTGCAACTGTACGGGATATTTGCCCTTATCATCCATCCTTAATCGAAGGGGCTATCTTGTGTCACTCTCGTGTCAAATATTCTCGAGAAAAATACGTCTCTACATTGGCGTCGTGGGGACGATTAATCCGTTATTGGAGTAGTTAAATTCAAGGGGATACTGCTCGATTCAATGGAACAGCGCTATAAGGCAAAAGCAAAATTGAGAAAAAAAATTAAAAACAAGAGAGTATTTTACTCGTATTCTTTTGAAATCAGTACCTCGAAATTCGAATTGCTATCAAGCCACAACTATCGAGAATCGATTCTCTTCCACTGTTTCTCCTGAGAAATATCGAAGTTTCATTTTCATCTTTCTACACGAGAAAGCATAAAGCATCCCTCTACGCAGAGTCAAATCCTCAGAGACACGACAAGTTTCCTTTCTCTTTCAACCCCCATTGGAGAATTCTTTGAAATTCGACTAGCTTGATGATGGTCCGGCATTTGTGAGGTCAATGATAACGATCGACGTGGCCATTAGCTCGTAGAAAATGACAGGCCTAATATGGAGGGTTCACCGGACGAAGATCGATTGCTCCCATCAAATACGATCCTGTATATATTCGTCGTAAAACCGTCCATTATATCTCATGCGGGGATCGGATTTACTGTTCACAGCATGTGTACGAAAAAATTAAGAGCGATCGCAATGACCATCGGAGTGATAACGACAAATTTTTAGCTCATATAATACTATTTTTATAGCTATATAAATTACATATTTTCAGCCACTAAGGTATTTTATTCAATTCTAAAATAGTACTATAAAATTTAAAAAATACAGTTATAAACTTTCATCGTTATCGGAGCTTTTATATTATTTGTTTTTGGTTGACGATTTAAAAATTTTGACGCTTGAATTCATGATCAATGGTCTCCGCGGCGCCCAGGGAACAATTTCTTCGTAATGAATAAATTTTCTATTTTTTCGAGTGGCTACATTGAATCCAACATTTTTAATTATGTTTCGATTTGATTGACATTCATATGAAACTTCAAGTTTTGTTTTATTAAAGAATTATCCATACAAGAAGTTCTTCGACAAAATTGATAATTTCCAGCACTTTTCCCACCAAAATTGTTGATAATTATTCTGATAAAACAGTTTTTAATTATTGAATTAAATTATTGGATTTAAATTTTAATTATTTATACAAATTTGTTTTTATAATTTTTTTCTCAATGTTAATAGCGTCCTCGGGTATTGATACAGTTGATGGTCAACGATTCTCGCTTTTTCTCACTTTTTTTTTTTGCTATTCCTACAAAAGTTCGATTCCGTTATAGATTCACCCTCATTCAGTATGACTTAAAAACCCGATATATTCTCCGCTTATAAGTATATTGACACTCGAGTCTGGTCCTCTGTCACGAAAAACTTCTTAGATGAGTTCATTCCAATGCAAACACGCGGTACCCAGGAGCGCATGAACCCCGGGGAAAGTCTAACATGTAATACTTGCATAAGTGCTTTGGGAAAGCCGGATCAAGAGTATAGGACTGGAATATTGCCTATATATTTGCACAATCTTCATCAGTTCGATGCATGAAACGGACAATATTTGAGAAAAACACAAAACACAAAACAAAAATTACAAGAAACTCAAACTATTACAAATTCTTGTTTTTTTTTTCTGCTTGAAACAGAGAGATCCAGCGTGATTTGAATGACATTGAAAAAAAAACGATAAATTTTCATTTGAAACAAAAGTCCAATTAGCAAAAATAATATCACAATATTCAAAATACGAGGCTGCAGAGAGTTTCAAAATCTTTCGAAAATTTCGGCTAATGAAGTCGGCTCGTGATAGCGTATGGAGAGAACGACAAAATAAAAAGCCTTTGTGAGGTCCACGCGCAACAATGCCATTAGTCAATCCGATTACGAGAACACGGGCGATTCGATCGACGTTAGCACACGGGACGAGAGAGAATTTTAATATACGCCTATCCTTTCGTAATTTAAACAGCAATTGAATTAAGGTTTTGTATGAGTGAAATGAAGGACAGTGAATACATACGCTTCATGCAAAATGAAAAAAAATATTTTGCAATGTTTTCAAATTAAATTTTGCCATTCTTTAACGAATCATTGATAGGAAAATCTTTGATAGGAACGACGATACGATGGCATGGTTTTCCGGAAAACACAGATATACTTTTTGAAAAATACGAAATTGCATATAATTCAATAGTCAACAAATCTGAAATTCTTCAATAATTTCGACGAAAATCGCAGCAAGCAAGGACAGCTTGAATCTCTACTCAAAGCTTCATCATTCGATAAAAAAAATATACCAGAATCATCATACCAAATTACTCGATAGATTTTCTAACGCTTAAGCGAGTCTGTTATCGAAGAGTTAAATGAAAAAAGTCAGAGTACCTTCCGTTGCAGTTATCTACTCATCATTTTTACGAGAATTTCATAAGAGCCATTGACTACACGCACTCAGTAGTAAACATACACTATACATCGCTTCTCTGCTTTGCTCTTACACCGATGGCTTTTTGACTGCCAGTATAGCAAATCCGTTACTACTCGTCGAAGGGCGAAGAGAGTATATATATATATATATATATATATACTCATATCTATATAATACGTATGGAGTGCCTAGTAGTTTCGCTGGTCTCATATCGCGCTTGGGATAGTGAAATTCTCAAGTATTAAGTCGCGAAAGCTCGGTAGGAGCGTGCATTATACTTATACCATGTCTGAAGGCAAGGAACCGTGATACACATACATGTCTCTCCGACACACTCTTGCCAGTTCTCCCACGCCTCATGTAAACACGTTATCTGGCATGAGTGACTCTCGACTTTCTCACTATACCTTTCCTACGAGACGGTAGGTATGCACGAGCCAGTATAAAAAAAAGAAAAGAGAGATGGGGAGAGCGAATCCCTGGGTGCTTGCGCGATCGAGAAACCAGATATGAACGCCCGGAGAGAGCTTAACGCAATGCGAAAATACTGTATCCTCTCGTTTGTCAGTTACACTATATCGCGTTCATGCACTTCGCAAAGGTACACTCAGGCTTGAATAAATTTCTGGTAATCCGAATGAACCAAAAGGTGCCAACCATTACTGATAACTAATTCGTAGTTTATTCGACTACTTCGTAATTACAAAAAAGTTATCGACACAATAAGAATTGTAATAAAAAAAAATTTATTAAAAAAAAACAGACGTATTTTTTATGTTAAATTATAGTCAACACTGTTTTTTTAACTAAAAAAATACATGAAAGAACAGCAAATCCGTTGTCATCGCTACACACAGTGAGAAATTTCACCCAATTCGTAGGTCTATCTTTATATAAAGTGTCCGAGGAGTTTACGCAAACGAGTTTTGGTACACCATAATAAATCGGCTAATTTCGATCCATATTATACCTAAAGAGATTTTTCCACATTGCCAAGCTTCCATCATCTATAATCTATTATCTACAATTAATTAACTATTATTTCTCAACTGTCATGTCCAATCTGTCATCTATCTCTATACGTCGTCCATATAAGAGCGATGTTCGAGTCGGAAGATGCGTACACCTTTTGTTCTTAGTGTCTCGTAAACCGAAGTTTATATATTACCCAGGCACGGTGCTATAAAAACCGAAGATAAAAAAAACGTGTGAGTTGGCGTTGGAACTCACGAAATTTGATGTGTAAACATTTGAGCTCGCGTCAGTTTGGTGTGGGAAAATTGAGGTCGTGCATTGGTTAAGGAGGTACGACTAGTATGAAGAATCCAACTGACGGACTTGAATTTTTTATATTTTTTTGCCGAATACTTTATGCGCCTATTGCCAAAATTTGAGCTATATTAACCGTTTAGTTTATTCGTAATAAAATTGCAAAGTCGAGCAGTTTGAGTTACTAAAGCACGTCGTCTTATGGAGACGGTTAACCGGAAGTGCTGTGATCACGGTTTTGCTGCTCACGTATCCAACTACACCCGTTGAAAAACTGAAACTTGATAGATTAGATATAATAGATATTGTAAAAAATTGAAAAATTACTCTTCACCGTGTAGTTCTGGCACTACATCATAAAAAAGTTTCAATTTCCGGTTGTAAATGTTCAGAACGATCAAATAGCACCCACAGACTTAGCAACGTCGCGAGTAACAGCTGATGGGTTTCGGCGAACATAACCTAGCTTTGTTTTGATATTAGCAACGAAGATAGAGTCATCTTCGTTGGTCACGTATACCAACTTATAGCATCGCCAATGCGACGTTGCCAAGTGTTTACTTCAAATTCCATCATGTTATTTATGGAGTTTTATTATTTATCACGTATCAATTATATGTATAATTATCATTCTACCGATCGTATTAATTCCACTGAGGTAATTCAAGTCTATTTTAATAGGTTTTCGGCTGATTTTAAAAAATGTTTTTTAGTCCGTTTTTGTGGTAGACATGTCATTATTATTATGATGGAGACTACTATCGAGTCGTTGACAATCTAATTTTTCAGTTTTTATTAGTTCATGCGCAATAAATTAATCATTTACCACAAAATTTTTCACATTATAATCGATAATATGAATAATCAACGCAAATAAACATAAATCAGAACAACTGTGGGTAAAATAAATTTAGACTTTTTTTTTACTCCAAAGAACTAGTCGTACCTCCTTAATCTTAGCCCGTACCATCAGCTATCAGCTGTCGAAACACACACATTCACGGGCTCTCACACGGACCACGGTGCGCGCTGTACGCTGCTCACGCCTGCGCGGCGCCGATGTCCTATACATAGAAGTGTTGGTTAGCCCCCACCGTGTGGCGCTCTCACACACACATTCACGCGCTCACATAGACACGGATCTTACGCTGACGGTCGAAGTTTTACATCTGACGCTCGAAGTCCCAGCTAGCCCCTACCGTAGACCGAGCGCTAAGATGTTTACACATCAAAAACTCCTCGAATAGATAGCATAAAACGTGCGTGCGATTTTCATCAGGTCCAACGAGGATTACTGCCGACACTGTAAGAGAGGATGTCACACGTACGTGATCGCACGTGTGTACATATACATGTAACACGATAAATTTTCCCGAAACTTTTATGAACCGGCAAAGGTGAAACGAGAAGGATATAATATGTACGGGGTAACCCATCGCATGGGCGAGAATCAGGCGTGAACATCGAACTCTCGATCGAGGACGAGACTTTCTATTAGGTTTGGGAAATGACGAGGAAAGAAGAGACTCGTCTCTTTCGTTATCGTGCTTCAACGTTCGGCTCGTTCTCACAGCTCTCAAAGGAGTTTATCAGCCATGAGAAATTAGTCCAGGGACGCTATTCGCTTTCGACATATGTTCTGTTTTTACGTTTCTCCTGTTCTTTTTCCTCCTCGATTTTCATTATTTCTGTAAATTCGTTGTTCATTTATATTCCTTTTGATATTAATTAAACAACGAAATTAACCGACACTGTCTACAATGTAGTGAAAAAAAAAAATGTTTTGACCAAAAACGGAATGAAAAGGAGCCGAAGAAACGAAGTAATTTTCATCATTTTTAATAATAAAGAGCAATGACAAGTATTAAATCCTGAGCAATGAAAACATTATAAATGAACAAATAATATTTAAAGTCACGAGAAACTCATTCGTTTTTGCGTCCCTTTTCTTTCGTCTCATATCGGTACGTGAGTCGAAAAGTATGACATCTCAGATTAATATCCGAAACTATGACACCTCCATTTAAATTTAACCGGAGGTGTCATAGTTTCGGGCATTAATCTGAGGTGTCATACTTTTCGACTCACGTACCGATATAGCGTTTCGTTTTTTTCCCCCTTCCCAATCTTTTACCATCTTCCAGGCTTCCTTCATCCTCCCCATGACACCTCTCTCCGCTATATTTAGAACGCCTACCATCTGAGAATCATGTCAGTCGAATGAATACATTTGACGGTTACGGGTTAGGGAGGGATCTACCGGAGCTCGTAATTCACGGCACCCCCCATGGAGTATAACATCGACGATCTTCAGTTCCTCTGTGCCAAGGGGATGGCCCTCTGGTAAAGATACGCGTCTTTGTTCACTTTCTGTCTCTCCCGACTTTCGTATCGGCGATATTTTATTGCTCTCTCTCTCTCTTGCTTATATGTCCTTCCGTATAGCTCATGATTCCCTGAGGGCGTCTTGCCACCCCAATGACCCTTGCTACACGGCTGACTAAACACAACCCTCAGGCGATAACCTCCAGGACCTCTTCATATTCCCGACGTCGTTCACGGAGTCTCCACGATGGTCTTGCTTTTTTTTTTATTATTTTTTTTTTATTGCCTACCGGTACGTGAAGAATTCGCAAAAATCTGATGATGCGTGTGCCAAACCTCCAGCGACAAAACTTTCGTTCGTAAGGCTGGCCTGACATCAAGTCGAACTCACCGTTCCGAAGTCTCAGGAATCCATTGAAAAACATAAAATTCACTTTTTTTTCTCCTATCCTCGATTTTTATTCTCTTTTAAGAGACTAAAAGGAAATGCTCAAGTGCATTGTACGGAAAATGTATGTGTTAAAATTCTGTGACAATTAACAATTCAAAGAGTTCTATTGTGCCATTAATATCTTGACTGAAACTTGGTAATGTTTTGTTGAACCGTTCAGGAGCAGGTAGCTGGGTACATTACTGCTTTAAAGCGTTAACACCTGTATATCCTCAAGTTTCGCGAACTTTATCGTCAGTCTGTGATCGAAGCAAGACAGATAAGCTGGTTACACGTGCCATTATTTTCTATCTCACTTTCACGATTCTTGACCCAATCCCATTTTCCGACCGAAATTCTCCAGGGTCCTGTAGAGCAGTGAAACGAAATCTTTTCGCTGTAAAGACAGACAGACTATAGGCAGACAGTATTGAGGCCATCAGCGAGATCCAACCGAAAACGCAAAACGACCGATGGATTGAAGTAGACAAGGCTCGCTAAAGAAATCTAATAATAAATTGTATCCGTTCGAGGATATGTTCCTTTACATGAGAAAACATTTCATGATAGGCGATGATGTGACGATGACCCAGGTTTTATTTATTTTCGACCAGAGTTTCATCAAGAAAAACTACGTCCTAACCTTAAATCCAGCCAGAAAGATTCCCTGGATTTTCTACCAAACGTATTCATCGATATATTTGTCCGAATTTTTTTCGATAGAAAAAGAAAACAAGTACAAACTTTTTCTACGGACATAGCAACACTTTGTGAAATCATTTAATTTCTTGACTCTCAGATCTTTCCTGTATCTTTCCTGGATCTTTATCGTCCGATTGATGGGAGACTCGACGTTTTTAAGCTCAACGAATGTGCAGCCCTGTATGGTGGCGTGAGTCACCGGTTGTTAGATCTCTGACTCTCGCTATTCACTGCACGTACACACATAACTATATACACATACATATAACTCATTCGACATTGCAGTCCGGGCAACCGATGTAAGGATGCTGGCGCCGAGCAGAATAACTCTACTATCAATATATATTTATAGATCTTTATTCATACATATACACATGTATACATAGCACCGATTCGCGACTTTATTTGTCGTCAGGAGAGAAACTTCGATAACTGGCCAAACGCTTGAAACTATTGCCATTAACATGTGGTGCGCTTTGGAGAAACACGCAAGTCTCTATCTCGACTGTACTTTCTCTCTCTCTCTCTCTCTCTCTCTTTATCGCGTTTCATTGAGCCATCGCATGGCTTATGTTTCGTCGGAAGTAGTCATGACAATTGAGAATTCAGTCTTCGTACGCTTGAAGATCGTTAGAAAATACCGAGCAAAGCTATAGCGACGAAAGTGTCTTCCTTTCGCAGTTGTTGGCGAACTGTCGGTAGACAAAGTCGACTTTATCGATTTCTATTTTATCCATCGGTCTCGGTCTTCACCTCTTTCTCACATCTCTGCTCTCTTTTTCTCTCTCTTTATCTCTCTCTTTATATATATATCTCTCTCTCTCTCTCTCTCTCTCTCTCTCTCTCGTGAAATCCTTGTACACGTTTACAAGACATTCGGATACGAATTACTTCCAAGGACCCAACAAACTTTAAAAACTTTCAGCGATCTTGAGTCGCAAGATTCCCGCTGCAATACAAGCGCCAAAGCTATACGCACGTAAATTTATATGGTCGAGTAATGTGTACTTCACTCTATCCTACTTTTTCGCCATCTTGGTGATTATCCCCGAAGCGTCTTTGTTGCAATCTGTACACACGAGTATGCATGGCGCATCTCATGCAAACTCAACAAAAGAAAACTCGGGATGATTGCGTTGCTCAATAATGTCATGTAACGAATCATTTGTTTTTTTTTTTTGCAATTGCTTCCATTCACAAAATCTTCTCTGAGGGAGCCAACTTTACCAAGGCAGTCTTATCGCAGAGGAAACTTTGTGAATGTGGAAAATTAATAAGAATGCACGTGCCATTTGCATCCTGTTGGAAACAAGTTGGCATGAGAAATAAAGAATAAAAAAATAAAAAATTGCTTCACAAAGGGAAAAAGGAACGTCGATGTAAAAGCAGAACAATGCATCAGATCCGAAATGATCAGATGTTCATCGATTTTGTATAAAACGCCCCATGTACGTGGTTTTCTCCGCGGAATACAAATGTGTTTACGTGTACTGCACCACGTTCTCGCGGTTGTACGGTTTTACGCGCGGTGATTTCACAGTTTTCTTACCGTACGTGCCCTTCCTTGGTACATGTAGTTTCTCGGATAGCTCTCCGACCATTACAGAAAGCAGGAGGGTCGAGAGAACGTCCGTACAAAGTAGCGACGGCTCTCTCGTGCACGGGCTTTAGCACCACTTGTAACATAACTATTCTCGACGAAAATTTCTTTTATCGGAGAGGTCTATAAGATCCTGAGATTTTTTCCCAATTCTATGATTTTATCGAGACATTATCGCTACGCTATACGAATTCACCCGTGAATCATAAGAATAAGTATTTTTGTAACTATTACAGAATAAGATTTTAGGAAAAAAGATTGTTTACGTTTTCACGATGAAACTTTTCGGTTCCATATTCTTCCTGGTGCTTCGGAATCGAAATGGAATATCATCCAATTAAATTCGTTATTGTACGTTGCCAAAATGGGAAAACTTTCGTTTCAGGATATTCGCGCGAAAAATCTTCCTGCCATCAATGAAGCATTTTCCTATCTTGCTGCTCTCTCTTACGATTCGGGATCTCGTGAATTTTTACTGAACTCGTAATGCCCCAGAGCTACATGCATGGTATACGAAGAGGGAAAGATTTTCGTTTCAATCCAGCTTTAAGGATGTACTGGACATACCTTCCCAACCAAAAGTGACTTTAGTCGACAAAATTGCATACTTCATGATAAGATTAAAATCGGAAAAAATTCACCCACAGTAAAGACGATAAGAAGATTAATTTTTGATAATAACAATGCCAAAAAGTTATCAATAAATTATTTAAACATAACATTGTTTAAAAAATTTTTAGAAAATGTTTTTTTTGACACGTGAAATGAATTCAGTGATTTTTCTGACTACACGTGAATTTTTAAAAAATTTTCTTACCATTTTGAAATTTCGGTTTTCGGAAATTTGTAAAGGTTGTATTTACGAAACTATTCGTTAAATGCCCTGGAAACTTCTTAATTGTAATATACAACGTTTTTACAAAAACATATCCAAATTTCACGATTTTCCCTTCATTTTTCAAAATTAAAAAATTAAAAAATTGTCGACTAAAGTCACTTTTGGTTGGGAAGGTACGTTCAATACATCCTTAAATTTTGAATTAGATAAAATAACAATGCAATTATTTTACTCAAACGCAACTTCGTTGAATAACTTTTTTGTAAATCGTGAGATTAAATTATGAATTAAAGGGATGTATGAAATGAGGGTGTAACTGGAAATTAATCGTTTCAAGAAAAATGTAGGGATTGATTCTAACACAGAAAATGAAGCAGTAACTAAAAGCAACCGTGATAGAGAGCATATCATACTAAAAAACGATGATTTGATCAATATACCATCACGCTCTTGTAGAGAGAAGACCTACAAGAATATTATTGAGCCCTTTTTCAGAATATCGTCGTTTTTTTGCCCTCTCAATTAAGTATTCGGAGAGTCAACGTCAGAACAATCACTTCGCGAATAAATTACGAGGCCCTTCAGAGTCAATGTGTAGAGTTTCAGGAATTTAGGTGCACGCTCTACCATTAGCGACGTGCTCCGATATCGAATTTCTAGCTTTAACCTCTTTGAATAAATTAATTTATTTTTGACTTCGGGACAAACGCTTTGTGAACGCATAGAAGACATCCCTGAGAACCAAAGTGCATTGTTGCATAATTTTAGGCGAGGGCTGCCACTAGCAGCATATCCCGATGACGAATTTCTTACTCCAAGCTTCCTGAAAACGGCAAACGCCATTATATTTTAGATTTAACTGATGATTATTAATGTGTACAAAAAGCTATATCGAAAATAGCAACTTCTTTTACTTCCAAGACTCACGGATATGAAAACGAATATGAAAGCATGCCATGTAGTACTTGATCTTTTTTTATAGGTACGGTCTGGAATTTAAAAAAAGAAAAAAAAACTGAAACGAATGTGTCACGAAGAGACGAAACTCTTTTACTCTTCGAATTGACGAAACAATAAAATTCTTTTGATCCATACAAGCTACGATCAAATAAAGCTTTAATCAAATTGTGATTGACTCACTGCAATTTATTAACATCAAATGAATTAATTTTTCACGACGCATAAAATCGAGAATGCGTTTTAAAAATGTATTGCAGTCGTCGTCGGCCTATTAGCGTAGTAACAGAATTCTGCATGACCGAAAGAGAAATTCGCTTGAATACGGTAAGGTGCGCAGTAATAAGAGAGCTGTTGAGGCGAGGGCTCGTAATGCGATTACACTCGAGGGCTTCAGCCAACTACCCCTCTGGACCTCGCGGATTTCACCGGCTATTGTCTGGTGTGGCTGGTGGCTGACCATTTGACGCGATTTTGCTCGTAGCTCGATGTGAAAAGCATAGAGATAACACCCCTCAACGTTATGGAATAACGTACCGTCAATCAAATTAATAATAATAAATAAACCATAAAAAAAAAAAAGTTAAAATAGACTGATTATAAATTCAGCAAAAAAATCTGTATTTATTTCGTTGTAAAATCATTTTGAAGATTTATTTTTTTTTGCAATGGCCCTCGAGCCTGCTTCGTTACGAGTTTACCACTGGTAATAAATATTTATTTGCAATAAATAATTCAACATCGCGCGTTATTCAATAAATTTTCCCGATTTCGACCGTACTAGCCCCATTAATTCTCGTCTGATTCGCACGGTCGTACGGAAGCCAACACCAAAATGCCTTATCATCTACGTCGAAATCACTATACGGCTGATGTAGTGTGTACTCGATCATCGCGATATCCCTCGAGACTACGGCGAAACTTTCACGAAAAATTCTCCGCACTATGATACGGGGGGTAAATATTTTCCACGAAATAAGCGTCTGTAGTGCATACATGGGGCAAGCCGTGTGGTCGATCTACGGTCGTTCATTTTATTTCTTCCCGTTTAGTACGTCGTAAGTCGCGAAGAAAAAAAAAAAAAAACACCATGTACCAATTTTCCCGTCACTTCGATAACCGGCTTCATCGTTATTAATTTACAACCACGAAGAAGCGCAGGATCCTAACGTATCATCGATACATTCGAAGCTTTCACGAGAATTCCTGTTTTCGAGAACGTAACCGTCTTTTAATTAATCATGAAACGAAGAGTAGCCAATCGTTCTTTCAATTTTTAATATTGTTTATTAAAAAAAAAAAGTGATTTTGATTTTAGAGCTCAGACCTTTGAAAAAGAATCATACCCATTATCTCAAACTGTGTGAGAGAAAAAAAAAGCTGTGATACGTATTGAATTATTCATGTCCCTTATATGTAAACACATTTCCGTATAAATTTTATTGGCTTTCGTCCCTAGAGCTATCTGTCAGTAATGTTCAAGTGGCACCGAAACTTATAGAAATTGGATGTCAAACTGAACGAAAAGTGCAGCACAATCTCTATTCGTGTTTAGAAAATTGAAATATCATACTGCAGTATGCCCATGACGTGAAATGTCTCATATGGAAAGCATGCGATGTCAAAATACTGGTCGATGGTGTCAGTGGTCGCTGATGTGGGTTTTCCTAAAGGCCAATGTCCGCTGGACAGAGGATTGGATGCTTGCCAAAATTTCACTGGCCCAGAAGAGAGATCTAGGATAGCCAAGAGATAGCCTCGCCAAGAGAGGTGCACCCTCTCAGTCGCGGTCACATGGGTGATTCTCAAACGAGATGGTGTTTCTCATACTTGCTAGCAGGCCCACAGATAGATAGAGGGAAAGAGACAGAGAGAGAGAGCTCAAATACTCGCTCCGAAGCTTGCGGTCATGACGTACGTGTGCATTCTAGAAATTACCCGCGTACTCGTCATCGCCATGTATGCGAACACACACTATATATGTATATGCACACACAAATCGCAATGTCATGCTCTTTCAAAGCTCTCTCACCTCTGTGATGTTTGCGAACGTCTCCTCTCACAGCACCTTTTCGGTATAATGCATTCTTCGTGCGTGTATGTGTATGTGCATTGGTGTTCGTAGTGTCAGGGCGCACTAATTGCTCGTGGTTACGATCTTAATTAGACCTTCCTACAAAGAGAACCGTTTCTGCACCTTCAGAGAATATACGGACAAAGTCGTCGGACATTCCGGACGTTCAGCAAACGACGAATGTCTCTCGCAAAATGAATCTGCAGACGATTCCTACAGTTTAAGGATATTGGGAACTCACAAATGTCACCCTGACCTCTAGCGGCCAAATTTCAAAGTAATTCTCTCCAGTTGCTGCCTGATGATTACCATTGATTACCATGCAAATTTGTCACTTTTTAACTATAATTTAAAATCTGCTGTTTTATTACAAGAAATAAATAATAAATAAAGATCGAGAAGACATAGTCGATATTTGATGCGAGGGCATGAGATTTTCATCACACGCAGAATATAAATAATCGTTTTAGTTATGTCGTGTAAACACAAGCGACGTGACTTTCAATTTCATAACTTATGAAATATGGACAATAATTTATAAATAAAACATTTTTCATGCGATAGTTTGATATTTTAACTAATAATTTATTGTTCGAACGCATTTATTTAGCCGAAAAGTGACGGGAATTTTTAAAAAGATTTTGAGGTTAAACATGTGATGTCATGTAGGTTCATTGTAATCCTTATGGTGATAATCACTTGATCCGTATCCAATTTGCGCAGTGGATTCTATCCACGCATAATCCTCAACGGTAATTAACCCCATTGTCAAATCTTACTACAAAAATCGTATTTTGCCGAAAAATATGCGGTAATCCAATGTTTACAACTGTTCCCTATGCTGACCCATGCTAACTAGAGCTGGATACTGGCAACGAACTGGAGAGAAGAGGCCATATTGGATAGGCCCCGCCTCCGTGTTGATTCCCAATACTGACGATGAAGTCGCGTTTAAACAGCAATGGATTTTCGAAAATTGTTTCCACAATAATTTCAAGAGCAATTTTACGATCTCTGCGTGAACTATCAGACATTTTTATAACGCTGACCATGAGAGAATATTTTCGTAATCAAATGAAACATTTCTGTTCCGAGAAAATTCAATAACATTGAGTGAAATAATGGAGAATTAAAAAAAAACCCCCCAATTAAGTATAGTTTCTCCCATATGACCCCATCGCGAATTAGCTTACCACGAAGTGCACCATCTATCCTGAATATAACCCTGTACAGCAGGATAGAACGACCTTAGACATGTAAATAGGACAACTTTGCGATGATGAACATACGTAGTAGAGCAAATGGTGATTAGGTGCTTGATTTGTATCTACGAAACGAGAGAAAAATAGAGAAAGAGAGAAACGAGACGTGCTCGACGATTTAGCACAGCTGTGAGACTCGCGATAAACGTTTTCACGAGAACGATGAAATTGTCTTCACTGGACAATGAGATCGTCTCACATAGTGGTTATTTTCATCATCACTTTGTATGCTCTGTGCTCCCAACTGCATGTATCAAACAAGAGAGTTATGGCCTAGCCGATGACTTGCTGCTTAAAAATTCATTTGAAATTCATTGAAATTCATTGAAATGCAGCGATCGCTGAGAAAACTTTTGAAAAAATGTATTCCCTGAGTATGCGGTAAGGTTATGGAAAAATAGCTCATTGGGACCACACTCGTTCATTAAACCTATTTTTTTCCGAAATCTTAATAAGCAAAACGTAACAAAAATCTGACTATAACCATGCAAGTTTCTAGGAATAAACTTAAAATAATATTTACATAACATTTGTTATTATTCGTTTATTCGGTTGGTGCCCACAACTCATTCAGAAACGTTGAAGCAGTCACCTTTTCAGGCTATTCGAATTATCTTCCATATACACATTAATTCGTCAGGAATAATACCCGTGACGCTGGCAGTCAATGAATCTACGATAAAAATTGAAATAACGTGGCAAGAAGAGTTCCACCATGACAAGGAGAATTGAAGGAGGGAAAGCGATTTCTTTTTTTTTGTCTCACGTCCCACGGGCATCCAATGGGCAAGAGTTTTAATGAAAATTCTTTGTCTCATTAAGAAGAGTGTCAGGCCTGACTACCCTCGCAACAATGTTATTACCATAGTCACAAGTTAACTTTGGAAAGTGCGTTAGAAGGATAAAGGCCAAGTTTATCAGCAACGCAACTCTCTCTCTCTCTCTCTCTCTCTCTCCCTTTCTCTCTCTCTCTCTCTCTCTCTCTCTCTCTCTCTTTCTCTCTCACTCGCTGTCTCTCACCCGTTTCGACAACGTTGGGATGCTCGACGCTTGTTTCTCTCTTCCTGATAGTGTATATAGCTCGAAAGCTGCAGGGTCTCGTCGTTGGATTCGTTGAATTATTCACGAGTCCATTCGTCGGGTTGGTACAACCGGTTTCTCCCATACCACACACCCTTGCCACCTAGGGTCCTCGAGGATGGTGATTTTCTGATGCGTCGCGCATAACGTTATAGTTTGCAGGTATATCGTATAACGCAACGGTCGATGGAGTTCTCGCTCGTTCAATATATATAGTAAGAAAGCTTTTTCTTGAACTCCATCCCTCTCTCCAGTGTTATATATAAATATGCGATCGTCGTAAGACATCGCGAAGCATCCCCTATACAGACACGTATGTGTGTATATATATATATATATATATACATATGCCTTCTGGATCATTTTCCGAGATTCTTGCAACTCTTCTGCTATTTCCGCCGTGTTCTGAATTTGACAATGATCGATGAAGTTGCGGTGCACGGGAGGAGTGCGAAAGAGAGCCCACATAGACGTGATTCTTTTTCCGAAGGATCAAAAGACCATATATCTACGTGATAATAAAGAGACGACCCTAGACCATTGGTCCTCTCACAGCCACTCAAACGTCCACTCTTTTCCATTCAACGTATCCATTGTTTTTTATTTTCCCGATATTAATTTCTGATGCCGTGGCTAAAAATTTATTAGATGGCAATTATTTGATCGACAATTTCTCGAAGATTACGACCATATGAGACAGTAAAATAATCAATTATATAAATATGTGACTTGGACTTCACATTACGATTTTTCTCACCTATTTACAACTTACTTGTTGGTACTTGAAGGCGGATAAAGAATATTTATATTACTCCGCGAGAGATGCTGGACGGGAGATGGCCGTCGAACGAGGAAGAAAGAGTTAATGAATAGTTGTCTGTCAATTTGCCATCGCGTGACAAGCTACTGCAATCAAGCTTTGGTAGATTCAATGTCGCAGATTTGGCTCTTCTCATTCAACGTCCAAGAATTTCAATTGTCCGAATGTAATAAATTTGGAATTCAACAAACATTTCATTTATTTCTTTTAGTGAAATGAGTTGCGCTTTAGGGTTTTAGTAGTTTTTTTTTAAGGTCGAGTTAAATAATGTAATTTTTAATTTTTTGTTTAAATAATTTGATAGTATAAGCTTCTGAAGATTTTATTGACAATCAGTCTAACTTCCCGAACGGTGATACCTCTCGCAGTCTCCCTTACATCGTCGGCTCTCAACGGGCTGACCATTCACGTTGTTTTCTACTTAAATTTCCTTCACTAGCGCAATTGTGCACTTAATGCATAGTTTATTCGTAGCTCCGATTAATTTTTTTCATTTTTAACATAAAACCATACGATTAGATGCCCTAGGCAAATATTATTGGCATTTTAAAGATCTCAAAATGTGTAATCCTTTACACTCCATATGCGGATGGAACTCGCTTCCAGATTGGCTCGATTCAAGTTTATTTTTTTTAATTCTTCAATTGTCATTTTGTATCCTGGGAACGATATTGTCCGGAATGCAGGTGGTCCGGCTCGTTTACTCGTTCATAGTCAGCCGGCTGCATTCACGAGTTTACTAGCGGTAACATCAGAACTTGATGGAAAGGATGACGGGTCTCCGTTTCGCATCGCACACGCTTTTTTATCGCATTTTTTACGCTTTGTTTTTTTTTTTTTTTTATATATTCCGAACGAATAATTCCTGGACAATACAGCGCTCGATGGATGACGCATCGGACCATATTCAGGATTTCCTATATACGGGACATTGATGTACGTATACATGTGCAAGCTTTCACGAAGAAAAATACAAAATTCACTGAATGATGAAAAGTAAACTGTTCAATGATTTACGTTCCATGAAAATCTACAAAATTTCATGTATACACCTTTATGTATACCCTTGTACCCACATGTATACCCTTTATACATGGGCAAAATCATATGGGACAGGACACCCATTCATTTCAGGCGTGTCGACAAAGCGTTGAGATATCTAAACAAATTATGGAGAGAGGAAGAACAGCGCGTCCAACACGAACAATCTAACTCCTAACCTCCGATCTTTCTTTAATCTCCAACCAAAAAATGTGTTGATCATGGTCACAAAAAATAATAATCTTTGGTTTCGAAAAAGTTAGGGAACGACATTTCCGGGATTTCATCACGCATTGTCAATAATTTACTGAAGTCAACGTTTCACATTGGGCTCAATGAAAAAGAACCTACGATAAATTTACAATGAATAATTGTCACATCGATCACTCCTGAAAGAACTATTGGTCTACTCGAATAGTTACTCCATCAGCCACAAAGTACATCTCTCGACGCCCCGAAATTCAACACAGTTCAATGTACTGTACGTAACATGTATGTATGCATCAAATAGAATTCCCACTCGCACGTGGTGTCGGACAATGAGAGGTGACCAGGTGATATATATATATATATATATATATATATATATATATATATATATACATAGAATGTCCACCCACACGTGATGTTGGACACCGAGAGGTGACTAAATAGTCCCGCAGGGACAAGAGAGAGAAATGGCTGGCTGGTACGATGAACTTTGGACGTCAGCCATTGTTAATGAGTTCAATTTTCAAATTTGTATCTAACCGCTGGAGCCACGGTACGTATATACATAAAGCTTCGTATAAACGAGAGAACATTCTCTGCTGGTCAAATTTGACGTTAGTGCTCCGCTTTCCCTGCGAACCGCAGGAAATATTTGCAGAATGGCATAACACAGACCACTCGCGCATCGAGAATGGTGCGTGCTTGGCAAGTCGATATATACAGGATGATTTAGAATCGATGATACCCTTGACATTTGGTCATTTTAGATGGTGCACTGCGCGAAACGAGCGTTTTCAAATTAGAGGCAGCAGGGAATGTGAATAATCAATCAATTGGGATTGAAATATGGTAACGTTGGAGGAAATGGAGTATCTTCGGTTACGACCGAACATAAAGTTACCGCATTTAGTTTTTGTAGTAATATCTTCTTCAGTGTCTTCTCCCATATCTTTTACCGTATCCCGGCAGCTCATAGCATTCTCCACAGTCCTTCCCTACACTATGTTTTCTAGTGAATTTGAAATTCATTTAAAGAAAAACTATAACGCCACAGACGATGTTTTCCACCATTGGGTGCATCCTTTAGGGTATAATATGGCTGCACTGGTTGTAAACACCACTTATTTGATACTCGCAGACTTGTGCTTATCGTACACCCTCAACCCTTAAACAGTACTAATATAGATTAAGCATACTCGTGTACATGTGGACACTTTAGTTCAATAACTCGTTAGCCACACATCAACGCGAAGACCATATAACGAACTATCAACTAACTGCCGCGGCGCTAATGTACCGAATTCCGGTTGTAGAGCACGTGCCCATTTCAAACTATTAATTAATGGATCGGGTTAAGGGCTCTCTCAAATCTAATTGCATGCTCAGCTCTCGGTTATATTAACGCTCTTGACCATGAGTTCATTCGTTAAGCATGCGTTAACGATCAAACCCATTATGCACGGGGCGGTGTTTGTTAATTAAGTAGATTGGGTTGAATTGAGTTTTATCATAAACGAAACATCGAATTTGATGAAAATTCAGAAAATTAGGCTGTGCAGTAACGATAAAAAATATTGAATTCTTGTTTCTAATAACTACGATTTATCAATGCTAGTATTTAGTAATAATAATATGTATAACTGCCTATACAATTATTGAATTTTACGGTTATTCAACGCCTAACCATCGAGACTGCGATTAACAATTTATGCAAAAGCTTCGTTCACAGAATAAAAAACAAAAAGTTTTTGCTTCATTAATTTAACGAATCCCATTTGCCTCAATTTAATTTTGGCTGCAGTGAATAAAAAATTATTTCGCAGTATATCCATCAAAAGGTCTGTCAACCTTTAATGATTAATGATTTAATTTAAATTATTTTACCGATGTGTACTCAAAGAAAAGACTTCGTACGAAATTGCGTTGCGTTTTTGCATATGGGGCATTCCACGCCAACTCGACCAGTGTTAAGCCGCGACCATCTCGAAATCATTTCATGTTTTTTTCTAACATTCTACTCGGTAAAAAACACAACCTGAATTTTTTTCAAATATTTTTTTTCAATCGTTCATTTTTTATAAATTTTTGAAGTCGATTGCGAATGCCCATTTTTAAAAATCTGAAAAAATTCTCAAAAATCCAGTGAATGACACAAAACACCCTCCGTCAAGGAAAACGTGGGCCGAATTTTTTTTTCAATTTTTTTTTATCACTTAATTCGGAATTTTGAAATTTTTAAACCGAAAATCAACACACGATCAAATCGTAAGCGTCAAATAATAAGGGTCAATATACTTGTAAATTTTCGGTTTCACCAATTCGATGATGAACAACTCTAGTTAGTAAAAGATACACGAGTAAATTGACCCTTATTTGACTCTTACGATTTGATCCTGTGTTAATTTTGGGTTTATAAACATTTCAAAATTCCGAATTAGGTGGTAAAAAAAAAGAAAAAAAATTCGGCTCACGTTCTCCTTGACGGGGGGTGTTTTGTGTCATTCGCTGGATTTTTGAGAATTTTTTCAGATTTTTAAAAATGGGCATTCGCAATAGACTTCAAAATTTTTTTAAAAATGAACGATTCGATAAAAAAATTTGAAAAAAATTCAGGTCGCGTTTTTTACCGAGTAGAATGTTAGAAAAAACATGAAATGATTTCGAGATGGTCGGGGTTTAACACTGGTCGAGTTGGTGTGGAATTCCCCATATATACATGACCGGATGCCATCGCTGGGTCCCTGACCGGGAAACTTGACGATCTCGAAGAAGCAAGAGACGTGGAACTGGTCAAGTCAAACTTATGCACGTGATAATAATAATACTGAAGCACGAAGGACCTTTGAGATGGGAAATCCGACCCAGAAACTGCCACCTCACACTATAACGTATACACCGCTACGGTTTCGATCACATTGAATTAGGGTTAATCGTTCCGAGTTCGAGAGTTTTTGACGCGATAAGCTCAAAGACCGTCTAGGCATAACGCGATATTTGAAAGCGTGAAAAAAAAATTGACACACTCGATTTTTATAATAAAAGTTTCAACCAAGAAAATTTAATTGACATATTTTGAATAATATTGATAGAAGCCTGTTGAGATTTTATTCGATAGAAATAAAATTGTAATCAGTAAAAAAAATTTATTCGGCTTATCAATTATAATTTCTTCAATGGCTGAGTCGAAAATTACCCAATCACCGATCCAGCAATTCGCGTTCCATTCAAATAAAATTCGATTCGATTCAAATAAATTTCATTTTATTTTGATAAATCCTTTTTTTTTTTATTATACTAAAATAATAATATGAATAAATTATTGTTTTATGAAATTTCATAACAGTAAAAAAAAAAAATATTCAGCAGGGTGATTGATAAATAAATATCTGAAACGATAAATTTTTCAATCAAAATCATTTTTTTAATACATATTTGTTCATCAGAAGCTTAAGTGTGTTGATTTTTTTTCACACGTACATATGTTTTTGTCGTGACCGATAAATCACGTATGTTGCTCATTTTATTGCATGTAACTTGAGATCCATGTCACGTATTCAATAACCATTCACCAGATTCATGTACAGACACACCGATGGGTTAAAATCAAATGGGCGTATCGCCGGCACATTAGACGAGATAATTCATCCTTCTGACTTTCGACAATCGGTATTTATTAGATATACAAATAAATCCAACTACATCTCACAGTTTTACCTAGACTTTCCTGGCCAAGAAAATCCTCTCTTTGCATCGTGCCACTACTTTTTCACGTACTTACTTTATCCCACCCCTTATATCGACGAGAAAGAAGAATACAGTAGAATCAAAAAAATTGTGACAAAGATGGGAAAAGGGAAATACTGATAGAGCGGGAAGCGGAGCAAAGAACGAATGGCGATATACATGCACGACGTGAGAATTGAGACACCAGAGACAGATCCGAAGCGCATTGTAAGAATTTTCCCCTGGAAAACCACGAGTTTGGCTGAGGAAAAAGAAGCGATGGTAGAGGAAATGGATAAGAACGATACCGCGAAGTTTTTCATGGGGTGAGAGCGCGTGATAAAAATCTGACTCATGACAGTCAAATTTCAATCGGTCATCTTTCTCGCATTTATATGTCCGTTGTTGTCTAAAAAAAACGTAATTTTCCGCAAATTTACGTGAAAACTGGTCAACTTAATTTTTTTTTTTTTAATCCAAATAAAAATTGACAATCCTCTGCTAACGTTATTATTAACAGTAGCCAGATAATTCAGTACCCCCTCCCCCCCCCCCCCCTCACCATACCATTTTACAACAAACGTTTTTTTTTCTTTTTCGATTTTCTCACCCTTGCGACGAAAATTTATGATAATATGAATTTCAATCCAGAGCCCCGCGATTAAGCCAGTTAATTCCAATCGTATAAATTATTTTGTTCGTATCATAATACCCCAGGGGTGTTAAGGTTCAAGCTCTTTTCTTGCTCTTACGTTCTTTTTTCTTTTACTCGTTTTCCTCCAGCATCTTTTTTTTCCCGCACCCACGGTTCTATATCTTTATCAGTTTTATTTTCCCTTCCGCCCCACTGACTTTTACCGCGACGACCATTATCCTGCGGTAATTTGAATTAGCGAGAGCATTTCGTATCCTTCATAAGGGATATTCTTCTTACGAGCGAAAACTCGCCGTCTCGTCTGCTGTACGAGCCACTATCACACTTTGTTATACCGCTGGATCCGCTTGAGCGTAGATTAATAATGGAAGGCAACGTTACGAAGAAAAGAAGAAATTTCACGATAGAGGCGTTGTTCGAATATATACATATAGTAACAAAAGAAGAAAAAAACAAGTACAACGGATCAAAGTACACTCTCATAGCTCACTATACGTATAGAGTGTTCCAGGACAAATCCACCGGACTATGATCCTCACCGTTTTTTGACTTTTTAGTACACTGTAAAAAATGTGGTGTTAAATTCAACACTAATTCAACACCGCTCACGAATTCTATAGTGGTCCACCCCGCTCTGTGTGACCTGTTGGTGTTGATTGTCCGGTGTTAAGTATTGATAGTTGACACCAGACTGCGGTTCATCCGATTTGACACCAGGACGGATTCTACAGTGGATTCTAACACTTTACAGTGTGTTATAATAACACACTTTAAGTTCGTTATTTTTGTACGCATTTATCGTGTCAATGAAGCCAAATGAAAAACGCGGGTCAAATTGGCATAATAAATATTTTTTATTATTTATAAATTAGCAATTAGGAATGATCGATGAATGAATTGAAAACAGTTGTTCCATTATTTTTGAAAATCCTGTAAAAAAAAAAAATAAGTCGTTGACCGGGATTTGAACCCACTATCCTCCAATCGACGAATTCAGCACTTTCGACCCTTAAATAACCATTTAAAAAAAAAAATTAAAAATTTGGAAATTATTTTTTTTCACGAGTGTTTCCGGCTTGGAAGCGCGGACGTTATTCCGTCGAAATTAATTTTGAGCCTACCTGAGATTTTACCTGAGACCTACCTAACGACCTACCTAACGACCGACACTCTACCACTACGCTATTGATTCCTTATGAGTTTCCTGTATTTAAATGATATTAGTATACGAGTTCTCATACACCATTCGGTGTATCCTATGACTCCAAACGAATTTATGTATGATTATTTTGGGCGATTAAATTTCACACATTAAGTCGTATATTTCAGTATATGCGCAGCACCGTCATGTGTGAAAAATTACCACCGAACAAGTGCAACGCAAATTCGTTTCTAGCTAACACCGCCACTCGGGAGATATTCGCTCAGAACGGCGTTAACATGCCGTTAATAAATATTCCGGGTTCATTCTTTAAGTCTGTATATCTCCAAAGTTGTTTGCCGAAATGAATTATAATTTTAATTGAAATAGCACTCAGTCGGTGAGTTCAACTGCGCCTTCGAAGCATATGATTACACCGGATTTAACTAATCAGGACATTAGAGTGGTGTCGTATCAGAAGATAAACGGTGTACTTTCATGACAAAATTGTGCGCGATGTGGTGAAACACTGAGTTTAGTGTTAAATTTTGATGAAAAATCGGTTAACACCGATATACAGTGTACGAGGTCAACCATGATATCAGAACGGTGCTGCCGATAACACCACAGATTTTAACCACTAACACCGCACCAAATTGACACCTCTGATTTTTTACAGTGTAGAAATAAACACTTTGGATCAATATCAAATTAAAATTTCTACTCGATTTTCTTTTTGTATAATCAATGAAAAAATAAAATACTCTAATATAGATGAGATTGAATAATCCAGGCGCAATCAGAGAAATCCTATAAGGGCCCCGAATGTATGTCCATTAAGGGGCCCGATTTTAAAAGCCGGATAATCCCGTAAGGGCCCCTGACGGGAATGCAAACCGGGCCCCCGTTATAATCAGAGAAAATTAATCGGGCTCTTTACAGATCCCGGAAAACATTTCCACACGGGGTGTTAAATATAAAAAATGCTTTCCCCTCGCCTCTAATTAGCATAAAACTGTATGCTATGTATCCATCAGTAAAACATGTATTTACAGTCCGAAATAATGAAGAGATAAACTGTCGTAAAACTTTTGACCGAAAAGTAAACGAAATCACACTTCACACTATACTGCACTGTCACTACAGGCTCGCCACAGTCAGGAATTGAAAAAAAAAAATATTTAAAAAAATCTATTCCTAGACCTTGTTCAAATACATGTACTAAATATTTAGAGAAAAGTTTGGCAATGTTAACTACCCAGCTGCGATCAATTTGTTTGAATCAACCGACGTAGGTTGGAATTCATTATACCTTGGTTGAAATAATAGAACTGGTATAGCTGTTTCAAATGTGCATCGCATTTACCGTGATTACAGCATTTTATCGAAAGGAAGTTAAAGTCAACCATTTTTTTTTTCAATTCAATTGAATGTAGAGTTAATTTAACGGCAGACCATATTTTTATTTCAACTACTTCTTGCGTCTGATCAAAAGAAAAATTTCCATTGGGTTGGTCCATCCATTAAAGTTATGTGAATCATCGAATGTCTTTAGATCAAGCTATCGGATTAATCCAAATAAATATTTCAATGTACGAACCACAAAATTATTTAAGTAGAAAAAATGGAAATGATTACATGAACCAAACGGTTTGGTCAAAAGAATTAATTATTTTAATGTACTGAGTAGAAAATTGTTTAAGTGGAAAAAATGAAAATGGTTACATTGACCAAACGGTTTGGTAAAAGAAACTAATTATTTCATTGTGGCTACCACGTACTAAGTAGCTAGAAAAATGAATATCACCACATTGAATATCAATCCTCCGTTAGGTACTGAAACTTTGAAACGATATCACGAAGGGGACTGGCCTGTTATGTGTATGGTTCCGTTTTTTTTTCCAAATATACACTTTAGACAAAATTTTGAAAAAAAAATACAAGCCAATGCTGGCCTATTTTCGGTGGAGTCTAAAAAAAAATTTCCCTCCCCCTGACTCTTAATTTATTGATACAAATTTTAATATTTATATGTGAATGAAAAATTGTATTTGACCCATTTTTGGTATACAATTAAGATGAAAAGGAAAGTCTCCGACATGCCAGTAACTTCGTATATATCGCGCGTGTGCGACCGCGTGTATGGGAACGACACAATTTCGTCGTGGAGACTTATGAGAGCATGATGGACGGGAAGAGGCACTTTGCATGCAAAAAACGAGCATATATGAAAAACCTCTTGCCAGGAAGAACTCTTTCACGGGTATATTCACTGCTTAATGTTATCAAAACCTCGTAAAATTTTCGTCTCCTCCCCCGGACTCGTATACGACATCGTAGGTAATACGAAAGTCTTGTATACACGCAGCTTGATGTACGTGTTACTTGAGAACTTTTACCTTATACAGACTCATTCAAAACTTCAAACACGACGTTTTCTCGAGAGATTTTCCAACTTGATAATAATCAATTTTTTTGTTTTAATGTTGATCAAAATTCGATTGATTTCACACGGAATGGGCCACATACCCGTACATGTGAGAGGCCAGTGATTCCGTGAAGCAGGGACTATGTGAACGAGCAACGTAACTAACGTATATATAGAGCCGTGTAAACCCATCGAAACTGTGTTTACGAAGCATTAGCGAAGATTAACCTCTCTGGTCCGGTATCAGTAACGTTTGAGAAGCAAACCAACCTTAGATCCACCGGATCTCACTGAACATAGCCTAGGGGAATTGCTCAAGAGCGTCTCCTGTAATACCGAGTCTCTAATACTACGTCGATGCTTGCCTACCTGTCGCTCTGTGCCTGTGCCCATCTCTCGATCGAATCAGATCAAACGAGTCATCAAATCAGTGTATAAAGGGCGCTAACGTTTTTAATCGGCCTACATTGCGTCTTCTTAGCGAAATGTTCCATCTATTGTCATTGAATGGCCAATGCTTCAGGCGCAATTAAAACATAGGCATTTTTGCACAACAATAAAAATTCCATTTAAAGTCCCCAACGATCATTTTGTCAATTACGTATTGTGACAAAGTTAAGGGTAATATTTTATCATTGGCAAAAATGTCTTTACTTCCATTGCATCTGAAGCAATCCGAATGTGATAGTAATTTAATGACTATTAATGACAAACATACTGCTCAATGAATCATACGAAAAAAAAAACCTAAAACTGTCAGCTACTTGAGAATCTAATGTATTTGAATATAAAAGTTGCATTGTGTGTGCTTTTCGTGTAATAAAATTTGTAACATTACGGCACAAATAGAATGTCGATTAACATCTTGCGGTATCAAACATTTTGAAATTTTACTGTCAACTGCTTACTCTTTCATACTGTTCGAACATTGAAAGTAAACCCTTAATCAAGAACGACGACAGCTTCGCAGACACTCCCCCCCCCCCCAACGTTTTCCCTCATTCATCTTGTATCGAGCTCTCATTGAGTACGTGGTCCCAATAGCTGACGGTAAAACGGTCAAATAAAAAGACAATGAAATATTAGGCAAAGTGTAGCGGGCAACGGTATTCTCAAGGTGGTATAGAACAAGGTGTAAAGAACCCTGCGAAAAAGATACTCGGTTGCAGCCTGGTCACGATAGGTGCTTAACGCGTTAACGGGCTACCGTGGATGAGAAACTCGCAAGGGAGTTGAAAGAGGTAGAGAATAAAATAAATAAAAAAAATAACGGATAAAAGGACTACACATCCATGAATATATACATGTATATACATGTATGGATCTTTGTAGCCTGTGCTGTACGTAGTATTTCTTTCTCATGTTTCGTAGACTACACACATACACACAGCTCTATATATATATCGAGGTAACCACAAACCCAGATAAATGGGTTAGTTAGTTACCCGGGCGAGAAACGTGAAAATAAACGACGCGACTGCAGGAGAGAGTTCTTTTGGGACCAGGGAGAGAGAGAGAGAGAGAAAGCTGGATGATGCGCTTTGCACGTGCTGTTGGGTTGCAGAGAGTAGGAAGAAAAAATCCCGATAAAGCCATAGAGACTTGGGCAGCAGTGGTGATGGATCCATGGTGGTGGTCGATTCGTTCCAACGACCCACTCGCTTAACTTGAGGCATCAATCCCCTTTTCACACTATTCACTACCCCGACGCTTTCGTTTGTCCTACTCGTTGGTTCCATATATATATATATATATAAAATAGATCAAACTCTAACGAAGTTTCAACCACACGGACTTGCCAATTCAATCGTGATTAATTTAATCGTAAACGCGATTTTATACTGACTGATATATACGCATGAAAAGAAAATCATTGAGCTCTTTTCATTGTTAAAGGGGAAAATGTATCAAATGGGACGGTTGAGTTACCTCGAGCAGCACGAATAAAAATCTTTTAACGCACTGATGTACATTGAAGCGCAATATGGAACGATATTTTTTTTTTTCAATGTATCCTCCAACACCTATACATGACACATACATACATGATTTTACTCATCATCATGTTGATAACTTCCCTAAAGAAATGGAACGTCGCTCTGCCTCGAGGTTTTTCCTTACGTCGTATAACCAATATTATTTTTTTTTCTTTCTGTTTGTTTTCATCATGAGACGTTCCATTAAAAATCCTCATTCACCCATTGAAGCGTCATTTTCGTTTATCTGTCACGAGTATCGCGAGCACACGACACGATGTCGTATCGCCCAAAGGCTGTAGGACACGTTCTGTGTGTGGTGTGACCATGATGGTGTAATATCTCGTTGGATTTCTCAACGATGTCTTTCACCGAGGGTCACAACGTAGAAAAAGCTCTCTTTTTATGCTCCCACTCGTGAAACAGCCGTCAGCGTAACTCCCAACAATTCGGCAGTTTAAAAATTGATAGGTGCATAGTATATGAGACTGAGGCTGGTCAAGGGGACACCAATATTGTGACCGTCATTCAAATGAAACACAATGTAGTCATTTACTTCATGAAAGCTTGCGAAAGATTTTTGCAAACAGAAAAGCTTAATATCAAAAGACGCAGCAGAGACTCAATGCCGAATAATAAAAAAAAAGATTTTAATTGCCAAAAAATGTTAACTATCAATTTTTTATCACTGTCATTCTCATTTGTATATTGACACAAAATTATTTTTAATCATTATTTATTCTAGTGCATATGATTCTGATCGACACTACATTACTTCGTTGTGCCCTAAACACGTTGGAATTCGGATATGTTTCTTATGCTGACAAATTTTCTCAAAGAAAAATTGCTTTTCTCACTTTTATAAATCGTTTCGCTGATGGTTCTGCGACTGAAATGCTGCGACATATCGAGACCCTGCGGCAAATTGAGGGTTTGAATGACGGATGGCTTGCCTCCCATCGCTTGTGGAATCGTCAGCTAGAGCGCGATACGCCGTAAAATCGCGAAAGGGTTCTTGTAGAAAAAATCACATTTTTTTTTTTTTCTTGAATTCGCACCCCAACCGGTACGATCTATTGTTAGGAATATCAGGCTATCACAAATGGATATTGGACATTCTATAACAATCGACACAGCTCGCGAGTATGACTTTGATCAACGGGCTATCTGACACCTCGACAAGGGAAGGAATAACGAGAGGATAAAAATAGCAATAAGTTTTTTTTTGTCAATAAAATAATGCTTTCGTCAGAAAATTCGGCATTGGGTGAATTACCCGAGATGCATTTCGTAATTGATATTTCCGTTCTGCAGCGAGACACACGCGTTCTCATCTCACTCGTAAAACAATTGATAAATACAATAAAGCATCAATACACGCAACAATTATAATTTGTTCCAGGTGCGATATTCACTCATGACCAAAAGGATAGCAGCACGGAGCTGGCCTTCAAGTACGCCGTATACAAGATAAACAAGGACAAACTTATACTGCCAAAGACCAATTTGGTCTACGATATTCAGTACGTGCCCAAAGATGATTCCTTCCACGCGTCCAAGAAGGGTGAGTCATTTTGAATTTATAATACATTAAAAAAAAAAATACATAAGCATGAATGTCATAATCGTTGCGAGGTCGAAATTAATGGCAATTTTTGATTTAAAAAATGATAAACAAAAAATCGTCAGCGATAAAAATTGAATTATCAAAATTCATAATTTTTTTTATTTACGTTATTTCGGTAGAATATAATTGTATTTTTATTCAAAATTCATCGTTAAAAAATATTGATGTACCAATCGACTGATATGGATTGAAGGAAAATATTCGAAGTTAGGCAATTCCGATCGTAATGACGTTGGAGCGTCATTGTACTTGGATTTTCAGCTTCTTCACGTCGTATTAAAGTGCCTCCACGCTATATCTTTCGAACAATTTGCTATTATCATGATTGGCCGACTCCATATCCGAAATATAGATAGGTATATAGACTGAAAAGACAACTAGGTATTTTTTAGTGTCGTTGTGCGAGATCGTATATTGGAATAGAGTAGCAACGTTTCTCATTCGCGGGTTATATTGCAAAGTTATACTCCTCGCTCAACGAGTTTTCTCGAATCGTTTCTTTCAAGATATCGACTACATTCCGACAAAAGGGCTTCAATCTACATCAATGTTACGTGGTTAAATCACGTGAGTTACGGCTTTTTGTCTTTTGGTCGAGAGAATCTTAGCTATACGAAAATCAAAAGGTACGAATGGAAGAGATTTTTCTTATCTCGAGTTAACTACATCGTCGTGAGGAAAAGAAAAACTCATCGTAAACGGTTTCGTTCACGTCCGCAATACTCCAACAGATTCGCTACTCTTTCTCGGTTCAATTTTCCATTGTACTTATGGACAATGCAACGCACTTTTCCTGATGCTTCGCTATAAGAGAAAATTTATGTTCTATGATGTAAAAAAAAGGCAAAATTATTCGCCATGCCTCCAGATAAGGTAGTCCTATCACGAACTTCATTATTATGTATGTTGTTAATTTTTTTTTAAATATGTACACGGTCGTGTTTTCTACACTTAAAGTCAACTGACAACACTTTATTAAAAGTGCAATCAAGGCTCTCCTTTTCTTTGACAAATGGATCCTCAATTCTAGAGACTTTTCCGACAACTACTCTTATACTTTGATACTTTACAGCGACAGAGCTTTGAGTTCCTTAATGCCCGTAAGCCGTAAGTGGTACTTCAAAAAGTCAAGTGCCGAGTCAGGGCTGTGCATATAAGGGCGTTGTAGAAAATTTAAAAGCTTGAAATCGTCTTTATTTCCCGTTTATATTGCAAAAAAATGGCTTCACCAAATGTTTGATCAATTTTTTTTGTCGAAAATAACAAAATCTTTCTTTTGTTTTGCTATCAAATTTCGAAAAACAGCGGGCATACAACGAGACGTGTCATCCCCGAGAAGGGTTATAGCATTTAGGATAAAACTCGTGGGATTATCGTTCGAAGATAAATTCAGAGTGAATCGGATCACAGAGTCCGTGGAAGCAATTCCTATGGGGGGATGAAATCGGACGAGGGGGATCAAGTGATTGTATTTTTTTTTTCTTGTTTATAAATATATATTATATATGAATTTATTTTGCAATACCGGGTGATAGAAACGAACGATGCGATTTACAGGTAATTGCGATCTATGCAGTGAGAAAAAAGATTTATTTCATGCAGGTAAATTTATTTAAACGATGCATCACTTTCATAGTTTTTAAAACCAAACGACATTTAAAAGGCTTCGATAAATAATTTATGTGTACTCGTAGCGATCGCCCAATTGCCAGCACAATATTTTTATTTTTATTAAAGAGAGAATCGATGTTACCCTTGGATGATCATCATTTTCGCGTCCTACCCTTATACCACGCGATTCGATACTTTTATGATTTCAACTCCCGACTAGCCTCAGGACAAAAAAAATATACGTTTCAACGGTTTTTTATTCACGCTGTAACTGTCAACGATATCACGATAGATGACGTTCCGAAGCATTCGGAATAATTTACAACGAATGTAAATATGAAATGGAATATCGTTACTGACAATACGAAGGAAAGGAACCGTCTGTCAGTTCAATTATTTTCACATTGTTACTTTTCTTCCCGAGATACTGGAAAAATAAGGAAAAACGACGAAATTTAAATCGTTAACGAAAAAGAGAGGGGGAGAGAAAGAGAGAAAGAGAGAAAGAGAGGAAGAGAGAGAGAGAGAGAGAGAGAGAGAGAGAGAGTGAGACAGAAAAAGAGAGGAGGGCAGGGAGAGAGAACAAAAAATAAACGGTTGAAAGGGCGAGACTTCGCTCCATCTATCTGGATTTTTTCCCCTTCTTTCACTCGTTTTCAATCAAGGTATTTAATGACATTTTATATTGAAATTACTTCATTGTGTGTATAGGTCGATCCAGGCCAAATAGAAAAGTTCGTGATTCTCACCCTCCGAAATTCGACTCACAATTTTTTAATATTATCGTCGAAGCCCTAAAAGACATCCAGCTTTTAATAAATAAACAAGCAAATAAACAAATTAGATAAAACAATGCGTCGGACACATTTCTTAAATCTGAAAAACCTTTGTATTCGATATTATAAAATCTTAGGCCACATTCCCAAATGGGTATAAGAGTTCGGTTCTGATTTTTTGACGTCTATATACATAGACGGTGGGGAAAAAGTAATAAAATATTGTTCGCCTGTTGGGGTTCTAACTGCAGTAAGGAAAAAAAAATGTGAACCAAATTTTGGAAGGCGAGAGTCACGAATATGACGATTTGTTCTTGAACAACCCATGTACATTGAAAGATGAGGCTCGGCCGCGAGAGAACGATGATTGAGTATAGCTTATACATGACGTCGTCAGCAACAAAAATATAGTTCAATCTATCCTCTCTCGTTAGTCTAATGAATCATTATTCCCTACTATTTCTGGGTGAGTGCAATCGTTTCGGGCTGTCCATTCGACGAACCCAGCAAATCTCGTTGGTCTTTCCCATGTGTCGCTAATTCTTCAGAATTCAAACCCATTATCGTCGTTTATCAGAGATAAATGGTGGCTAATTCCTGCAAGAATTTTTCAATCTCACGGATCTCTACACATAAAGACTTTCACCTTTAAAAAAAAAATTCTTACTTGTACGAGGTTTACTCAACGATTTTTTCCGATAAAGTCCTTTAGTTTTTCAAAAAATGATCCTGTTCATGCATACATTGTTATGCACAAAGCTTAATGAGTACTTTAAGGATTAATTTTTCTAAATATTTTCCCATCCATCTCTGTCGTTTCTCATACGACCTTTTAGTTGGCAAAAATTTCACTTTCCTTCGGGAAATTTTTAAGGTTCGTAGGAAAATCAACGTTGATCCAACCAGCGCGCGTAATGATTCAATAAAATAAATAATTATTTCTTATGAAAGGATACTAATTACAAAATATATGCATATATAGAATTTTTATTTTATAAGAAATATTAATGTTAAAAAACACGATTGAGAATAATCATTTTTTTCAATCTTTTTTCATGATTTTGCATTTTAAACCGCCGCGTATTATACTTTGGTACGTACCTCTTTGCACATTCATGTTCACAATAAAAGTATCATTGGGAGATTACGACTCGTGGAATGAACAACTCATCGCGATCTTCTTTGGCACTCGCGCTTTTCTGGCTTATCGCCGATTCGTTCCATGACCTCAAAGCATTATGGGACCTCTTTTACCATATATATACGTATACGTTTACTGTATCACATAAGCTTTTCAGTTTTTATGATTATATCCACATCGAGCGTATCGTGGTTGGGGCTAGATGTATAATGTGGATGAAATGAAAAACGAGACGGACAGCGAGAGAACGAGAATAAGGATTTCTCGCTGTGTTATATCTGACGTGAAGTAGTTTTTCCCTGTACATAGACTGACGAGATAAAACAAGCTTTTGCGCGATTACGTCGATCGTCAAGAACGATTGTCAAGCCACGATAATATTTTCGATACTAACAGTTTTATTTATTTTCTTGTTCTTTACTGCATCAAATTGCACTGTGAAAACTCTGCTGATTCGTTTATTTGCAGTTGTCATTTTTATCGATATAAATAATTGCCGATAACTGATAATAATGAGAATTAATTATTCTTGTATAATGAATATGTTGGAATTGTATTATTTTGTAAATTTATTTGAATGTAAGTATGAATGCAACTGGTTAATTCAACTGTTCTCTTGCTTGAAAATTTAAAGAACCCCTTTAACAATTGTGGTGATCAAGTTATAAAAAAAAAATCATTCAAATAAAACTGTGAAGCGAAAAAATTGAAGTTTTTAAAAAGTACTACTCAAAGAATACAAAAATGATGCAAGACTTTTTCACGAATAAAATAATTTTTTCGTCATGAAATTTATCATCGATGAATCAAATTCAACGACAACGATTCTTCATCCAAAGTCGCCATATCTTAAAGTCATAGATTCTCGTATACGTGGGAATTTTTTTTTTCCCCGAAGTGATAGCCTTCATTGCGGACTCCCGTTCGTCATACGCGTGTCTATGTACATACGTATGTATAGATAGCAGGCCTTGAACATCATTTGCATAACATCCCCCAACTCGTGAACCTTGAAATAAAATTGAATCTCATCGAAAATTGCGAACGTTCTTGTCTTCGACGAGGTCACGAAACGATAAGGAGACCTTCGCCACATTATAGTTTAGAGGTTCGGCAGCTAGTAGAAGTATCTACTAGACATACCAGCGAAGGAGTGTATGCGTGTGTGTGTGTGTGTGTGTCTTGTTCCTCAGGAAGGCTGTGTCTGCAAAAAGTACAACGAATGGATACATGTATGGGGCATTACAGGCCAAATCGACAAGACCGTAAACCCCAATGATATTTTATTTTTTACTTTTAATATATCGATAGGATGACATGAAAAAACCTGCTCTGAGGATTAATGACATTCTAGCATCGGCGTTGTGGAAAAATGATTGCATTAGTTTTTCGTTTTTTTGCGTTTTTGTTAAAAAAAAGAAAGACATTATGGCAGGAAAATAATTTGACTGTTCAAAGAGTAGATAGATATCATTCCAATAAGAGTATATTGAAGCATAGTTCTGTAATTAAAGCCATTAACATTCGAAAACACTAATGATTATCTTGGACAGCAATTTTCAAAGAGCTTTCACTTGTATAATGTCCACATTTTTATAAATTTTAAATAATCAACATATCAAATATCTAAAAAAAAACCAAAAAATTTTAGGATCTTGTCCGTTTGGTCTGGTGTGCTCCATGTACAATATACACATGAGCAATGTCCCATGAACATCCACACACAATTTCGTATATCCATCTTGTGTTAGAAGTGATCGACGGGTCGAGACTGTTGCCTCGACTATTCACTTTAATTTAGTACAGAACACACTCTGACAGCGTCGTGTCACGTGTTCGAGTGGACCTCTTCAAGACCCGCTGGCCCCGATTCCACCGAGTGCTTTTTTCGCATATACTCACTGCACGTTTTTCGTTTCCCATGTTTGTGAGCACACAGCCAGAGAAAAACGGGGTCATATGGTTTGATCGGCGATATTGGAAAAACAAGGTCCAGCCAAACTTTTTACACATAACAGGATGAAATTTATTCTGAGAGCTAATCAGCGATGGGCATGAAATATATCGCATATAATCATCGAAAATAACTTATCAATAGAATAATTAGGTCAAATCATCCAATACGGATAAAAAAGTTTTGAAGTTCAACTTCTATAAAAAGTTGTAACACATTACCACAAAAATTCATACATGTTCAATCTACAGCAAAATGTCACATGTGTCGATTGTCGAAAATTCAGAAAAGGTCAATGCAAAAAACGGGAAAAAAATACAACTAAAACGAAAAAAAAAAAAACATTTTTCGAACGTTTTTTTATTCAAATAATGTTCGCGTGTATCCCCCAAAAAGGATCGAAAAAATTGCATTCAAGGGTCAAAGGGTCAGTGCTATTTTACTGCGTTTCTTTCTAAAAAATTTCGTGCGACGATTTTTCGTAAGCTTTGTGATACCACGTGTGAGTTTAAAAGAAAATATAGCAGACAATCCGAGGACAGAGAAAAGAGTGACAGGAAAAAAAAAATTTTTTAATAGGAATTAAAAAAAAAAATTGAGGTACGAACTGCTGATCAAGATTGAGCTCATCGAGATTAAGTTTCGTATGACACGTACCTTGAAGCGGTCCCGGGCCAACAGCGTTTTCATCGGTGAACGTCGAAACGTTTGAAAACTCCGGCCATTTCTCCCCGTTGATCCTCGAATGATGGCACATGCATACATATATAGTTACAGTAAGTTAGCCGACGAGGCACAAAGGGAACAAGAGAAACCTCGATCCAAGCGTGGATGGAGGTCGAGGAGGATCAGGCGGCAAGGACTACAGCGACGAGGAGATCGGGATAAGCTGAGCCCCGGAAACGAACGAGATTCGGGCGGCTTCATTCTCGTCCTCTTCGTCGTCGACGGAAGCTCGAGTTTTCTCGTTTTTCGAGATCACCGTATACGAGCCTCGTATACTATCAGTGCGAGAATTTTTTAAGAATCGAGAGTATACCGTGATTGATCATCAATTTAAACGGATTCAATTTTGCTTGAAGTGTCGAAATTCATTGAGATATTTTCTTCGGACCCAGATGCTCATCAAATATTATCATAGCAACGGTCGGAATTTTAAGATGTGATATTTATTTTTTTCGTAATTTCTCAACTCTTTTCAGTAAAAATAACTTTTCTGGCTTCATGGGTTCTCAACAAGAGAGCAAGAGAGAAAGAAAGAGAGAGAGAGAGAGAGAGAGAGAGAGGGAGAAAACTGAGTTTCCCCGTAGCTTGAGAGAAAAAAAAACGTGAACTTCTGCACTGATTAAATTGGCATTAAGATTGGTTCTCTATAGAAAAAGTTCGTCCGAAGTTACGAATTTTTTTTTTCGCTTTTTTCCCATTTGATCTCAATTTTTTTTTTAACGCAACGCAAAGAATTCATGCATACCGAAAATTCCGATAGACCAGAATTCTGAACTCGAGAAGATCTCGAGAGCATCGCGAAGTGAGAAAGAAAGAAGAGATAGAGAGAGAGAGGTAAACGTATATATAGAGGAACAATCTCGCTCGTTCGATCGCTTTCACTCGCGTAAATTGGGTCTAGTCGAGCGAGCGGATTTAATGCTCAATCACTCTGATCAAACGAAAGCTCGGTTAAGACCAGGCGGCATCGCTTTTCCATCGTCTCGCTTGTATTCCATATAATTCGACGAAGAATCCTTTGCCCGTCCGATATATAGAACGCCCCAATGTCAAAGACACTATTGCCTTCCTCTCGTGTACCCTAATCGATGGCAAGCAGCGTCTTGCTCGCGACGTCCACAAATTCTTACGGTATCATCTGTCAAATACATATATCTCATATATGTATTGTTTTTTTTTTCTCCTCACGATCAGTCCAACGTGACGATTCCTCCATAATTCTTCAATAGTTTCAGGCGATATCCACAAGTTTTCCTTCGTCTATTTCGTATCAAAAACCATTAAAAATAATAATAATAATCTTAGAGTATCACTTCCGCAACATAGCTTTACATATCATTACCGAGGAGCTATTTATTCTCATTCCGACACGACGATATACACTTTCGTTCGATACACTTTTCATTACCATTTTTTAATAACTCTACAATCAATTAATGAATTCATAATTCGCGTCTTCTGCAGTACTACAACTCGTATATTCTATAGCGAAGAAATTAATAAAACAGCTGGAATGCATTTATCCCAGTCAATCAGCGAGGATCGCTGGAGGCATAAGCCTCCGGAAATTCTCGCTGTGGCTTGCGAAGAATAGATCACGAGTAAAGTGTGGAAAAGGAAGTTGCGAAACTTGGGGACCAGTACTTTCTCATTCTCACATTCTCTCTCTCTCTCTTTCTCTCTCTCTCTCTCTCTCTCTCTCTCTCTCTCGCTCTCTCTCTCTCTCTCTCTCTCTCTCTCTCTCTCTCTCTCTCTCTCTCTCTCTCTCTCTCTCTCTCTCTCTCTCTATCTCTTTCTCTTTCACTACCAGAATAATATAGAAATTTTCATGAAGTCGCCTCGGGGCAGTTAGCAAGATAAATTGTGCCTATACATATATATTGTCGTCTTGGAGCCCCGAGGCTTCATCGTAGGAAAAGGGTCAAGATGCATTTCGGCGTACGGTTTACACCATCAGAGTTCACCTCTCGGTAAACTCTCGGTGATCGGGAGAGTCAGGTGACTCTTCCGATCTCATCATCATCTCGTGCTTTGCCTCGTATTCTTGGGGAAGCTTTATAATTCAAGTGTGCGAGTCTTGGACGAAGTTCGAAGCCAATTTGCTTGCGGAAGTTTCGTATTTGCCGAGCAGCGTGAGATTCGTCTCGCTATTACCGCGTATACCTCCAACTCCTCTCTCTTCTCTCTCTCTCTCTCTCTCTCTCTCTTCCCCTCGTTCCGTGTGATGTATGGGACATTCTGGGCATACTCGTAAAAGGTTGAAAAATTTTTAAAATAAGAGACTCGATCACTACTTGAACTCGAATCAGTTCAGCCGCTGACTAGCATTCTTACATAAAATTTATATTCATGCAAAAAAAAACAATACAACTCCCGTCACATTCAATTTCCGCATTCAATTTCATACAATTTCCCCGCATTCTTAGTTTGCGCAACAACGCGCAAATATCGTTACTCGATCTAATTGTCAATGAATCAAGGAAATTGATTATTACGTACCGTTTTTTTTTTTTTTTTTAATAACGCCCACTCTGGCGATATAAAGCTGAAATAATCGTCATCCCAGCACGGAGCTTGTGAAATTTTATTGAAAAATAAAAGTTTGTGCTTTTCAAAAAATGATTCATCGAATGACGAATGGAGCCAATCATTAGAAATAGTGTTGAGTCAGTCTTCAAGTCTATGCGATATAAAAAAAAAAGTCCATCATAGATTCGTTACGAGTAATTGTCAAACTTGCAAGGAATTCCCCGTGCAAGTGCTATATATAACTGACGATGCACTAACGAAAGTGCGAAACACGCGATAAAGAAATTCGCGGAAAATTTGCCGGAAGGGCGAGTGCGGTTGATGTCCTGCTCGCGGCAAATACAGCACCTGGAAAAATGTCGGTGCAAAGGAGGAGGATGGGTCTGCTCCTATTTCCGATTTGCGGCTCTAGAAAGCGTCTATCTCTCTCTTTCTCACACACAGACACTCTCTTCCTCTCTCTTTATCTACTCACCACGTCGTTGCTCTCTGTCACTTTTCGTTATAGCGAGGCCAGCAACTTTGCGGGTGTACAAAGAATGCTCGCGATAAAGCATGGAAAAAACAGCAAACCACCGGTTCGTATATATGCCGCGAGAGACCGACCGTTGGTTGTCGAGCGTGTGACAACGTCAGCGAAAATGCTGCTCGAAGCAGAAAATTTTGTCTGCCCTGGCCTCTCTCGTCCTCTCTACTCTGGCGATGATGCTTCTTTGATGTGATTCTTCTCCCAGCTTTTATTTCGAGAGAGAACCGGGTTTTTTTTATAGAATAAATCCATTTTTCAGGCGGTATAGTCGTTCAGGTTTTTTTAAATAAACTAATAAATTTAAAGGCACGAAGAGGCAGGGGCTACAGAGTAAAATATGTAAAGCAACCATACCGGAAAATATTAATTTTTTTTTTCTGCATCGATTTACGACCTGAAAACATCCCGTACTAATTAAAACGAATAAAAAGCATATATATTCTCGAGTATACGCGTGATGCAATTTTCACATTTCATTGGTATATTTTTCATGGTTGTGGCCGTTCTTCCGGCAACCGGATGAATGAGAGCATGTTATTCGTCTACATTCAGGCTATATTTTCCGATCTGTGAAATTTTAAATGTTAACGATAATTGATCGGACGAGTGCATGCACATTTGTCCGAATATATGCATAAATATACGTCGAGTATTCGATGTTCGAATGTCGCAACATTGTAAAAGCTCTTTTCGAAAGAATTGTCTTTCAATATATATAGCCCTGAAAACTTTTCCAAATTCAACACTGCATTTTCGTTTTCTCATCATAACTTGCGAATGACATCGAGAATAATTTTTCTCGTGGTTGTTTTTTCTTTCTCTTCAATATTTGGCTGTCACACTCGCACCATTGGGCATTGTGTGTGTTCTCGCGTGAAAATTTAGCTCGTGGAAAATCTCCATGAATCTTAAAGAAAGTGTGGGCATTGTGGATCAGTATATAGAGAGGCGCGAAAGACGTTCACTCGTGAGCTAAAGCTCTCGGTTCTTGGCAAGTATAAATGCAATCGTAAGAGTTCTCTACCGGCTTCTCATTCTCTTTCTCTCTCTCTCTCTCTCTCTCTCTCTTTCTCTCTCTCCTCTCTCTCTCTGATTCCTCAGAGTCTTTTTCGGCTCTTCCTCGATATATGCCTCAGGGCTCTTCACCGCGGCGATAAATTTCTCGCCAATGGCACCCGCGTATACTCTACGACAGCTTTTTATACGAGACTGGAATAATTATGGGTACGACAATACTCAAGTAAGCTTTTGAGACGTGTATAATATCGGGATAGCTAGCAAACAAAAGGTCGTCAACCATCCCCACCTTTAACGTTCAATCGCATGCGTTACGCCCTTTCGTTTATTTTAACAGATGCGGTGCATACATGTACGTAATATGATCTGGCATCGTGAAAGAATATCTCTGACGAATATTTTACGAAATTCAGAAGAAAAAAGTATTGTGTGCAACTAATATTCTATATTGTACGATGTAATAAAAAAAAAATATATGTATATATATACGCATCATATTTCTATAAGTACGAAATAAAATTTGGTAATTACGTTTCGAAATATGATCGTTATTTTTGTTTGGATAAAATTGCATACTTGCTCCTTATAAGTATAGGAGTTTCGAATTTTCAAGGAGTATTTTGTGGGTATACGATAAGCAGCTAAGTCATCGAACACCCGTGAAACAACAAATAATCGATGAATAACAAATTATGAATAAATATAGAGAAGTTGGTGGTATTTTGTAACACACCTTTTTAGTGTCGATACAAATCGAAACAACCCTACTACCCTCCTCCACGTGTCTTGTTGAGACAATCGCAAAATTTGTGTTGTCCATCCATTTCGTTGTTTCATCTTGATCTCCACTATTGCTATACGAGGAACTCCAGCTCAATCCCTTTGCTAACCTTTTTCTCGTACAATCGCAATCGTCAACCGACATTTGTATTAGTTTTTTTTCTCATTTCTCAAAGGTGAACGCGAATGAAATTGTGCCTATATATATATATGCGATAAGCCATAGAAATTCTCGCTGGCGTTTCGGTAAACGCGGCATCATACCGAGAGATCCGCTCTCTGTTATGCGAAGCTGCGACTGCATCATAACTTTCGTCGAGGGATAACACTGTAGACCATTTTATGTATATATATATATACGTATCTTGACTATACAGCAGCGTCGAAGAGATTAACTTTACTATTTATCTCGCGGAAGCTCTTTCCGCCATCAGCCACCCCACCAAAACCTGGCTACCCGTGTTGCAAAGTTTTTTTTTTTTTTTTTTTTTTTTCATTCTCACCGAGAGACCGTAAACAAATCCGTCCCACTCTTTTCATTCAGCCAGAAGCCCGGACCTGCTCTTTTTTCCATGCTCACTTCCATTTCGTCGCGCGGAGAGAGCACACATTTCTTTCATTTCGCTTTTTATTTTTCGCCACCCATTCGTATCACGAATCGTATTACACTCCCTCATCCGAACTCGGAATCTCATCTCGTAAATACATACATATGCATACACCTGGTATAACTGTACACGTTTTGTTTTTTAAATTCAAAACTCACGTTTTTGACCATTTAAAATGGAATTTCAAAGTTTTTTTTTTTTTCGAAAAGAAAGCATCTAGCGTGGATTCAATCAGCGAAACAAATAAATCGGATATAAAGCCATGATAGAAATTTTACAGATCCAAGATTATTCTGAATTTTGGGAAAACGAGGCGATGGACTCAAATTACTATAATTTTTTGTTCACGAGACTTTTTTTTAGTCATTTTCGCGTTCTCGCCTCAATGGAATGCTCATTATAACATACTTTATTGGTTCTTTTATTTTATCTGGGTAGCTTAACAAACCATACGAGTGCAGAGAGAGAAAAGAGAGAATGAGAGAGAATGAGAGAGAATAAACAATTCAGACTCGAATGGAAATAAAATAATGAAAATTCCATTGAAATGGAACATTTCGAATACCAGAGAAAATCACTGCAATTATAATGTCATTAATGGGACATTGAGCAAACATTTTATACCCAGTCGATAGGAAAATATTTAGTCAAGTACATACTTACGTATGTATGATGTGCAATGCATGCCGATCATCGTCTCGTTGCGAATATCATGTCGACTATCCATCTCTCCAGCGAGCATAGGATCCAATGTTTAGTATTCTATATATTTCAATGGTTGTTGAGCAAATCGAACGAATTTCGCCGTTGAGCCGCACCTCCGCGTAGCGTTACCGATGAGGAGTATCGAGATTGTACGCAAATAGGGTGAAAATCCACGAGTCCTCTTCTCTGCCACACACGACGTAAGCAAATACCGACGTTACGATATCGGTAGAGTATTTTCCGACTCGATCCCGTGCACAGCGCTTCTCGCTCTCTCTATCTCTCTCTCTCTCTCTCTCTCTCTCTCTCTCTCTCTCTCTCTCTCTCTCTCTCTCTCTTTCTCTCGCACTGTCACCGATGCAAGCGAGTATGCAACGAGTGAGTCTCAGTAGATATTCACATACACTGTATATACAGAGCCAGTAATACGTATAGTCTTCTGCATACGCTTCCAGGGCTGCTGAACCGAATAGTTTACGAGCGTTATTTTCTTCCGGAAAATCCAAAGAAGAGAAAGATAAAAAAAACAAATTAAACGAGAAGATTGCTCGGAAAGATCGAGTCGAGGTTTTCTCGCGATTGCGGGCTACATCGAGGAGTGGCGGGATTACGGTGTAGTATATACAGGACTCTGAGGTTTTTTATTTCAACTTTGATTTCATTATGTGTCTGTACGGAACTATGCTTGTACGAGAATTTTTGTAGATAAGATTTACGGAAATAGGAAACGACGATGAAAATATAACTTTTCCATTTTTTTTTTTTGCATTACTCAATAATAATCACAAATATAATTATTATTACGGTCAATAAGAAAGAAAATCGGTTTGTGAAAAGTTGATTACATTTTTCATGATTTCAAATCAATTCGACGGAATTAATAACTATGCTGCATAATTCAATTCCGTCCTTGTATTTCTCAAAGACTCGATTGCAAAAAAAAAAAACAATACACTATCGAATATTCGATGTAGGGCACCTTTGACTTTTTTTTTTTGTTCCTGTACAGAAGATAGAAGCGTTAATTAATTGCCAAAGTTGTAGATTTGACAAAAAAAAAAAAAAAAAATCGACCAAAGCCGATATCGAGCTTCCGAGTTCTGGGGAGCCATTGATTCCAACCCTCGAAACTATACGATTAAAAGCAGTCTATAGTCAAGACAAGAGAAATTGCTGTAGACGAAGCTCTTTAATCCTCATGGAATTAACCTGACGTTATAAGGGTGATCGAGATGACGGTCGGCCGGGCAAACGTTTTCCCAAATTCTACGTTCTACGAGAATCCTGGTTGACTGTATAACGATCCCCTTATACTCGTGAATAACAAGAGGAGGAAAAGATAACCCATCCCCGAAGGAGGTCACGAGGGTGTAATCTCAAAGGAGTTACGTAATATCGCCGGGGCGTTGCGAAACTAACCGAAAGCCCGTTACGGCCATGGTGTCTCGTTAATGCTGAATCAACTCAATTCTGCCCCCACAATGGAAAATGTATATGTATATATAAACATACACGATCGAGGGAAGTGGATGTGCGGTCGGTGTGGGGCTTCGGCGTTCTCACATAATTGAGCAGTATTAACTGCAGCCAATACTGAGATGGGTGACCGCTTAATCGTGCACGAGCTTGCCCGCACCGACTACTGAGTTGGAAACAAGTTTTTCCGCGCTGGTAATGCACCGGAAACTCAGTGAGATACAGAGCCAACTGTAGTGTAGCCATGTTTTTCGCAGTTTCCCTGTGCCCTCGTACAAATGCGATACAGTCGTGCATGAAGAAAGATTGGCTACGAATAAAACTCGGGAGGAGTCTCAAGGAATTAAATGGAATAAAGAATTGAGAAGGGGGTAAAATGATAAGCGTGAAAGGCGAAGCACACAGTATACGATTGAAAAAGCTAATAACAAAAGTGAAATATACATAGGTTCACTGCTGGCAAACAAAATCGCTTAACACACATATTGCTTTGCCTTTTAAATCGTGTGAATGGCAGAATTTTGTTGGCCAGCAAGTGATACGTATGCCCAAATGTTCTACGTCTATACAAGGAATAAGTTGAACAATTTTTAGTCAGAGATTAACATTTTTAGCACTCGTCTCGAATGTACTTGCTTTTCATCGTATATAAAGAACCTCCTCATTTTCGTGAGTATACGCGAAATGAATTTTTTATTAATTTTTACTGTGAAATCACAGTAACGGGCGTACAAACCCATAATTTTCCAAAATTTAGGAAATAAAAGATAAATTTTCATGGAAATAAGTCAGAATTTACTGTCGGGTGACGTAAATTTCAATTGTTTTCAAGAATTTTAACTGAAAAATGAATTTTTACTGAAAAAATCAGTAAATTTTACCTAAATATAAACATTTAATACTTTTTGGTATACTTGTCCCCACGTTAAAATTGTTCACAGTAAAAATTAATAAAAAATTCTTTCCGTGTTTTTAAAAAAAAAATGGTAATGCAACATTTTAATGCACATATATTTCGTCATCACAATAATGAACCTATATACTCGATGCTGACCTCAATAAACGAAAGCGCGATTGGGCGACTGTTGCGTTCGTCGCACACGTTTTTCGACAATACAATCACCTATTGGGATAACATGAAAACCCTTCTATTGATGTTTTACGGGCATATCCGGTTTCGCGAAAGTTCATCGAGAGTCGAAATCTCTGCGTTACGGTAAAATGGTGTAATATTATTTTACGATCGAAACTTTTTGACGCGATTATTGTTCGTATAGTGAATTCTCGTTCCATTGCTATTTATATCGATCGCTTTGAATAGAGTCACGCCTAACGATTTAAAAGGGCATTCGAATCATAAATTAACAGTTTTTTTATCAACTGTTCATGGCATTTTCCTGATTTCGAACGATTGGGACAAATGCTATTCAGAAGAATTGAAAATATGAATTACATCGACTTTTTTTAACAAAAATTGTAACCATTCTCATGTAAAATACTCATATTTTTTAACCAATTATATTCAACGAATATCAATATTTTCATGCAATGTGCTCCAAAGATTACGTACTATTACGTGGATAGCCGAGGGAATCCCGCCAATTAAGAAGTATATATAGTGATTCTCTTCATCGATTTGTGTTCAATCTGATTGTGAATTTAAAAAAAAAACTAACAGATCGAAGAACAATACACAAGAAAGGTTGCGTTGAAATTAAAAATTGAATGACCGCGTTTAACTGAGCCACGACCACGCAACTTAAGCCCAAACATCCCGAAACGAGAAGCCGTTTGAACTCTGCAAAATAAATTTTGACCAAAAACTAAATTCGTCCACGACCGGTCTCGATCTCGCAGTATACACGTTGATACGATATGTCTTTTCTTTTCCTTTCGCAGCTTGTCAACAGGTCAAATTTGGCGTGCAGGCAGTCTTCGGACCTTCCGATCCCATTCTGGGACAGCACATACACAGCATTTGCGATGCCCTGGACATTCCCCATCTGGAGGTCAGGCTGGACCTGGACGCGGAGGCGAAAGAGTTCAGCATCAATTTACATCCCGCACAAAAACTGCTCAACACGGCATACCAGGACGTCATGGACTTTCTCAATTGGACCAAGGTGGCGATTGTCTACGAGGATGATTATGGTGAGTTTGAGATTTATGTATCCAGTGTGCAAGACCTGAATGATGTTGAGTCCGCAATTTTTAAATTTGATCTCCTATATAGTGAACTCTAAATAATGTACGAAGATTCGGAATAATCGTTAGACTTCAAGAAAACAAACGGTTTATCATGATCAATGGATATCTCAGGATTCTTGAGTTCACTCGATCTCAATGAGATATTGGTTTTTCAAAATTCAAAATGGCAGCCAGGGGTCTCAAAATCCCTTGGATCAAAATCATTGTACAACTGCGAGAACGGTTTTTGTTTTCCAAAACACTTTTAGCCCGAAATATACTTTATCGCCTGTCAGCGAAGGGGTACGAGTTTCGCAATGCCGATCTCGCGCTCCAAAACGAATTTCACCGAGTAGCAGTTTATACGTGTTATATACGGAAAAAGTTTCAACCGCTGAGAGGAATGTGATATTAATAACGAAGATGAACGATGATAAAATTATGGTCCAGTCGCGAGGACATGCCGAAGATAGAATGTGCTTGCGCGCGGATATATAATGGTAGAGACAAGGGTGAGATCATGGCGTCGAGTTTTTTTTTTAAAGCATCCTCCACGAGACGAACAAAAAGTCAAAGTTGAAGCATCGTCGTGGCATGAGAATTCTTCGAGTTGCCTATTTTTATCGTTAAGCTTCGAGGATCTGGAGCATCCGATGCATATTCATAGCTCATATGCATCCGATATGACATTTTCTATATCTTCTCGTGGCCAGCCAGCCGCGATCCTCTCCACCGTGTACAGATATAGCATTTTTTTTTTTTTCGTCTCCTTCGCGACCGGATCGTGCAATAGGCAGTGAATAGCCCGACTCATCGTGAAATCGTTGGTGAAAAAATGCATATCTATATCGTTTCGTCATACCCGATCAAATCGATATTCGTCCCCGTGCCCTCGAGCTTCATCCCCGAGAGCTTCTTCCCTCCTCCGTTCTCTCGCGAAGCCACTCTTTCGTTCTCGTTGCCAAAACCATCCTCGGGCTACTTGATCGAACGATCTTTGGCCTTTTTTCGTCAACAATTAAGTGGACCAATTAATTATGGAATACGAAAAAATAAAGACTCATTAAATTTCTTTTATGTCATTAATTCGATACATCTCGTATAACCTCGTCATATTCGCGCATAAATTTTCGCTCATCCCTTTGGACGATTCGTCCAGGTCTGTGGATAAAATCAATAATGAATAGGGACATAAATTAATTTCATCAGGAAAATCATGAAGAAATTCTGCTATGCGACGCGTACAGAGCGTGTACCTAGAACGACGCGTAGATCGATTGCTTTGAAGAGAAGCTCCTCAAGTAAGCCTCGCCACATTTCCTCTCTCTCTCTCTCTCTCTCTCTCTCTCTCTCTTTCTCTCTTCCTTCCCGCACCTTTGTACGACGCATATATAACTATAATATATATTATAGGATCGATCGAGCATTTTTGCGACATTGCAGATAGAAGGGTAGCGAAGCGCGAGTCTTCATACACACTTTGCTGCGGATTTAGTAATTACAATGCACGCACACGTCCCGCGGTAAGTCCCTCCATAAAGTCTTTTTGACGAAGCGTTACTTCGATCTTCCTTGAGACGACACTTGATATTATTGTGGGATGTCTACATTGAAAATCTACATTTTTATTCGAACGACGCTCAAGATAATTTGACAAGAATAACGATTCGAGGAAAAATAAAAATGTCAGATTTATGCGAAATAGAAGTTTCGAATGACATTGATAGATGATTTCTTTGAATATCGCAGATGTGTTTTGTTAAGTGATGAACAGCCTGATTTCTGAAAAGCAGTGAAGTTGAGCATGATCGATCTTCTTGCTCTACCCTGATGCAACATATACATGCCTGTCTTTGTTGATTTATCCAGAATTCTATATAGTAACGAGTGAATTAACATCTTCATGAAAAATTCACAAACCCTTCGTGCACTTTTCTGACTATTCGGTGAGTTTTCTCTTCGGACTGGCTCAATCGAGAATATTTTCTCGATCATACGAAGAACTTTCGAATTGAAAATAATTTCGTATACCTCATATTTCACAATGAAGAGGATCTTTTTGTTAAATAATTTTTATTCGTAATGATTCTATACTGATGTAAAGATTTCATATAATCGAGCTAATTATAGTTGTCGATCGATGAATTTATAGTTGATCGAACGAAAAATTCGTTTCATCAACTAATAACGAATTAAATGAGCTTCGTCAACAAAATGAATCTTTGTTTTTCTATAACGTTTCTTCAATTGACATGACAAATATTTTTCGTATTTCATTAAAAAAAAAATGAGTTATTTTCAATGGGTTCTCCAACTTGGCGGAAAGTGTTGCGAGTAACGTACTCCGGTGCAATTGCAATTTTTCATTGATTTCTCGAGGAGCAAGCGATGCAAAAACAGATTTGTTTTTTTTTTTCTCAGCTCGTTGGCAGAGGCAATGAACGCGTGAGCGAGCATTTCTCAATTAACGAGAACGATAAATCGTTGATACACAAGCTCTTCTAGGTAAACACGCTTCAACGATATATCGAACGAAATGTCCGTCCTGCGATCACGAGGTTTCTATCTAGAAATACACGCTTAACATTCTGCTCTAAGAAGCAAACATCTTGAACTTGCACCCTCAAATTTGTTCTATAAACCTCGAATTAGCCAAGAGCTTTATTTCAATGAAAAAAAAATATTCAAAATCAGTTTTTTTAATAAACCATTCATAATTATACCAGAGATCTATTAAATTAATGACAAAACATTAATTTCTCAAAATACCATAATGATAATTCGATTAAAAAAGTTACAATAATTGTTCGAAAAGAGCAATAATTTTTATTTCATTGCGATACGATTATTCCAATATAATATTAATTCAAATGAGCAGAAATTATTGCCAATTATTCTTTAATAAAAACTAATATCTTCATTTTTGCCGCAATAATTATAGCGTAAAATCGTTTGTAGTGTTTATCAATAATCAATACTTGAAGAAAAAGGTCATTGACGTTAAAGTAGGATTAAGTCCTCGATCGATAGATTCATAATACAAGTCACAAGATCTATATTTATGAAGTCTGAGTTATCGTACCTCAACCAATCCAGGGATTATAATTTAAGATCCTGATTCAACCACAACGAGATATCCAAGGATGCGCAACGCGAGAGGATGGTTACGAGGATTCCCATTTTCGGTTCTTTCGAGCAAAATAGAACATTTCTGTCGAGTGTAAATATCCTATATACGTGTATAGCCAGGGACTCTCATCTCGGATTTTCAAGAGATTTCGGTATTCGGAGCACGATCGTAAATAGCTTGTCATTAGAGGTTATGTGAAGCTCGATATAACGGTGAGAACGGTCTTGTACAGTGTATCGTATAACTGAGGCAAAAGGATCTTGTGACACACTGGCTCACAGGACGAACAGCACTCACGAGGTATCCTCGAAAATCCCTGGAGAAATTATCTTTCACTCCCAGATACGTGAGCTTTCCTCTCTCTCTCTCTCTCTCTCTCGCTCTTTCTTCCGTACATTTATTTTCAAAAACTTACTGTCCATTGCCACTTTTTCCTCGTCTTTTCTCCGTCTCCGATATACGCGATATCGAACGAGTGGTTGAGCCAATTACAACTGGCACATCTTTATCCTGACATGAAATTCGCGCGCCTCTTACAGGAAAACTGGATTTATATCGGATTTCCCGATTACGTTTATTTTTATCTATCGTCACATCTTTTTTTTTTTATACCCTGAGATCTGATTCTTCTCCGGCCCGAAGGGCATACAATCCCTCTTATATTTTTTCTTCCAATCCCTCTTATAACGTTTGCTTGCCAATCAGAGATGTCTCGAGGCAGAATCGAGCGAAAAATGTATCTGGAGTATACGCGAAAATAGAAAATTCTTCCAAGGAATAAGCTTGACAATGAAATGACTATCGTGATGTTTGACAAAATCACAGTCGAAAAACTGCGGGAACCAAAATACTTCTTTGTTGTTCATTTAATTCGATGGAAAAGCTTTGTATCGATGAGATTTATTCCGGTAAAATCATCAAAATACCAATTGGAGAAAACGTAATTATAAAAAAAAAAAGTCATGAGAACAAAATTCAAGCTATAATTTGGCATAGAACTCCATGTATATACTAATATGTGCACACGTGTGTGGACAATATGGCTTCTGACGTCGAGGACGATGAATCGTCTCTTGTTAATCGGTCGAAGAGCTTCTGGCGAAACCCAGTGCTCTCTCGGGTTAGTGGTTAAAACATCCCAAGAGAAATGTCGGAAATTGGCTCCAAGGTGCTTGGCTCTGATCGTATAAACGTGCATCCGGTACAGTGAATCTCGTAAAGTACGGATGAATCTACCATTGTTTTTCATTAACACGAATATACATTTATATGTAACATGCATATGTACCTAATACATCGTTGGAATCAGCATACGAGAAAGGTCGAAGGTATCGCGAGAATTTTGTGGAGACTCACACGTAAACGAGCAAATACATTGAGCCAATTCTCGAATTAGCAATCATGAAATTACACGAAAACCATCCAACCGACCACGGTTTCCCTGGGTCGAACGTTATTACGCGCGCAATTCCACCGGTATAATATGCGTATCGCTATAGTTGCTCCAGAACTCCCGGAGACTGGCTCTATTTTGTAATGCAGATGCATTGGATTGTGTACGACGTGCGTATTCTCTCACTTTCACTCTCTCCCTTTCTCTCTCACTCTATATCTCTCTCCTCGTTTGTCGCGGAGACGTGAATTTCGTTACCGATGATCGATCGTGACCGGCAAGTACATCTAGACGGTTTTTCTCCCACATTCAAATTTATCGCGAGTTCTCGGAGACTAAATAACGTTGAAGTGACAAAAAAAAAAAAATAGTACTACGTAACATACTTTCGATAGACAACTCGAAGAGCTCTTTTTAAGTATCGCTTTTGGTTACTTACGATAAAAAAAAATTCTAACCGAAGACTTTTGTATTCGTAATTTCGAAGCTAACACTTCCGGTTACTTACACAACCAAGTTTGTTATTTATTGAAGTATGACATCCGAATCTCGTTGAGCATGTCAAGGCAATCGTCCTACAATAATGGACGTTCCGTGACTTGCCGTTAATTATTACGATTAAGATAATGATAACGTGACGAGTATTAGCAGAGTCATTCAATCGATATTTCCTCATTTCTTTAACGCAAAAATGACGCGGCTCTGGCTGATCGCCCAGCTAGAGAACTCGGAAAATCTCAATTAAAACATTCTTCGAGACCGTTTGTTCGAAGATATTAATTGATACAGTATAGGATTTGTTTAATAATAATGTAAAGACCGATATATTTATCCAACGATATTAGAATCTACAATGAGGTTTCTTCGACTGTACAGCTCCCTCGGGGGTTAAAATTGAGATATCTTTTGGTCGATTATAATCTCAATCTGAAGAAGTTTCTAAGTCGTCGTCGTCGACGTCGTCGTCGTGACAAAAGTTGAGCCCAAGCCAGGGTAGTCTCGGCGGGAAAAGGGTCAACATCGTGGTCTTCGTATATATAAACCTATATACACACATGTATACATGTATATATATATGATAGACTTTTCTATATACCCGACGACAAACTCGCAGAAAGGAACGAACTGGAACCTCAGGAAGACCCACAAGTGGAGATGATACCTTGATTACTTAGGCACTGCGACGTATTGATTTCATCGGGTGGCGCGCGATTCACGGGTTTCCGTCAGAGATGAGCGACATTCGGAATGAAAAATCATTCGAAATAGTTTTTTAAATGATATTATCATATGATAAATGAAATATGCATTATAAATAAATATTCCAGTCGAATTAATCATTGGATTTGAAAAATAAAAGTTTCATTGAAAAATAAAAACGAACAAACGTAAAACTACTGAAATTTTAAAAATATTTTTTTTTTTTTTTCGTTAATTTTAAATTGACGCTGGAAAAACGTTGTTTTCCAATTTTTTTTTTTCAGTCGCGTTTTATTTATTCATTCATCATGAGTTATAAAATGAATACCCTTTATTCTTGTTTCGTCATTCTAGGCCTTGTGAAATTACGGGAGTTGGTCAGATCGCCAAAATCTCGTGATCTCGAGGTTCATCTTAGACAGACAGATCCGGCCTCTTACAGGCAAGTACTGTCTGAGATTAAGTCCAAAGAGATACGAAATCTCATTGTCGATACGAAAGCCGAGCACATGCATCATTTCCTACGTATGGTGAGCTATTTTTTTTTTTTTTTTAATTTTACTTTCTTCAATGTGACCTCTTTCTCTGTGCTGAGAGTCTTGAATCATAAGATAAATAAATAAATAATATGTCGAAAAAAATTGAGGGACTTGCCAATAAATCACTATTTTATTTCATTGGTCCAGATACTTCAGTTACAAATGAACGATTACAACTATCACTATCTCTTCACTACTTTTGTAAGTATACTGCTCGGTGCAAATTGTACTTGCGCGTCATTTGTGATATTGACAAATTTATATTTTCATGTCTTTTTTTTTCTCCCCCCCCCCCCCCCCCCCCAATTATCATTTATTTATTCAGGATATCGAAACTTTCGATCTCGAAGACTTCAAGTACAATTTTGTCAATATCACTGCCTTTCGATTAGTCGACGCTGATGACGTTGGGGTTCGCGGTGTATTGCGCGATATGGAACGTTTTCAACCAGCCGGGAACACCATACTCAACAAATCTCGCGTCATTCAGGTGAGTGTCTAAAATAATATGTAGCAACGAAAAATTAGTAAAAATTCAACAAAATTATTGCAAACACAATTATGATTAATTCCGACTGTTTATTGGTAGTTTTAAAAAAATGTTTACTTTACAAAATAATCTTTCATAACTCATGATTGCATGAAAACAATGTTTACTTCTTTCCAATACAATTTTATCGATCCCTAGAAGGATATATATTTGAATTCCAGTATATACATATTATATAGTTTTGTACCGAAAAAGCTTTGTCAGATCAATCGAGGCCAGAGTGTATCCATGAATAGATCGTGATGTTAAGTGACATGTAAAAAAAAAAAGAATCCAGAGCGAACGTAATGAAGACGAGATTCGCTCTCTTCCGGAACGTTCGACTTACTTATGCAAATTAAAGGAAAGATAAAAAAAAACGAGAGAATGTCTGAGTTGCCAGGCTCGTATATCGGATTCAGTGCGCTTGGTTCGCTATATACACACTTCCCATCGGCTTGCGCGATTTTCGTCTAAGACACTCGAGCCACGGATTTCTCAAAGAGATTCGCATATATCAACGTAAATAGGTACGACAGTGTATATCGACATATCACGATGCTTTAGCATGACGAAGCTATTTAAAAATTATTTTAAAAAATTTTCTAGCACAATCGTAACGTTTATTTAAAAAATAATAATTTTTTTTTTTCAATTCAAACAAAATTTGTTTTTTTTTTTTATCATTACGTGAGAGAAAGATGTTCAATGAAATTCAGTAGCGAACGTGAAAGGAATTATTCGTCGCTCTCTCTCTCTCTCTGCTAATAGAATTCCCGATATATATTCTCGCTCATTGAATTATCATGAAAAACAAATAATAACGTGCGAAGGACCCATTTAACGACTAACGATCCTATAAAAGCAACAAAAAACGATTTTCCTTTGGAAATCAACGCTGCGTCTACAATATTTACGAAAAATTTTTATTTCATTAAATCGTAATTGTATTTCATAGTCGAAGTAGCACATGTCATGCGGGATACGAATATAATCGTTGAAATACTACAGCTTTTTATACGACAGTCAGTGATCGAGCTTGACCGGGTTAGTCACCGTGGATTTTACCCTAAAATGTCGAATATGGCCTCATTCGAGAATAGACGACCTTTTCCGAGGTCTCTGCACTCAGCAACCTTTTTTTCATTGTTAAGAATCCATTAGAATATTGGCGTTTTGATTCGATGATGATTCTATTTTTAGTGTGGCTGATGTAAAATCGACGTTACTGATCGACTACATATGTCCGAATCAAACGCAAAATAATTTTTCTTGATCAGCCAGAGGTTGATAAAAAATTTTAGCCCAAAATGTGTCAAAATTTTCACAAATCTCAAGGGTTTTTCGAAAGTTTTTTTCTCCAACACATTCGACATTCCATTAAGGCATCTTCTCACTTTAAGCGCCTCAAAAATAGGCTGTTTTTGCGATTTTTTTTCGAGGATTTTTGCTTAAAATTATGGGATAAAACGGATCCTATGTAATAAACACATCTTTCAAGTACATGAAAAAATTAAAAAAAAATTTTTTTAAACAATTATTATAATACATCAGTAGCATCGAAAAACCCGTGTAAAAATGTTATGGTCGTGGCTTGTTGATGGTATCTCCGAGACGGGTCGTCTGAAACAAAAAAATAAAACTGTTTTAGATTCAGTATGTCAGTGGCTATAGCGCATATCATCAGATTTTTGATATTCGCGAAAATAACAAAATGGCGCACGTTTTTCGAAAAAGTAAAAAAAAACCACGATTTTTTTGCAGTTTTTTGTAAAAAAAAAATTCTTAAAATCAAAATTTCAAAAATCTGATGATATGCGCTATAGCCATAACTATGAAGCATATGTCATTCAAATTTCATGACAATCGGCCGGATAGTTTCCGAAATTTCATCAACAAAGCACCGAAAAACCTTGTTTTGAGATAACTGCGTTTAAAGTTTTGGTTGCAGAAAAATCATGAAAAAACCTTACCTCGGGTTAATCAGCGATGCCTGCTCCATACAATGGACCTTCCGATTGACATTTTTGAAGATATGTACTTTCAAAATTAAAAAAAAAAAAAAAATCGATTTTTTTAAATTTCCAAAGTGAGAAGACGCCTTAAATCTCTACACGTACTTGAATTTTCGCAAAAAATCACGAACCAAACAAGTCCCTCGATCGTCCCACACACACACACACACACACACACACACACGCACACACGCGCGCACGCGCGCACACACACACGCACACACATATTCAAAGAATTTTTTTCTTAGCCTAATTCCCAAACTATTCCAAGTATACCCCGGCATTGAAGAAAAAAAAAAACAAACAACGCTTTTTTTTTTTACTCACCCTGATTACATATCTTTCTACGCGAGGAAGCCATGCATGAGTAATGGCCCTCGGAATTCAAACGGATTCGAGAAGCCGAACCTGACGACTAAAGCAAAGGTGAAGAACGGGTCAAGAGAGAATAATGGACGTTAATAACGCGGTATAGCGTCGAGAAATAGACGGTTAAGTTGGAGCAACGGGAAATTGTGCCGCATTGGATTAACACAAACTTTCACGTGAGAGCTCGCGGTTTATCCGCGCGATTACACGATAGCAAGAGAGAAAATTGTACAGAGATATAACGTTGCTTCGTGTAAAATAAACGAACAGGAAAGACACGAGCTTTTATGCCCCGAAGCTTTTGGAACCAAACAAGCTTTGTTAGACCATCTCGGTGTCTGTGGGTTTTGTGGGACTGTGCATGGACACACTGCACCTTACTCCATGGGTGCGATTCGACATTGTAGTTGTTTTCGTACGTAGCCCCATTTCCTACAGCAACAAATGCAGTACCTTACTCTAAAGCTCTCTCTCTCTCTCTTTCTCTCTCTCTCTCTCTCTCTCTCTCTCTCTCTCTCTCTCTCTCTCTCTCTCTCTCTCTCTCTCTCTCTCTCTCTCTCTCTCTCTCTCTTTCTCTCTCTCTCTCTCTCTCTCTTTCTCTCTTTCTTTTTTCGTCTATGTACTTTTATCCGACTTTGTTTCTACCTCGGTTTAACGATCCAAGCTGCACTCGCTCAAACTGGGTAAAAAGCTTGGTTACAATCAGCATCGAGCACGGGGTGCTCGAGGCAGAGTATAACGAAGCTGCGCAAGCCTTTTTTTTTTTTGTCTCAAAATACTGAGGCAACCCTACCAGTGATTCGACATGTCCCATTCCCGGGACTCTAGATCAGATATTTTGTTTTATCGGGAATTCAATTACGAAAAATCAAGAAATCATATTTCGCATAGTATCTTCGATTGATGAATAATGCACAGGAAAAGAAAGCTCTGTGTATTCAATGTGTAAATAAATCACAATTTAAATTGATCACTTATCATTATAATCCTGGTACCACACAAGATATCGATGCACTTGTTGTTTTTTTTTTTTTTTTTTTTTTTTTTTTTTTTACATATGTAGTATTCAGTAATTGCGGTTTATTTTTGCCACATTTAATGCGATAATTTCCATCCGCTACATCGAAATAGTACACTGGCTGAAACTACTATGGAATTTACATACTAGATATATGAAACAAAAATAAAGATACATTGCATTGAAAATTCAATTATTTGCTTTAAATTTAATAACCGTGCATGTTAAAATGAGAGTTCATCAAAAATTAATAAATCCTCGTCCTGAAATAATATACCCTTAAAGGGAGAGTAATATTTATAAATTATTTTGCATTTAAAAAAATTTCCATAATTTACTGTGATTGTGCTCTGTGATTACGAAAATTAGGCAGTCGATAAGCCAGAAAAATGTGTCATTCCCTCGTTGAGGAGGTGCTGTGCTCCAATCCTTTTTATATGTATGATTTTCTTGATTATTCGAAAAAAAAAAGAAATTAATTTATTTCGTTTTTTTTCCCAATAATTACTGCGACCGTTGGGTCGCAGTATCATTTGAAATCAAATTATCAGGAAAATGTACGGTGAAGTTGAGTTGTAAAAAAAAATATTAAAAATAAACGTTCGAATGATCGGACACTTGTGCGAAAAGAACGTTCAAAAAAAGCAACCAACTAGCGTATACGTGAAGAATGCTCGTATGATAGGTAGGCAAAGAACCGGCAAGAGAGTGCAATTGACACAAAAAGCTGTGGCCGGGCGCAATTTTCATTCAAGCTAGAGGATGAGAGAGGACTCACATCGAATGAATGTGTGTTGTGTATATATATATATATATATATATATATATATATACAAAGTGCGGGAGGACATGACGCGAAGGGATTTAAAAAAAAAACTGTCTCGACAAGAACGGTGAACTCGAAGAATGGAAGAAACGAACGCGAAGGTGTGCGGGGAAGAGGAAGAGGGGGGGTGGGAGGGTTTCCTTGTTATACCGCGTTGGGAGACCCAAGTTGCATACTGATTCTCACCCAACGTAGACATTTTCTTTCCTGCTCGTTCCATCAGCTAACCTCGCCAACGTCGTGCAAACCTCGTCTAGCGACCCCTACTTGCTCGTCTGTGCATTCATGCCTTCGCTTCTGACACAGTCAGGGAAGGTCTCGTTTGAAACTTCAATGCTCGAGAGCGAGAGATAGAGGGAGACAGCGCTGAAAGGGGTGGAATAGAGCGAATGGGGGGGAAAAAGAAGAAGAAAAAATTTTCTCCATAGTGCACACATCGTGCAACCTTTTTGGATCCTCGCCATGTTTCCTTACACATATTTTCCATTTCTACTTCGCATCTTTCCAATATAGCGTCCTCGTTTCATCCTCACCTTAAAAGAATTAATATTCATCAAAGTAACGTAACAACGAAGAGAAAGAACGCGAATCTCAAAATCCAATGGGGTGGATGGGAATATTTCAACCCTTAAAATCTAAGGCCTCTTGATCGTTGAAAAAATCGGTTTTTTTTTTTTCACTGCGACACATTTGGGCGTGCGAATATTTTCAAGAAATAACGGTTCGCTTCGTCAAAAAAAAAAAACAAAAATGTTTTAACGAGAACGAAGCTTCGTATGAGGAAGCAAAATTTAAAGAGGCTGTGCAATTTGCTGGAAAATTAAGTTTTTTCAGAGACGATTTAATTTGATTTGTTTATACAAAATTGTGTTTTAATCGCGGAAAATTATTTTCTTGTCGATCTATGTAATGGAAAAGTAAGCTCTGATCCTCAACGATGGGGAAGCGATGCTTCCCTCGTCGGATCGTCCGTTTCTATGTGATCGCAAAGACAGCGAAAGGAGAGATTTCCTTCGGGTCATGTTACTCTCGAAAATTCTTCGCTCTTAGCGAGATCTCGAGACGACGTGCAATATTTATCTATTTGTAAATATATGTATTGCGAACTCTGTGACATCAGCAAAATGCGCCACGTTAAAACCGCCGCATCTCTCGCCACTCGGCCAACAATGAATCACCGAATTTCCTGACTCCTCGTTGGATAACCTCTGCCGTTTGCACCGTAAATCAGGCTATATCTCTGCAACTCTAGCCGTCTATCTCTCTCTCTCTCTCTCTCTCTCTCTCTCTCTCTCTCTCCTTCTCTCTCTTTCTCTTTTTCTTGTTCTCTTTGACATGTATATACCAGGATTCGCTGCGTGTTACTCTCGCCTTTTATTATTTTATTTGCCATGCGGTAGGCATCTCTCCTCCCACGCAGTGGCAAACTCCAGAGAGCGACAACATACACAAACATATGCATTGGTATATGTGCAACCATCTATATGCATAGAGTCTCTGGCAACGTTTTGGTTGAAAAATTTTTGTGACGAGAGGGAGAGATATATAACAAGAAATAAATCAATAAGAGAGAGACGGAGAGGAAGATGGAAGGAATGTGTGTGTGAGAGAGAGAGAGAGAGAGAGAGAGAGAATTAGCGACTTGAAGGAAATGCTGCACGCCGTGCGTTCGAAAAATTTTCCTTCCTATTTTATATGTGTGTGCTGTGCACTGAGGTAAATCTCCGCATATCGTCTTCATCCACTATCGTGAATCAAATTCTGTCGTATCCAAGATATGTCGATACCACACGTCCCGTTGCGGCAATCCTCGGATGAGCCGCAGACGCTTCATCCCCGTCACTCTCTCTCTCTTCCTCTCGTATATATATAACTATATTGTATCTCTCGTCTAGTTTATCCTCTGGCTCTCTTGCTCGTTCTCTCTCTCTCTCTCTCTCTTCGTCTCTCTCTCTCTCTCTTTCTCTCTCCCTTCTTGTTCCTGAACCCTATAAAAATTTTTATCGATACCGCAAACATTTTGTCAGATTCGTGATGCATTATTGTGAATGAAATTTATCGTACACGACACGACACTCAACGACGAGTCTCGTAAAGCAATCTGCAATCGCACGACATGCAGTTCATTCCATTCTTCCATTTGAAAGAAAAAAAAAAGATTCGATATGCGATAATTACCAGTTTCGTAATATCAATTATTGCATTGCGGTCTCGCCGAAGAAGCCGCCTAGCCGGGCCGATGCGTTGACCATACGAAACGAGATAATAGCAAAACCCAGGTGTATGAAAATTTTTATGAAATTTCTCCTGAAGGCCTCCTTGGTAAAAATTGGTAAAAATCGATCTTTAAATTTAAAACTCGCGAATAAATAGGGAGCTACGAAAAATAAATCAATTTCCTTCGAATGCATTCAGTTTGAATTGAAAAATTAATCGCGTGTGTTTATTAAATTTATCAAAAACACTTGACTCGTGTCAAAGCAACGACAATGTTTTGTTGGAGATTTTTTTGTTTTGCTACAAAATACTCTAAAGTTCGAAATATCAATGAGATTAACGACGATGAATCAAAATAATTCGAGATCTTACGCGAGTGCCCATTCACGAGACGCAGTCAGTTGTCAATTATTTCGATCTAAATTTCGAACTTGTGCACTCTCTAGCGTGCATGCTACGAGTTACATGCGTATAGAAAGAGAATCGTGCACAGCAATAGAATAAGTAAGCCTCGTATCGCTCGAGAAAAGCCTTTTCTGTTTCGTTCTAAATGCTAATGCATAACTTTATCGCGTATGCTATCATATAGCTGTGATACGGGATGAATAAAGACTTGAAGAAGAATATAAATATATGTATAAAAGAAGCTGTGCAGAGTGTGCTTGAGAATAAAGAGGAAAAAAAAGTAAAAAAAAAAAAACGAAGCAACCTATGCCAAGCAGCGGAGAGCGCCAGTCCTACTTGTTGTGCTCCTGTGCGTGGTGACGGACTATATATACATCGAACGATAAATTTATCTCGGAAATGCGAATAAACGTAAGAAACGTTCGGATTTATCGGTACATCCCTTTGAAGCTGGGATTAAAAGATCGCGAAGAAAAAGCAGATACACGTTGAGCCTTGGGGTTTCTCCCTCGATATGCACAAATCAACACAGATTTCTGTTTAAATCTTTTTTTTCTTTTTTCTTTTTACTAAACTTTTAAAGTGACGTTAATAAATTATCTTAATAGCACGAAAAAATCATGACTCTGCTAATAAATTTATTACGAATAATTGTTGGAGATAAATATATAATTTTCATTCTGCCACAGCAGTCATTTTTATTGCCAATATCAATATCAATTTCACGGAAGAATTGTTGTTTCATATTATTCGTAGTTACTCGAAAAAAAAACGGGTGAGTTGGCGTTGGAACTCACGAAATTTGATGTGTAAACATTTGAGCTCGCGTCAGTTTGGTGTGGGAAAATTGAGGTCGTGCATTGGTTAAGGAGGTACGACTAGTTCTTTGGAGTCAAAAAAAAGTCTAAATTCATTTTACCCACAGCTGTTCTGATTTATGTTTATTTGCATTGATTATTCATATTATCGATTATAATGTGAAAAATTTTGTGGTAAATGATTAATTTATTGCGCATGAACTAATAAAAACTGAAAAATTAGATTGTCAACGACTCGATAGTAGTCTCCATCATAATAATAATGACATGTCTACCACAAAAACGGACTAAAAAACATTTTAAAAAATCAGCCGAAAACCTATTAAAATAGACTTGAATTACCTCAGTGGAATTAATACGATCGGCAGAATGATAATTATACATATAATTGATACGTGATAAATAATAAAACTCCATAAATAACATGATGGAATTTGAAGTAAACACTTGGCAACGTCGCATTGGCGATGCTATAAGTTGGTATACGTGACCAACGAAGATGACTCTATCCTCGTTGCTAACATCAAAACAAAGCTAGGTTATGTTTGCCGAAACCCATCAGCTGTTACTCGCGACGTTGCTAAGTCTGTGGGTGCTATTTGATCGTTCTGACCACTTGCAACCGGAAATTGAAACTTTTTTATGATGTAGTGCCAGAACTACACGGTGAAGAGTAATTTTTCAATTTTTTACAATATCTATTATATCTAATCTATCAAGTTTCAGTTTTTCAACGGGTGTAGTTGGATACGTGAGCAGCAAAACCGTGATCACAGCACTTCCGGTTAACCGTCTCCATAAGACGACGTGCTTTAGTAACTCAAACTGCTCGACTTTGCAATTTTATTACGAATAAACTAAACGGTCAATATAGCTCAAATTTTGGCAATAGGCGCATAAAGTATTCGGCAAAAACATATAAAAATTTCAAGTCCGTCAGTTGGATTCTTCATACTAGTCGTACCTCCTTAATCTTAGCCCGTACCATCAGCTATCAGCTGTCGAAACACACACATTCACGGGCTCTCACACGACCACGGTGCGCGCTGTACGCTGCTCACGCCTGCGCGGCGCCGATGTCCTATACATAGAAGTGTTGGTTAGCCCCCACCGTGTGGCGCTCTCACACACACCTTCACGCGCTCACATAGACACGGATCTTACGCTGACGGTCGAAGTTTTACATCTGACGCTCGAAGTCCCAGCTAGCCCCTACCGTAGACCGAGCGCTAAGATGTTTACACATCAAAAAAAACAGAATTATTTTTTTCACAATAATTATTATCCCCAAAATACTTTTTTTTTTTTAATTGCTAGTAAAGATCGATGAAAATGTCTCATTTTCTCTGGTACAAATTGCAGTAGATTCGTCGTATGAGCTTCTCACTCTCTCTCTCTCTCTCGCTCTATCGTGTACGAGCGAGTAGAGAGCAGAGAAGAAGGCTCAACGCGCGCGTGCCACCGCGAAACACGCGAGAGGAAACGGCAAACTTTAGCAGTGCCGTTGGTTGGAAATTTCGCGTGGTTAAACCAACGGAACCGAAACTCCGACCGCTTGTGCCGCGTGCAGTTAACACTTTTCATACCACCGCAATCCGCAACTAGTTATACATGTAATGTACATATATATATATATATATATTTGTGTGTGTATGAGAAACTTGGACGATTACATATCTCAAAGCATTTGGTGCAAATTCATGATAAACCCATTACTATAGCATTATTCTCCTAATCTTTACGAGGAACGACCCTCTGACTAGATTTTCATAATTGTACGATTTTCGTGAATTTCGAAAATATTCAAATCCTTAAATTTCACACCTAGAGATTGTAGATAGAAAATGTATGTTCTTTAATTTGATATTGAATCAGTTTTTGAAAAATCGTTTTCGAATTTTACTCGAGTTGCAGCATTAGCGGACTTTTTTCTCGAAAAATGCAGAAAAAAATTTACATGGACACACATCCATCCGGACATTTGTCTAAATGTGACTTTAATGCAAAAAAAAAAAAAAAAAAGCGGAACGCGAAACTCATTGATTTCATAAATAAAGAAATATTGGCGCAATCACGAAATTGTGAAATCGATAAGAAATTAACGAAGTAACCTGATAAAAGATTATAGTGATACATTATTCTCTCACTCCCTTCAAAATTTCAATCCTTTTTAGCACACTCAACTAGTTGTACTAGTTCTTTCTTTCTACACTTTCGTGGCTCAAAACTTCTCACATCTCGGGACTGGAAAAAACAATAGCATTAAAACAACCAGTTGAAAATTAGTTTTCCCGATTTTTACCCATTGTCTGCATTTCTCATTATTTTCCTCCCTCTTGCTCTCCCTCTCTCTCTCTCTCTCTCACTCTCTCTCGGTTTCACTCTTATTTTTGGACAGAAGAACCAAAAATATATAACATATCTATTTAAAGGTAAAAGAAATACATAACTAAACGTATATTCGTGGATCCAAGGTGTAGGTTAGAAATAATAGTCGAATCACGGATGGATTTGCGGCTTGGGCATGCTTGGGCAGTATACGCTTGAGTTTGAGGTATGTCCATCTGATTTGCTTTTCGACCTAGGGACCCGCTAAAACACAGGAAGTTACGGTCGAGCGAGTAAGTTCGAGCGAGTATACACGAAGTGTTATCCGGAACAGAGGCACGTGCATGTATATGCAAATGAACGTTTATTTTGCTTGGTTTGCAATTTCCATGATATTTCTCGGTCCTTCCCTGATGGAAATTTTTTAGGGAAAATATATTCAAAAAAATATATGCGAGATAAAGAATATTTTGGATCTCCAAAACAGATATGTTTCGTATATTGCGTGTTATGTATTTTTCATAAATTTCACATATGAATATAATATATTTTCGTACGTTCAAAATATGTAAAATATGTAAAATATATGGGAAATATATGTAACATTTATGTAGGGGGCCAAAATCTTTCATATTTCGCATACATTTTTTTCCATATAGTTCACCTACATAAATTTTCGTGCGCCCCGCCGAGGTCTTTACATGACTCTGAATCATTACTTCGGAGTTCTCAAATTTAGGTTCTTTTTGCTCTTTATCCGTGTGGCTTTCTTCGATAATTTTATTTTTGTATTTGCCAAAAACATAGAAATACAATTTATTTATCCGAATTCAATGGAATCTTTATTAATTTCATTTTAATGAAGTAATTTCTTCATCTGCGATTGCATTATTACATTTTACATTTGGATGAACTGTTTTTTTTTTAAATTACGTTTCCACTATTTAAAATGGAACTTCAAATATAAAAATCCTTGACACAGAGCTGTGTGAAAGAAATCTAAAAAATTATCATTTTTTTTTTGCATTTTAGCGAATGATCTGTCGATGCACTTAAATCACATAAAAATTCAATATAAAAAGGCAAAAAGTGTATAAATCACAAAAATGGGTAGCGTCTATGTATGTAACTTTCGTGATAAGATGAGCTGGCAGCTATCGGTGCTTCTCGCAAAGCTCAATTTTCTTAAGATGGACACAGCATATCCCTGAAATTAATTAAAATGCCACTTTCAAGTAGGCTCGGATAATGAAGCGGATCGAAGCGCTTTCATGATAAACTTACTACGGCACGTTGTTTAATTGTAACCTCGTTGTGAGTGTGACTCGATTATATATTAGCACGTCGTTGAGAGTCAATAAGAGTGCTCGCTTTCATTTTACCGTTCTTTCATTTTTCGTGTTTGTTGGATCTACGTCGAGTAAGTACTTTATCCGCTAATTGTGAAAATGGAATTATAAGAAAATCATGTTGCCAATCTACGATTTATCCCTCTCTCTCTATCTCTCTCTCTCTCTCTCTCTTTCTCTCTCTCCCTTTCCGTAGTTCACTGACAGATAGAAATTCAATTAAAAAAATTTGTCTCTGAAATTTTTATCCGTACTATTCGGATCAATAAAGCCCTCCCAAATCTCCTCGAAGAGTGAATTCCATAGTTAGATATATATTCTCTCTCTGTATATAACCGAGGGCAAAGTTTTCCCCTTCTAGACAGTCGGATGTATTATGTGCTTTATGTCGTTGACGAAACAATTCCTTTGATATATATATATATATCTAACTCCCTGTTGTGGAAACAAAGTTGAACAGATTTTCGCGGGTAAAATCAACGATATCGCGCTCTCTCGCTCTCGGTGTCTCGAAACACAACTGTACAAGATATACAAGTATAATGAAGGTAAATGCGCTTTGTTGGACCACGTAGATCGATTTTACGGACAGATGCGCAATGTCACATCCAATTTTCTCGAATTTCAACGTCCCAAGATCTTCCAACAAGACACAATTCTGGTAGATATATAATATTTCATTGACGCGAAATTCAACGCTACAATCATAACCTTAGGTCGACAAAATTAATACAAAAATTTTAAAAACCTTAAATTTTCCTTTTATATTTTCGTGTAATCAATCGCAAATTGAAAGCGGTCATGAAAACAAATCATTTAAGAGACGAGTTTTTATCGATATGCCGAAATACTTTTGCTTCCTATATATAGTTGAACAAAATAGGTTAAAATTCTTCAAACTCAACGAATTCGTGGTTTAGCTTTGACCGTTGAATCATTAACGTCGAAACTATACGTCTGAAATAACAATTATTAGCTCGTTTGTGAAAATACGAATGCGCGAGACTCAGGCATTGAATAATTTTTCGCGAAATTCCCCAAAATTTATAACACAATTTGCAGTACGTGAAATGTGTCTTCCATGCTTACGCCCAAACGGAATGTATTGCTAACACCGATGTGATATTTTGCGCAATATGCCACAATGGTAAATTTTGCACCATCGTTCTATAATGCTTATTACCGATGTGTCGCTTAATTGCTCGTCTGTTACTACATTTGCCCCGGAGCAAAAACTAGTTTTCCATCATGCTCACACTGCGCCGCGTGTACGTGAAATTTACACACCTGTGATATGGCGTATCCGTCGTAATCCCAAAAGGGCAAATTATCGATTTATTCGACGTCTCCTATATCCGTTTATCCATGACTTTCCATCGTACATTTGTTCAATGTCGCAGCCCATAACTCTAGTTCGGATTTTTTTTTCTCCCCGGAGAGTTGAATTCAACTTTGGATATCTGTACAAGCGAGGTTGAAAAACAAGTTTGCATGGAAAATTTCACATCTCTGAAGAAATTTATTTTCCAATATGAAAAAGGACATTTCCAGCTTTTAATAATTCACCGTAACAGTGTTAATTTCCGGGGAAGCATTGCCCGAATAGAACGGTTGGATACGAGTATTTCGTATATATTTTTTTTTTTTTTTGACTACGCAATATGAGTAAAATCAATTCGTTAAACTCACTTGTATATGCTGTATCACTCTGGTTTAGACGTAGAGGAATCGTTGCGAACTTCAACGATGATTTTAGGTTTGAAAATTCGCTTGCGTAAAAGAAGCATTGAGCGGAGTCCTATTTGATTGAGAACACAATCCAATATTCAAGTTCCTAATTTATTTCTACCCCAAAATTGGTCCATTTGCAATGAAGACTTTTTCGAAAAATCGTATGGGCCTTTTGACGTGCGGTTGATTGTGAAGCTACTTATAATTGGATGCAAAATGTGACATGACCTGTGTGAGCAGTGATTGGATAATAGGAATTACCATCAATTGTTGTTTAACCGCTCGGCAAGACATTGAAATAGTTTTTAAACGATCAAATCGAATTTACCTATGTTGGGTCTAAACTGGCAGGAATCGCATACCGACCTAACCGTAGTGGCAATATCTTTACAAAAAACTATCAAATTCACACGTGCGCGCAGGTGAATACAGCTCAAATCATTGATAACCCAAATGGTCCGAATTTAGCAACTGGTCCGAATTAGCACCAGCCCCCCCTCTGCACATATATATACAAATACATCGGAGCCACGGAGCAAGAATAAGCTCTCCGACAGGATCTCCCGGCCGTCCCCCAGCTGTTATTTGCGTCGCTCTCTTCTTCCTCTACCCCCCCCCCCTCCCCCATTTGTCCTCGTCCACTAGCGCATTTTCCGACCTCACATCCTACCGGCAGCACCGTTCATTTTCTTTCTTGTTTTTACCCTTTTCGTTTCTCCCGTCTCTGCGTGAATCGCGGTTCCGTCTGCTTCCGCAAAAATACGACACGTCTGTCTGATAGTCTCGCCAGGGGGTGGGCGACTCATCCCCCTGTGATACGCATCAGGGTTTACAGAGAATACGGCTGACGTCCGGAACAGACTTTTTGGAATAACGTTGACGATATATACTTGTATTAGGGCAAAAAGAAAAATAGGTAGGCTTCCTTTATTTGGTCGATTAAACTTGATCTTTCCGTAAGTTTCGTAATCACAGGTACTTGCTGGGATATCTAATTGCGAAGGAGAAAATGTTTTGAATGATTTGTACCAAGCACTAACATTCGATCGATGAGGCTGTTAATATAAAGGACTCAGTATCCTCAAGTACGAATTCTATTGTCCGTTCTGTTAACACTATGCGTATAAAATTTGATTTTTTTTTTTTCGTTTAACTACAGCTTCACGACTTCTACATATGTGATACGGCAAAGCTTTTTAACGTTAGTAATTCTATTAAAAACGAGCAACGTCATGAAAAAATCTAGTAGTCTAAAGAGAAAAAATATTTTTCTAATTTTTCAAGTTGGACTATTTGATTTATTTAATTACGAGAGACCTCAGATAGATATATGAACATTTCAGGCTGAACCGGCTCTGATGTACGACAGCGTGCAGGTTTTCGCCGTTGGTCTGCGAACTCTGGAGCAATCGCACGCCCTGAGACCGGCCAATTTGTCCTGTGAACTCGAGCATCCCTGGGACGGTGGATTGTCCCTCATCAACTACATAAACTCGGTGAGCTTCTGTTTAGTCACGCGCGTACTCACGGGAAACGTTGCGCGAAAATCCACTATTATACGTATACCAAAATTCTCCTCCACGAATCTTACATGCGGAGTCCCTTCCTCTCGATTTTCCATCCCCATTGTGTTGTACCGGCAATTCACAGAGAATCCTAGACGCAATGACAACTCACCGAGATCCTCGCTTGACCCTAATCACACGACCTCCACTTCAGGAGTATTATGACGTCCAATAGACAATTAGCGCGTGGATTAAGCTGAACGATCCAAGTTACTCGGAATTTAGGGTCATCTTTCGAAACTATACCAAATTTTTTGCTTCATTATATATGTGTATGTATACTGTACGTGGGATGAATCTGAAACTTCGGAAGCCAGAAATTCATGCATTGAATTAAAATATCCGAATGTCATTTTAACATGTACGAAAGGATAGGACAAAAGACCTTCGGAGTATTGAAGTCATTCGTCTGGAATATTCTGAGAAAATGTTTAATATTGTCCCTCTCGGAATTTAGCCAACCGTGAGATTTCAATATAACAGCGCACAGACGGAGCGATATGATAAGTGACACTGCATGATATAATCTTATTTCGAAATTTCGAAGGTTTGAGCAGCTGGAAAAATTTGATCAGCTCTAATATAGTTTCATAGCTTCATGCCTTCTCACAATGTGTATATGTCCATGTACTAAACGTATATCATAGTTATGTCACGGTAGTTTTACGGAATCGTACGAGGTACGAAATCTTTAAACGTATCCTGACACGTATATGCATAGCTATACATACCCATAACATTATACATATATAGGTATATATATACGTATACGGATATGTATGAGACGAGACGACGACTTTCCAAAAGGAAAGGAGAAGCAGTGCGCATGGGCTTACCGTAATTTACGATCGGCAAGATCTGGCTTAACGCCAAAACGTACAATATCCGGTCTCGTGCCCTGAGCAGGGCACACCAGAGCCTCCTTCCACCTTCAACCACGCCATTTTCCATCCACCAGGAAGAAAAAATATTTAGTGGTCAAGGAGAAATCGACCGCGAGAATGGGTGTGCCCTCGCCATAACGTTATATGCCCTGGAAAAAGAAAAAAAAAAACTTTCCCAACTGACCCCCGGATTCATCATGGCCCGTGCATGAATCCCCGTTACGTCTTGGTTACAACTTATGATATGATGTTCACACTGTTATGTTTTTTTTTTTGTGCTCTTGGCCGGTTCCCGGAGTTTCATTATCGAGAGGATATGATCGAGAGACTTTGCCAAGACAATAGAGTGCAATAGAGCAATGAATTTGACAGCTAAGTATCGAGTGGGGCAAAACAGTCGTCTGATTTGCAATTTGAACTCATCGCGAAAGATCGCTAACGTTTCATCGTGATAAAAAAAATTAATTGGTATCGAGCGTATTATCAAACGATATTAATGTGCTACGTTTATCGGTATTTTTTCAATAGGACATTACCAAGTTACGAATTTATCCTATATATAACAGTCAGACACGATCTATCATAAATTTCACTTGTTAACAGAGAGACACTGTTAAATATCGTTACGGTATCGATAATGATTTTCGGGAGAATTCAGTTTAAATAAAATAGCGGATTTCTCTCCTGCTTCACAATATATACATGACAGTCCGCTTTCTTTTCGTCATCTAACTACGAAATACTTTATCTACTGGCGCTTTTGGTTCATTGATAATCCCTGCAAATGTCAGCCAGACAGACGGGTTGCATCGTCAAGCTGCTGCTTCGTGAAACGCCAAGGGATGATTTTTTTTTTATCAATTCGCATCCAGTACAATGTAAGGGCTCTACGGCTTACAATGAACGACTCTTGAGACGTGACTCTGAAGCATCTCCTCGTTAAGAAATGAAAAAAGAAAGAAACGCGATCATGAACCTGTCCGAGAGCGTACGTGGTCAGTCGCCGAGGGAATTCATAAGAGATACTGCATGTTTAAGATATATATCTCAATTTAAAAACTGTCCATCTCCTTTACATGTATTCGTGATGATTTGTATAATTTAATTATCATTCATATATACATCTTATCTCTGACTTATACATTATGCACTCTGTTGGACATATTCATCGCTTTGAATCCCTAACTTCGTTCCATTGGATTTTTCTTTTTTATAATTTTGCATGCAATAAGAGGGTGTGCAATAATAATGAAAAATGCGAATTTTTCACATTCTCATCACGTAGTTTTCCCTCGCAAAGCTTTAGCTATGTGAAAGCTTCGTAATATCATGCGAATCCCTCGTAGAGCAAACTCCGCGAGCGGCTAAAAAATTTTGAGGCAATATAATGGGAAAGTTTCTAATATCGCGAGGTTCGAAGAAGATGCAAGCGAAAAACTTGCACGATCCTTCCTCATAATTTTTCGACATTAAAAACAGCTTTTCCTCTGTGCAAGAGCCGAAATTTAAAGACCTCACGTGCACACGCAGCGGGTCTTTGGCGAATGTTTGGAAAATTATGAGGGGAGGAACGTGCAAGTTGCAATTTGCATTTTTACCATCGGGTCATAACTTGTGTGAGAGCGCCGATTGATGACAATTTTTCTCACCTCAATAATCATGCAACCATTCGGGGGGGGGGGGGGGGGGTCGCGAAAACAATGCTTGGTCCGCGAGAAAGCTTTTTAAATAAAAAAGAAAAATATATAATTCTGGCAATGCTCTTTCCCATCAAGAGACTCGTAATCCGCGCGTGTAAATATGCATATACATATGACACATGTACACATTTGTCCGGGGCGTATAGTCGAGCAGGATGGAATTATCAAATATACAAATATCCATATGAGCTTTACTTGTAAACTGAGTCGCTTGGCAGTCGTAGTGAGCACGAGTATCCCCAGTAATAGAAGGGATGTTTTGCCATCGGATAATGTTTATACGGATAAACACGGAATATCATTGCCGAGAGCACGGTAGAGAGAGAGAGATGTTGGCTCGTAGCCCGCACAACAATGTTCCACTGAGGCGTTTAATGCCATCGTAAAAAATATAAAGAACTCTTAAAAATGCACGTTAAACCTTATATGCGATAGGCGTCTCTTCGGTTACACGTGTCTCACAACGTAGCCATAAATGAAACGAGCTTGATCGTGACATTACCGTTAAGGCCGAATAACTATACTAAAAAAAAAAAACATCAACACTAATGATTAATCAACGAGGCATCGCTCGTTGCGAATCACTACAGCGTTTACATCAAAATGCAGTTTGGTTTCATCTCATGATCTCATCGATCGAAGCTCCGTTTGCTACAATCGTTACATGAGAAAGTATATGAGTTTTATCGAACTTTCGTTCATTTTAATTGGGATAATTGCTAATTTTTTTATCCTACGACCCTCGCAAAAAAATTCATCGTGATAGGAAGAATATCTTTATTCGTCTCAAAGTCTGCTGAATTATTGTTTGATAAAAGTATACATCATTAAATTAAAGTCTTATCGATGACAGTGTTTTTTTTTTTTAATTATTTAGAGGAATTAACGCGGTTGAACGAGAATGTATTAAAAAACAATGTGTAAAAGAAGACTTTTTGTATTTTCTCATTAAATCTGACTATTCATTGAATATTGCAACGTTGAATAATTTTTTTTTTAATTAGTTGTGTGTAATAATTTACCACAAATTTCAACATTTTTCCGAAATTTTTGCTCGTTATCTCGTATTCTCGATATCCAATAACGTCCGGTATATGAGCCATGTTACGGGACACAGCATCAGCATCCCCGATGATTCAACGGCGACGCGGCTCATATCGTCATTGAGAATTCCGCGCAGTGAGACGGAAGAGAGCGATTAATCTAATAACTCAAATCCCCGATCGTGGATATTCCGATATTGCCTCTGATGGTCCTCCTAATGTAGTTGTAAATACCTATGTGTATAAGTATGTATACCGAGGGACTTGAAATATTTGTACCCGCGCGAGACGACCATCGGAATTCGGCGAACCCTCGGCATACCGGAAGTCAAATTATTATACGCGTGACTCAATTTTCGCGATATACGAAAGACGATAAGATGTTTATTACGAACCATCGGTGAATACAAATTTGAGATCGATACGCCAACGGTAACGGACTCAAAGTTTACGGACTATTTTTGGAAATTTTTTTTTTGGATATTTGATACATGCATCCATTGCTTTACCGGAATTAGAGTTTTGTACATCGCTTGAACGCCGTTCGTCAGTGAATTTTTCTTTTAATTTTTCTTTTTCACCCCGATTGATCACTTCCTGTTTTGTATATTCGATTTCAACGTACGTTTTTTTATTTTTTATATTTCATGCTTTTATTTGTCGCCATTGATTTCCGCGCAACGTGGAACACGCGACAGTTCATCCGGTTTTGCGTCACTGCTAGAGCGATACTTCTCTCTCTCTCTCTCTCTCTCTCTCTCTCTCTCTCTCTCTCTCTCTCTCTCTCTCTCTCTCTCTCTCTTGCTCTTTTTATCTCGCCACAGGCAATTTTCCGAATTAAACGGACTTCCCCCACTCGTTTCCGTTGGACAAAACCAATCGAATCGATATTTCTGTCTCTGTGATTGATTTTTCTTCTGCTTCCGTTACAAACTGTAAAAAAAAATACGTACATATATATATATACATATTTTTTTATAGCCGAACGAAATGACACTGAGATATGGAAAAAAACGAACTGCGTATGATCATGTCACGTAAAAACGAGGTTATATATTGGTACGAGAGCAAATTTCGGACCTCCTGTAACGCTATGGAAGAGCAAAGTCCCGAAAATTAATTTACTACACATTGCAATGTTAAACGCTTTTCGTGCGGTAATTTTTTGCTATAGTTTTGATTTTTGTGCTCTTATCGTTTAGCGAGTAATTGAAAAATCAAAGTGCTTTGCCAGCTTATCATAAAGCTGACAAAGCACCGATTATTTTTTGAGATAATGATTAATTAACAACATGATATTTCAGTGCTTTTTTATAACTATTACGTTCATAGCAGGATCCATCTTAAAAAATCGTCTGTAAAGTCATGAAATTGTCCGATCAATCAATCTAATACACGTCATTGAATGATGGCAATTTCAATCAAATTAATTACAATTGTATTTGAGACACTCGCTTTCAATCACCATTTTTTTTTTTTTTTCAATTCAAATAATCCCATTTGATCCTCGATGTAAATTTCACGAAGTTAAATCAGCAATTCCGTCGCAATTTTCGATTCGCAATAGTCCTCGAATTTTTGCATTGATAACGAGTGAAAAGGATTATACAAATCGAAATTTTCTCGTAGTTTTCATGCAGATGTATGTATTGTAAATCGGAAGAGGAAGAGACATGCTCCGAAGAGAGCAAGAATTTCATGTGGGAGGGTCACAGAGACGTCGGATATGAAGAGAAGGGCGAATGATAAGGGGATGAATGGAGAAACTATAAGTATAGTCCGGTACGCGTTATCTCTCGTATACGAGAGTAAGGGAGATAACAATAATGAAGCAGATAGGAGAGACGCAGGAAAGACGAGGCGCGAGGAGAAAGGATGCTTTAAATTGAAACTCGAATTACGTCTACGACTATAAATTACCGGGAAATGGTGACTGCCCTAGTTGGGTGAAAACTTGCTCGCGAAACTAAGCGTACAAGCTAAGTCATACCCATCACAGCGAAAATGCTCCGAGGATCCTCTTCTCTATGCTCTTGCTATCTCTCTCGTTTCTCGACGTATACTCGAGCGCATAGTGGCAACTATGGCGCATGCATGCACGAGCTATCTCATGACGTTTACTTAGTGCTCGAGATACTTGCAAAAGCCCGAGATCAAAAGTCTTATACCATCCAGCGTGGATCTTATTTAAGACGAAAGACGTGGTCGAGCATTTGCCTATACGCTATACTGCACATGTACCCATGGCAACTTTGGTAGATTTCCTTATATTAGGATGCTTGACTTTTTAACATTTTTTTTTTTCTTTCACGAGATACCCGCTAAAAATGTGACCCCGCGTATTATATGCACATACCGGAGATTTATTTTTCCGCGTGAGGTACACATGAGACTCCTGAGTTAGCAGAGAGCGAGTATTGCACTTACGAGATTAGTCGAGGGTATAGCGCTTTTGGCACTTGACTATTACTCGTGCGCATATACATATGCCATATGACTAATATATTTAGAAAGAGACCGAGAGTATATAGGATCAGATGGGTTTACTGGCGAGCCATTTACGAACTGTCCGATAATCCCCGATAACCGTATTCACGATCGATAATTTTTTTTCAAAATATTCCATCGCAATTTCAATTATTCGATTTTGTTTTCTTTCGTCCGACCAATTATATCGTAATTAAAATATATATTTAGCGATTGATATAAGTGAACATAAGTCATGAATTATATATTCCCGTTCACGCCGATTATATAGAATGTGTAGGTATATATAGAATACGAGACGACTTTTATATTCGGCTCAATGAACTTTGGCATTATTTCGTTTGAACTCGAGACAGAGTTATACGCGGCGTGTAACGTGATGGTTAATGAGATCTCGGAGAAATTATGTTACCAATTTTCTTGAAAGCCCTTTCAAGTTTTCTACACGAATAGTACAATATGCAATACACAGAGAGAGCCCCCGCTGTATATATAGAACTCACCAAGACGAAATATATAAGTCGTAAAATAAAGACAGTATTTTCTGTATCCTCTCATCATATTTTTTTTTTTCTTCGTTATCAACAAAACTCGGTCGCAAAAGTTCGACACTTTCTCAATTCCATAAAGAATCCTTTTGAAGAGTCCTGGACGAAGAAATTTCAACAAAACTTTATATCTCGTCATCGATCAATCTTTCCTTTTCCCCTTTTTTTCGTCTTCAACGTCTTACTGTTCGTCTTCAACGTCTTTTACTGTTCAAGCGTTCAAAATTGACGAAGTTGAGGAGACCCTACCGTTATATGTGTATACACACATGTATATTGCGAAACTATGCGAAAGGAAAGCTGTGATGTAGAAACCGAAGATCCTTTGGATCACTCCCCAAACTTCTCATTCTTTCGTAGGCCTCCGTGAATGATATCGGCATCCTATTATATTTTCCGTTGAAAGTCAATAGGCCGTACATCTCACATCGTTTTATTCATTAAATAAGGCGAGGCGAGCCCTTTTGGCTTTTCACGATCGGTACGGACATGGTACGGTATATACACGTGGACGTAGCGCGTACGTACGTTTTCCATGGCAATTACTTCTCGTTCGGTTCAATTAAGCCACTTGGCGGGACGTTAATTTCAACGGTGGATTTGGCTGGTACCGCCGAAATGCCCATTAGAGACCTGTATAACTAACTCGGTTATACCTCGTGACAATCCCCACATTGCCTTCCAACCTATAACTACTTTTGAATATATATATATATATATATATATATTCATGAATTTATGTGAATGCGTAACCAGACTCGGGGATGTTCGAAATTCCAGTTATAAACCCGATTGTGCGGAGGCCAAGTTTGACTTTGCTCCTCTTCGAACTCACGTCTATATTTGCCCTCACCGACGACGGACTGTTTCAAACAGGCACCCGAATATTCATCGCAAATATATACCGATGTAATATTCCCATGTAGAAATTGCCATTAAGCAGATTGCATGTACGGAGCTCTCGATATTACCGAGGCTGAGCAGTAGATACGTACGTTGATTGCTCAGACACACATATATATAATATAAACATCTATATATACGCGTGAAAATGATAATGTTTTACGTGCACATATGGATGATATGATGTATTAATCTCATCACGTGAAAGTCGTAGTTAATGTTCTCGATAACCTGTCGCAAGAACGACATTTGAAAACATGATTAATCGTTGATTTAGTTTGATTCAAGCGGGGTTGTAGGAATTTGAACAATTGGAATAATCAAATTTTTTTGAAAAAGGATCGTGGATGATAAAATTGATTTTTTAATTTAGTAATAGACAAGTTAGCTAGATGAAGAAATTCAATTTGTCTAAATTTCATCGGCAAAAAGATTCGAAAAGAGCACTTATAGCCATTAAGACAATATCTGTATTATCTACAAATCTCTTCGTGGATGCTCGACTTGCCATATCTCGGCTGCCGAGCACCCCCTCCGTTGTTTGCGGTGTGTATAGTCGCCTATTTATGATTTTGCTTTGCAATGCTAATGACAGCTAAAGAGAGAGAGAGAGAGAGAGAGAGAGAAAGAGAGAGAGAGAGAGAGAGAGGAAATGGGAATGAGAGAGAGAGAGAGGAAATGGGAATGAGAGACATTTAGGCGATATTTGGCAACGTGCCAAGTGCCGGTTTCGCTTCGACGCCCTTTGCCGCTTGTAATCTCCCTTTTAGCCAACCGCACACGAACGGTAACGCCGACGCACTATGGCTCGAAGCTATTACGATATACACGAATTCCAGCTGGGACATTATGTATCGATATATATATGTGCAGCGTGCTTTTCAATTCTAAGGATAGACCAGTATCGACGCACTGTCAAACGTCCTGACAAACCTCGGTGTATGCGTGTGACTGCGTGTAATGGAGTCGGACACTCGATGACAATTTCACTTTGAGCTCTCGTTCGTACGACCATGCTTCTATAGAATACGTAATATGAGTGAGATATCCATCTCTCAACCAAGAAGATAATTGATTTATCCGAATGAAAAATAAATATGGTATTTTGTTTCATCAAAAATGGATCTCAATGACGTTTCATTTTGATCGAGGAAATACCATTTGAGGCGTCCTAAGCCACTGTACATATTTAAAAAAAAAAGCCTATTTTTGGGATTTTTTCTCAATAGAATACTTTTATTTGTGCAAACTGCATTTGAGTACAATGAAATTGGTTTTATTTCCTCCAGGATTAGGAATGTTAAAGTCAATTTGGTAAAGTTATCAACACCCGTTCGATTAAACAAGGAATCGATTAATCTATACGCCACTTGTCCTATCCGTTATCATTATAAAACAATGTTAGCACGTCGAAGTATTTATCGATACGTGCGGTATAAAGTCGAGTATAACAGTTATCACATCGTTCGTTCAACGCCAGATACGCATCCACGCACATACACACACCGAGCACGTGTCCAAAGCTTTTTACCCGTATGGTTTGTCTCGTTTTGAATCCGTACACTGAACGATGAAATACATAAAGCAGTTGTGTATTCGAAGCGCAAATAATAGCATTTTACCACCAGAGCGATAGAGGCGAGAGAAAGACCGACGAATATCGTCAATTTTGGATACACTTTGGTCCCTCCGTTCGACAATGTAAATTCTTCGAAATTGCATATACACAGCGCGTCATTATCACAACGTATTAATTTTCATTTCTCCACGTAAGAGGCTGATTATTCGAGCAAGCAGGGTATATAGCGCGACGTTGTCGTATAAATGGCACATATTATAACAATCAACCAATCACTGTATGAGTTTCGTCGCGCAGAAACCTCGATAGGATTTTCAATAATTATAATGTCGGAAAATAAAAAAAAAATTTCACGCTACTAATTCGCCAAATTAGGTGAATTATTATTGCTTCGAACATCGTGAGATGCGATTCAAGGCAGTTTATAGAATTTCTCAATGTCTTATTTAAGGTAGTCCTAGTGCTACAATAGTTCGAGAAAGTTTTCTATGTAGCACATGATAAAATATACACGGCCCTATATAGTGGTCATATGCAGCGAACTTTTGATTGAGTCTGTACAGAAATGGCTGTTACACATGGAACCGTGTATATTTAGATACATTCATACCATAGAACATGCAGCTTACGCGTCGAATTTTCATTCGTATTGCATTATTTTTGTGATCATCGTTCGTAAACGAAACGGTTAATAATTTTGGTCTTTTTTCCTAACTTGTGAATAGTAGTCTTCTCCCGTCTACAATTTTTTTTATTAAAATCTGGTTACGCATTTAGTTGTAATATTTAAAAACCCGTGCTAGTATCAGGGTACAGCAATGCTTTTGCTACATGCTCTACACGTAATGGTTGCTAACTTTGACATTGGATATCTCGAGTTGGGAACGGTAAATCTGCTTCAAATTTCACGAGAAGTTGGGTACTAGCATTCTCTTCGTCCACTATAAATTTCAACAAATTCTCATTATAAACGCATTTGCACGAGGACTACCTTAACACTTTTTTCAATGCTGTGATAACACCAACTCAATAACTGATAATATATTTTTCTCAAGTATTAGCATACATCATATAAAATAATACTGCATATCGATGTTTATTTCAACTTCAAATAGATTTTAATATTTTTTTTTGTGTTTGAATATCCAGAGCTGCAGTTTGAGATGTTAAAAGTTAATTGCTCTTTTATTAGCATTCAACGTTTTACCAACTCTGTGGGCACTGTATAACGAAGAACAGCTGAGGTAAATGCAGTGAATGAGTATGCATGTCCCAGAGAATCAGAGAGAGTGAGAGAGAGAGAGAGAGAGGGAAAGAGTAATTAAGCACAACCAAGTAATTAAGTGGCTGTGGCGGGCAATGTCGCCTCGATTACAAACAAAGGAAACGAGAGTGCTATACAAAGGACTGCAATAGACACTGCGTACTTTCTCTGTACAAATCTGTATGTAACGCTAGATGCACTTATCGCACACGCAACCGAGAAAATTTATTAGAAATTCCATTCAAACACCAATGATAGAGAGAGAGAGAGAGAGAGAGACAGAGAGAGAGAGAGAGAGAGAGAGAGAGAGAGAGAGAGAGAGAGAGAAGAGAGAGAGAGTCTGTGCATGGCATGAACATTGTACGAGGTAAATGTACAAAACTGTTTTAATTTGTTTTACCTATGAGACATGCCTCACGCCACGAGCTGCTAAGTGGGCACGGTGCGACGTTTAAAGTGAATATTAAAATACATGTAAAAAAGTTTTTGAACGTAGCATAGGAAAAATACGAGGAAAAATTTATTTTGAAACGCAACGCCTTCAAAATTCATGTTTATCCTATATAAAAAAATATACATCATACACGAAGCATCACTCGTGTCAGTTTTTTTAACTTGTTATATATGTCATCGCACCGGCTATAAAAAGACCTTATAATTTTTTTTTTCCATCATTTTAAACCATATTGTTATTTCGTGAAAGTTCCTTAAGCCAAAATGCAATTCCTTGGTTTTATTTTCTTCGTAAATTTGGAACTGAAACACCCATATAAACACTGAGCATATATTTTGTGCTTTTTTCAAGCTACGCGTCCAGAACGTGTGTACATGCGGTTAAAATTTCTCGGACACTTTTCGGTCCCAATGCTGGACTCGTACGTAGTACATATACCCGGGCAACGTCAAAAAGGGTCACGTAAAGGAAGTTTTCGGGTTAAATCCGTGAAACACCGGGAGACGAGTCCATTCCAACCGCTCAGCTTTTGCTAAGCCACAGGCTCATATTCCCGTCGCGTGCGACCGATATAATATACTCTGCACTCCCGCCTTCACCAAAAGAAAGGGGGCGACAGTATAGGGTGTCACCCCTACATATTCCGCGGCACAGACACCTTTAACGTCACCAGAACTTTTCAGGATCTCCCCGGACCTCACCGGACTTGTTGTCCGTTCTATATATACATGGGCTATTCCACCATTTATCAACCAATGATTGGGCCCTAAAAATTTGATTTGCCTCAAATTTTTTTCTTCACATTTTGTGCACCAAGCAATTGGTAGATTCATCAAGTTTTAGCCCAATGTAGGACGTTCTGTTCACGTGTAATGCAATTTTTTATGCGAATTTTTATCGTATCTTCAGCGTCACAATAAAAATGTGAAAAAATACATTTCTTGTGTGAAAAATTCTCGGCTTTTCGAATGAATTTTTTTTTTTTCATTAGCTTCTCGAGATCCACCTTAAAAACACGTTTTTTGACGGAAAACAGCGATTTTTCATACGCCCCAATTTTTTCAGTAAAAAATCCGAACGCTTAGAGTGGGACGGCTGTGCGGTCTTGCGTGAGCAGACCGCGCAAAAATTACGAGAATCGCAAATTTTGGATACGTTATGCCCAAGTTTGTGCGTACCAAACATTTTTGCTCCACTTTTTTCTCAATATTTCATAAGATTTTGGAAGAAAATTTGGAATGATGACAAATTTGTACAAGCTTAGGAGATGCCCCTCGTATTTAACCTTAATACAGACTATTCAAATCATTTTTAACGATGTTTTTGCCATTTTTTTTCAGGCAGAAGTTTTTTGCTCCTTGAATGATCCGTTATAACTTTTTGAAATCGAATAAAAAACTGTATCATCTTTAAAACAATTTGTAATGAATAGTAAGACTATCCGGGCTTTCTTTTATATTTTTATTATGATTTTTAATGGAAAAAAAAAGTACTGTACCTTCGTTCGATGCGAGGGCATGCTGGCGTTTTATACCATCTGATCTTTTATTCTCTCTGGCTCATCGCATTTCGTGACTCATATGTGTGTATAGCTACACAGACGCCTGGGACACGGATCATAACGACTTTTTAAGTACGAAATTTTCAGAAGGGCGGCGCAAGCTTACTCGAGATCCTATAACATTTTATCGTGCAGCTCTTCGATGGTGCTACGAACTTTTCACATATCATATCCTCAGGCTCTCAATCCTCTTCTGTGAACGACACCGAAGATTTTTCCTCATTGCAATATATTCCGTCGATTTTCGTGTATACCATATATACACATATAAAGTGTCTTAAACGATCGTGGATATCGACTAACAATAAGTTTCTACGCTCGTATTGTAGGTCGAGATGAAGGGAATTTCCGGGCCTATAGAGTTCAAGGAGGGCAGAAGAATTCAGTTCAAGCTCGATCTATTGAAACTCAAACAGCACTCTCTAGTCAAGGTAACTTATATTATATACTACTGTAATGTACTTTTTTTTATTTTTGTTTCATATTTATATCTCGCTTTTTTTTTTCGAAAGAGTGCAAATGACAAAACTTCGTATAAAATTGTTTTAAAACTGATATGTCTATGAAGTTAGCGCAACAAAATCGGTAGGATTGGTCGAAAATCATATTGGAGCTAATTCTATATTAAATAATGGCTTTAAGAAAATCTAGGGCAATCATCTTTTTCAAAATGATACGAAAATAATAGTCCTCAGTAAAGAATTATTGTTTCATAGTGATTTTATTTCGAGACAACTTCTTTAAGAACTATCGAAAAGATGAGAAAAAAAAATTTAATTTTCATATTTTTATCACAATATAATTTATATATCGAAAGTACATCATTCGAAATGTAAAATAAATGACTGCTGAATCTTCATCGCGTAAAAAATTTATTTATTTCACTACTCAATTGTATCGGTTCTTTTTCGTCCTAAACAACACTTTACTACGACAAAATCTTTTATCTGCCATTTATTATAGTGTCCCAATTGAATTTTCAATGAAACAAAAAAAAAAAATTAATTGTGCCCGGAAACCGATAAGTCAATACGACCTTTTTGTCTACCATAAAAAGGTCGGAGAATGGCGCCCTGGGGCTGGTGTCAACGTGACAGACAAAGCAGCGTTTTTCGAGCCTGGAATCGCGAATGTCACCCTCATCGTCATTACGATTCTGGTTAGTAAGATTCCAATTTAGAAAAGGAAAAAACTTTTTCAACATCTAATTGCTCGAAAAAAGAATTGCTTTGGTTCCATCCTTTCCTTGTGATCGAAAAAAAAAAAAATCCAATACCCTAGACGCCCTCGAGGATATCGGACATATTTATATATTTCACGAAATTATTCGAACGTCAGAACGAAAGAAAAAAGCGTGTAGAGGGAAGAAATGGAAAAACAATCACGACGAAATTCGGAATAAACCTGAGAATCCATCGTGGCTCCGAAAAAAAACAAAAAAAATGAAAAACTTATGCTACCTAGAGTGTCTGAAAAGTACTCTCAATTCATAATCAATGAATTGACTATTCGTAGCCCGTGTGAAAGAAAAAAAAATCATCGTACATAATCAGGCAGTTATTCTCCGCGTGCCCCCGTGGGAAATCATAATATGTTAGGATAACAAACGGTACACTCTCTGCGTTAGCCATATACCCCAGTTGAACGAATAATCCATATTCGAGATAAATTTCGGAAACGAAACACATTCGAGCGGAATAAAAATCCATTCATCCATCAAATATCATTCGATTTTTTTTTTTTCATTTTCATTTTCATTTTTTTTACAAGGTATAATTTTTTTAATTGTCTTTGCACGATTGGTTCAAGTATAATTAAATTTAGGCAAATATCCACAATCATCGCTATAACCACGATTGAGATCGAGTAATGTTTTTATTTTTCTTCTTTTTTATCGCATACAGTTGATCGCCATATGCTCATTAAAAAATCATTATTACATCTGTTATGTTATTTTCATTTTTTTTTTTTCATTTTATTCATATTCTTTTTTCTCATGCTCCTTCTTTATTATCGTTTACGTTTCATTACGCTTCTTCGTCGCTGTTCATCGTCATCGTCATCATCGTCGTCGTCATCATCGTTCGCGCATCGTCGTCGTCGACGTCGTAAATTTTGCTTGTCCCAATCGGTCCAGGAGAAGCCCTACGTGATGATGCATCACGAAAAGAACTACACGGGCAATACGCGATTTTATGGTTTTTGCGTGGATCTCCTTGAAACGGTAGCGAAGCAAATAGGCTTCTCGTATCGTCTGGAACTCGTTCCCGATCGAAAATACGGCGCTAGAGATCCGGAAACCGGCGAATGGAACGGCATGGTCAATGAGCTCATGCGACATGTATGCTTTTGGTTTGTTTAATTTTTTTGTGTTTTTTTTTTTTTTCTTTTCTTTTTCTCACATACATCACCACCGTAATTTCTCAATCTCGTAACTGAGGCACATCCATGCTTGAAAAAAAAATAAAGAAGAATGAGCGATTAGCGATGAAATTTATTTTAATCGAAGAAAATTCGATCGTGGCGATAACATACAAATATGCAAGTTGACGAAAAATATTTGGTTTTAATCCAATGAATGATGGAATGCGATCGGAGAAAAAAAAATGGTTTAATGATCGGCTATTCTGCAGTGAAAACAAAATTTGACGAAATTCCACTATACTCAGAGACAATCGTAGCATTTGGGCACAAATAATAATAGTACCACAGAATTATTATCGAAGCCATTAACATTTATCAGCCAAATTTTGAAAATAATTTTATTTTCAACTTCGCGAATTTATTTGTCGGAAAGTATAAGAATATAACGAAATATCTTTCGCGTCAACTGCACACTTTGATATCCGCGAAATTTTTGGAATTTTTTTTCATTAATTTCATCGATCAAGCAGCGTAAAAAATTAACGATCTTAAGGAAGTTCTCAACATCAATTGCATTAGGCATTTGTTTCACCAAATACGTTTTCATTTTATTAATTTGTCATTTCACAATCGGCACGGTGAAAAACTTTCTTTATGGGCAAATTATATCTACGAAGCTCTAATCTGTCGTTTAAGCGGTTTTTCGGGGAAATTTTACCGTTTTGTCACTCCGAAAATAATCTCCAATCATAGCTTCGAATATTTCTCCCGTAAGAGTCCACGTATAAGCGGCATATTTAATGTTTTTTTTTCTCCTCAACTACGCGGTGAAAAAATCTGAAATAATTACGGTGTATTCCTAGTAACCAGCACAAACCTCCCCTCAAATTTTAGAATCATTCTTACCGTTTTTCTCTTGGTTAAGAACCTCCTTCATACAGATTTTCTCAACTTTTTTTTTCTCTTTTTGTTAACGTCAAAAAATACATCCTCACAATAAAATAAATCTATTCTTCAGGGGGAAAAAAAAAATACTGCTCTCATTTTCTCGAATTTATTTCAATTTTTAATGGCCTTGTTCGCTAATTATTGTCATGATGATCAAATACGATAAAAATTGCGATTTTTTAGACGCAGTGTAGTTTCCTCCTCTTCTAGTAGATATTTTACGCATTAAACCCCGTATCATCATTCGCATAGATCCAATCGTGTAGAATTCATCGTAGGGCCTAGATCTGTATGTATAATTTACGTATTTGTCACTGTGACATGATTCTCCAATTCTTCATCTGTCTCTGTATCTGTGTTCTCGAAATCCAATAATTCAGTTGCAACCGTCGTTTACGTAGAACGTGCTGTCAATTATACGCGATCATAGACAATAATCGTTCGATAATAATTCGATCACTGGATATGTCGATAAATTATCGGGCAATGGTGTGGAAAATGAGCGAGGCAATTTGACGAATAAACTGCAAATCGTTCGTTCACGTTCTCCATTAACATATATGTCGATGAAATCATGTAAGTATATATATAAGACGTGTTTAGTGTTTTTAAGCCACAAAATAATCCCAACGGTACACTCAGACATTATCTTGGGACTTTTATTTTGTGTACTTTCACGACGAGAATATTTAATCCACGATGCGGTGGATTAACATTTTTCCAACGCCGGCTGAAAAGGAGGGAGCCTTCGCGCGTTTGTCTTCAAAGTGACGATAACCTTCGCCCGTTTTTATCCTCGTAGCTCTCCTAATCTTGGGGGGGGGGGGGGGGGACAACCTGCACGAAAAACGTGACGATATTTTTGATTGGTAACCTTGGCGCACTTGTTCATCGATTTATCAATCTGGTATATTCAGTTTCATCGACTATATAATACTTTTATAAGAAGAATATCACTGCGTGCTTGTGAATTTTAACGCAATACAGCGTTACCAACACATAGTAAAATCAAAGTGAAAAGACCACATGTAAAATTCAACCCGAAACTGCGACTATCCATAACAACTTTATCAAATAAACATCACTATATTGAAAATAAGGCTCTCGCGAACATTTCTACCGAATTAGAGTTCATTGGTTCGGTTGACCGCTTAGCGCAATATGGCATAATTGCTGCTAAACAATTACGTTGAATTAACATCGTTTCAGACTCAATGGAGATGAAAGCATTTTTGCTAAAGACGAAAGATCCAAACAAAACCAAATTGGCATCGCTGGTGGATAGAAAAAAAAATCCTTTAGTCCTTGATTTCCGTTACGCTTGAATCAATATTAATTCAATGACATTTTTCAATGCCAATGAACCACAATTTTTTCTAAAAGTTCAAAAGACTTCAATCTGATGAAATTTAAAGAAAAAAAAATCACATGAGAAGCTTCACTTGGTGCTAATTACGCACGCAATTATAAGTACGTGAATTGAAGGAAATTGATTCGGGTATAGTCTCGATATAATCGTTGATGGTGTACGCTCGTATTTCATTGTACTCGTTTTTCATTCTCATCGTAACGAACCACGTAGCAGCCATCGCGCATAATATATTTCAACAAATCGTTCAATTACTGAAAATTCTGCTTTGAACTTTGTTCAACAATACGAAGGATCAGCAAAGAGTTTAAGGCAGCCCATCAGTGACAACACTAGTCAAAAATCGTGACGTGAAAAAAAATCATAAACCTATCATAATATTTTCTAAATACTCTGTCTAAATAAAATTTATGAATTTCGATGACGTTTCCCGTGATATTTTATTCATAATTTATTATAAATAATATAAATAAAGTCTCAACTGATAAAAGTATTTAACGCTGTCAGAGCGATCAAGTCAAAAACGATAGCTGATATTCATATGTTTACTCGCGTGCAGAATGACAGACATATATATCGTATCCGAGATTTGCACGCACGATGACTTTCGCGATTAAATTTCTCGGGAAAATCCCTGGCAAGACACAATTTTTTAAATACCATTGGAAAGTTCACGATTTCATCTTTCGATACTCAAAATTTGAATAAGATCTCTCGTCTTTAACAAAAGGTATCATGTCACTTCCGGTGAAAATGGAATCAACTGCCATAAGACCCATGCTAAAATAGGTAATTTTAAATTACTCGTTCGCAATAATTTGCCTGGCAACATACCCTGAAATTTTGAGAGAGCGTTCATTGCATCTTAGATAACACTCTCCCGAAGTTTCATTCGTATCGCCGGTTTTTTAATTCACTGATGAGCCACCTTTCAGTTTTTTTCTGTGCTATGGCTGTATAATGCACTTGGAGCAAATTTCGACCATCCCGCTCTGATCAATTTTACATAAACTTTCTCGAGGAAAGCCTACGATCCAAAATGATCACCTCGTTCGAAATTTACGAAATCTTCCCTCGTCGATCTTTTTTACGCACATATCGCCTTTTTTCTGACAAAATATCTTCAAACTCCCCGGGGCAGTGTCCCGTATCACAAAACGTTCGATTCCCATCGACGAATGAACTACCAAGAATTATACCAAAGAGAATAGGGGACGAAAGAAAATAATATACATATTATAAAAAAAAATAGACAGAAGAGTGAAAAAAAAAAAAAAACGAGCGAAGGGAGCAATGACGAAAACAGGTAGAGAAAATCCAGAGTTCCTTCTTTTATCGTACCCGTAGGAACAGCCGTACGTGATGCTGAGGAGCCAGGGAAATTTCAGCGGTAACGAACGTTACGAGGGCTTCTGCATCGATCTTCTAAGGGAGATTGCTCACATGGTTGGTTTCACGTACAGGATCGAGCTCGTGCCAGACGGAAAGTACGGTGTGTACGATTATGAGACAGGCGAGTGGAACGGCATAGTTCGCCAATTGATGGACAAGGTTAGTATATATTACGAGCGCGTGGAATACACGTATGTATGTGGATGCGAGAAATGTAAAATCCCATGGGAAGGATACAATTTCGAATAATTTCCAGATTTTCCCAACGCGTGTCCATTTTTTTGCGATCCATAGGCCTTTTTTTCTTATCGTTATTGTTTTCTCTATCCTGAGAACGGAAAAGTATTGCTGACAGTGCCAAAAAAATTGTTCCAAACTGACGGATAATGATTCAAAAAATCCGAATAAAATAAATTTGTTTCGCGTATTTGCGTGCTGAGGGTCTCGAAAATAAATCATTTTTAATTTAAAAATGATTTTCGACTTCGAACATTGTTCTCGTAGATAAAACTATTATTCATAATTTTATGAACAATTTTTGACGTCGTAAAAAGACGGGATAATTTACTTGGCGTGAAATTCCTGATATTGTAATACTCGTATGGAGGGATAGGACGGGTGTCGGCTTGATTTTCCCTCGATTCTATGGAATGTTTGGTGCTAAATGCACTTTATCGTGTGTGACGTGCGTGCAACCAAAGAGGGAGAGAGAAGTTTCTGCATTGCAAATAGAATTTCGCCACTGTAACTGGCGTCGCGACGTCGATGTCGCGGTTGTACGTATAGCAACCGCCCGTGAAACTATATATATGTCGAACTCGCGAATTCGCACAGGAATATGCGCGGAGGAAATGCCAATGCGGGAGGAGTTTACACCATCAGCTCCGACAGTGGCACATATTCCACGCACTGAAATAATTTATTAATTGAAATAATTATCGGAATGAAATCATTATTAAATTCTATTTTTTATCAAACAAATACCATTACTATTTTTTTTTTTTTAATTAAACCTTCTTTTTACAACTGTCATCTTCGTTGAACGGTCATCGACCTTTGAAAGATTCGTTCGTATTGCATTTTATTAATGGGAGCTTTGATCATGAAAAGTTTTTACATCGCGAATGAAAGTTGTATTTTTTTTTCCTCAAAGAAATCCAGAAACAGCGAGAAGTGTGGGAATTTTACAATTAATGGGATAAGTCACGGTGAAAAAAAAAAAAAAAGAAAAATAAGTTCCAGAGAAATGATGTTGGGCGTTGCCTAATCGCCGAGTCAAGAAAACGTGTTCTTAAAATTTCTCCTTCCATATCTCGTTAAGGGACTTTTCTTCATGGCTGGAGGTTATGAATCGTAAAAATTTCTTCGTGCAATCAGGACCAGGATGGTGCAATTAGAAGAGATGAAAAGCAAAGTTCAGGGAGATTGGAGAAAAAGAGAAAGATAGACGGAGATGGGAAGAAAAATATCGTATAGTTGACAGAAAATGTTGAAAAAATGCAAGGTACACGCACAAGAGAAAATGTGAAAGACAGCGAAATAGAGAGAAAGAGAGAGAGAGAGAGAGAGAGAGAGAGAGAGAGAGGGCTTTCTTACAGTCTTTTATGTTAAAAGGCCAGAAGACACACCCTCGGAAGGACGAATGAACGTGAAAGATATTTCTCATTTTCTCACGTTCGTAATGCAACCCGACGTCGTAACGTTAAAATTTCGTCATTTCGATGTTAAAAATTGCCTCTCCCAGGTATTCTCTCTGCATAGTGACCTAACATAGAAAATTAATTTAAAAAATATTTTACCATAATATTATTATCGCTATTAAATACACACAAATAAGCTTTTTCGGCTCTGGCAATTTTTCATTTGACTAAAAAATCATGAAAAATTCTCAAATGTACGGTCGGATGCAAAAAAAAAGTGCAGTTTTGACAAACGCTCATTAGAATTCATCATAACGTTCGTTCCACCGGAGTTCCAAAGATTTGATATCTGCAATCACATCGACATTTTTCGATTCATCGATCCCCTTTAACTTTGCAAGATATATTATGAAATTCTGCATGTACGAAGATATGAAAAAAAGAACAAAAAAACTTACGACTCTGTTCCAATTTTCAGCGAATCGAACTTTTCGTTCTGATCAGTGAAACAATCAAACTTTCCTGCTGTATCATAGGATACGTTATGAATAATAAAATAGACTGCATAATACACGATGCATAACTATATATTATGGGCTTGACAAATGACAAGTCGTTGTTTCGCCGGGTAAAATTTACGTCGTCGCAGGCGCTCCTCCCCTTGCCCAAATGGTCGCGCACCGCGACTATATTTTACAAAGCGTCAGTTTGTCACGAGACGTTTTGTATTAATTTTCGTTGGATAATCATTAATTTCGTTGAGAGGGAAAGGGAGATGAGGGTGGCTCACATACGTGAGTAGACGGTTATGAGAAACGGAGAGGAAGTATATATGGGCAGTAAGGGTGGAAATGCAATGTCGTGCTGTACGAATATAAGCGAGATAGAAGTGTGAAGAAATAAAAGGGTCATATATAGCGAGAGCATCTCTCTCCCTCACTCTCTCTCTCTCTCTCTCTCTCTCTCTGTCTCTCTCTCTCTCTCTCTCTCTCTCCAACGCGAGATATGAAAAAGTAAAGCGGATATAGTCGGAGCTCGGAGATTCATATTTCAGAAGTTTAAGTTTTTTTTTTGCCTCCGTTTCCTTTCCGTTTGAAGAATTGCCCGAAAGTGCTGTGAAAACCGAGAGAAATTTATTCACTCGATTTTTTTACGTTTTTCAATCAAATGCCTTCGAAATTGTACATTTTTTTTACTCTGGGACCACTTAAGGTGGCTCATCAGTGAATTAAAAAACCGGCGATACGAATAAAACTTCGGGAGATGAATGAAGAAGATGCAATGAACGCTCTCTCAAAATTTCAGGGTATGTTGCCAGGCAAATTATTGCGAACGAGTAATTTAAAATTACCTAATTTAGCATGGGTCTTATGGCAGTTGATTCCATTTTCACCGGAAGTGACATGATACCTTTTGACAAAGACGAGAGTTCTTATTCAAATTTTGAGTATTGAAAGATGAAATCGTGAACTTTCCAATGGTATTTAAAAAATTGTGTCTTGCCAGGGATTTTCCCGAGAAATTTAATCGCGAAAGTCATCGTGTGTGCAAATCTCGGATACAATATATATGTCTGTCATTCTGCACGCGAGGAAACATATGAATATCAGCTATCGTTTTTTACTTGATCGCTCTGACAGCGTTAAATACTTTTGTCAGTTGAGACTTTATTTATATTATTTATAATAAATTATGAATAAAATATCACGGGAAATGTCATCGAAATTCATACATTTTATTTAGACAGAGTATTTAGAAAATATTATGATAGGTTTATGATTTTTTTTCACGTCACGATTTTTGACTAGTGTTGTCACTGATGGGCCGCCTTAATGTTCACCTTGACTACGATCAAATATACCGAATTCTTGTGGCCTCGAATTTTACTAAAAACATATGTATTGCTCATTATGCGATTAATTCAAACAACGAAATATATCGAAGTGTTTTTTTTTTTAATTATTATTATTAATACTCGATATATTGAGAGTATTGCTGTATATCCAGTAGTTTTTCGTATCCATACGTGTGTACAATACTTCTCTAGTTTGTTCTTGGTCGTGTAGCTAATGAAGGCCCTACGATGTATAGTTAATTCGCACAGCTCCTTTATTATGAATAGAAAAATATAACGTTGCGGAGAGTATATGATTGACAATAATGATGGTTGAGTGTTATTCGTATTGAAAATTTTCAGAAAGCAGATCTTGCGGTGGGCTCGATGACGATAAATTATGCGCGTGAAAGTGTCATTGACTTCACGAAGCCTTTCATGAATCTCGGAATTTCCATTCTCTTCAAGGTAAGAAAAAGAGTACGTGTTATCCACAAGAATAGCCGATAAATTTTGGCTTTTTCCGAAATTAAAAAAAAATCGTATATATCTGTAAGTGTGTAATATTATACGTTTGATTAATCCATGAAATCCGACGATTGAAAAAAAAAAAAAAAAACGAAAGTTCTTTCCCATGAACGACATTATTATTTATTTTTATTCCTTATGATATTCATCAACGGATTAATTTTAATCGGCTATTCGACTTATTCCACTCGAGCGCGAAAAAAAAAATCCGATTATTTCGACCACGAGTCATAATTTTCGACTGGCTCAAGTAGCTTGGCTCTTGCTCAGTTAATTATCGAAGAAAAAAAAAAACGTATTCTGCGATGGTTAAAACAGATTTTTTCGTCCGAGTGAAAATTGCGTAGCACGAGGCAGCTCGAGGATATACAATTGAACTTTTTGAATTTAAGCAATAAATTGACGAATTCATAAGTTTTTTTTTTCCACAATGTCAGTGTTATGTCTCTCTAAAATGTCCAATCGAACGAAAAATTAAAGCTTTTTCAATGTAAAAAAAAAAATTCAGGATTCTAATTTCTCTGCTGTACTCCACAAATTCGAAATTAGTTTTTGAACGTGATCGTATGTCCCATCGTTAAAATCTAACACTCCATTCCCCAATACGTGGCTTTTTGGTTTTGCACGAGACTCTCCGGGGGCGGGGGGGGGGGGGGGGGGATATCCCGAGTATGCAGTGAGGGATGGTCGTGAAATGGGTGATAAATCTGTGCTTTTTTCAAGCCCCTTCGAAGTCGAAACTCTCGAGCGAGAGAAGACTGCTGCTTTTTTTTTTTTATAACACGCGAAACTCGGCCAGAGAGATCCAATTAAAAAATCGCATACAGAAATTGTTTTTCTCCGGAATATACCGAGGGAAAGTTAACGGCCTCTTTTGTTTTCATCCGGCAATGGAACACTTTGAGCGATCACTCTCAGATTCGTCGTTTTTTTTTTTTTTTTTTCCACGTCATGTCTGTCAATTGGACATAAATAAGCGTACACGCTATTTTCCCAATTCACGTATAGGCAAGGACATATTCACTAATAATATTGTAAATATTTTCGTTTCATCTCAGCCGGGTATATCGACTCAATTAGCTCAGCCAACGACGAAAATTTAATTGAAATTGTGCCCACTTACTCGTACCATCAGACAAACGAATTCTCACCTAATATCTCGTCAATTTTCTGTGGATATAAATAATGGAAAGCAAAAACAATAGTGCACTAGCTTTGTAAAAAAACAAAAAAACGGGAAAAATGACAAATTGGATCTTTCGGATCCAAGCTAGTTGCAATATTAATTTCTGTTTTTTTTTTTTTTTCTAAGACAGCTCTACAGCAAATTTCATTAAATTTAATTTCATTACGAAAAAAAAAAAATGTTTCACCAAATAATATTTATATGTATAAAATTACTCACAATTATCGGCGTTAATTAATTTTCTTCGTTATCGCTAAAAGTAAAAGTATCTTTGCGTAATGAAAATTTTTTCCGGATTTGCTTAACGATTCCTCAGCGAGTATCCGTTAAATCGAGGATAACGAATTTGAAATAAGACGGAAAAAAATGTCGCGAGAGACGCCAGTATAAAGAAGAAATTATAATTTTTTTTTTTTTTTTCGTATCTCGATTGTCTTGTGGTTTAATAGAGTCCCGTCGAAGGGGACAAAAGCACATAAATTTGTCCATCGCCGTTCGGTCGACGATTTTATAGTCTTCGATAATTGCTTCATTTAGACCAGTATCGTGAGCGAGACCCGATCGATAGGACGAAAATGTATAGACGACATGCCGCGAACGTGTACTCGTCGACGGGCAATTTGGCTCGTTAATTAACGGTACTCCAGACGGAGCCCTCTCTATATCTCCCTTGGTATAACGACGCTTCTCTGCTTCGAAAATTCCCTTTGCGATAACGGCTAAATCTAATTGTATACTTACACATTGTATAATATTTCCAATTCCTCGATGAAACGCAGAAGCTCTATTGTTCCGTAAATTTCGTCTCTTTCCAAATTAATATCTTATTTTCTTTTTCCCTCGCTTATCCCCAATTGTTTCGCCAAATTCGGTGTATTCTCAAAATTCATCATTTTAGGATTCCCGGTGGGTTGATATTTTTGTATTTTTGAAAATCTTCAATTTGTCATAAATTTGTCGATTCTTTCTCTTCGTTTTTTTTTTTTTTTTGTTTTTTTTTTTTCCGCTTCATTCGGATACTTTTTTCGTGCATAAATTTTATTTCAAATTTGTTCAGGTACCCACGAGTCATCCGGCAAGATTATTTTCCTTCATGAATCCTCTAGCGATTGAGATCTGGTTATACGTGCTTGCCGCATACGTACTCGTGTCCGTCACGATGTTCGTGGTGGCACGTTTTAGTCCGTACGAATGGAACAATCCGCATCCGTGTCACTCGGGACCCGAGATAGTCGAGAATCAGTTCTCGCTGGCGAACAGCTTTTGGTTCACCATTGGCACCCTCATGCAACAGGGAAGCGACTTGAATCCAAAGGTACGTTGACACGAAAGATGAGGGGAAAAAAAATTCCAATAACTATCCAGTAACTTTTGGTTAGTCGAAAAAAAAAGAAAAGAACGATGAGCAGGGAAGCAAAACGTGTTCGACTCATCGTGGCTTTTTTAAATTGAATAATTCGTCCATCGATCGCAATACCATCTGTATAGTTACGAAAGTTTTCACGCAGAGGCTTGCGAGAAAATTACTTTGACAGCGCTTTCCTCGCTAATTCACTCGCAGAAGATGAATGAAGCGAGATATCCCGACGCCTATTTTGAAGTACTTGAATTATAGTTATCCATGATCCTCTCTTTTTCCGTTTTTTCTTCTTTTTTTTTTTTTTTTTTATTCATTGGTTTCACATCCGCATATTTGACAATGTAATTCAGATTTTAAAGAACATTAAGATCGAATCGATGTCAATCCTAGACCATTATATTTATCATTATATTACGGACATTAGAATGGACAAAGCGATCGCAATGTCCTAAAAAAAAAATGTATACTTTCCCTACTTCGCGAAGCAACAGGTAAGCTCTCCAGCGTGTGTGTGTGTGAGGCCACGCCGATGTGTCAATTAAAAACGTTAATGAGACGCGAACGATTGAATTGCCACTGGAAACGAGCTTTGCATTTGTCAAACAATAACAAAATATTCGAAGCCTATGGTGCTGGTGAAAATCGAGAATAATCGATGCGCTATGACGATTTTCGTCAAATTGATAAGCTCAATTACACGAAAGCACGCAAATACAGTAGGGGAATTCATCGTTAATGGGATATTGCGAGGGCGAAGAGCGAATCAACGATTAGCTTCGGGTTGAAAATATGGGGACAAAGAGAGCATCGTATATGTTCATTTCCATAAATTGCCTCGGTATATCGTCGTTTTTGACGAGGAATCGTTGTATCCAAAAATGGTCGGTCACCTGCTGCCACTAATGCTAACATTTCATATAAAAACATACATACACGTTCACTCTAGGGGACAAAAAGATTTGCTGAAATGCGTGGCTATCGGGGTTATCGCTAAAATAATTTCCGTGTTGTTGGCCATTTTTGATTTTAAAAGAAAAATTCAATTTTATTCATATGGCGAATAAATAATCACAGCGGAGTGCGTTCGAAAAACGATTACGCGTTTTATGCGATTTAATGCGCGCGATTATCCAAAATACGTGTACACGGAGACCTCGGTTCCTATCAACAATGCTCGATGTATAATCGGCTTTTCAGCGAAATTTAACGACCTCGGTTAACCACGCGCTGCTGGCCAAGTGCATTTATTTTTCATCGTTTTTATTTTTACTCGCTCCTCTTCAACTCACAGAGAGAGAGAGAGAGAGAGAGAAAGAGAGAGAGAGAGAGAGAGAGAGAGAGAGAGAGAGAGAGCGAGCGAGCTGGCAATGGTCGTACGTAAATAAAAATCGAGATTTTCGCGGCGGGGTACTCGAAAATATCGAAAAACTTCAAAAATGACATTCAGAAGAAATATCCGAATGAATGTGTAAGCTATTATCGATGAGAATGGAAAAAAAAAATCGATAATGGCAATAGTAGGGTCACGATTTAATAAAAACCTTAAATATTTATCGAAAATTTTGATAAATCATCTAAAATCATGACAATCACAAGACTTATACATTGCTTTCTCATTATTTTATCTCGCTTGCAGAGACTCGTCTATGAGGAAGCCATAAAAGAATTAATAACTTGCTCGTATAGTTTTGTAAGCCGAGATAAAATAATGATGAAGCAATGTACTGTACATTGCTTCATCATTATTTACATGTCTCTAAATTGCGTGCTTTTTTTTTTAACGGTCCCAAAATATTTACGCGAAGCGGGCTTATAACCACTCTCGAAATCTGACGTACCGGTGGATTGATGAGGATTTAATAAAATATTAATCTTTCGACCCATCCAAATTTATTACCAATTGTCCTTTTACCAAATTCAATACCGATTGTCCTTTAAATTCAGTTCTACTTATGTAGAAAATTTTATCCCCGTATTTCATAATTTGTGGGTATCAGAGCAATAAGACATTGTTCGAAAAATAAAAATTGCCCTCAATGACTTTATTTATGTCGAGGCTTTGCGTAACTTTCGAGCTGTTATCTGTTCCGGCTCTGTCAAACCGAAATATAAAATCACGAAAAATTCCTTCTGCAAATCTTTGTTTCCTATCGGCGAAAATTGTGACGACGCGATCCAGTCACGAAAACGAGGAGATTTCTATAAGAGATCTTGGTTCGTTTGGGGCAAAATATTTTACTGCGTGTTTCTTGCTGATGTCTCAGGACGTGCCGATTTTGCTGTTCACATCCGCGAGCAGAGCTTTTCATCGCGTCTCTCAGCATCTCGCAGATTATTTTATTTTTTCTTTTACTGTTCCTTTCTCTGCTCATCCTGCTGAAGTACAGGCCATTATATATATATATATACATCCGTATCTTATATATGTATATATGTTGGCACTCTAAAAGTCCCTCTTGCATCGGTGCACATTTCTCAATCCTCCATACAACCACATTTTACGATTTTTATGGCGAGCCCTCTGCTCGAAACGACCTTTAGTATCGAGTCTCAGGTTCAAATGATCTTGGGTTTTTTTTTTTTTTTTTTTTTTCAGTGCGTTCTTTCGCAAAGAGTACTTTCCCGAGTACGAGATACCATTGAGCGCATAATAATAGCCATAAAAAATGTTTTATCCGAGATTGAACCTTTCGTCTTTGTAATTAAAATTTTTTTTTTACTATCATCGAGTACTTGGAAAAATAATTAATTTTTATTCGTACAACAGAGTAGATAGCTCCCTTCAACCTCCTCTGATTCTGGAGGATCGTTATTTACGACTAGAACTAAATTCAGTCAATTCTCATGATATTGAATTTGGGTCTACCAGAGTGCATATATATATATGAATAGCGAGTCAACGAGGCTTATTTTTCGATTTTTTTCTTCCTGTCACATGTATATAGGCAACGAGTACACGTATCGTGGGTGGCATATGGTGGTTCTTCACGCTCATTATAATCTCCTCTTACACCGCCAATCTCGCTGCATTTTTAACGGTCGAGAGAATGATCACGCCCATTGAAAATGCCGAAGATCTCGCTGGTCAGACGGACATTACTTACGGGACTCTCGATAGTGGCAGTACAATGACATTCTTTCGGGTAAAAATTATACATTTTCAATTTTCACAAGAGTCCTCGCGAAAGGAAACCTATCGTTCTCTAAAATATTAATGAACTACTCTTGCTTACTATTGAAATTCAATAATATTTTCATGGATCATGGGCTTTCCTCTCCCCCTAAAGGTCAATAATGCAATTTTTATAAGGAATGATGTGAAATGGCGTTTTTTTATTATTTTTTTTTTAAATCGTAATACAGGACTCGATGATCGAGACGTACAAGAAGATGTGGCGTTTCATGGAGAATAAAAAACCATCGGTTTTCGTGCCAACGTACGAGGAAGGTATACAGAGAGTGTTGCAGGGAGATTATGCATTTCTCATGGAATCGACGATGCTCGATTATATCGTACAGAGAGACTGCAATCTCACGCAAATCGGCGGACTTCTCGACAGCAAGGGTTACGGTATAGCAACGCCGATGGGTAAGAAAATATTTTCACGAATTTTGGGCAAAGTGTTAAAAAAAAAAATATATATATATATCTATACATAGTCAACGGATTTGACAATGCATCCACGAAAAAAAAGCGTATCAGTTAAATATATATTTAACTTATACACTTTTTTTTAAAAATATTTTGTACAAATTTTGGAAAGTTATTCGTTTGTTTGTTCCACCTTGCCTCCCTGAATTTAAGTCCCATATGTGTGCTGTCCGATATACAAGATAAGAGCTAAATTGAATATTTTCCTGTTAAGGCGGCCCATCAGTGACAACACTAGTCAAAAATCGTGACGTAAAAAAAAATCATAAACCTATCATAATATTTTCTAAATACTCTGTCTAAATAAAAATTATGAATTTCGATGACGTTCCCCGTGATATTTTATTCATAATTTATTATAAATAATATTATAAATAAAGTCTCAACTGACAAAAGTATTTAACGCTGTCAGAGCGATCAAGTCAAAAACGATAGCTGATATTCATATGTTTCCTCGCGTGCAGAATGACAGACATATATTGTATCCGAGATTTGCACACACGATGACTTTCGCGTTTAAATTTCTCGGGAAAAATCCCTGGCAAGACACAATTTTTTAAATACCATTGGAAGGTTCACGATTTCATCTTTCAATACTCAAAATTTGAATAAGAACTCTCGTCTTTGTCAAAAGGTATCATGTCACTTCCGGTGAAAATGGAATCAACTGCCATAAGACCCATGCTAAAATAGGTAATTTTAAATTACTCGTTCGCAATAATTTGCCTGGCAACATACCCTGAAATTTTGAGAGAGCGTTCATTGCATCTTCTTCATTCATCTCCCGAAGTTTCATTCGTATCGCCGGTTTTTTAATTCACTGATGAGCCACCTTAACCAATCACTCAACTCAAGGAATATTGGGAGAAACAAACGACTTTTAAAAAATACAAACAAGATACGAGTGAAATATAAATACACGATTAATATGCGCATTTCTTCGGCAAAAATTTATATGTATATTTTGCGTATAAATTTGCGTGATTTTGATAGGTTCACTCTGGAGAGACAAGATATCACTTGCGATTCTTGAGCTTCAGGAAAAAGGCGAAATTCAAATGTTGTACGACAAATGGTGGAAAAAACCCGGCGACACTTGCATGAGAACGGAAAAGGGAAAGGAGAGCAAAGCTAATGCTCTGGGAGTCGACAATATAGGTGAAATTTGTAAATTTTGAAAATTAAAAAAAAAAAAAACATATTTTACCGAACGTTATGATGCAAGTATGCTGGAACTTGAAAAAAAAAAAAAAATTACATGAAAAAAAAATGTCTTCGTTCACGAAGGTGGAGTTTTCGTGGTTCTTCTTTGCGGTCTGGCATTCGCCGTTCTGATCGCGATATTCGAATTTTGCTACAACTCCAAGAGAAATTCACTCCCCGAACGCGTAAGTTTTACGAATTAATTTCGAGCTTATAACATCGCCTTTGCCACTCTCGTCGTCGTCGTCGTCGTCACGAACTTTTCTTTATTCTTCGTTTTCTTTTTTTTCTTCCTCTCTCTTTTTTTTTTCTCGTGTATGCATGGATTTTTGGTATCGGGGGAAAAAACAAAAAAAAAACAAAAATAATAAATGCACGCCCCTAGCGAGAGCTCATCGACTGAAATCTGTAAATCATCACACTGCCAAAATGTCAGGACTCGAGGAACGATAGAGCGGTAAGATGTGAATTATGATAAATTCTGAGATGATCTACGAGCTTATATATATATATATATATATATATATATATATATATATATATATATATATATATATATATATATATATATATGGTAATATAATTGACTCAAGGAGCTCGTGTTATTGGTATGAAATTTAGAAAAAAAAAAAAAAAAAATGTAGGCCTATTGCTCGTCTCGCCTATTTTTTTTATCCTCAGAACGTGAAATTTGTCAGATCGATGATTTTCATTCGCCTTAAATTTTCCAGCAAATGAGTATTTTCACATTATATAGTGAAATCGAAATTTCAGACTCGGATCAACAGTGATCAAGTATAGAACCACGGCTGAAATAATTTTTTTTCAAAAGTTATAGAATTTACAGAAAAAAAAAACGTACAATGAAACAATTTGACATATTTATCTGGAAAAATTTCATGAAAATCGATTCTGGCTACACGATATAAATGTATTTTTCTCATTTGAGGCAACTTCGAGGCATTGCAATCAAAGCTCGGCAGTACTTCGAGTACCCGGTACTTGCAATTTACTGGAAGTTAAGTACTTGAAGTACAAAGTACTTTAAAAGTATTTCAAGTATTTTACCTAAATTTCCAAATACTCGATATGCACTTTAAGTACTCGTACTTAAATTTTCAAGTACTTAAATTTTCATTTGTCCTGAATTTTCCAGCAAATGAGTATTTTCACATTATAGTAAAATCGAAATTTCAGACTCGGATCAACAATGATTAAGTATAGAACCACAGCTGAAATAATTTTTTTTCCAAAAGTTATAGAATTTATAGAGAAAAAAAACGAACAATGAAACAATTTGACAGATTTATCTGGAAAAATTTCATGAAAATCGATTCTGGCTACACGGTATAAATGTATTTTTCTCATTTGAGGCAACTTCGAGGCATTGCAATCAAAGCTCGGCAGTACTTCGAGTACCCGGTACTTGAAATTTACTGGAAGTTAAGTACTTGAAGTACAAAGTACTTTAAAAGTATTTCAAGTATTTTACATAAATTTCAAAGTCCTCGACATGTACTTTAAGTACTTGTACTTAAATTTTCAAGTACCTTTCTGTACTTCGAGTACTTTTTCAAGTACCAAGTATGAAGTACGTTTGAATACGTCTTGCTAATGGCTGCATGTACAACGCCTTTGAATTTATACAATTGACGAAACGTTCTGCGCCATCATTGGTTACGATTGTAAGGAATGACCGTTCAAAGGCTCAGGCTACGGTAGTCGCAGTGTCATTGTCAATGCATGGCTCCGTTTTTTAACGATCCGTGTATTATATTCTTTATTTTTTCTTTTTCAAACCTGGAAGCTAAATAAATCTTAATTATAATCGTCAATGGAATTTTTTTAAATTATTTATAATTCTTCGTTTAAATATTTCCGTTCCGATCTGCCTAACCTGTGAGTCAATTGCACTCAATGTGAAAATATATTTTGATACAAAAAGTACTCGAATAAAAAAAAATCAAATATAAGTACTAGAATTTACGAGATGTATACTTGAAAACTTGAAAAGTATTTGATACTTGATACTTGACATATTTCAAGTACTTGGTACTTCAAGTATTTGCAGTACTTGGTACTTGAAATATACGAGTACTTCAAGTACTTGGAGTACTTTTTACGTTGTACTTGAAAAGTACTTTCTGGTACTTTTCCCAGCTCTGATTGCAATCAAATGAATTTTTTTTTTTTTTTTTAATTTTGAAACTCGAGTAGAGTGGTATTTCGTATTGCTCCAAAATGTAATAAAGAGGAAAAATAAAATGTAATGATTCGCATAAAATAAATCGCAAATAATCATAAATCCTCGTGAAATAAATAACAAAAAATATTCAAATGTCTCTATATATGAGGGAATCATGAATTTTATCGATACAGAAAACAATGTTTCGCGATAAAGTTTCGTGATGAAAATTCGATGAATTTGCGATTGGATTTAGCAGAGGCAAACGGCACCGGCACCACCGCCAACATGTTCCAGCTCGCTTCAGGGCATACCTCAAGCATTACAGCAGCAGAGTCAGCAGCAACAGGAATCTCTGTGCTCGGAAATGGCGCGAGAATTGTGTCGTGCTCTTCGCTGTCGTGCTCTGACACGTAGACGACGACAGGAATGCGAGAAATGTTCGTCCCATGTTGTTGGCTATTCACTGGACAATCCTACGTCGACACCCTTGAACGGGATAAGATCTCAGGTGAGACATGGAAATTATTTTTGTCGCGAACAAGCGACAAAATATTTTGCTTATTCGCGATCGTAGCTTTGATTTCGTGATTTGAAAAAAAAAAAAAAACCTCGAAATAATCACGTCGGAGTATTCGAAATATACTGAATTGTCAAAGTTGTCAGAGCTTTGGGAAAACATTCCGCTGAATTTAAGCTAAAATTTTGGTCTGTCTTGATGATATTTTCGGGCCTTACCGATGAAAGTATATTCAGCCTTTCACAAATAGAAATTTTTCGTCTCAAAAAAGACGTGAAACTTTACATTTGAATTTATAGAAAAAAAAAAAATCACTATACTTGCTTTTGCTTTTGAATTGGTATTTTTCAAAATATCATTACAATGCTTTTACTCCAAAAAAAAAAAACATTATTTAATCGAGATAAATATTTTCGTATTTCAACACATCGCGACACTCGCAAATATTAAAAGGAGGTTCACCAGGTAGAGCAAAATGGACAGAAAAATCAAAATTTTTTTATCAAATATTCGCTATACTATTGTAGAAATGTGCCGGAATTATTTGGAAATTTTCACCTACACCATTTACATGAAAATTTATTTTACGACGAGAGGCTCTTTTAAATTGCGATTTTTGCCCTTTTATAAAAGGGCAAAAACTCCGGAGAAAATGGTAGATAAAATTTTTGGAAAAATATTATTTCAATGCAGTATAGGCGAATAAAGCAGCATGACAAAAATCAGATTGATTGTGTACTTATTTTATGAATACTATTCAATGAACCCACAGAATTCATATAGTTATTCGCAATAAAGGGATGTAAAGAGGAGCTAAGCATGGAAAAATCACTGCGTAGAGCCGGAACAGTTAGTTTTGGTTGAGCGCGCAATTTTCTTGACAGCTCGACTGTTCTCCGGTGCCCGTGGCTATGACACTTGACGGTACCAATCGTAAGAAATACGCGCCTCGTTGGCAGACTTCTTTGCGAATTATTTACACTATAAAATCAAATTTCTTTCATTTATATCAATGTAAAATAACTTTTAACGATCCTTGACTGTCAAAAAGGCTTGAGTATTCATTTATCGTTATTTTATTCATCTCAATTCCATGATTTTGCGATTCGTGATAAATTATTTTCACAGTTGGCTGCAGTGCCATCTCTTCACCTCCCGCAAACCCTCGTGAACCTTCTTAAGCTCCGAATTATTGACTTTCATGAGATCAGAAAAAAAAAAGGAATCCACTGCAAATTAATCATTTTTGATTCCGAATACAGCGAAGCAGCTTGGGCGTTCCGGTAGAACTTCCGGCTCACATTCACATGCATCATCACGCAGCATCCCACGATTACGAGGGAAACTGAACATTGCTCGAATTTAATTCACCCTTGATCGTTATTACGAGATATCTCTAGAGACCGGTAATCACTTTTCCTCGTGATACACAGAAAAAAAAAGACACAAAAGCACACGAAAAAGAGGAAAAAAATCTAGAAATTTTAGATGAGAAAAGGGACATACGACCGAAAGTGTTGATAAAAAAAAAAAAAAAAATCGTTTCGATCATAATCCGATAAGATGATTTAAAAAAAAAAAAAAATGCAAAAAAAATTATAATTCTGTAAAATGAATTACGAATTATGATTTGTGGATTGATCGGTATCGGACCAACTGAAAAATTTCAAATAACAAAAATCATCATCTCATTCCTCGTCGAAAAGAAAGAAAAAAACGCAAAAAATCGAATAATCAATTTCAACAAAAAAATGATAAATCGGTCCGTATCTCTGTCTCACGATTGCCTATCGCGATTCTTCACGCGGTATTTATCACTTTCCCATCTCGAACAAGCCACGAAGAAGTGTGCCAAATTGCCCGGACGTTCATCGAATAACAATAAAAAAAAAAAAAAAAAAAAGGAAAAAAGACAAAGTTTATATGCACACGAACCGCGGGCGTCTACGAAAAATTGACTATCCTCACAATTCCTCACGATTGGAGATGCAATTTAAAAAAATTAACAAACTGGATTTAAAAAAAAATTTATACCACGCGCGAACAGAGTATCGTGCAAACCTGTGACAATGCTGTAAATATCGTGGGCTTGAGGACGAATGCAAAAAAAGAAGAAAAAAAAAAAAAACTGAATGATTATAAATTTCGAATAATTAGCATATATAGTATCCCCAGCGATCGATCGAGTAATACTTCATGTCATTTTACCTGTACACGATGGACTTTAGAATAAATGATTTTTTTTTTTTTTTTTTTTCTCATCGAAGATACGAAAGAACGAATTTCCTGGTGCACAATTTTTCGAACCTCATGTCCCAGTGTGTTTTCCTTATTTTCATTTTCCTTCCACATGGAGGAAACTTTGTGAAGATGAAAAATTTTTTTTTTTTCACAGTTTTCAATGCCAATGTGTTCAAAATTTCCCAAAACGTTGATAAATCATATTTAGAAAAAAATATCCGAACGCATTTTACGACACACTCACACTCAATAAATTCAATTCAAATTCAAGTCAATGTGTGTGTGTGTGTGTGTGTGTGTGTGTGTGTGTGTGTATGTGTGTGTGTGTGTGTATGCTCTAAAAAAGTCAAACCACCATACCTCGAGAACGACTTGACTATAATCTCGCTGAGACTTTGCACACGCTTAGAGCATCAACCCAGCCTCGTTTGACATTATTTTTCATTAAAATTTATCAATAAATTTGGATTTTGAGTTTTTAGTATTTTCGATAAATGTCTGCGATGCCCTCTGCTCTCGTAAAGTTTTAGATATCGCGGGTAACATTTTTTGACATAGAGGTATCACAGAAATATTGAATTTGGTGGAAATCAATTCCAGGCTTTTATGAAAATTTGAATTTTCAAAAAAAAAAAAAGATTACTAAAGCTCTGATTGACCAAAATTACATACAAATTCGTTCACTCTGCGAAACAGCGAGTTTCTAAAAAAAAAAAAGTATGACAGGTAAGCGATGCAGCCAAGACCATCCGAGGCAAAGTACCGAATAATAAGAAATATATTTTCAGTTTTCCTCGGTAAATATTTCGGGGTAACGAGGGTCACGCCATTATATATATCGAGGGCTTAGGACCAAAAGGGCGTAACCCACTGTTTTTCGACTTTTCATTGCCTTACTGCCATAAGGGCGTATCCCCAACTTTAACACGGAAGTTCCATAAGAACAAAATTAATCAGCCTACAGCCAGAAGGGCGTAAGCCCACACTACAATACTGCCAGAAAGGCGTAACCCGCAGAGAAAAAAAAAAGTGGCTTACGCCCGTCTGGCAGATCATTGATCATTTTTTTCCGGATTTAAATCGCCTGATTACAGCCAGACGGGCATAACCCTCTTTTTTTTATTTTTCGTGGCTTACGCCTTTCCGGCGGATAACCGGTCAGTTTTTTCCGAATTTCGATCGTCTATTTACTGCCAGAAGGGCGTTACCCCAAAAAAATTTAAAACGTGATGTGTGTAAGATGCTGGCCAGTTTTCCATCTTTCTGGCCAGTTGATGGCCAGTAAACTGTCGAGTTCCAGACTAGGTGCGTAACGCAAATCTGTTCAGTGCCAGTCTTGGCGGACTGACGAGTTGCTGGTCAGAAAAACTCGGCAGTTGCTGGTCAGGAAACTATTTGCTATTTGCTAATATTTTTTAATGCGAAATATAAACAAAAACGAAATATATCATTTGCAAAATGGTTGCATGCGCATATTTAGTCGTTGTCGCATAATAGTCGAAATTTTCAAATTTTTCAAAATTAAAATTTTTTTTTTTAATTTCAAATTTTTCAAATTTTTCAATATTTTCAAATTTTTCAATATTTTCAAATTTTTCAATATTTTCAAATTTTTAAATTTTTTTAAAATTTTCAAATTTTTTAAATTTTCAAAAATTTTCAAATCTATTCAACATTTTCAAAATTTTACACACACACACACACACACACACACACACACACACACATCACGTTTTCAATTTTTTTGGGGTAACGCCCTTCTGGCAGTAAGTAGACGATCGAAATTCGGAAAAAACTGACCAGTTATCCGCCAGAAAGGCGTAAGCCACGAAAAATAAAAAAAAAGAGGGTTACGCCCGTCTGGCTGTAATCAGGCGATTTAAATCCGGAAAAAAAATGATGAATGATCTGCCAGACGGGCGTAAGCCACTTTTTTTTTATTTTTCGTGGCTTACGCCTTTCTGGCAGTATTGTAGTGTGGGCTTACGCCCTTCTGGCTGTAGGCTGATTAATTTTGCTCTTATGGAACTTCCGTGTTAAAGTTGGGGATACGCCCTTATGGCAGTATAGTCCGTTTTTTGTGGGTTACGCCTTTCTGGTCCTAAGCCCTCGATATGCATATTTATATTTTTAACCATTTGCGTGAAGCCTTTTAACCCTTTTGTTACTTGATGGAGATACAGGCTTTCCTTGGCCTTTTTTAGTTTGAAATTTTTGGATTTTCTTTTCTATATTTTGGGCTAAGCACCCCAGTACTTTATGATTCACCTATAATGAATAAAGTAGATCGCCACTGGGATTCAACTATCGACGGCCCAATATAATAAACAGAACAAAATATGAGAAATTTTGGTACTAAATGGCAGTGCATGTCTGTAGATTTTCCATATAGTCGGAAATGAAAAAGTTACTTTTTGTTTTTCAAAAAAATCTTTTCCTATGCCCCGTATTTCGTATAGATGTGTACGATAAAGTCGATCGCCACTGAGGTCCAATTATTCCGAGCCCAGAACAATGAACATATTGAAGATAAAAAATTTTCGTACTAAAAAACAGTGCAAGTATATATTTTTTAAGCCACCAAGTCGAAAGAATATTTTTTTTTCAATCGATTTTAACGTCAAATTATTTTTTTCTCCAAATTTCCAGAATTTTCATGATTTTCGAAAATGTTTAATTCGAACGCGGTGAATGATAGTTTCAATTTTTTTTTTTTTTTGCTTATCAAAACTGATACCTCGGCACTCTCGAGTAATTTTACCTCGCAGACTCATATCAATTATTCATTGAGCTCCGAAAAAAAAAAAGATAAATATTGCCCAATATTCTGTCCTCTGGACCAAAATTACTCCTCGAAATGAAATGTAGGATTATTTTTTTCAGAGAACCGGACAATCTGCCATAGTCAGAAATCGAACAATTACATTTTATTTTTATTTTTTTTTTTAAATTTTTTTTACTAGGCTCTATATTTCGTACAATAATGTACCGTAAAGTTGATCGCCACTGGGATTCAATTATTTTGAGCCCAAAATAATTCATGAAAAAAAAAAAAATCCGATATATATAATGGAGATATGAGTAATAATGTTTCCCTATCAAAAGTATTAACTTGAGTCTCGAAAAAGTAAAGCTACGTCTGATATAAAATAGGAAAAAAGATGCCTTGCAAATTGCCTCCTTCAAATTTCGCACAAATTCGCCATGAAGCCGAAATTGACGATATTATGATCCTCGTACAGAAAGAAATTTGGTGGAAACAATTTTTAAACTTTTTTTTTCCCACAAAAATCTTGTCTGAACGTAAAATTGGGTTTGGGTTGACATAATTGATCAAATTATATCGTCGTAGAAAAATAAATTCGCTGGAAACAATTTGCAAGTTTTTTTTTTTTAATTTTATTCCCATAAATTTGTCTGAATGTAAAATAAGGTTTGGATTGGGATAATTGACCAAATTATATCCTCGTAGAGTAAGAAATTTGCTGGAAACAATTTTTAAACTTTTTTTTCCCACAAAAAATTTGTCTGAATGTAAAATTGGATTTGGGTTGACATAATTGATCAAATTATATCGTCGTAGAAAAATAAATTCGCTGGAAACAATTTGCAAGTTTTTTTTTTTAAATTTTATTCCCATAAATTTGTCTGAATGTAAAATGAGGTTTGGATTGGCATAATTGACCAAATTATATCCTCGTAGAGTAAGAAATTTGGTGGAAACAATTTGTGAGCTTTTTTTTAGTTTTTTTTTTCCACGAATTTGTCTGAACGTAAAATTGGGTTTGAGTTGGCATAATTGACCAAATCATATCCTCGTAGAGAAAGAAATTTGGTCCAAACAATTTGTAAGCTTTTTTTTTTTTTAATTTTATTCCCATAAATTTTTCTGAACGTAAAATGAGATTTGGGTTGACATAATTGATCAAATCATATCCTTGTAGAAAAAGAAATTTGGTCGAAACAATTTGTAAGCTTTTTTTTTTTTCATTTTATTCCCATAAATTTGTCCGAACGTAAAATTAGGTTTGGATTGACATAATCGACCAAATTATATCCTCGCAGAGAAAGAAATTTGGTCGAAACAATTAGTAAGCTATTTTTTTTTTGCTTTTTTTTCCCCCCAAGATTCGTCCGAACGTAAAATTGGATTTCAGGTGTATCAAATAAAAACTCTCGAACGAAGATTGATTGTTATTTTTTTTTTTTTTTTTCTTCATATAACAGCATTTATTGAAGATCTAAAATAAATGACAAATAACATATCCGCTTATACGAAATTATAACATTTCTTTTTTTTTTTTTCAAAGTGCTCATTATTCGTTACGATATAAAAGAAATCACATCACATACGTTCCTTCCTACTATGCATCATATCCGAGACGATCATTGGCAGCCCCTACGTTATCATTTTGTTTCGCCGATCAAACGATCATTTCCGATCGTAACGAGGACGTCATAAAAATTGTTTTTTTTTTCTCCATTGAATTTCTTTGATCTTTCGTTCGACATTTCATCTGTTTCATAATTTTCCCCGCCACGTGGCACATGAAAGAGTTAGGCTTTGACCGCTCAGCTTAACTCCATCGACAGGACCAGCGTGGAAATTTTTTTTTTTGAAAAATTGTGCAGAAAAAGAGATGTTTTTTCTTTTTTCTCAAACTTTCGAACGGACAACTCTTCTGCCGCCAATGGATCATCCTCGAAATTTTCCTCCTCAGCCTCTGTATGTTCTTATACTTGTTCTCACTTAAATTTTTTTTTTTTTATCGACATATATGTGTATTTGTGTATATATATATATATATTTTTTTTTTTTAATTTTCACGGATCCATGAAACAAGTCAGCTGACTCGAATTATCACACTACACGTTTCGGTAGCATGGCATACAATTAATATGGTTCTCATCGGTTTCGCAAGTTGGGTAGTAATCAAAGTGACGAAAAAAAAAAAAACCAAAATTCAAATTTTTTACCGATCGATCTCGCTGATGAAAATTTTTTTTTCCTCTCTCCGCATCCGACGCACACCTTGGACAAAATTTCGACTCGTCTAATTACACACATCGAACGTTCAAATATACAAAGAAACATACGAATCCGAGTCAGGCCCGGTTTTTCAAAATTTTTTTTTTTTCTTCTTTTTTTTTATTTTTTCCTTCTTTGCTTCGACTTATAATTAATACGAGACGCTTTTATTCACTGGCGTTTCGAAATTACGACGCGTCACTGTCGATAATTTTTCTTACTTCTTATTTTTTTTTTTTGCTTTTTTTGCTTTTCGTAGCTCGTTTTAAAAGCAGCAAAAAAAAAAAAAAAAAAAAAAGACGAAACGTTCGGACGAAGCAGAAAATGAGAGAAAATTGACGACTGCACTGAAGAGAGTCGAATTATTCAATCCAATAATGAGAGATGGATTGCTTGATCGCTTGGAACGTTTTTTTTTTTTTTTAATTCAATTTTGTTCTTTTTTTTTCTACTTTTGTTAATCTCTCACTCTCTTTTTGTCCCTCGGTCCGTCTTTATCGTTAAATAAATTACAAGAATAAAAAATAATCACGACCGTCGTTTCTCGAATCTTCGCTCTCGGTCGAACAAACTTTTTCTTTCCTTTTTCGTTTTTTTTTTTACAAATTTTATCCATCACATTCTCTCTATACGAAATCACGCACACACAGACACACATGCGCGCGTGGAGAATCTCGCGTAAAATTTTCATTCTTCCTCATCGATGTTACGATATGCGCACATATATATTTTTTTTTTTTATATTTATATGTGTATATATATTTATATAATTATATATCACCGAGCGACGAGACTATAATCTCACTTTACAAGCAAAGCAATGACTTGTCTCGAATTAAAAGAAAAAAAAAAAGAAAACCTACAATTATACAAGAAAACGGTTGTCTTGATTTTTAAGTCTAAGTTTTATTTTTTTTTATTTTCATTTTTTTTTTTTGTTTTTTTTTTCAATTTATTTTCGTCTCTCAGTCCCTCGAAGAGATCATTCAGCGAGAAAATTTGCAAACGCCCCCTGCTCCACTCCGATCCAGTCTAAGATTTTCTTATTGCGGAGTTTTTTGTTTTTTTGTTTTTTTCTTCTTCTTCCGCCTACTCGTAAATCGTGCAAAGGCGTTTACAAAAATTTCGCATTCCGTATAATATATGCGCATCTGTGTTAAATTAAAAAAAAAATTAAAAATAATCCCCTGTGAAATCTCCACGGGGTCTTGGCATATTACCAATAAGGGACCGATTAAAAAACGAAAAAAAAAAAAAAAACAATTAAATTGGTTTCAATAAAAGATAGCTACAGATAAAAACACGATGGTAAAAAGGAAGAGAGAGAGAGAGAGAGAGAGAGAGAGAGAGAGAGAGAGAGAGAGAGAGAGAGAGAGAGAGAGAGAGAGAGAGCTGGAGAGTAAAATATTTTCGAGGATTTAAAATACTTTAGTCGTGAAAATATTTTTTTTTTTTTCGAGGCTCGCGACTTGGCGTTTGTTTTTAATTTTTGAAAATTTCTAAAAACAACTACCGTGGTTTATAAATTGTTTTTTTTTCTTTTACTAATCTCTGTCTCTCTCTCTCTCTCTCTTTTTTCTTCCTCTCATCCTCTCTCTCTCTCTCTTTCATTTTCTTCCTCTCATTCTCTCTCTCTCTCTCTCTCTCTCTCTCTCGCTCCATTTGCCATTGTTTGCCTCATTTGGCTTATTTGAGAAAAATAAAATTTTTCAGCGCCAATCATTGTGCATTGCCAATATGCCAAATGTCAAACTGCCTCACTGAAATGATTGAATAGTCGGTGATAAAATGTCAAATCGGGGGAAAAAAAAAAAAAAAGAGAGAAAAGGGAAATGAAAAAAATAAATCGAGCAACGAAAATAAAGATTGTGCGCGTGAGAGAGAGAGAGAGAGAGAGAGAAAGAGAAAGAGAGAGAGAGTGAATTAAAAAAGAACTAACGAAATTAACAGGCGATAAAAAATTTACAACTCAATACTGTCACGTTCGCAATCCGCGCGTTCTTCATTCTCGATTAAACGATAAGCAAAATTACTCGAGAAGTATCCTTTTTTTTTTTTTTTTTTTTGCAATATTTTTTGTTTTTTTTTTTTCTTTCTCGTTCCTAAACATGCGGGCATTAATAACGAAACTATCGATAAACTCCGGAGCACCCGATCAACAATCTTTCTAAACTATTTTTTTTTTTTTACTTTTACGTTTTTTTTTTCTTCTTGCAATTCAATTTCATCTCATCGTTTGTTTTTTTTTCCTCGATAAATCTGCCTTTTGATATGTAGACGTGTTTGCCCGTAGAGAAGAGTCCGCAGAGTCCTGTGTCATTGCGGACCTGAGCTTTGCTATTGGTCGAAGATATTGTGCACACAGAGAGTTCGTTGAATAATTTTCCCCACCGTGTGCTTATTTTTTTTTTTTTTTCAATTTTTGTTTTTTTTTTTTTGCGTCCCTTCTGCGCTCGCTCGATACAACGAAATTCGTACACCCGCGGGAAGGGGGGGGCGGGCTCGATTAATAAAATCGGTAAAGCCTCTGGCGGGATATTCTCGCGATGAAGAAAAAAAAGAGAGAAAAAACAAACAAAGTGGCAAACAAGCGCGATAGTCACGAGAGCGGAATAAAGGTCTAAAAAAAAGGTAGTTCGACAAATTTACGTATCTTTTTTCTTTTTTTTTTTTCTTCTTCTTTTTTCTCCAGCCCTCGTGCAATTTCCAAATTCTATTTCTTGCTTCTCGTCCGAGCCCCGTTTTCAATTCCCCTCGGGACGAGAGCAATTTGAAAAACATGAAAAGTTCTCGGAGACGTTTTAAAAATGTTCATCGAGTCCGCGCGGAAAGTTTGGTTCAATCAATCAAGAATTTTTTTTTTCTCATCCTCGTTTGATGCATTTACGTTCTCGTGCACTCCGTTGACCAATCTCGTCGTGGTCGCAATTTTTTGCTCAATTTTTTTTTTTTTTATGGGCTAATATGTATACAATATATATTTCTATATACATATTTTTTTGTTAATATATATATATATATATGCGATCACAGAACATTTATAATTCGTGTGTGTATGCCTCGTGACGACTTTGTTTCGTGTTTTTCTTTTTTTTTTTTTTCTTCTTCTTTTTTCTCTCTTATCCGTCTCTCATGGTCAATTATTTTTTGCCTCGTTTCATTTTTTTTCCTCACCTTACGAATTACGTGGATTTGATTAGTTTCGAGTTTCGAGCTAAATCTTTTATATATATATATATGCATTTGTAATCGATAGACGAGAGATCGATATTGGGCAACAGAGGGAGGGGGACAAAAAAAAGAGTTGGTCTTTTTATGGGAAGAATGGAGAATTTTTTTTCAAATATCAAACAACGATCGATCGTTAGATCGATTATTAATTTAATTAATTAACTAATTAATTAATTAAATTAACTAATTAATTAATTTAATTAATTAATTAATTTAATTAATTAATTAATTAAATTAACTAATTAATTAATAATTAATTAATTAATGATTAATTAATGATTAATTAATCAACGAATTAATTAATTAATTAAATTAACTAATTAATTAATAATTAATTAAGTAATTGATTAATTAATTAATTAATTAATTGATTAATTAATTAATTAATGATTAATCGGACGTACCTTCCCAACCAAAAGTGACTTTCGTCGACATAATGGCATACTTCGTGATAAGATAAAAATCGAAAAAAATTCAATCACAATAAAGACACTAAGAAGATTACTTTTTAATAATAATAATGCCGCAAAAGTTATCAATAAATTGTTCAAACGAAACATTGTGCAACAAATTTTTAGGAAATGTTTTTTTTTTTTTTTCATGCCAAATGAATTCGTTGATTTTTCTGACTGCACGGTGAAATTTATTAAAAGACTTCTTATCATCTTGAAATTTTTGGTTTTCGAAAATTTGTAACGGTTACATTTACGAAACTATTCCGGTTCAATGCCCTGGAAACTTCTTTATTGTAATATACAACGTTTTTTTTTTTTTTACGAAAACATATCCGAAAATTTACGATTTTTCCATCATTTTTTTCAAAATTAAAAATTTTTTGAAAACCAAAATTTCAAAAAATGATAAGAAAATTTTTTTGAAAAATTCACCCGTAGTCGGAAAAATCAACGAATTCATTTCACGTGTCGTAAAGAAACTTTGCCGAAAAATTTTTCGAACGATTTTACGTTTAAACAATTTATTGATAACTTTTGCGTCATTATTATTATTCAAAATTAATCTTCTTATCGTCGTTTATTGTGGTTGAGCGTTTTTTTCGATTTTTATCTTATCATGAAGTATGCAATATCGTCGACGAAAGTGACTTTTGATTGGGGGGGTCCGATAAATCATTAATATTTGGGACTATCGTTGTCGATTATTCTTACATCAATTTTTATCGTGGTATGATTTTTTTTCTTCTCCCTCTCTCTCTCTCTCTCTCTCTCTTTCTATCTTTCTTCGCTTAAAAAAAAAAATCTCGCAAATTGGACGTTCTCATCCGCGATTTTTTTTTCTTGACGAGGATCATGAGAACGTTAAAAATTATTACGATTGAAATCTGCGAGGCTGACCAGTCTCGATGAATTCGATCGTTTCAGTCATCTCCCTCATTATCTTATCGGTTATCTCGCTCGTTTAATCTATTATATCCAATTTTAATACACACGAATAATCCAAGCACACTTTTTTTTTCTTCTTCTTCTTCTTCTTCTTAAAACCATCCAATCTGACAAATATTTATAATCACATCGAATGCATGAATATTTCGTTCGAATAGCCCGCAACGACGTCTGGCTCTGGTTTTTTTTATTTTTTATTTTATTTTTTTCTTCAGCACTTGAAAAAAATGCCTCGCCGTGCTTTTGTCTTCGTAATTCAACGCTGACGCAAAGCTGAACGTAATTATGCATGTGCCAACGTGCCAGACATACCGAAAGACCTTCCCAGCTTTAAGTTTTGCGTTTTGGTTCTTTTTTTTTTCTGTTTCAGTATTTTCCAAGCTATGCTGCGATTCGAATTGGCTATAATTTGCGTTTTACTTTCTTTATTTCGTTTTTTTTTTTTTTTTTGGGCTTGTTCTCATTTGAGCAATTTCTCGGGGAAAAACTGCTTTTGTTTTCGTACTCCATTTTTCAAAGCTCAATGAATCGGTGTTTATTTTTTTGTTTTTGGTTTTTTCAAATAGCTGGTAGGGCGAGTCTCAAATTTATGGGGGGAAAAAGAAAAAATTAAATTAAAAATAAAATAAAAAAACGCGCAGAACGAGAGCAAACATTCGTTGGCATACGCGCGCGTGAACGTAGAAAAATATCATGCTTCGTATTTACAGGGTACTAAATTTTTTTTTTCGCTTCCTTTTTCTCGTGCTCGTCGGTTTCCAAAAGTTTTCATATTTTACGAGTATTAATATATAAATTTTTTTTTTTCCCCCCTTCTTTCCTTTCAAAAGTTCCGCACAAAAACGCACGAGACTTTTGCGATAATCCTTGGCTCGTGTCTCTTTATCTCTTTTCTCGCTGTCTCTCATTTTCACTTTTACTCCAATTTTTTTTTTTTTTTTTTCATTTTTGCAAATCGTTTCTTGAATCATTTTTATCTTCTCTCTCTCACTCTTTTTTTACTTTCTATCGCCAAAATTTCTCGACTCGCATAAATTGTACCTCGAAGAATTCGTGGATCGGCTGGATTGACAATTTTCCATCGAGCTTCGTTTTTTTTTTTAAGGATTTCTCTTCGAATTGTTTTTTTTTTTTTCTCTTCTCTTCTTGCTCTCGAACGATCGCGAGCGTTAATGATTCGACAGGTGGAGGGGAAAGATCATTTTTTTTTTTTTCCTTGACACATCAATTTTCTTCGCTTCTTCGTCTCGTCAAATGTCTCATTGCGCATGAAATTATATTTTCGAGCTCGTGCTGAATTTTTTTTTTTTTACCTCCCCCACTGCTCGTTCGAGCTCGAAAATTTCAAACAAGCCAGTCTGGACATGAATTTCGATTTTTTTTTTCCATTGCTTTTCTCGATCTTGCTCTCATTTTCTCGGTTTTTTTTTTTTTTTTCTTCTTCTTTTTCTTTCTCTCCTCGTCGAATCACACGACTCGCAAAGTGTTTATGTATATATAATTATATCACGAGAGATGGGGAGAAAAAATAAAAATAAAAACCACAGGCGTGAATCCAATCCCGTTTTTGTTTTTTGGGCGAGCCAAGTTTTTGTCATTGTCGATGGATCGATGATGGTGATTTTTTTTTTTTTTTTTTTTTTTCGATCGATACAAAATCCGTGAATGCCCTAAGTCATGTATCTCATCACGGCACGCAGAGCATAGAGCAATTCAGCTTGCATACGAGCCTCCAGTATCATGAGATTCAGGTGAACCTGTTTGGAGAAAAAAAAAAAAAACAGTTAAAAACAAAAACAAAAAGGATTTGTTTTTTTCGATTATTTTTTTCAATCCAAATTTCGGCTGATGTAATTGCCAACCATTAGACGTCACGTGGTACAAGCTACGCGGTTTCAAACTGACAATTTTTCTGATAATTTTCTCTCTTAATTTTGCTGTGTGAAAAACAAATGATCTCCCAATCGAGTGAGCCCCGTGTCAGAACTGACAGATTGTATTTTATTGTGGCAATTGGAAGTTTGCATGGAACTTTTTTTTTTATAATTATTCGGGCGCACAATGTAGAGCAAGTAAAAATAATGAGGACGTATTTTTTTTGTTTCGTTAAAAATGACAGATGCACATGTTATAGGCAATTTAATTGCACGGATTTCGATATATCGATGGACGAATGCCAAAGGGGCGTATCGTTTATGTATAACCGTAGCTTATACGCCCCTGTGGAATGTAAACATCGATATATATATATATATATATATATATATATATATATATATATATATACATATGGGTGAGAACGCCAATTGGAAGTATAAATGAAATTTTTTTTTATTTCAAAATCTGGTAATTTAGGAAAAAATATTTAGTACGTATTTTTTATTTTTTTATTTGAATCAAAATTGCCATTAATATAACAAATTCGAAAAATATAACATTATGACGTCACGCATGTTACGCTATATATATCGAAATCTGTGAAATTAAATTGCCTGTAACAGGTGCATCGGTCATTTTTGACGAAAAATAAAAAATACGTCCTCATTATTTTTACTTGCTCTACATTATGCGCCCCGATGATTGAAAAAAAAAATTTCATTCATACTCCTAGATATATTCTAATTATATTTTTTTTTTTTTTTGTAAAAAAAGTCTGATTTTTTTAAATATAAAATTCATTTTCAGGTAGAACTTCAGCAACAGTTAAAAAACCACGTGTTTTTGCAAAAAAAAACAGTTTTTTTTTTTTTCAATGATAGTGCGCGGTTTTTATTTTTTTTTGTAAGCTTTCAGGTTTCAAAATTTCAATTTTACTGAAATTTTCATAATTGCGTGTGCCAAGATACTTAAATCTCCCAAATTTTAGGACCTCTGTAGACCTTCCCGTTAACGAGCCACGCATTAATGAATTTCTCCACTTGACGTATACGCGATTGTTTTTTCTTTATTTTTGAACACTTCCGGGCGTTGAAAAAAAAAATAGAACCCAACATGTTTTTTTTTTTTGAAAAAAAGTCTGATCTTTTCGAGCATAAAATTCATTTTCAGGTAGAACTTCCGCAACAGTCAAAAAACCACGTGTTTTTGCAAAAAAAAACTGTTTTTTTTTCAATGATAGTGCGCGATTTTAATTTTTTTTTTTTTTTTGCATAATTATGATGAAAGAAAATTTTATTCGAGCGATATTTTCCATCAACAGCTTTTCATGATATTTCTGAGTTTTTTTTTTCAATAATTCTCATTAGTTTGTTTTCCATAAAGTTGTCTTTAAAAATCGAGGCTTATCAAATATTCGTTTCAATCGAAATCGACTCAATTGCAATGAAATATCAATGAGATATCCGTCACTATTGGTGATTATAAAAATAAAAAAAAATTTTTTAAAAAAATAGAAGGACAAAAAACACAACCGACCTTTTCACTGTGCTTGAATTCTCTCATGACACGATCGTAATCCCTCTTCGTAACTCGTTCCGGATAGCAAACCGCGCTTTTTATGAATGTCTTGAGGCTGCGCTCGAGAAGCTGATTGACCTCGTTGTAATCATAATCGTCGTGTCTAATGCCAAACATGCACTGTATGTAATTCCATATGGCACGCCTGAATCTCGACGTGTCGACCTTGTTGTGCGTTCCCATTGTGTAGTATGTAAGATTGTAGGCCGTTTTGAATTTGTCGTCGAGAAGATTTCCAACGTCATTGTAAAGTCTGTTGACGAGGGAGTAGCCATGATCGTCCCAGGAATAATCCTGAACGCGAAACGTCGGTATGTCGTTCAGCTGACCCCTCTGAACCATCCAACGAACAATTGAACAATTAAAACAAAAAAAAATTATTACCTCTCGTCTGTTTGTTCGTTTTTTTTTTTTTTTTTTCATGAAATTTGGACGTCCAAGTTTCAAGAATTTGGACAACTATAAAGAGGACACTTTGCCAAATAACTATACCACACTTTTAGCAGTTTTTTTTTTTTCATGGCAACGTTTTTATTTTTTTTTTTTTTCGTAAATTCTATAACTTTTGGGGAAAAAAAATCCATTATTGCCATTAGCTTATAATTATAGTTGGTCAGAGAGTCTGGCACTAAAGATTGCAGATTCGTGGGAAAATTATGGGAGCAGCGAAAAAGTATCGCGACGAGGGTTGGTTGGATATTTAATCAATATTATTTATGATATTTAGAAAAACGTCGGTATGTCGTTCAGCTGACCCCTCTGAACCATCCAACGAACAATTGAACAATTAAAACAAAAAAAAAATTATTACCTCTCGTCTGTTTGTTCATTTTTTTTTTTTTTCATGAAATTTTGACGTCCAAGTTTCAAGAATTTGGACAACTATAAAGAGGACACTTTGCCAAATAACTATACCACATTTTTAGCAGTTTTTTTTTTCATGGCAACGTTTTTATTTTTTTTTCGTAAATTCTATAACTTTTGGGGAAAAAAATTCATTATTGCCATTAGCTTATAATTATAGTTGGTCAGAGAGTCCGGCACTAAAGATTGCAGATTCGTGGGAAAATTATATGGGAGCAGCGAAAAAGTATATCGCGACGAGAGTTGATTGGATTTTCAATCAATTGAACGATTATATTTGAAAAAAAAAAAAACAAAACAGAAAAAATGGAGCAAAGACCTCCGGAGTTTGATCTGATGCGGGATTCGATGTTTTGCTTTACCCCAAAAGGTCGAAGATACGACTAAGAATGATTAATCCACATTTTTTTTTTTTTTTTTTTTTTTTTTTCTTGTGACGACGCTGACCTTTCATCAGCTCTTGAGTCCAGCCAAGATTGCGATAGTTCGAGATGGCAAATAAGTATGCCCGAAGGACGAGGAGGAAAAAAATAAAACGAAAAAACGTATATCTCACCTTGGCAAAGTCTTGATAGATAAAGGTTGGATCCTCGATGAAGAGACCAATGTCAGAATCGAGCACGGAACTGCTTCTCTGTGGTGCGGCTGCGAGCTCGGCCGATTGCGTCTCAACCGTCTCGAATCTCTTCGACAATTCCTCCTGCGTTATCTGATACGATTCCGATTTTTCCGACAAACGTTTCATGCGCTCCATGAGGGTCTCGACACCGACTTCCTGCTCGCCGACTATACTCGGTGACAATGGCGGCGATGGGATTGTTTCTGGGGAAACACCGCATCGACAAAGCGCAAAATTGATTATCGAAATTTCAGGGAAATATATACAATCCAAAGGGATTTTTCGGAGGGAAAAAGTCATTGTGAAACTTGAATCTCAGATTATTATCAATGAACTTTTGATTGATGCCATTCTTAGCATTTTTGCTTCCTCTTGCGGGGCAAGCTTTGTGTTGAGAGGGGAAAAAAAAAAAATCCATATTTCAATGCCAATGTGTTTAAAATGTGCCAAAACGTTTCAAGATCACAAATTCAAATCGGCATATCTCAAGAACGATTTGACCAATCTCGTTGAAACTTTGCACACGCTTCGAGAGCATTCAATCGCCATTGACTTCTGCAATTTTCGTTTGAATTGCTCGAGTTTACGAGACTTTGAAAATTTCGAAAAATATTTTCTTCCGTAAATTATGAGGTATCGTGCTACATTATTTTTACACGAATCGAGCATAATCAAAAAAAAAAAACGCTCGGTATCGAATTTGGACGGTCAACGTTTTATGAAATTTTGAATTAAAAAAAAAAAAAAAAGTCTCTGCTATAGCTCGGATTTTCCCAAATTTTAAGATATTGTTCTAATTTCTATTTTTCACGAATAAAGTATAATTGATGAAAGATTTGTATCAAATTTCACGAGAATCGATTTTGAATTCTCAACAAAAAAAAAGGTTTCCGACAGCTCTAATTTCATGAAATTGCGAAATAACTGGCTAATTGATTTCCACGAATAGAATATAATTGAAGTAAATTTGGTATTGAATTCCGTAAAAAGGATTATGAGATCGGTGAAAGGGATTATGAGATCGTGAATTTTCCAAAAAAAATGTCTTTGACAGCTCTAATTTTTCAAATATCGACAACACGGGCTTTTTTTTGAAACGCACAAAAAGTAGGTCCTCGTGCAGATAGAATTTTAGCATTGTGCGAAATTTGAGGGAAACAATTTGCAAGTTTTAACTTGCAACTTTTCTCTTATTTTCCAACCGTTGTAAAATTGCCATTACGATCTCCGCCCCGAACTACTTATTCTACATTATGATAATTTGATTTTTTTTCGTTATATTTTCGTCAAATTTCAAGGCAATCGTTATGAATGAGACAAAGTGTTTCGAGCTCACCAGTCTTGCCACCGCAGCTGGGAATCTTTTTTGGGCTGCTCATCAGCTTGTCTTTGGCCGGTTTCACTTTATTGCTATTGTCCTGAACGTTCTCCTTGCAATGATGACCGGCCACATTGTCGAGTTCCTCGTTGATTCCGCACGAGAATACGAACGAGGATAGAGAGTGAAAATGCGCCAGCAGAACTATCGCGTGAACGACTTCCGCTAGCGACCAGTTGTCCGCGCCTTTCGTCAGTTTCTGCACGACAAGGCGATTCGATTAAATTCTCTTTTTTTTTTTTTTTTTTTAAATCTATGCGGACCCGACAAATGCAGCAACGAGAAAAAAATCGTTGCCCGCGATGTGTGCTTGGCAAGGGGGGAAAAAAGAAAGGTAGTATCCAACGACTCACCTCTATGTGTGTCTTGTTCAAGAGCCATGGCCTGTGAGCTAGGATCTTGTTGATCTCATAGAGATTCTGCAACTTGTCGGGAATCGATCTCAAGCCCTGAAGCCAAAGTGCATCGCCCCCCTGAAGAATGAATTCTCCTTTCTGTAGATTTATCAGATAGCTGCACTGATGTCTGCCAGCGGCCTGCGATCGAACAAGTCACAAATAAGACACGCCATTCGTCGGATCACGTCACTGGAGAAATTGGACTGATCACCGACAACAACCATTGAAGTCATAATTACAAATTTTTAATCTATAGTATTATTTCCAATGTCGTGTCAGCTACTTTAATGGCTGATGCTATTAAATCGTATATTTGAAAAGATAGAATTGGCCCCGGTCAGTACTAGAATGGCAGTACACGGGGATTGTGTGCCACGATTCATCCGATTTTCTGATGGCAGTACGACTGGAACTCAGTAAAGTTTGAGCCAGATTTTTCAAAGTTTCCCTGTGCCCTCGTGCGAATGGGATGTTCATTGGGAAATAATGACTGCGGACAACACTTTGGCGGGGTTCAAATGAATGGAACGGAGATGAGAACAAAAGACAAGGGACTTGGAAGCCTGAAAAATATATGGGATGGATTTTTTTTTTTTTTGTTTTTCAACCCAAAGACTCGTAGTTATCACTTCAATGGTTTTTGTGATATGATATCGGTACACTGCAAATCCAAGTGTGTAGTTTTTACACACTTATATGTGTAATTTCTTGTAGTCACTTTTTACTCACTTTCACGTGTGTAATTCTACGTCATAACACACTTTAAGTGTGTTATTTTGTAGTATTACACACTTTAAGTGTGTTATGACGTAGAATTACACACGTGAAAGTGAGTAAAAAGTGACTACAAGAAATTACACACATAAGTGTGTAAAAACTACACACTTGGATTTGCAGTGTATTAGCGGAAAATCTCTGCCTCGTGAAACCTTCGTGATTTGGTACGATTGTCAAGCAATTCGATAAAAATTTGGTTTAGTGAGCGGAAATTTATTTCACTTTAATATGAGACGCGGGCTCGTGCAATTTTTCTTAGAAATTCATTAGAGCGAGGACACACAGTTCGTGAATGCTTGTCCTCGAATTGTAAATTGCTCCGAGCAAATAGATACAACCATGCATGCGCACGATCGTACGTGTTACTTGAAAATACAAAGAAACCACTTTATCGTCGGTCATGGATCTGGAGAGTGAGTCAAGTTTTTTTTTTTTTTTTTTTTTTTTTTTCAATTCCACGACGAGCATTAAATTTGTGCTTCTCACGTTGTAAAAAATCATTTTATCGATCACCAAACCGACGACGACAACGACGACGACGACAGCAAAAACACATGTGTTATTTTCACCTGCAGTGTGTGGTCAGATGGATATTAACGGTTTTTTTTTTTTTTTTTTTTTTCTTTTATTCTTACGAAATACCGTTGGCCATATCGAAGATAGTTGATCGATCAGTAATTCAGAGGAAATTTGCGCGAAATTGTCAGTAAGCGAGCGTCTGAGTCGAGTGGAAATATCGATTGATTAGATGTATGTATAGATACCGATGCACACACACACACTACAAAAGTATTTTGCTAAAGACATTTCGGTAATTTTCCATACGAGAAAGCACAAGGCCGATAACACGCGGAGATATAATTTTACCGTACAATTGTCGAAATCTCCTAATCTATGTATGAAAAGTTTTTGATAACCCGGGCGATAAGCGCGTCGTTCCAGACAGTACAATAACAAAAAAAAAATAGCTCGATCGGTTCTTACGAGTACGTATGCCAAATTACAAGCTTTTATTTTATCAAAAAAAAAAAAAAACAAACAAACAAACAAAAAAACCACACAAATTTCGTCCTTCAGGAGTTTTCGTTGTATATACACCAGGATAAGAAAATTTTAGCAGAAAAACGAAGAAAGGGGGGGAAAAAATGAAAAATAACGTGTCGTATAGACGGATGTACTCACCATAATGGCAATCAAATGGCGATAATCGTACGGTAGAGGGCCATCGCCTCGTAAAACAAAATGTTGGGTTCTCAAAAAGTGTTCAAGGTACGAGGGATGCGAGGACATTACCCTGGAGACATGGTCCAGTCTGTTGTTTTGCAGAAAGGCATCCATCAACAGCATGTGTGTCTGTAACATTTGAAACGAAGCGCAAAACAACGTTTAGACGTCATTTTCTTTTTTTCAACCATACAGCAATAATAATATTGCGATAAATTTAATTAAGACCTTGACTGATTGATTTGACATTTTATTGCAAAAATTCAGCCAGCGATAAGAAACTGAGACGCATGACCTACGCCTGTGTTGTAAAATTTCAGTCAATCGACGAATGGCGCTTTTTGCTTTATTCTCAGAAACTTGTTTCTATGTCCCTTGAGGTCTTAGTCCCGTGAGGACCCTTAGGATCATCAATCAATTTGAGTTGCTAATGTCCCTGAATATTCCTCTGAATGATCCTCAATGCTTTCGATTATTTGTTAAATGGCCTCGAATGATTTCTCGTCAGTGTGTGCTATACGAGTTTCCGTGAGGACTCTCAATTACTTTGGAATTTCATGAAAATTGGGATTCTCATTGTATCTCAATATTCATAGGAGGGCCTCGGATCTCGAATATAGCGGGATCGTAAAAATTCTACCGTATACTGCTTTTCGGGGTCAGCATGTTCCAATATACTGAATATTCATCATATTTATCAATGAAGATTTCTCTGTAATGTCTTTGGAATAAAAAGCTGATTGGTGAGAAAACGAGTTTTCTCCGATACATGAGGAGGCCCAAAAGCATATATATGGCGTGTTTTGTTTTTCGAATACTTCCCGAGCTGTGTCCATACATGCAAGGAGGCATTCACAAGAATCCTCGAATACAATAATCATGCAATCGTGACTTGACGTTGCATCATACACGTTCGAATCTAGCGAAAAAATGTGCAAGGAGAAGTGCAACTTTTGCCTGAGGGAAAAAAGTGCATTATCGAAGCGTACCTTACGTAATTAGGGTTACCTTCGAAGAGGCTGACACTTTTTTTTTTTTATAAAAACGAAGTACCCCTTTGCTCTTGCGTAGGGTTCGTATATAAAATGGCGTCAATTTGCGCGTTCAATTGTGTTGATAACGCTCTTTTGTTTGATGATACAGTCGATTTACATTAGCGAAAACCGATATATGCTTTTAGACCTCAGTGCATCTCAGATTTTATTCTCGTGTAACTTCGGATTATCTTCACATCCATCATCCGTGTTACAGGGTTATTTACAATCGGCCAAGAATCACCGTCGTTCGAGAATTACCCATGTATATCTATAACTTTATATGTACAGTCAGTAAGCTCGTTGCCCCCGCGATAAGGCGATGTTTACGTGCACACGAGCATATTCCGCGGATGACGTATGTCATCGATACATAATATGACGGAACACAGAAAAAAGAGGCTTCGGCGGTAAATTTTTTAACTTTTTTTTTTCACAAGTATCGTGTACACATTGAAGTGATAATTTTACCGGTAAATCGTCACGATCGCGCAGATTTTAATATCATTTCAAGTCAGATGTCCATTTACTGATGAATTCACCCTATACCAATAATTCTGTTGCCTGATTATTCAAAAATTTCGGATAACCGTTCGTTATACATGTATACATGACTATATATATATATTGCTATAATACGTGACGCATGTATACACATCATATTCATGTGTCTACCCTCAATCGTTTACGCAGAATGCGCCCTTTTCCCACACGCTTTATGCGTGATTGGAAGAAAAAAATGTCTACTTCCATTGCGTACACGAGATGCATCAAACATGGTATTTTTTCGAGTCAGCAATTTCACGCCAGACGCAGTTCGAGCGGTACAAATTTTCTCGGGTAAAACTGGATTCCACCGGGATCACATTATCTCGAACGAGATGGTGCAAGAAATTAAAATGACTCGTTGGTTTTTCCTCTTAGTTTTTTTTTTTTTTTTTTTATCTAATTCGTATGACGCGAGCAGTTTATCGTGGACGGGAGAAATATGCAGAAAGTGATCGATGCGACGAACGCGGGGGCTTTGATCGATCCAGGTTTTACCTATATACGTACATATGGACACTGACATTCGATTGATTGACATATTAGATCTTTATATCAGCAAAAAAAAAAAAACGAAACGATTATTGGTTTTCTTTTAATTATTCATGAAGATTATGCATGTAACGATGGAGAAAAAAAAAACAAAATCTGGATATCGTACACCCGGATGAACTCATTAAATTTGCATCTTCAATCGAATAGAATTCATTCGAGAATTGTTATTTGTTCTCCCGATCGAACATTCATTGAAGCTCATCGAACGTTATACTTTATTCAAGACGATTGCGAACGTTGCGTTGGATTTGCAAAAAAAAACAAAAGTGTTGAAATTTAAAATAATTACCACCGCGTTGCAATTTATGTTCAATATAATTAGTTGTATTTTTGCCTTACGGATTATTGATAATTCTGATTGGTGCTTATATATTTTTGCTTAAATGTTAGAAATAATTTTATTAGGATTTACGTGCAATGGAAAAATAATAATTTTTCAGCACAATTGTAGTGCGTCGGTAATTCTGCAATTTGCAATTCGATTGCGGGAGAAGAAAAAAAAAAGAGCATAATTTTTTCACGCAATTGGAATGAGCTTCCTGTAATTTGACATTTTTGCATCAAGGAAAATCGACTGTATTGAATATGATACGATATATATATGTTACAAATACTCATAAGTGACCCCACAGAAATGAATAGAGGAGGTTAACCCATCGAAGTACAAAAACACATTGTGTACTCGTGGCTGTAATTAATGTCGTTTTTCTTTATCTTGCACGCTCGACCGAGCATAACGAGAATACAACACCGTAGTTGGTGAATTGCCTCCTCTCTTATTAGCGTATGCAGTGTCCATTACGTATACCAACAAAAGGCGTGCACTATATATGTAACACGATCGTTGGGCTATATGGTTAAACGGAAGTATAAAATACATTTTCATTAATTATCGCAAACAAGAAAATAACGACCACAAATGTGTCGTGACTTTATCGCTTATCAAAATTCATCATTATCATATTCATTGCGATGAGATTGCAAAAATTTCAAGTTCAAATCGTAATTTCTGTCATCACGATTTTGCGTTTAATGACGAAATTCAATATAACGTAACGCCTGACAAATTTGGCTGAAAAAAAAAATCGGCTATATACCGAGAAAAATAAATTTTTCAAATATCTAATAATCAATCGTGGGTATACGTCTTGAGATAATTTTCATTGAAGGGATGATGAAAAAACTATCGACGATTTCATTTTATTCACGACTTGTGCCTGACTGCTTTTCAGAGTATATATATTCGTCTATAGTTTATTATTAGCAATCACTCGGCTCGTGACGCAAAGCTACAGAACGATGTGTCTATAATACGGAATTTTGGCCGAGATTTTTGGCTCGAAGCCCGATAGACAAACAAAGCGTCAAAAGACTATGAATGTTAGGCACTGTTTTATACGGTGAAATATGTCCGCAAGATTCCCATACGATTTTTCTCGTCTCACTACCAGAGGAATTTCTTGGTTTTTCGTTTCTCTTATACGATCGTTAACCCATTTTTATTACGCCGAGCTTTCTATAAAATATGTCCTGTATGCGACGTGTATATTACAAAGATTCATGGAGTGTTTATTTTTCCTTTTACACGAACGAACAACTCTAGCGCTAGTCCAATCGTGTAGCGGCTGCGAAATATATTTCATCGAATTGATAAGTAGATTTTACACTATTTCGTAGTCGACTGGTGTTGCATATAAAGTGTACAGTTTTCTCTCTCTCTCTTCCTCTCTTTGTGCAACGTGTTGAATATTGAAAAGATCGTATGGTGAATACATTTTTTTATTCGATCTGAGTAAAATTTGATTAAATCGGAGCATCTTAATAAGATTTATAAAAATAAAATTCATTTAATTTAGAGAAAATTTATTCAAACTGAATAAAATTAATTCAAATTGATACAAATTTACTTAACTTGAAGAAAATTGATTCAAATCAGAACACACTTTATTCGATCAAATAAATTTTAATTTTTATTGACAAGAAATTGCATTGAAAACAACAATTTGGCTAATTTGAAAATCTTGCAACAGCTGGTCCACGAATATTCCTAAATTCAAGCATATTGTGCGTAACTCAAAAGAAAATTTTGCTTCATAGAAAATAATATTTTGTCTGATTAAAGTAAAATTCAATGAGGTCAAATGAATTATAATTTCTTCGTTGTCTATATAAAGCTTCGAGTATATTTCGTGCATGGTACACTTACAACGAGACGAAAATGATACCGAGAGTCAGGGCCTCGGTGAATCTGCTCTTGGCTGCTCGAGATGTATACGTGTGTATTATCCGTTGTCTTTGAAATGATTCATGATTAAGTGTGCATGTGGGTGTGTATATATTCCTGGTATAAAAAGTGCAATCGGCGATTGCTCTGTATTGTACATGTATGTACATTTCAGAGTGCCGGACAAACAACTACATAAATTTTAATATACAGACTTACTTTTACAATCTTATCGATGTACCAAGATATACATATCATATATATATAGGAAATGAGATGAAGCTAGGCAGAGAGGGAAAAAAAAAGAAAGAGACGAACGTGACAGAATCCAGGAGGCAGATCGAAGAGGAATGGATAAAAAAAAACAAGAGAAAACTAAAGAGCCTCCCCCTGATAAATATATTTACGAATAGTGAATAAAATTTACTTGAATGTTTTTAAAAATCAATTATAATTGCACAATAATTTCAATAACGAATCGACAAATTTTTTCGATTCATCGTACAATTGACTAGAACGAAATTTTAGCACGATAGCTCACTCCATATGTGCACTCAAGTCCAAATAGGTAGATGCATGTATGTATAATATATTCATATAGAAAAGTAAGAACAACCGAGGAAAGCGCCCAGCCAAGTGATTGAGCAGCTCTGTTAAAAACTTGAGGCCACTTGAGCTACTATCCTTGTCAAATATATCGGGACGCGTAATATGACCGAGAGTAACGTGAAAACAAGACTATTAACGAACTCGACTTAATCATCGTGATCGTCGTCGCTGTCGTCGAGTGATGCATTAACATAAAATTATCGTCTCGTCTGGCAAGTTTTATAAATCACGTGATATAATGTATCACAGTTTCTATAATCTCATTAATCGATAAAGCTTTTTTTTTTTCGTTGGAACAGTTTTTTTTTTTTAAATAGAGATCGCGTTGATATTTGGATTATGCTCGAAACTTTTTTTATTTTTCGATAAATTAATATTTTTTCGAATTTTGCTCCCTGCTCTTCTATATTGCTCAATTGATGTACAGTTGCTCAACGTTTAAATCGGTTTTTTTTTTTTTTTTTCTGGTACTGTTGGCTTTAATTTTTGTTTGTTATGAAATTCAAGTCGAGCAGTCACATTGTTACTCGAAAAATAGTCGTATTCGAAGTCTCGAAAGAAATTTAAATGCCTGTGTATCACTAAAATTCCGCCTTCGATGTATCATGACGACGCCATCGATCTAGCCCTTACGACAACCAGATGGTATAGTCTCGTGGCGAAGGATCGTAAAATTGCGTGTGCTAGCTCACTTTTGGAGCGAGCGAGCACTATAACCGCCAAAAAGCTTCGTACGAGTAGGCAACGCCAAAATTTCATCATATAATTTAATTTTATGTATCCTATCGTGCAAAAGACACATGGCCAACGGCAACCTCGAGATCTCAAGGTAACATCGAAACTCGAAATTTACACCGGAAATCGGTGGTCCGATCGTCGAAGGACGATGATACAAAAAAAAATGGATTAAAATCCATATTTTTTTTTGTAATATTAATGGGCCAAGTATGGAGATGCCTTCTTTGTAAAGATAACGAATATTACAGCTTGACGGCATTGGCGTTGGGAAACGTGATACTTGAAGGCTCATCGTATTGACATAGCTGTTGTCATTCAAAAAGAAGTAGGAAAAAAAAAATTAATAAAGAGTCAGAGATGAGATTGATTTATGATAGTTAGACAATTGCCGCGAATATAATGAGCACAAAAAAAAACAAGGTATATTATATATGTCTCCGATTACTAAATCGAAAAATTCGTAACGCTTCTAGTTAATTTTTATAATTATATTTCACTATGGTTGTACATGATAGCAGCTCATTGTTCGATTTACCTATCATATTGATTAATTTTCCATCATGTTGAACAAAATCTTCTCCGAGTTTTTATTTGAAAAAAAAAATTCTCTTCTCTCGCTTTAAATTTAGCGCAAATAACAAATTGACAAATTTTTACTTCTCGATCTCTCGCTATATCTTCATTTTCAACGTTTCTTTTACAGCACCTATCACCTTTCCTTTTCATTCGTGGATTATAACGCAAAGATTACCCCGTCCTTGACGCGATAATCAAGGTAAAAGCATATCGATATATGTTGGAATACAGATCGATACGAAATACGAGACAAACATGTTGACGACGATAATGACTCATTGTCTAATATAACGATTTAAGATACAGTGCTATATATTTTTTGGGGGTATATTATTTGTAATATTTTAACGCCCGTGCATAAAACGTTTGAAAAATTATCGCATTATTGTTTTCATATTTAACAAAATATCGTAAATTATTCATACAAATCCAGCAAGTGACCATAGCTTGGGCATTTTGTCGTGAAAAAAAAAAACTGTTTTGTCTACTATTTCATAAATATGAACATTTAACATGATCGAAAATTACGCAGATATTGGTTGGATTTTCGGTTTTTTTTTTAACGTTGAGACACGAAACTTTCAAAGAGAATTAATTTTTTCCCAACCAAAATGTTAAAAACTAAGATTGTGAATGTTGATTTATCAACTTCAAGAGCGCATAAGCAGTCAGAGGGGTTATACCGGATTTTCATGACACTTCCGCGTTGTCTCTCGACCACGACGAAACAATTGTCCATGACGAGAATGAACGAAATTCTATATACATATCAGTATATATGCATGTGATGGTATTTGACCCGAGTTTCTTTTCTCTTGACTTCCGTAGCAAGTTTTAAAATCCTCTCTCTCTCTCTCTCTCTCACTCTCTCTTTCTCTCTTGATCTCCATGCATATTTATTATGTTCTTTTCTTCTAATAGGCGCTCGCATGCGAATGCAAAATAACTAAAAAAAAAAGAGAAGCCCAATTACTCCATGCCCGAGTAATCATACACAGAAACCAATTTTTTAAAATTTATTTCCGTATAAAGTGAATGAAATAAATATTAATTTGTTCTTCCCCTACGAATCAAAAATCGCTCTTGATTTTACATAGGAAACAATTTTTAAGGTAGTCCTCGTGCAAATGCGTTTATAATGAGAATTTGTTGAAATTTATAGTGGACGAAGAGAATGCTAGTACCCAACTTCTCGTGAAATTTGAAGCAGATTGACCATTCCCAACTCGAGATATTCAATATCAAAGTTAGCAGCCATTACGTGTAGAGCATATAGCAAGCATTTCCGTACCCTGATACTAGCACGGTTTTTTTAAAATATTACAACTAAATGCGTAATCAGATTTTGATTTAAAAAATTGTAGACGGGAGAAGACCATTATTCACATGTTAGGAAAACAGAACAAAATTATTAACCGTTTCGTTTACGAACGACGATCACAAAAATAATGCAATATGCATGAAAATTCGACGCGTAAGCTGCATATTCTATGGTGTGAACGTATCTGAATATACACGGTTCCATGTGTAACAGCCATTTCTGTACAGACTCAATCAAAAGTTCGCTGCATATGACCACTATAGCGCCGTGTATATTTTATCATGTGGTACATAGGAAACTTTCTCGCACTATTGTAGCACGAGGACTACCTTAAATACAAAGATCCTTGTGGGGAAGTGGCTTTCTCAATTTTGGCTTCCTTGCGTATAGCAATGCGGAAGATGATGAAGGAAACGCGATGTGCGTGCCAAGTTTCGTTTATCCCCTTCTCTCTATAGCTCGATTGCTCCTTCAATTTCATTGATTGACGCATTATTCCTAATTTGAAATTTTATAAAAAAATTTCTCGCGAAATTTGATTCAAAAAATTGTCCAACATCGCTTCATTCATAATGAATTTTTTTATAAAATTTCTCGAAAAATAAAAAATCTCATGGCATTCGAGTCTCCTCATCGATTTTTCACAAATTCAATGCAAAAATTACTACATCGATATCATTTTTTTTTTTTTTTTTTTTTTCGGGCACTTATCAGCTCGTCGTTCGAAAAATTCGACCGTGATTTAAGACATTCAAAGACACTCATCAAATAGATTCAATGTCAAGCGAAATTGCGTCGTCACGCGAAGAGAAAAAAATTTGCATACATCGAAAACAAATGTTTCTCTATGAGGCAGCAAGATATTAAACATTAATGCAATTGACGATAATAATCCTACGAGTAAAAAATTAATTAATCCAGAAAACCGAAAATTATGAAGATATATATTTTTCTAAATTCCTTATCTCGCAATACGGGTAAAACAAAACGTCGGCGCCTGACTGTCTTGTCTGTTTGTTTGAGCATTACAGTCACGCACTTGTTTGCACGGCCTGCTGAGCCAGCATCTCCGTTTTTTTTTCTCTCTCACTATCCCCAACTATAGCTTTGAAAATGTCGTTACACGAAGCTCGTTTCATCACGTTACTTTATTCAGTCTTCGCGAATAGTACAAGATTGACTCGATCGTATAAGGTGCGCGAGTTTCACGGATCCGGATAGATTTTCCATTTTTTAACACTTCAACGCTTTTTCATAATTGTCGCATTTGTGCAGTATGTACTATCTTTTTTTCGCACTGCCATGCTTCGATGTAATATTCATATAAATTTACAGATTTTCGTTTTTATATTGCGAGTTTTGTGCTTCAGAATAATGTGTGTGATGGCACGGAAAAAGACCGAAGGTTACCATAAACGGTATATATCTACCGCATATATACGTATAATGAGGGCCCTTACATCACAAAGATCCATGATGTTATTCGGGCGCTTCACGAATCCGTGATTGCCTATGAATGTTAATAAGGGTCTTTGAGCGCTGTGTTTGTTTTTTTTTACTCTTCAATTTTCAGGGTCTATGAGTATGTGTGATCTGTGAGGGTCCGCGTGTCCCCAATGCCAGCGTATACTCCATTGTTATCGTCAATTTTTCTTCCCCTCAAGTAATCAAATTGTGTCACAAAACAGCCGATGGAGAATCTCGCTATAATCGGTGCGTGCAACGGTATACAGAGCGAACCGAGAAAAGACACACGCGATAGTTTTGAATGAATTTTTGTTCTTGTTTTAAGCACCATGAGGATCACTTCAGATTGTCAAGAATATGTGGGTGTAGTAGAGTATATATCGATGTATATTAGGCAACCCTGGGTAGCAGGCGCAACCTCAATATTCAAGCATGTTTTGACAGTGATCATCAGCCCTATTACATTTTTTGGAATGTACAAGTTCTCACGGGAAATTTCGCTTTCTATACATGCTCCAATACGCGATCGACCAATTTTCCCTGAGAGTCCAGGGCGCCTATGTCGCTTGGTACAAATGTGCGATATAATTAACAGAAAGCTCCGCGCTAGCTTTAACTTGAATAAATATACTCCACTGACAAGCAACACACAAAGTGCCCATCTCAAGCCTCTTTTGAACCAACTTTATTCGCTTCGCGCTTTCAAACCGTCTGTTGGTCTCGTATGAAAAATGAATGACAAAAAAAAAAAGAAATAAATAAGAACGAAACTAAATTGAAAATGAAAAATTAAAATGTTGAAACGCCAGTATATAACTGCGAAGTCGGTGGAAATTGTGAAAATTAGAATTCTCGAAATATTTTACATTGCAAAAATGTGAAAAAATCATTTTTTTTTTCAATATTTCGTTTTTTTATTGACGAAAATAAAATAAAATTTTTATTGACCTGTTCCAGTCACACAAACACATCGGGCATACCTTATAGAAAAAGAGGAACGAAAACGTGAAGTTGTTATAAAGACCGCTGAAGATACGAGGTAGAAGTGAACATATGGAACGAAAGGGAGAAAAAAAGAATTTATTAAAATATAACTTTCGTAGCTATACAGGCAGCTGCTCATAGTTTCTTCAAATATTTATTAGACGAAGAGGCGAAGAAAAGAGCGCGAACGAAAAGGAGAAACAAGAAAATGCGACACATACTATTTACCAAAAAGAAAAAAAAAACTTTAAGACAAACAATCAGCTTGAATTTTGATGATCTAACGTCACTACCTATGCCATGAATTCCTACGCATTAATTTTTTTTACGCCCTTTGAACTTCAACTTGTTATGTTAAAATCTAAATACCCGCAGAAAATTGTAGCGAAAATCGAGGGATCTAATTTATATCGTAGAAGAGAAAGTCAATTAAGTATAAATCTCGTTATCCACGAAGAAAAATTCATATTCAAATTTAGTCTCGCAAGCAGAGCGAAAATATAAAGGTAAAATTGAATTTCGAGGAAAGGTTCGTCGCAAAAAGGGTAAATTGCCTCTCGAGAGGGAAGAAAAGCAATAAAATCAGTTGTATTGTTTGCCGGCATACAATTTTAGGGAATATTCGTCATATCCGGTAGCAATTCTTACGAAAATACATATATTACTTACGATGAACAATAAACTCAGTGAATAATATCATTCAGACTGAAAAAATGACGAGCCCAAAAGAAAAAACGGTAATATAAACAAACAGAATGATTGCCGAAATTAAAAAAAAAAGCCGTAATGGCAATTAAATAAAATGGTTACTGGAACTGAAAAAATTGTTGCCTTAATTATGAAATGTCGGCGTACAATTATGTAACTTTGATCCAAATAAAACTTCTCTCAGCTTACCAACGAAGACCAACAAATGGATATATTTCGTGGCTGAATGTCGTACACACAACATGTCATCATCATCATCTTTATGTATACATATTCATTAATTATATTACTTCAACTGGTATACAGAGAAGCATTATATTATACTTTCAAGACACGAATGTATATATTAGTTGTATCTAATGTACTATATGCCTAAGTTTATAGACATGAAAATATGTCTATGAAAAATGACGAAGCAAAGATGCCCTTCGGAAGTTCTGATAAGCCCTTTTTTTATATATAGATAGACATACGTGTACGCATAATTATATAATTAGATGAAGACCATAGTTGGGCATTGGCTCGTTCAGGAAACGAGGCACTCGAGGCCGATATCAAATTAGCCGGTTTAGCAAGTATCAAGGTCCTCGCGTGCTCTTTTTGACTATACAATATTGTTAACTCAATGTATGATTTCCGTTGCGCACTCTTGTGGCTCGATTTCAAACTGCTCAATGAATTTCGATCGACCAAAAGTATTAGGAAAATAAAAATGAATTATAACCATTTTAAATTAGTCTTTCGTAATGAATATTGATTCTTCTTCTTGCTAGAGGAAGCTGTGAATGTAACTTTCATCAATATTGCTCGAAATTAGTACGCTTTAAGGATTTTCACTTTGAAAAAAAAAAGACTTACGTTTGCTCTGAATGTCCGAAATTCTTAGTGATCGAGTCGTGTCTTACACAAATAGGCTTAGGGGATATTTGGCAGCATTTATGTAATTTACCGAGAATCGATACAGGGGCTTTGGATTTTTATACAATTTTCGAGTCGTGTCTTACACAAATAAGCCAGGGGACGTTTGGCAGCGCATTTATGTAATTCACCGAGAATCGATACCAGGGACTTTGTATTTTTATACAATTTTTATTTATTCGAATATTTATAAAAAAAAATAAATGAAAATCCTGCAAATTAGAGATTTGCACGTCCCTTTCACATCATTCCGGACATTCTTTTACTATGAAAACTCTAAATTAATAATAATTTAAAATCGGAATTCAAATCGTTTAAAAAATGATTGATCGTTGGGAAATTTTCCAGCGTATAGAACGCAAAAAATACGATAATATGTTGTAGCTTTTCTTCGATTTCGTTGACATTGCAGGGTAAAGGGAGAAGTTAAAAGAGAACGATAAAAGGGGAGAAAAGTGGTGTGAAACGAGTTGGGGGAGGGGAAGAGAGCAGGGAACAAAGAAGTACAGATAGATCGCATCGAAGCAGCACGACAGCCCTCATGTACGTATGTGAGTTCGATGGACTCGTTTCTTATCAGTGAATGGTTTGCTCACTTTGCAGAGTTCTCGTTTCATCTTTTCACTAGATTGGTCGAAAGCTACTTGTCGTCAGATGACGTCATCCTATCGATTATCGCGAACCATGTGACTCTTGATACTGTACAAATATACATATATATATTGATTTAAGACTTTTGACTTCTCCCTCATCCACATTTAACTATATATATATATATGTATATATATATATGTACATATTTGTTTAAAAAAGTTTGTATCTTTCGCTTGAGGAGGGGGGGGGGATCCATTTAACCGGGACTTTTAAAATGAATATTTCGTGCCGAAACGATAAGACCTATTGAAAAGTACTTCTGCGTAAATATTTATTGATACTTTTTATGCTTATAAAAATTTTTATAAGACATTTCGTTGAGTCGTACTCGCTTATTATTGGCACGCGCTGAACCGCAGGAGGCAGCAGTTCATCGGTACCCACGAGATGCAGCGGTTTGACTCATCCGAAACAAAAAATCCAGGTATATTTTTATTTTTCAGATGATCCTTTATAGCCCGTAGCTCGATCGAATTTAAAAAATAAAAAATCACAGAATGGCGCCACGATAACGATTTTTTTTTAATCTGACAGCTTTTGAAATTCGTTATCGTCGCGCCATTTTGTGATATTTCATTTTTTTTCAATGCGATCGAGATACGGGCTGCAAAGGATCATCAGACAAACCAAAATATACTTTGATTTTTTTGTTTCAGATCAGTCAAACGGGCGCATCTCGTGGATATCGATGAAATGCTGCACTTTCACATTTGCATAGCCTTTAAAAATCAGTAACATGGATGACCGGAGAAATTATTTTTCCTGCCATGTTGTTACGCAAAAAATGGTATAACGCCGAGCTGAGATCACGAGGACTCGCATTACATGCATGGACACACGGCGAGATACACGAGAAATGAAATAGGTACGAGGTGAGGGGAGAAAATAAAACTTGTGGGGAATTGAAAAATCGAGAAAAAGAGAGTGAGAGAGAGAGAGAGAGAGAGAGAGAGAGAGAGAGAGAGAGAGAGGCATTTTTATTCAGCCGATTTAAAGACCCCGAGGCACGAGGCGCATATTCGACAGTTTTACACACAGACAAACCCACAGAGCAGTGTTAGGAATCGCCATCACGACGAAAAACACGTTTTTTAAACTCCTCAAAGTTGCCCTTCGACTTTTTTTTTAATTCGTTTTTTTTTTCACGGTCGAATCACGAGCCCTCTCGGGTTTTTACATCTCTTCCCATTTTAATCCAATATTCATTTGCTATCTTGTGTATCGTTATGATTATTCTCCAAATGTTTTGAAGTTGTTCATTTTATGAGGTAGGTCGGTACCCCAAGAGATACAAACTTAACGAGGAAACTTATACTTATATATTACGTAACACGTATTTGGTAAATCAAAATGAGAATTATTCATAAGGGAAACTCAAGAGTGCTCTCTCTTATATATTCGTTTGGGCTGTCTGCAGAGTCATGAGGATCAAAGGGGGTGGGGGACTTATAAAATGTAATATATTCGCATCGCAGCAATCGATTTACGCACCTTATTCTCGCGATAGAACCTGTTTCTGTTTAATTTAAATCTTATATACAGTGCATAGGTGTCCATGTAGTATACGAATGAGGTTGAGTGTGTGGAAGGTTCTCGAGGTCTTCGAAGCTAAGGCGGCCTATGACCGGACGTAAACAACATTGGAAACGAGAACCCAGATCTGGAGAACCGGTCCAGGCATGGAAAACAATTTTATACGATCTCAGAAGAGTGAGTAAGAGAGAGAGAGAGAGGGAGAGGGGGAAGAATAAGAAGTGCATAAAGAGTTGAAGTAAAATAATCAAATAAAACAAATATATTTTTTATTCTTAGAGCCATGACGTTATGAGTACGTGACGAGACATGATTTTGATAGCATCATAAACCGGAGCTTTATTGCAAAATTTATATTTACTTTTGTCCGTAATTTGGATTGTGAAAGTGCGAATAAAAAATACGAGAGAAACAAAATTGGGATAAATTTTAGCTGTATGAAACAAAATTTATTCAATCATGATCGTCATTATAGTCAGTTGTTACTCGACGACTCGATCGCATGCGGAATATTTATTTTCAAAAAAGTCCTTTCATTCGGATAATATTTTTAATTACGGATAAACAAGGATCGAGATTGAAGGAGCTTTGACAGAGACACACGTGGTCGATTGTATGAGCCCCAAGGCCACCCTCCATTCAGCAAAATATGGATCTATCGGCGTGCATTTAAGAAAGAAGCAAAATCTACGAGCACTCTGGGAGTAAAATTTTTTTCTAGTATGACCGGCACCCTTTAATTCCCATCCATAATAACGCACTGACGTTTTACCCCGAATTTGCTTTTGTTAACTTTTCAGCAACCAGCTTCAAACATAAATTTTTACATTCAGACCGTAATGAATCTTGGGAGAACTTAAAAATAATATTTATTCGATAATAATTCAACTTGGAATATTTGCATCGATCAATTGGGGTTGCAAAAAAAAACATGAAAATGACAATGAAACTCAATGGAAGAGGAGCAATATAGAAGAGAATGACGGAATTCGACGATAAAATTACGATGGAGAGGAGGAAGTTTGCCCCGGCTGTAGCGCCTACGAGCAAGTCCACGTGGTGAGATAATAGAAAGACCCTCGGTACTACCTGTAAGTTTCGACCCCTGATATCATTAAAGGCCTATATATTGTCTATACATGTATACATTGGAACGATTCTCTGACAAGGATCCTTTAGTGCCCCCGCCCCACCGCCCCCATATCCTTGCTTGTCCCTTCTCACTTCCGGAACTGGGGTCGCCCACGTGCCATTTTCGAAATTTATTCGTGAATCCATCAACCGCACGACCTTGGGGTGGTTGTAATAAATAAAATGTTCGGTCACTCGTTTGGTGAAAAAAAAAAAATTCCACCGAAAATGGCAATATGATTGGTCATCGTTATATTTTTTTATGTACTTTATATAAATGTATAATGTACATATACGTGGTAAAGTTTATATCAATGTATAGTTCTGTACGAAGAATTTCGTATCAGATATTGATCGAATTTTGAGGCAATAAATATGCCGAAAAAATGTGGATTTAGCTATACTCGAAAACATGGAATATTTCCAATACGTTTTTATTGGAAGAATAAAAGATAATACCGAAAAATAAAAAAATATTTCCCATGGAATGTCGATCGAAATTTGGGGCCATAAAAATGTCGAAAAATTGCCTTAATAGCCGGAGAAAAAAAAAAGGAGGGAATGAATTTTCATCTGTCGGCTTTTGATAGAGAAAACGGAAGAAAAAAAAAGAAGCATGAAAAGATATTTGTCGTGGGAGTTGGAACGCGTTCGTCTCGAATCTCGCGCTTATCTTACCCCTCGAACGATGAGCTATAAATATAGATTTTCGCGGGGAGGAACAAATTTTTCGCGATACTTTTATGACAAAAGAAGCCGAAACTCTCGTAAGAAGCGTGAATTTTCGAGGAAGAGACGACTGAAGAAAATAACGCGTGAAAAAAAAAAACGAATGAATAAAAATTACACATAAATTGCACAGAATTTAGTTTCATTAATTTATATTTATGTATCAATTTTATTCCAATTGAGCGTAAATGCCTCTGATAAAGTTTAATGCAATCATCGTAAAAAATCCAAACGATAATCAATAAAATAAATTACATTTGATGCAGTCAAATGTTGTTTCATTCGAATCGTTTATTCACGGCAATAACAAAACGACGATAATAACGATACGGATAAGAAAGGATGATTATTGATATATGTATCTATATTAGGGTGGAGTGAAAAAGGTCGATTCTCGCGGATCGTATCGTAATAGCGCGGATAAGTTGCGTCTTGGCATCACTAAAAAGTGTGCTGAAGGAAAAATATTTACAATCGATATCTTCTGTTCCGGCAAACGCTTTACAGTTTTGATTTTTTTCACACATGATTTAAATGGAGGAGAAATCCAAAAAGTCCAGTTGGCACTGAAAAATTCCATAAAAGCTCATCGGGTGGTTCGATTTCAGCCACCCCTGCGCTTACTCGAAGCGAGAACAATGTAGCTTTCATTTGACGCATTAAAATTTGAGATATCTTGCTTAGTTTCGGGGATACAAACATTTGAAAAATAAGTTTTTTGCGGGAAAAAATTAGAAAATTACAAAAAAGCTTATTTTTCAAATGCATGTATCTCCGAAACTAAGCAAGATATTTAAAATTTTAATACGTCACATGAAAGCTACATTCTTCCGGCTTCGAAAAAACGCAGTAGGGCTAAAATCGAACCACTCGGTTCATGAATTTTTTTAGTGCCAACCGGTGTTTTTGGGTTTTTTCTCTAGGTGAACCTCATGTTAAGGCGTTTACCGGAACAGAAGATATCGATTGTAAATTTTTTCCTTTGGCACACTTTTCAGTGGTGCCAAGACGCAAACTTTCCCCGCGCTATTACGATACGATCCGCGAAAATTGACCTTTTTTACTCCGCCCTAATCTATATATATATATCCATCGAACAATAAAAAAAAAATGTGATATGGTAATCGTACGTGGCAATCATGCTAGAATTTTCGAAAAAACTTACGTCATTTCCAATTTGACCCATTCTGCCGGCAACACCACTATTAGCGATCGTATCCGCCTCCGGGCAGAATTCTCCCTCGTTCGTCACAGGAATTTTGAGCGTTATATCGAGATAAATACACTTTGAACTTTTTGTACTTTTTTTGTTTCCTTCTCGCAAAGATGACACTTCCGAATCGTTCGGTAGTGATCTTTTTTTGTTATACTCGTTAATTTTTTGTTTTCTTTTTTTTTTGTTTCTATTTTTTATATTCTCGCGGATATATTACGTCACGCGCCGCGCAAAGTTTGCACAAAGTTTATGATAACGTAGAGTTCGATTTTTTAAATTTAAAATTCGTAAAACTCGCTTGAAATAGATACTTTTTTTTTTTTTTTGTAAATCTTAATCAAATTCCTTAGATACGTAAGAAATATATTATATGTTTAGTTGTACTTGTACAAATATTTTTTTAATAAATTACGAAAGTTGTAAGAATTTCGTTTCTCCCGTTATTCACGTCTGGGTATAATTTTGTTTTCCCATGCACATTCATGTATATTAATTTGTCGTTATGTAGAATTTTTGATGTTTCGTATGTAATATTTTGTGTGCAATTATTGGTTATTTATTCTTTTTCATCAATTTAATTTCTACGTATATATCACGACGTCCGAAAGTTGTCACTTTTGTACAGTACGAAATTGAAAATATCAGTCATATCACAGACGTTCTCGGGATACTTTTATAATCAACGACTGCGAATCATCATGAACGAGAGCATATGCTTTTTCTTCCCATCGTATCCGACCGTTTGCTCCAAAATTGTGCAACGAGTGTCTTTTTTTTATATTAAATTTCTTTATTTAATTTCAATAATCGAAAATATCAATTCAATTATCGATTTAAGAAAAAAGTCAGTGATGCAATATATATATATATATATATATATATATTTTTATGAACGTATGTATATATAAATATTTATGTTTATGTATGAATTTTTAACACTGACACAGTCGCAGATTATTAGGTTACACTCGACATTATGATCGTATATCTAATTTGATAGATCAAGAGCGATAAAGGGGTAGGGGAATGGAAAAAAAATCCGCCTGCACCGTAACAGAGCCGGTTGCTAACTGACGCCTCGAGAAAATCGCGTGAGACCGCCATGCGATCATCTGGCCGGGGATCTGGTATAACGGAGTGGGGATAAAGAGCCACGAAAACAACATTGGAAGGGGAAAAATGTTTGTATATATATATATATATATATATATATATATATGTATATATCCATCCGTCGGTTTTTCTATATTCACCGACATTACTCGACAGTGGCGTACTGAGCAAAGTGACGAAACTCTTGATACAGATGTTGCCCCCACCCCCACCCCCCTTTTTTTATTTCTCGCTTATCTTGCTGAAAGTAACGACAGGTATATGTTTATGAATTAATAGACCATGATTCATGCTCTGATAAAACATAGAAGCACCCCATGCTCCTCCGACGTTTATCCAAGCACGCAAAATATCTTGTGCAATATATTTTTTATCCGAAGAAAATTTCCGAAAATTCGTGTCCTGAAATTCCAGATCACGATCGTACGTAAATATTTTCGTTCCTGATCAAAATCACGACAAATAAAACGATTCTTTGATCGAATGACGGATCCTGTTTTTATTTTTCGTTTTGGAGCAAAATTACAATTTTTTCGAACAAACGAGTCTACGGCAATGTTTTTTTTTTTTTCTCAATTTACATCGAACGAATAAGCAAACATTCGATTTTCATAAACAACAAGTACATGCAACTGCAATTTTGGCAATTTGAGTGAAAAATAAATTATGAGTAAATTCGTAAAAATTCGCATCGTCAGTTGTAATCGTGTTAAATCGGAGATGGTTTGATCGGGGCAAAACGGTAGCTCATACGTTTTGGAGGAGATTCAAAAATTTTGGAGCACATAGTCGAAATTTTTGGAGCAGACTTTGGATATGGATAGAAAATTGGAAATACGGATTGAAAAAATGAAAAAAAAAAAAAGATTTTTTTCTGAACGTTCATGATGAAACGAGAGAGACGGGGAGAAAATATGATCGCGAACAAAGACAAGTTGAGATTGGCACGAGGGCGTGAGTACGCCAATGTCGAGAAGCGCGAACCGCTGTCTCGGATCAGCTGATGCCCTAGCAACAAGAATTACTAACCATCCTAAAAATATATTTTTCCTACAGCTCAACACGGTATATAGTACGAAACTCACGAAGCAAAATGCATCGAGATCTCACGTGTGCATAGCTACGCGTGCAGTGTGTGTGTGTGTGTGTGTGTGTGCGCGTGAGTAAGAAATACCTGTGTGTGCGTAATAAAAAAAAAAACAAGTATTTTCCGTGGAGAAGCCTACGAAGGGACCGCGTCACCCTAAGAATTAGAAATTTAAAAACATCTTTTTTTTTTCTTCTTCAATATTATAAATGTTGAATGTCTCAAAAATATTTCAATGCAGCTGCAATATCAGAGATTACAAAAATGACCAAGTTATGGCAACTTCAATAAAGCATAATAGAACTTGGCAAAAATCCGACCAGCGTGTCTTTCTGCTTTTTTTTTTCATTTTTCTCGAAACGATACTCCTCAAGCTTATCCAATGGATATCTCGGGAAACAATTGTCCAATTGACTTGAGATTTTTAATGAATATTCTCGATGATAAGATTATCGATAATACGACCCACGATAAAAAAAAAATATACAAACAGATCGATAAAAAATTAATCTCCGTGAATTTTTCTTGTCACAAAGGAAAGTAATTTTTTACAATTGCTCCTATTTTTATATACGCTACCACATGATTTACTCCATGAACTAGAAATTTTTTTAATTTTAAAAAGCGAAAAAAAAATATCGGAAACCTTGAATAATGAAATTTAACCTGTTATTTTGAATCAATGACTGTTTATCCATTTATGCCGGCGAAATTTGTTTTACGGAAAATGCTTCGTCACTTTAAGGAGGTTCTTAACATATAATTGGGTGCGGCAAGGGGAACGAATAGCGCGGCGCGGGCGACGTGCGGGGCAGGTTGCGTTGGCATTTGTTTCACCAAATACGTTTTCATTTTATTAATTTGCCATTATACTCACGCTCAATTCTGTTTACAAGTATATTTCACAATCGACACGGTCAAAAACTTTCTTTATGGGCAAATTATATCCATGACGGTCTAATCTGTCGTTTAAGCGGTTCTTCGGGGAAATGTTACCGTTTTTTCACTCCTAAAATAATCTTCAATCATAGCTTCGAATACTTCTCCCATATAAGAGCCCACGTATAAGCGGCATATTTAACGTTTTTTTTTCTCCTCAACTACGTGATCAAAAAATCTGAAATAATTACGGTGTATTTCTAGTACCAGCACAAACCTCCCCTCAAATTTTAGAAACATTCTTACCGTTTTTCTCCGGGTTAAGAACCTCCTTAAACGCACGATAGAACATATGTCTCGTCCTTCGCGAGGATTTGTTTTATTTTTTTTACCAAAACAACTGGCTCTCGTGATTTTACCTTTGTCATAGAGGACGAAGCTTATAAGTAGAATTTTTGCCACCTCTATCAAGAGTTGTTATCCGTTAGGGTTGTTACCGGGTAGAGATGATTTAGCCCGGTGCTCGCGTGTCCAGAAGAGTTGAAATTTCGTAGGCTTGCTCGGGGAGCTTGAATTTCGGTCGAGAGTCGTTATTAGATAGTTAAATTTCGGCAGTACAGTTGTATAATAAACGCGTCGCCCATAGTCTCCCAACCGATTTTTTTTGTTTTTTTTTTTTATTTTATCGTCTGTCTCGTTTTCGTAAACCCAAAAAAAAAAAAAACGATCCTTGCACGGATCGTGTGTACGTAATGCCTGTGCTATACAACCTCCGTGCATTTCTATCATTACGATTTCCATGCTATAAGAAATATGTGTCTATACGATCGCGATGACGTGTGCGTGTCCCTTTTGGACCCGCGCTCAGGATCAATGAATTCTCGATGCCACGGAAGATTTTTTTTTTCACAGAGGCAAGAATAAAACGTGCAGCAATGGAACAATGGAAAAAACAGCGTCGAAAAAAAAGAACCTAACGACGTATCAGATTTTTCGATACGATAAAACACATGAAGTGTTGATAGTTCGAGCTCAAGTGTGAAAGTGAACGAAAGATAAAAATCGTGTATACCTTTTTTTCAGCTGTTCATGTTCAGGTGAAATGTTTATTAGGGAAAAAATCGTCTATTGCGATGTTGAGACGCGACTACGATGCTCATAAATTTCCAAACGTGCGCCTATTATCACATTCGACATTTAAAACGTCATAGATATTTTTATCCTTCCTAAACACGACCGAATTTACATCGGGGGCTGCTAAATTCGATTGTATTGTGTCATCAGCCATATGCATGAATAAGCTGTTTATCGGCGTATATGATATTCGTCACGTAGGCCATTAAAAAAAAAACTCAGGAGTCCCAAGAAAACATCGCCACTCCAAAATTCCATTATTACGATTATTTACATTTTTGTTTTTTCGCCCATCGGTGGTTTTTTTTTTTTTATGAATGTACGATATTTTTATTGCATTTCATTATGATATATAGATCGTTAAAGAAACACCATTAGGTGTGAGAAAATGGTTGCGAATAAAAATCTGAAAATATAAGATGCGTTTCGTCGAAAGTGTATACGGAGGAATCGTTGAATTTTGGAGAGTCTGCATGGCGGGCCCGAGAGGTTTTCGAAAAAAAAACGACCTGTACATAGAGCGAGGAAAAGCTTTTCAGTGGCTTTACATGGACAACGGTATAAGGGCGAGGGAAGGAGAAGTCGCACAAAGAGTTTTCTCACTTTCCTTATATCTCAGTTCCTCCCCTGAAACACGAGGAGGAAGGAGAAGGAGAAGGGGAGAAATCATCATTATCCAACTGGATCTTTGTCTCCGCGTACCCCGCATAGAACGGGATAATACGACAGGATTTTCCATCGCTTTTTCGACACACGCATCTCCTTTCCGGCTTCTTTGTTCTCGAGGTCGAACACGGAAATGGGGGGGGGGGGGGGAAGCACATGGTATATAAGGGGTCGTATATGGGCACGAGGGGGAGATACACGAGTATTAAGGGTGTTCGAGTATCGCGGAACGAGGCCAAACAAAGGAAGAAAGAAAAAGGGAAATACTCGACTCACCCTCCCGCTGACCCTTCATCCCCCTCTTTGGTTTTCCGCAATGCACTCTCTTGTCGAAACAATAATTGCTACGTATGATTGATGATCGAGATCGAGAATAAAACTGAAGGTACTTGTTGCATATTTGTTAATACCATGAAATTAAATGAAAACGATTGCAAATCGTAAATTTGGAGATTGCTTCCTATACATAATTTTAAAGGCTTAAGAAATTTTCCTCTCTGGACCAGTGGATATCTCACTATTGTCTCTCTCTCTCTCTCTCTCTCTCTGGAAGCAAACTTTGTAAATTCCTTAAAATTATAAGAAAGCGCAGTGCTATAGTTATAAGCTGCATTTTTTTTGTTTGTTTTTTTTTTTTTTTTTTTTCTTGTAAACGTACGCTCAAAATTTTCTGTCGGCTTGTTTTTTTCCCAATAGGTATAAAAGCTCACTTAGCTTCAGCGCAACGGCTATTATTATACATTATATGTGTTAATCGCGTGTTTGATACTCCGTTTTGCGTGCGTTTCAGCGTAAAACGATTGAGCGACAGGATGGAAGAAGTCGCGCGAAGATTGGGCGAGGTTAGTATCAAAGAAATAAAGTGCGAGGTCAATGTACGCGGAGAAAGAGCAAGAGCTGCAAAGCGTTTTCTCGTAGTCGCTACAGCACTTGCTATCATACATTAGGTGCATGTATATATATATATATATATATATATATGAAGCGTTACTACAGAGTACTGGCGTGTGCTGTTTTACAGAATACTCGGCCGTTTGCTCGCGCCAATCTCACCGCGGCTCTTTTTATACCTTTTCTATGCACCGCGAAGTTTATAGAGAGACTTAGCGAGAGCTATACCATTGCAGTGTCTCCTTCGCTTTATACAAACTCTATAGAACTCGCTGCTTCACCGTTCTCCCTGTGCCCCATCCCTATTACATCCGCGCCCCGCCGTTTATCCCCCACTCTCAGCCGTGCCGTTATTATAACGGCGAAACGGACACTTTGTCGTAACCCGCCTATGTACTTGCCACTCGGGCCACTTTTTTTCGTCGTTGTGTCACATCGAGAATGAAAGAATTTTGTGCGATTTTTTTCTTTCTCTCTTCTTTTGTCTCGAATATACAAGAAAATTAGCGAAATTTATTTGCCAAGAAACAAATGATTTTATTTTTTTTTTTCATAATAAATATATGTATTTGTTGAGCGTATTATTGTCTCTTAATAGAGAGGGGGGGAAAGGAAACAATGACACATTTCTTCGGAGCGTGCCCGACCTAAGGAATATACAAAGGAATGAGCTGAGGGATGTTTTTGACGATGGAAAACATTTTGTTTGTTTGTTTATTTATGAGTTACGAAAACCTAGTCAAGGTGTACAAAAGTGCTGTATGAATCTGCGAGAAACAAATTTGTTCAATTTTTGTAAATTCGTACAAACACTTACGAAAAAAAAACCGATTGAAGTACGGGACTAGAAAAAAAAAATGGTTATTCAAATGTGTCGAGTGAAAACCATGACATTAGTTGGTTCCTATATGATTGATCATAAATGTTAAAAGAAAAATGAATGGTCACCATTATCCCCTTCCCTCGTAATGTAGAAAATTATTGTCGCGTTATAGTTTTCCCCGTATTGGATTAAAATATAATTTTTTTATGTATACGTCACCTGTTTAAGTGACTCAATCCAACGGTTGTCGTTGACCTGGCGTAAGCAGTTGAAGCGTACCTGGCGTAAGAAAGGACTTTTCGGTAGACAGCAGGGGAGCAGGGATATAGGGTCAACATTCTAAGCATATTAATACATTTTTAATGTTCCGATTAAAATTTCTCGAAAACGGCTGAAAAGCGCGTCTAACCATTTAAACCCGTTCACGTCCTATAGGCATGACCTAATTAAAGGGAATCAAATCGGGGATATGAAGTACACAGAATCCCCTTGTAAGAGTTATAAAATTGATGGTGACTACAGCGTAATATTTTTATATAAAGTATGGAAGAATGAATTACCTTGCAATAAAGGCTATTTGCATGCAATATAGTATATCTATTTATCGACTCTTTAATAGAACTGTGAATTTTTATTATATTAAAATTTTTATTTTTACGTAAATTTCAGAACTGGCCAAAGTACCTGAAAGTACTTCAAGTACAAAGTACCTGAAAGTACTTCAAGAACAAAGTACCTGAAAGTACTTCAAGTACAAAGTACTGTAAGTACTTGAAGTACTCGTGTATTTCAAGTACCAAGTACCACAAATATTTGAAGTACCAAGTACTTGAAGTATCAAGTATCAAATACTTTTCAAGTTTCTAGATATTATATCTGATAAATTCTAGTACTTACATTTGATTTCTTACGTACTCTTTAAACTCATTTCAATTTGATTCGAGTACTTTTTGTATCAAGACACATTTTCACATGGTGCAATACACTCAGGTTAGGCAGATTGGAACAGAAATATTTAAACGAAGATTTAGAAATAATTAAAAAAAATATAGCATTGACGATTAAGATTTATTTTATAGCTTCGGGTTTGAAAAAGAAAAAATAAAGAATATAATACACGGATTGTTAAAAACGGAGCCATGCATTGACAATGTCACCGTAACTACCGTAGCTTGAGCCTTTGAACGGTCCTTTCTTACAATCTTAACCAAAGATGGCGTAGAACGTTCCTCAATTATATATTCAAAGGCGTTATACATGCAACCATTAGCAAGACGTATTCAAAAGTACTTTATACTTGGTACTTGAAAAAGTACTTGAAGTACAAGAAAGTAGTTGGAAATTTAAGTATCATACTTGGAATACTTTCAAAGTATACTTTGTAATTCAAGTACTGTACTTCCACTAGATCGCAAGTACAGCTCCATCCTATATATATATACTCCCGCTGCACATGAAAGGAGCGTGACCAACATGCTTAAATATAAATATACAATCATAATATTCGTCCACACGCTCTATCGGTAGCCTCGAAATCCGAGAGAAGACACACAGTCACACTTACGCATAGATTTGAAACTATAAATCATTATTGCCTGCAGCTCGCATAATATTAAGACAACAATCTTGACATTGCGAGATGATCCGAGGACTTTTGGCTTTAACGTCGATAGATCAGCGTTATATTTCCAAATTATTCTTCACATATTCGACAAAAAGGTGGAATTTACTCCTTTTTACAATAATTTCTCATGATTGTTGTAAAAAAAAAAGTGAGGAAATAATCACTGTGAATTATGACGAATTATTCGAAGAAGAAAAAAAACCTTGCAATTTTAATTTTTTCGATTATTTTTGAATGACTTTTAAGTACTTTGTTCGTTTTTTTTTTTTTATTGGTGTTATGCCACATCCATGATGCTGAAACGTATCGGAAACAGAAGCTCAATCTCTAAGACCGGTAGCCAGTGTAACATCGTACAACCCCATGATTTCTATCTCTGCATATATATGTATATATATATATAATATATATATGCGATATACAAGTATATATATATGCGATATGCAGGTATATATACGGGCTCCCGGGCACCAGGAAAACCGGTTTTTTCATTCGATGGTACCTTCGTATGCACCGAGGATATGTAACTGATGTTTTGCAATGCACAATATACTTTGGGAACTGGAGATAAATTTTGCGCTGTACTTGCGGTTATATTTGAAATTGCTCTTCGCGCGGCCAAGCTTTATGCATTTGTTGCTCCGTTAGAGAGTTTACTGCACTGCGCGTTTCCGCGTTTTTATTTCTCCGTGTAATAGCGCATTTGTGTGACTCCCCATTATTTGTGAGGTAAAAGCGTTTTGAATATATACGAAATACAATAAGAGAACTGATTGTTCATGCTTTGCCAATTTTTACGCCAAACAAGACCGAAGTATAGAAACTCATTTTTCTGAACATCCCGAGATCAACGTGATATTCATGCTACGTCGAGTGAAAAATCAAAATAATAATCACTAAAAAATAATGAATACATTATTGTTTTTTCGTATGATTATTTTTTTTTTTTTTCTTGAATTTCCATCGACTCGAAAAATCTCTCAAATTTTACGTCGTATGTAATTTCATCGAGTAATAAAATTGATAAATTTTCTGATAAATAAATTCATATTAATGACTAATATTTTTTTAAATATGATTATGAATATTTTATTCGAGCGTCTTCGGATAAATGGGTAAAATTTACCAATATGTCAGACAATTTATTTTACATATATATGGTTGAATGAGAATATATAATAAATATGGAAGTTTTTTTTGCCACGCTTTCATCATGGGCCAATGACCTAGTGATATAATATCGATACAGCTGAACTTGGAAGAATTCGCTCTATCCGAATATTCAGAGAGAGTGAGAGAGAGAGAGAGAACAAAGCTCCAAGCTCCAAAATAAAGAGCGAAAAAATTTTAAACTCAATTCTCTTCCATATATTTCACAGAGCTGGTCACTCCGCCATTTTTTTCCTTTGCAACAGAATTTCAATGAACAAGAATTTTTCTTTGAGCATAAAAAAAATTATTCAAAATAATTTGATAATAATACAAATTGACATTTTTTTTTTCGAAAAATTGATATGTAGTAAGAAGCAATGCATGTTGTGGAGTAATTATTGATTTAAATTGAAATAAAAAAGGCATTTTTGAGGTAAAAAAAAGCGAAATATTTTCAAAGGAATAAAAATTGTCATTTTTATGTTTCGAATGATTGCAAATAGTGTGTAAGAATTGTATGATCGATATTTGCAGCAATGACTTTATCGTGTATTCATACTGGTAATAAATTATTAGCCATGATTATATAGTTTAGAAGCTTTTATCGTCTTTCAGCAATCGTCTCTCTGGATGAGATTGCAAAAAATGAAAGCACATGTGTTTTCTTTAATTTTTCTCATCGTGTTAGTGACGCCATTATCGTAGAGCTTCTCGTATGTTCATTATAGTATACCAGGGTACACACTCATCAGGCCGGACCTCGAAATCTGCAAATAGACTTTAAACTCATGGGAAGACAAGGAACGAGAATTGTCTTTTTGAGATCATGATTCTCTCTCTCTCTCTCTCCCTCTCTCTCTCTCTCTCTCTCTCTCTCTCTCTCTCTCTCTCTCTCTCTCTCTCTCTCTCTCTCTCTCTCTCTCTCTCTCTCTCTCTCTCTCTCTCTCTCTCTCTCTCTCCCTTCTTCACTCTCTCTCCCTTCTTCACTCTCTATGATTCATGCCTCAGCCACTTGCGGTTTGAAAGATGATGCATCCATATGTATACGCATATATATTCCGAGTTTACACAGTAGCACACATGTGGAAATTTTGCGGTGAATTTAATATGTATATATATTTTTTATATCTAGAAATGTGATTCGTGAGTTTTCTCATATAATTAATATAATCGTCTGTTCATTAAAAAAAATAAAGGAAAAAATCTAGATGAATCAAATATTAAGATTAATAAAAATAATTAGTTAATTTCAGCGAGTTGAAATAACAAGTATGAGGATTCAATGTGCAAGTTTCTAATTCGCAGCGTTGTTTTTTTTATTATTTTTTATTATTGCCATGTACTTTTATTTTTATGTTGCTGTTTTATTTTACGATGCAAGCTTTTACGACCACTACGAAGGTATTCGTCATTTCTAATCTCGTTTTACGAGGCTATAACTCGTCTTACACCTTGCCAATTGCGCCAAATCTCGAAGAATCGATCTTTCACCCAGTCAGCTCTGTCTCATTGACCTCGTGTGTTATATACGCACGACCTCCATTATTTAACGATAATTTCTTCCGTAAGTGCATAATGAGAGAGTGGAAATATAGAAAAGTAGTGTGTGTGTGTATGTGCGTGTGTGTGTGTGTGAGAGAGAGAGAGAGAGGACGAAAATTGATATAATTATTGCTGACTAAGCGAAAGTTACACTTCCTTTGCTTATACAATTAGCCGAACAAGTCTAAATCCTGTTTGTCAAGTATTACGCTCGTCCCGGGGGTGTAGCTCAGATGGTAAAGCGCTCGTTTAGCATGCGGGAGGTGATCGATATCCGGCGCCTCAAAATTAACTTATTCTTCATGATTTTTTTTTCGATCCAATACACTTATTTCATATAAAATATTTTTAAAAAAATCATCTAACCGTCCTATTGGATATTTGTTACAATAACTTAGAGACAACTGGATGGTAAATAAAAATTTAATCATTTGTTTATTGATATTTATTAAATTCTAAATTTTCTGTAAATTAGATTGGACCTACGGAAAAATTAAGGAAATTATTATTTTTTTTTTAATTTACAACAACGTGTAAGAAGCACTATAAGTATAGTTGCGATGAAACTTTATTTGTGAAATCCTGGAGGGTAGTTTCCAATTTTTTTTTTTTTTTTTTGTACTTTTGTCCAACTTTATGCAAATTGCGAAAATTAATTATACAAATTCCAATATTGGATCTTTGTACAATCTTTGGATGTGAATTATGATAAAAATAATTGAAATTGGTGATAATTTCGTGGAGAAAAAAATTCGTTGATTTTGTGTCAAATTGGAAAAAATATATTTTAACAAAGTACTTGTAAAGGGTATCATTGTAATCATGAAAATCTTTGTGCGAGATAATATATATATAGAAAATGTAGAGAGAAAAGTTTACATAACTATCGCTGCTTATCACGTAGGACAATAATGAAAGATAGAAGTGTATACTGAACAAAGCCGCCACAAGATAATTCCCGATTTATATACCTAAGCGCAGTATCACGGGAATAGCGAGGCGATATGATCAAACTTCATTTCCAAGTTTGCCATTGCACGAGGCTGTTGACTGCGTCTCGCAACAGATGCAAATTCAAAGGCGATAAAGATAATCACAAGATTCATCGATTCTTCACAAATGACACATTTAACTCGCGTACATTATGATTATCATTCATTTATTTTTGCATATATGCAGTTTTCGATACGTGATGTTGGTCGCAACGTCATCTTATTATCGACGACTGCGATGATATAAAAAAAAAGAAACGAGTAAATAAGTCCATGGGCGTCAGAGAGAGAGAAAGAGAGAGAGAGAGACTCGCGAGTAAAGTTCGAGTCAACAGATTTAGAAATTTATAAGCATATAAACGTAATGAACTGACCAGTTGGTGGCTCTTCAGAGATCAGTTCATGAATATCTCGGTTTGAATAACATTTTGTATTCAATAGTGAAAAAAAAAAAAACTAAAAGTACACTTGAGTCAATTCTCTAGCTACGTGAACACTGAATATTCAAGACTTATCAATCTTTAGGGATCCCGGTCCAGTCATTCTAGCCAAAAAAGTAGGTTCATAATGCAATCTTCTACAGAATTGATTTTACTTTCGAAAAAGGTTCAAGGGTGTCCCTTGAGTGTAAATTCAAGTTGGCGAGACACGGAGGATCGAGCTCCAGCCGTCATCTTCGATAACACTCTTCATCAAATATCGCGTGAACAGTGCACTGTACAGTAAAAATAATTGAGACCTTTTTTGTAGATAATAAAATTCTCCACAACTTTTACAAGAAAATTTTTCCTGTATAGTACATGGTTTTCGATTTATAGTGCGGCAAATTTTTCCAAGCATGGTTATTGCCAATTATATATTTAACGGTTGATGTAACAGTAAAAATGGTGATGTTTGGAAAAGTTTGCTGCACTATACATAAAAAACCATGCACGATACAGGAAAAAGTTTTGGGTGAAAGTTGTAGAAAATCTCATTATCTACAAATAATATTTCGACTATTTTTGTCGTATGATGCACGGTTCACGAGATATTTGATGAAACGTGTTTTCTGAAATGTCAGCTGAAGCTCGACTCCCCCGCGTCCCGCCAACTTGAATTTACACTCAGGGGACAACCCTGAACCTTTTGCAAAAGCAAAATCAATTACGTAGACGAATTGCAGAAAAAATGGCTAGAATGACTGGACTACTGGGCCCCTGGAGAGAGACTCGGCGGACTGCATGAAATTCTGAGTCACGGTATTGAATACCAGTCACATTGGCAACATTAATGATCACCGTACGAATTAAAAATGTCATTAAAAGCCATGATTCACAGTAATTACAAAAAATTGTTATAAAAAATGTAAATAGATTTTTTTTTAGTAATTACTAATTGGTTGCAATAAATATAATTTAACACCTAATATTCATCTTTTTCTGCGAATAAAGAAAAGGTCGCCATTTTTATAGGGCATACTTGTACGAGAAACATTCCTTGTCCCGGTTTATCCGGGCACGTATTTTTCAAAATATCGTGTCGTTTTAATGCTCTTCGAATAGGATTTTTCTTTTTTCACAAAGTTTCGAGAATTCATACGAGCATTAAAATTTTATTTTCATAATTTTCAAGTGACTCGACCCCCTCCAAAAACTCGTCCACCAGAGATCGTCACAATAAAATTTATTAAATTTCGAGATACGACAGGTGGAAATAAAATGGCAATCGAATGTTCCCAACATGCACACGTAACATCTGTAAAATCATTAAACGCTTTAAATCTCGCTTCCCCCCCCCCACTTTTTTTCTATTAATTTATATGCAATAGTTACATACGAACTCACTCGATACATGGTTCTTTTTCCACATGTTCCCTCTCTTTTTCATTTCGCATTCTCCCGAGCGCCATTATGTATATATCTCTCTGAAAGGGAGTGTATTTGTATGTATGCGCGTATATACAGGAAAATTCCACAAAAGTTTTCCCGTTGATTCAACACAAGGCTTTTCGCTCGATCGCGGTTAACAACCTTGACGGTCACAAATTTAAGCCTTGATGTCGCCATACGTATATGTATATATATATATATATATGTATATATATACCATGCTACCAGAATCTCATCTGCGTCGATCTCACGCGAGGGGTGGACGGGATGGAATATTTACGATATCGAATAATGGTCCCGGGAGGATAAAAGAGGAGGAGAAAATTATATCGACATCGGAACAAATTTGGGGAGAAACGAGACGAAAGAAAGGACAATAAAAGTAGCAAAAAAGAAAAGTAAATTGTATTTTATTGCAAATACAACGATAAATACAGGTATTAATTTGTTGCAATATTCATTTTTTTTTTTTTGCATTTCACGATGATCTCAGTCTCCAAAAATTATATTATAACAATCATATTCGAATAAATTTTATAAAAAAAATTAGAGCTAGATATCGTGATCAAAATATATTCGTTCTTTTTCATACTTTTTTTTTTCAAGTTTTTACGTCTCACCTAAATATTTATCGAGTACAACGATATTTTTTATCAACAAACTGATGAAACCTTTTGCCATCAAAGGTCGTATCTACGTGACTTTACAGAATTTATATAAGAAAATTGCGTTAAATTGTTCTGAGAGTAATCCGAGCCACGAACGAGAGTATACGAGATCTTGAGGGGGGAAAAAAAGACACGACTGTCGGATTACAGAGTTACAAAGAAGTCGTTGACAATGAGGTTCACGGAGACACCGTCACCAAGTCGCAAATATGAAAATATACGATGCACGGTGTGCAGGCTTTACTTCGGTTATTTTTTCTTTCTTTTCTTTCTATACGACTCCCTCGAATTCGATCCGATATCGATAAATTCTCCTCCTCTCCTTTCACACAGATTAATATGAATTTTATGTCTTCCTGGAGTTTCGACGCTGTAATGTGTACGAGAGTACTGGAAAATCTACGATAGACACACAAAGAAAATCTTGAGGTACGTCACCCCTCTCTGCGTACTCAACTCTGGTGGTCCGTGTAGTGCGTAAAACAGGTATGAATACTTTATATTGTATATACATATACGGGTATAGTAAAACTCAGTTACCACTACACAGCTGTATATGAGCATAGGGAGCAAAAGTAATGGCCTCCATATGTCAACAGTGCAATAAAGGGTGTCGGCCAGCCCTTGCGTCCATATATATATACATCAGAATTGCGCATCGGTTTTTCGGTTTCGTATCAAAGCTGCTCTCGCTCTGGTGTGATAATAAAAAAAAAAGTCGATTTTCGCCTACTGCTGCATGAGAAACGAGCGACGATCTACTTTGTCTCGTCTCATAGCCACATTTACCCGTTTGTTTGAGAATCTCAAATCAAAAAGTGGCCCCCTCTCGAGGCATCGGCAGGATATCCACAATGAGGGCTACCAAACTATACGAGACAACTTTTTCCTGCGCGGGGCTTTGTTCGGCATCCAAGTTAATCTTATTCATCCAGGCCTGCCCAGCTTGTGCCAAGTAAGGTTGGGCCTATCCGGCGTTTAACGATCTTACCTACTTGATTTTTTCCAGGCTTGCCCAACTTGTACCAAGGTTGGGCCTATCTGGGGCTTAACGATCGGACCTACTTAACTTTCCCCAGGATATGATCCGGACTACGGAGCCGAAAACACTCGTAAACAAAACAAAAAAAAACAATTTTCAGAGCGTTCATTTTCTTTATTGTAATAAATATTTAAAGTTTGAAAGTGCAGAATCGCCGATTGAATGGTAGCGGATTCAAACTCCGGGTGATGACTTTTTTTTTTTGCAAAATTTGCAGGATTTTTAAAAATAAAGGGACAAGAATTTTAAATTCATTCACCGATAATTTATAAATCATAAACTATATTTATTATGCCGATTTGACTCGCGTTTTTCATTTGGCTCCATTATATATGCGGGGCAAACTTGGGCCACTTCGGGCTGCCAATGTGAGTCCATAAGTTCGATTAGCTGTAATGGGCCAATGTCGTTTGGTCCGGATTTTTTTATTTGGCCCCATATACGCCACCAAACTCGGGCTCACATTGGCAGAACAAAATGGCCGAAATTTGAGGGCATATACTGGGCCAAATGAAAAAAAAAAAAACGGGAAAAATCGACATTGGCCCAAGCCAAACGATCAAACGGCCTTAATGATATAGCCAGGAAAATTAACTTGGCCCCTATTAGCGCCCGGGAAAAATTTCTAAACGGCGGGTTATATCGATCGTAAAAACCGGAAGGCATAAAAAGACCCTACTGGCGCAATAAAAATAGAAGAAAAAAAAAGCAAAGAATAAAAGCCCGGTGGATAGAAAGGAAAACCTAGTACGCCAGTAGATGAATACTCATGACGATAATAATAACAATGATGATAATAAAAATGATGCTTTATGAAAAAAAACGTAACGTACGCGAACACCGCTTATGGTGTCCCACTGAGAGTTCCCATAGCCAGTAGATCTCAGCAGTTCGCAATTTTCATTATCCCTTCCTCATACATGCTGGAGGGGCGACTCCCCTTGGATCTAATACGTCTGTTGCACAAAGTGAATTACGATTTTTTTTTTTTGCTTCTTCGGCTTTTTTATCGTTCATTTCGACGGAAAACCATGTAGAACGGTTTTATTGTGAAATCGAATCTATCATTCCCAATGAATTCGTATTAATCGTTTTTGTAATTTCTTAATTAAGAATAATTATTCACGCGGTTGAAAAATTTTTTGCAACCATGTTCCGTTGGCTCTCGCGTGCTAATTTCGATGAATCGATTCTCGCGGTTAGTCGAGGTGGGCGTAAGTGATCCCGAAAAAAAAAAAAAGCGCGTTGAACATAACTCGTCCCTCGAGAGAGCTCCGAGGGTTTTGTTTTATACGATTGACGCTCGTTCGAACGCAAGCCGATTATATCGACAGAATGTGCACTTTTTTTTATTGTCTCTGTGATATATACATATATACACTATAAATTCAACGCTGCGTCAGTGGAGAATTCGCAACGGAGATTCGACAATGGACCACGGTATCTGTATAAATACGTAATTGCTGTGACTGTGACGGAAAAGCTCTCTCGACGCGAGAATGCGAGATCGTGGAAGACTCATATATATTCGTGCTATATAGTTCCCTTTTATATGCGCTCTCGAACGGGATTTCAGTTTTACTGCATATTTTTCGTTCTACTCTGTAAGAAAAGCTCCCGTGGCTCAAAGGTATTGTGTATATAAGTGTACTAACGTGTATATATACGTTTTATATGTATATGTAAGGCATAAAGAGCGTTTACGACCTCTAGGGGTTCCGATGAATCGTGACTAACACGAATCGAGGTTTTCCCTTTATCCCTGTACGCATATATACATGCCACTGCGAAATCGGTATATATAAACGTATGCGTTGTCCTTATATATATAAAATAAATTCACTGGACCCTTCATTCACGAATGTTACACGGCCCCGTGTGAGGACAAAGAGAAAAACGTGAAAGCGAACAAAGTATGTATAACGATACATATATTGCATCGCAAATTTCAAATTTTACCCGAAAATTCGCCGCACAATTACAACTCTACCGGACAAATACTCTTCGGTGTGGCCGATGATAAGTATCGTAACTGTTCCGTCCAAAAGCCATATAAAATTTTAATTGGGGTGAAGATGTTCTCGAAGGTAAAGTTGTTTCGGGTACAGTTGTGCCGAGTCATGACTCATCTTATTAATTGCAAATATGATTTTTTTTTTTTTAGCAATAAGTTCTTAAATTTCGCGCCCCACAAGTAGAGCAGTGTACTCCGTTCGTTTCCTGCAATTATCGCTATAGTGTTACTTACAGAGGCTTCGGATTTTAAGGGGATTCGAGTTTATGAAATTTCAAATTTTTTTTAACAATATTTTTGACACTGACAATTAACGGCACACACTGTCGCCGTGTCGAAGAGGCGAGAAAAAGAGGATTCATTGCGAATGTACAATGAAAGATAGAGAATATACGAGAGAATTTTCTTTCGATAATCATTTTTACATTTTTTAATTCGATTATATTTACCCGTATGGGCTATTGTTTTTCAGCTTTTACTCGTATCTCATTCTTTCGTTATCTCAATTTTTTGACAATGCCCAAAAATCATCAGGACCCCCAGAAATTATACAACGAGGACGTTTTTTTAAAAAATATATATCGATTTTTTTTACGCTGAAGAAAAAAGTCGATCCAAGAGGTCAAGCAGCGATAGCAGTCATCGTGGATTACTATAAATTTGCGAGAGGCTAGATAAAATATGAACAATCTTATGAGACGAGAGAGAGAGAGAGAGAGAGATATGAGATAACAAGTCCATCCGGGGTGCTGATAGGAGGCTTCTCTCTCTCTCTCTCTCTCTCTCTCTCTCTCTCTCTCTCTCTCTCTCTCTCTCTCTCTCTCTCTCTCTCTCTCGTTGGCACGCTCCTTTCAGTTCAAATCAGTGAATAACAACAAAATCGCGAAAGCGCGAAGAAAAAATATGAAAAGCTGAGAATGAAAGAGAGAAAAAAAATGAGATCGAGAACGAGCAACGATTAATCGATACATAGATCGCCCTCGAGAACCGTCTTGATCGCGAGGAGCATCGTTCTCTATATCCCATACAATTTTTTTTTTTTTTTCTCCAACTAGAACCGCACACATATTGATAAACAATTTCTTTATAGTTCGCGCGTCTAACGCAACGCGGAAGAGAGTTTCATCATCCCCTTTATTTTGCGGACAAAGAGAACGACAGAGTGACAGAGCGAAAAGCGTGTATTATTAAACGCTAATATTTACTGTTGCCGAGGGAAACACAACCTCAATAATGTACGACAGGTTTTGACCCCAATAAGGTAACACCGCGGAGGGGGTGTGGTGTGCATCGTCCAATGGTAATATCGAAAAAGCCTCAACCCCAATTTTCTCGATCGTAATCTCATAGATTTCCCTTTGAATTCAATTTACCCATCGTTGTATGCAAAATTCGAACAAGAAAATTGTACGATTTAAACGTTTTTAGTCGTCTCAAAAACATATTATAGTATCTATATCAATTGTATTTTAATAATTGTACTCATTTTTTGAAAATAATTCTCTCTTATGCAACAGACAACTTCCGGTTCGGGCATTGATACACAACATTAATAAATAAATAAAATTGTACAAAAAAAAAGTTTATTCCCACGATTTTTGACAATTTCACATTACACGTCTGTTGCATTACATACTTTATTGCAATTCGAGCTCGACATAAGGCCCTTCAGTATCGAACGAATGGCTGTGTGTGCGATGCACAAAAAAAGAGAGAACTGAGTAAAATTGAACATAATAATTTTTTTTAAATTCGATGCAAAGATTTTTTTTCCCCAACTTATGTATCAGCGTTGATTGACATAAACACTTTTTTTCTTACGCTAAATCCATTCGCAGAATCCTTCCTGATGGATAATATGATCCACTCGACTGTGATCAGGGCTGATTCGGGGAGAAAAAAATGACGGGGAGGGGGGGGGGGCAGACAAAGTGATGCAGAGCCCCTTTTAGATCCGATAGCTGGGGTCGTCTGTTTAACGTCGACTCCCTCTAACCCCTGGGGACTTGGAATAAACTTGACGATCCTTTGTTCCGTGACCTATATATTCGGGATACGACCACGTGGCTTACTCCCCGCCGTATAAGCTCTGTGTCGCTCTTGCACTCTCGGCGAGTCATGCAGAAAGGATGAGAAATCGGGACCGAGAAGCTACAGGGCGAAGTGCAATGAACTCACGAAGGATTTTTTTTTTTTTTCTTCACTTCCTTGACTTGCAAAGTGACAAAGGTTTTTGTTTGTTCATTTGAAGCTTTTCAAAGTAAATTGTCATGAGTCTTTAGCCACTTGTTTCACCAGTGACATGTTTTTACTGACAATTGTTCGAGGTAGCTCGAGATGAAAGGGGTTATTTTTTGCATCGATCTCATTTCTCGCTTAGTTTTGTCGAACTGAAATAAAATTATGCAAATAACGATCGAAAAATTATGGGAAATACGAACGAAAATTTTGATCAGTCACCATGAAACCGTGCAAATTTTGCTCAATGGAAAATTCGGCACAGCTGGTGCGGCATTGATTAAATTATGATTCATATTCATATGAGTTATGAGTGTAAAAATAGCTAAACGATAATTTCAACTCGAAGTGAAACGCATAAGACTTATATTTTGCACTCAGAGGATGGAAAATTCATATTTAGACGATTAGCTACTGAATTTTCCGATCCTCGAGATGTCAATGACCCCCGTGATATCCGTTACGACGAATTCACGAATATACTTTTGTAAGTCCTTGCGATCGTTGGGCGTCCTTTCTTTCGCAGCCGTTTCGCTCTACGGATACGTACAACCGGTACAGCCATCTCCAAAATGTAATACAAATTTAAAATATACTTTCTTCAATTTTTCCACATGCAAGCTACTTTTTATTGTCCTTTGTTACGTCCAATAAATGAAGCAATAATAAGTAATCGTTGATTCACAAAGAGATCGCTGAATTTATTGCATATTTTTCAATCGAAAAATTTTTATTCAGTTTTTCATTTGAAAAATCAATAATAACGTTCTGATTGTTGATCTAGGATAATTAATCTTGAATCTTGAAAAAATCACTGTCCATTCAGTTAAATGGAATGTTTCAATTTAAAAAAATTATTCCATTATAAACACATGACTAAAAATTTGGGTTTAATTTATAAACAAAAATAAAATTCAACATCTGCTTCAGTCAAATCATCGAGAATCTTTCAATAAATGCAATAAACTCATCGAAGATAAAACTAGACTATTGTATTATAGTTTTTTCTATGGAGAAAAGAACCATTTTTTTTTTCATTTTTCTATAGAAATATCAAAATGAATTCACGTGACCAAACATCGAATGCCCATAACGTGAAGGCTACGGGTGGGAAAATTATTTAAAAAAAAATACAAACAATTATCGTCGAACTTTTTGTGTATGACTGTACGACTTGTTGCATCCTTAAGGTAATGTGAAACAGGGGTTATGCACCCCGACCCTCTTTTTTCCTGCTGCATTTTTTCTCATTCGACACCAAAGAATCATAATATGACTCCAGCACGATGAAGTACACACGTGTATATTATGTATATATATATATATATAGAGATGCTGCGGTATCTGGGATGCAAAGAGAACCAACGTCAGCGACCAACCGTAATATACGGGTCCAGGTATATATCTGCTCTACGTACGCACGTGCACGTAAAGTATATTGAATGGAATTTTCTCTATCGTATCATGCGAGAAAATCTATTCAACCCTTGCGCAACGGAGACTTTTTGCTCCATAAAACTTTCGTCGATAGCAAATACAGAGATCGTCCTGAAGAGAGATCGCGATAACTGAATTTCTAAAAATTGATTTATCGCGAACACCGCATTACGTATGTTGGTATGTTCTATATACATCGAGGAAATAAAAAAAAAAACGATTTATTTCAACCGAATAAAGTTTACGTCTGAACAGCAGGACATTGGTCTGAATTACAAAAATTAAGGAAAATCGTTGAGCTTCGTGGAGCGAATTGAGCGAATCACTGAATTGCTTTAAATTCGAATTTCGTTTGATCCCAGTAAAATTGATTCAACTTCACAAATGTGCAAAAAGTATTCGTTTCACTTCTGTGTATGGTAACGAAAAAAAAAAAAAATTTACGCGAAATAAAGAATCACGAAACGAAAAATTTCATGATTTAAAAATTATGGTCGGAGAAAAATTAAATTAATGGGCGAAAAAAAATTAAAAATTATGGTCGGAGAAAAATTAAATTAATGGGCGAAAAAAATTTTAAATTATGGTCGAAGAAAAATTAAATTAATGCGGGGAAAAAACTGTCACGTATTTGCGTTGAAATTTTTTGAAAATTGCGACATCTCTCGTATCACAATGAAGCTCGGTGCCTATATAGTATAGGTATGTATACAGCAACATTATGAGCTTTCTCACAGGCTTTCCAACGGGATGCTTCGAAAGAGAACTTAATGCAAATTTAGGGATCGAGGCCGCGATTACCAGTCGCGCCGGGAATTATCATATAATCGTTATTGGACTTTCGTCCGGACGCGGACGAGAAATATATCTTATGAAGACTTCAAATACACTCTGCAAGATAAATCTTTGAAATAAATAAACTGTCTCAGAATATTAAAAAAAAAAAAAATTAAAAAACATATAATCTTATTTATTCATCCCATATATGTGTATCATAATAGCCTATAAATAGATCAAATCTCGTTGATTTAGCCTCGTCATATAATATAGATTTAAAAATTTGTGATAATGTACATGCTAATCGTAAATATAAGCATTGAAATGTACATTTATGTGGGGCATTCCAGGCTAAATCGACAGCAGGGCCTCGTTAATTTTTCCGTTTTTTTTCGTGGCTTCCAAATTTTGCATTGTCTTCAATCAGGTGCTTACTTGAAAAATGTTAAAAAATGATAATGTCAAGTAGAGTCTACTCAACACATTTGTCGATATAGGGATCATACTAATTTTTGAAAAGATATAAAAATTGGTGTAAAATATTTTTCCCTGTCACCCGACGCATAGTAAAAAAAAATGAGAAAATGGTGAGTCTCACAGCTGATTCGTTTTTTTCCGGAATGCCCTATACACGTGTAATGTACAAAAAAAAAAAAGTTTTCTCAAACAGCTTTGGTGCTCGCAAATCGAGCAAACGGGCGCAACGGTAGCACAGTGAAAGGAAAAACGAAGGGGAAACTTGAACGAACAGCATTTCGACAGCTCGTTAAACTTTTTTTTACCTCTCAAATGCTTATTTTTATGTATACATTTTTCTTCTCGTCAACGACATCATTGTATACGATTTTTCACTCGCGAATGTTCGATCTATCAAAATCGTATATACATACACATACACACACAGGTATATAGGCATATATTTTTCCCTCGCCCGTGTGTCACGATTGAATAATGATCGTCTCCGGATCCGGTTTTGACTTATTATTCAGTCATGTGTGTGCGAATATAACTGACGATTCATGAAAACGCATATAGGGCGACTGCAGCGTCGAGTACACTTTTGTTGGAAAATCCGTTGGTAAAGCGTGAGTTTCTTGAGATTGCTGATTTTCTCAAAATCGAAACGACGAATTTTTTCAAACCCTAGAATGGTACACTGGGTTACTTGTGTACCCCACAGTGATTTCAAATCTTCCGCCAAAGCAGGGATCGTTCGGAATTAAGCCGGAAACCGAAAATTGACACACTTTTCGAATTTGAATAAATTTTTAAATCGTATCATCGTTTTTCTCATTAAGAAACGAAGAAAATAAAAAATTCCCCATTTATAACAATTATAATCAAATTAAAACAAATATAATTGTGCCCCAGTGTATCGTAAGGTGGTCCAAAAAATAAGTGTACCATTTTAGGGTTAAGGTTTTTGTGACGATACTTCAATATGTTACCATTCAGACGAAATTTTTCCACAACGTATACAATCTCTTTGCCGACGTTCCTGTAAAACTTGGGTGCGTTTCACAGTACAGTTATTGAGAAAAAAAATTTGGAAAGTTGATGTATTACGTGGAGGTTAACTGCACCTATGATAGAGAAAATCTGACCATTTTGCAGTATTTACGTAATATCTAACAAGAAAATATTACCAATGAGCTCAAAAGTTCAATTGAGGATCCACAGTACCGTTAAAAAGTTATTAATTAATTTGTCGGGGAATGTGGTCGAAAATCGAGCACATATATATCGGTACGTGAGTCAAAAAGTATGACACCTCAGATTAATGCCCGAAACTATGACACCTCCGGGTAAATTTAAATGGAGGTGTCATTGTTTCGGGCATTAATCTGAGGTGTCATACTTTTCGACTCACGTACCGATATTATGGAACAATAACAGACGGTCGAAAGACGACAAAGTCATAGACGGTACATACTTATTATGCCCCGTGACTTAACGCGACAATTTCCATTCTTTATTATTATAAATTCTTCGTCTTTAAGCAACAAAACGTATTTTCTTGCTTCGAAAAATTTTATACAAAGTTAGGTTTCTTTGATTCAGTTGCAGTTTATTGAAATTCAATATGAAATCTTTTATTCAGCGTGCGATTCGCAACGTTCCTTGTTTTTCATATATTGTCTCATAGCGGCATAAGTTTATCACGCAAGTTTTACGTCCGTATACATATGCCATTATAGTGAGGGGTTCGTTTTTTTTTTCTCGCGATTCGTGTGGCTCTCGTGCCAATTACGACACAGACGCGGTGTCTCCGATCGAAGGCAAGAGCCAAGTGCACGTGGAAGCTTCAGCGATCTCGCCCGCACTGCACTCGAGTTGCACGTATACGCACATGTATACGTATATATTAATAGGCTGACGTCATCGGCCTCGATATGAGCGATGTAATTATACACGTGCTCGATACACATCGACAGCACCGCATCAAGTGCATCGATTCCAATCGACTCGAATTGAATGAATTTAAAAAAAAAATTACGTCTCTATAAATCTGGAAAAGAATTTAAAAAAAAAAACTCAGCGGCTCGATGAAATGATGCGACTGCAATTTTTTTTTTTAAATCTTTCGTCAAACTACAAAAACGTTTCAAGATCCCATGTCCTATGACACTTATATTTTGAGCCAATGAACCCGAATTCAATAGCTATTTTCTCAAAAGAATTAAAACCACAAGAAAATAAATCAAACATTAGGCAATCACGGGAACACGAATTGTTCATTTAACTATAGGAATGTATAGGATTTTTTTTACGACTAATAGTGCATACGAAAAAAAAAAACAAAAAAAAAACACATCGCTGGAAATGTAAAATGTAGATAAATTTAATTTGAGGTAGATAAATTTAATTTGAGGCATTTTCAATCAAATAAATTCGACGAATCGTAACAAAATATAACTGATGCGCGTTTCTCATCGTTCGAAAATAATACGATATTTCTAGTTTCGACGTTCTCTTTCTCTCTCTTGCCCTGATCTGTTATTCTCCGGCCCCTGTGATACGATATCGATGTAATATGCGCCAATTTTTCGATGATACCGATCGTCTCGTTTTACGAAAAAATGTTTAGCCGGGCGTAGACGAAAAAAAAAAAAAAAACGACCAGCAATTCCCCTTTCGCTCTCATTGCGTCAACAGGAAAACAGACAGAAAAAACAGAGAGGGATTTTCGAAGCATATATACAGGAAAGTGAGGATTTTGTCGTCACCGTCTCATACCCCTCTGCTCAAATGATAACCGTAACGCGTTTGTGTTTGATAAGCGCACGAACAAGAAGCTTTTTTTTTTTAAATATATATTGTTGGCGATCTTTCTCGTCGTTTCCCCTGATACCGATAACCTCTGAAAGATTTACAAGAAGAAAAAAAAAAGCGACGAGAGAAACTTAAGAAGAACTCAAGGAGAGAATTAAATATGCGCGCAAGAGGGATCGGTGCAATGGATTTGAGCTATTGGCAATCGAATGTATTTTCAAAATACAAAAACTAAGGGCGTATTTCCTTATCCTCAATACTGTATCGAGACTTTTAGCACACTTTTACGTTTCATTCGTTTTTTTTTTTTCACGCGGAGATAAAAGATAAAACGCACTCGCCGTGTATGTGAAAAATGTTTGTGGTACAAAGGATAGGAATCAGCACACATCCGATGTGGACTTGGTATTCATATTAGAGACTAAAATTTCGCAGCTCTGCTATTCTTAATACTCGTTATTCATTGAAAGATTCAATTCATCGATGCAAATCGTTTTCACTGACTAAAAGAAACGAAAAAAAAGTCGAACTATATGTAACTTTGTCGAAATCGACGACGATGATCGCACACACATATACGCACCAAGATCTTGGAGCGTTATTATCAAAGAGAGGGTTTTTTTTTTTCACGAGTGTGACCGATAAGAGAATCGATTGTGACACGTGTGGCATGGATGGAAAATAGAGAATGTATAGGAGAGACGGGGAAAAATGAGAGAAAATTTCCGTAGAAAAATATCGGCTTGGCATGTAAAAGTTGAAACTTTTTGTTTTTTTTTTACCATCGCGAAGACGATAAAACAACATTGGGACGATAATTTTCATCGGATCAATTTTATTCGTACGATATTATTGTTAAGCCCTTTACTTTTTGCAGCGATAACACGACACGAGAGTTAAAAAATACTCGTGGATTTTCTGATGCCGATCAATAGCGTGGCCCACTCGGGGATCGCCTCTGACGTTCACTTATATTTATGTATAATGTATATGCTTCTCTCAAAGTGCCAATTACGCTTGGAGATGAGATTATGTAATACGAGACAGATCCACTATTCTCCTCCACAAACGAGATCTCGTTGATTCGCGATAAAGTGGAGATAATGAAAAAAAAATGGCAGAAATAGAAGAAGCGATTGAGGGGGAAAAAAAATTCAACGGATTCAGTGAGACAAAATTATATTTTCGTGAATGGAGAGTTTGAGAAAAAGCAATTTAACTGAGAAGAGGACTGAGAAAATGAATATTATTTAGTAGCAACGAAACTTTGGTCGGATATATAAGCCGAAATAAATGTTTGTTTCGTATTGACAATTTTTTCTTATGCCAAATAAGATTTGTAAGTTATTATTAAATCTTATTATTTGACACAATGCAAAATCTCACTATAGACTAAATAGAAATTTGGTAACAACGACAATTAAGCATTTGTTTCGTCATTTTTAACGAAACATTTGTCAACCCATTAAACAAGCTCTCTTCACAGTGCCCATGCGCTTTTGTCGTTGGCGCGAGCGGTGCGGTTAGTTGCACGAGCTAAACGTGCATCATCAAGAATAGAAGACGTTGGAAAATTGGATGCCTATATATATAGATACAGGTTGATGCAGAAATCGTAGAGTAAAAGAATCATTCGAAATAATTGGCTCTTTAATGATGTATTACATTTTTCATTATCGTTTTGGATAATTTTTATGATACGACAATTATGAAAAATTTATTTTTTAAAACAGAAATTGAAACTATATTCAAACAAGTGGAGAACAAGTTTGAACGATTAAAACTACGACTACTCAGTTTGTTTTTTTTTTTCATTTATTTCAAAAAAGTTTCTAATATTGTTATAATTAAGCTTGCATTATTTTTATTTCTTGTTTTTTTTTTCAAATGGTTGTTTATGCAAAAAAAAATACAAATAATTTTTTCGGTATCAAAATTTCGTTAAAAATATCATTTTGAGCATCAAAAAATCGTGACGATATTTTTGTATATTTCGAAATTATTTGGCTATAAATTTATGCTGAATGTAACAATATTCAAATGTTGCCCATCTCTGTGTCTCTGTGTGTATTTTGAATCGTCCTGTAGGTAAAAAAAGTATAAAAATGGTAGAAGACTCCGCGTGTGTGTGTGTGTGTGTGTGTGTGTGTGTGTGTGTGTGTGTGTGAGTGCAAAATGGCACAACTCTACTCATTGCAGTAGAGTTATTGGCCACTCCCTCTAAACTGAGGAACCAGTTAAGTCAATATTAATAAATATTCATGAGATAAAATTAATTTCGATCAAAGCCAATATCAAGATTTGATAATAATTTTAATTTTTGATTTCACAGGATTTTTAATTGAAAAGGGAAAAAAAACTCCGTGTTTACTCGAACTACATATCACAAATCTTCGGTTACGAAGTTCAAATTTTCTGCTCGAACAGGAGATAAGGATCTTTGATACTGAATTCAATGAGAACTGATAATTTTTTTTCATTTTTCGGGCAAAATTTTTTTCGTCCCGAATGATGATGATTCGTATGCTGAATTTGGCGATAATCGATGAGAATTTTATAAAGTTCTTGATTGTTTAAATTTTTGCACTTTAATCGAAAGTTTAATCGCTCGAACTTTCGTAAATGTGAGACTATCGGGTCGGTATATACTTGGCGCACATAAACATACAATACAGAGACCATGAATGCTCGGTTCGGTAGTGAACTTTCAATATAAATGAAAAAAGAATTCACAATTCAACGAAATATATTCAGTGAAAACATATTATTTTTGATTGAATAAAAATCGTACAAATTATAAATTTGCACAGATTGATTCCTCGTTATTTTAACTCGCTCACAAAGCTTCACGAGGGGAGGAAAAATTGCCAAAATCCACTCGCTCATATATAGGGAGATCTTCGTGATTGAGCTGAAATTAATGACGGTACGCAGTGGACAAGTTTCGAATTTTCAAGTTTTTTTTTTTTTTTTTTTCGTCAGCTCAAGTGACCAATCACCGTCTAATTCATCGTTTATATCGCATCTAAATGTGTGTATACATGAGTTTCTCGCGGTCTTTATTCATTCGAGCTGGCACCAGGCGGTCTGGCTAGAATCGTTTCGTGGTCGTCGTGCGACGACTTTACCTCTCTCTCTTTCTCTCTCTCTCTCTCTCTCTCTCTCTCTCACTCTCGGCTCGTAGCATTCTCGTCGTGCCTGCCAATTGCACTCATGATCGTTCAACGTGCATACACACAAACGAACACTGCAAAATATCTGCTTGATCGACGTTCGAAGATACCAGTACGAAAAAAAAAAAAAAGACGATATATCTGTGTGTATGCCCGTTGTGTATTCGACAAATCACAAGAGAGGCCTCTACTCTCCCGGCCACAGAACTGACCTGCTGACATACACGCGACTCAACGCTTCTATTTCCATAGATCCGACCGCGCGGGGCTGCAAAAGCTCTCGGAGCGAGAGCTTCGAGAGTGCACACACGACGCGCCTGATTTTCCATTTTCGGTCCTCGCGACACGCGACTCAGGCAGAAAGAGTGGAAGGGTGGGTACGAAACCACGCACCGGTGGAGATGACAAGATGAGATCATCCCCCTCCCCATTAGTGTGCGCGCTTCGTAGCATTTTAAGTAGGACGATACGAGACAGGAGAAAAAATCGAATTTGCGCGAATGGACTTGGGAAATTTTCGGATAAAATTACTCATGAGTAATACCCAGAGTTAAAGCAATTTTAGCAATCCTCAAAGAAACACAGTTTTCTCTGAAATAGAGCTGAGCAGTATTTTGAAAAGAAAAAATTCATTGAATATCATTTTTTTAAACGTAATACTGTTTGCTAGGCAAATTAAAATTAATGTACCGAAGAAATAATTATCATTTTATAACGAACCGTAATTTTTTTTATACTGAGATTTTCTAATTTATCTGTCGACACCTTATCTTTGGGTTTTAATTTAATATCATTTAGTTTCTTCGTTGCAAAAAAAAACCACTACAGTTCTCGCTCTAACACGAAAATTTTTCAACAATTTGGCTCTAAATTATGCCGATAAATTACTAATACTCATTGCAAAAGAGCAATTCTGTACAGATCTTATCCAAAACGGTTTTTTTTTTGTCAAATAATTTTTCATGAGCTCATCTGCAATAGCTGTCATGTGCGTATTTTATAAATATGCATATATATATTCATACGTGGCGCAACTTAACAGTTAGCGTATTTAAATTATGCGTGAAATTGGGTTAAACGAACGAATTTTATCTCATCTCTCTCTCTCTCTCTCTCTCTCTCTCTCTCTCTTTCTTTCCCTAATGCTCTCGGATTCCCATTTTGTGAACCAGCCAGAAAGAAGAGTGTCTTGCGGTCGTGAGGGAGACCCGATCGCGGTAACGGTTCGTAAAGTCTCTGCATTTCTTTCGTATATATACGGGAATATGCAATAAAACACAAAGCATAAGGATTGCGTTGCCGGAAGTCGTATTCGAACCGACCAAAATGTAAATCCTGATATGACCTGCACCATAACTTACATCATCGCTTAGATGTTTTTTTTTTTTTTCCGGTCGTTCCACGTGTATATAAATATATACGTGTGTATGTGTGAATGGCCAATTTCCTTGATTAATGTTACGAGTTTCAAGGGTTAAGCGCACATTTACCAGCATGTGTGAATACAAGTAATAATATATCTACATATATATATATATATATATATATTTATGTATACAGTGAAGTGTATTTTCTTAAAATATAAATTTAACCCTTCGTGGTCACATCTCCGAATTCAATTACGCCAGTCACACTGGGTCGATTCTACCCAGTTAATTTTAAAAAAGGTATTGTGACCAAACTATCCGTCCGAAGTGGTTCAAAAAATTACTGAACATGCTTTGAACATTCTAGATGATGTACAAAAAATTTATTTATAAGAAATAAAATGGCGACAGGTTAAAAAAAATCATAAATAAAATTCATAAAATTTATATCGACGGATCGATTCTACCCAGAAAGAAATAGGGAAAGAAATAGAGTTTTTTTTTGGGAGACCACTATCTTCGCATGTATCTACGCTATTTTGCAACATTTTTCAACGAAAAAACTACTGCACGTTCTATACTTGAGCTGTATAAAATATGAATGTAATTTTTGTTTTTTTTTTAACATAACTTCCTGAAACTTGGAAAATGAAACATATAAAAATGTTCCGAAATTATAGAAATTTTTGGGCATCATATATAGTGGGCAACTCTGATCAGAATTTAAGAATGATATTTTTCACGAGCTGTCGCGAGCGAATTGTCGGTCGGTAAGTAAATTTTTTTATTTTAATTCCTTCTACATTCTCTGGGTTCGGTAAATGAAAGTATATTTGGAGTAACGAAAAAAAATGTTATTTCCCCTGACAAAAATTTATTTTCGAAACCGTGAATGCACGATATCGTAAAGAAAAACAATTTTTTTTCCTCTCAGAGTTGTAGAGCAAGATGGAAATATTTTCCGTAAGCTCGTTGACGAAAATCATTTTAGTAGCTCGCGTTGACGCGATTTTTTGCGCCCGCGTAAAATATCCTGAGACAGAAAAAAGTGGCACTTGTTCCCAATAAGAGATAATCCATCGTAATAACTAAAAATGAATGTACACTATGGACATCGTTAGATGTTCAGGACTCGCGTAGAATTTAACTCGCTACGTGACTAGATTGACATCTGAGTGGGCTTGGAATGTTAAAAATATTTTTCACTTATTTGAAGAGTAAAAGACGAAGACCTTGATTTTTTTTTATAAAATACAAAGAGTACGCGTGAAAGATTGTTCGAAAGTACCGGTAACGAACCTGCACGATAAATAGACGATCCTGGCTTATATTTCTTTTAGGTCTTTGCCAAGGTCTCATTTGTCTATCGCACAGCACATTTTCTTACGTCAGCATTACGATTAGCATCTCTCTCCACTCAGACATAATTTTCGGATGTTCCCTCTCCCTCCCCCTCACTCTTTCTATCGCGATCTCGATCTTTCTATATCTCTCTTACTGTCTCGGTCTTTTCATTCTCGAGCCATACCCATAGCAGTCATTTTTACTCGTACAGACACTGTAGACCAGTCATTCTAGCCAAAAAAGTAGCTTCATAATGCAATCTCTTCTACAGAATTGGTTTTACTTTCGGAAAAGGTTCAGGGCTGTCCTCTGAATATAAATTCAAGTTGGCGGGACGCGGGGGAGTCGAGCTTCAGCTGACATTTCAGAAAACACGTTTCATCAAATATCTCGCGAACCGTGCATCATACGACAAAAATAGTCGAAATCTTATTTGTAGATAATGAGATACTCTACAACTTTCATTGGAAACTTTTTCCTGTAGAATGCATAGTTTTGTATCTTCAGCGAGGCAAACTTTTCTAAACATCACCATTTTTACTGTTACATCAACCGTTAAACATATTATTCGGGAATAACCATGTTTGGAAAAGTTTGCCGTGCTATAAATCGAAAACCATGTACTATACAGAAAAAAGTTTCGAATAAAAGTCGTAGACAATTTCATTATCTACAAAAAAAGTTTCGACTATTTTTGTCGCACGATGCACGGCTCACGAGATATTTGATAAAACTTGTTTTTCAAGATGGCAGCTGAAGCTCGACCCCTCCACGTCCTGCAAACTTGAATTTACACTCAGGGGACATCCCTGAACATTTTTCAAAATCAAAATCAATTCTGTAGAAGATTGCTGAAAAAAAGGGCTAGGATGACTGGACTGGACTGGTTCAGGGGAACATTTCCTAATTTTCTTAATTTATGTAATATTTCAGAGGCTGAAGTAGATAAATGGTTTTCGCATTACACGAGACGATATCAGAGATGGCAATAGCTTGAAGGAAAAATGCTAAAAAAATATAACCTTTCAATTGAAAAATAATCATAAATTACTGTATTTTATAATATTTTACTTCAGTATTCGGCTTTACGCCTGTATCAAAAAAATTTTTCACTTTATTGTCAATATATATGTATGTAAATCTGTGTCCGTTTAAAATTTCAACATTTCAGCGAGCGGACAAATTTTGTCAATCGCATATGGCGCTCTCTTGCGGAAGACAATGAGACGAAAAAGAAAAAAAGTCGACATGTCACAAGAAAAAATTACTACAAGCATTTTCGATGCAAGCCTGGAAAATTTTCGTTAAAATTTCTGAGTTCTCGGATCGAAAAAAAAGCTATTTGCCAAACATAAATAAAGAAAAATAGGAATAAAAATGGTTTGGAAAATCTTTTCGGTATTCTCGAAGCATCAACATATTTTGGAGCGTGCGAGAGTTTGGTGAGTAACGCAGCCACCATTTTTAGGTTATTTAAAAAAAATCTTCGAGATTCCCTTTTGACAGATCGACACATATATATATATATATATATATTAACGCCAAGGTCCGAAAAATCCTATTTGTCAATTTTTCTTTTTTTTTTTATCCGTCACTCGAGATACGTTTGCCTCTTGTCACGTCGGTTGGACAATTTTCATACTGATTCGACGATAATCAAGACGCGCATCAATATTATATATCTCTCATAGTATAATTAAGAAACTGATAAGCATTAGCGAGAAGATTAAAAATAATTAAAATAAAAAAAAAAAAAACCATGAGTCGGAAAATTTTTTCACGAAGCGTCGTAGACAATTTGAGATCGCGTGCAGCGGAGCACGTTCACTCCGTGAAATTTCCTTCGATCAAGATTAATCGGTTATTGATGAATCTGCGATCAATAAAAATTCCAACGAACTCGAGGTTCGTTATTTATTTATTTTTTTTTCTTTCCAAATATATTTTCGTATTTTTCAATTTATCGCGTTATCACTGAAGTGACGCTATCGTTGTATCGATGACAGTCGTCATACACACACACACGCACACACACACACACAGACGCGCGCTCACGTTTTCACAAGAGCTTTATTAACGTGAAAAAAATATGTTTTTTGTCAAGATAGAAAAAAAATTATACGTCTTTCGTTGTCTGATTATACGAAACGAGACAATCTTTACGTTTTTTTTTTTTTTATTATTTTTATTTTCGTTGTTAAACGCAGGAAAACATCGGCGAGTGTTTACGGAGCAGCGGCTGTCGTGACTATTCTCTGGCTCACAGACTGGAAAGCCGTGTGCAAGTACATTCCATTTTACGGAAGCAAGTACGAACGAAATCGATAATACCATGACGGATGTCTTTCTCTCCATCTCTCTCTCTCTCTCTCTCTCGATAAGAAGCATCGAGGAAGAAAAACAAACAAAAATTGATAAAATCAAGATTTAACGATCTTTCGTCGTTTCGATGTAGAACGAGGAAATAAAATTCTTACGATATATATATATATGCTTGTCTTCAAATAAATCATATTGAACTTCGTGTATAAATTTTTTGCATTGCGATAATAAAAAATAAAAAATAAAACAAAAAAACAAATTAATCGTTCCCCGGTGATAAGAAATTGAGAAATAAATTGAGATGAAAAATAAAAAAAATACGCCCGAACAGGGACTCGAACCCTGGACCCTCAGATTAAAAGTCTGATGCTCTACCGACTGAGCTATTCGGGCGATGACTTTTTTTCATCGCCCTCACATTCTTGTAGATTCACGACACGATTGTACATACGTTTTTGTTTTATGACATTGTACAACATTTATGAAATCCTATAAAATTTTGTTGATATGTGTCAAAAGGACTGAAAAAAAAAATTGCTGTATTTACGTGGAAATTTTGAAAAAAAATGTTCTTTTTCTTTTTTGAAAATTCAATTTGCGATAAATTGTTGAATTAAATTCGAGGATTTTGGACTAATAATCACGTAATATTTAAAACTGATGATTTTGGTAATTTTTTTTTTGTCAATGAACTGCTAAAATTTAAATAGGAAAAACATTTTTCACAAAACATTAGATTAACGAACTAATTTATAAGTTTCGTTATCCCCAAGTACGATGTATTACTACATCGTTTCCCCAAGGTTCAATTGTCAAGTTCATTTTTTTAGGTTAAAAATCGTTCTGACTAAATTCAAGGTGATTGGGCCAATAATCACGTAATATTTAAAGTTAATAATCCTTGTACAGTCGGCGCTCTCAGTAGGGTCGGTCTCGGGACTGTAGGGGAAGATAATCCCGGTCGGTGCGTTACCCCCTCCATGCGCCGCTTACAATTCATTTCGACATTTCACATGTGAGAGCGGCGAGTGTGGGATTCAACGAGCATCGTGACAGGTCTAGAGTGGGGGAATCGTTCGAGGATGGATTAGGGGAATCGTCCCTACTTGGAGAGGCCCTACTGAGAGCGCCGACTGTATAATTACTTTTTTTTTATCAATAAGCTGCTAAAATTGAAATAAGAAAAATATTGTTTACAAAAAATTAGATTAACGAACTAATTTACAAATTTAGTTATCCCCAAAGTCCAATTGTCAAGTTCAATTATCATTTTTTTACGTTACAAATGGTTCTGACTGAATTCAAGAAGATATGGGGCCAATAATTACGTAATATTTAAAGCTAATAATCCTTGCAATTACTTTTTTTTGTCAATAAACTGCTAAAATTGAAATAGAAAAAAATGTTTCACAAAACATAAGATTAACGAACAAATTTACAAGTTTCTTTATCCCCGAAGTCTAATTGTCTAGTCCAATTGTCATTTTTTTATGTTAAAAAATTGTTCTGACTGAATTCAAGGAGATTGGGCTAATAATCACGTAATATTTAAAACTGATAATCCTGGTAATTACTTTTTTTTGTCAATGAACTACTAAGATTGAAATAGGATAAACATTTTTCACAAAGCATAAGATTAACGAACTAATTTAAAAGTTTCATTATCCCCAAAGTCTAATTGTAAAATTCTATTATCATTTTTTCACGTTACAAATCGTTCTGACTGAATTAAAGGAGATTGGGCCAATAATCACGTAATATTCAAAGCTGATAATCTTTTTTTTTATCAATTAGTTGCTAAAATTGATATAGAAAAAATGTTTTTCACAAAACATAAGATTAACGAACTAATTTAAAAGTTTCATTATCTCCAAAGTCCAATTTTCTAGTTCAATTGTCATTTTTTAGGTTAAAAATTGTTGTGGCTGAATTCAAGAAGGTTGGGCCAATAATCACGTAATATTTAAAACTGATAATCTTGGTAATTACTATTTTTTTATCAATAAGCTGCTAAAATTGAAATCGGAAAAACATTTTTCACAAAATATAAGATTAACGAACTAATTTACAAGTAGCATTATCCCCAAAGTTCAATTGCCATTTTTTTTACGTTGAAAATCATTCTGGCAATGATTTCATTGCTCATTCAATGTAGAATTTCGATGCTAAGATTTTCATTAATTTTACAAACATTTATCACTTGATAATTTTCGATGATTTTTGATAGTTGAAACCGGAGCCCATTGCAACTCATTTTGCAATTAGCCAATTAGCCAATCGATCGAGAGAGAACGTTGGGTTGATTAAATTTGATCGTTCACCCTCAAAATGACAGGTAGTTCGGTCTCTTGGCCCGGTCTATTTGGATCCAAAAATCGTTTAGTCAGTCACGATAATGTTGTAATTGGCCCCGGTGCACCGGGGCCAATTGCGACATTTTAAGAATCAGTCTTAAAAGTTTAGACAGAAGCCATGCCAAGCTCTGTAATTTTCTCATCGTTCGGTCTCCCCTACTGCAATTTTCTTGGCAAATTTTACATTATTTTTTTATAATTTCAATCCAGATTCAGGCCAATAACATTTTGAGTTAAATGCTTACGTAAAAAAAAAACTAACGTTATTTTGGAGCAAAGTATATCCAAAATTTTAGCTCTATAATGCTCTCGCACTTATACAAAGTGCCATATAAGATATTGGAGGGGAAGCCCAGATCCATTTAACTTGGTTGGGTCGAGGTTCAGGGAAGCACGCGACTGTAGCACACCTGTAAAACTGATTCCGTAGTCACGCGACAAACATACAAATATACATCCATAAACTTGTTTTTTCCTAACCATAATTCACGTCTAATTAGTATTTGGGATGGAAACCAGAGAACTGCATATATATATGGATACATATATACACGCGATCGTACATCAACTGCTGGGAATTAAAAGGCCGTAAGTTTCAGGATTTAACACCCAAAGTGGATCGGGTTGAGTGCTTTTGTTCGTTAGCTATCGCGATATGCAGTTGTATATACCCATATACAGGATGAGTCAACCGAAGCATCGCATGCGTCTAACTTTCAAATGGTGGAGAGAAAAATAAAAATTGATACAATCCAGCCAGCAACTTTTAATTGTCAAAATTTTCAACACTTGATGATTTTTTTTTGCTCTCCTGAAGCGTTTCGATTTATTAAGTTTGTAACGATTCGCTTGGCTCACCCTGTACATGTCCACTGTGGTATACCTGACCCTTGAAGATTGCGGTATATTTACATGCAAATGTGGGAACATAAATATTATATGACCCACGTAGTCAATTAAGTTGCTCTGAAACTTCATATCCGAATTGATATACATACAGCGGTCCGGAATGTGTTCTACGAGAGTAGAATGAAACCGCATCTCGTTGCCAATATTGCCTACATATTAAATCGCTTCCAGAGCTGTGTACATCGAGCTAAGAAATTCCACGAGCTTTCAGGGAATTTGCTTCACGATTAATTAATTCGATCGGCCTATACAATTCAATGTATACGTGGTCTCTTTATATTGCATATTATCAATCGACGGCCGCGCGAGTTTAGCATTTCCACGTGTATATCACACTAAAACATCGAATTAAATTCCACATTGTCATGCTAGAAGTTTGTATCGATCTTAGAGCTTTTATTTATGTATCTATATATATATATATACGTATTTATAACGATACTGCAAAGGCATGTGTGTTTGTTCCGCCATAACTCAAAAACAACTCGATCGTTTGCGATGAAATTTTGCATAAGTGTATATTACGTGTCAACTTGAAGAATAGGCTAACTCGAGTCATATGTTCCGGTTGTGTTAAGATGATAAGAAACAGGTATATGGATGCGAGAGAGAATCGCCAAATATACCGACTGAACCGAGAACGTGTTTCGGATTCCGATGCAAATGTTTTTGCAACGGGCGATAATAATTAATTAGAAATTTATTCAAATCAAACCTCTATTTAAATTAAATGAAATTTATTTCACTTGAATGGTATCCTTTTCTTTCGAGGAGAATATTTTAGTAAACATCTTTCTGGGTGCTCGGATTGAAAAAATAAAAATAAAAATTTCCATTCCGGGGTTACACCAGAACGAGGCAAGACTCGATCGCGTTGGGTGTCAATGAACCGGCTGTCAATTCTTTATAAACGGCTAATCGGTATAATTCATACAGGTGTTTTCAATAACCTGGCGTATCTCTGCTTATAGGGTTGATCGAGGTTAAGTGTGACACCCCTTGATTCGATAAAGATTGTAAAATTTTCGATTTTTAGCTGTCGATCGTCACAGAGACGACAATATCTCACGGTATCAAGTATCCTCGAACGCCACTTGAGAGTGCGGAAGTGTGGCAAAAAAAAAAAAACTTTCAACTGTACGATACGAAGATGAAAACGAAAGAAAGCGAGAGTTTGCGAACAAATGATAAAAAAAAATTAAAAGAAAAAAAAACTCGAGGAAACACGCATCAAACAAATAACAGCCGGGTATATGATGGAAACGATGACGAAACAATTGACAGTACAGCAAAAGTAAAGCGCCTGTATTCGAATAATATAGATACACTCATCCGATACAAAGCTTTATAATATGCTGATATAGATACAGAAAACAACCAATAAATAGACAAATTATTTATAACAAAAAAAAACCCACATATAAAACCATCAGGCTGAAGGACTCCGGTCGATGACATCTTGTCAATAGATTATGACGTAAATACAGAAATAAAAAAGAAATGTATTGAACCTCGTTCACCGTGATATTGTATAATACGTCTGATTTCAATAAACACGCTCACCACTACTACTAAAAAAGTCTCAAAGACCTCAACGTCCCATTTTGCCCCGATCTTTCCAAACACGCACACACACACACACACACATATATTATATAAATAGCGCTAAAGAATAGCCATCTCATGATAATAATTGATATTCGCGTTCTCGAAGGCACGTACAAATAACAATATATTCATTCTATCATCATGATTATTGTCAATTCGGCAAGATTATAACCGAAGCCAGGGCCTCGAATCTTTTATACGGTCATGCATATTCAAGAGGCGCGTGACACATTAATGATTCTCGTGAGCAAGCACGAAATATTGACATATATATTTTAAGCGTGAGTGACGATGCCCTGTGTGTTTACCACGGATATGCGATAAAGTATTGGCGTGTCGTGCGCTAACAATCATAGTGAGGGAAAAAAAAAATTCAACTTTCGTCACGAACCTCTTGAAACTTTAAGTTATTTACTCCGAATGTTGGAAAATTTTGTTGACCCATCGGCAAAAAAAGGAACAATCAGACCATCTTTTTAAATTCGAAAATAGGTAAAACAATTCATCGTGGTTTCTCTCGAAGATCACGCAGCTTTTTTTTCAAGCAATATCTTCTGGTGTCCCTCTTCAAATTCATTTGCTGCTTCTTTCGACAATTTCTCAAAAGTCACTCACCCAAATATCGTCTTCCTGGACCCACGTAACTAAATTCAACAACGCGCGAGAGAAAGAGAGAGAGAGAGAGAGAGAGAGCTTTGATCCCAACGTTCTCACGCAAAGTATCGTACTAATTATAAATACTTCACACTCGTTTAAATAGCGGGGTAGCGACATGAAAAAAGAGGATGAAAACATGCGGACCGCAGAGTGTCTTCGTTTCTATACGAGTTCTATATACGACGGGTTGCCGTCCAGCTGCAGACCGCGCGGCAAGTTCCCCAACAACAAGATTCTTGAATCTCATCCAAGATGGTTCTGACTTCCCCATGTGTCAAGACCTCGATATTAGAAGCTCACCTACAAATAGTGTGTGTGTATGGGTGTGTGTGCGTGTGTGTGTGTGTGTGTAAGAAAGAGAGAAAGAGAGAGAGAGAGTGAGAGGACATGAATGATAGGTGGGAACATACGAGACCCTCAACAATTTTTTTCTGCCCATGTCATACTGTCAGATGACATGAGAAATCGTTACGTGTCACTCGTACGTGTGGAATAAAAAACAAAAAAGAAAACAGGACAAAATTACATTTAAAAAAAGAACATTAAAAAAAAAATTAAAGCACCCAATTGAAAAAAGCGTCATCATGACGTTTCATGATAATTCTCATGATCCAATATTGTAAAAAAAAAATAGATTGAGCCTGTGTTGCTGAAACAAAGGCATATTGTTAATAGTCTTGACGCAGCCGAGCTACTATCGAACGTCATTTGACGAGCGTTTCGATTTCACGAGACTCGCAATTTTCCACCCCGTAATTCGACGCCGTCCATTTAATCGTCAGTCCAAAATATTTTTCAATAACGTATATCATACCAAGCGATAATACAAAAAGTATGGAGAGAAGAATAACGCAAAAGCGGCACAATCGATAGCGTTACATTTGCGTCACGAAATGAATACGCGTTTTATTGTTGTGTATTATACAGTAAAATGTGTGCTCCTTTTCGATATTTGATAGCAGCGAGCCGGGAGGAAAAAAAAATAGAAACCACAGTATACGCGAACCGTAACACGTGGTCCGGTAGATTGACTCATTAATTGTTACATTTTTTTTTTTTTTTTGCAGATACATGGAAGTGCTGTCATTCGATGCTAAGGTAAACGTCCCAATAACCGGACGTGCACCAGAGTAGCCGGACACCCCATGTTAGACTATATCTATACTATAATCCTATATAGATATAGTTTAATATGAGATGTCCGGCTAGTGGTACACGTCCGGCTATTGGGACGTTTACCTTAACGTAGGTTGGCGCAACGAAATATTGCAGAATGAATTTTATGAGCATGAAAAAATTCATTTACAATCATGAAAAATCGCTATTATTGATGGTGACAGATCAATAACGTGTCTTCTAATCTTATCTCTGTGGAATTATAGAAGCTTCAAGGTACAAAATCGAGCTTAGGTCAACGCAGATATTTGCTGGTATGATTGGTCCAACTGTCTTAATCTTCCCCAATCTCCAATATTCTTTATGTACAAACGATGCGTACACGTTGGAATGGCAATGACTATACAATAACAAAACTACTCGTACAATTTTGTTTTATTCACGCCATCCGCGACGACAAATATCAGCTAAAATGGTGGAGTGTTTCAAATTTTACCATCTTACGCGATACATAATATGAAGAGTCGCGGTAACGACTCGAGACAAGCATACATTTCCTACTGTACCGACGTGTACATAAACAATTTTAAAAAATAAAAAAATAAAAAAAGTTAGAGCATGAGACTCCTAATCTCAGGGTCGTGGGTTGGAGCCTTCGCTGGGCGTTCATTTTACTTTTCCTTCTCTCGATGTAATCTAATTTCAAAATTTGCCGAATCCTGATGAGAGAATAAAGCCTCTGAGCAAGCTCTGCAATCAGATTTTCTAATAATTTTGTCGTGACGAAAAATCCTTCTCCATTTTTCCCTGTAGTACGAGTTAATGATTTTTTTTTTGTTTTTCCAAAACTCTCCAAAGCATTCTCTCGTGTAAATTTCACAAGCCGGTGAGCTTTCGTGGAGCTACGGGGACTGTGATAAGCGCCCGGCTCGCTGTCAGTCGGTAGTTCATATGAGACTCTTATTGTTATAGTCTCACAGGCAGGGTCGTGGGTTCGAGCCCCACGTAGGGGCACGGTTAACCTTGATTTTTTCTTCTTCTTTCGAATATCTCGTTATCGTTTTCTTTCTCTTGGTCTTTGTTTCGATATTCCATTGATATGAATACAGGTCTATATGCACATCGAGATCCAGAAGCGCGATTCAGTGATGATTTGTCGTCAACCTCATTGGGATTATTGTTACGTTTGTGTGTGTGTGTGTGTGTGTGGGTGTGTATGTGCGCGCACGTGTCAGACGCAGAAATGAAAAAAAGAATATATAAAAGTATACTCGGATGTAGAGATACGATATACCATGTATAAATAGAACGTATGTACCTATACATATATAATTATGATTATTATCGTTAATATTAAGATTTAATTGGTCGCAAGGAGACGTCAATATTATACGTAAATATATGTATGTGCAATATGTACGTACAGTCAACCTACTATACATACAAAATATGAGTCGTTAATAATGTGAATCACGAAATTGCTCTCCCCCTACTATTCGTGAGCGAGTAGCCGCGTTAGTCTTCCATTGTCTCTTGATGTATAAAACACCTGCTGTGAGCAACTCAATGCAACTCTGCTTATCCTGTCTTATATTCCATTGTGAGCAATCTTGCGTACATTGTTCAGCGAGGATCGCGCGCAACGAGGATGATAATAATGATTGTTGTGTAATAGACACTTTTCATCATTCCCCCACTCTCTCTCTCCCTCCCTTTCTCTCTCTCTCTCTCTCTCTCTCTCTCTCTCTCGTTGTTATAATGTATTACACGAAAGGCACTCTCTAGTCATTTCTGTCAAATCGGGAGCCTAAGTTTGATAATTAATTGATGATATAACGTGAAGCAAAATGCAATTAGAAAAATATTTAATTGACCAATTTATCATGCACAGCGATAACGAGCAACGTCCAAAGGACACCAGTGTATATATATATATATACATTATACATATATATTTATACTCTGATCATCATGTACTGCATGTTATCCTCGCTTCCTCCCACTCATAATATGTCTCTCGACATCGTGAAATTGTGGCAAACATGTTTACCATTAATTAACCGCGTCCCGACGAAAAATATATATCTATATCTGAGTTTTGCGAAATCGAAAATCAACCGAAGGTCGTCACCGTCGAGCTGTCATAGATAACAACCAAAGTACCAGATCTCTTTTCGTAAAGTATAATTCTTTCCAATCGCAATGTAGGAATTTCAATCGGAAGGCTCTTGGCCGGAAGTTCCGAAGGAAATTTCATAGAAAAAAAATTGACTACAAAGCTATGTTGTCTGCGCAAAAGCTTCAAATGGAAATTACGATATTTCAAATCAAGAGAATTTCCTTACGATAATAACAATCATGTCAAGCGATCAACTGTGCTGTAAAAAAAAATGATTTTAATAATGAAAATTTTGCATCAGTTTAGATGTTGTTCGAGCAATGATTTGATTCTACAAAGTTCCAAAGTTTAACGTGTGTGAGACGCAAAGTGAATTGGATGTGATCGCATCTGTCATGTATTAATTACATCACTGTTTTATTCCATAATTTTTTTCGGTGACCGCCCTCTCATATTAATCAATCTCTGTCTTTGAGGAGAAACATGAATAATTTATTTATAGGAAGAACATTGCCATTTATAGTAGAGATAAAATCTCCAAATTAATAAATTCAAATGGCATGGAAAGTTACGGATGATGAATTTAAAAAAAAAAAAAATTTGGCAGATTTTCTTTTTAACCAAAAGGACGTGAAAAAAATGACTCCTGAGGCCATTTACGATGATGATGATAATGATAGATTTAGAGTGTCGCAAACTGCGACATTGTCGATTACTCGGGACAATTCCACCTTGACGTGATAAAATTTCTAACAGAGATAACTTGACTTCTCCCTGTCGTTTTTTTTTTTTCCGCGTTAGGCATTTGACTCTCTCGCGGCCTCTGCCGCCACGCGAGCAGCTTTTTGTCCTCGTGTCGACAAAACGTACGATATATCCTTGTGTCAATGTACATATGTGTTGGACCGTGCGGTGGCTATGAGCTCTCAACGTGGAATAGAACACCGGGGTGCCAGGTGTTTCGACGAGTTTATTTTCGTTTGTTCAGTTTAACTTGCTCCGGCGTAAGAGAACAGGCTCCACAAGATCCCGCGTATATTTTTAGTGGTACACACACGGCATGCGGTTTACCACCGCAACGTTTAGACACAGCCAGAAATAAAGTGTTTTTCGAATCCGAGTCATCTTATGGTGGCTTATACTCCGTGTGTTTCAAGTATCCTGCCATCAGATGGCTCGCGACGATACGCAATTTTTCCCGTAAAATACCTTCGACTTTTTTCTTTTCGTATATTATGTTAAAATCTCTGCCCACATATGGAGGATCAACCTAACCCAATTTTCAACGATAGTACGAACTTCAGAAATGTTTCTCGTCTATGACGGACTGAAAGTGTAATTGGAAAAAAAAAAACTCCGATCTTTGAATTTCAGAGAGTATGCGCCAATTGAAGCACTTGCCTATTTACATTTTTAATTCAAGCTCCAATTGTATAAGCCATTAAAAGCAATCAGCCGAAATTTCGCTACCGAAAAATCTTTTCACCGCACGACGAAATCCATGTACAGAACTTGTATTGATTCGTACACTATTATACCTACGTTAAAATTAGTCTCACGCCTATAATCGCAAATGAAAAATGATAATTTCGAGTGTGCGGATTGAAATATATGTATATCCAAATAGAAGGTCATCACGACGATGCCACGTGTGCGTGAAAACACCGATATTTGGCATGCCAGAAAGAAGATAAAATTTTATTCAATGTGTAGACCTTGCGACTACATATATGTCGCGTGTGTGCCGAGCTCCGATGTAATTCCCGATAAGAAGATCTATATGATTGAGGCATTGTAATTTGAGGGAAAAAAAGGTTTATGAAATTAAACGAAAAATTCGATGGCCATCACTGATAAGAGACAGTCGTTGCGGCCAACGAAAAATGAAAGGAACGAGTGACTGAGAAATGCTGAGGAAAAAAAAAAGTATGGGGCAGGTCGTCGACATTTTTCGTTTTCTGCTTTTCTTTCTGCATCTCACGAATCATTGACCGTTCACCGACACCCTTGCGAAACGTTGAAGCTTTCGTCGATAAGCAACCCCCCCGGGAAAAATACGTTGTAGATTTTTTAAAAATTTTCAACAGATTTTCTTCTCCTAACGCGAGTGAACATATTTCTGCCCATTCACAGATTGAACTCATCGTTTTTTCTGGAAAACGAAAAAATAACTGCTCGTGGAAAGAGCAGTAAAGAATGATAAGATTTTTCGTTTCTATATCGTTTCAAACAGAGCGCTGCCTAAATTTTACAATCCGCAATTGTTTGTCGAGCAGCTGTGGGTATTTTCTGAGCAAGACTAATCCATTCTTTTTTTTTTTACAATTATTATGGTTATTGTTGAAAGGAATTGAAGAAGAAAAATAAAACCAAAGATTATTTAGTGTGTAAACACAATGTCTAAAAATCGATCGTATAATGGAGTTAGAAATATATTTTATGAGCCACACTTCCGGCCATTATACATCGTATCCACATAGTGTCGGTGGGGTGAGGTCGTAGAGATTTAACGATTTACTGATTGCTATCACATATCTACTCACGCACATTCATACGCGCGCGCGCACACACACACACACACACACACACACACACACACACACACACACACACACACACACACACGCACACACACACACACGCACACGCACACACACATATATATATATATTTATTTATTTATATAAATAATTATTTATGCACTTCAAGAAGCGTTCGTATAATGTTCACGAATCGTTTATCTGATATGAGCATGTAAATATATCTCTCATTATTGGAATATTTCAGGATTGATCTAAAAAAGTTTCGATCGGATGAAGTAAAATGGTTTTTGGTTAAATAATCATCGACAACTCTTATTTTGCTCAAGTGAATGTAAAAAAACTTTATGCGAAATTTGTCAACTAGCCAGTAAAATTTCCGTTAGAAGTTGGGACAACGTGTGCGAATTTATACAAGTAAAATATCTTAAGTGTGATTATTGGATCATTTGTTATTTCGCAATATCCAAAATATTGGCCAAAGTGCAATAAACCATTTTTTTTTCCCTCCAATATTGTATTCATGCTTGCGTGAAAATTTACATAATTTTTATGAAATATACCTTGCGTCCTTTCATCTTCAACTTGAAAAAAAAAAAAAAAATGAAAAAATAAAAAATAAGACGAGTCACGTGAATGGCACGCGATGTTCACGTCAGATACTTGTGGGAAGTCAAGACGCACGTGTTATACATATATTCACGAATACTCAAGTGCCTCGTGTCGTTTGGCGGTGTAGATGTCTAGCATGATCAGATCATTCGACGGTGCTCCAATGAGACTCTTGGCATGTATATATATATATATATATATATATGTGTGTGTGTGTGTGTGTGTGTGTGTGTGCGCAAAAAGTTTTCAATCGGCGTGCGAGGATGCAAGACAGAGATGCAAGAAGAACAACTATACAGACCAAAGAAACTTCGTGTCTCCGCTTCTCTCATGTCTTTAATACAGAAAACACACCACACATACGCACCACACACACACACACACACACGCACGCACGCATTCATATAGAAACACGCAGGTAAGTTCGCAATAAATATTTGCCCCGTGTATCTATTTTCTTCGTTAAATCCCAAATATCATACGACCGGTTTTCTCTCTGTGTGTGTGTCTCTCTCTCTCTCTCTCTGTCTATTTCTCGACTTCGCGAAAATCAACGAAAAAAAAAGAAATTTTAACCTCTGAGCATACCACGTGCCTAGAAAAATTAATTTTGCTTGATTGAATCGAATGTTATTATTGTTTAAAAAAAAAAAAAAAAAAAAAAATTAACACCTCCATCATTTTGACAACTCTCGATAATTTATTGCATTCTTTGTCGTCTTCAGGCTCGTTATACATTATCTACTTCTCCATTCATTACTTGTCGAGATAAATATTACCGATGTTTTCTTTAATAGTAAATACCGTTGCGCTCTATTTTGCCAGTTCGTGCTGCAAGAATTATAGCTCATTGGTCATGTTTACTTGGAAGTATATGCATCTTATAAATGTGTATATATACTATATTCGTTAAGATTACATGCAGGAATGGAATGGTCAGTACGGAGCGTGATGATTTTTGGGGCCAATAACATTTTTTGAGGTACAGTAGGACCCCTTGAGAATAATGAGCTCAGGACCAGCGACGTATAGTTTCGTTTGCCCGATTTATCCCACTATTTATGGCCAGTGGAGGAGCCGCCTAAGTGCCTCCTCCATTTTTTTCTGCAATCTTCTACAGAATTGATTTTGCTTTTTGGAAAAGGTTCAGGGGTGTCGCTTGAGTGTAAATTTGAGTTGACGGGATACGGGGGCAGGGAGGGTCGAGCTTCAGCCACCATCTTGGAAAATACGTTTTATCAAATATATCTCGTGAAGCGTGCATCGTACGACAAAAATAGTAGAAAATTCTTTTGTAGATAATAAAATTCTCTAAAACTTTTATTCAATGCTTTTTCCTGTATAGTGCGTGGTTTTCGATTTATAGCGCGGCAAACTTTTCCAAATATGGTTATTGCTAAATATATATTTAACGGTTGATGTAACGGTAAAAATGGCGATGTTTGGAAAATCATGCATTATAAAGGAAAAAGGTTCTATGATAAAAGTTATGGAGAATTTTATTGTCTGCAAAAAAGGTATCTACAACTTATATTTTACGGTGCACGGTTCACGAGATATTTGATAAAACGTGTTTTCAAATATGACGGCTGAAGCTCGAACTCCCGTGTCCCGCCAACTTGAATTTACACTCAGGGGACACCCCTGAACCTTCTCCGAAATTAAAATCAATTCTGTAGATTATGAACTTACTTTTTTGGCTAGAATGACCGGACTATACGTTATAAGCATCATTATAAAGTTCGAAATTATTTTCAACATTTTGTAAAGCTGTACTTTTGTTCAAAGTCAACCATGCGAAAATTACTCGACTGTCGTAAATTTAGTCCAACATACCTGGATCGTGCATTTTCGTCAAACGTATGAATTATCACATATTATACGTGCATAGAAAATTGCGGATCGCGAGGGCATTGAATTGAAAATTGTTTGTTAGATCTTGTTGAGCGCGCGCAACGCACGCGTGTCCATTACATATAGCTACAATTAAATCGGCTGTAGACCTCCTCGTGTCGGGGCTCCATGTTCGGTGCAATTAAGGATAATTTAAAAGTTCATATCCCGCGAGCTCACCGACACTTTTCATGCAATGTAATTAATCTTCGAATAATCACGATTACGCAAGGCCATGTGCAGTTCGCTTGGCGTGATTCGAACCGATAAATGAATCTCACGGATATTCTTTGAGTAAAATAATAATAGCAATGATAATAAATGTAATAGTAAGATTAATGATAATAATAATAATAATAATAGGGCAGGTACAATTTTACGTGTATTTACAAGACACGTGAATGTAGCACATATATACTATATCGATTCGTAGTAAATGACAGTCATTATAGTTTACGATAAATTAACCTAATGTGCGATCAAGATTAACGCCACGCTACACATCCTGTTGACGAGAATACAAGACCGATCGAATATCGTGGTTGAAAAATCTTTTGGTATCCGGCACCGTTTCATTTTTTTTTTTTTTTTTCTTACTTTCATTTTCAGATTTGAGCAAGCTTTTGAAGAATTATTCAAACAATAATCGTGAGCAAGAACATTTTTAACAAATAACCGACTTGGTTATCGAGTTGAAATCATTTTATTTAAAAAAATGTGAATAAAATCTGAGAAAGTCAGTAATGGAATCGATGGAATTGACATGGAAAGCTTTTTATGTGGTATCAGGTTATGAGTGTTTCATTTCCATAATATACGTGACTTCAGTATAGAGCTTTTATCAAAGTGTAGTGGTTGCTCTCGCACTAACACCACCTATAATTTTTGCACTCCACATTACTATATCACCTATCTCTGACTAAAGTTCACTCGCTGCATTTTACCGATGCACAAATTCGGCCACAAATCTTTACATCGTTATCACATATATGATATTCAAATATCTGAGTACTTCGCTGTCTGCATGATTTTCAACTGAAAATCAATGAAAATTAATGTATTCTCGTCGAAATTTGACGTAGAATTAATGAAATTTTCAAAAAAAATGAAAATTAATTAAACAAACTTGAAGAAACGAAACTGCGAATCGTAATTGGCTTGAAAGCCGTTTGAAAGAAAGGCAAATTATATTTATCCATTGAAAATAGGGACTAATTAGAGTCCCAAGTAATTTGAAAACGTCGCAATTTGCAACGAACACACTTACCCCCATAACGAAACACCTTATCAACGGAGAAAAATGGAATAACAGAGATAAAATTATTGACGAGTTACAGCAGCAAATTGTGATAATTTTCTCGCATATTTCGTCAGAAATTCGAACGTATGTCATCGCTCTTGTCCACGATAAATAATAATGAATCGATTGTTTTTTTTTTTTTTCCTTTAGTCGTCTGATAACGCTCAAATATAATCCTGAGCTTTCGATTATCCGCGGACGAAGCCTCGGGCGGTGAGTCTATAGTTCATTACACCTGTCAAGATGAGAGAAAGGAATATTTTTGTTTTGTTTCAACGGTTAATGTTATAGCAATGTTCATCGTTCGAACGCATTTTTGACTATCTTCGATCATCATCGGATCACATGTAACTACATGGTCTGGTTGATCGAAAACGAGGACACGCTCTTTATAAGCTCGTAAAATCGTAAATTTAACGATACACCCGAGCTGACGATTCCTTTTTTCGTCCACATAATATATAATTATTCCCATTTCTCTGCGCGTTTTAATCGTCGCTCATTTGGTGCAATCAATATGGGTTCGCATGCGCAATATCATCGGAGGCCTATTTGATTTGATTCTATAAATAGAACGGATAGAGAAGAAAAAAATAATAGTTATTAAAAAAAAAAATCTGTGTGGGTGTATATCTATGTTGTCAAGCGCTCTACCGCCTCTCGCTACACCGTCGGTGTTTTCATATATATATATATATACGACTGACCTTTGATACTTTGCACATTTTATGCTATTTGACGAATCACGTGGGATGTAAAATAATGGTTAGATAAGCAAAAGAAGGCGCGAGAGGATCGAATCTGGCCGATCCCCTCGTTCCCACAAACACACATGGGCACACGCACAGACATACATACTTTCTCGTTGCAATCGTATACGTCATACATATGCTCTTTGTGTATGTGTGTGTGTGTGTAATTTTTCTTTTCATTCGAATTAAAAGAAATTGAAAATAAAAGTGTAATAAAAATGCTCGTCTGGTTTACTCCGCTTGTACGTAGTATATACACATATAAGGACAAAAATATTCTCCTCATTTATTATCTGTTATAGATATATCAATTTATTCCTCCATCTTTCGCTATTGCCCAGAGTTCAACACGAGTTGTTTGGCGCACGCTTGAAATTTTATCATTCAACGACGCTGGCGTCGACGCGGCTGCGTGTCGTGCCTTGGCGAATTTTTCGAGCTAGATAGATAAAGACCGCGCGGTCCATCGCGGCCGATAGCGCTGATAAATATATAACAAATATGCTGGACATCAGAAATGAGAAAACGAGCGTGCTTGACCCATCCAATGAAATAAATATATACGCGATTCATTAGAATAGCCAGCGCACTAAAAATTGACCTTTTTTATTTTCTGATCGAGGCCCCGCGAATTTTAAAAATATTTGATTTAATTGATGAATTTCTTGAAAATGAAAAATGCATATGTGAGTTTTATTGGTGTATTGGTTTATTTTTGTTTTTACGATCGTAATAAGATAGAAAAGAAAAAAAAACATTTAAGCTGGCTGCTCGTAACGGATTGGATCGTATATACTTGTGTGAATAAGTGTTACAATTTGATATTTGGCATAATGTAGATCGAGAACTTCGAGTCGAGAAAAAGAGACTTTTTTTTTTTAATTAATCTTGTCCGTCGACCAGTTTTGTTATTACGAGCTTCGATCATTTTATTTGCGATTTTCGATCTTGAATCCAATGAAGCAGCTGAACATACGAGAATCGTTCAGGTACGTAGGGCAGTTGAAGCGAGATCTCTAGATGTGGGTAAGCACCGATGAACGATCGTCAAATAAAGCCCGCATTGTAATTGGAAATAAATTAAATAACATACGAGAACGCTTCACGCAATGGAGGAAGACAAAATGAATTTTTTTTTCTCCGAATCCTTTGCTCCTTACACATGATCCAGACAATTTTCTATGGCTTCGTTCGTCCTCTTTGAATTTCGTTCTCGCACTTTTATCGGTTTCATTAATTGATAACAAAAAAATGACGAGCAAAATAATTTGTTTTCGCGTGGTATCTTCCAATTGCGTACTCTGCTGCGTTTTACGTCATCTTGGACGTCATAATCGAAAATGGCTGGCACCAGTGTCGAGGAGGCCCCAATTGAGTATAAAGCGTATTTTTTATGTGAAATAAACAAAAAAAGGGGGAGAGGGGATTCGTTGCTCAGGGGTCAAGTGTGAAAATAAATAAGAGAGAGAGAGAGAGAGAGAGCGAGAGAGAGAGAGAGAGAGAGAGAGAGAGAGAGATGGGTAAAGAATCTGCGCAGGTGAACATATTTTTGATCTAAATTTGGATCATTGCCCAACGATTGTCTTCAAGAGCATTCACATGAATGAATGGTTAGGAGCTCGAAACCTTTTGTTTTCGTATTGATTAATAAAACGGAATGTCACTGTAAATGTACTATGAATCGTTCTCAGAGGGAAGGATCAATATCGATAAATTAACGCGACGTTTTTTTTTTTTTTTCTTATTCGGGATCTCATGACATCGAGATCAAGGTAGAGTTCGTATAATTTCCATTCTCTTTTTCTCATATGCAATCATAGAATATGAAAATATAAGGAATTTTTAATATAAAATATAAAATATTTTTGCGATTTTTCTATTTTGCGATAAAGAATTCGTGGATTATTATTTCTTTACCTCAAGATTTTACGAACATCATTTTTGCTCGTCGTGTAAAAAATAGATTTTTTTTTTCTAACGAAAACCGCGTGCAGCAAATTTTTTTTCGTACTTTTTTTAAAGAAAATTATAATATCCCCAATCATTCGCGGCTACTGACCTCGGTTTCGCTGAAACACGAGGAGAAACGGCAATCTCTCGTTGACGAAGAAAATATTTGTCGAGAAAAGAATCTCCCAATTTCATCAGCCAACGACAGTGTTTACGTGTTTGTGAGAAACGATCTCGCTTCGCAGTTGCGGTAAAAATACATTTGCGCTTTCTAAAGTTTTGTTCTTGAATCAACCGAAAGATCATCAGCAAGCTGTACGATCGTTGATCCATTGAATATATTATGTTACCGTATTAATAAAACGTTCGACCCTGCATCTCGAATAATTTTATTCCTCGCCCCGAGCATATTCTCACGTCATTCTTGCGGGCAATTATAGTTTTGCGTTAAAACATTTTCTCGTTCGAATTATAATTAAAAATATGCGAAAATCATTTTTGAGATTTGTCGAAAACTTTTATACTATCCACGATCACGATAGAATCAAGAAAATTATGCATCAAAGCTCGAAAAATGTTTTCAAATTAAATAATAAGAAAAATAAATTTATATGTCCAATTAAATCTACCGCGACTGCTTTCAATTGAGAATCGAACAAAATATTCCAATGTAAAGTTGTAAAATTTTTTGAAAAACTTGAAATTTCGTAAAATCTATGGGGGGAGACTGTTGGAATTCGTGCAAAAATAATCGAGTAATATAAGAATGTATTTGATATAAAACACTATGATTAATGTGTATAGATCGACGAAAAAATAATGCGTGAGGTCTACTAAGAACGGTTTATAAAATCGTTTACAAAGTATATAAAATATACAAACGATAAAAGAAATAAGAGATCGAGACACGCAGGGCCTTTTTGTTCTTTGAGTATACGTGACTCTTTTTGCCACTCCGTTGTTAGTCCTTCGACAACTCTCAATCAGTAAAGACGTCGGAATAATAAAAAGGAATAATTGCTCTGCTTTAACTCTGCGTATTATTTCATTACCTGTATACCATAATCCAATAGAGACATTTTTGAAAAATTTTCAATTCCCATAACAATTTTGACGTATCACTGCTTCGGTATACTAAAAATTTCCTCCCCACACACATCCGGAAATTTAAAAAAAAAATTGAGTTTCCGGCTATTTTACAATATTTTGAACAATCTGAAATGAAAATCTGCATTTCTTTTAATGCTCGAAAAGAGCTTTCCTGTAGATAGCAAAATTTTCACGATTAAACCTTGAAAAAAAATCTCCAAATCGACTGGAATAGTCTTACTAATTAAAGCGTGGAAAAAAAAGAAGCAACAAGGTCTACGCAGAGACCTCGAAACAAGAAAAGTTTTCCAAATACAAACTTTGAGTTCAGTGAACATTTTGCGTCAGCAAAGAGTTCGCGAGTGTGCATATATATATACACAATGTGCCCGAATCGCGCTATCAATGCTCGCGACACGCTTAACCTTAAAAAAAAAAAAAAAGAAGAAAAAAAAAGCTGCGTAGTAGACATCGCTACGTGCGGGATATATATAGTAATTTCGCTCTATAACGATGTATGTTGGCATAGCAGAGTACACACACAGTGGATATTCAGCTGTTAAAAATGCGCGAGATGTCGCGACTTCGTGATACAAGGCAAACGTCCCTATCAGTATATACACTGTCTATGTAAAGAAGCAAAGTTTCGTAAGGCTTGAACCGTTTTCGTAGATTGGATCAATTTTCCCTTGACAAAAACATCTATTTTTACACTGTCTACTCTTGTACATAAAAATAAGCGTTACATGATTAATAATAAGCCACGTGTTTGTTCAAGAGCGAACAAGATATACGATTTATGGAATTTTTTATTTTTCGATCCTGAACTTTATATCGCGGACAATGCCTACGAAAATAATTTTAGAATCATATCTCAGGTATACTTCATGGCTGTTGTTTTCAAAACAAAAAAAAATTAATTTTTCGTACGAAATTGTAAATATTCTGTACAGTGTAAATACAATAAGATTGTTGATTTTTTTTTCGATTCTCAAGCCATCTAGAAAATTGGAAAAATTAAATTCGAAAAAAATGTACGCTGACGGAAATGAGATCGCGCTGGCAATTTTGCCTCCTATAATTGATACCTTAGACCGATGCGTTGGATGTGACGATTGCAAACTCCGAAAATACATTTCGTTGAACTTGCAGAGAATGAAAATTTTCAGCTATAAATAAAAAAAATCAAACACCCCGATGTTTAAATATATTTATGTGCATATTATCTTTATGTGTTTCCTTTATCTCGTCCATGTTATAGATAAATCGCGACTTTTCTGGCTCGTGATAATGTCGGTAGAGGGCAACGAGAAAAATACAAGATAGACGGGGGTTGCGCGTATTTTTTGCTTTGTTTTTTTTCCTGCATTTTTTATAAATAAATAACAATTGCCAGTCGTCGTTTATTCTCGAATCTCATTCATTCGCAATTCGCAAGGATTTTCGCGGTGGAGGCGATTATTTTTTATTTTCTTTTCAACACGCTCTCACAGGCAAATCTATCGCTCTCATATGGTGAAACTAGTGACGCGTTCGCACTAAAGCTAACACGGGATAAATCGTAACACCGAAAAGCACTCGTCCCAACGAGTTATAACCAACTTTTCACCATGCGATCGTGAAAAAAAAAAAAAAAAATAGTAACGTGTTCTCATCCGTTAAATCGTCGTAAATTTACTTCATGTATACATATCAAGGTGGTTCTTTTGAGCACAGATCTAAATTAGATAGGCTGTTAAATGTAGATGATGAAAGGGAAAATTTGAGTTCCTAGGGGATGCCTGCAAAGTTTCAGATTCTTTTCCAGTCTGGCTTCGGAAATAGAAGCCGGTAAACACGTTGTCAATTTTATATTGCAAGTATACGCTTCAAAGCGACAAACGAAGCTATAGCAGAGCGTTTATACTATTCTAAAATTCTAATACTTAAAAACTAGATTAGCGAACGAAACTTTGCTGAATCGATGCAATAAATATTTTTGAAGATTCTGATGAAAAGTCAAATTTATTTACCGTACCGTATAATTTAAAAAAAATCAATTTTTGCTAGCCCCGCGAGAGGACCAAAACTCTCTCTCGTTCCATGCGTCACCGCTCAACGCGCTTTGCCATGCAAGAACCACCTTAATGAATTTTTCTCTGCTCATATCCAATGAAAATGATCGATAAATATATGAATTTTATTGCCAATAAATTACCCTAATTAACGATCACAATTATTTCAACTGCATTTCTCATTGCACATGATTCACCTCTCTCTCTCTCTCTCTCTCTCTCTCTCTCTCTCTCTCTCTCTCTCTCTCTGTTTCCTTGAACGAGGACAAGATGGTAAAAACTCTCTTGACCGATGGCGAGAGTGTACTCAACGGTTATCTCTTCCAGCCGAAGCAAACATATCAATTGTGATAACGCTGGGAAATAGGGGTGATTTCGTTTTCCTGCCAACAATTTTCAATTTTTATTTCCTCTTTAAGTTTGCAAAAAACTATCATTATCCGCTCGAAATAACCAATCTGTGCATGTTTTTTTTTCCTCTCACCCCTACAGGATTATTTTGGTCTCGCGCATATAGCGAGCATATAATTTTATTACGCGCGAAAAAAGGACCCTCATTTCTGCTTGCAGACAGTATTCCCATATTATCTTTGTCCCTTCGAGGCATTCATTTATTTTCACAATAAATTCAGGTCACCGCGCTTTTTTTTCTCTCCTCGTGCACGAGATAACGCTCGTATTTATCCGCATAAATACGGAAATGAAAATAAAAATAAAATAAAATAACACACATGTGTATCTTGCGAATACACGTATGATACATCGCGTCCGCTAGATTGGAGGCGTGGGTGTAAGCCCGGAAATAATAGAGTTGTTCGAAGTGAATGTAGGAGAAGCGCAACCCGGAATTGTTAGCGCGATTTTTGCTAGGTAAACAGAGTCATTGGGAGCAAAAACACACATGGAAAATACACATGTGTTAACTGCCCCGAGGCAGGAAGCTGTAACACACTTTGCACTTCCGGTCTATGATTCCCAATGATTATCATAGATATATTTACGGGCAAGCTCCGTTCATTTATGTTACAGTATCGCTAAACGAAGGATTTATCGTTCCACGACCGAGCGAGAGGCGAGAGCTCCGATCTATATGTTTCTCGCTGCGATATAAAAATGTACCATTTATACATCATTTTCGCGCTCACGCTCGCCGTAATTTCGTTTTACATGCTTGACTACAAATTCGAATGGCATTGGAAATTTATTTAACGTTCCTGTCATGTTATATGTATGGAATTTTTTTTTTTTTTCATTAAAGATGTTCAATCGTTCGTTATAAATTTAAGAATTTGGTAATTAAAAAAAAATTCAATGATAGAGATGCATGTTTATCTCTTCCTGATCTTCATGGTAAGATCAAATATTGCGATTTTCGAAAGAGGATTGATATTTGAATGCATGGCGCAAGGGGAATTTTTCAAATTCAATAAAAGGACTATAGCAAAAAAATCCAAACGTGTTCTATTTTTCTCAGAGTTTCGTATGCAAAATCAATGACAGGATTCTGAAAACGATATTTCGATTGATCGATCTGTTATCCGGTATCTCCCGACTTTATAAAATTATAGCCACATGCACAAGAGTGTGCACACACCGAAAACGAAGCCAAAATACTTGTGTATCGCTTTTGCACGTGGCAACATTATTATGCATGTAAATCTCGTCAAGCTCATCGTCTCGAAGCTCCGCACTAAAAGCTATGTAGTAAAAGCATTCTTATATGATGAATTCAGATTTTATTTTTACATTCATATATATATACGAGCTCCCGATCTCTGGAAAGCACAGCCTTCAACCGCATTGATATTTTGGCACTGAGTCCAGAAGCCTCGCAAAAGCATCTCGCGAAAAAAAAGCACGAGGAATCTCTATCTATATGCTGCTGCCACGCGTCTCATCCTTCGAACGATAAACAACCTTTTCGATATATATATAGCATGTGTATACAACGTCACGCGTTTCTTGACTCTTCGGCGCCACTTTCCTCTAATAAAAGCATCGAACGCGTCGGTATAAGTAAATTTTCGCGGCGAGAAAGATAGATCGATAATTCCAACGACGTTGAAGGGCTTTACCGCGTAGGGCGAAGAAGAGGAAAAAATCATCGTGACAACTACGGTGGGTATATTGGAAACTTCCTCCTAGGTATTTTTCTTGTTACATCATAAATCTCAACGGAATTTTCTCATCCACCTTATTGCTTAAGCAAACTCGTAGCTGATGAGCTACGCGACACACCGTGTACTGTTAAGTATAAGAGCGTAATAAAGAAACACTCCGGGGTAAGAATATGCATATAATGATGAAAAGGAATATGTAATGTCCATCGTTGCTTTAATAATGACATTTTCGTGGCTGTATTTTTCTTATCTAAAACGATGACTGACAAGGCTAAAGAAAATCTATAACCGCGTTCAGAGCGAAATGGGGAAAATTATTGATCGGAAGCGAACGCACGTCGAAAGCCCCGAACTGAACGAAAAAAAAAAAAAAAAAAAGTAAAATGAACGACGGAAACCCGTTGCTGTGTGTGTGTGAGTAAAAATATTCGTGCCGATCTATAGATTGCGAATAAACATTTATTTTGAGACTCTCTTACGTGTGGGTTTTGGGGAATGCGCCAGAGAGTCTTTTATACGGTTTAATAGTGGGCGAATTTATACTCGAATATATGCGTGCGCGTATCTGTTCTCGTTGTGTATGAAACTTTTAATGGTAAGTCCGAGGAAAGAGTAGCGAAATTTGTGGAATGACGAAAGCACCCTAAAGCACGATATGGGGTCAGGAGACGAGAAGGGGGCACGATTGAGTATTATATGCGTCGTATTCCGTGATCGCCTCGAAATTCTTATACGGATATATCGGCTATTCGAGAATTTGGCACGCGACAATATAGATACACGATTCCACCGGATATTTCACCGAAAGTATATACGGATATCAAGAAGAAACATCAAGCGCCGAATCGTTTACTCGACGGCACACGACGAGTGAAATTTTACGACCATTAGGAGTTTATTTATCGTTTTAGAATCCGCATTCTCGTAACGAGCCAGCGGCAAAGCTTCTGACGGACCGTTGAGGCAATAAATTGTATGGTTTGCTTGGAAAACTAAAGTGTACAGTTAAGACCACGAGAAGAGAGAGAGAGAGAGAGAGAGAGAGAGAGAGAGAGAGAGAGAGAGAGAGAGAGAAAGAAAGAGAGAGAGAAAATATGAAATTTTATTCGGTTTAAACAAATATTAAGGAGGTTCTTAACATATTAGTCCCCGCACCGCCTGTTTTTTCCAGTGATTAATAACAGGCTGAACCTCCGTGAGTAGGTTCGGTTCGACGAGACGCCCAAGTTTTCCCTCTGTGAAAATTCTCGATAGAGGTGGCTAATGAAGTGCGCAAGTGTGAAACATGTCAATTCGGTGGGGTGTCGAAATTGTCGCACTAACGGTAAGTTTTTTTTAATTTAAATGTTAAGATAATTGGATAATACAGTCGGAAAAACAATTGTCCTACTCAATGAATGGTTTGACTAAAGCGTCCTTCACTTCGAGTATGTGCAAATAACGAGGTCATAAAAATTATTAATAACTACACGGAAAAAAATTTTCTGTGAATTCTAGTCATGTTTCCATCATGTTTTACAGTTTTGTTAATAGAGAATGCCTCTCGGGAGGAAAACTTCGGAAATTCTTTAGAATTTGAAATAAAAAGGACCAAGTGATAGAATGAATTTTTACAGTTTAAAAGTGTAAATAGAGTTTACCACTGTGACAAACTGTACAAATTGTGAAATCAATTATAATATAAAATAGCGCATCTTTTTGGGTTTAATGTTTGAGAAATTGCAAAGTGAACTGTAAAAAATAAAAGTTTAGAAGATTTTGAAAAGCGCGGGTCGAATTAGCATAATAAATGTAGTTTATTATCTATCAATTAGCAATTAAATCGATGAAAGAATTTAAAACTGCTGTTCCATTATCTTTGAAAATACTATGAATTTTGCAAAAAAAAAAAAATCGTCATTGACCGGGATTTGAACCCGCGGTCCTCCGCAGTAAACGAATTCAACACTTTCGATCCTTAAATAATCATAAAAAAAAAAAATTAAAGATTTGGAGATTTTTTTTTTACGAGTGTTTCTGGCTTGGTGGTCCGGACTTTTTTCCGTCGAAATTAATTTTGAGCCTACCTAAGATTTTACCTGAGACCTACCTAACGACCTACCTAACGACCGACACTATACCACTACGCTATTGATTTTATGAACGCTTATTGATCCTTATGAATTTCTTGTTTGCGTCGTATTTTCCATACACATTTTAAAACTGTAATTTTTCCATTATTTCACAGTTGAATTCGACGAAAGCGTGCTACAATTTTTCTTTATTTCAATTTCTGTTTTTCATAGAGAATTTAGTATTTTTTGTTATGTCTTACATTCGTAAAAATACTCTCTCTATACAGTTCATTTTAATGCGTCAGTTTTTAAATTTTTCTTGTACAAATCTATTGGTTTTTCATTTTATCTATAGCAAAATTCATTGCGAGCATTTTCAATTTTTACAGTGTCACTTTTTTGAAGTGGAAACAGTTGTTTTTACAGTTTAAACCAACAAATATGGTTATACAGATAGTACAGAAGTATATTCCGCACATTACTTTTTGATCAAAACACTGTAAAGAGATTAATTTACTGTGTTAAACTGCATTTTTTCTCTTCATCGTTGTATTTTTTAAATTTCAGTTATTATTTTTTGAAATGTCTTTTTTTCCGTGTAGCTGATTTTTTTTATGCATCTCAGTAAATATTTGTATAATGAAATGGCCACATATAGTCCTACAAATTTAGTGGTACGTTTTCCCAGTCCTACGCTTGGAAGCTGTTGATACCACGGTAACACTTTACTCATTAATAACCGTAGGACAAAGATAACGCATTTGCCCAAATCAAACAGTGTCCTACCAAAAAATGGGCATGTATATTGCTAGTCCTACAAGAATACTGAAAATAACATTATTTCGTAGTTTAACTTAAATTAAAATGATATAATTAATATCTTTATATTAATAAACTTATTATATACTTGGGTGCGGCAAGGGGAACGTATAGCGCGGCGCGGGTGACGTGCGAGGCAGGTTGCGTTCGGCATTTGTTTCACCAAATACGTTTTCATTTTATTAATTTGCCATTATACTCACGCTCAATTCTGTTTACAAGTATATTTCACGATCGGCACGGTGAAAAACTTTCTTTATGGGCAAATTATATCTATGAAGGTCCAATCTATCGTTTAAGCGGTTCTTCGGGGAAATGTTACCGATTTTTCACTCCTAAAATAATCTCCAATCATAGCTTCGAATACTTCTCCCCTAAGAGCCCACGTATAAGCGGCATATTTATTTTTTTTTGTCCTCAACTACGTGGTAAAAAAATCGGAAATAATTACGGTGTATTCCTAGTACCAGCACAAACCTCCCATCAAATTTTAGAATCATTCTTACCGTTTTTCTCTGGGTTAAGAACCTCCTCGAATGAATAAAACGAAGTTGTTCTCCGTTGAATGAAATTTATTCGGAATACTTAAATAAATATCTAAATTATTTCTTCTCTGACTTGACATTTTGTTTTCCAAGTTACGATTTATATTTCGATATTACGATTGTTTGAGTTTGTAACTGATGCTTCGGTTCTCGAATTCCCATTTTCCAGCTTTCGATGTAACTGGTTTGATTCACTAATATATGCAATAAATCGATCCGACATAATCGTCGATATATTCATCCCCGAGTAAATTAATCGTCGCATTGGCGATATCGGTGTATGTGTGAGTGTGCGTGCATGTGTGCAGTCCTTATCGGACATAGCCACGACGACGAAGACACATATATATATATACTCGTTATAAACAATCATTCTAGCGGTGAACCGCGCGCGATCAATTTTTGTGTGTATGTGTTTCTCTCTGCAATGTTTCCTCAATCTCATCGTCCTAAGCTTTCCTCTCTCGTTCCTGTATTCGTAGCGCAAAAAATTGCCATTATCAAATCCTAATGCAAGTGGGTCACCCCTAGCGATACGATGAATTTTTTTTCTCAAGCTAAAATCCATTTACCTTTTCCAAAGCTGGAAAACACAAACCGGATGAACTAATTTGAAAATAAATATTCGTCGACGCGTTATTCTTCTAAAATCTTTTTGATAATTCTAAAAAAAACACTTTTTTTTCTACGCCGTCCCATGTTTTTTTAGAAACTTGCACCGATGGTGAAAAGCAACAACGAAAACTTAAATTTTGAATTTTCATTAGTATATTATTATTAATCTGTCGCAAATGAAAATTCACCGCACGTCGACACGTTTCACATGTATGACGCTGCGAATAGCGGCGAGATACTGAAGAAGAAATAAAAGAGAAGGAAAAAGAACCCAGAGAGGCCAGCATAAGAAAGAAAAAGAACAGCAGAATGTGAAGTCGTGATGGCTTTACTAAAGCCAGGCGTTTCCGCGCTCGATAATCAACCCGAGAGAGTTAAGCTCACGTGGTGTGTCGATCCACCACACAATCTACTGTGGGTGAAAAAAAAAAATCAACCACCCATCTGCTTCGGGGTTCTGTCAATAGATAAGTAACTTCGACGCATTTCCGATTTTTGCGCTGTGATAATAAAAAAACAAAAATTGCCACAAGTTTTGATATTTATACGTACGCAGTGCTCCTCCCGTAAGTTTGCTCTCTTCAACTTTTCTTTACCGTTGTTTTGTATACGTCACTGAAATACTTTTATTTCAGTGGTATGCGTATACATAACTAGTCTGTATGGCTTTGATCTGCTTATATCAAAATATTTTCCCAGTAATGTCATGTGTTAATAATAACAATAATAATAATAATAATAATAATAATAATAAAGTAATGAGCATAAAAAAGGCTGTAAAAAAAAAGTGATATATCATAAGATTATATGATTAGGTATTACGTAAAAAATGTTTTTTTTTTTTACCAACGTATCACATAATTCTTGTTCGTTTTTTCTTTCGCAATAAATATGAATAAAACTTTGATGTGTGAAAAAATTTCGGGAGGTTATGTTGGACATGTCACAAGCTCCGCGTGTCTCTCTTCCCCTTCTCCAGTTAATCGAGAACGACAAAGAGAGAGAGAGAGATATATATCTTTACTCTGCGCCTCCTAAGCAAGAGTGGGGCACCTCCGTAACATTGCGCCCGAGCCCCCAACGCGTAAAGTTAAAGGGGCAGCACTGTATTTACAAGTTAACATCCTGACAGAAAAAAAAAGAACGATGAACGGACCAATAGTTACGATTTAGCTGGAATTCTCTAGAACCATCGAATTCCCATCAATTGTCAAAAACAAATAATTTTCCCCCGATAATTTTTGTCAATATATAGTGGTCAAAATTTTTTTCCGATACTCGCTAATTTCTCGCAATAATTCTCTCAGCAGTATTCTGAACAGTTTTCTCTGTGTTTTTGTAATTGTTAAATTTCGTAAGCGTAGAAAAGTTTAATGCATATGTTTGAGCTTGCAATGGGCCATTGTTCAAGTCCGAGACTCTTTATTTCGTAATAGCGAAATGATTTTTTGAATTATAAATAGCACTCGCTATTTGGCAACCACTGTTGTTTACCGAGAGAGCTGCCATATACGGCTAGCCACGTTTTATAAATCTACGTGTTGGTGTGCACGTATAATGTATATATATATATAAATATATTACATGTATATACGTGTGTGTGCGTGTGCTTTAAGCTTCCAACATCGCGAACTCTCACGCTCAAACATCATCGCGCTATTAAATGCTTCATGCCTTATAAACTCTACGTCGAGTGTGTGTGTTAAAATTACACATATCTATGTATATATATAAATTCACTTGAGTATGTATGTGTACACCCATGTAGGTATTACACTCTGGTATCACCTCTCTCCTGCCGATTCTCATTGTATATGCACTCGTGCCCGTCGACATGCATATTTTCATGCACATGCACATACATCATCGCAGATGAGTTTGCATGCGTTTTAGCAGCAAGATAATACGACAGACGAGGGAGTCTATATTGCTCTATATTCTGGTGTGTATGTACGTGTGTATGTGTGCCTATGTATTGCATTATTGCTATAAGGCTGTTGCATATGCGAATTTGCACATAATGCGACTGGACGAGTCTGAGAGTTTCAAGTGAACCTTTGAACGAGCTTTTGCTGCGGTTTCTCGTTGCTAGAAACGCGCCGTAGATTGAACGAGAGAGACTCTTTGCTACTGTTCTCGAGTAAACGATCATCCAACTCTATATCGGACTTCGGCGAGAGTATGTCGGACAAGAATTTTATAAAATAAAATGTATATTCCAAAAAGTATGGTGACTTATACTCATGAAAAGTTGGATGATACCTGATGCAGAGTGTAAGAAATTCTTATGGGGATGCAAAAGAAAAAACAAGCATAAATGCAGACTTACAAGCTATTTAAGAAGAAAAAAACCACTAAAACTCCCTGATGGTTGAAAACTTAAATCATATTGACAGATAAACTATATAGCTCTTGAAAACTTTTATATCTCTCTCTCTCTCTCTCTCTCTCTCTCTCTCTCTCTCTCTCTCTACTATTCAATGGTTAGAAAACTGCAAACGCGAGCCAGCCTCCACAATTCTATATAATACGATTCCTCCTCGCTGCGACACCGCACCCTATTGAATATGCATGTGAATTCCATCCTGTTTACGAGCGATATCTGGCACCGGACTCGCTTTTGCTATGCTCGCTCGCACTGAGATGAATACAGTACGTTTATTTTGTAATCCGTTAATGCGCGCGTGTGGCATCCAACGTCTCGTCGGCGACGTTATGCATATGATGTCTTAGCCAACGACGCTATTGTTGCTTTTATTTTTCGATAAAGAATCATCGGTCGCGACAATTATTCGAGAAGAAAGAAAAGTGCGCGGTAATACAAATGCACGTTTAGCATAAACGCTCTTGGATAATACCATGTGCTATATAGTCTTAAAAAATTGAAATAAAACAAATTATTTTTCATTCCAAACTGTGATCTTGTCAATTTTATTATGATCGAAAATCTGCGGGGGTAAAAAAATGGATTGTTCTCCGGTGATAAATTTTGGGCTGCATCAATGATTATCGATGAATAAAGTTCCGTTACGCGATATAATGATTGCACACGTGACTTTATTATTTATCGAGCATACATGTGCGTATACATATTTACATATATCTGTATTTATATACTCGATAAATTCAAGTCGCATATATCGCACGTTTCGAAGGTGCTGATTTCTTGTCATAAATTATGCATATATCGTGAGAGCGTGTGTGTGTGTGTGTGAGAGAGAGAGAGAGAGAGAGTGAAAGAAAAAAAGATTGGCGAGAAAGCGTATAGATAGATCGTGGCCCCCGCAGCTGTGTAAATAAATTGACCGAAAACGATTCAAAGATATGGTGTTTGTGGTCGCGAGAGTTCAATCGGGAATGTATTATCCATGTGTTTGCCAAGAGACATTAACCCAAATCACCGGGGCCGAGATGATGAGATACAGGAGAGCTTCGCGAGGACAGCTTCTCATCGTGGGGAAGAGTGAGAAAGATATATCGATGGACTAATGCCAAAGGGGCGTATCGGTAATGTATAAGCATAGCTTATACGCCCTTATGGAATTTAACCATCAATATTATAGAGAGATCAAGAGAGAGAGAGAGAGAGAGAGGGAAGCCGCGGGTGGAGCATTAACCATGCGAAAACAGCGAAGTGGACATTGAGCGATCGGTGTCCTCGTTGGCAAGGCGAGTTGCAGCCAATTGAAGCTCCGTACATATATAGGGAAGCTCCTGACACACGTCTACATAAACCTGCTATACGTAGTCAAAAACATTTGCATCGGGTCAAAACTTCTCGAAGGAATTTCACTCGAATAATTCCTTAGGAAATGCACTTTGTTACAGTCCCCAACCTTTCATACAGGACGAACAGACACGGCGTTGCTCGGCTTTGCGAGAACTAAAGCATTGCAGATGGGCCTCGATCAAGATGAATGGGAAAGGGAAACATTGAGAGAAGTTTCGTGTGCATAATTCACCTTTTGGATGTTTAAAGCAAGCATGCTAAAAATTCTATTCGAACAACGTAGCAAGAATGAAAACTGGGTAATAAAAATTTCAGGAAAATTGGTTGAATAATTAATATGTTTGCGGTTGAATAAAAAAAAAAAGTTTAAAAGTATCTATATGCGAAGTATGAAAAGAAGAAACATGAATGAAATGAGTTTTCGAAAATTAGTTTGAAAAAGGTGTAAATCGTGCACGGTCTGGGTAGAATTCAACACTGCGAACTGCTTCTGCCCTATATAACGAAGAAACATTTTCATTGAGCTCAAGAGTTCATGAAATTTGGACTTTTGGATAAGGATCAATCGGAGCGAATAATAATTCACGTTAGAAAAACAAAACCATTATTATTCCCGAAGGAATAAGTTATGGAATAAATAGGTCGCACCGCTGTCTGATCACTGGAGACCGTTACTACTTAAACACTTTTCAAAGGGTACGAAATATTTTGCTCCTTCGTTTAGCTCATCTCTCTCTCTCTCTCTTCCTTTTGCTCTCTACAATTAGGCTTCCCGGTGAGTTTTAGAAATTCAAACGAAAACTGCAACATAGTTAAATTCTGAAAATTTAATGTTTCAGAATATCGTGACACTTCCGTGACGATTTTAAATTTATAAGGAGAGTGAATCATGGAGTTCAGCGATGAGCGAAAAGTGTTTCTCGAAGTTACTCAAGGTGGTTAACGAACTTGGCTTTCTCGGAAAATCTTCTTGTAATATATATATTATATTATCGGTATACACGAGAGCATCGAGAGAAGAGAACACGGAACGATGACTAACGTTTCCCCTCGCAAAACTCGGGTGACCGATCGCAGCGTTTCGTTTAAGCACGTTTCTTCCGCGAATAACGCGCTTAAATAAACTCTAAAGGGATCCCCAGTCACGGACAGCCGCAGCGTCAGCGAGAATACATGCAAGTTCTAGAAGCGAGAAAATAATTTTCAACCGATCTCTCCCTCCAGCCCCTCTCTTCTCCGTTGCCTATTCGAGTTTCTTTCATAACTTGAAGGAAAAAAAAAATACATTTACCGTTCGAATAATACATTTTCATTGCGATAAAATTGAAGCACATCGACGCCTCAAAAAAAAAAAAAAAAATGTCGAGAATTTCAGAGAATTTTGGTAAAAGGGGTTATTGAGATAATTTCATAATATTATTTTCACTTGGTGAGAAGTAAATTTTGATACTCAACTTTCGAGTAAATTAGAGCTCTACTCCAGGACGGGACAACTAAATTATCCATTGATTCGCAATCGACGATCAATTGACTTGAAAATAAGCTGCTCATGGTGTATCGAATCTCGGTGTCTGATAGTCAACTAGAATTGTCTTTCAAGCTCCATTGGATTACTTGGCAGATATCATTGCTTTCGGTAATAAACAATTTTTGCACTAAAAAATAAAAGCCCAATCATATTTTTCACCCTTAACCCTTCTAAACCTAAAATGGAATCACATATAGCTCGGCGAGAGTAATCCCTGCACGTGCAAGATCAGTTGACGAATTTTGAAACTATTCGATCTACTAATTCTAGCGACAAACGAGTCGAACGTATAAAACAAATCGATAGGTTTTTGTTTTTCACGCGAGACTAAGCGGTCAAACCAATTGATCATAACGGACAAAATAAAAAAAAAAAAAGGAAAATGAAAAAAGTGCATCGAGCAAACGCGAAGTCTTCTCATCTCTACTTCACTGCGAGATCCTTCATTTCAATCGGACCGGTATCGGGTCGATTTTTTTCTTTTTCCTTTCATCGCGTGATGTTTTTTTTTTTATTGTTTAATTTACACATATATGTATCTCAGAACAACGTGTTTATCACGCGATCGTTTATTATACCGGTATTTTGATAAATATATATATATATATATTTATAGAAGCGCATGGCATGAGTAAGACCAGAGAAGATTGTGCAACGTAACTTGTTGACGATTTTTCAATAACCGACCAGAAAATACAAACACACGTATGTGTGTTTACCAGGAGTTACGTACAGGAGTTGGTGCAAATACGGACCGGTAGTTTGAATTTGGTATATTCTGGATGCAAAAAAAAATGACCAAGAAGTAAATGAATCATCGATTTACGCTTAATTTTCGATGACCGATCCGCTCTCACGTCAAAAGAGTATACGGATGCTAAGTTTGGACGATTATATAAGAAATCAATGAAAAGGAAACCAATGGGTTCGGGTTCCAAGATACACGCTCTCAATTTATTTGGACCGGAAATCTCAATCGATTTACGATGAAGATTTGTGCCAAGGCAGCGTATCTGTTTTTCGACATTTCGCTGATTATGAGTACCCAGGCTATTCCCGAATCCTGAGAAATACGACTTTTCGAATGTTTGAATCAATGCGCACCTCTCGATCGAGTTCTATTAATGGATCGAAAAATCAACTTTTGTGTGAAAAAGCTCCTTCATATACTCTCGAGTCACCGATGGAGGGGAGCTAACGGTGAAAGGAAATTCGAGCCGCAAGATTTCGAAAAAAAAATACTAGAATAATACAAAATATGGGTTACTTACTTTTTCATCGAGACTGTTCAGATCCGGAAGCTGAAATAGAAAGAATGCAAATGTTTAATGAAGATCGTCGTACTGCATCGTTTTTTTTTTTTTTCGTAAAATGTTCAGTGCAATATAAATCGTATAATCATCGTTTATTATAACAAATAAATTGTACAAACTATGCCCTAAGTCGACCAAATTAATCTACTTATATCGAAAAAATCATATTTCATCATATTTCATTTCATTTTTGATTCTCACTAACTGTAAAAAAGTTTCATGCATATACGTTGCTCATGGGGGAAATGCAATAATTACGAGAAAATCGTGCAGACCAAAAAATGTTTCATTTTTCACCAATTTTTTTAGGCGAAAAATATTAAATATAGAATGTTGATATTTGGTATATTTAGTAAGCGGTCTTTATTGAACATGATAATGTCTTTTAAAGTTTGACAAAACATGGTATTGGAAATGGAAGGAGGCCACTATGCAATATCATTCATGATATTCTTCGTTTGCGGAAGTCCTAAGTCCTGGACAGGTGATCCGAAGCAAAAAAAAATCAAACGTATTTTTACTTTATACAATATTGTGTAAAAGTTGGACTAGAATGAAGAAGAAATATTGAAAAATAAAAAATAGTGAGTGAGTTTTTTATTCATAAAATAGAAGCGTTTCAATATTTCTTTTTTATTCCAGGTCAACTAATACACAATTGTTTAAATTGTTTAAAGTAAAAATATGTTTGATTTTTCTTTGCTTCAGATCATCTGTCCGGGGCTCAGGATTTCCACAAGCGAAGAATATTACCAACGGTGCACCGACATACGCGGCTCTTCCCACTCCCAATACCATGTTTTGTCAAACTTTAAAAGTTATTATCATCTTTAATAAAGACCGCTTAGCAAACATATACCAAATATCAAATTCAAAATTCTATATTTAATATTTTCGCCTAAAAAATTGGTGAAAAATCGAACATTTTTTGGCCCAACAAAGTAGAAACCTTCCTTAATTGAGTAAAAGTGTTATATTAATTGAGCAAAGTAAAAGTAGACTGATGGATTATTCATAGCCGAATGCTTTTTCTACGAGGATAAATCTCTCGATCGGACAATATAAAAATCTGGAGAACCGACGAGTCGCTACTGTTCCATACGACGATAAACAAGAATGAAAGATCTCTGCCAGAGTCGATAAGACATGGTGCGCATTTATTATATTTTAAATATCTTCCATACCGGCGGTAAGTAAAGCCCTCGGGTCTATAATGAGGAAATCGTTCTCGTCAATGGATGTCGCCTCGGATCAGTGGTTATATTTTAAAATCATGATTCAACAATTGACTCTATGAATTAGGGACAATTTGAGCCAATTCTGATGTAATCGTGACATCGAGAGGCCAAGAAATCTTTCGTTGAGAGAAAACGCAGGGAAAATAATTGATTAAGATTGCAAAAAGATTTTTATAACAATCCGAGATGTTACGGTCAGAACGCACCTCAAAATAATTCATGAAAATCAATCTGTGCCGATTGTAGATAAAATTTAATAGTATTTCAAGTCCTTGATGAAAAAAAAAAAAAACTTTGATTCCGTTGAAATGAACATCATTTTCAATTGACACTGAATCGAGAAAAAAATTAGCATGACCGAAGCTCATCGACAATGAGTTCGAGCGCATGAAAAACATCGTAATAGAAAGGCTAATATTGATACACGGCTGCGAGGCTCTTTGGGACTATCAGCATTGAAATTCAGCAGACAGGAAATTGTATACCTTGTTTGCCGAGTTTCGCGCTTGAAAATTCCGACCAACGGGCTTTATCGACCGTGCACCTCCGCAAAATACGATATCTAAAGGCAAATCTCGATTAAATTTCCACCGTTTGATAAACCTCATTTACTACTCAATCATTTGACGTTCGATTATAAAATCCCGTTTGGATTTTCAAGACAATTATCAACGAGATTTTCGTGAACGCTATCAATGTGGTAATCGAATACGTCAAACATAATTTAACGACGACTATACAGATTGGTAAATAAAAAAATTATCAAAAATTTTTCCGTACGTATAGCGTACGAATAATTTTTGTAACAAGCGTGGGTGCTTAACGGGCAGTACGATTTTTCTGCTTAACAAAAAAAATAGTCAAACTTGTTTGCTGGAAAGCACATCGGATGCTGTTTGGAATATGTTTATCCTGGACTGACAAACTAGATGGCGTCTGATTAGCACCTAGATGTGATGCTAGCCTGACAACTTTGACTTTAATTAACTAATCGTTTGCTGGTCGATTAGTGATGTTTGGTAGCCTAATTAGAACGTTTGACGGACAATAGTTTTTTGCAAAAAATTGAAAACGAATTTATGGGTGAAGCCCAAAATATTGGATAATTTAAATTAAGAAATTTCAGGACCAAATATCAAGGGAATCCTCGTAGTCAGGGATCGAAAAAGTTGATTTTGTTATCAAAAATCCTTTTCCCATGCCTCTATTCCGTACATTTGTAAACTTAACTCGGTTGTCACTAGGAGCCGGCTATTCCCAGCCAAAAATAGTGGATAAAAAAACATTTCGAAATTTCAGGACCAATCATATCAAGAGAATCCTTCAAGACTTCTCAGTCAGGGAAAAGTTCATTTAGTTTTCAAAAATCCTTTCCCCAGGCCTCTATTCCATATTATATATACACTATACTCGATCGCCACCGAGATTCGACTATTCCCAGCCAGAAATAGTGGACAAAAAAAATTTCGAAATTTTAGGAGCCATCGTCAAGGGAAAGGAAAAGTCCTAGTCAGGGGTTGGAAAAAGTATATTTTTTTTTTTTTCAATTACTACTGAAGGTCCTAATTGGATTGGCAATCACCACCGAACGATTTAATTAGTACATTCGTGTTCCCGACGTACGTAACAAATACGCATCGATTGAGCTACTTTGAATCATTGAAAAATAAAAAAAAAAAGTAAGTGCACCCAAAAATTTGTTTTTAATATTTCTGAAAAAACTAATGACTACTAAACGTTTCAGATACCACCGATCGACGAGCAGCCGAATAACTATATTGAAAAAAAATTTGAAATAAAAGTTGTGCGGCTAACATCACGCAGGTCTACTTTCCTTTGGCACACGAATGTGTAACAATCTGTACTTTTTCATAAAATTGGGGACATAAAACTACCCACTGGTAATGGGTCCAATACAAAAAATAATTTATCACATCTTTGGTGAATTTTTGAGCTCGCTGGATAATAGAGGATCGGAAAAAAGTACTCGAAGTAATACGAATCGTAGAGGTCGCAGTCGTAACTCGAATCCAAAGATTGTGGCAGCACCAATATACGTATGTACTCGGATAATATCGAATTGCAATAACGACTCGCATACATACAATCGTCCCGTTCACTGTTCGTTATTAATTAAATGGAAGAAACGATTCTTCGCGTATATGAATAAGTGCCGAATCACGTAAGCAACATGATAATCAATCGATGCGCAATACACATATGATTCGACTTTCACTCGATCGCACGGACAATGCTCTCATTTGTTGTGACTTTTATCGATTGATATATTTCCAGCTGCGGTGCTCGAAAGTGTCTATCCATGCAACTTTTGTATATTTTATTGCGAAAATCTTATATCAAACCCGAATTCCTTTATGCTTCTTTCACAATGAATAAGATATCAATCCTTTCCGCAAAATCGTCGAAATTGATGAGTTAATGCAAATTTATTCAGAGCTTTATTTTTATGCGTCATATGAAAACGACGATTTTTCAAATAAAAATTTCTTATTTCAAAGTTTTCGAAATCTTAGCACCCGTCTGACTGAAGCGCAGTGATATCTGAACGATATATTTAGTGGAAAATAAACCAAAAAGTTGTAAATCAATGAAAAATAGAATAACAAAAAGAATATCCATGAAATAATAAAATCGAATAAAAATCATTAATATCCAACGAATATTACAGATTATAAGACACAAGAAATCTCATTGAAAAAAAAAATAGTTATTTTTAATTTTCCAAAAATTAATGTACTCTTACGACGTGACTGAATCCAAGATTTATCATAATTGAGGATCGATTCTTGCAACTCTACAAGCAAACGCTTTGAATGCCGACAAAATTGAAATCGTCTCTCTAAATCCAGAGTCAATTCCACGCATAGCGGAGAGATCACTGTCAAAAGAGAGCTCGATAATCCTGGGCTCCATTTCCACGGGGGAACGAATTTACATTCCCCCCCCCCCCCCCCCCCCCTACATTTTCGCGCACGCTCGCTGTCGTTGATATCCGGCGGAAAATTCGGACGCTTGGTGCGAGCAAAATTCTCGTCCCCCATCGTCGAGCATCGATCGTCGCGTAATCGCGCGTATAAATCGGTGAGAAAAAAAAAACGGTCGCCAATGCATATTTATGCTACCGCGAGTGGGAAAATTAAATTCTCACATTTTAGATATATATGAACGAAAATGCGCATATTTTCAAGTATACCAGAGAGACTGGAACGGAGGGATTTTTTTTTCTCGTTTTTCTGGTACTTACAAATGGGCTTGGGTCGAGTTGAGGGTCCGAGGGCAGCAAGAAAAATAAAGCTCGTAAAATAAAAATTGCGTGAAAAAAGAATTTCACGACTTTTTTTTCTTTTTGTTTTTTATTTCTTCGACCATTTTAAAGTCGACGCTGCTCAGCTGCACACGGAAAAAAAAAAAGAAACAGTAAAAAATACGGGGGCTAGACACGGTTCGCATTGGACTCGAGCAATTGCACAGCGATATATATTTACTGAACCACAGTGCCCAAAAATCCAAGTGTGCCAAATGTGAATTTTTACAGTTTCTACACACTGTCCTCGTTGGACTCGAGCAGCTCTACTGCTTTTTTTTTTTTTTTTTTACTGAAAACACTGATGCATATTTACAATACTGAACGGTAAATAAATAAACAAGAGTACACTGTCAAAATCTCAGTGTGCACAGTAATAGTCGCGAACTTGTCGAAAAAAGACTGAAATTACTGGGCCACATTGTAAAATTAAATGTGTCACTCTGTATTCAATACTGCGTACACGGTAAGCAGTTTGCGTACAGAAAAAAAAAAACCAGCGTTCACATGTGAATTCCATAGTTGAATTTTTTTACTGACAACACTGAATGTATTTGCAATACCGAACTGTTATTAAACCAGTCTACACCGTCAAAATTTCAGTGTGCACAGGCGGAGTCGTAATTTTTCTAGGAAATAACCTTAATTATACTCAGTTGCACTGTAAAATTAAGGTCGTCTTCGTGCAAACGCGTTTATGATGAGAATTTGTTGAAATTTATAGTGAACGAAGAGAATGCTAGTACCCAACTTCTCGTGAAATTCGAAGCAGATTGACCGTTCCCAACTCGAGATATTCAATGTCAAAGTTAGCAACCATTACGTGCAGAGCATACAGTAGAACCTCGATTATCCGAACTCCCATTATCCGAACCCTCCGTTATCCGAACGTATACTTGCTTTATCCGAACGTTCTGTTATCCGAACCATGGCGCGATTTTTTTTTTTTTTTTACAATAAAAATGCCTTTTTTTGTTTGTTTTTCGTTCGAAATGCTGCTCGTTCGATGTTTTCGACGTTCGCTCGACAGAAGTACTCTCAAACGAAAAAAAAACGAGTTTCGTTTTGCTCGAAGACAAATTAATTTCGCAAGGGGTCATTAAGAATTGCTACAAAGATACGTATCGTTGATAAAATTTTAAATTCACACGGAATAAAACTTGGCTGAATAATTTATAAAAATTTACTATTAGAGATAAATACAATGGCATCGTCGTGTTCCATGCAAGACTTCTGATTCTTGTTTTTTTTTCTTCTGTTCAATAGTAATTTATCCAAGCGACTTTGTCGTTAAAAAGTGAATACTACGAATATTACCCGAGAGCGTTACAAAGTATGGAAAAATATATATTTTAGATTGGTTGAAGAAAAAATAAAATAAACATGATTCCGAGATAATTTGTTGTACGTCCGTAATATCAATTTCTTTTTGAACGAATATACCGCAAAAAAACGCGTAGCTTCCATGCGGCAGCCAAAGATTCAGCAATTTATGATAAAAAAAGCCTGAAATTAAACACTAAATTTTTATGAAGGCATATATTACTGTTTTGTTTTAAATATATAATTGAAATACACAAGCATAACGTTAAATCGCTCAAAATATCTGCCCGTTTTTCTTATTTTTCCCATATGCAATATGTAAGACCGCTATCTATATACGACAACGCATTTCTATTATCCGAACTTTCGATAATCCGAACTAGGCCCGGTCCCGACGGGTTCGGATAATCGAGGCTCTACTGTATATATATATAATATATATATATATATATTAAGCATTATATAATATATATATATATATATATTAGGGTGATTCAAATAAAATCGATGTTTTTTTTTTTCGTATAAATTTGATAGCTGTTAGTACTTGTCAAAAAAGTAACTCTCTCCAAACTTGAGCTCTTAAAAAAATTTTTTAGAGGTCGCGCAAGTGACTTTTTTATTTTTTTTTTTCGATCGGGGCTAACAATCACGATTTAAAAATTTCTATTTTTCCGTTCTGCATAGAAAAATATCAGTACCTGATGAAGCAGTGGTTGTCCCAAAATTTGGGCTCATAAAAAAAAAATTTAATGGCCGCGCAGGCGATATTGAACTTTTTCGTTTTTCAAATCAGGCTGAAAATCATGATATAGATGTTTAGATTTTCCGCCACACACCGAGTACCGCCGCGCCTAACTTTCCGCTTCTTCCCCGCTGCCGCTCGATATAGAACTACCTTAAATACTTAAATATATTGATTCGTTACTAGAATATGTAATCCTAACAACTTGGAATTCTAAAACACGTACGCAATGTATTATATCGCGTGTCAATAACGTATAAATAACGTATCAATAAAAATTTAAAAAATGTTGTTTAACGCGTTATTTTTTAAATTCTTAGCCAAATGAATACACTTACATCATTATAAATTACATGAAAAGTTAGTTGTTAGTTGTTTTTTTTTTAAATAAGTGCCAACATCCTTTGCTGCAGCAATGAAAAATCGAAATATCTATGCTACAAATTTCAGCGAAAAATGAAAAAAATAAATTTAAGTGACATGCACGGCCATTAAATTTTTTTTTATGAGCCCAAATTTTGGGACAACCACTGCTTCATCAGGTACTGATATTTTTCTATGCAGAACCGAAAAATAGAAATTTTTAAATCGTGATTGTTAGCCCCGATCGAAAAAAAAAATGAAAAAGTCACTTGCGCGACCTCTAAAAAATTTTTTTAAGAGCTCAAATTTGGAGAGAGTTACTTTTTTGACAAGTACTAACAGCTATCAAATTTATACGAAAAAAAAAAAACATCGATTTTATTTGAATCACCCTAATATATATATATATATATAGTAGGCATTGCTGTACCCTGATATACTGGCACAGTTTTTTAAAATATTACAACTAAACGCGTAACCAGATTTTGATTAAAAACATTGTAGACGGGAGAAGACTATTATTCGCATGTTAGGAAAAAAAGAACAAAATTATTAACCGTTTCGTTTACGAACGACGATCACAAAAATAATGCAATACGAATGAAAATTCGACGCGTAAGCTGCACATTCCATATGGTGTGAATGTATCTGAATATGCACGGTTCCATGTGTAACGGTCATTTCTGTACGGACTCAATCAAAAGTTCGCTGCATATGACCACTATAGGGCCGTGTATATTTCACCATTCGGTACATAGGAAACTTTATCGCAATATTGTAGCACGAGGACTGCCTCAAATAGATCACCCTGTTTTTTTTTTTCTGCAGTTTATACTGCGATTTTCGCTGTTTCTTGTTTTCCCATGACAGGCTCGTCAAAATATTTTAAAGATTCAAGGCGATCGAAATAAAAAGACAGAATATCCAATCACACTTTTATAATGAACATTGTTATTTTATTTTTATTAAAAAACATAAACAAATATACATTTAAATGTACACATAAAATCTTATCAATTTATACATATTATTCGGATGACCCAACCACTCCTTTGTCTCAACGACATAAAATGTAAAGTCAATTTATGTTTTAGGTCTTTAAACCTGGTATATTAGTTTTCGAGTTTCTCGTTTCCCAAAAACTTTTCCCTCTCTCTCTCTCTCTCTCTTCTGCTGTCGAAAGAAGAAACCCCCCCCCCCCCCCCATTCGATTCTTCATTGTTTTCTCCCCGCACCTCTTTTGCCCCGGCCAATTTCTTCGTGAAAGCAATATCGAAAACTGACAACATCGAAAAAAAAAAAAAAAAAAAAAAGTTTGCGCCCCACCGTCGTTTCTCCTTTTATGGACTTTATTTAGCGTATAGTTCAGGATTGAAGGGAGAGGCGAATCGAGGGAGGTACTGAATTGAAAAATATCCGACATCGGCTTTGAAGAATTCGCGGGATACTCGTTGAAATTCAAAGTAGCTCGAGAAGACACGTCGCCGCGGGGAAAAAAGAGGCCTTTCAGCTGGATCCAAAGGAGAAATAGAAGAGGATAAAAATACGGATATGCAGGCTTATGAAAAGCTTCGAACTCTTCGTACGGGAGGATTTGTCAATATTCCCTCACGAGGCACAATACACGACACACCGGGACAATGCGGAAGGGATCTCATGCGTGTATACGAGTGCTTTTTTTTTTTTTTCGTAAAGTTCTTTTGCCTTTGAGGATTTTTCAATGCTGTGCCTGGCTTTTGTATCGTATATGCGCCTAAGGCTGCTTTGACGAGTCAAATTTGCCATGCTTAGCGATGTTCCTTCACCAAATTGAGGCGAAGGGGGGGCCTTAGTTCGGTTGATCGGTTTCAATAATTTTTATTTCAACTTTAGCGCGATATTCGTCAGTTAGCGGAGGAGATAATAGGAGATGAAAGGATGTTGAAAAAAGGAACACGAGGGATGATGACTATATGGCACAATGCTGGAATCTTCTCATTATAGGCCCTCAGCGACGATTATACGTGAATTTCGAGTCACTCGGTTCAGGCGCGAGGAAAAAAAAAAAAAAAAATCGCACGATCTGACATCAGCGGCCATTTTGTCGACACATCGGATATAATAAATGTTTAGCCTTACGGTCCGTATATTATCACCGATCGAAGGTATACCTTAACCGCCGATAAGAAGCCAGGGCAGGACAACGGTGACGCAGAGAGCGGCCAGGCAACTCGCGCACATTGCCAATGGACTTGCCGCAATTTCCGGCTCATTGTCGATCGGATAGTCCTCGTCGCGCTCGAATTCACGTACCTCGACGTCGCAACGAAAGCATACGCGAGTCGTCTTTGGATGCGAGCTATCGCGTCTGAGCAACAGGGCGGAACCTTTGCGCTCCAACTTCCAGCCGGGTTCCTGCAGCAGCATCCTCGTCATTTGCATCCTTGGCTTCTATAAAGTGAAATTTTGCCTTTGGCCAATCAATCGATCCAATCTGGAAAGAGACGATCTCGTGGATGTTGACGATCCAATACGAAGTGTCATCAATGTTTTTTTTTCGTTGTTTTTTCTCTCTCTCTCTCTCTCTTAATTGGTATAGCGATCTAAAATTAAAAAATCAGAGAGAATCCTTGGTAAAATGTTAACCGTCAATTGCTGTAATGCTACAAGGACCAGTAAATTTAGTAGGGAATTTTTTAGGAATTCTCTCTACTCGTTATTTCATGAACCAATTGGCAATGATGAGGGGTTGCCTGAATTACAGCGGTATACTTGACATTCGCTGTCATGAATAGCGAGTGTTATTTGCTCATGGGTTCACTGGAAATTTTATAAATTACCGAACAATCACGCTCTTACGTTGAGGTTATTGCAGAAACAACTTTACATTTTTAACAGCTTGTTTTTGTCAATTGGGGGAGGGGGAGAATCAATCATCTTACGAGACCATGATTTCTGTAGATTCATTGATAATTGATAAGAATTCCTGAAAACGATTTTTCAAATTTAAAATAAATTTGATTGGTGCACAGCAGGCGCTGGAGCTACCTTTAGATTGGCAGGCACACATCGATACTAATGCAATATCTAACTACAGAGATAAATCCGTATTAAGGCTCTGAGGTGAAATCAAATGAGTTGTAAATGTGAGCATGTGCGCGGAGATTCTAAAAGGGATACGAAGAGCAAGGATTGACCGTTTAATCTCCGTATACACGAGAATTTCTCTATCTACAAAGTTGAGGCAATAGGAGGACGAGGTATAGAGAGGATGAAATGAGTTTGCCCATTGGTAGCTCCCGGTGTACACCCTCTGGGCTTTCTCTACTCAGCTCAAGTCCACTTGTTACGATGGAATGCGGAGATTAATCGACGTAACTTTTGGCATGGAAGAGGCAACATACGGGGAAGAGTACCTCTAACCTACCAACCACAGAGTTAATACTGAGAGAGCCAGACTTGCGCTTGAAAGTGGTTTGCGATCGGACGATTCGATGCACGTGTTGCCCTCCAGTCAGAAACGTACATCCTAACGTCCTAAGATCCCGTTAAGGAACATAGCTAGAGATGAGGGGGGAAATAGAGAGAGAGAGAGATAAATAAAGAGAAAGAGCTTAAATAGCTATTTCCGACTAATAACAAAGGTAGAAAGCTTCATGTACAAGCGGGAAGTATGAAATCCTAGTAAACAATGATGAAGAGAAGGTTGAAGCTTGGTTACGCTAGGGAACGTACGATGCAAAGGATATAAGCCGTATGATACAAAGGATATAAGCTGTGGACAGATAGAGAGATATAGAGGCTATCATGATGGTGAAAGAGACTTGGGACGGAAGAGAGACCCTCGAGTTCGCGTGGCGGTCAGCGAAGGAGAAGTTTCTTCATGAATATTCTCCGACTGTTCCAACTGTAATCATTCTCTCCTATCATAGTCCATTTCAATCTCCGGCTCATTCAGCCACAACTCCCGTAAGAGATTCGAATTGCATGTTAATTTTGAAAAATAGGACAACGAGCGTCGTAGCAAACGTCCGTAAAATCCTCTACCAAAGATTTAGAAAGAGGCAACTATATACGTAAATGGAATATCAGGCTCGCCATTTGACGGAAGCTCTTTCTATAGTGAAGATTCTAAAGCGGATAAAGCGAGATTTACTGATCGGACAAGCGATAGTTTGCTGCAGGAGGCATTTGATTCTTCGAAATTTGACATATGTACATTTTTATGACTCAATGGACTTTATAATACGTCCATTTAATCATATATCATTACCTCTTCCAAGCTTTTCAACGTAACTGCGTTCGTATACAATTGCTCGGTGTGCATTGCCGTAACTCTGGGGTTAAAGAAGAGCGTAGAAGGTGGATGAAACCGGGGGCAAAAGATAAGACCCCGTTTTGGTTGCCGCAGGAACACGGTCACTCGTAGATATAAATATTCAGTAGAGTGTATTGCTCCCCTATGCTCGAGAGTACGTTTCGCATGAATATTCCGTTTTCCCCTTTACAGGCGAAACGATCGCGTCCCAATCGCTTTATCGTGTGTTCTCTCGTTCGGATATACAACGAGATACAGAGAAAATTTCAGCCAACTCGGTTTTGGACCTTTTCAAACCAAGTTTTGAAGCCAATCTCCCGATAGCTTGTCACCTATAATATACTTTCTGCATAATCCGAGAAGCGAGAAAATTCGTCTTTTGGCGAAAAAGTGCGAGGCCGGTGATATACCAAGAGGTTTATCACATACGGCACATGGGAAAAAGAATCAACTGCATATCGGGAATATAATTCAAATTCAAAATCTATCGATCGTATATGCATGATTTTTTATGCGTGAATATTTTACGGATTTCAGTCGATAGGAAAAGTGTATTGTAAATTTTCGTTTTCTATACGGTGAAGCGTGAAATTAAAAAAAAAAAAAAAAGTGATGTCATCGCGACCGATGTGTATATATTGTTCGAAAATGCATGAATGAACAAAAAAATTATTCCGTCAACTTTCGGGAACGCGTCAAATTCACGGATCATTCGTCATTGACGAACTCTTTTGGTCAAAGTTTTTCTGCATCGCAGTTTCGATGTCATACCTTTGTGTTTTATATGCTCAAACGAACCCAACCAAATGCATTTTTCACCGCTCAAAAAACCCATTCCAGCGGATCGGTTTTCGTTCGATACGCGGATTTTACGATAATCACGGTCGTTCCTGTCACAGTTCTTGCACTGCGACGCTATGACCCCGTAAATTCTGTTATCCTAGCGTATTAGAGCTCGGTGAATTAAATCACGCGCGTATTTCGATTTACATAGCGAATGAATTGTTGTTTCGAAAATCCCTGCATACGTCTGACAGGTAATCCAACCGACGACGTTGTTTTACTACTATTGGCAAAATTGTATTTCGGCTATCCGTTGCGTGCATCGTACTCGAAATATAATATGGGTCAACGCGATACCGTGCGAGAATTCACAAACGAAGATGTTCTTTTTTTCTTCTTTTTTTTCTTTAATTATGTATCTTTTTTTCGCAGAAATTTTCCTCGCGATTCTAGCAAAGATAGGCGTTCCATTATTCCCGATAAGGAAGTACGAGAGACGAAGAGGTAATCTTATGTACTTGGCGATTTTTTTTTTCTCTTATTTTTTTCCCAAGCAATCGTTATCTCTTTTCGAACTTTCTTTGCTCGGTATATACCGTGCACCTTGCCCTTCTTTATTTCTATTTCTTCCCTTTTTTGCTCAACAGACATAACCCGCAGTACTCTCATCTCAATTTCAATAATGCCATGGAGAAGAAATGGAAGAAGAGAGCCGAACCCTTTCTACTCAAGGAAGTCCGCAACTCTCTCTCTCTCTCTCTCTCTCTCTCTCTTTTCTCTCTTATCTTTTGTAGACTTTTCTCTCGTTCACCTCGAGACCGGTTCGCTCACAGTTCGAATCCCGATCTCTTTCACAGATTCCAATACAGAAACGAAGAGAAAGAGAAAAGAACTATAAGAAGCTTGAGCTTTTTTTCAAGTACCAGGGAAAAAAAGCTGCAGCTTTTCTCACGCTTTGTTCTTCGTCCTTTTAACTGGTGTGACCAACGCGGCGGTCTTTTTCTCCTTCACGAAAAGAACCTTCTCGACCTCGCCAAGATAGCTTCGTTTCTCTCTCTCTCTCTCTCTCTCTCTCTTCCCATTCACCCAAGATCAACCCGACGCGCCTGGGCATTCCAATAGCCAAAGAAATAAGATTTAGCACTCTCAATTAAGGGGTCGTTAACGCTGCTCTCGTAATTAAACGTTTCTTCGAACGAAAGGTATACGGCTCGGTGCGCATATATAAGAAAAAAAAAAAAAGTATTTTGGGTGCTTCGAGGGCATTACTGATCTAGGAATGATGGATAATTATATGTACGCCTGAACGTAATTTCAATGAGCTTTTGAGAAGAAAATGTCTCTGCGTATAAAATTTATTGTAAAAAGTCACTAAGGATTACAATAATTATTTTAAAAACGAAATTTGAAGCAATTCGCACGAACAAATAGTTTTGAAAAGCCCGGTAACAGGCGTGTCCACACTGAAAAAAAAGGTAATGTAACGGCAACAAAATTCGTTTGTTGCCTGCGTTTTGTTACGACCAATATATAATTTTGTTCGTAGGACAAACATTTTGTTGCGACCAATGAATAAAAATAATTCTTTTTGTTGGCAACATCGTCCTTATTTTGTTAATCACATTTCATTGACACAACCAAAACTGTTTGTTGTTGGAACAAAACATACTTTATTTTGTAATACAAACAAAACTATTGGATTGGGCGAACGATACAATAAGAAGACCTCGACCCATCTGTATATTTGGTTGAGACAATAAAAAAAATAAAAGTCGACAACAAAAATGTTTTGTTGTCGTAACAAAAACTTGATGAACACCGCAACCCGTGCCCGTTAGACACACTATCGGCTTCTAACCAAACAGTATAGTTGTCGGAATAAAACGTTTTGTTGGCGCAACCAAACGTTACGTTCGCCCAACAAATTTGTCACGCCGGCAATACTGTAGCATCTTTGGTATCGCGTGGTGTGCAACAATCGTTCTACGACCGCGTGAATGCTTCGAGTGTGCATGTATATGGTGATAATATATTTTTTCGAGCCAACAGTGATATTAAAAAAATCTAAAAAATTAACAAATCTTCATGAGAAAGCGTCTAACAATCATTCAGATGGGCTCATTTGTTATTTTTCAATCTAACAAAGCATCTGCGCGAAAAATCTGCTCGAAGGTTTTTGAGGTTATGTTGATCCTTAGCCTCGCCTAAAACATTCTGTCATGAAATTTTGAACTTTTTTCACGGAAAAGGCTTCCTCTGTGCTCTGTGAGAAAGCATTTTGGAAGTTAATTAGAGAACCACATTTTTTAAATATTTATTAACAATATTATAGCGGAGAGCATTGATTATCCCCATGCAATATACGATTATTACTGCAACAAAAATGATTTGCCCTGTATGCAAAATATGTTTGTTGCTGCAACAAAATTGCTTTGTTCTACATACATAAAATATAGCGTTTCGAACAGCAATGTTTTGTTGAGCCAACAAAATATATATGTCCGTTCAACAAAATATATATGTCCGTTCAACAAAATTGTTTGGTTAAGGTAACTAAATCATTCCATAGCGCAATCAAACGTTTGCTTGCGGCAACAAAATGTGTTTAACAAAACGATACCCATGTCGCCAACAAAACGTTTTGTAGATCACATGTTAACAAACGAATTTTGTTGCGCCAACGAAACTTTGGTTGTCACAACCAAACTTTTTTTTGAGTGCAGTCTGATATATGCTCGGAATGGCTATTTAACATGAACAGCTTAAACAAATATCGTTGTACGACAGTTTGCACGAGTTTCTCCATTATTACGAATTACTGTAATGCCACCCTCGGTGTTTTACGTACACGTATATACGTATACGTTCAAAAGTCATAGAAATTAAATGTCAGAGAATCGAGGAATGGTTTGCATGAGTAAATGAAATGAGTGAAGAGCTTTTCCATACCGGCAAAAAGAGATATGAAAATGATAGATCCTCCCCGAGTTCTGAAAAGTCGTCCTCGAAGTTTCGACGGTTGTGACGATACAGCCCCGCTCCCACCAAATAAATATTCATGATTCGTGCGCAAGCAAACGGTCGACAGCTCTCGGGTCAATTAATTAGTGAAGAGAGAGAGAGAGAGAGAGAGAAATGGACGAAAAAGGAGAACACGAACGAGCGGGGACTGCTGAAGAACGGCGATGGAAAAAAAACAGAAAAAAAAGATGATGCGAATTTCGCTGTACAGTAGAAGGAAAACTCTGGTTTTTCCCGAATGATTATTTCATCGATGTAAAATGTGCGGAGCACACCTGTCACGTTCTTTTCATTTATTTTTAGAATTTCTCATCGTCGTTTTGTCAACTTTTTTTTCGTCATTTTCCTCGTCAGACCAGGTTAAACATAATAAAGGCACAGCTCTTCGAAAACCATCATCCGGAATAGAATTGTGCAAGTTCGAGTGTCACGTGACGAATAACAATGCGATGAGAGAGTTGAACGCAAAAAAACTTTTTACGCCCTGTATATGAGTTCTTCTAGCCTCGCTCCTTCGAATCTTATATACGTTGTAGTTTTATTCATCTACCCATTCCTTTTTCCGCGCGGTTCTTCGAGTTCGTTGAATATTGAAAGAAGTTACCAGAGAGATGCGATATTTTATGGAAAGTTATCGACTTTTATAACGACAGACATGCAGGTGAGGAATTGTTTGAAGAGGGAAAATCTTCTCTCTTTTTTTTTTTTTTTTCGTCTCAGTACGAAAAAACTGATGTACAGAGAAATGTGCGGTAAAAATACGTGTGAATATGTACAAGGGACAATGTACATATTTTTTTATGATACAAGTACATATACATAAAACGAAAAAAATTGTCAATATTATTCTCGAAAGTTCTACGTAAGCTTTAAGATAGACGATGAGAATCGCGGAAATTTACCTATTTTCCTTTATAAATGAATACATTTTTCTATTAATACTATGCCTATAAATTCCCACGTCAGTCCTAACGTTTTTTTTTTTTTGCTCTGGAAGTTTTTGCGAGCCATATACAATCCTGATCACGCAGAGAAATTGAGAATAGATGAACTCCTCCGATTTATATCTCAACGCTATTTTATGTTCCATTTTACTTTACCAAGGCAAAGGTATATAGAGGCGTATAAAGAAATATTTTCGGTCAAATATATGTCTCGTTCCACCCGAAATCATTCGCACCATGTAATTCGTGTGCGAATACTCGCAAATATTCTCTGTATATGGATCATTACCGAGGTGTATAGCTGGAAAATCTGCAGAGACGAGGAGGAAACTTCGATATGAAAGCCTTGGGTTTGGCGAGCTCCGAGCTTGCGATAACGAAGGATAGGGATCGCTCTCTTCGGCCTTAATAAGCGGGAAGGCTTAACGAGGCTACTTCCTCCATTCCATCTCGTGGAGAATTGGAGCCACGCACATCACGGGCACATAATACCAAGATATAGAACGAAATATATATATATATATATATATATATATATATATATATATAGAGCAGAGTAATAGACGTAGCATACTCTGATGCTCCTGTGGATTATGTATCTGGAATTTTCTCCACCATATATAAGGCGCGCACTACCTACATAATGTACAGACGGAGAACCAGCTAACTCGACCAGTCATGGTTCTCTCGGCATGTCTCGTCGGTAGATTTCTAGGAGAAAGGAGACATTGAAACAATATTATATTCTCGCAAAAGTTACGAAAGTCTGCATATATACTATATAAGCCGAGGACTTAGCCACCATCAACCAAATGGAATAAACAGGAATCGCTACCGACGAAGACTTTGACATAATCCTAATTTGTGCACCACTCCGGTTTTTCTTAATAAGCTTCCGACGAATACATGATTTTTTTTTTTTTTTCTTTCATTCGCGTCAGCAGTATGACACGAGACATAGAAGCTAAAAATGTGGTAGCAGTCAGGTACATTTCCCTGATCGAATCTCATTCCGGTTTAAGAGAGAAAAAAAGACAAAAGGAGTAAGAGAGACATAGAGAGAGAGAGAGAGAGAGAGAGAGAGAGAGAGAGAGAGAGAGAAAGGAGTTTACGAAAAGTCAGATTGTTTGGCCCATTAGAATGTCCTCGCCCTTCCTTCTCCCTTACGGTCGATTGCGATCACGTGGAAAGATCTCCAGCTTCTGCTATGCTGGTAATGCCAGGATCTCCTGGACGTGAGGACGGAAAAAGAGAGATGGGAGAAGAGAAATATATGAGGAGAAATATATGGGGGTCTCGTCTATAGACGAGAAAGTTCGAAGGAGGAAATCGAGAAACGTTTTCGACTGCGTTGATCTCGTTTACTTCCCACTCGTCCTCCATTTCCTCACTTTCTTTGTGCGGCCTTTCTCTCTCTCTCTCTCTCTCTCTCTCTCTCATTTTCTCTCTTTGTTTCTCTTTAGACAATTTTGCTCTCTCACCCTTCTCCTTTTGCTCTCTGAGTCTTCTCGACCCTTTCTCTATCTATCTATCTATCTCTCTCATTCCGTGTTCTCTGCTTTCCACATAGACATTTCTAACTTACCGGTGCGATATCGCCTTCGGTCCATCCTGCCCTAGCCTATAATAGCTGCTCCACCAAGTGGAGAACTTTTACTTTGGCTGAAGGTGCGAGAACATATTCTCTCTGTCTTTCCTATTTCCCCCCACATTGTCATCCACACTCATATTTCCGCTATATATCTTTCTTTCTCTCTCTCTCTCTCTCTCTCTCTCTGGCTTTTCGAAAGTCTCCTGTAACAGCGAAGCAGAAGTGCAGCCGGCTTGGCTAGTCGAGATAGGATTGTCGCACGGGGAACCGGATTTTGCTGCTAAATTAGATCGTTGTGGGGAAAACCGGTGTTAGTGCGGGAGCCCACTGCAAATTTTCGAGTCGATCGCTTTTATGGCTGATTTTTATCGAGAAAGATAGGTGATATATTGTCGAATACCAATCGCCTTTCAGCCAAACCCGTACCCCCTGCGTTATATGTTATAACAAATAATTAACAAATAAAATTGTGTGCCGTGCTTCACCCATCGCTTTTATTCAAATTTTCCGTTTCGATCGTTAGTAGGCAATTAATTAGATTTTTTGGTACCCGGCTGCCGCCCTTCATCCCCTGCGCTAAGGGTGGCTGCTAGCATCAAATATGACTACATAAACTTATCCGCCTACACCCATCGCTTTTATGGACGAAACCTACGTCGTTGGAAAGGTCGTGAAATTTCCCTCAAGAAAATACCCGGCTGCCGCACCTCTGTCCCTGTAAACCTCAGGCTGCCGAGCTTTTTAACTCGACGCGCGAGTCCGTTCGAGAGGCCCGCGTCCATACACCAACACATAGCGCCTGCCATGTGTGTGACGGAACACGGCTCACGGCTTTTCTGGTGTCACGGTACGGGGTTTTAGCTCGACCGGTGGCTCACGGCTTTTCTTGTGTCACGGTACGGGGTTTTAGCTCCACGGGTGACGCCCTGCGCGGGCCCCTTGAACGGACTCGCGCGTCGAGTTAAAAAGCTCGGCAGCCTGAGGTTTACAGGGACAGAGGTGCGGCAGCCGGGTATTTTCTTGAGGGAAATTTCACGACCTTTCCAACGACGTAGGTTTCGTCCATAAAAGCGATGGGTGTAGGCGGATAAGTTTATGTAGTCATATTTGATGCTAGCAGCCACCCTTAGCGCAGGGGATGAAGGGCGGCAGCCGGGTACCAAAAAATCTAATTAATTGCCTACTAACGATCGAAACGGAAAATTTGAATAAAAGCGATGGGTGAAGCACGGCACACAATTTTATTTGTTAATTATTTGTTATAACATATAACGCAGGGGGTACGGGTTTGGCTGAAAGGCGATTGGTATTCGACAATATATCACCTATCTTTCTCGATAAAAATCAGCCATAAAAGCGATCGACTCGAAAATTTGCAGTGGGCTCCCGGACTATGTGGAATATTATTTGGCTTGCCGGTGTACGTATGTGTTCCAATGCTGGTACTCCAACTCAACTATATGTATCCAAGCCCTTCCTCCCATTCTTCCCGTCCTTATATTCTATCCTTTATATGCTATATCGTTTTGCCGACTGGACGAGAAACAACACGAGAACATTTTGTTTTGCAAGCTGGCTCTTTCTTTACGCTTGTAAATATACGGACCGTTATTTAACCTATCCGTAGCTCATTCTCATTCCCTTCGTCTTTGCTCACTTGTCGTTATAACGAACGGTGGAGAAATATAAAGCCGTAGAGAGAAAATTGAATTGAGGGAAGATTTTTTTTTTTGTGTTCGTTGCTCGATAAAAGTAAAGAGTGTGCCGAGTGTCGTGAAAATATGTGGACACGTTTACACGGTATTTTCCTGTTCCCCGCCCCTCTCGACAATCACCATTTTCTCGTATATTCTATCTCACTTTATCTCTTCCTCTTTTCCTATCCATTTCCTTGCTCCTCGTGAAACAATATTCTTGTAATCATCCTGGATAATGGTGTACTACGCCGAGAACAGTATATACAGAGAGGGATGGCAAGGGAGAGACAGAGAAGTGAGAAAAAAAAAAGCGAAAGAACTCGTGTAATATAGCGTCATCTCGGTCGTTGTAATGTCAAGGGAAGAACACGAGGGACACGAAATAGAGCCAAAGCGAGGATGCGACCGGTGGTGCGCGTCTTAGAAAGAAAACGCTTCGTAAAATAGCACGGAGTAATGCACGTCCTCGAGCCAAGAAAGCTCAAGCTCGCACACACGGCCTTTTTCTACTTCGCCATCTTACCGATGCATTCTCTCCAAAACGACCATTGCCCATTTATGATGAGAAAGACCTTGTCACCCGAGGGATTCCCGCAAATTACCGTTACTGTCAAATCATTTTTCCAATATGTATAAAAAGCAAATTAACCGCGGTTGCCCCATCTTTACGAACGAACGTGCAAAAGTGCAACTCCAGCAAACGTCACACACGAGGCCAAAACAATTTTCTCACGGCGCGAAAGCTTGTTAGACAGGCGAAAGGGAAAAATGAAAAATGATTGAAAGGAAGATGATGAAAAAATATATATAAGGTAGATACGTACCAGTTGTGGCCACTTTAAGCATTTTCGAACATTCGTTTACGAACAGTGTTCCCATTATTGCAAATTTATAATTGAAAAAGTGATCGATGTAACCTAAAAGGTACACAGAATCGAACTCTTATAATTTAAAATCTTTTCTGATCATGATAAATAAGAAAATAGGAAATTATCTTATAGCTGTCATTTTCACCATTTGTGGCGACAATTTTACGACTTTTGGCCATCCGTAGTACCAGTTGTGGCCACCAAGCTTTGAATTGGGATTGGCCATATGCTGGCCGCAAATAGACAAATGGCAATTTGAATTGGCCACCACGTATTTTTCAGGTATTTCAGCTGAGATATCAGTTTTTTTTTGTAATTATAACCCGAAAAATGAGCTTCAACTGATAAAATATTAATTTTTGATGGGGCGGAATGACTTTAGATATGAGAAACCGTACAAGAAAACTACACAAATCGCTCAGCGTTGACAGATTTCGTCATATCTCGTTGAAATAAATTATTAGATATTCAATGACGCAATCGATAGTGGTCCGCAAACATCTTGAATATCGAAATATTACGCTCGATGAAGTGAACATAGGCTTAACACTTTAAGAAATTTGAGGGAAATGCGGAGAGTGGCCACAAACGGTACAATGGCCATAACTGGTACGTCTACCCTATAAAAATTTAAATATCCGAATAAGTAAAAAAAAAAAAAAAAAAACATTGAGATACTGCCGTGATAACTTTTGAATTTCGTTTTGTACTTTTTTTTTAGGGACTACATATAGTACTGACAAGATTTCCAAGATATATCTTGCCTCAAGTAACAATCGCGAGATTGTGCAAGATAATTTATCTTAGACAATTAAAGCTCGTTTAACGAAAAAAAATATGAAAAATTGTTAAAATCTCATCAACGCGGGGAACTATTTCGTTGCGGGATAAGAAAAAAATATTTCCATTTTTCGTGGATGATTTCCAAAATAAACATTCTAACAACAAAAACGTGTTAACGGGAAAAAAAGATTATTTATATTCAAATATGGAAAAGAAGCGAATAATAAAAACATCGATGAATTATTGCAATCATTATCGTTGAAGCTCAATGTTCTTGAAATCATCGATACAGACAATTTTTTTTTTTTCAACTTTTCAAGAAAGTTCTAATCATCCGTACGTATTAAAAAAATTCACATTTCAATCGATGTAACCCCGACGATAGCCTCTAATTGCGTCTCTCGCCTGTGCTTATTTTCAATGTAATCCCCGTGAATCAAGTTGGACACTTTCGCAATCACGTAATACGATGAATAAAAGAAAAGGTCGGGGAAAAAACTGAAGCAAAAGAGAACGAACGGTTATAGAGAAGAAAAATGTGGAGGATTCACCTCCCAGAGGCAGATCTCGGCTCTTCCTCTCGCATCGAACTTTATTCGATTATCGGCGACTAAGTATAATTTATCCTTGCTATGCCCCGGACACTCGAGGTGATAATCTGATACCGATATACTCGACTTCGCTCTGCCCATGCTATTCTCGCAAACTCTTGGATTTGAAGGGTAATTTAAAACTTTTACTTTACATTCCTTACTCAAAATTTATTACACTCGGCACTATTTTTACGAGTAACATAAAATTTTCCTTCTCTCACGATCGTTTATCAATAATCGATGAAATTCTCGTCCACCTCATTCACAATCGTATTGGGGGATGCAATCGCTCGTATTACTTCTCACGTATACACACATTTCTGCTGATTTTACAACACACAGGGGCACTCACCATTCTGCTGCTATATAATACCTTTGCTTCGCTGATATATATATATATATATATATATATATATAAGTAAACTATACATGTATATATAGACTGTTGATCGGTTTGCCTGAAGGGTCGCACGGAGGGTTGCCTCGACATGAAACTCGCATTACAGGAATCAGGCAATCGTCGACATGGGAGCCTCTTCCTCGTATTATATATATGTATATACTGCTATATTGCCATGACGATCGGAGAGTATACGCGTGCACGTTTCCACTACCAATCTCGTTAGTGACGATGCGAAGGTACCCGGAGTATCGTATTTGATTACAATATAGAATAAAATATAATGAAAAGAAGAAGAAAAAAAAAAATCGGAAAAGAAGATCGAAGAAGCAGAGACTCGAGATACGAATAGCCAGTTTAATTGAAAAGGGTTTATGGTAAAAGAGGGAAAAAAAAGTCCGTTCGATTCGAGGAGCAACGAAAAATAATGGCAACCAGGCTATGGCAAAGAGTAATCCGATTGTGAGAAGAAATTTCATGAATCAAAAACGCAAAAAAAAAAAAAATTTTTTTTAAACTCGTTTACAAATCTCTCCAATTTCGCGCTGCACAGAGAAATGTAAAATTGAATCATAAAATAACTGTCTATATTGACTCGTTCGTCAGGAGCAGAACAAAAAAGTCATCACATTTTCCTGAAAACCTCGCGCAGACCTGCTCTAGTAATTTTTGAGGTCGAAAATGGCGGTTTTAATGAAAAAAATAAATAAATAAAATTGTCCTACAGATAATTAATTTGAAAACATAATTTATGCTCATGGGTGTTGCAAGACTGTCAATAATTAAATTTTTCTTTTATATTCTCCGTCCGTTTTTTCCTCCTGCATACCTTCGCCGTAAAATTATAGTCTCATTCGCTCTAGCGGTTCAGGAAGTTAAAATTTATCTTACTCTCGCCGCAATGAAAGGGGGAAAAAAAAGATACTTCAAGAATCGACCATGTGATGTTTCCATTAGCTTAATTGCAATTCCCTATCTATTAACCAGCCCGCTGATATATCTTCAATTGTGAACTCGAGTAGGTATATATATTCGCGGAAATAATGGAACATGGTTCTTTCCCCAAGAATAAAAATGTCTGTTTGCCAAAAGTGACAAAACAAAGACTTCATTTTTAATTGAAATTTTTTTTTTTAGGCGCTATTTAAAACTCGCAAGGTCGATATGTCAGCACGACAGTGTCTCATTGACGGTATGCAAGCGTATATTGATGAGTGGCTCGCACGTCATTCAAGCATATTTGCCTATAGAAATATTAGTTAATATGCTCGAATGGGAATTTATCGCGTTTTGCGTATAATGTACATGTGTACCTGCATGTACAATACTATGTTCAGCTGAAAATAAAACGACCTTGGGTGGGTAAAAAAATTATCAAAGTAAAAGCATCGGTAGCAAGCAGCCTGAGGGAATATTCATATATATATATGTGGGTGTATATATATATATATATGTATACATATGTCAGAAAATGAGTGAGAAGCATGTAAACCCAGAGATGCACCGCGTAATAGAGTTGGGACCTGTACGTCATTTTACTTTTTTTCTTTTCGTTCATTCTTCTTTTTTCATGTTTTTTTTTTTTACCTCCGCAAACAGAAGTCTGGAACAGTATAGTTCAGGGATGGTAACAGACGGTGGGCTACTCCTACACTCGTAAAATTCTACCTGAATCGTCCACCAACTAAAATTCACTCCGCTTGCCACGCAAAAACTTCTACGCAACAGTTTATACAAGTTTGTATACATACGTGCATATATATATACATGAAGTATTTCACTTCAGGTAGCACACACATTTTTGATGATTAAATTTTAACGATTTGAAATGATGAGTTTTAAAAAGACAGCCTCATAAGGGTCGGTAGTCCTATCCAGAGACAGAAAGAGACGTTTTTTTTTTTTAATCGTCGTCGATAAACATTTGTCATTTGGTTCACATATTTATTCAGTTTTGCAAAAAAAAAAAAATTACGGTAATTTTTCATAATTGTGTTCTACCTTGAATTGCCCAAACGCGCGGTGGCCGATATACGAAAAATTAGATGCTCAAAAATTATCGACGCACGATTCTGTATACGAACTATAATGAGGCGAGTTACTTGCAATTTTGCACAGACGTCAAGAGCGCGTATACTTCACGGCTAAAGCTCTAGCAAATCCAGCTGTAACTTGAGTGTTTCACGTATAAGATTATGATTTGAATAAATTATTGGATTTTCCGACTAGATTTTATTTTTTTTCACAAAAATTTCTGAAAAAAAAGGTCTCTTTAAAATAAAATAAAACGTTAAAAATGGGCCAGTATCTTGTTTAATTTTAATTCGTGCAGACACGATTTAACGTTTTACTCGACTCGTAACCACGAATACGTCGTATATGTCACGTATCTCTCGTTTGCCAGAGACAGAGCCCAGGTATATATACGAGAAAACTAAACGAGATACGAGAGCATTAAAATAACTCGACTCTGAACTGTACCACAGAATGATCAAAACGTCATGCGTATTCTCATGAATAAACGATGAAAATCCACGGAACAGAGAGATTCAATGCACATGTATATGGACAATGAACGCGAGTGACCGAACACTCGTCATATGCGGGGCAAAAAAACAATTTTTTTTTTTTTTCACCGCTTGATGACGAATTTCGTGAACGTTCGGTTTGATCGCATATTGTACGAAATAAAAATGACAAATTTAACGAACATTCAATGAACTTTTGATTTGTCGGCCATTTCGGTATTACAATTGAATTATTTTCATTTTCAAAGTGTACACGTGAGCAGATTCACGATCGCTTGTTATTATATCAACTTCAATTTGTCATCGTTTCTTTTTTTTTTTTTTTCAACAATTCCGCTCTCGTCCGAAGCTTTTTTTTCCATGAACTTTATTCAAACCACGTTGTGCATAATTCGATTGCAATTTTATCAATTTTGTTATCTTTCCAATATTAATAAAATCCTTCCAATATAATAATAATCCTTATACGAGATATTCCATTTGAAATGGGATCGATTTTACGTCGAGAGAAATTTTTAATAATTCAAGTCGTGAATTATATCGGCGAAACGAGATGAAGGACGTATCCGGTATTGTTTTTCAATGGTCTCCGCCAAAAATCGTCCTATACTTCATGTGCAATATCCCATTCGTACCTACATATATGTACACGTATATATATATATATATATATATATATATATATATATATATATATATAGATATGTCAATGAATAAGCATGACAAGGGCCTATAATTGCATAATGCTTTCATTTCCATGAGCTCTGTAATGAAGCACATTAAAGCCTAAGCGAAGTAGCCGGTGTGTAGTCTGTGTGAGTAGCCGATCGTAATATAAATGCATTTACGTTCGATGAAGCGTCCACTGATGTGTGCAACGTGAACGTATAGTTACATATACACATGTTTTTGCTGTTACACCGGAACAAACTTTGTTTCCGCCTCGCAACAAGCTTCAAGCGCAACGATTCAACGCTCGGAAGTTTCCAGCCCGAGAATGACGCGTAAAACGTTGAATTTGCTCTATTCATCCGGTGACAAAGATACCGATATACGTGAATGATAGAATGAAATAGGCAGACAGAGTGTAAAATCAGAGAATCGGAGAGATGGTATACTCTCGCGTTGCATACGTAATTACGCGTTACAAAAGAGCAGAATGGGCCGGAGCTTGGCAAGCTCGCGATGAAAACGTGCGGGAATTGGCAGCATGCGATTATTACAGACGCACCTCGTAGTTTCCTATATAGTTTCACGCGTAATCCGGAAATGCCACGCGATTTCATGAATATCGGCTCCTCGCGCACTGTACACGCTTCCTTTTGATTGTACAGTCGCGAGCTCTGCCAAGGCCAGTACAACCCCCCCCCCCCCCCCCCCCAGCGTGGATTTTAACACTCTCGCGGATCTTTTCGCGGCCTCGAACGTGAAACAATGAACGACGATAGTCATTGCCACATTGCTTTGGATTCTAACTGGATGCGATTGATGAGTGAGATAAAAAAAAAATAAAAATTAAATTCGTGGGGATCAAGGAGAGAGTGTGCGGTGACTCAAAAGTTCATATCTCCGAAAATTACGAAGCGAACGAGCGCGGTCGTGGAGAAGAACGTCGAGTCACGTTTACGTAATTTTTTGAATATTTTCCCGAGCGATAACAATTTTTCGGGAGATTAAAAGTGTTTTTTGATTCGCAAAATTCGTATTTCAGAGGGGAATTGTGCGGTTAATTTTATACACGATCTACCCTCTGGGACATATCAAACGACATAAATCACGTTGTTCTCAGTGTTGTTAAAAAAAAACGCGAGCTCATAATGTTGAATACGTAGTTGAAATGGTCACAAAGATCTATATATGAAAACGTTGTTTATCACTTGATATTATGACGTGAACCTTTTTTTTTTTTTTTATAATTTGAAATAAATTTATTCGAAACTCTCGGGAATCATTTCAAACGTACCGCACATTAATCCGAGCTGAAAATCAACAAATATGCGCGAACCACAAAATGACAAGTACGTGAAAAAGTCTTATCTCGCGAATTTATAATCTTTAAACGAGAGGATACCGGACTCGCAGGTATGATGATATACATGCAATATTATTCATGATATCGAGTCCCGGGGCTCGCTAGACTTTATCATGAGCATGCCTCTCTTATATCGAGTCGCAGACAATTATTTCGAAAATAAATTCAATGAAAACGTACCTCAAATTATCGTGCCAGCATCGTTCAATCTTATCGTTATTATTATTTTAACGTTGCTTCGAACGTTTGCGGATGACAGCACGATTAAAATTATCTCCAAGCTCTCTCAAAGTGCGACTCAAGATGCATCGCTGTACGTTTTGCGATAACAATATATTGCAATCTTCGGTCCAGAGGCTAGTCACGAATAAAAATGGAACAGATATGTTCGGAGAGAAAGAGAGAAAGAGATATTGAGGCAAACGTGAAAGAGAACCAACGCGTGGCGCGTTCGGCACGCGACTACGAGAATCGCGAATACCGCGAGAACACTGCGAGCGTACGATATAGCATATCGTGCACATATACATAGATATATGTATGCAATGAACGGCAAAGCGTCCCGCGGCGTCGCGACGTCGACCCAACGGTTCCCCCCTCACCCCGCGTCCTTACAACCGACCCATCAACCCGAACTCCCATCACAACATATATACCGATGAAGACCGAGAGCGGTGCGTTCGGATAAATTCGCCAGAGCCGAAGTTTTCATTGGTTCGCGAAAAGCTCGCGCCTCTCGCTCAAAATACGCGCTCATCAGCTATACTTTTACGAGTTTCGTCGCACGACAACGACATATCGATATGGCGTGATCATTATTTTATTAATTGAAAAATTCTCATCAACCATCCACAATGAGATTTGTGAACGCGATCGTGAAAAGCGTTCGATATTTGGTAAAGCCGAGTGAGTACACGGAAAAAAAGACATTTCAAAGAATAATAACTGAAATTAAAAAAAAAACAACGATGAAGAGAAAAAAATGCAGTTTAACACAGTAAATAAATCTCTTTACAGTGTTTTGATCAAAAAGTAATGTGCGGAATATACTTCTGTACTATCTGTATAACCATATTTGCTGGTTTAAACTGTAAAAACAATTATTTCGACTTCAAAATTCAAAAGAATTTCACTCGGAGCGGTGAAATTTCAACACTCGAATTACTCCATCGAGAAAAAAAAAAGTCTCCTGAATATCACAACTCATCAAGCCCACTTTTTCGTGTATAATATGACACACAACATGCGACCTTCGTAATTTCGAAATTCCTTTGCACGACCGAGATCACTCTGAATTATAACTTTTCGCAACTTCTTCGCAATTTCATTAAAAACTTGCAATATACCCCTGGCACGATAATCCAGCTGCCAATAAATTATGTGTATGATCCTATATAAGCGCGTCATCGATGGATCAAAAGAGACGAGAGTTTCGTCAAAGCGCAGAGAGTTAGAGAGCGCTCTGGATTTCTATACGCATTGCTAAAACTCTTCGAGTTTCATCGAACCGTCGAACTATCGCGAGTCGATGATTACTTTTGACTCGACTGAGAAATATTTCTCATCTCGGTTGTACACGCTAAAAGATGTTTATCGATGCGATGTTCAACGTATCGAGCCCCCCCTATATATTCGAACCTGAATTTTCATCGAAAGTTTCCTCGAGATTGCGGCCAATATCTTTCGTCCAAGCGCGCGCGTATTATATATCTTATTACGATAAACTCGTTCTCTGCGATACGCGCACGAGTTTGGTTTTCTTTTTTTATCGGATTTCTTACACAGGGGCTGCCTCGGGCGAACGAAATTAATGGGGATGAAAATAGTCGGTGAAGCCTGCGATGAATGCGTGAAAATAACTCTGATAAAGCTGTCACCGCGCGTGGAAGGTTTCAATGAACGTAAAGGAAGAAAAACCTTGGCGGTCAATTCAAGTATATAGAGGAGAAGCTCGATAACATCCGCGAGGCACAACGATGAGAAGGCTTTCCCGCGGGTGTGATTAATGAACACATACAAACACGAACGCACCATGATACGCGTGTTCAAGGAGGGATTCAATCAATAGCGAAATTTTCGCCTCAACTTTAAGCAAATATGTGCGATAACGCGTGTGTGTCACAGTGATAATGTCTCCATTATTGGGCCAAGTGCGATAGAGCGATGCGACTTTTATTGACGATATAAACAGCTGTGTAAGCGGTTTCGACTATTGTATATACAGTACGACCTCCGAATAAGAACGCCCGGAATAAGAACGGTTCCCCTATTTCTCGTTCGAGCGCTTCCCCCACTCCGACTCGAACTCCGAGCTAGAGTCACGCTCGAGTGAATCGAAAAGGAGAGAGAGAGAGAGACAAAGCGAGTCCGAGAGCGTGGAGCGCGCGCCTGGTGGGGGTACCAGAAATATAGACAAAACTCTTCCCCTTGGGGGCTTTACCGTTCTTATTCGGAGGTCGGACTGTAATAAACGTACGTGGAAATATAATAACACACCATTGAGCGTCAAACAATGGCAATTTGGATAGAAGAAATGAAGAATAGTATCAAACGTACAGTCATGCCCAAAAAACAATGACTTGAATGATTAAAAAAAATTTTACGTTCATTCCCAGAGCCTGTAGCTTTACATAAAATTGTACTTATCTCGTTTCAATGAGTGTCCTATAGCTATAGCAGAGAAGAAGACAAGCAACTATAAATTTACGTATAGAGATCGCCATATAGCAGTTCATTACAATTTCTAAGATAGTACACGTTTTCGTTCGGTTTGGTCGATTGAAAAATCCGAAAAAAAAATGGTACGAATTCAATGTCCCATAGATGATTTGATTCGTACAAACGTTGTCCATATAATTTTCATGAGAATAATTTTGAATTCCATCGTCACACACACACACAGTGTCAGACTTATCCCGACATATTTTATGAATAATCAAGAGCACAGACTTATTTAGTAATACGTCCGAGCACCGAGAAAATAGACATCGAGATATAAATGTCTTATTTCGATAATCCAGAGACCGTTATACCTAATGCTCGACATTACCGGATATCGACTTTTCATTATTCATATTATCCCTTTCGTATACACACAAGCGAAGGAATTAATGATAAGCGGGGCAGTTAATTTTATTTACAATCAAATTAAATTCTTTTGTTTGTGAAATCTGACGATTCGTGAAGTTATAATTACCGCATGCAATCTCGCTGATACTTTTTCTGTCCGCTAAAGCAGACATTTTAGGGGGGGGGAAAAAAGAAAAACAATGGCAGGAACAGAGTGAGAGCGGATATCGTCGTTTCGAATTTTTTTTTCCCAAAAACTTTTCGCCGGAAAACCCGCGGTCGGAAATTCCGGACCACCTGCTACACCATTCTCGATTTGAAACGCGGTAGCGAAATTCTGCCCGATCGCGTCTCCTTCTTTCCCCTCAATTCCGCTATTTCTCGCTCAATCTCTTTCCCTCTCTCTCTCTCTCTCTCTCTCTCTCTCTTTTTCTCTCTCTCTCTCTCTCTCCTTTCTCTGTAGATTTACAAACCTACATCAATATATATAACTGTATAGGTATACGGCATATACAGTCATCCACACTCACGATATCGAATGGACGGTGTAGTACACTATAACTACCGCGCGAAGAGTAGGAAAACGAGAACGAACGTTTATTCCGAACCGCGCGCCACTGGCAAATCTAGGTCGTTATCGATAAGTCACGTAAAGGGGGAGGAAGGTTAGAGAGATGAGAAAAAGGGAGACGGGGGCAAAGTGGAAAAAGGGGTAAAGGGATGACTATACGCTCTTCCACACAGACACACGCACACATGCATATATTACATATAATATGCATAGGCCTTAGGATGTAGGCTGTGGATGATCGGTAGCACGAAGAGAATTTTAAATGAAAAATTACTATGCCCTGCGCGATAATGCCACAACGAATAGAAGCCAAAAACATTTTTTTTTTCTTCTAAAAAAAATCTGGAAAATCGCAATAAATGGTGTGTGTGTGAGAAGAAAAAGAAAACATTTCGAAACCTCAAATTTTTTGATATCTTTTTTACCGCGATACATATTATAGATATTTCTCGTGATAAAAAAATTCGAAGCGGAATGTTTTATCAAACAATTTATTAATAATTGACGCGGAAACGGATTAGCTATCCGTGTTTTGTTTTGTATTTTTTTTTAGTTATTTCACATTCCGCAGGTGATAAAGTAAGATAATCGTACGTAGTCCGATAACCCACGTTGCCCAGATTGTGTAAGCCACGATTCTCTCGGGGGGACACTTTTTTATTGATATATATATATATATATATATATATATATATATATATATATATATATATATATATATATATATTTTGTTTTTCGCTCTAGTACCACCGCGATAGTCGATAATCCCGACCTCCCGCGTGTGCGACGCACACAGTCACACGATACAAAATTTCAGTGGGTCGCAATTTCGATGATAAAGTGAGAGAGAAAAAAAAAACGATTGTCGAGTATACTCGGAGTGTTCACGTGGGACGCAGCCGGATAAGAAATATCTAAGAGGCACGTCAACGAGTATATAACACGAGTGGTGATTTCGCGGTGGTCTTTACTACCCGCGAAAATTTTCATACATTAACACGTATATATGTATACAGAAAAATCGTAAAATTTACGGCGAGTTGAAGGCGTTTCGGTAGCAAAATCCAATAGTATTCCACAAACTTGAGCCCGAAGAGGACGTCTTGAATATTACTGTAGTACAAAAATAAAGAAAGAGAGAGAGAGAGAGAGAGAGAGAGAGAAAGGAAGAAGAGCGCATAACAAGTCTAGGGTGAAATCGGGGTGGTTAGACTCTTTACGACTATATTTTTCAACTTGAGTTCTTTGACCCACAGCGCTCTCTATGCTCTCCTATATATAAAATACTTTACATGTATGAACCTTATATAAACATAATATAAAAATATATATAAATATATACCATAGGATGGTCTTTAATTTTTAACATGTACTTGCCACCCCTTGAATCGATAGATCATGATGAGAAAACAATGTGTAAATTATTTCAGATTTTTAGCTTGATTGGATAGGGTGCCGAAATCGATATAAAATTGGAAAAAAATATTTTTACTGGAGAAAGAAATCTGTCGATTTTCGATTTAAAAAAACAAAACTACTTTTGAATCAATTTTATCAGGTTAGGAAAAAGTAATTCTCTTCCAAAAAATTCTATAAGTCTTCATCTGGAAAATTTTTTTTTCAAATATCGAGTAAAAAAAATGAAAACTATTTTTTATGACCAAATCAAATTAATTCAAAATTAGATCAATTTTCGAGTTAAAGAATGAAAAATATTTTTTTATGCCGAAATCAATTCAATTTTCGAGTTAAAAAAACTATGTTTTTCTGACTAAATCAAATTGATTCAAGAATAGTTTTCTTTTTTTTACTCGAAAGTTGAGAAATTTTTTTTTCCCCGTATAAAACTTTTGTTTTTCACGTTTAAATCGATTCGGTACCTTTTCCGATCAAGCTAAAAATCTGAAATAATTCAGGCATTGTTATCTCATCATTATCTATCGATTCCAGGGGTGTCAAGTATATATTAAAAATTAACGACCACCCTAATATACTATATATACACCTCTGTCAAGGGAAGGTAAGGAAAAACACAGTGAGCGACTTCTTACAATATCCAATGAAGACTCGAGGACGGAAAATCCGAAGATTAGTCTCGCAGTTACGATACAGAAAACAGAGAAAAAGAAGAAGAAAAAAAAATAAAAATATAATCTGCGATGCCAGACGGACTGGACCGAGAAAACTCAATAGCATCATCATTTTCTTTAAGATCTTTGAAGAGTATAGAGATGGGGAGAGAGAGAGAGAGAGAGAGAGAGAGAGAGAGAGAGAGAGAGAGAGAGAGAGAGAGAGAGAGAGAGAGAGAGAGAAATCAGCTCACCATACAATAATCAATGAAGACATCTAGACGACAGTGAAATGAAATCTGATAATTGATCTTTAAGGGGAATTAAAGTTATCGAATCGTGTGTATCTTCTCCTCAACACGTTCTCATGAAAGCTCATGTATTAGAAACAAATTTGATTTTAACCGTTCAACCAAAACCTTAAAAGTGGTTGAATAATGTAAAAATATTTTCATAAATAACTGGACTGCAATAAAATATGTGTAAATTTTTATTACGAAAATATTTCAGTATTTTGTTGTTCTTCGTGCTATTTTTTTTTTTTTTTTTTCGCAAAAGCTTCAAGATTTCATCCTTGCAGTCGTATCGCAGCGTTATTTTCATGATTTTTCGACGACTCGAACCTCCGTCCAGAACAAGCGACATAATATGAACCTCAATGGAGGAACATAAAAACTTTCGGACAAATTATTTAGGACAAAACAATTAGGACCTGGCCTCAGTCGATCCTGCGCAGGCCCTGATGCTTCATTGCTTTTGCCCAAAATCTCAAACATCCGTGAGAATTATTTGCAACGAAAATTTTGTGATGTCATGTCGCCTTCTCTTCGTATTCTCTTATATAATATCGATCCATTATTCATTCGAATAAAAAATCATTCGATGTACTTTGATAACGAAAATAACTTTGAAAAATTTATTAAAATTAGAGAAAGCTACAAAATTTTAACTTGCACTGTATCTTCGTCATAGTTATTCACAATTGTAATTATAAATCATTTTTGCTGACATATCCAAAATTCATATTGTTCACAAAATGATATTACTTGAAAAAAAAAAAAAAAAAAAAAATCGCAATCAATTCATTTCGAATGATATTTCCAATGGAATTGCGACCATCTCTGCAGAGATAATGCATTGCTGCTTTCAATATATAATGATGTATACGTAACAAAGAAACGATAAAACCTAGACAAACGCTCAATTACATAAAGTGTTTTGAGTGTCGCAACCAGCAGTGCCATACCTAACGCAGGTGTACAGTGTCATATATGCACTGTATGCATACACACAATGCTGCATCTAACCGTGTGTCATATGGCGGACCCCCGGTAAATTACACGGATTGAATAACGAACCAATTATACATCGTTCGCGCTGTCGTATGCACGTGTCCCCCCATACTATACCATGCGCATATATATACGTAGATACCCGACAATACCCATTTATGTTCACTCCTTTATACTCATGTACATATCGAGGGCTTAGGACCAGAAAGGCGTAACCCACAAAAAACAGACTATACTGCCATAAGGGCGTATCCCCAACTTTAACACGGAAGTTCCATAAGAGCAAAATTAATCAGCCTACAGCCAGAAGGGCGTAAGCCCAGACTACAATACTGCCAGAAAGGCGTAAGCCACGAAAAATAAAAAAAAGTGGCTTACGCCCGTCTGGCAGATCATTCATAATTTTTTATCGGATTTAAATCGCCTGATTACAGCCAGACGGGCGTAACCCTCTTTTTTTTATTTTTCGTGGCTTACGCCTTTCTGGCGGATAACTGGTCAGTTTTTTCCAAATTTCGATCGTCTACTTACTGCCAGAAGGGCGTTACCCCAAAAAAATTTAAAACGTGATGTGTTTGTGTGTGTGTGTGTAAAATTTTGAAAATGTTGAATAGATTTGAAAGTTTTTGAAAAATTTGAAAACTTTGGAAAATTTAAAAAATTTGAAAATTTTGAAAAATTTTAAAAATTTGAAAATATTGAAAAATTTGAAAAATTTGAAATTAAAAAAAAAATCTTTAATTTTGAAAAATTTGAAAATTTCGACTATTATGCGACAACGACTAAATATGCGCATGCAACCATTTTGCAAATGATATATTTCGTTTTTGTTTATATTTCGCATTAAAAAATATTAGCAAATAGAAAATAGTTTCCTGGCCAGCAACTGCCGAGTTTTTCTGACTAGCAACTCGTCAGTCTGCCAAGACTGGCACTGAATAGATTTGCGTTACACACCTAGTCTGGAACTCGACAGTTTACTGGCCATCAACTGGCCAGAAAGATGGAAAACTGGCCAGCATCTTACACACATCACGTTTTCAATTTTTTTGGGGTAACGCCCTTCTGGCAGTAAATAGACGATCGAAATTCGGAAAAAACTGACCGGTTATCCGCCAGAAAGGCGTAAGCCACGAAAAATAAAAAAAAGAGGGTTACGCCCGTCTGGCTGTAATCAGGCGATTTAAATCCGGAAAAAAATTATCAATGATCTGCCAGACGGGCGTAAGCCACTTTTTTTATTTTTCGTGGCTTACGCCTTTCTGGCAGTATTGTAGTGGGCTTACGCCCTTCTGGCTGTAGGCTGATTAATTTTGTTCTTATGGAACTTCCGTGTTAAAGTTGTGGATACGCCTTTATGGCAGTAAGGTAATGAAAAGTCGAAAAACAGTGGGTTACGCCCTTTTGGTCCTAAGCCCTCGATATATTCATATACGTTTTCCTATCCTCGCGTATAAGTATATAGTATATGTATATGTTTTTATGAATTGTATAGATACGCGTAGAGAGAGCAGATCTGCGGAAACCCAAGAACACAATTTACATGCTCACGTTTTGGAGCAAGAGAGGTTACCAGGATCACGACGAGGTCGGCCATCGGTGTGTGACGGCACTCCAATTAAACGTTTAATGAGGAACCCTCGACAAAATAAGGGGCGAATTCAGCATTCCAACCGTTCTCTCTCGTCATTGTGCAATTGCTTGAACAGGAGGTACCACGACCGGTGTTATATCGACCCTTGTTCCCCTGACACGTATAATGCATAACATTAGGAAAATCGATTGAAGTAATGAGGATGAATAAATCGTTTGATTAAAAACGGAAAAAGAAGATGGTGCAAAATGCAACTAATTGCACATTGCTGCATCGCAATTGCTTTGCCAATTCACAAGCACTCAGCTTGAGCATAAGTGCGCCTTTCTCAATTGTCACTTGGTCAATGTACGGGAAACTTTGTGGAAAGACGAAAAATTGGGAGAAAGAAATGTGCAAGTTTTCAACTTACATCGTATATTCACTCGTCATTAGCTCGACTTTTTAATGTTGACAAGATTTTTCGCGAAATCTACGATTTCACAAAACTTGACCCCCCCCCCCCCTATCGATTTTACGACAAATTCGATATGAAACGTTCTCCAGCCGTTCTCCTCCCTTTATTTACTGCAATAATATTGCAGTAAATAAAGTAAATAAAGTAAAGTATAGCAGTAAATAAATGTTTTCGAAGATTTTCAACGTACATTGAAATTAAAAACTGTCCTGTTCTTATTTTTATCACAAAAATAGAACTTTATTTCGCGAAGAAATCAAATGATGAAAATATAAAATGGCGATTGACAAAATGCTTTCCTTGTTTGATTATTAATATTGAAAATAATAACCTTCAGTCTTGAATATCTATCGCGATGGCTTGAACAACCCTTCATCCGGCTTGAAGCAGGAGGAGCTTTGACTTTATCCCGAAGATGCCTAAAGCTACTATACTCGTAGCGTGCAAGACGCGGATATGCAATCTTGCTTTTGGCGAGGATTACGTTAATTGCCGGTGCAGCAGCGATGTACTTGAGTTGCAACTGAAGGATGAGACATTACGGATGAGAAAATCTGCCGCGCGAGAGCACCGAAGCTCAACACCTAAGCACTTTTGCCGCCAAGCAGCGCGAGATCGTTATTTTGATGGTTGACATTTTAATTGCACCCTATATATGAAATACAGAGAAACACCACGCGATCTTGCTTCAAATCACACACATACACACTGAGAGAAAATCAGTGTAAAAATGACTCGATTTTCGCTTACCGCGTGGCAAACTAAATATTTCGATGATTCGATTGGCGAGGCTTCGTCAAATTGAATGAATGTTGATCGAATCAACTTCGTAGGGTAGACTAGGCTACCAGTCCCACAATTCACATTTTAATTTCCATCTATTGCCCAGAAAGATGGATTGCTCTGGCCACTTTATCTTCATACAAAAAAAACTTCATAATTTCCTTAAAAATTTTTCACACTTGGCACATTTTTTCCGAATTTCAATCTATAGCGCAATAACGAAAAAATTACCACTGCACGAAGTAACCCCGTTCCTCCCTGCTTGGTCGGTTCAATAATTCCTCGATTCTTAATCAACATGATATGAAATTCGCGAAACACAAATTCTGATTTAACGGATTTTACAACGCTTTTCTCCCCCAATGTTCTGGCCTTGTATAGATATACAGATGCATTAGCAGATATACTGCTAATGCATCTGTTTGCCTCTGATCACTCGTTCATATAAATGAGTATAGCTTGCTCTGTTGAGTGACGTAAAGCTTTCGTTATCAGTGCTCATAAGCAACTTAAATGCCGAATAGAAGTGCAGCAATACATTATGCGGTTCGAAGAACGGTTCATTGAAAATTTATGCATATACGTCCGTTTTCCGCGCTCGATTAGCGAAAGTAATAAATGAATTAACGAATCCCCGAGTTTGAGAGCTTTCTGTACTTCCGCTAATGGACCATGCGCTCCGCTCTCGCCGATTATATACCACACGTTACACATTCACGTTACACATTTTGAATATAAATTTAAAATAATACTTCGTCCGTATAGGTCAGTTGTAGAAAAAAAAAAGTAGATTATACAAATATCCTACTATGCTAAATAACCCTGAATCCATGATCTTCGAATTTTTGCATGAGCAAAAAAACACCTTCATACGAGTTGATATACGTGTAAGTTTTTGCATCTTGGGTACAAAAAAAAAAGTCTTTGAGACTGCCGCATGAAAAAAAAAAAAACGATTGCCTCGGGGCCAATGAAGCGTCGCCATTTTTTTAATTCGCTCCCACAGGCCCTGTCTGACGGAAGATGGGTCTGGGCTCTATATGCATAGCATTGTCACTCTCTCGAACCACGGTCCTCATCCTCGCGACCTCTTCCTCCTCCGCCCACCCCCCGGGGCAATTTCGCTGCACGGAGGACCATTATTTACATGGGACAACTCGCGAATAACCCCGAGCCATTATTACATACACATATATATACGTATACATTATACACGCATCCAACCTTATAATATATACCTCGCATCTTCTGGATTTACATGAGAAATTTAATTTTGCCTCGCTCTTTGTTTTCGACCGTCATATACCTATCATTCTTCCTCCTTCTTACATCATTTTTTATTCATTCACTCTCGCGATAAGCACCTCGGGATTTCGGGATATATTTATTATCGTTCTGGCTTGGCACCTATTTTTTATTTTTTTTCTTTGTTTACGGGACAAAATTTTTCGTTTGTCTTCGTTTTCCCCACTGGTTTACCCGAATTACCATCGTCCATTCGAAATTCATTGGCTCAAAAAGCGGTGTCAATGGAAATTAAGATTGCCAGAACTAACCGAATCATAAAATTTTGATGAAAATCAATTGACCCGCCTTCTGTCGATGAAAAATAAAAATGAAATTCAATGAAAAAAAAAAAACAGTGAAAAAATGAGAGGTACGGGTGTTTATTAAGTCCTCGTGCTACGATAGTGCGAGAAAGTTTCCTATGTACCACATGGTGAAATATACACGGCCCTCGTGGTCATATGCAGTGAACTTTTGATTGAGCCTGTACAGAAATGGCCGTTACAAATGGAACCGTGTATATTCAGATACATTCGCACCATAGAATATGCAGCTTTACGCGTCGAATTTTCATTCATATTGCATTCTTTTTGGGATCGTCGTTCGTTAACGAAACGGTTAATAATTTTGTTCTGTTTTCCTAACATGTGAATAATAGTCTTCTCCCGTCTACAATTTTTTAAATCAAAATCTGATTACGCATTTAGTTGTAATATTTTAAAAAACCGTGCTAGTATCAGGTTACAGCAATGCTTGCTATATGCTCTACACGTACCCGTGCAGAAATTTCGGTCGGGATCCAGGTGGATTCTGAGAAGGATCCCTATTTTCTGATAGGGATCCAGCTGGTCATCGGATCAGATCCCATGACTGAATGTAACGTTTGCACATTGGAATCCGACAGGGACCCCTGACTGGATTCCAATTACGGTATCCAGTCAAAACCCGATCAAAATGTGGTTTAATCTGGCATATATATAAAATCCCGAATAAATATTTATCTTCCGCAATTCAGGTTATAGGCAATTGTTTATTATTATCTGAGCCATAGAAAAAATTTAAACAAAAAAAAACGTCGACACCGGGGTTTGAACCTACGACGTCTCACTAGCCTTCGTTTGCGTATTGGACCCGAAATAAATGACAAAAAATATCATATTTTATGAACATTAATGTTTTTGACATTTTTTATTGATTGTTGTTGTTCCGAGGATGATTCCGGTCGTTGAAAATTTATTTGCTAACCCGGAAAATGATTTAAAGACAACCTACCTACCTATCTGCCTACCTAATGAACTAACGCTCTAACCACGACGCTGTCGAATGCTTGTACATTTACTTTATAAATATCTTCTATACACTATACATGAGGCTGAAGCTAGCAGCGGTAGCGAGAAGCCAAAATTCAGAAAAGAATACGCATGACGGGAAAAATCTGAAAAAATTAAGGAGTATTGTCTATCGATCCTGGAACACTATCGCGTTTCAACTTTTGAGTGGACTGACTCCTTCGTTGATTTGTTTGTTAATTAACAATGGCTGCTGATAATTAAAATCGCACACATGACGGGAAAAATCTGGAAAAATTCAAGAGTATTGTCTATCGATCCTGAAACACGATGGCGTTTCAACTTTTGAGCCACCACCACCACCACCACCGCCACCGCCACCGCCACCGCCGCCGCCGCCGCCACCACCACCACCACCACCACTACTACTCATTATTATTATTATTATTATTATTATGCCAATCGAATAATGTGTCAACAAGCTTTATTCGGAATATGACTGGGCATTTCGCAAATTAAAATTTTTCGATCATCCCATTAAATCATCGGAGGATACTCGTCTTGAGGAGCTCTCAACAATTCCTGATTCAGAACAAACGTGAGATTGGGATTCAATCGGTACACCCTGAAAGAAAGTGGCGCCATAACTTACAAATTTTGCCACATCCACCAATCCGATTACGAGACGGATACCATATAGATTCCTATGGGGATACCGGTTTTGGGGAGTCCATGGACAATCCCGATCGGGATATGGTCGGACTTAGGGTATCCCTAAAAAATTTCTGCACGGGTAATGGTTGCTAACTTTGACATTGAATATCTCGAGTTGGAAACGGTCAATCTGCTCCAAATTTCACGAGAAGTTGGGTACTAGCATTCTCTTCGTCCACTATAAATTTCGGCAAATTCTCATTATAAACGCATTTTCACGAGGGCTATTACAGTTACAGTACAGTTCAATTTTTTAAGGTAGTAAATCGTAAAGAAATTTGGAATCATTGAAAATAGCGTGGAATAGCTTTTCTTTTATGGCGGGTAAAGATATTTTTTATCGAATACTTGTCGAAAATTATTCGTAATGTTTTCGTTGTATTTTATATTCGAATTATTTCGGAAATGCCCGATCGGGAGAAAAGGAAATGAAGATGGAGGCCTCGCTTTAGGTATGAGTGTCTGGGGCAAGGAGATCATGATGGCGATACCCAGAATTGCTCAACAATACACGAACGGTGTCTCTTGCCATTTACGTTTAACTATATACGCGTATAGTGTGCATGAAGAGTCCCTGAACTGTGTGGTGTGCTATTGAGATTCAGCGGAGCGAGTAACCTCCGGGCATGTTCGTGCGTAACCTCGTCTAACTCTCTTCGTGCCAATTACAGTGTGTTACATCTCTTGGTGGAAGACACGGGTCAACGAGCTTGCGAATCTCCGAATCAACTCCGTCCATTCTTATATACGTAAATTTTTTTTTCATACCTCGCATAACATACCGTCTGTGCACCGATTTTAACTGGCACGAGGATATGAAAATTAGCACTGAAATAAACGACTTGACAAAGCATCCAATGAAAGATCAAATATAACGATTCAATTATAGCTTTTTGAGAATTTCGCGAGCAGGAGATTCCGTCAGCATTCGTCGCAATCATTTGTTCCGTGAAACTTGGACGATAAGTATCCAAAAATATTCCTCTGCGCTTTAATCTTAGGAAATTAAAACGATCCAATTTTACACTTGGAATTGACGAACTCAATAAATATACTTGAAAGCCTGAATGCGAATACTGAGAATAATCCAATTTTATAATTAAAAATTAGGAACGATAAAATTATTAGGCGCTTGAAATTATGTGGGTACGCACGTAAAAGCTTAAGGTTCTTCGAGTATGAACATACATGCGAAGACATCGATGTTTCAAAAGACCCAAGCTTTTACTTAGAATGACGGAAAAATTTGTCAACTTTGAAACTCAGAATGGGAAAAATTCGTTGTTGGATGGACACGAAAGAGTGTTTAAGCTTGGACATTTGATTTCAAGCTTCTGCTCAGAAATTAGCGATAAAGTCATAAATAAGCTCAATCTATAAGGCTAAAACGATAAAAATGGACACATGTTATTGAACGACGCAGGCTCACATAGCTCTAAGCAAATGACTATAACGAAGAAACGTATACGTAGGATCGAACAATGAATCGAGAGACTTGAAAGCAAAAAGTTCGACATCAAAATGGATAATTGACTGATCACACGGATAAACTTAAGGCACTTAACGATCACTTGCGGCCATTTGACCCCGGGTCCCTGGCTCGAATCGACCTCTCGCTTGCGACTCTTGCAAACAACCCAAAGGCGTTGGACCATAGTTGGAACTGGCAAACTTTGGCTTGTGCTCGAACGTTATAAGATGCCCCCGACCTGCCTTGCAGGCGTTGCATGACTTCACGTGCATCAACGAGTTTTGTTCGCTTGAGAAATTCGGCGGCTGATGTTACCGAGGTGCTCTGAATTCCTTCTACGCCTCTCTCTTCATTGGTGTCTGAGAGAAACGTAACCCCAAGTACCAGTTATATCGTCAACTTGCTAAGTTTGACGTGTGATCGAGAGAATGGCAATTGTTCTCAGAGGGACACCCTATATTATCTATATAAATATATATATGTCTATGTGCTGCACGTAAAACTGAAATTGTGGATGTATTTTGCCTCGGATTTTCCGTCGTGCATATCTTGCCGTTCTATATGACACATTTTGCTTCAGCTATACAAAATCAATACAGTAATCTCATTCGAAACATGCAGAGTCGGCGATGACTTGGGAGCATCGAAAATCCCATCACGTCTCATTCGTCTGGCTGTCTATCTGTCTGTCTATTATCTCTTTCGCTCTCTCTCTCTCTCTCTATCTCTTGATAAAGTATTCTCTTGCATTTCTAATAAAACCAAAACACACATATATAGAACGAAATTGAGTAGAACTTCTCACTTGCATTGAGAATAATGATTACTCTATGGTACACAGGAGTAAACGTGAGTACTCTGCACGGAATATGATATCTGTGCATGATGTATTTATAGATATATGCAGTCGAGATTGTTTATGAATGGGGATTGCCATCAAAGAGATCTGTGATCTGAACAATTTTATAATTAAAATCACAAAAAAATCTTGATTCTCGAAGAAAAGAGTTTAAAGTGTACCCTCAGGCTTGATCAAAAGCACATCTTCGATTGAGGAAACGTTCAAAAATGATTCATTTCAATCTCGAAAAATTAATTAAAGAGGCATCAAGTTTGTCGAATTTCGGTGGATCATTTTTTTTTCTTCACCTTTTAATAACAATACACGTACTCTCGTACTGTATATAGCAGCTGCGTTCGAATTGTTCTGGATAATTAATTGCTATTTTCCACGATGCGCACGAAGGTCGTGGGATTCGGTATTACGAGTTTTCTTACGGTTCGTTGGCCATCGCCGTCCACCGGAGTTCTGTCTCGGCTAGAGCATGGCTCCAAGTGACGTATGGCGGAACTTGCGAACGTAACCCGGGTGACCATAAATTTTGACTTCTCTCTCTCTCTCTCTCTCTCTCTCTCTCTCTCTCTCTCTCTCTCTCTCTCTCTCTCTCTCTCTCTTTCGCACTCTCTCTCTCTCTCTCTCTCTCTCTCTCTCTATCACCATCTCTCTCTTGCTCTTGTGATCGCATTCTTTTCGCGAATCCCATCCGTTCCCATTTCATCGATAAATCAGGCATCAGCTTTCCGAAAACAAGCCAGGAAGCAAAGAATATACGAATTGCAACAACCAAGAGGACACCCTAATAACACGAGGGAAAACTTTCAAAATAAAGATTTTTATTAAGAGCAAGGAAGAGATACATCGGGGATGAATGCGAGAGAGGGATGACCTTAAATAGTATTTTTCCCGTACGCTTATAGAGGGTATTCGATCCAAAGCAAATTTTAATTGATACCTCGAAAAAATTTTACACAAACGGGCTCTCGCAATTACCTTTTTTTCTTTTTTTTTTTTTTATCAAGTGCTCTATTTTTTCAAGTCATTATTCGCAAACTCAGGGAGGTCGGGAGGATAATAGCGCCAGGAAAGGATTGTTAATTTGGATTTGGTCATAAATTTAACACCTGAATCAGGTGTCGTCACACTCCAAAAAAATTATAGCCCTCAAAAAAATGATTATATTTCGTGACAATTACCGGACATACGCATGGATAAATATTCAAAAATTAAAAAAAAAAAAATTTATTTCAACTCAAGCTCATCGTCGAATCGCAAGTTCAAAATAATCTTTGACGATAAGCCATACGCGAAGTAATTAGCAAATGTAATCTCGATATTGCGGTTATTTTTTTAATATCAAAGGACCAAATCCATGTCCTCGAAAATCTAAAATAAAGAAGAAATTTCATGCAAGCATTGCACACACACACACATGTCAACGTGGGATAAGGGAAGAGAGAGAAAGAAAGAGAGAGAGAGAGAGAGAGAGAGAGAGAGAGAGAGAGAGAGAGAGAGGATGAAGCATTACGTATTCCAGAAGCTCTCGAGAGCTTCCACAGCGTTTTATATATTAACCTCTCGCGTCGTCGAGCCAGCTACATAGGAAAAGCCACCATCTCGCTGGAGTGCTCCGCGCTTCAGAGCACGAGCTTCGGATTCGCTCGGCAATGAAAAACATCTCGCGGGAAAACACTTTGACGAATGCTCGCCAAGGGTCCCACATAGATATGCATATCTGCCTAGCATAATGAAATATCCATACGCACATGTATAGCCATGTGTTTTTATACATAAAGCTGTGGAGCTCAACGACCAGGAGAGTTGTCAACGTTTTTGCACTTCCACATGGAAGACAAGAGGATTGTAAAAAAAAAAATACATACAAAAACAAGACTGGAAGGGAGAACGAATGGGAAAAAAATCCCTTTAAAAAATTTAGATTTTTTTAAAATACCCCACGAAGAGAAGATTCTCGAAGGGATTCCCGTTATCATTTCATTCCCTTTTAAAAAGATTTTCGTTCCAGTCTACTTCATTTGTGATTCCCATCCGCTCTGCGAATTTACAGCCAAATGGACTCGCTTATACGGCCAGTTCTGGGACTCATTTTGGACTCACGCTTGACGTACGCTTGCTGGATATATAGACGAGGGTTTTAATAACTTTATGAAATATTCGAGAAATTCTCGGACATGCCAGGAATTTTTTGCAAATGGGAAATTTGTGGATTGAGGAAAAAAAAAAGATGAGAGCCCCCCCCATCGGTAGTGCTGATTTACAGAATGTTGAATAAATTCCGCTGTTAGCGCAGTAGACGACAAAATCTTTTTTTCTATCATACACGCTCTTCCAGGGACCACCGGGCGCGTACACCTGGAAGTGACAAAACTCGCCACCGTGATCGCTGAAGATCGGTCATCCCCACTTTCCGGCAGCTTGAACACAGCGAGAGTTGCGACAGCCCGGCAAGTTTTCGAAATACCAAGTTGACCGTTTAAATTGAGATGTAATAAATTATGTACCGTCCATATGAAAAATCTCTGTGCTTTGCCAAATTAAATGAAATGATAAAATAATCAATCTTAGGGTCGAAAAAGAGTTATAATTTATCATTATGTCAGGATAATCGTTATAGCAATGATAAATCGTTAATTTTTTTTTTTTTATCGAAAGAAAATTATAATTACTCTGCGAGCTTCACACATTTTCGTATGGATTGTTCGATGTCGCGTATATTAATTAAAAGGAACTTTATGCCAGAGATTCTTCACGATTATTTCCATTCTTTACAATTGTCTCGTCAAGTCTCTCGCAATGTCATGTTGGAAAGAGCTTCGCAAATGCGCTCTCGTTTTGGTTTTCGGAAAAGACCCCCCGAGGCAACGGTGCATTTGAGGTCCGAGGGATTATATTTATATCAGACCGACTACATGTAAGCATTATAATTTATCTGCATATTTACATATAATGAAATAACGAACTACCCAACTCGCCGATGGGGGTTCGGCCCTGTCTGTGTTTATTTTCACGAGAGGTACAATGGTGCTCGTCAAAATAATACACGAAACTGAAACGCTCCCTGACAAGCTTCGTTCTCTCTTCACCTTTCTCTCTCTCTCTCTCTTTTTCTTTCTCTGAATTTTCGCAATGCTCACTTCAATTTAACTCAACTATAATATAATTATAATTATTTTTACTCGATCTACCTGAATTGTATAGTTATTTCTACTCACTCAATGTGCATTACACTGCTCACTTCTCTGCTTTTGTAAGACTATTTTGTAAGTTTATATTACTCTTCCATGTTATCATTTATACTTTGGGGTATTTCACCCTGGTGTAATAAAAATACGTTCTTCTTCTTCTTCTTCTCTCTCTCTCTCTCTCTCTCTCTCTCTCTCTCTCTCTCTCTCTCTCTCTCTCTCTCTCTCTCTCTCTCTCTTTCCCTCTCTGAAACGCATTTCTCGTGAAAATAATTAGCCTGACTGTTCGCTCGTCGAATACGCGTCCGAGAAAATTAATTAACCGAAGGGTATCCTCCGCGTGTATATATATATATATATATATATATATATATTTATATACACATTGTTTCCGAGTTTTGAATATCTACCAATTTTTCGACGCATGCAAGAACCGCAATTCATCTCGATCGAACGTATACAAGCAAATAACCGATAAATAACAGAAGCCGAAGCGTTATTGAAAAAGAAAAAAAAAACCAAAAAATACCACGATGTTTCACGGTGGATTCCTTTTGTTCTTGTTTTTACCGAGGAAAAACAAAGCAAACGACGATGTTCATTTGACAAAAAAAAAAAAAAAAACAGAGTGAATGTTGAAAATGAATGTTCGAGAATCACGTCGAGCTTCGAATCGCGCAGCTGGTCTTCCGATAGAGCCAGTCAATATAACGGATTAAATGAAACACACTCGTGCAATATACGGGAAAGCGCGCTTTTTCGGTTCGCCAATCCACACGCGACTCGCGTCGTTATATATCTCGAACGTTTGATAATAAAAATGATAATAACGAGTATACGCGGAGAGTCAACGATTTCAGCGAGCGTAAACCAGGCTGGCGGATTATCTCTCTTTTCGTCGAAGCAATTTGTATGAATGAGCAAACGTGCAATAATGAAACGAAAAGCAAAAAAAAAAGATCTTGCTCATCGTGCGTCAATCGTTTTGAGCGTCAGGAAAAATCATAAAAATTCGAGGATTATGTGCGTTGGAAAAAAAAAAACATGGCAGAGAAAAACAAAATTGGTTTACACGGTCGTGTAAATTCGCAAAATTCATTTCTGGATAATAGAATGCAGACTGCTCTTTTTACTGTTTTTTTTTTCTTTCGTTGCGATTGACGCCAGATATTTATCGAAAAACGTTACAGCGAACGATCCAGTAATTCGTACATTGCATTGTTAGGATACGCTATATACTCGCGGTGAAAAAAAAAAAAGACCCGTTGGAATTTACGAATTACTCCGTTGCAAAATGTCTTTGTGAGTTATCACGATTGAATGATTTTGTTATTAAATCTTCCATCAGGAATTCTATCATGCCGGATATGATACAAATTTCATCAATATACACACGTCCGGTTAAATCCCTATGCTTTATCGCGGTCATCGTTCACGAGCAATGCCAGCAATGCCGAATATGCAAAGTCGCTACACACACATATATATATATATATACATATATACATATATATATATTCTTTATCGAACGACGAGTCAACGAGCCGTCACCGCGCGCATTCCCAAAACCTCATATCGTCGTATATATATATATATATATATATATATATATATATATATGATCGACACGCGCGCACAACCGCACTTGCGATTATCATGCACTTTGACCAATAAACAATATGCACACACGGAAAAACGATCGTAATCCATGTTAATTTTCATGCGATAAACGCTGATTGCGTTAATCGCCAACTGACCTATGAAATGTATCACGAACAATGAAATTTCGTGACGAAGCCAAATTCGCAAATTGAATTTTGTCAAGAATATAAAAATGCTCGTGTGTTACGGGGTTTTGAATTTAAAAAAAAAAAAAAAAAAAAAAAAAACGTCGTACGAAGTACATGAATGATAGATTTCGTACTTTCAGGAAACGATAATTAAATCATGAATTTGGCGGAATTGGCTTTTGCCAATTTTTTTTTTTTGTTTAGCAATAGAGAACTTGCATGTAAACGATTCTCTCCTTTTTTTGTTTATCATTCTGTCATAGTTAAATATTTTCTGCAGTTAATGAACATTGCATTAATTTCTTTAAGCAAACATATTATTATATCTTAAGGTGTAATAATTGTGAGAAATTTACGCGCTCTGCGGGCCGAGTGACGTCACAACACCCCTCAGTACTAGGGTAAAATTATGCCGGGTTTTTTCACCTAAGGGTTATCCTTGCGGATATAGTTATCCACCGGATAACCCATGTTAAAAGAATAGGATATCCGTCGGTGAAAAAAATCGCGAAAGTAAATCATTAGTGCACGAATATGCGTGTAATATAATTGCAGCGTCTGCTGTAACTTGAAATAAAATTGATCAAGGATTGAAAGCGAAATATGCAAATTTGCCAAGAATAGATTTAGAGATGCTCCTGACGCAAATATAAACTCTTTTTCCGGTGTTGATACAATTGTGTTTCTTCACAACGTTACAACACAATATTTGTACACTTTCTTCGTTTGTTCAGATATACATTTTTCATGTTTCAACCCTTTTTACAGACTAAAAATTTACGAATTACAAAGATGTTTTCCGATTACGAATGATTGGCTGCTTGAATTTCTTAATTTTACCGCTAGAGGCGCTGTTGCACTGGGGTGTTGTGACGTAACTGTCACGCGATGTACGTTTGAAGTGCAACTCAATTTTCAAGCTGACACAATTAATTAAATAATAATGATTAGCTGAAAAAACCTACGCAAATTATGTTTTTGAATAATTTAAAAGTAGAAAATAATGCAAGTTCTCCATTCATCACAACGAATATTTCAGCATCGTCGCTCCGACTATACGTCCTGAAAAACTCTTTTAAGGTTTCGCGAAATTGCCATTAAACGCCTCTCGACTTTTCGGAACAACAGATGGAAAAACCATCGATCCCTGCTCGCTCTGATGCAGAAAAAAAAAAAAACTAAAATGAAGAATCATCAAATTATCGAAAAAGTACGAAAGTTCGTTTCGGGATCGTAAATTAAAGCTGGATATTTCGGAAGATTGCAAATATCAACGAGTCTTTTCTTCGAAATTCTCTTTCGAAAACTTTTGTCGTTTCATTAGATTGCCATGCAGGTATAATGAAGAACGTTATCTCTTTCAATGTTTTTTTTTTTTTTTCTTTTTTTTTTTTACTATGCACACTCGACGTATATGAACATCGCTGTTTTTCCCGGTGATCAAGCAAACTGTAACCCAAACCTATCCATTCGCACGACCTGACAATATTACGGGAACAATGGCGGTCTCGGAGAGCCAATGTTTTTCCAGACGCCATTTCTCATTGCGCGTCACAAAAGCTCTGCAGAGTTACATACATGTACATAACATGTATATACACGGTGTATGTAACACTTCCTGAACTTAGGAAACGAATGAGATAACGGAAAACCAGCGTTATTTTTTTTTTTTTTTTTTTTTTTCTGTCCACCGGGACTCGTGCCAGCATATGACGAAGAGAACAGAGCATGACAACGGATAGTTCACGAGATTCGACTGTTCCAACTTATAGTGACGTTAATCCTCCTCCATTGTACGACTTCCCTTTCAAAAAATTACGCAATAATTCCAATGTTTTCCGCAATTCGATGATTTTTTTTAAACGAATAGCCTTTGTGTATTGGAATTATCCTATCCACGTGTCAATCTAGCTTACAGGAAAATAAGACTATAATCAAGATACATATAATAATCACTTACCTTGTCTCAGTCGTTTTTTGTGATTCCATATCATCCCGCACTATATGAAACGTTACATTTGGCGATTAAAGAGTAGTAAGCCGAAAAAAAAACACACACACATATGTACGATACCCGATGAGATATAAGCCATATATATATTGGCTATCACCGACGACAACGACGCACGCGAACGTTCTCGTCGCGTGCTCAAAGATCAAAGTCACCCAACGACGAACGAGCAAAACAATATATTATTATGCTCGTCCAAAGAGTGATTAAAATATATTTTCGATATATATCTTATATCGAGCTCATCGAGTTTTGGCTTGATGCCTCGATCATAGACGCGAGCGCGAGAGCTCTTGTAAAAACACTTTAAACAGAGAGAGAGAGAGAGAGAGAGTCAGAAGAAAAAATGATTACATGTCGCGTCCTGCAGCATCCCGAACGACATGTAATAATTTTTTTTTTCTTCTACGAATCTGCCTCTCTCAATTCCACTGAGATTAATTTATATAAATAAACATCTTAAGTATACTAGATACGAAAAAAAAAAATGGCATTGAGACCCGATCGAGTCTCGAGATGGATTGCAAAAGCCAAAAATTATTATCATCGTTGATTCATCGCTGCAAACAAGCACCAGATCGAATCGTAGTAAAATTTTATTTCTAAAATTCTCTACACGGAGTAATTGAATGATAAAATTTAACTTTCCCGGCAATATTTCAAATGATCCCATTCGTTATCCAACGGAAATTTTTGGATCAACATAAGACTCGCCCGCGAACATTGCAAGCATCTTCATGATCATTCGACCATATAATGTGATTCGACAAAGTGCGACTATCTTCAATTTGATTCGGTACTATTGTTTGCGGCAGTTAATCGTCAAAGGTGGGATTCGATGGTGCGAGGCACTGTACTGTAGGATCGTAATATTGGGAATATTTGATCTCAGAATAAATCCTGGAATTCGTGAATAACAATCTGAAAGCCTTCTCACAAAATCGCAATTTCACCTAAAGGCAATTTTCAGGCATATGCTGCGCTCTTTGATACAAAAATGTACAATAATATTCATATCGATATACGTTAGATAATAAATATCGAAACACGGATGATCAAGTGCGTTTTCACGAGAAAATCGACGTCTTCTCTCGCCCAATTTTTTCCCCGAAAGAGCCAATGAGCTTTCAATATACCACGGACAAATGCAAGTTTCACGCTGCATTCATTGAAATACGTTGCAAAGCTTTACTTCGCATTCATCTGCGTTACGTACGGTATATATATATAAATGCACGAAAACATCTAGATAAAGAAAAAGTATATAAATATGTAGCTTAGGATAAGCACGAAAGGATTGGGAAAGAAACTTGGCGTCGGATTCGTGCGCGAAATAGCGATAAATTGCTTGGAAACTCTTTCGCTATCTCGCTCCCTCGCACGTACGCCTATTATACAGTCGAATTTGGTTATAAGCAATCCTTCGGGGCTGTAGGGGAAAAAAAAAAACGCCGAAGAGTCGTAAAATCTGGCTCCCCCACTACAGCGCATCAATGTAGCATTCTTAATATGTGTGAGTGTGTCGGTGAAATGCGCAATGCTGCTGGTATAAGCAATTGGCTTGTGGTGGGGGACCGCGCTGAGCGGACTCGAAAAAAAATCGGAGGGGAAATTGCTTATAACCAGATTGCTTATAACCAAATTCGACTGTACCACTTTCTCTATATACCTCTGTATACCTCTATATACATAAGCATATATATACTTCTGCTCGGTTTCCTCCTCCTCCTCTCTCTCTCTATCTTTTCCTTCTCTTTCTCGTTTTCCCAACCCTTTTCTCCATTCGGCCCTTCAACGAAAATTCACCTTGACTCGATCTCACCGCGCACTCTGAGAGATTACTTTATAATCCTTCTCAGTGGTTGCACGTAGGAGAAAGAGAGGATAGAGAAGACCGAGAGGAATGAGAAGTAACCCCGGATAGAACAGGACACATATATATATATATATATATATATATATATATATATATATATATATATTGAGAGTGTAATACAGAAAGAAAGTGAGAATCTTCTCAAAGCTTTTCGGGGGGGGGGGGGGGGGGGGGAGAAATTACACACGAAGAATCGAGTCTCGGGGACTCTCTTTCCGGCGTCTTTCTCATTTCACATCCTCCATCTTTCCTTTTATTCCCATCGGGCATCCAGCGACAAGCCAGGGAGACTCGGAAAGTTGAACGAAATTATACGAATGAAAGTTTTAATCACACGGGGGATCATTCATCCCCTTTTTCGGTGAATACGTTTAGTCCTTGGAAGAACGTGGTGGGTATATATATATATATATATGCAAGATATTCCACAAATAGTGGCATAGGTTTTGGGCCTCAAAATTTCTATTTCAAATTTTAGTTTATATTTTGTTAAGCACATTGAAATAAACAAACTAATCCTATTTTCCATCAAAAATTGCCTGAATTAGAAAATATATATATATATATATTTTTTCAAAATTTTAAATTTGAATTTTCACCATGAAAAATGAGTTTAAAAGTCAAAAAATGAAAAATGACTGCGTTCCCCAAAATTTTTTCGAGTTTTTTTTTTTTTTTTTCAAGCTGAGACGATTTCACATAAAATCCATGCGTAAAAAAATGAGGTCACCGTGGGTTTAACGACAAAAAAAAAATGCCAAACAAGCGCTTTATCGAAACTTCGCATAATACTTTGACAGTTGTTGAGGTTTTTTTCAATGAAAATTTTACTTTAGCTACGAGAAATATTGATTATTCATATGAGAAAAAATTTTTTCACTGAATAATAAAACCTGTTTAAAAAAAAAATCCCGAAAAAAGCGTTTTTTTTTTTCGTCGTTACAAGTATAGCCCTCACCTCTCAAATGTTTACTAACTGGGACATTCACTTTATTATAAAAACAATTAAGCCTACCAATACTTAGATAAATAAGAGAGAGAGAGAGAGAGAGAGAGAGAGAGAGAGAGAGAGAGAGAGAGAGAGAGAGAATAAAGAGAAAAGAGTAATATAAAAAATAACAAAAAAAAAATAAAGCAGCAAGTTTCCTCTTTGAAATTCTTCTGTGAAATTCTGAGAGCTATTTGCACGCATAGTGAAGAATTTTTTAATGAGCGAAACTTGTGAGAAAGTAATTCGCAAATATATTCAACTTTTGTATATCATCTGTACAATATACAAGTATAAGATATGAATAACATAAACTGCAGCGTCAAAAAGTTATCGTATATTTTCGTATATCTTGTTTTTCTATATATGAGGGTGTAAGGATGTCTGAAAAAAAGCCATTTTTACTCATCATCTTCTTCATAACTACGTAGTATACAAGCCCGTATTACGAGAGTATATATAACACTCGAAGATATACAAGAGCCAAATGGTCGCAAAATTAGCGAGAGATTGTTCACGTGAAAAATCCGCGAGTCGTGCGCGCAACGCTGTGTGGATCTTTTCATTCGCGGCTCAAAACATGCATTTTTTTCGCATGAATGGTCCCGAACGAGGCACGAATAGCCAGCTCGGGATTGCATCGGTGCTATTAGCACGGAAAGCGAGCCTTGAATACGTGAATAGGCCGGGAAGGGTTTGAAACGATATGAGGGATGGGTTGCGTACTCGAGATCGGGGAACTCTCGTTGAAGACGTCGCATGTGACACAAACGACGTCTTAAACACGTACTGCGAAAGCTCCAAAGTATCTATATAGTATGAGGATATATAGTCCAGAATGCTGAAGAGAACGACGACGACGAGAGGCATTCAGAAGCGCAACTCGGGCGTGATATAATCCCTCAGAGTTCTCGGATGAGTCGTTTTTTTTTTTTTTCGTTTTTTTTTTTCACTTTTTCACTATTGCTTGTCCCATTCCCAACTTCTTTTTCTTTGTATCCCACTTTTTTTTCCCCTTCATTGCCCCGTTTGTGCGTGCGATCATGTCAGCGCCGGATTTAGAGCAGGGATACGAGAATTTGCAGCGTCCTTTTTGGCACGACCAAAAGTTTTATCGCAAGAGGAAAAAGAATGATGATGAGACGTTTGACTAAAAGCCAAAATCCAAGACAGTATAGGGGCTGACGCATGTTTCGGACAAAAGACGCCATTGCATTTGGAAACGAAAAATAGATTGATAAAAGTGATCATTTCATTCAGAGCCCAATACAGTCATTTCCAGCTGAAATCGAGTACAAAGTTGAATTGAACTAGGTCACCCCAATCGCGTGCAGAGCTCAGCTCAGGTTAATCATTACTTTCTTATGGGGGATTTTATGGACCAAGGTAGAGTAGACCGGGGTCAGTTGTAACAGGGCTCAGCTGTGTAACATTGCGAATATCTCGAAGCCTATCAGTAAGTATTTATAATCTTCGTTAAACATTGATGATCAGATTTATGTGCTACAAATGTCAATTTTTCTTTTTTCATGTGTTTTCTTGGCCAATTCCGTGTTAGTGTAGTCGCAGTCTTTTGAGTTTTTGGTTCGAGAGAATAAACGAAACTTTGACTTCGAAGTAGAAAAAAATGGTCCGGGGTCAGTCGTGACAATTTTTTCGGGGCAGAGTTGTAACAGTTAGTCCGGGGATATTTTAACGATTTTATGGCAGATAATGGATATAGTGAATTATAAGACTTAATTTTAACAAAAATATTCGTAAAAAGGTATGAAAAGATGATAAAAAGTGAATATAGGTACTCTGGAATATATTTTTATATTTCCATTTCCATATTTTTCTTTTTCCATATTTTTATATATAGTATCCTTTATTCTTACTCATAATACTTGTTATTTGCGGATGATCTTAAGATCTGTAAGTAAATTCATTCCGTCACGGACTCTCTGCTCTTGCAGGCAGACATTTTGATGCGGTTTCTCAGTGGTGCGTTGTTAAACGGTTTAACGTTTAATATTGGGAAGTGCAAAGCGTAAATCTTTTACGCGTTCTTCAGAGGGTCCGATGCGAATTATAGCCTTTTGATTCCGTGCGGCTGAAGAGTGTAAATCAGATCAGGGACCCTCAGGGACTCGCGTCTTTCTTTTATTCCTCGTATTAATTTTGTTAAGAATAAAAGCCCTCCGGAAACTTTATTTTATTTCCACGTTCGCCAAGGACTTCAGATCGATTGACGCTCTTAAGGCTACACTGCAAATCCAAGTGTGTAGTTTTTACACACTTATGTGTGTAATTTCTTGTAGTCACTTTTTACACACTTGTAGTTTTTACATACTTATGTGTATAATTTCTTGTAGTCACTTTTTACTCACTTTCTCGTGTGTAATTCAACGAAACAACACACTTAAAGTGTGTAATTCTACAAAATAACACACTTAAAGTGTGTTATTTTCCAGTGTATTATTTCAAAATGTATTGTAATCCAAGTGTGTTTCCAAGTGTTTAAAAACTACACACTTGGATTTTCAGTGTATCTATCTCTCGCTGGTTCGTCCGATATTAATGTATGCCAGTATCATTTGGTCTCCCTATTCTGACTCTTATATGCTATTGTTCTTGATCAAGTGCAACATAAATTTCTTAGGATGGCAGCTTTCAAGATGGGGAGGCCAAAGTCCGTCGTGGACCACGACTATTCCGATATTGCCAGAGCCATCGGGCTGTCTTCACTCAATTACCTTAGAGTGTACGATGACATGATACATTTATACAAGATTCATAATAATATGATTGATTGCATGGACTCTGTCGCCAGCTTTTGATTTCAGGGCCCCGTCAAGGCCTCTCAAGGCCTATTGATCAGTTTTTTTCGTATCCCGATTGGTTATAGTGAATTTCAGCTTAGGTATATCTGTTAGGCTTAGCGATACATCGAATAAGTATCCACAGATCGATCTTTTTTTTTCATTCCTATTTCCTCCTTTAAGAGCGCATGTCGATCCGCGGTAGTCGTCTTTTGCTGACATTGCCCTTTTGCTTCGTGTTATTTTTCTCTTGTTGCACTGATAATTTTTGCTTTTCTCAATTTTATATTGCATGTATATAGTTTTTTTTTTTAATATAAATTCAATTTTTGAGATGTTTATGCGCGCTACGTAGTTTTAGTATTATATTATTAGTTACTACTGGCTCGATATACCATACGATTCTTTTCTGCTTTCTTACTGAGTATGCTGTGTATGATTCCAAGGGAAATTAATTCACGTACAAATAAATAAATAAATCTGTAAATAAATAAACATTTCTGGGTTCGTTAACACATTGCTCCTTTATTGAAATGTTTGATATACTAATTATCGAAATCTTAATTAATAATCTGATTTTCTGTGATAAAATCTTGTGTTTCAACTGACCCCGTCCACTGAATTTCTGATTTTTTTTTTTTTTCGACAGGCTTATAATGTTTTTCTATTCTATGCTAAAGAGTCCTACGTAGCGTCATTTTGTCAGAAATTGAATGCTTTTGTTACAACTGAATGTTAAAACTGAAATGTTACAACTGACCCCGGCCTAGCCTACTTGGGAAAAAAAAAACTTTGAAAATAAGATCGATGAATAATGTCCGAATGGACACATTTGCATGTCACGTATACAAGTGACGGGACAATCTAGTATAGTTCGTTTTCTTTGTCGAAAAAAAAAAAATCGACGGACGTCTCTGCTGTTAAACCAACAGTCGCACTGAAAAATCGCTGGTCTAACGACGATTATAAGAGAGATGACCAGAGACTTTCAACCGAGGATACGATATCGGTCGAGACGAAGAATCTCTCTGTTGAACCGCAGCAAGGATAAAAAAATATTACTCCAGCGCGTTTATAAAACACGTGACGACCAGCGACGGAGCTATACTTGCTAACGCGGAAACGCTAACAAACAACCTTTCTGACTTATCTCACCCGGTGAGGCAGACAACTGTCCATCAGTGTGGTCGGTAAGTTGGAAATTTATCATGGGACACGACGAGACCACCACGGATAAGCGCGCATACTCTACGTTTTTTTTTTTTTTTCTTCTATAAACAGACCTTAATTGCTTTTCATTGGGATAGATTGACGTTTATATGAGAGGACAAAACGATCGAGAGTTGCTTGCGATTTTAGTCTGGCGGACAAAACGCGGGAGATAGAACTCGGTCGATCAATGATGAATTATAATTCGAGCTTTATCGATCCCCGACCGGTTTTGCTGCACAAATGTACATCGAACCTCGTGCGTCATTGAATTCCTAATTCTCATACTCGCGTTCTACTTAAGGAGGTACGACTAGTATGAAGAATCCAACTGACGGACTTGAATTTTTTATATGTTTTTGCCGAATACTTTATGCGCCTATTGCCAAAATTTGAGCTATATTGACCGTTTAGTTTATTCGTAATAAAATTGCAAAGTCGAGCAGTTTGAGTTACTAAAGCACGTCGTCTTATGGAGACGGTTAACCGGAAGTGCTGTGATCACGGTTTTGCTGCTCACGTATCCAACTACACCCGTTGAAAAACTGAAACTTGATAGATTAGATATAATAGATATTGTAAAAAATTGAAAAATTACTCTTCACCGTGTAGTTCTGGCACTACATCATAAAAAAGTTTCAATTTCCGGTTGTAAATGGTCAGAACGATCAAATAGCACCCACAGACTTAGCAACGTCGCGAGTAACAGCTGATGGGTTTCGGCGAACATAACCTAGCTTTGTTTTGATATTAGCAACGAGGATAGAGTCATCTTCGTTGGTCACGTATACCAACTTATAGCATCGCCAATGCGACGTTGCCAAGTGTTTACTTCAAATTCCATCATGTTATTTATGGAGTTTTATTATTTATCACGTATCAATTATATGTATAATTATCATTCTGCCGATCGTATTAATTCCACTGAGGTAATTCAAGTCTATTTTAATAGGTTTTCGGCTGATTTTTAAAAATGTTTTTTAGTCCGTTTTTGTGGTAGACATGTCATTATTATTATGATGGAGACTACTATCGAGTCGTTGACAATCTAATTTTTCAGTTTTTATTAGTTCATGCGCAATAAATTAATCATTTACCACAAAATTTTTCACATTATAATCGATAATATGAATAATCAACGCAAATAAACATAAATCAGAAGAACTGTGGGTAAAATAAATTTAGACTTTTTTTTGACTCCAAAGAACTAGTCGTACCTCCTTAACTTCCGGGCAAATTAATTCTTTTTTTTTGTTTTTGTTTTTTGTTCTTTCTTCTCGCGAGTCAACTTCGGGATTGTTTTTAGCCCCAAGAGACTGGATCGTCGTTCGCTTTCCCCATCGAATATATAAAAATGTTTTCACCCATAAGATTAATTTTTTTATTTCGAGGGGTTTTTGGGGGAAGGCTGGACCTTGGCAGATTTTTTTTTTTTAAATACGAGAACAACGGTAAACCGTAAATTTATCAATCATGTGTTCCGGTAGTTGATGATTTTGTTGGTGTTCAGATTGAATGGCGATCGGTGAAAATCGATTGCAAGCATTGAATGAACAATCGCTACTTGAATAACAAATATTCAAAGTTCACTGCAATTGTAAATATTCTGTATAACGCTAAGAAGTATTGTTATCAATAACGATAGGCATTGTTTCGATATTTTTGAAGTCAATTGGGACATTTTTTTTTCCAAAATGAATGCCTGTAAAGTGATATTTTCGCTCTTGCTTTCCGGCGACGTTGCATTTCTCGTGAATACGCACTGTGTGTTATGAAAACGACGAAGGAAAGTATATATGTAAAAAATTTCGAGGACTCACCTCCGACGTGGGAATGAAAGCGCTCGGTCCATCGAACGCTGGCTCTGGCACTGGTAATCCACGAGCCTGAAATAATTCGCATACGGTTTTTTATTTCCCCCATCGCACAACAATCCAGTTATTCTAGCCAAAAAAAAAAAGTAAGTTTTTACAATGCAATCTTCTACAGAATTGATTTTGCTTCGGGAAAAGGTTCAGGGGTATCTCCTGAGTTTGCAAGTTGGCAGGACCCGGGGGCAGTCGATTTTGGAAAACACGTTTTATCAAATATCTCGCGAACCATGCATCGTACGACAAAAATAGTAAAGACTTTTTTTGTAGATAATAAAATTCTCTACAACTTTTGTCTCAAACTTTTTCCTTTATAGTGCATGGTTTGTGTTTTATAGCGCGAAATACTTTTCCAGGCATCACCATTTTTACTGTTACATCTACCGTTAAATTAACCGCGCTGTAAATGAAAAACTATGCACTATACAGGAAAAAGTTTTATATAAAAGTTGCAGAGAATTTTATTATCTACAAAACCGATCTCTACTATTTTTGTCGTACGATGCACGGTTCACGAGATATTCGATAAAACGTGTTTTCCAAGATGGCGGCTGAAGCTCCGACCTCCCCTCCCCCCTGCGTCTCGCCAAATTTAATTTACACTCAAGGGAGGGGGGCACCCCTGAACCTTTTCCAAAAGCAAAATCAATTCTGTAGAAGATTGCAGAAGAAATGACTAGAATGACTGGGCTACAAGTAGGACAACATCGGCTCGGGTACGTATAGCCCGGCTAGCTCAGTCGGTAGAGCATGAGACTCTTAATCTCAGGGTCGTGGGTTCGAGCCCCACGTTGGGCGTTTATTTTTTAATTTTTTTTTCTCCGTTAATTTGCGAAAAATTTAATTATATATATATATATATATATAATGAGATAAATCAATATGATGGAAATAAAAAAATTTCAAGTCACAAAAAATTATTAATCAATTGATTTTTAATATGAAAAATTATATTTAATAAAAAAAAACAGAAAAATCGTAATTATAGACACTAATTACAATTTTTTTTTGTTTAAAACATCGATTCATTCGATAGAACGTTTTATCTCAAATTTGAATTTTTCTTTATTTATTTATTTTTTTAATTTGCCCATGAGAAATCATCGGGAGCACGTCATGAGGATACGGTGCAATTCAATCGAACGACTAGGCGCTAATAATAATGATTGTAATATCGATAGGGCACCCATGATTTCCCGATGGCTTTACTCTTTCTCCTCGTTCGTCCGTTATACTTTTGCGTCCGTTAACCGCGGGTCGCGCACCGGCAGCAAAAGCACAATATCCTGCGCATGTATGCATGTATCTATGGGGGCATTTCACGATACGGCTGTGCGAGGCCTCGATATGATACATTTTTTTTCAATTGCCACTTTTTTCTTTGTCAAGTACGAAAGATGAAATTTTTTTCTCTTTTAAATTTATTTTTCGACGATTTCACGTGGAATGGCCGATTTGTGTGTACAAGCAAATCCGTGAGCGTATTTACAATACAAACACGACACGGCATAAATAATTCATTGCGCGGAACGAAAAACGTGAAGTCACGATGCGAAACCCCCATCGCTATTTATCGCTTTTCTTTCATCATTTATCTAGCCATCAGTGCGAGCATACATAAACAAATTTACATAGTACGTTATTCACACTTTGTATGTATATATACATTAGGGTGTTAAAAAAATAAAAATTTCGATTTTTCATGCTCCCACCCCTCAAAATTTGAGTTTTAATAGAAAAAAAAAACATCCTCGCGAAGAGATAGCTCTGTAGCTTAAGCGGAAACCGCTGCTCATTGGACGTTTCTAATTAGAACAGCCAATTGTAACGTCTATGACGAACTTTTTGGAAGGAAAAATTCGAGATCATTTATTTCAAATAAAAAGAACCTTTAATGATTTAAAAGTTGTGAACGATATATTGCTGAACGAAAAATGGCTTTGAGCGCGGAATTTAATTAATTGTTAACTAAGGATAGAGCTCAAGCGCAATATATATATTTTTAGTCGCTGATTTGCACCGAAAGACGTGTGACACGTGCAAAAAGGCGTCGTTGGCATCGATCGTTACCGAAAATAAATAAATAAACGACATTTTGCGTTTTTTTTTTTTGCATAAAGTCATAGCGGATAAATTTTTAATGGTGAATAAATTTGCTCATATACCATCTTCCCTGAGACTAATGATTTCATATTTCAGCAAGAGAACAAAGAACCATGGAGTACGTATTTGAGTCAAGAAAAAAAATAATCACGAAAATAAAAAATTTCACCACGTGCGAATTGTTTATGACAATTTATATATAATTTTTAATCGAAAAATTATTGTTATGAATAAAATCGATCTAAATTTTTATTTAGAACACGATAGTGTAAGACAAAGCTGTTCAACTTGAAATTGTTTAGAATTTTTTATAAAAAATTAGAAATTAGGAATAGAAAAAAATTCATTAAATGAAATTCTTTTCTTTTAATTCAAAATACAATCCTCATGGTATCAAATTTTTCCTTCCAAAAATTTCGTCATAGACGTTAATTGGCTGTTATTTAATTAGAAACATTCAATGAGCGGTGGCTTCCACTTAAGCTACAGAGCTTCCTCTTCGCGAGGATGTTTTTTTTTTCTATCAAAACTCAAGTTTTGAGGGGTGGAAGTATGAAAAATCAAAAAAAAAAAATTGATTTTCCAACGAGCCACTCCTAAAGCAGTTTAGGTAGAAAAAAATTTGTGTGAAAATATCAGAATTATAGATTGAGTGGAAGATCCGCCGCATTTGATTTTTATGTTTTTTTTTTCCTTCTTAACGAATTTATGATGAATAATTGCTGATAAATTTTTTTCTTTGAGCTCACAGCCGCCCGAGGATCAGTTTGTGTCTTAAATCAGATGCTCTCAGAGTTTTAACTCTTCGGTAGATATTTATTAGAGGCGTCCAACGAATTTTCCGATTATCATTCAATCAGGAAACACAAAAAAAAAGTTATTACTCAAATTTTATTTTTAGAATTAGATTAACTTTTTTTTTTATTCAATGGCGTTTGTTTGCAATATCGATGCTGGCTCTCTCTTTGGACAAGTGGAATACTGCTGAAGATGAAATTTGACAACTTGCAAAAGGCCTTTGATCTTCGTCTTTTGTCAATGATAAATAAAAATTCTGAACCAAAGAAACTGGTCTTTCAGCAGTATCCTTAACTACTCTCAAGCCAAGTAAAATTTTCATACATTTTATATTAAGATGCCTCTGTTTTCCAGGATTGCGGGACTTGCGTCAAGAAAATCATAAGGCTAATTATATACTGATTAAACAAAAACAGTGATTTTTTAGTGATTAAATTCAATTTATCTTCATCAAAAGCACCGTCTTAAAATCAGCCTCTTCGACTATAACTCGCGTTTGGAATATCCGTGCACCCTTTCGTTCTTCGACGGCATCAATCATTTTTAATTTAATTTCATTGTTGCAACAGTTGACAAGTTGGCTACTGCAATGACAGTCAACTGCTACGATGGGATGGGCACTCGGAACAAATCAAAGCAGAGGAACTTCAGCTACCAAGTTTATTTTTTAGCGAGAATTTATTCAAGATTCTATTTAATTTTCAAAGTGATAGCCATAACGCAAACGGTTTTTTCACTTATTATGAAAGATAGTTTTGAAAAATAGTGAAAATCCGTTTGGGACCCAAACCCAAAACTTGAATTAGAATGATAAAATTCCAAGAGCATCTTAGAATTAAGAGCAGCTGTGAGTGCAAAAAAAAATTTTTTTGGCCAGCAATTATTCATCATAAATTCGATTAAAAGAGGGAGGAAAAAAAATTCAAAATCAAATGCAGCGGATCTTCCACTCAACCGAAAATTCTCAACTTTTGACGTAAATTTTGTTTTCACCTAAACTATTGCAGGTATGGCTCGTTGGAAAATCGATTTTTTTTTTTAAACACCCTAAAATATATCACGCATGGAGTAATTTATTCGAATTCGCGAATGCCATCGTTACCGTGTCGTATACGTGCAAAATCAACGGACCATTCGAAGCGAAACATCCGCGCGAATCGAGCACATTTTTTTCTCAAATTTTTAGCCTGCTGTCAATTCTCGTTTTTCGTGATTTAAAAAAATTCGTTCGCCAACATTTTCACGGGTGAATATTAAAATTAGTAGAGGAGCCAATTCGATTATTCGTCATTAATAATTGATTTAATATTCAACAGTTGTTTTTTTTTTTTTTCGTATCCAATGATTGAATTGTCCAGACTGAATTGATCCGGAGCAGAAGACGGTGCGATTTGAATAATAAAATCAGAATTACAATGGAAACCCTCGTGAATGAGAGCTCGTCATTGAAGGCGTGACTGCCCGATTGGTTGTAATAGCAGAGAGGAGCTCAAGTCGTGTGTGTCTCTGAGGCGAATCCTAACCACCCCGATTGGCCAGTCTCGTAATTCACTCGTTTGATTAGCAATTATTCGCGCGTTCCGAAATCAACAAAAAATACGAGTAACAAAACCCACAACGAAACTCCGCAGTACAAAATTCCGTGAGAACGGCTCCTTTCAACTTTTGTATTTTCACTTTGATCGTCGATCGGAGCAAAAAAAAAAAAAATTCTGCATCGCGTATCCGTGTTCATCGATACGAAAGTTTTGCTCGACACAGTGAAATCCGGGGTCGTTGGATTTTTTTTTTTTTTTTTTCGGTGATCGATCAAGACCCCATCGTGATGCTTCCATTATGCAATTAAAGCAGTCCGATGAGCATATGTCTCGAAAAATTACGGGAAAAAAAAAAAAGTCCAGCAAGCTATACAGCTTTTCTCATATCGCGGGCCAACTTTCATGTCGAATGATTTTTTTTGATGCGCTCCAGAATTTCCAGAAATAATCGAATAATCAATGTGAAAATTCGAGAATCATTCCAGCGAATTTTGAAGTACTCAGGTATACGCAGAGCAGAGGAGCTCTCCACGGAAATTCATTTGATCGTGAGAATAAACATATTTGATTTTTTTCCCCTCAAAGGCAGAATCAAAGCTACCATTATTTGTTTCATTTTTACTCGTCGATTTCCCGCGCACGATTGAATCATATACAGTCGAATTTGGTTATAAGCAATCCTTCGGGGCTGTAGGGGAAAAAAAAACGCCGAAGAGTCGTAAAATCTGGCTCCCCCACTATAGCGCATCAATGTAGCGTTCTTAATGTGTGCGAGTGCGTCGGTGAAATGTGCAATGCTGCTGGTTATAAGCAATTGGCTTGTGGTGGGGGACCGCGCTGAGCGGACTCGAAAAAAAATCGGAGGGGAAATTGCTTATAACCAGATTGCTTATAACCAAATTCTACTGTACTGCATTGAAGTTTTCTTACCTTGACCATCAGCAATATCTCCGCGCATTTTATCCTGACGTTCTCGAACGGGCAATTGACACTGAGACGAAGTATAACCGGCAGATGAAGGGTCACGAGGCTAAGATATTTGTTGGGTTGCGCTGCCTGACGTGGTCCGTCCAGCGCATTGCCAAGATTGAGCATTCTGCCAACATCACCGGGTGTAACCTCGGCTTCGGCCTCGACCGTAGTACGACCGCTCTTCGACGAGACATCATCGTCCTGCGACAGCGGTCGTTTTATCTGACCAGCGCTGAATTTTCTCTCCGTATTATTTCGCAAATAGTTATCAACGTAAGATTCGCCACGATTGAAATACCGATCTCTCGTTAATAGCGTTGGCATCGACGCGACCGCGTGATCGTTTCGCCGCTGCCGAGCATCAACGGCGTAACTCACCGATCCTGCATTATCATCGTTATCATCCTCGGTACTTTCGAGATTCATTTTTTCCAAATGGCCCTCGTCGCAATCGTCGCTGTACCCATCGATCTCCTCGTCATTGACATTTCTCGCGATTGCATTGATATTCTTACGTTCGAAGCCCTCGAGTGTATTGAAAACGATCCCATCCCGATTACGATTCAGACGCAACGTATGATCATCCTCGAACGATCTACCGTATGATCTTCGAGCTGTGCGTAAATTATTCAAATTACGACGTTCGTAACGATCGTTATCGCGATCCTGCCTAATCCCGTACTGATCGCTACAGCTTCGCGACAAATAATTATCGCTCTTCGACAATGGAGCCTCGCAGAGCCGAAAATTACCGCCCTGACTCTCATCGAATTTCGGACTTTTCCCGTAAATTCTCGTGTCCGAGTCAAAATCATCGTCGTCGTCCAATTTTTTCTGTCGCGCACCCTTTATTTTACCAAAACTTTTGCCAACCCTCTGCCTCGAATCGTCATTGCAAGCCTCGTCCTCGTGATGCGTCTCCCTCGTATTGACAAAATTATCGTAAAATTTACATTCGCTCTCGTTGCTCGAACCAAAACGCCCATCGATCGAATTCCCATCGCGAAATCTTTGATCCCTCGCGTCTATAACATGACCCGCCCTGCCCTCGTCCGATGAGCCTGATTTATCGAGCTTCTCGACAATGCTCTCCGATGACATTCCCACGACCATCTGCCTCGGCCAACGATCTTTCGTTGTTTCATAATTATGGCTCTCATTGCCGTATCTACCGTCAACGCAATCGCACGAATCTAATGGAAATTTTTCAACACAATCGAGACTACCGTCGTGAATAAACGACGTCGCATTGTCCGTGACGCTTTGCGGAAAAAAACTCTCGATCCTGAATGAATCTTGCAACGGGTCATGCGTTTGCTGATAATATTTCGAATAACGATCGTTATGACGAGTATCCGATAGCTTTGGCGCGGATTTTCTCGGCGATCTCTCGATACTCATGTCATATCTGTTTGAACGGAGAAAGAAAGAAAAACCGTAGATATTCCTTCGAGTGGAAAAATAATATTATGATCCATCATCATGGTGGATCATTGAGTCGGAAAAATCTACAGCGATCCTCGCATCGCTGTAGTTTTTTTTTTCTCATAAACTTCTGCCAGCATGCCTCAACGCGGCAGAACTATTTTGGTATTTTCGATGCAGAGCAAGTTCCGAAAATAAAAAAAGGGGAAGAGAGCAGTGCAGAAAGAGGCGCATGATGAGAAGAAAAAGCGAACATTCCGATGGACATTGTTAAGAATGATGCCGATGAGAAAGCTTTCGGAGAAAAGCCCTTCGAATATTGATCTTAAGGATGTATGAGCACTAGCTTCACGATCATATAAAAATCTAAATTTTTTATATGGTGTAGCAGAAGTTTATAGGATAAAACCTGAAAAATTTCAAAGTGGGTCAACGACTCTTTACGCGAGTAATTAATTCGTCAAATCAAGATATTTATCCCACGCCATATACGAATTCTGGGCTGACGCAACTTTGAAACAGAAATTCGTATCTTTCACGATCAGATCCGATCAATATTAAAACTGTTAAATGTTCAGAAAACTATCACGATTACATACGTTCCATAAAAAATGGGGGTCAACGAACCTTTTGACATACAATTATCGATTTTAAGGAAATTTTTCGCGTGCGTCGCATAATAAGCGGTCCGACTCTCTCTTGTTTCATGCGCGTGCCCCTCGCTCACCGCGCTCACCCGCGCCCACGTTTTCCCTTATTCCCCGCCACCTTGTGCTCATACATCCTTAATATTCAAATTCGAGTCTGCGATTTCTTTTAAGGCGGCCCATCAGTGACAACACTAGTCAAAAATCGTGACGTGAAAAAAAATCATAAACCTATCATAATATTTTCTAAATACTCTGTCTGAATAAAATTTATGAATTTCGATGACGTTTCCCGTGATATTTTATTCATAATTTATTATAAATAATATAAATAAAGTCTCAACTGACAAAAGTATTTAACGCTGTCAGAGCGATCAAGTAAAAAGCGATAGCTGATATTCATATGTTTCCTCGCGTGCAGAATGACAGACATATATATTGTATCCGAGATTTGCACACACGATGACTTTCGCGATTAAATTTCTCGGGAAAATCCCTGGCAAGACACAATTTTTTAAATACCATTGGAAAGTTCACGATTTCATCTTTCAATACTCAAAATTTGAATAAGAACTCTCGTCTTTGTCAAAAGATATCGTGTCACTTCCGGTGAAAATGGAATCAACTGCCATAAGACCCATGCTAAATTAGGTAATTTTAAATCACTCGTTCGCAATAATTTGCCTGGCAACATACCCTGAAATTTTGAGAGAGCGTTCATTGCATCTTCTTCATTCATCTCCCGAAGTTTCATTCGTATCGCCGGTTTTTTAATTCACTGATGAGCCACCTTAATTCAATATTTTAACCCGCACCCCTCTGAATCCATCAAGCTCCCCAACGATTTGGAACGCAACTATGAGGACGCGAATGGGAGCTCTTCTGTTCTATTTTTCATCCAAGCGCAAAGCAAAAAAAGCAAAACGATGTGCAAGATCAAGCAAAACCTCTCAGCAACCGCGGGGATCTGTACTCACCTACCATCCTGGCCCTTGAACTTTCCGTACTCCTCGCTCGTGCTATCAATCTCGGTCGCGTCCTCCCACTGATTGGGACTACCGACACCACCGAGCCAACCCTCGACGGTCGTTCTGGCAGCTGCCAGAGCGATATTCCTGGCTGCCTCATCCCGCGCGCACAAAGGCGCCAGGAATCTGCTGACGAGCTCGACCTCGTCGCCCTTCGCCGAGGCGCTGCTGCCCGATGAACTGCTCGGTTCTTTGTACATTTCGTCCTTAATAATTCTCCTCGCTATCAACTTGTTCCTGGTCTTATTCGACTTAAATCGACCCCCCGCGCGACTCTCACAGCTACGATACCCAAAGGCACTTCGTTCGAGGCGATTCAGCGAACAATCACACACTTGCCTGGTGACTATGGGTCAATATTAATTATCGTTTCCCGCAGATATTTCGCTGCTTGTTTTATTTTTTTTTTTTTTTGGAGATTTCCGAGCGGTACTTTCAACTCGTCTCACATAGATTTCCATTCAATTCAACCAATTATAATCGATCCCATTCAACGTCTCGAATCAACGTGCGGCTCGATATAATCCGTCTCGAATCAAGCAGAGTCAGCATATACGATTGCTAGCATCCTTTCTTTGTTTTCTTAAATCCCACCGCTTCTCTTGTCTCTTCCGACTCGTCTGTACTCCCTCCAGTATATAATATGTGTTTATATATATATATATATATATAATATATATCAATCTTTTATCGCAAATTTGACGCTCTCACAGGCCGTTGAACATCAAACATATATTTCTTTATATTTACATGGAAAGTTTGCTAATTTTTTTTTTTTTTTTTTCGTGATTAAATACTCGTTTGAGAATCTTGGCTAATACTTGATGTATGCATACATAGATATACTTTCCCTCGGTCGTTTCTTTTCTATCTCAGTACATCGGACTGCTGCACTGGATGCGAAACAACGAGCTGAAATTCCAAGAGTTTCATTGAAACTCCAAAATCAAAGGGATCATAGACAAACTTGCGAAAAAAAAAAAAAAAAAAAAAAAAAAACAATCGAATTAGGAACGATCTTAACGATTTCTTGTTCCCTCTTATTTTGTTCAGCCGGCAGGCTGGTTGGGATCCCCGGAACTTTGACGCTCTCTGTCACAGTGTGTATCGTAATTATATATATATACGAAACTGCTCTCGGGGCCTCAACGTCACTTTTTCTTTTGTTCTTTTTTTTTTTTTCACTGACTTTGCTCGATTCTCCGTTTCTTGTACCTTTTCGCGATGGGGAGGTACACGGATTTTTTAAGCCTTGTCGAGCAGTCGCCCTCGTAGCTTGGTTTGCTCGAACGCTTTTCGCGATCGCATTGAGGGAAAATGGAGAGAAAGATGGAGCAATGAAAAAAAGGAGGGAATGGTTTTCAACGGTAACGCAAAAATACTGGCAATTCGAGGGGAATTTTTGTATTTTTGTGTTTTCTTTTTTTTTGTTTTTTCGTGATTACTTCAGCGTCAAGTTTTGCAACAAAGATCTCTCTTAAAGCATTGGGCTGCCACGGATCTGCCTGGCTTTATATACGGCTCGTTTGGCGAATACGACGAATATAGTCACGGTCGATCGGCCAATTCCTTGCGGATGCAGATTTTGCCGCTCAAAGCGCCGGTACACTTTGGTATTCTCGTTCGCTTTCTTCGCTTCGAGTATCGATCGTCGTAACGGGGCAATGGCAATGATGGGATATTGTAAAAACGGTATCTCGATCCTGAATATTGCAAACTGTTCGCGGTCGTTTGTTATTTAAAAAATACCCACCTCCTCTTGTTCTTCCTGCCCTGGCGCTCGCAGCATTTTTCTCCTTTGCCTCCTCGTCGTCGTTTTCTTTGGCTCGCTCTTCACCTCGCGGACAACGAGATAGTAGCATAAGGAATTTGTGATTAAACGCCCGAGATTTTACCCACTTGACCCGCGAACCGATGGAAACAATTTGTATATTTTATTTTTTTTTCGAAGACAAGAGCAAAACGTTTCGTCGATCTCTAACGCGCACAATTCACATACTTTTGTCACAAAACAGGAAATCAAACCGTAGTGTGTCGATCATTCCATTTTTTTATACGGCATATTTAACGCAATTACAATTTTGAAAAAAAACCGCGAGTCTCGTGTTTATCGCGATGAAAATTCGAATTTTTCAAATAATAAATGTATCTACGTTATTTATTGATCCCCGTGTGTAGAAATGAAAGAAAAAAACGCTGAATATCACATCACTTTGTCGCGTTTGATTTTTAAAATTTTGTCTGATTACGATAGACCCTATATTGTTCTTATATTGTCGAGATTCACGTACAGTGTAGCTGAAATCAGAGAGAAAACCGTGGAATTTCGTTAACACTCGTTTCGGAAAAATTCTCCAAAAAATTTATTTCAGAGCTCCCTTCGAATCATCAACAAAACAAACAAAATCTCTATCGTAAAAGAAAAATGGATTTTACCGATTGTACGTCACCGATTATAATCGTGTGAATAATCATCATTTAGATCTACCAGAGCTGTCAGAGCATAAAAAGAGCTGTAAGAATAAATATTGAGAATAATATTATGTTATCCTCGTAAAATAAATTTTTTTTTTTTCAACATTGTATAACGTTGCGAAACGTTTTTTTGTTCACCGGCATATTTGTGCATGAGCGAGGGAAGCTTATAAATCGACCGAATAAAATGAATTGGCCTCATCGAGCCGCTAAATATGTGTCCAAGAAAGTTGACGACATATATAAAGTATCGCTGTATAAATGGCGCGCGGAGGAACCCATTACAACATTTATCGGAGTACTCGAGCTCTATATTCTCTATTAGACTGTGCCTATACTAATTTCCCTCCTCTCCCCCCCGGCCTCTTTGACAAGCGAGCTCAAAATCGTTAAATCCCATCAGTCCTGCACGGATGAGCGCAGATCTCAGAACTTGGTGCAGCTCGAGCATTGGCCAAATTATCGGCAACCTCTGTGCCATTACCGGTGTGCGCGATCGTTAGATGGGATATCAAGAAACTCTGGGATTTCTTGGGTCGGGAGTATAACCAATGTGCATAGTAGTTGGATATGTAGGATATATATAGAAGAAGAAGAAACGGTATATGGAGATAGGGCTTCGAGATTATTGCAGGAACTCTGTGTAGGTCTCCTCTGTCACAGATCTCAGTGAAAATTGCTCTCGCCATATAGGTTATAACAGAAGCAACATTATACGACCGCAGACGCTGTGAAGCCCCCAGGCTCGTGTATACCAGTATCATTCAGAATAGGTGGAGTCACTTGACAGCGACGACTAATTTCAGACGGTACACGGAAAAAAAATTTCTGTGAATTCTAGTCATGTTTCCATCATGTTTTACAGTTTTGTTAATAGAGAATGCCTCTCGGGAGGAAAACTTCGGAAATTCTTTAGAATTTGAAATAAAAAAGACCAAGTGATAGAATGAATTTTTACAGTTTAAAAGTGTAAATAGAGTTTACCACTGTGACAAACTGTACAAATTGTGAAATCAATTATAATATAAAATAGCGCATCTTTTTGGGTTTAATGTTTGAGAAATTGCAAAGTGAACTGTAAAAAATAAAAGTTTAGAAGATTTTGAAAAGCGCGGGTCGAATTAGCATAATAAATGTAGTTTATTATCTATCAATTAGCAATTAAATCGATGAACGAATTTAAAACTGCTGTTCCATTATCTTTGAAAATACTATGAATTTTGCAAAAAAAAAAAAAATCGTCATTGACCGGGATTTGAACCCGCGGTCCTCCGCAGTAAACGAATTCAAAACTTTCGATCCTTAAATAATCATTAAAAAAAAAAAAAATTAAAGATTTGGAGATTTTTTTTTTACGAGTGTTACTGGCTTGGTGGTCCGGACTTTTTTCCGTCGAAATTAATTTTGAGCCTACCGAAGATTTTACCTGAGACCTACCTAACGACCGACACTATACCACTACGCTATTGATTTTATGAACGCTTATTGATCCTTATGAATTTCTTGTTTGCGTCGTATTTTCCATACACATTTTTAAACTGTAATTTTTCCATTATTTCACAGTTGAATTCGACGAAAGCGTGCTACAATTTTTCTTTATTTCAATTTCTGTTTTTCATAGAGAATTTAGTATTTTTTGTTATGTCTTACATTCGTAAAAATACTCTCTCTCTACAGTTCATTTTAATGCGTCAGTTTTTAAATTTTTCTCGTACAAATCTATTGGTTTTTCATTTTATCTATAGAAAAATTCACTGCGAGCATTTTCAATTTTTACAGTGTCACTTTTTTGAAGTGGAAATAGTTGTTTTTACAGTTTAAACCAACAGATATGGTTATACAGATAGTACAGAAGTATATTCCGCACATTACTTTTTGATCAAAACACTGTAAAGAGATTAATTTACTGTGTTAAACTGCATTTTTTCTCTTCATCGTTGTATTTTTTAAATTTCAGTTATTATTTTTTGAAATGTCTTTTTTTCCGTGTACATTCAGCAAAAGTTAACCGTTCTTTTTTAAGCATTAGAAAAAATATAATGCGTCGACCGATCGGAATTAAGAATAACTTTTCCGAGCTAAAAATCGTTGGAACGTAAAAAAATTCAACCTGAGATTGTAATCGTATCATTTTTTAAGTAGCGCGAAGTATACTTTTATCAGATCTTTCATCGTATCTTCGACGATATATTTCACGACATCTTTGACAATGTCATTGCCAAAGATAGGTGCAATTTCCTGAATTAAAAATAACACAAAAAATATCTAGCGCAATAGTAGATTAGATTAATGGAAGAGCAGAATATTTCGGTACAAAAATATAATGTTCTGGTGTAGTTTTCGTCCGAGGATGCTCTACTGTTTTCAAAAAACCAAGTAAAAGCCTTGGTCATTGACGATAATGATCAACATCTTTTCTTCCTGATAATGTAACATTTGTTTTCGCAAAAAAAAAAAAACAAACTGGCCCAGTTATCAGGCTGAAATTTTGCATGAGAGTTGAGCAATCGTTTGATTTATTGATGATTTTATTCGTAACAAATATGCGAGCATTGAGATTTTACGAAACTCCGTATTGTTTTCTTCAAACCGAATGTAAATAAATATCATTTCGAGCTGCATTACGATTGCACAACTGTGACGTTCTTGAAGACGGAACAAAAAATCTGATAACCGGATTAATCGTCCGCCAACTTGCCTTCGATCTAAAAAAGTTTACAAAAGTACATCTGCACATGGCACAGCAATAAGAATATATACAGTCGAATTTGGTTATAAGCAATCCTTCGGGGCTGTAGGGGAAAAAAAAAACGCCGAAGAGTCGTAAAATCTGGCTCCCCCACTACAGCGCATCAATGTAGCGTTCTTAATGTGTGTGAGTGCGTCGGTGAAATGCGCAATGCTGCTGGTTATAAGCAATTGGCTTGTGGTGGGGGATCGCGCTGAGCGGACTCGAAAAAAAATCGGAGGGGAAATTGCTTATAACCAGATTGCTTATAACCAAATTCGACTGTATAATGGCTCTTTCCCTCATCCCTCGAAATTTTCCATCTCTCTCTCTCTCTTTTATATCTCTCACTTTATCTCCTTCCCCTTCTCGTTCACCGCGCGGGGTATATCGAACGATCGACCCCGAGAGGAGAGGCCTTTTATCCCCTAGGTCAAGGTTACCAGGGTCAGGACAGCGGAGGGTCGCGACGTTTCACGAGCTGGAACGGGGAGTCGTCGAACGAGAGCAAAATCGAGGGCACAGGCCCGGGAGAAACGGATAAATTGCATGCACGGGGGTTGTGCACACAGAGCTCATGAACGATGTATATGTGAGAGATCTGCTGGCTCTGCACCAATCGACAAAACACACGTTAGAGAGTCAGCATTCTTTTCGGCACGAGATCCTCGCTCACCCCCACGCACGCTATCGTCGCTTTTTTCGTCTTCGTTTTTACGACACACGGCGTGTGTCGATCGAAATTTTACGAAAAATCATAGCATAATAACCGCCCCTCATCGTTTCCCAAGAAAATGTCTAAGATTTTGCAAAATTCAGTCAGCTCCAATTTTCAGAACCACTTTTATTATTTTTTTTTTTTTTTTTTAAATAATAAAACGAAGCTTTGAATGAGATTTTTGTAATTTTAGTTGAAAAATAATTTTTAAAAAACATGTAAAAAGTATAACGGATAGATAAATTTGAGATAGATTTTTAGCCTGGACGATTTTTAAGGTAATCCTCGTGGTACAATAGTGCGAGAAAGTTTCCCATGTAACACATGATAAAATATACACGGCCCTAGTGGTCATATGCAGCGAACTTTTGATTGAGTTTGTACAGAAATGGGCTGTTACACATGGAACCGTGTATACTCAGATACATTTACACCATAGAATATGCAGCTTACGCGTCAAATTTTCATTCGTATTGCATTATTTTTGTGCTCGCCGTTCGTAAACGAAACGGTTAATAATTTTGTTCTTTTTTCCTAACATGCGAATAACAGTCTTCTCCCGTGTACAATTTTTTTCATCAAAATCTGGTTACGCATTTAGTTGTACAGTAGAGCCTCGATTATCCGAACCCGTCAGGACCGGGGCTAGTTCGGATTATCGAAAGTTCGGATAATAGAAATGCGTTGTCGTAGATAGCGGTCTTACGTATTGCATATGGGAAAAATATGAAAAACGGGCAGATATTTTGAGCGATTTAACGTTATACTTGTGTATTTCAATTATATATTTAAAAAAAAACAGTAATATATGCCTTCATAAAAATTTAGTGTTTAATTTCAGGCTTTTTTTTATCATAAATTGCTGAATCTTTGGCTGCCGTATGGAAGCTACGCGTTTTTTTGCGGTTTATTCGTTCAAAAAGAAATTGATATTACGGACGTACAACAAATTATCTCGGAATCATGTTTATTTTATTTTTTCCTCAACCAATCTAAAATATATATTTTTTCATACGTTTGTAATGCTCTCGGGTAATATTCGTAGTATTCACTTTTTAATGACAAAGTCGCTTGGATAAATTATTATTGAACAGAAGAAAAAAAAAAAACAAGAATCAGAAGTCTTGCATGGAACACGACGATGCCATTGTATTTATCTCTAATAGCAAATTTTTATAAATTATTCAGCCAAGTTTTATTTCGTGTGAATTGAAAAATTTTATCAACGATACGTATCTTTGTAGCAATTCTTAATGACCCCTTGCGAAATTAATTTGTCTTCGAGCATAACGAAGCTCGTTTTTTTTTTTTCGTTTGAGTGTACTTCTCTCGAGCGAACGTCGAAAACATCGGACGAGCAGCATTTCGAACGAAAAACAAACAAAAAAAAGGCATTTTTATTGTAAAAAAAAAAAAAAATCGCGCCATGGTTCGGATAATAGAACGTTCGGATAAAGCAAGTATACGTTCGGATAACGGAGGGTTCGGATAGTGGGAGTTCGGATAATCGAGGTTCGACTGTAATATTAAAAAAAAAACGTGCTAGTATCAGGGCACAGCAATACTTGCTATATGCTCTGCACGTAATGGTTGTTAACTTTGACATTGATTTGCTTCGAATTTCACGAGAAGTTGGGTACTAGCATTCTCTTCGTCCACTATGAATTTAAAAAAATTCTCATTTTAAATGCATTTGCACGAGGACTAACTTAAATTATCGAAACGTTGTATGGAGGAAAAATTCATTACAGAGAGAGATTAAGGATGCATCGGATGTACCTTCCCAACCAAAAGTGACTTTCGTCGACAATATTGCATACTTTATGATACGATAAAAATCGGAAAAAATTCAACCACAATAAAGACGATAAGAAGATTAATTTTTAATAATAACAATGCCCAAAAGTTATCAATAAATTGTTTAAACAAAACATTGTTTAACAAATTTTTAGGGAATGTTTTTTTTTTATACGTGAAATGAATTCGTTGATTTTTCTGACTGCACGTGAATTTTTTTAAAATTTTCTTATTATTTTGAAATTTCGGTTTTCGGAAATTTGTAAAAGTTGTATTTACGATACTATTCGTTCAATGCCCTGAAAACTTCTTAATTGTAATATAACAACGTTTTTACGATAACATATCCAAAATTTACGATTTTTCCTTCATTTTTCAAAATTAAAAAATTTTCGAAAACCGAAATTTCAAAATAATAAGAAAATTTTAAAAAGAATTCATGCGCAGTCAAAAAAATCAAAGAATTCATTTTATGTGTCAAAAAAAACTTTCCCCAAAAATTTATTAAACAATTTTTTGTTTAAACAATTTATTTATAACTTTTTGGCATTATTATTATCCAAAACTAATCTTCTTATCGTCTTTATCGTGGTTGAATTTTTGCTGATTTTTATCTTATCATAAAGTATGCAATATTGTCGACGAAAGTTACTTTTGGCTGGGAAGGTACGTCCAATACATCCTTAAAACTCCCCGTGTACCATAAATACAGATATCTCATCCGGCGACTTCCGGCTCATTGGGGTCTCACGAATATCACTCCTAATTTATCATTATCCAGCATTAAAGGTAATATGGAACACACGTAGCAATCACAAAATAATTCATATTGAAAATAAATTGTAATTACTTCAATTAACTTTTGGATCGAGAACTTTTTTCTTACTCCAGCGTAATAATCGCCTTAAACCGTATAAGGAAGAAAGGGTATACGCGAGAGCGAAGCCAATGATTTCCAATGCTCATCGATTATTGTGGCTATACGTTGTACAAGTCTCTCGATGTCGCGAGAGACGAAAAACTTCACTCGTTAAGCTTCACGTGTGTTACATCGCTCTATCGGTTGGTAAATGCCGTTGTGTATGTGTGTACCTTTCACGTGTACGCATATATTTATATATATATATATATATATATATATATACACGTGAAGTATATGTATGTGCTAGCTCGTACACACTTCATCGGATCAATCACATCGAGGATTTGAAACTTCTGGTGCTTCTATCCATATATAACGATTTAAGCATCCGTGGCTATATATACCGTCTATCGTGCGAGACGAATTACTTCGACGCGTATGATAAAATTTACTTGAGATTTCGTTTTCTTCTTTTCTCCACGAGATTGCGAAATGTGACATCAATCGGAAGAAATATTCAAAGTGTAATGTTGAAATGGTGACGATTGAGGAAAGCACTTTTTTTCTTTCAATATATTGTAAAATATTATAATTGAGACTCAAGTCGAATAACCGCGCGGGTGACAAATGTCGAGCAAGTTATCCGAAATTTCTGTAAATGGGTATATGCAATGTCCGCTTTTGAAGTTGACGACGAGCTACCCAAGCGACTTATGGATAACGTTCAGATGGGCCCATTTATATAAATTTTTGATAAATTTACATTGAATCGACCAATTTCAATATTTTTTTTTTATCCTAACAAGTTCTTGAATACTAATTCTCGTTCACGGGGTCTTCAACGTCAAACCGAAAAAGACTAATGCGCTTGACTTGCACGCAAAGTTAACTGACCTGTCAGTTTTGGACCTCGCCGCGTACACGTAGAAATGACTGCATAACGTCAATACATCATCTTTGTACCCATAAATATGGTAAATTTTCGATGAAAAGTTGCACTTAACTGTACAGAGATCTTCATTATCGTTTTCCTTGACAATACATCATTTTCATTTGGCAGAAAAAAAAACACGAATGAATGAGAAATAAGGAGAACAAATAAGAAGCGGCATTATATTTTCGAGTAAATCACACGCGCCGGAAACGCGATTGCAGCATCGACCGTTGAAATGCAGATGGTCATCTAAACAATATCGTCCTCTATGTGCATGATAAACTATGAACGAGCTGTTTTAGGATGTTTTATGTAGCAATAGCTCGTGACGTGTCTAGTATGAGAGTGATGCATCGAGTGTGCCAGTATCGAGGCCGGGAAGGGTACGGCTAGTCACACGAACGCATAACGGTCGATTTATCGCATACACAATATATATGACACGTAAAGACATCAATATATTGCTACTTTGAGAGTATATAGAGGCATCAAAGTTGCATACATATGTGTTTATGCGTTCATATATATATAGTTGCACACTGCGTTTGCGCGGGCGTGGATCGAATAATAACCATCAGCGGATAATGCTGCTCGTATCGACATAGTCATCATCGTCATTATTCTACACGATGACCATCATTAACCTATTCCGATCGACAATTTCGACCAAACCTTCCCCCCGCTGCGCTTTAACTGTACGTTATACACGCACAAATACATACACAACGAAGCAAAACATTTGTTGCCGATGGCTGAGACGTTCTTCGACCATCGCGTGGTATGATCTTGGCAAATCCATTTCTGATCTATGATAACAAATTAATGAAACCGCATGATGCATTTGGATTCGATGAGGTCTGTGAGATCTCACAGAGACTTATTTCTCCAAGACCAAAACACGCTTATCAATGGATCGTTTGATGGTTTACTCATGTCGAGTCGACGGGGATCTTTGGAGACGTTTTCCCAAATCGATTGGCCTTTTTTGAGACCTCATCACGAATATACGAGGTATTTGAGACATTATCTTGGATCAATGACTTATTCGAGACCTAATCGGTGAGGTCCCGGCTGTGGCCTTTATTGCCGGATCGACAATAAGAGGTCTTGGCGGGCTTTAAATCGAATCAATGCGTTATTTGAGACCCCATCTCGGATGTGTACAAGCTCTTTGAAGTATTGACCAGGTAATATATGCTACTTTTTGACTTTCTACAAATGGAAATATTGCAGTGATACGTAAAATGCTCGAAAGCTACTAACGCCTGCAATGTTGATGATAATAATTGTGATTATATGCACGAGACAACTGATCGAGCATTATAAACAAATTACGACGAATACAAAGTAAGACGAAGAAGTGAAATCTTTCCAAAGTATCAGTAGTAATCATAAGTACCATATGTACATGTATTCTGCGAAATATAATCGTGCAGTATCTTCACTTCCACGCTCCGAGAATCAGACTCATGTATATACAAATGTAAGAAAACACGATTATATAGAAGCGTAGACGGGAGTATATTCAAGAATCGGGCTTAACGAGATCTCGCTGAAGCGAGAACTCTGTAACGTAATTGGCATTTCGTAGAACCGCGCTCGTTAGCCTATAACGCGTAAAAACACGATAGTGTGACGGTGGGAGGACGATTCTTCGAGTGTTTCGTGACGAGAGGATCCATCCAAGTATACACGCACACGCGCGCAATGTACACGTGTCAATGCTGCCCTCATCGCGTCTATAGCCTCTCACGAACCTAATGTTACACGCGTTATTCTTTGGGGAGTTCCGCCGATGCGGAGGTATACTCCCAATGTGTGAATTGCATCGCTGTCGAGAAATGGGGGAAAAAAAATTATATACGAATGGCCCGGCTGACAGTGACACTCGCTCAATAATTTTTTGTTCTTTTTATTAGACGAAACAGCGAAGCTCGGACCTCGGATATATACGGGGCATTCCGTGCTAGCTCGATCGGAAATTTTTCATCCCTAACCCTCGTGGATTATTTGATTTATGATTTTTCAAAACTTTCTCATACGAAATCGAGAAGCACTATGAGATTTCGAAAAATCAATTGGAAAAAAAGTCGCTCATCTTAAGGATGTATCGGACGTACCTTTCCAACAAAAAGTGACTTTCGTCGACAATATTGCATACTTCATGATAAGATAAAAATCGGAAAAAATTCAACCACAATAAAGAAGATAAGAAGATTAATTGCTAATGATAATAATGTCAAAAAGTTATCAATAAATTTTTTAAACAAAGCATTGTTTAACAAATTTTTAGGGAAAGTTTTTTTTTTATACGTGAAATGAATTCGTTGATTTTTCTGACTGCACATGAATTTTTTTGAAATTTTCTCATCATTGTAAAATTTCGGTTTTCGGAAATTTGTAAAGGTTGCATTTACGAAAACTATTCGTTCAATGCCCTGAAAACTTCTTAATTGTAATATAACAACGTTTTTACGATAACATATCCAAAATTTATGATTTTTCCTTCATTTTTCAAAATTAAAAAATTTTCGAAAACCGAAATTTCAAAATAATAAGAAAATTTTAAAAAAAATTCATGCGCAGTCAAAAAAATCAAAGAATTCATTTCACGTGTAAAAAAAAAACTTCCCCTAAAAATTTGTTAAGCAATGCTTTGTTTAAACAATTTATTGATAACTTTTTGGCATTATTATTATTCAAAATTAATCATCTTATCGTCTTTATCGTGGTTGAATTTTTTCCGATTTTTATCTTATCATAAAGTATGCAATATTGTCGACGAAAGTCACTTTTGGTTGGGAAGGTACACGTCCGATACATCCTTCAGGCCTTCCTCATTCTTTTCAACCCTTTCTATATCGAGAGAAAATATCTATCCTGGCTGATAAAAAAGTTTATTCGTGCAGCTCACATGGCCCAGGGTAATTTTAGAAACGTCGTCAAGTATAGTTAAATTATTGAGGAGACATCGTAGTATATGTATATATATATAGCGCATACGAGCAGGGCTTGGAATGACGAAAATTACATTCTGAAGCGAAGGAAAGTCTGGTATGCATGGGGTTAGGGGTAAAAAAGATCGAATCGATTGTAAACGATCAAATAAAAAAAATGTGAAAAGTGCATAAAAGACCTCGCGGTCCCGTTTTCTGAACATTCTCTCTTTCTCTCTTTTTCTTTCTCTTCCTCTCTCTCTCTCTCTCTCTCTCTCTCTATATATATATATATATATATATATATATATATATATATATATATATATATCTTCCACTCTCGCGTATCAGTCGTTTTCCATGTCATAAGCCAACCTGTCAGAAATCATTACGATCTATCTTTACAGCGTACAGAACAGTAGATTTTCCACTTATGATCAACGGATATGTAGCAGTGATTATAAAATTTACAGCGGGGGTCGAAAAACACATTTCCGAGTCGCATAAACCGAACTATAAAATAAAATTCCTGATGTATACCGATATGAAATTTTACAGCGTTTTTTTTTTTTTAATCTCTTCATCTCATTTACGTCTTTTGTTTTTATATACAGCTCTATTGCAACCTCCCGTAGCAGCGTAATGACCAGCACCGCGGAACGATCTTTCGTTGGATAATAAAAGTACAAAATGTATTTTGCAGCGTTAGCGATCTTATCCCATTCCTCATTGCATTCGGTTATTTGAGCAATGCCATTTTTCCTCGATGCCGATCATTGAGCTCAAAATTTTTTCAATCTGCAGCATATTTCTTTAAATTCATCCCTTCGAGCGCAAAATTAATGTTCCTCGTAAATAAATATCAGTAAAAAAAAAAAGCAAGCGCATGCAAGAAATGCAAGAAGTAATTGAAAAAATCAATGATTTTTGTGAATTAATTTTATCTCAGCGCTCTTGTTTTTCGCTCAGACGAAAAAAAGCCTCGCACCGATGAGTAAAAAATAAAACTACAAGGAATTTGACGAATGTATATTCTAAATGCAGAAGCATGAGTCTCCGTGGTTAAAAACAATTTTCAGTCACTCATTTTTTTTTTTTTTTTTTTGGGTGCTTTCCAAAGTTACGAGAAGCAGAAGCGGAACCGCGATATTTCGGTCGAAAATCTGAATATTTTCCAAGTATAAGGCTGAATTTATTCCTATTTCGTTGTGAATTTTGTACTTGTGGGGAAATAAAAAATCACAAACTATCCATGAAGAATGACAAAGAATCTCAATGGTGTACCTTCATCAAAAGGGTGGATTGAAAATTTTTAAAAAAATGAGGTACTTCTCTCGACATATATATATGTCAACGTATTCTGAGGTTAAAAAAAAACATCTGGGGCCATATGAGGTCCATGAGGGTGTCGGGTTTCCGGAGAATCAGCCATATATATATATGCGCGCATGTGAACGTGGTCAGATATTACATATATATATGTATGCACGCAATAATGATCATTTTAATGAGGGGTTAACCACATTGTGTTTATGAGAGTACAAGGATACATATATATATAAATTGGTGACTCCCCAGGGGGGTCAAACACTAGTGCAATATTTGCGGTTATCAGTGCGGTGGGAGACCACTGCGGGTATGTGCTCTTGTGCTTCGTTAGATAATCCATATATATACATCTGCTCTGTACATATATTTATATCTGTATTGCTATATATACCTCGTGGTCCTAGCGGGTGGGAGGATCGAGTTACGCAAACGCGCAATCCGCCTGGGTGCACCTATTATCACCTAATTAGAAGAAGGTATACATTCGTGCTCGTTGTATTCTTTTGTGATGATTATTACTGATGACGAACCTACGAGCTCCATCGTGGCTTTTGGAGGAAGACAATCGTTAACTAACGAGCCGATCATTATTTTGCTGCTGATTATTAGCTTCGTTGAATGAACGCGAGTCTCTCTCTCTCTCTCTCTCTCTCTCTCTCTCTCTCGCTCTCTTCGAGTTCTCTGTCTCTCACTGATTCAACGAAAACGTAAAAACGAAATATTCGATTTATTGAGGAAAATATGCAGTTTACGTGAATGACGCTCGCGGCTTCCTCGTCCGTTACGAGAATAGTGACAAAATGGTTGTCATCGAAAATAAATGATTATGAAAAGTCTCCTCTATTGTATTATAGGAAAAACAAAACCTTCTTTGTGCGCTGTACCGAATGAAAAACTAGTGGAAAGGATTTTCCAACGAAGTACAAGCGAGTAGTGATTACTGATTTTAAAAAAAAAATATGAATATTTGCAGCTAAATAATCATTATTTGAAATTCCGATTGATAATTCGAGAAAAATTATAATTTTTTTTTTTTCTTATTCTTCATATAATTAATTTTCATGATTATCACCTCGACAAATTATTCACAATGATTTTTCATGCAAATTATGCCCATTCCTGCTTCCTTCAGCTTTGTATACACCATATCACTGATATCCAAGCGCCGTGTAAACATGTTTTCCACGTTATTAAATTCGTTGACGTGCGACGACATTGTCATAAATATTGTAAACTTTCACCGCGCGTAATGAAAATTCATTTTCATCCATGTATATACAATATCGAATATATATACGAAAACTTCGCGCCAACGTGTTCGTAAAATTGTAGGCTCAAAGTGTGCGAGAGTTTAATATGAGATTTTTCGGTGAAAAGCTTGTATAAAAGGCGTCTATGACGGAGTCCCCGAAAAAATGGGAATAGGGAGTTGACGGGTAACAATATGTTACATCTCTGTTATAACCGTGAATAAACGTTTTCTTTTTCGACACCTTTGTATATTTATTTATATATGCCGACCTCTCGGTAACGATATCGTTCTCCTTGTCGTGGATTTTAACTCGTTGCTCCGCCGGTTATTTTCCCTGCTCGCCTGTTACCAGGCAGAGATTTTAAAGGTCGAATTCGGCTACATAGACATACTTCATGAGCTAGATACGTATATATATATATATGGGACTGTCCACGTAAAGACGACATACCTCCAGACCTCATCATCTCCGATACGATCCATGATTTTTCATGTTGTTGCTCTAGCTCTAAAACATTTTTCTGAATTTTTTTTTTTATTTTTTTCGAGCAACCGTTTCCGAGTAATGAATTATTTTAAACTTAAAATTTGCACCTTTTCTTAAAAACCTGAAAAAAAAATCACAAAAATTTTCTCGATCATGCAGAACAAAACCTCCCACTCCCAAAAACGTGGAATCAATTTTCCTTATATTTTCTTTTCTTTTTTCGATTATCCGATAATTTTATTCGACAAAACGCATCATCGACGACTTTTGACGCTAGTACTGTGATTATAAAGAATGCATTTTTTCGTGGTCTAAAAAGTGGTTGAGGACATATTTAAAGAAATTAAAAACTTTAGCAATACACGTGTGCTGTTGTTTGAGATTTTATTTTATTAATACTTATATGCGCGTTGAGATTTTTTTCAAAAAGCTCTGACTCTGATACTCCACAGCTGTTGAGTATTTTTTAGTAAAAACAATTCCATTGCCTTGGGGAATTAAGCAGTGTAATATTTGCGTTCGGGGAATCCTTTTTACCGATTCAAAGCGCGCGGCTTCGAAATTTATCCATTGTTGGAGCATTACTCGCTTTCGCTTACACATCTCGCTGTCATCGCCAGAAACGTTTTTGATCGCGATGTCCATCAGCGATACAACGCTTTCCGGCTGACGTAATTTGTCTTTCTGGTGGAAGCTGGCAAACTTGCTTTTGCAGCTTTTCGTTTAAAATTATCCCCCTGCCCCGTCGCAAGGTCCCTTCCCGCGCGTGGTTCCGAAACAAAACAATGCCATTCCGTAAAAACATTAAAATCTTCAAAATGATAATACACTTTCGGGAAGTTCTTGAAATTATTACATTGCTGATGAGGTGCACCGTCAGAGAAATAATAGATCTTTCGGAGACGCGGAATAAGACCCTGAAGAAATTTATTCGAGGGCATGAGATTTTCAGCACAAACGCAGAGTATGAATAATTGTTTTATATTATATCGTGTAAGCACAAGCGACGTGACTTTTAATTTTATAATTTCTGAAACATGAACAATAATTGATAAATAAAATATTTTTCATCCGATAGGTTGATATTTTCAGTAATAATTCATTGTTCTAAAGCATTTATATTTAGCCGACAAGTGACGGGAATTTTTTTAAAGATTTTTTGGTTAAACGTATGAGACGTCATATGCAGGTTCATTGTATCCTCATGGCGATAATCACTTCATCTGCTGTATACGATTTGCGCAATGGATTCTATTCACGCATAATCCTCAACGGTAATATAAGCCTCATTATCAAATCTTACGAAAAACAAAATCGCATTTCACCGAAAAATATGCCATAATTCCAGTGTTTACAACTGTTCCTTATGCTGCCCCATATGCTAACTAGGGCTGGCTGACTGGGAATGCGCGGCCATGTTGGATAGGCCACGGCTCCGTGTGTTGATTCCCAATATTAGACATTCACCCTTTTTTTCAAATACATTATTAATAACGGATAGGTATATGCGTGATTAATATTGATCAGATCACCGGAACGATTCGCATTAATATGATTTATACAAATCGAATAGTTTCTATGGTTAATGTTAAATGATCATTTCCTAGATATAAACTTCAATATAACCAATATTAGATAGTATATGTTATTTTATGAAAAAAAAAGTCATTCTTTCCTCGAAATAAATTCTCCGATGATCTTTCGCAGTGAGATTCTTGAAATTTTTTATTCGTTCTTGCCTAAAATATCATCAATCAACCGAGAAACCGCGTATTCATGAAATGCTAGAAGTCGTCGATATATGAAGCGTTTTGTCGAATAAAATTATTGAATAATCAAAAAAAAATATATATATATATATATATATATATATATATATATATATAAGGAAAATTGATTTCACGTTTTTGTAAAGTGGAAGATTGTTCTGCATCATCGAGAAAATTTTTGTGAATTTTTTCAGATTAAAAAAAAACGGTGCAAATTTTAAGTTTAAAAGAATTCATTACTCGGAAAGGTATGCTCCAAAAAATCCAAAAAAATTCAGAAATATGTTTTAGAGCTAGAGCAGCAACATGAAAAATCATGGATCGTATCGGAGTTGGTGAGGTCTGGAGGTGTGTCGTCTTGACGTGGACAGCCCCATATACATGTACAAGGTATACATCAGGAGAGATAGCGATTTGTCAATTGTTTTTTTTTTTCCCCCAATTTAGTACATCATAAAACCGACAGATCTTTACGATCTTTCGTGTTAAGCAGCAACGTTCGGGTCGGTTACTTGGTTTGATGGCGCGACTTAAACGTGCGCTGGCAAAAGACGCGTATTGATCGGTGAGGGGAATGCCACTTTTCCCGAGGCTTTGGTGCCCGTGTACCTCTGTGAGATATACACATACGAACACCAAAGAATCAGGAAAAACATGACGATCTGTATCAACGCGGGTTTTCCGCAGTTTCCTCATGCCCCTCGTGGAAATGCGATACATATATAGTAGGTATAGGTGGCCGACTTCGGTATTGGGATCCAACATAGGGAGACATGACATCTGGTGGCCGAAAGTAAAAACAGAAAGAGGAGGAATAAGAGCAGTCAGTTAATACGTGTTCATATGGATTTGATCAATTGCAATACAATTTTTGTAAATTGCAATCATGCACCCCGCAAGATATTCGCCGCGTTGAGACAATTGACCGTTTTAAAGCATGGACAAGAGCTTTAAAAATTGAGCAAATAAAGGGACAAATAAGAGTGTGTGCATTACACTTTGCAAAATGCATTTGACATGGAGGGCATATTTTTTTTTCTTACATTTAAAACACACTTATAGTATATTAAACGCATCCTTTCAGCGAAAAAAATCGTCGATAAATAATAATTCAATGACACACGGAGCGAGAAGTAAGGAAGTACACATCGCGCATACGCGGGATTATAAACATCGAAAAAACTGTCGCATCTGGCATCGCGAGTATATTTGATCGTTTTTCATTTACACTTGGCGGATTTTTTATGTACACCATCGCGTAATATTCGTAAAAAATACACTCATTATCGGGTTTAATCGTCAAAAACAGGGAGTGGGTATAACCCGATAAAATCCACGGCTGTTAAAACTCGACAACTGCTGTCAGCTGTCAGTCAGTTCGTGTAGACGAGGCAATTTTCTATCCATGAATTTTTCGACAAATCGACCAATTCGCTCAAAAACCGATCAATCGCAGTGAATTGCATTGGGCAGCATTTGTACCGGCCCAATCGCATATATTTTCTATATTTATTAACATTTTGGCAAAAAAAACTAATACTGAACATAGGGATTGTGTATATCACTGGAACTTTTCTGCGCCATATTGAATATGCCCCGCCTATACATGTTGGATCCCAATAGTGACAGACACGCGACGACTAACTCGGGGGAAAAAAATGTCAAGATCATAATATGCGACGGATTTCGGTTATGCTGCTCGAGCTAGCCGCACAATATATAGGTGCGAAATATCTCCAGATCGGTGGCAGTTATATGACAATTTAAAACGAAAAATTGTTCGTCGCATATAGAGAAAGTCTCGAGAAAACAGCATTTACCGGTATTCAGATCACTTCAATAATTATAGTTATAACGAAAAACTGAAACAACTGCTGTTTTAACGAAACGAAAAAAATGGCATACTGTTCTTTCTATTATTTGTAAAATCCGCGAACTGACACAGAGCTCATCCTTTTCAAATTCACGAACATCAGAAAGAAAATAATAATTTCTATTCAAACAATCCAAGTGAGATCGATTTGACATAGAATAGCCCTTGTAAGGTATTCACTGCATACAGTGCGTTCTCCTCTATCTTCTATAGGATATGCGCTTGGAAGGGGTTTTTTTTTTTTTTTGACTCGTCTTTTCTCGACGATTTTTCGTATCAGGTCCACAACGCGACCTGGCGGTGTACGACGGCGAAGGATCTATTGATTCAAGCCGATAGCGTTATGACTCTTCACGATATTTGCCGAGCGCACTCATATGAGTATGCAGTTACTATTTCAAACATCGAATATAACGGATATTACCAAAAAAAATTGAACTTTTTAAATTATAGAATTGACATTGCATAGAGACATTGCATTCATTAACCCTTGAAAAATTGCGGCGATAAATCAATGATAATTTGTTGATACACGGAAAAAAATTTTCTGTGAATTCTAGTCATGTTTCTATCATGTTTTACAGTTTTGTTAATAGAGAATGCCTCTCGGGAGGAAAACTTCGGAAATTCTTTAGAATTTGAAATAAAAAGGACCAAGTGATAGAATGAATTTTTACAGTTTAAAAGTGTAAATAGATTTTACCACTGTGACAAACTGTACAAATTGTGAAATCAATTATAATATAAAATAGCGCATCTTTTTGGATTTAATGTTTGAGAAATTGCAAAGTGAACTGTAAAAAATAAAAGTTTAGAAGATTTTGAAAAGCGCGGGTCGAATTAGCATAATAAATGTAGTTTATTATCTATCAATTAGCAATTAAATCGATGAACGAATTTAAAACTGCTGTTCCATTATCTTTGAAAATACTATGAATTTTGCAAAAAAAAAATCGTCATTGACCGGGATTTGAACCCGCGGTCCTCCGCAGTAAACGAATTCAACACTTTCGATCCTTAAATAATCATTAAAAAAAAAAAAAATTAAAGATTTGGAGATTTTTTTTTTTACGAGTGTTTCTGGCTTGGTGGTCCGGACTTTTTTCCGTCGAAATTAATTTTGAGCCTACCTAAGATTTTACCTGAGACCTACCTAACGACCTACCTAACGACCGACACTATACCACTACGCTATTGATTTTATGAACGCTTGTTGATCCTCATGAATTTCTTGTTTGCGTCGTATTTTCCATACACATTTTAAAACTGTAATTTTTCCATCATTTTCACAGTTGAATTCGACGAAAGCGTGCTACAATTTTTCTTTATTTCAATTTCTGTTTTTCATAGAGAATTTAGTATTTTTTGTTATGTCTTACATTCGTAAAAATACTCTCTCTATACAGTTCATTTTAATGCGTCAGTTTTAAAATTTTTCTTGTACAAATCTGTTGGTTTTTCATTTTATCTATAGCAAAATTCATTGCGAGCATTTTCAATTTTTACAGTGTCACTTTTTTGAAGTGGAAATAGTTGTTTTTACAGTTTAAACCAACAAATATGGTTATACAGATAGTGCAGAAGTATATTCCGTACATTACTTTTTGATCGAAACACTGTAAAGAGATTAATTTACTGTGTTAAACTGCATTTTTTCTCTTCATCGTTGTATTTTTTAAATTTCAGTTATTATTTTTTGAAATGTCTTTTTTTCCGTGTAGGATTTTTTTTTCCCCCATTGTCCTCAAAAAGACAATTAAAGTGAGCATGGATCTGTGGTGTATACAAATATATGTGTCGAACTCCATACACGTCAATGGCCGCCGAGCATTGATTTTTTTCTAGCTCTCCCATCCAACGAGGAAGGAAACCTTCTATTTTTTTCCATACCACTATACAATTACATGCTATATATTTATTTATATATATTTATATAGATAGATCGCTGCGGTAGAGGTTGAAAGTTTGAGAAAGTACATTTGTCGATGCGTCGCCGCGGGTAAATAATCAAGTCGACAAGTTGTGGTAATTACAGTACATGTCCCAGGTCTCCCGAGAACTCGAAACTTCGTGAATTCGTGAATGTGTGTGACTTCGTGAACTTTTTTCTTTTTTTAAACAAACTTTACGACTTTTTTACCCGTTGATTTTTCACCTTCCTCTTATCGAAACATCAAAGCGTTCGACAAACTTCATTATTTATTTGGAATGCTCGGACATATAGCCAGGAAATTGGCAAATTCATGACATATTAACTGGACGTATATACGCCAGTTCGTATAGCACAAAGTAACATTGCTCGATGGCAAAGTTTACAAACGGATAATGTAAAACGCAAGAGGGACAGTACGAAATCCAATATAAAATTATATGATCATGAAAATTAGTAGAATGAATTTTTTTTATTATTTTTGTTTTTACGAACCGAAATAAAGATTCCGCTTAATCAACTCAGATTTTACGAGAAAAAATTTAGAACTATTATTATCAGCATTGATTTGTGAGAATTGCCTATTCTGTAGCACAAAGTTCATGATCTTCTCGAGGCTTCGATACTTCGTATCACTCAAACGCACGTTCTAATTCGAACGATGCAGCACACATGTGAGACTCGAAACAAAGGCATATGCCTCGGTATGCCTCGCGTCAAAAAAATTTGCAAAATCAGCAACGAATTTTACCAAATTCTGCGATATTCATTTTTGCATGGCGTCTGTACCACGATTATACATCGTTCAGAGGGAAAAAAAAACAATATAATCCTTTTGATTCATTGGTTGTTGTTCACACACTGGACAATTCGGTCTGATCAATTTTTTTTTTTTTTCAGTAAAAATATATCGTAACTAGCGTGCTCCAAATTTCCATAGGCTCCTGTGTATGCTAACTCTCGGGATGCGAAGAAAAATAAAATGAACACGAATTTTTTAAATCAGAATCCGAATCAATTTGACGTGGAATTACCCGTGCATCGGTATATGTACGTGTCGTGCGCCGACCGTTGTATGCAATATGCGATCTGAATCGGTAATGAAAAACGTATATAACTCTCGGGACGAGGTGTGTGTGTGTCTGTGTGTCTGTGTATGTGTGTACTGCACACCCAGAGAGCCGAATAGGTCCGATGCACGTAGACGGAATGACAAGTGACGAGAAGGTATACATACGGAACAAACGCAATATATAATATATGTACAGATATACATAAATATATATAAATATATATATATATATATATATATATATATATATATATATAATATGGACGTGACGAACGATTGCGAGTGTGCTTTTGAGCGCAGGGTAAAACGGAAACACGACTGTTATAATACACGTCGACCAGTATACTATAACTGTGACTGATAGTATACATTAGGACGAATTATAGATATAACACGTACGGGTCATTTTAACTGAAGTAAAAAAAAAAAATAATGGACTCGTGAGATTAGAAAAAACAATCGGCAAAACTTTCGAGATTCGGCACGAAACTATATATATATATATTAAGATCCGTATATATACGCATGTAAGGAAATTTATGCATTTGTTTGCGTGAAAAAAAATTCGAGATAAAAACGGAGTACGCGCGAGAGGGAGAGACTCTCGAATCACGAACGTGCAACACCTGGTCGAGCTGGCATATATAGCGTCACGGTTAATTTGCACTTCCATGAATTTTCAATGATTCAACCAAGAGCAAACCGCGACAAGACAATGGATACTAGCGTTTGCATATAGTGCCGAGAATTTCCCCCCCCCCCCCCCCCTTCTTCCGCCTCAGCATCTCTTTATCACGTTGTCCTATCTCTTTTTTTTTTTCTCGTGTCATCTCTTCCCGTAACGAAATCACACGATAGGGCATACATGGAGTATTTCACGCGGAATTAAGGAGGTTCTTAAGCCAGTGGAAAATGGTAAGAATGATTCTAAAATTTAAGGGGAGGTTTGTGCTGGTACTAGGAATACATCGTAATTATTTCAAATTTTTTGATCACGTAGTTGAGGAGAAAAAAAAATATTAAATATGCCGCTTATACGTGGGCTATTATGGGAGAAGTATTCGAAGCTATGCGATTGGAGATTATCTTTGGAGTGAAAAAACGGTAACATTTCCCCCCCGAAGAACCGCTTAAACGATAGATTAGACCTTCATAGATATAATTTGTCCATAAAGAAAGTTTTTCACCGTGCCGATTGTGAAATATACTTGTAAACAGAATTGAGCGTGAGTAATTGCAAATTAATAAAATGAAAACGTATTTGGTGAAAAAAAATGCCGAACGCAACCTCTGCCCCGCACGTCGCCCGCACCGCGCTATAACGTTCCCCTTGCCGCACCCAATTGTATATATTAAAGAACCTCGTTAAGGAGGTACGACTAGTTCTTTGGAGTCAAAAAAAAGTCTAAATTCATTTTACCCACAGCTGTTCTGATTTATGTTTATTTGCATTGATTATTCATATTATCGATTATAATGTGAAAAATTTTGTGGTAAATGATTAATTTATTGCGCATGAACTAATAAAAACTGAAAAATTCGATTGTCAACGACTCGATAGTAGTCTCCATCATAATAATAATGACATGTCTACCACAAAAACGGACTAAAAAACATTTTAAAAAATCAGCCGAAAACCTATTAAAATAGACTTGAATTACCTCAGTGGAATTAATACGATCGGCAGAATGATAATTATACATATAATTGATACGTGATAAATAATAAAACTCCATAAATAACATGATGGAATTTGAAGTAAACACTTGGCAACGTCGCATTGGCGATGCTATAAGTTGGTATACGTGACCAACGAAGATGACTCTATCCTCGTTGCTAATATCAAAACAAAGCTAGGTTATGTTTGCCGAAACCCATCAGCTGTTACTCGCGACGTTGCTAAGTCTGTGGGTGCTATTTGATCGTTCTGACCATTTACAACCGGAAATTGAAACTTTTTTATGATGTAGTGCCAGAACTACACGGTGAAGAGTAATTTTTCAATTTTTTACAATATCTATTATATCTAATCTATCAAGTTTCAGTTTTTCAACGGGTGTAGTTGGATACGTGAGCAGCAAAACCGTGATCACAGCACTTCCGGTTAACCGTCTCCATAAGACGACGTGCTTTAGTAACTCAAACTGCTCGACTTTGCAATTTTATTACGAATAAACTAAACGGTCAATAATATAGCTCAAATTTTGGCAATAGGCGCATAAAGTATTCGGCAAAAACATATAAAAATTTCAAGTCCGTCAGTTGGATTCTTCATACTAGTCGTACCTCCTTAAATGATTTTTGGTGATTCATCGGTTTTCTCAAAGTATGAAAAATAAAAGCTTGCCGAATTAGAAATTTGCGCATTGCTACCACATCATTTTATCTCGCTCGCAAAGCTTCCTCTGTATGGGCAAGTGAGTCTTTCCATTTTTTGTTATCTCATAGAAGAAGTTTTACCTATATAGGGGAGGCTGGGGCAAAATGGACACCCGAAAACTCATCAACGCATAAAAAATAAAATAATGACCCAGGCTTAATTCTGTCGTGTTTGTATCGTAGTCTGTACCTTTAGGAAACGGTCTGTTATAGTCAAGCCCGATATTTTTGAGAAACGAAGGTGATATAATCAATCTTAACATATATAAGCTGCGAAATTATCACTTTGCCCCGCATGCGAGGCAACGTGAACAAGCCTATAGGGAAAAATGAACAAAAGTGGAAAAATTAAACCACACATTCATTTAAATATCCGTAATGGAAAAAAAATTGAATTTTAATGTGATTGAATTTGGTAATGTTCTGTATTCTTAATATTTACGGCACATTTTTGAAATATTTGAACGAAATTATCGTTTTACAGAGCATGAAATATACTCAAGTTCAATGTTTTTTTTTTTTATAATGCATATTTCATGCTACTGAAATATTTCATTATGTGAAATAGTTCAAAGCAAAAGCTCGGTGTGAAAACTGCCTCTTCAATATCGCTCAGCTAAAAAATATTTGAGATATTCACTTTGCCCGTCGTCTAACTTTGCTCCACCCACCTCTATGTCAGAGCTATTGGATTTTTTTTTTTATCCAAAATTTTTTAAAATCTGAATCCCTTGAGCGATTCTTGCCAAATTCAATACCAAATATCCCCGTCCGCTGACCTATTTAAGGAAAAATTTTCGAGCCACTAAATGAAAATTAACGAAAGTCAGAACGATCACAGACATTTTTCGAAAAATTCAAACTCATCGTGTAACATATGGGACGCCCTTTATAGATTGTGCGACAAAAATTTTAATAAAAAAAAGGGGTCTCGTGTTCAATTTGTGTGCAAAGTTTGCTCACGATTGCTTCGATAGTTTTCGAGATTTAGACGTTTCAATTTTTCACACGCACCGAAAAATTTTTTCTAAATATGATTTCTCAGCGTTTCGGTACACTTTGAGAACATTAAAATCTCGAAATATTTTCTTTTTCGCCATGACAAAGCTTCCTCTATATGACGAAGCAAAAACGCAACGAAAGAATTAATTTTGTAAGCTTTTTAGTCATGTTTTTTTTTCATATTCATTTCCAACTCTCTGGTAAATAATCTTCGACCGTAACAGATTTCTTGAGAGAGCGTTCAAGCTTTTTTTTTCAAAGTACCCATATAAGTGCAGCACGTATGCACAGAACAACAATTTTCATGACCGTGTATATCTCTATATATCCATTCTGTATCCATCAGACGCACTTATACGTGTATCTGTGTGCATATATATACACGTGTATAAGACAGGAGTTTCGAGAGAATTGTGATAGTCGTTGGGAGTTAGTTCGCCAAGATCTCATGTAAATCACTGGGACATAATGGCCACCACTGCCTATTTACTATGAGCGCAACGTGTGTCTCATAACAATAGCAAATGCGTTCCGCACGTTTGCCCGTGTGGTTTGCACTGGCACTATCCATGCTTGCAATTCGATTCTCTGTGCTATACATAGATATATATATATACCTATATATACTACAGCTGGAGGTTGAGCTAGTGACGGTGGTAAATGGTTACGGTAATGGCTCGGAAAAGGGATAGAGAAGGACGAATGTCGCGGCGAGTAGAAGGAGATTTGTTAGTAAGTAGGGAGAGGCTTTTGCCATACGGACGCCTCTTAAGTAGATATATGCGTTTAGCTTGAGCTATAGCTCGATGCTATTATACATATATATATATATATATCGTTGTGTGTGTGTACGTATATTTCAGTGCGTTTCAACATGGCAGCCTGCGGTTCGCCATATATCTCACGCATACACGTTTAGAATTGTATAGAATATATATATGCGTATATGTATGACGAGCTTTCCTCAACTCTCGTGATCAAACTGCACCTGCGAAACCATTTAGACAGAGTGCACAATACGGACACGTATATCTATGGATACGTATATGCGTTGACGTTTCGCCTCGTAGATCGTTTGGCACACGCGAGATTCCGGCTGGTGGCTAAATCTAGAATCTCTCTACAAATACGAACGCTAAATGTATACATATCGATATATATATATATATATATATATATATATATATATATATATATATATAATATACAGTAATATGTATTTAGGCATTTTATTCGTGCTGCAGCTCACACTATCTGAAGAAGTATCAAACTCGAAGAATCTCAACTATCAAAATACAATATCAAATTATACATGTCAGTTGCCATAGATCCCTTTTATCTTCTATCCCAATAATAGTCCAGTCATTCTAACCAAAAAAGTAGGCTCATAATGCAAACTTCTAAAGAATTAATTTTGCTTTTGGAAAAAGTTCAGGCGTGCCCCCCCCCCCCCCCTCCCTTGAGTGTAAATTCAAGTTGGCGAGATGCGGATGGTCGAGCTTCAGCCGCCATCTTGGAAAACACGTTTAATCAAATATCTCGTGAACCGTGCATCGTACGACAAAAATAGTAAAGACTAGTTTTTTAGATAATGAAATTTTCGACAAGTTTTATTCGAAACTTTTTCCTGCATAGTGCATAGTTTTTTTTATTTATAAACAAAAACAAAATAAATTCTGTAGAAGATCGGCCGTTAATATGGGTGCTTGCGGAGTTCGGTTTTGTGCATAACTTCGGATAATTAACATAAAGTAGCGGGCGAAAAAAAAAAAAGAGAGGAAATAACACGCTTCGCGCTTCTGGTAATTCCTGATCTAAGAGGTAAAGTATATAGAACGAGGTATTAAGCGTGAGAATGCGCGAGTACGTGTTGAGCTGTAAAGCTTGAGTTTTAACCAAAGCCTGCCTAAACAAAAGTAGGCTCTCAGGCAGACCAGCCGAAGTTTCAATGTATATCAACGAAATTCCTGAGAAAGAAATGTGACTATGTGACCGCAACCGAGGGCAAATTGAAAGTCCGGCTCAATCTACCATATACATATACGAGAGATATGTGTATTAATGTCTATAAAACCCTTTTTCCGACCCACGAATAACGAATGTTATACGTCTAAGCGGGTATCTATACTCGTCGTTTCCATCCATACTCGTGTCTGGTCCTCTCAATTCCCTCGCTCTCTCCGCATCCTCTTCTCTCGCTCGTATAGACCAATGCTCGCATTATCCTTCTCAGCCTCGTGCATGGTTCTCTGATAAGACCCCTCGAGACGAGACGTCACTTGAACACACACCCTGGTACGTCGTCGACCCCAACGACCCAACCTACCGCTAACCTCACCGTTCTAACTACGGCAGTGTCACGAGTATACATACAGTTGTTACACATATCCTACTATACTTGCACACATATATATACATATATTGCACATACATGCATAAATACATATATGCGTTTATACGTAGATCAGCTGTTAAAATTCAAAAAAGCGTAACTGAAACGATTTAATACGTATAATGATGATAGTTAGGCCCTTTTGCTTCTTATCAGTCAGTATATGTATATTGTGTGTGTGTGTATAGATATGCAACGCATGTATAATACGGTACATGCACGCAACTGCAGCATTAGCATGCTCGAAGTGATGGAGTAACGATATATCTCTCAAAGGTCTCAATCTATCTCTCTCTCTCTATGGCCCCTCGTCCTTCATGCAAATTTCTCTCTCTCTCTCTCTCTCTCTCTCTCTCGCTCTCTCCCTCTCCCTCTCTCTCTCTCTCTCTCTCTCTCTCTCTCTCTCTCTCTCTCTCTCTCTCTCTCTCTCTCTCTCTCTCTCTCTCTCTCTCTCTCTCTCTCTCTATCTCTCTCTTTCTCTATCTCTCTCTCGCTCTTTCTGTCTGCGTGTGCCATTGCTGTTAACCCTATCGGTCTTCTCGTTCCTCTCGGCCTTGGCCCTCCTCGACAACGTCACTCTCTCGATTCAATCCCGCGTATCCCCGGAGGGTTCCCCTAGGATTCGAGTCCACCTTCCCCCCATCCCCCAGCCCCTGCTCGAAACCCACCTCGGAAAGCTCGCAGCGTGCATTTAATCATCACGACGATCACGTCCGAACGTCAATGCGACCAATATACTTACGATAAGAGCGCGATATACATGAATCATGAATGTATATGCACGTGGATGTACGCATAGATAGAGAAAGAGGAATGGGAAGAAGAGATGATTGACCTTGTCTTCTTTATCATCGTCAATAAATTAATTTTATCATCAATTTTTTTTTCTACTCGCGTGTCAAGCCATGATATATTGTATCGAATGTATTAGTAGCTATGCTAGTACGATGGACATTCCCTCGTGTACCGTAATACGTAAATACGAAGGTGTGCTGGTTAAAAGAAAACTTTTTATGCTCTAACGTCACGCCAACTCTCATTTCCACATACTACCATATCGATCAATGAGAGTTACATGTAAACAGTATTATCTCTCTCTCTCTCTCTCTTTCTCTCAATCGAAAATTCCTGCTGCTTACACTTGCAATTATGATTACGAAAAATTGGAAAAAATGGAGTCGAATCGAGCAAAAAATTGCTCGCTTTGAAAATTTGAAGGATTTGCAGGTCTTATAAGCATTTGGTTTCTAGCTTGAATATAATAATCATGGGTAATTAAGATCAAGTGGGAAATAATAACTGTGTGCCCTTTATATGCGGTTGGAAAAATGGTATTCAATGGATATTCAATATGGTAATCATGGGAAAAGATGCGTATGATGTTAAGTAGATTCGACACGAAATTACCTGTATAAGTTATGATGAGCCGTGTGCTCTCCACGCGGTCGGGAGAACAAAAGAGGACCGGGATTTTGCACGACCGGGGAGAGAAGAGAAGCCTTCGGAGTGTACGCGGGGTGTATAAGTATATATACGAGCATGCCGGACTGGTGAAACGGTACTTAGACACCGTAACTACAAACAAAGTCGGTATAACAGCAAACGCTGGAGAGCGCGAGAGCTCGATGCAGCGATGCATCCGCTCCGGGAGAGCAGCTAAATTGTTTGGGACAGAGGAGAGAGAGAGAGAGAGAGAGAGAGAGAGAGAGAGAGAGAGAGAGAGAGAGAGAGAGAGAGAGACGGATGGATTGAAAATAAACAGAAAACAGCATCTTGTGTCAGTCTACACACTGACGAGTCCAGCGACGATGTGATTCGCCATCAGAGTTTCTCGCTGTTCCGAGAAATATTAGAAAGTTTTTTCCACGGAAAAGCATTGCGCGAGAGTATATAAGACGAGATCGCTGTGCGCGGAAGGCGGAGGCTCCGTACGATATTATGAAAAATCAATGTTATACGAACGATAAAAAAAATAAATTTATATATTCATGTAGAATGGCATATTTTACAAGCACTTGAGATTCAAGGGAACCGCTTGAAATCGTCCGACCGAATTGTAAGGTTGTGATGTTGTACACCGTACAGTGTTGATTAGCCCAACTTTTTGAAAAATTGATGCAATCAGGTTTTAAAAAGCACAATTATGACCTGTTTATATACATTGAAATAAATATAAGCACCACATGTTGATATTCCTCAAACTAAATCTCCACTGGTATTTACAAAATAACTTCGTGACGTCACATAATCGTAGGCAATATGTCACATAACGCGTCGAGAAATGATTCAAATATTTCGAATTCTCGCGAATTTTATTCAGCGAATAGCCTGAGCGAAAAGCCTGAAATCTCTAATTTTTATTGATACTTTAATTTACCTAAATTATCCAAAACAAATACTTATATATATGATTATCGTAAAAAAGAAAATTTCAATTAACACTTATTTTACTTTTTTTTTTCCATTTGAACGATGCCAGTTTCTCTGTTCAAGATGTGACACACTGCGAGTTGCCGTGTGTCTGTCTCTCAGATTCGCCTCGAGCGAATCGTCGGGTTGACGGCCGTTATAGTCAAGAACAGAGAGAGAGCGAGGGACTATACAACGAAAGAACGTTTACCACATATGTATATAAATATACCGATTTATTAGTGCCAAAAGGGCGCACAGACTGTGCGTTTGAGCGTCGTATCGATGCCATTCTGGGGTTAAGACAACGGCATGTACAAGTTGGTTATATACACGTAGCGACGAGGTCGGAGATCGCGCCAGCCAAGGAGAAGATCGGCAAACGCCCGATGCACAAGCCATAGAGAGAAAAAGAGAAGGAGAAAAAGAGAAGGAGAAAGAGAGAGAGAGAGAGAGAGAGAGAGAGAGAGAGAAAGAGAGAAAGAGAAAGAAAATAAGGTCAATGACTTTGATCATTTTGTTTACGAAAACAGCGATGAGCAAACGAGGTCGACCTTCGATACCAAGTGTACGGTTCATGCAGCGTTTTTTTTTTGTACCGCGCGTGGGCAGAATCCACTTATCGAATTGCCAACACACTGTTCTGTGGTCCTCTATAAAGATCTAAAGATATACATATATACTATAGCGGACATCCAGTGATAGGGTTCAGGCTCTTCGCACCTTTGCTCCGGTTTATACGCTATGAAGTAAGAGATGTACAATTTGGAAGGGGTCCTCATAGAGAATCCAATGTAATCTTACGATCCTATCTAAAATTTTACATAAAATTAACTTGACTCGTCTACGACTGGTGTATACGTAATCTCAAAAGCGGGTTATAAGTCCAATCATGGCAATCGTCTTAGAAAGCTGACGCATTCGAAGATATCCTTAACAATTTACATCCGTCAGTTTTACTGGTAATGGCTGACGACGATATATGTTTCCCTGATTTTATAAAAACCCGACCGGAGTATACGGAGCTGATGTTATTTTGAGAAAAAATTAAGTTTTCAGTGCTACGACATGGATTGGTAATCACAGTAATTTCGTTCTTCATTTTGCATAACCTTGGGCAACACGCGTTATTCAACCTTGCATATTGGCTTTGATGAACCATTTTGCCAATCTCGCTTAAGCCTCATCGAAGCTTCTATCCAGGCTAGGCAAAAGCTTACCCAACTATATATCGTCCAACTATAAGTCTTGATATTGAATTAAATATAATAAGTCTTAAATATAAGTCTTGATATTGAATTATCAATATAGCTGTGTAGATTGCGGCTGTATAAACTCCGGCTTGCCCATCGTGTCTGCTGTTTACAGAATTGTTGATCTTCCATCAACGACACACATTTTCCTCATTCCATGACAATAACCTTGTTCGAAACACATGAGTCGAAAATATTTGGGATGTTCATGTACAGTACCGACCTCCGAATAAGAACGCCCGGAATAAGAACGGTTCCCCTATTTCTCGTTCGAGCGCTTCCCCCACTCCGACTCGAACTCCGAGCTCGAGTCACGCTCGAGTGAATCGAAAAGGAGAGAGAGAGAGAGAGAGAGAGAGACAGAGCGAGTCCGAGAGCGTGGAGCGCGCGCCTGGTGGGGGTACCAGAAATATAGACAAAACTATTCCCCTTGGGGGCTTTGCCGTTCTTATTCGGAGGTCGGACTGTATAACGAGCGCAAAATGACGAAAATTGGGGACTTCGTGTCTTCGTTGATCGGACCGAAACTTTGTACAATCACGTTGAGGGAATCATCGTGAAGTATAACGAGTATTTTTTTTTTTTACCCGGAATCATATTATGTAGCTATAAGATTGCCGATGTAACTAACATTTTTACGTATGTACGAATTTTATCATGAAAACTCCTGATAGGCTTCGTACATACGAGGATTCAATCCAATTCAATCTTTGCCTCTGTGCTTCGAATCCAACAATAAAATAAAATGAAACTTTCTCCGGGTGTTTGGAAAATCGAAATAACACTATATCCTGCACCCAACCTCAAATAAGTATACGTTGCACAACTTTGCTTAACCCTGTTCGATCTTCATCTAACTTTACGTAATATTGTTTAACTTCAGCAATCTTCAAATTCAAGGATTTTTTAAACTAAAAGATATTGAGGAGATCAACCGCATCGCGTATATCGGGCTAACATTATATCGTATATAAATGAAGGTATACACACCTTCCGACAAGAATATAGAGCACCACACTGGGCCCATAGTTTTCATGGGCTCGTTTTGTCGTAAATGTGGCGTTATAAATTAACGAAACCCGACTGGCTCAGTTGCCCCCCCTCCTCTCGATTCGGTAAACTCGTAAATCGTTGAATCTACTTTGCCGAGCCGAGCACGCCCGGAATGGCCGTTTCCGGCGGACCACTTCATTTCCGTTGACCCCTCCCAATCCCTCGCGCTTCACCTTTTTGCCGCCTACCCCAAATTGCTGCACCTCTATGGGAGAATCGGTTTTCCCGTATATATACCTGTGATGTAACGTGTATATATATTCGCGTATATTATTTCCGACAGTTCTACCATCCCGAAATGGCCATTTCGTATGCCAATCGGGTTGTCTCCTCAATCCTCGCGATATTACCAATTACCCCGTCCACCGGGACGCACCACACAGGCGCGAGCACAGCACAGTCCAAACGTAAAATGCTTGGAATGAACGCACGAATATATACGAACTAAATTGATGTGTCGATCGTTGGCTGAACATTTATGTATATATATATATATATAAATATAGATGGTTATACGTGCGGTACATTATCGGCGATTGATTATCTCGCGTAACATCGAATGTACGTTTTTTGTTTGTTCATTCCATCTCTCCGTGTATAGCGATAATTTTATACATAGATCGTAACTCATGCATGGTACAGTCGTTGCACGACTTGAATCCATGATAAATTGGACTATTCGCAGCCGGAATATTATGCCAAAATACTATAAAACCGTGTGGAGAAAATTCAAAAGTAATTCTGAGAAAGAATCGTCCAGTTTTTTTTTTTTTTTTTTCCACTAAAAATTACAATATAAATCGAATGGACCGGCTAAGTTGGTGTGGCTCGAAAAATCTTGGCATCTGAAGGAGAACTAAATATTCGGTTACTTTTCAGATTTTTCATTCGATATAATGGTTGCTTCTTTTTCGAATGTAATGAAAGAAAGAATCAAACGACAGTCAGTGAAGAATAATTTACAAAAAAAAAAATCAGAGCGTATCTCCGAGTTGGATTAATGGTAGAAAGAATCGTTTGTAGAATCGTAACAGGGTCAGGGTCAGACACTGATCCAATAAGCATGAGATACCCCATACATCTATACATATATACATATATATTCATTTATATTTCCATAACGCATCGATCTCAGTCTCATATGACAGAGTATACACCTTGCGTACCATACATATATACGATATCAACTCCTAGCAAGCAAAAGGCCCCAACCCTCGCAACTTGACTCCACGCATGATGGAATTTTATGTCCTTTTGCTTGCTAAGAGTCGATGGATTTATACGTGTGCTCGGGTTGATATATACGATATGCTATACTATCACAGCTCTCGTGTGATCTCTTATTTCGTGGCACTGGAAAGTACTGGGTGAGAGAACGAATTGATTTGCAATGGAGCGAGTTCGCGAGAGCTCGCAATCCACGCTATGCCATATCCAAGAGCGAATGAGAACTCCTTTTTCTTTTTTAACTTATTATCGTTCGTTCACGAGCTCCAGTCACGAGATACGACTCGCATATATACAAGCGAGCGCATATAACAAGGGTATGAATAGAGGGGAAATAAAAGAATTAGAAAAATCGAGGAAAACGTTGAATGAGGACGAGAAGAAAAAACAAAATGTATATGCATATGCGAGATAATATGACTTCTATGAGAATTTCGCCGATGCACGATCCCAAAGCGTGTATGAAGGAAAATGAAAAAAAAAAAAGCGTGCAAATTAAAAGTTTGCGCATTGCTTCCTCGCATTATTTTATCTCACTCGCAAAGATCCATCTAACGATGAGCAAGTTGGTTATTCAATTTTGGCTTCCTCGTAGAGGATTTTAAGCTTCGCCGTGTGCGAGTGAGATAAAATAATTAAACTATGCAAACTTCTAATTTTCACGCTTTTTTTCATCGTCACCTGGACTATTAGGGTAAAACGTGTTGTGGTTTGATAGGCACGAATTTTCAAAAGTTATAAAATGCGCGCTCATAATTTTTCGAAAATTTCAAAATTTTTCGAAAATCTGAACCCTTTTAGGAATTCTTTTCAAATTCAAAACCAATCATCCTTTTGCCACAGACTATGTAGGTAAAAAAAAATGGACTCGATAGCGTAAAATTCGGGATAGTTAGAGCACGCACATAAATTCGAAAATTTCAAATTTTTTTTTTAACTCTGAACGCTCTTAAGGAATTCTTACCAAATTAAATTCCAATCAATCTCATCCTACGAAGACTATTTCATGTGAAAAGTTGAGGCTCGATAACTTCAGATTTACGAAAGTTACAACGCAGACACCGATTTTTATCGTAAATTGCCATGAAAACAGAGCTTCCTCTGCGAGGAAACAAAAACTTAAGGCCTAGTCCTTGTACTTTTGGCACATAGTAGAGATCTTTATGTATTTGAAACATTTTAGTCCTTGGACACTTTTCTCCAAGTCTGCAAAGTTTCAGATCACGTTACGGATCTTTTCAGCTGATAATTTGATTTTTCAAATCACATTTCTCAGAGCATAGACTTTATGATAAAAGCTTCCCGTCCCGCGTACAAACGAAAAATTAAGCGACTCGAACACGGCAGTATTTAAGATTGGTTAAATATGTGCAAGTGCGGCTCCAGCTGTAAATCGCTCGTGGATTTTTTTTATATGATCAATACTGATGAGGAAAAGCCGCAGCAGCGTCATTTAAAGCGGGGGAAAGCCTTTTGTAACGGCAAAAAAAAATCCCGTGAATTTTCCGTTTTGGCACAATATTATATACCGCTTGATTTTTGTACTGGCGTATTATAACGGTTGTATACAAGCGTACATACGTATGAACGATATACACATATGCATGATACGATGTAAACAAAGGATTAAGGAGAAGAATGGTAATAAGGATATTCGATATTACAGTATTTTTCGAGAAATGGTTTGCGACGAATATGTATTGTAACGCTTGTACAAGCGTTATAAATATTAGCGTTTCAATTTGTACTGGCGTATTATAACGGTTTTATGTACAAGTGTACGTACGTATGAACGATGTACACGTTGACATGATGTAAACAAAGGATAAGGAGAAGAATGTTAAGGATATTCGATATTACAGTACTTTTCGAGAAATGGTTTTTGCGACGGATTTTTGTATTGTATTGTATTGTATTGTAACGCTTGTACCAATAACCCGAGTCGAAATTTTGGTCCTACGATAAGCGTTGTATATTAAGTTTAATTTTGTACTGGCGTATTATAACGGTTGTACAAGTGTACGTACATACGAACGATGTACACATAGACACGATGTAAACAAAGGATAAGAAGAAGAATGGTAAGGATATTCGATATTTATAGTACTTATCGAGAAATGGTTTGCGACGGATATGTATATTGTAACGCTTGTATACAAGCGTTATATCAAGTAAAAATTAAACGTTATATGAACCGACATATTTACTAATTTTTTTGTATCGAATATATTCCTTTTTCTACACAATTTAAAAAAAAAATATGCAATTTTCTAGCCCATGAGCAGTCAGACTCTTTTTGTTTCGTGCGTGCTCGCTCACCGCGCTATACAAAAACTACCATAAAATATATCTATGTAATTAATACAAACATCAATCAATTTATTTCCTGTGTTCCGTGAATGGCTCTCGATGTTAATTGATTCGAGTAACTTTCTCAATCGTTTTTATGAAATATTAGACGAAATGCATGTATTACTATATTATATCGCTATAAGTATAGTAATCACAAGCATTATAATATATGCTACATATTATCAATAATGTAAGAGGTTTAACAATCGACTCTCGAGAGCTTGAGACTCTTGAAATTTTCGACTAATTGGAGAATTTGATGGAAATTAAAAATCATAAATCTCTGCTTGATGATAGCCTATTTTATGACTTATTTTTCCTGCTCTCGAGACTATAATTACTAACAAACACACGAGAGATGACGAGAAAAAAAAAATGTGCACCGAATTTTCACCCGAATTCTTTCTCCTCGCGTCAAATCCAAGTATATCGTTATTATTTATTCCCAAATGTGTGTTTTAACCCTCGCCGTGTGTGAAGATTCTCGCGTATATGCTCGAATTAAATTATATATATAGTCGCGCGATTCTCAACGAACGATCAACTCTTCGTCTCGTAGTGCGTGCAATGCACGTGACAGTCATGCACAACGACGAGACAGAGAAAGACTAACACAAATATATATATATATAGCAATAATCTCTTACGCCGAGCTCTTCACGAGAAAATTAGATATACCATACAGACCTAATTTCCGAATTAGATATAATATCCGAGGCAGCTGCAACCGCAATAAAAACCGCGCGTGGGCATCGGTTCGCGAGTAAAAAAATAAGAAGAAATAATAATAATAATAATAATAATATTACGAACCGAGATTCAATTTCGACCGTACACGAAGACCAAATTGATTTTTACTTCGTAAAATTGTTTTTCGTTACGCATAACACAAAATCAGACTTCATCAATGAAAATGATCGATAAATTTTTTTTTTTTTTTTTTTCTTATCTTTCAATTGCCATTTGTCAAGATTATTCAATGGATTCGGAAAAATTGGAATAAAAAATTATTCGAAATGACGTTGCGGAATAATTATGAATTAATTTCAAGTTTCGAATAATTGTACTTTTTAAAGAGCATCGTTATAATACGTTTTTTTTTTTTTTTTTTCTTCCTGTAATTATGCATATAATCATTTTGTTGAAAAATTATTTCTTCAATGATTCTTCGAAACGCGTGCTCTCTTTTAGATGGAAAAAAAGTTTCCATTTCAAACATTCCCGTGTGCGAGTGCGCCCGCGTGGTCATGTCTGTCATTGTCATAAAAAGTGTATGCACGTTATTATATTTACGTATACGTATAAATTAGGTGCAGGGCGAGCCGTAATCGTTACCTTTCACGCAATGTGATAAAAACGTCGCGGGCATGAACCGGCAGCAGGTATAGCGGTATTGTGTCAAAAGGCAGTTTGCTCATTCCAAAACATCGAAGATACGAGAATAAAACAGAGGCGCTATTTCAATTAATTCTATTTTTCTTCCCTTTTTTTTTTTCCTCTCTGAGAGACTCGAGAAAATTTCTCCGGATCACGTGAGAGTTTTGGACAAACGACGAAAAAAAAAAAAAAAATCACCAACGCACGATTGAAATAATTTATTTTATGCTCGCGTTCGCGTTTTTTCGTCAAAGTTTTGTATGCAAATATAAATGTCCGATCTCGAGTTTTGATGCGATCGCGGTGACTCATCGAGAGCACGTTTAGAAAAATTTGAAAAAAAAAAAAAACCGCGAGCGATTCTCCAAGCGTGAAGTATCGAGGGGAAGAAAAAAAAAATGTATGCCGATCATCTGACGGATCAAGAGTCGACGTCACAGATAATGGATAAACGATCGTGACGCCGGCTAATTCGAGCAAAATTTGTCCAAAAATTGGATTCATTCATGATATTTATGAAAAACAAAAGAAAAATATAACTTTGATCTTGACTTAAGGTTGCGATAAAGGCAATCTTGTAAATGATTAGGTATTCGATCTTCGTGATATAAATATAATTGAATGCCATTAATTTTTCTTCTCAAACGACATTTTCGAGTTCTTTCTCTCTGCTGGAATTACTTACAAACTCATAATTTCAATCCTCGATCAACATTTTTTTTTTTTTTTTTATATCACATTTCTTCCGTCCCATATTTTCGCGAGAATCTTTATAGCCACTCGTGAGAGAGTACAGCAACGAATAAAATTAATCATTATTTGAGAATTATATTATATTTTTCATTGCTTCAGGCTTTGTAGGACTTTCTTTCCATCTTGGAGAAAAATCAACTTTTTCCACTTTACTTTATAATTTTGCAGATACTGTACCGTAATATGAGCCAAAGGTATTAAGAAAATTACTAATCTTGTCTCCCACTTTTTCCTACGCAGTATTAAAAAAAAAAAAAAAAAATTGAACAAAAATTGGAAAAAGAAAGAACTCGAGAATTACGGAAAGAGGAAAGACCGAGTCGGAGTGTCGGTTATAAACAGGGAGTGAAAAACGAATGACCGCAGGGAAACGACCATCGGTTGCTAGAGCACATGAAAAAAAAAAAAAATAAAAAAATAACGCTTCGAGAACTCGTAGGCAACACGTTGCCTGTGTATCTTGTGCCTCCGTATGTACATCTCGAAAGTAGCTCCGGATAATATAACGATCTTCTCGTTTCGCATTTATTTTAATGTTGATCGCTTTGGCCTACTTCAGGACGAACAATAAAGACGCGTGTATTTTCCACGAGAGCAAACCGGAGAGGACTCGCCCGGAAATTATTATTACAGTACCACGAGTAGTTTGTACGAAATGTTTTCATCATTCGCGACTTTCCCAAAGCAATATCGCAGTATATTTGAGATCACTAAATCGAAATTTTACATTTCCGGATTACCCGGAAACTCCACGACTTCAAGTACCGATACTCCAAGGGCATTTTTTTTTTTTTTTTAACCCAATCACCGAATCAAAATTGACATTAAAATTCTCTCTGCAGGCACTGAAATTTTTCATCGACACCGCAATAGAGAATCCTGGGCAATGAAACTCCATTATTACCGTCCCAAATTCTACTTTGCTCGCAATAATCAATCATCGCATTAATCCCGCAATTTCACTCATTGTAATTTTCGTTCAGCTCCGATTATTTTAAAATTTAACAATAATATTCCGTTTCAACATTTTCGAAAATAATTGCCATATCCAAAAGAGGTTTCCCTCATAACCATATAAACTTCTTTAGTGCTGAAAAAAAAAAAAAATCTGACAATATACGGCAAGAGCAATGAACAATTTTCCGCAACTCAGTTTCGCACCATTGTCAGATCTTTACAATTGAATTGAGTACGCCGGAACTAAAATATTATTACTATTATAACAGCGGAGCAGTGTCTAGATTTGTTTCGTTCATATCATATCTCGTCGAAAGTTTTTTTTTTTTTTTTTTTTTCTTTGTCGAGAATCATTGTTGTTCTTAGCCGGGAAATGAAAAATATTTACATATTTTTCTCATTCAAAGTCCTCTTTATCCAAGAATATAAAACTCGGTGTAAGTTTCAATCCATCTGACAAAAGTTTCCTTGATGATCTTTGAAATTGCTCTATATTTATGTACCTGACGACCTTGTTAACCCGTCAGAGCTTCCGTGCGATTTAGTAAATTCCAAAAAACAAAAACATGGATTCCTTTAACAATCGTATTTTATAGTGCAGACGGCATCGAAAAGACTTTAACATCGAATAACGCTACAAATCTCAAGCTTATTCTTGTCGCGCATGGCAATAATTTTTTTTTCCCAACATATCATGTCATAAACCGCCCACCTATAGTTACCCGGTGAGTATAGGTGAAAAGGTTAAGCCTGAATTTCCCGTGACTGTTTTTATAAATCATTAAATTTCTGTATACTTAGGACAAATGTGATACTATTTTTTCCTGAATCTATATATACACACATAATATATATTCAGCAATGCGATCGAAGGTAAAAATGGGCAATTTCCAAGTGAATATATTACGAGACTCATCGACGAATTTGACTGAGCGCGAAATACTCTTTATACCACTCGAGCTCTGACATGAAGTTAAAACTCAGAATAAAACCCTTTTCATATAGCAGACTCATTTCTGCGCTACGTATATATAATCGAATCAACATCCCAATGATTTTAATGCGACGAAAATATGCAATGAAGAGGTTAAATGACAATGACACTCGAGGACTCGTGTATTGTTGTTCAATGATGGTTTCGAGGCCAAGAACATTTTTGCCCGGCGATTTTTAAAAACCCAAATTTTACCCGGATACATAAAAATTCCCTGGTATGGGAAAAAGGTTAACATTACGAAATTTCCTGCCACGATGAATCATTATAGCTTACCATTGAACGATCGAGATGATTACAAACAAATTATGTTGTGTTATAAATCATCCGCGAAGTGATAACTAAAAAATCGTAATTTATGGAAAAAGTACACTTATTTCGTGCCAAAAAAAAAGCTTTTATAACTTATAGTCCACACGAAGGCGCGATAGGGTTGAATCATATGAAGTGGTTAAAGAAAAATCTCTGAAAGACACGTACACAATACTATAGCGATGTTGAAGTTTACTGAAGTAAAGAATGGACTTCTAGATCGGAGTTATAACTCCAAAATAGTATTTTTTACTCCAATTTCTCTGAGTCAACATAACCATACATATTTATATGTATAGTAGGGTGTTTAAAAAAAAAAAAAATTTATTTTTCACGCTCCCACCCCTCAAAACTTGAGTTTTGATATTTAAAAAAAACATCCTCGCGAAGCCGCCGCTCATTGGACGTTTCTAATTATAACAGCCAATCAACGTCAATGTCGAACTTTTTTGAAGAAAAAATTTGAGACCATGAGGATTGTATTTCGAATTAAGAAAAAAAATATTTCATTAAATAAATTTTAATTTATTCTTAATTACTAATTTTTTCATAAAAAATTATAAACAATTTTAAGTTGAACAGCTTTGTCTGACACCATCGTGTTCTAAATAAAAATTTAGATCAATTTTATTCATATAACAATAATTTTGCGATTTAAAATTGTTTATAAATTGTCATAAACAATTCGTATGTGGTGAGATTTATTTATTCGCGATAATTTTTTTTCTTGACTCAAACTTCCATGGTTCTTTATTCTCTTGCTGAAATAGGAAATCATTAGTCTCAGGGAAGATAGTATATAAGCAAATTTATTCATCATTAACAATTTTTCCGCTATGACTTTGTGCAAAAAAAAAACGCAAAATGTTATTTATTTACTTATTTTCGGTAAAGATTGATGCCAACGACACCTTTTTCTATGTGGCATATGTTTTTCGGTGGAAATCAGCGACTAAAAGTAAATATTGCGCTTGATCTCAATCCTTAGTTAATAATTAATTAAATTCCGCGCCCAAAGCTACTTTTCGTTCAGCAATATCGTTTACAACTTTTAAATCATCAAAGGTTCTTTTTATTTGAAATGCATGGTCTGAAACTTTTCCTTCCAAAAAGTTTGTCATATACGTTAATTGGCTGTTATAATTAGAAACGTCCAATGAGCAGCTGCTTCGACTTAAGCTACAGAGCTCCCTCTTCGCGAGGATGTTTTTTTGTTTCCATCAAAACTCAAGTTTTGAGGGATTGGCGCATGAAAAATAAAAAAAAAAAAATTTTCGTAACACCCTAATGTATAGCCATTATCCTACCTATTGGACAACATACACGTACATTCAATCCAACAAAGTAATGCAATATGTAACGCGGTATATTTGCAGTGGCACGGTTCAAGTTAGTTTTGCTCAGAGGATGAAAAAAGATCGCGCTGGCGAAAGGTGAGTATATAGTAAAGATCGTTGGGAGGAGAACAAAAGTGAATGACTAAGAGAGGGGAGCTGCGAGGGAAAATAAGAAGGAGGTGAGTTGAGGTTGTAGAAAGAGTCTCAGCTCGTGCACACTGAACTCGGCACGTGAAAGGCGACGATCCTCGCCGATGCCTGTTGACTCCACACTCTGGCAATCTCAGAGAGTAGCGAGGCAATGAAAATAATAATAATGATAATGATAATAATAATAATAAAACGGAGATCTTTCGAAATTAAAAAAAAACACACACACACATACACAAGCGCGCATACCGGTCGCAGCAACAGCGCAGGGGGTTTTACACAGCCTTTATATATATACGCTCCTCTCGTCAGCTGATCGTGAGATCAGCCTGCACATCTCGCTCACCAGCATAAAAGAGTAGCATTGAACGCGTGCGCCTCCTTTTAACTTGAACGGGTTTTATTAGATTCGCGATGGAACACGACCTCGATTCGCCTTCTCCCCTCCACTCACCTCGTGAAACAAGCAACCTCAACGAGATTTGGCTGTGCAAAAAGCTTGCAATTCGTATTTTCTAAGGAAAGGATGAAAAAAACAAAAGGAATACCCGGGGGAGTAACGAGAGAAAAAAAAATTCGCAAAATTTGGGCATTGCTTTTTCTCATTATTTTATCTCGTTTTCAAAAAGCCTCCTCGATGATGAACTAAATTTTTCAATCTTGGCTTCCGCACAGAGGAAGTTTTGTTGGTGAGATAAAATAATGAGCAAGAAATCGTACAAGTTTCTCATTTGCACCGCTTTTATTTCGAGGTGCGATTTCAATAAATGCCAAAGGTATCACAGGCTACCCAAAGTTTCGAGATTGTTTGAAAGATACGGCGGGGCAATTACGAGTTTTTAACCTCAAAATTGCATCAATTTCATAAAAGCTCATAACGTTTGTCGATTATCGCCAAATTCAATCTTAAACATTACGAAATCTGAATTACTCGAACGATTTTCGGGAAATCCATTACCAACCATTCATTAACGTATATTTTACCAACCAGTCCTATAACGTATATTTGCACAAAAAGGCTCAGCTCGATTACCTCAAATCTAGACGAAAGTCAGAGGGCTTAACAAATACTTCGTAAATTAAAAAAATTTATCAAATCTCCACCCCTCAAGCGATTCTTGTCAAATTTTGGTACCAAGCATCTTTATCTCCCTGGCCCATTTGTGTAAAAAATATATCTCGAAATTTACGAATGTTAAGCAGTCAACAGAAATGTTAAGAAAAATTTCAAAAAATTTCTTAGAATTTCAATCCCTGAAGCGATTATCACCAAGTTCGATACCAAACATCCCTGTCTCCTAACCTATTTTTGTATAAAAATTTAACCCTATATAGCTGAAAATTTGCGAAAACGCGACCGTGCGGACATTTTTTTGTAAATTTAAAAATGAAAAAAAAAGCTTCCTCTGTGAAGAAGAAGAAGAACGGCAAAATTTTCGTTGCGAGTCGTAAAGACGCGAGCCGAAAAGTTCAGATTGAGGAAAGTGTAACGTAATTGAGAATGAATTACGCGAGAATGAAGGGGGGGAATAAAAATTGACGAGTATGGAAAATGAATTGATATATCTGATTTAAGAATGTTTCGCACAAAGTTACAGTGTGATACGTGAATTATTAATACATTTTCACACAGAGCCTGCAGATTATCCTTGCAAAATTTTAAGGTCATCGACCGACTGGTTTCATGGATGTGCTCGAAAATCTCGAAAATATTTTATTTGCATAATTCATCAAGCAAACGGGTTATTCAACGAGAATCATGAAAATAGTTAAAAATTCTTTAAAACGGAAAAATCTTATTGCAGCATTGCAAAAAAAGGAAGAAAAAAATTTGTACAAAGAAATTCAATATATTTCAATTATTAACATATAAACATTTGAGGGAAATTTATGATAAAAATTGCATGTAATGTAAAAAAATCAGATATCACAATTCGGGAAAAAAAAATTAATCATTTTTCGGAATATTTAGTCAATTAAATTTTTTTTTGTAATTCCTGCTTAATATTTTTTCAACATTATTGTTATTGAAACTCAATATCCTTGGTGTCTTCGATACGTCGTTGATTTTATTTTTATTTTTTAAATTTTCAATTCATCGGGATCTAACTAAAATTCAAAATGATTTTTACTTTTTGATGAAAACGCGAGTGCAAAATATTCATTCTTTTTCATTTCAGATTTAAGATTGACGAAATGAAATTGCCTAAAAAAATCATGACCTGTCTTTTTGGCCATCAAGATGAAAAGCTTTCTCAAAAAGATAATAATATCAAAGTTTACGAAATTTCGATTCCAGTAACGACGATTTTCGTCTCACGGTTCTCGCGAAATTTATAAAAAAATAAAAAAATCAACAATCAAAATGACAAATTTAACCACATTGGTCGATCAACGCAACGTCAAATTTTCGTTACGAAGCAGACAAAATTTATCGACACCACAAAACGTCCGAAATATGAGAATTCTGGTCGAGCCAACATTTGGGCTGAAACGAGCCGTAAAAAAAAAAAAAGAAATGCATTTCTTACGTTTCCGAAAGACCGGAAATTCCCCTCTGTATATATTACAATACTGAAATTTCGTAAGCCGTATGGGATAAAACTGCTGACGGAAGAAGGGCTCGGGGCACTCGACTCGGGCACACATAACGCGAAAGTTCATTCGAACAGTTGAGAGGGAAAAATTTGGGAAAAAATAGCCTGTATATGTATCGGTAGCACGATCAGCAGCACCGTCAGCTGAGATAATCATTCTAATTATATCATTATAATATCATACGCGAACGAAAATATTTTACCCGGGAAAAATGATTTTTCAAAAATATTGTTAAAAAAAAATAAAAGATCAAACGTTAGAATAAAATAAACATTATTGCATTGAATAAACATTAAATTCGACTTTTTTTCAAAATCCAAAATCTCTAACGTCTCAGTGATTATAAAACTTCTCGTCAGTTGCCCTTGAAAAGAAAAGAAAAGAAAAAAACGATCGAGCGAATCGTCCGTTTGCCAAAAACATAATAAAGAAAAAAAAAAAAACATCATCGTCAGCGCGTAAGTGAGTCAGAAAGGGGCAACCAACGGTTTTCCACGAAAATAAAGGAACAAAAGAAACCAAAAGATTCTCAAGTATATCCTCTCGCTATACTTATGTATATAAATATATATATATCATGTATGCCTGTATATTAGGATTACCTCGAATCGATTGTCAGTATCTCATCGAGTGCCTATAAATAACCGCAAGTACAACTTGCGATATTGTCAAACAATAACAGCGATAGAACGGAAAATATAAAAGCATGTTGTATAATATATATATCTGCGTGTTGACATATTCATTTGAATTGCCAACGTAAATTATACGACGATAGCTCCTTTCCTGAAAAACTATATGAGCTAAACGTCCCAAGAATCTGACAAGAAAAAAAAAAAATATATAAATATATTCGACACAATTCGTGTCTTCTCAACGATAAATGTTATCTGCCGTTGAATCTTTGCACGACTAAACACGTTCGAGTCGCAAAATATTGCGTTAAAAGGACGATTAGAAAAAATTTAAAATCCACCGCGACTAAGCAAAGTCATGATATGCCTCAGAGTAAGAAAATTGTTCATACAAATGCAATTTTTTTTTTAATTAACATTTCGTTAACTGTAAATTAAGTTGCTCGCTTGACTCTCACTTTTCCTGACGAAAACAATTGAAGGTTAAAAGAAATTTTTTTTTTCACGTAATTGAAGCAGTGACGTGTATAATTATATCACATTATAGACGTAATATTATATTTGCGATGATTGAAAATCGTAAAGATTGGTATTGAGGTATATTTGCCTTAAAAAGCATTGAATAAAAATAAAATTTTTAATTTATTTAATTTTCAATTGTTTTAATTTATTTTATATAAAGATTATTCACACTGGATCTTTTTTTTGGTATTTGACGAATCCATCGATTGAACTATTATTCCCACTGAATGTAAATTTTCGACTCTAAACATATAGATAGTTCTGAAAAGTACAGGAAACTAAAGAAAAGTGGTTGAAAAAAAAAAAATTTCTTCCATAAAAGCTTTTTTTTCAAGAGCACTCTGGTATAAAATAACAACAACAACAACAAAAGACAAAAAATCTTACACTATACGAAAGCGTGGGCAAAGTGAACTAGCAGCACAAAAAAAAACGATAATCCAATTAGTTTGAAAATGCAAGGCTCGGAAACGAAAACGAAGAACAATGCAAATTATAAGCTCGCGCATTGCCCCCTTCGTTATATTTCATTTCGCTTACAAAGCTCCCCGGGTACGAGGAAAAATTGGGACCTGTTAAATTTTGGCTTCCTCATGCAGGAAATTCCGCGAGAGTCATGAAATAATCAGCGACGTGAAAGTTTATAATTTGCGCACGATTTCGTATCTAATTTTGAAAATTTATGGAAAAAAAAACAAAACAATTATATCAAATGTTCGAAAATGTGTATCGCTTTAAAGCGAATAACGAGAAAAAGAACTTGTAGTACGAAACGAAAAGAAAAAAAAAAACAGTAAGATATTATTTCGTTTCTTTGTTTTCGAAGCGGAATCAATTTTCATCAAGGCACTCAAAAATTTCGGTTCAATTAATTACAATTGCAAGGTTTTATAAAATTTTTTAAAACGAATTTACGCTGGAGAGCATTTTGACGAATAATTAATACACAATCGCGATATTCGTAGCGATCGTCTGACCCCGGGCATTTAAAGTAACGGAGAGAAAATAAAGAAAGGGCCTTTAGACAAAACGGAAAAAACAAATGAATAAATAAAACAAAGTAATACAAGTCGAAAAATAAAAGAGAAAAAAGTGTAAGGTACACGTAAAACCGGTCGCTCTGGCTCGTCACTTTGTCGTCAGCTGAGAGGCCAGCTGAAAGCCTATATAGCGAAACTCGTAACGCAAGCACACATACACACGCACGACCGGTGTTAACCTCGCGAGAGCTAACCGAAAAAACAAAACCCCCTCCGTACACGTTAAACGTTTTCCTCCGCGTTGCTTTTTTTCCGCATAGTTTTTTCGTTTCAACGAAACGGAAAGAAAAAAAATAATAATAATATATTTAACTCGAGGTAAATACGAATTTTTCCTTACCTTGATATGCTGCTATGTATATATATATATGTGTGTGTGTGTGTGGTTGTGTGAGTCCTGTATGCGATTAATATATGGGTCCACCGGATTTCATCGACGACCCGCGATGGGAAACGCCACAACATACAATAATAGCACAAAAGAAAAAACAAAACAACGACAATTTATAATCGCGCGAAGCTGATGAAAATTTTTCAAAACCGCTCACAATGGAATCTTCCAGTAGACTGAAGCGAGAGACCGAACCGGCGAGAGCCGTTCCTGCCCCCGTGCACACCCACAGGCAGCCCGGACAATTAGGAATAGTGTGTGTGTGTGTGTGTGTGTGTGTGTGTGTGTATGTACGTGTGTGTTTTTGTTCTCTTTTTTTTTTCGTTTCTTCACTTTCATCGACGTTGTCAAGATATTATAATGTCGAGATAGACAACGAGACGTACTGAAACAAGAAGAGACGATATGCCACACGAAGACTCGACATCCGAGCTGCCTATTGAAAATGGGCAAGATTTTTTTGAAAATATTAGCAGAAAAAAAAATACAGCACGATGGACGTCGCCGCTCTGACAGCACACACACATAGACGCGCGCACGCGGGAGTGAGAGCTGTCAGAGGCTCGCGCGCGAGCTTACCGACCGTTGACATTGGCGCCATCCAGCGCCTCGATTCCGCAAGCTCGTCGTCGTTTTAAAAAGCCCGCGCTCGACACCTAGCAACAGGATCAATATACATACAGATATATAATGCATTCGTGATTATCGTTGTGAATCCTACGAATGTGAGAGCGAAACGCAGAAAATAATTGTTCCGTCGAGGTTTGAGGTACTTAATTACTGCACTATGGATGTGCTCGACCAGATTTTACAAAATTTCGTATTAATTTTAGGAATTATACGACTCTTTTTTATTTCAAAAAATCCTACCGTGAAAATTAGTGATCGTACGTACTATTGCCATGGGACCTTTTATACGCAAAATTGTCTGAAGTTTTGAAAAAAAAAAAAAAATATCCGGATCCGATACACTTGGAAAAAATTCATTTACTCCAAAGTAGAATAATTATTATTTATTATTTATTATGGTTGAAAAATCAGTCGTGAGATCTTTCTCGGCCACTCAGATATAAATGTGTTCGAAAAAAAAAAAAATGTTTAAATAATGTTATACAAGTGGAATAATTTTGGCAAGTATCAAGCTCATCGTGTTTTAAATCACAGAATTGATTCATGAATCATTTTTTACTTCCTCATAGAGAAAGCTTTGTTTGTATGGAAAAATTATTTTCGTGATTTTCATGTCAGAAAAGAACTTAAAATGTCTGGAAAAGACATTTATAAAAAAAATTCCTGGACGTACATGTGCGTTGCCTTGAAAAATTAAAACCTCTGTAACTCGAAAACGGTTTGAGCTACACCACTGTCTTTTCATACACAACTAAAGCTTTACAGTCCCTTCTTTTACTGCAATTTTCATAAAAATTTCTTTAAGAATTTTATGGTATTTTGAAATTTATAAAAAATTTCCGTGGTCGCTCCAAAACTTTCGCAAATTTTGAGATATCAGGCTAAATTTTTTTTTTTTTTCATACAAGCAGGCTGGGAGGCAAGATTCTGGTATTAAATTTAGCGAGAATCGCTTAAGGGGTTGAAAGCTAAAAAAAAATTAGAAACTTTTTTAAAATGTCTGTTAGCGCTCTGATTGTCGCAAATTTGAGATTATCGACCAAAAAAAAATTTTCATAAGTACGCCAGGAGATAGGATATTAAATTTCGCAAGAAATAATCAAATTTAGACCACAAGCGTGCAAATTGGAAATTTGCACATTGCTTCCCTCATTACGAAGCTTTCTCTATGAGGAAGTCAAAATTATAAAAACCATTTACGAAATTATGAAAACCGTCCCCGCTCATAGAGGTAACTTTTTAATATGGATGCAATGTGTAAGTTAAAACGTGTATATACTCGATGTATTTTTTTTCCATAAATTTTATTAACACTGCACATTTCTCCTCTTGTGGTGATACGAGGAGCAATTCTCAATATAATTCATCTACAATGTTATTCAATAATCTCTCTCTCTCTCTCTCTCTCTCTCTCTCCGATTTGGAGATGCCCCGGTATCAGAAGAGCTTCGTTCAATAAATAATATTATTTCTGGCACTTTTTCGGGAGAATAGGAATTATGGTCTCTCTAGCATCTCTCTCTCTCTCTTTCTTTCGTGTATCTCGATTCGATGCACCAATGGATGTTCAATTTTTGCATCAATTTATATATCCATATACAAATGTATGATAATATATAATATATATATTTTTTTTCATCAATCTTATCAAAGACATCGTCTGATTCTTATCGTTTTTATTTTTTACTATTCGTCAGACATCGAAGTTTCTGGCTCTGAATGGACACAAAACTGATACCTATAAATCAGCTTATTTCACAACAAATGAGGAAAAACATATATGTGCATTTATTCGTTCATTTTTTTACAAGTACTTTTTCTCGAATATACATATATATTGTCCATTATTTGCCGAAATAGAACGAGAAAATTCAATGGTCAACCGGTAAAAATATGTCACTAATCATTTATACGGTAATTAACAGTAATTATATATGTATAGTGTAACTATATATATATATGTATGATACAATATACGATTGATCTATCTGAGAATCAATAAAAATATTCAATCGTATCAAAGTATCATTTTGTAGCCTGTGTTTCAATGAAAATTAAAAAGAAACGATCGAAAATTCCACTGAAATTTGTATAAGAGATGATGTGGCTATACTTCAAGAAGGTATGTACAACAGGAACTAAAATTGTAAAAACATCGATGTGAAAAAAAAAAAAGCAGAAAACAGAAAACGACGAAAGAACCAATATCTCAAAGTAATTATATTATTGATATATTATATTGTCTCTGAACGATGATATATTTAAAATAAAAAGTCATAAGCTCCAAGTCGTCAGAGATATTTTTTCGGGGAACGGATTACTCCGATTTTCCTTACGCCTGCACCGATCAATGGTATTCTCGTAGCAAATTGTTTTTTTTTTTTTTTCTAAACGATAGCTCGTGTCTCACTGACGAAAATTTTTTTATTTTTTTCAATCTTCGTCGTATGGAAAAGTTTCTTTAAAAAAAAAGAGTTACAAATCTCAGTATGATTCGGTATTCATAATTCCGAATGAAAGGCACTCGTCAGTCGGCCCAGAGCAGACGACATGACCTCCACGATCGCCAATCGCCGCGTTACTGGCGCCAGCAACAGCCAATAGCAACGTTACCGACGCTCCATAACAGTTTGTTTTTTCGCCACTGCAAGCGCTGGGCTATCATATCTCGGTGAGTAACGACTACGTCGTGCACGAAGACGATCACATATTTCCCGATTAGATAAAAATCTGAATTTTTTATGGGCTGTAGCATATGTGGATAGGATATAACCTGAAAAATTTCGAAGCGGCTCAACCACTGCTTACTCGAGTAATTAATTTGTGAAATAAAGATAATATTAGAGCCCACGTCGTATCCGAATTCCGGGCTGACGGAACTTTGAAACAGAAATATGAATCTTTCACGATTATAGATACGATCAATAACAAAAATGTGGAATGTTCAGAAAACTATCACGATTACGTACACGTCCCATAAAAAGTAGGGGTCGACGAACATTTTGATCTAACATCATTGATTGAATTAACTTAATTTGTCGCGTGTGCCCGCGCCGGCCCCCTGTTAAATATTTTCATAGCGTGTGAATTCGTTAAACGCGATCCTAATTTCGCGTATCTCTCTCGCTTTTCTACGAGCTCACGGCTGACAATGTCGAAAAAATATATTTTCTTCGTTGTCTCCAGAGTACAGCTTGAAACTGTTTTGAGCCATGAAAAATCGTGAAAGCAGGATTGGATTCGTTAATGCGCTATCACTGCGCGAGGAGTATTCTCGATAGCCCCGCGAGGCTCTCTTGAAATTTTGATTATCGAAAATTCAATTAAAAAAAAAAAAGTTTCAATCCGTTTTATCACGTTGAATCAAGGCTTTTTTTTTTTTTCATGGATTTTTCTTTTTCCAAACTGGACTCTAAAAGGCTCTAAAAGACTCATCAAGCTGCGGGAAGCATCGATCATTTTGACCGATACAACGTTATCAGGTACGGACAACATTCGAACACAAATTCATTCGAGTCGTTGTTTTTAAATAATTATTTGAAGAAAAAAAAAAAAACTTGGTACATTTTTCCGAACCGTGAAAAATAATTAGATGTACTAATTGAAAATAATTTCAATCTCTATGTTTTGTAAAAACCCATCAATGGTTTTTTTTTTGTTAAGTTGTTCATAGAAAACTATTTCTCATTTTTTGTCGTTCTTTTTGTTATTAATTTATTCAAATTACGAATTTTCGGAAGAATTTTTGATTGTGCGCAATCAGGCGAATTGCCTCGTTTGAACGGGCAATAATATCACACATGCGAATAGACAATAAACGTAGACGAAATACGCGTTTCCATCGTGAATTAAATGGTATGATTTACCATTTTTTTTTTTTTTTGTGAATCGGTCATGTAAAACCCAAGCTCTTTCTCTCTCTCTCTCTCTCTCTCTCTCTCTCCCTCCGTATAAATACGTACATATTGAATGTCACGAATAGAATGACAAAAGACAAACCGTGCACGATTTTGGTTCAATCGAATTTCATTCCAGCCTCTTTTTGATTCTCAGAGCGATCGCCGCTGTGATTGCCGCACCTTTGCCACTTCCGTCTTGCGCGTGAATCAGCTTGAACTGAAGAAAATAATTTTCAAAAAAAAAATCACATATTTTTAAAATATTCGATATTTTTCAAGGCAGTCTTCGCGGCAGACCAGAGTCCATGTTATCGACTATTCTAGCAATAAAACCGTTGGAGAAAGCTATGAAATCCGATAACACGTAAAACGTGATTGTCAGAATTTATAATTACTGCGAAGATGTCATTTAGCGCGTGAATTCGTTTTTTTTTTTTTCTTTTTTTAAAGCAAGGTAAATGTACCAGTGGCCGTATACACGTCCCAGTCGTCGCGAAACACCGCAAACAATTACATTCATTAAGCATTTCATGATTAATATTGAAATTCTAATAATTGCAAGGTGATCGACAATACTTCACTGAAGTATAAGAAATCGACTAGCGTCTTACGCGGGATATAAATAATTTTCATCTGTTTATTCCGGGCCCGCGTGTTATGGAGGCGGCATCAACGGATTTCTTATCGAATATTCTAAGAAACAATGAAAGATTTCTAACGCTCATCGTTTTAATCGTGCGTGTATATTCGAGATAAATTATAGCTCATTTTGTTCAGGTAAAAGTATGATTTTCCATGCAGCAGTTAAACTTCCCGCAAAACTCAATTGAACCATGTAATATCTTCGTGTTCCATTATATTGGGACAAGCAAATCGTAAAGCTGTATCCCTGTCAAGACACCGTTCGCGCACTGAAAAAAATGGTTCGGGATTTACAATAATACCGTTATTGTTGGCCAGTTATAGGTATACTGGTGAAAAAATATTGCCCACACAGAAAATGCAGTAGCCCTTTTAGAAAATCCCGATTGCCGTAAAGTTCATACAAATATGACTAGTGAAGTATTTCTAATTCAACAATAATATCGCTGGTGAAGGCAAAGCCATGTCAGTTTTGTCTACGGCGCCTATACTGCGCCTTTGTGGACGACACTCAATCGTCTGGCTATAACTTAGTCATTATAAATAGCTGGAAATTTATCGTTTCTGTAAATCAGCCATACTAACATAGCTCGCGAAACTATACTGTATTGTTCAAACAGCTGTAGTAGCTGATTTTTACATGCCTAGCTATTTCAACCATATAGTATGGCTGCGAGAATAACGTTGTGACACATAGCTATACTAATATGGCTCGCGCAACTATACTACGTTTTTGGAACACCTACAGTAATCTGTTAACGCGTGGTGTCTATGCCTCTGCCTCGCGCGAAAACGAGACCTCGCTACGCAAAATTTGATAATGAACGAGTTTGTGAAGAAGAAACTGAACGAACGGAATCTTGATGAGCTTATACCAACATTTGAAGGTAAGTCTGTTCTCACTTATCTACGGAATATGTAAAAAAGGACTATTTTTCCTGTTATATAAACGCCAATCGTATAACAAGCGAATTTTTGTAGGTTAGGTCAACTGTCATTTTCCTGCAAGGAGAGTATCATATGTCTCCGGGCCATGGATTCTCTCAAACTTCCAGGTGTGTTTCATTAGCTCTAAAAATCAAGTCTCTTTTGCAAAATATTTATGTATGAATATCATTATCGATAACAGATGATTAAAATAAATATTCATGATTATGAAACATATTGGCTGAATTTTTACTGCGACCCGAATATCCCCTACTATATATACCTACCTATACGAGTATAGGTAGGTACAATATCCTGTAATTTATCTATATAAAATGAATTTATAATTCAGCCATATTCTTTTGGTAGTATGGCTGGTACGTCTACCTCGTATGCTAGCGTTTATAAAACAGCTCTACTGGTATTGTTGGTACACAAATAATTCTGCCTACACTGACAAAACTGCTATCCACGAAACAACATTGTATACGCTTGCTTCGGCTATACTAGTATGGCTGGTGTTCGTCTACCTCGTATGCTAGCGTTTATAAGACAGCTATACTAGTATGGTTGGCATACGCATAACTCGTGATGGTGAACTCAACCATACTATGGTATTGCTGAAATAGAGATACTTGTCAGATTCGCGGAGCTATTGGGTATATGTCTGTCATGACATAGTGGTATGCTTACGCCAACGATATTGTGTCAGTCATATTTGTATGGCTTTATTACCTAGATGGTATGGCAGTAGCGTATTTTCCCATATAATATGGCTGAAACAATAATAATTATGGCTCGAATCGGGAAACTTTTTTTTCAGTGCGAGACTGATACAGACGTACCTATTCGCGATTTTCACGTCCCAGAGATGGCACAACGGCATCTCAATATGGCCGATCAAAGTATAGTACAGGGAGACTAGAGTCTTCCTGGTATAGTATTTTAAATAGTTTTTTTTATTTTGTCCATTGTTATATTTTGGCACTGTACACTATAATAGCAGAGCTTCTGCTTTAAGCCACGAGAGGCGCAAAAACTTTTGGGGATCGCGTATAGTCCGATAGGCCCGGTAGCCGCACAGTACGACATTAAAAGCCTTTTTCGCGATCGCGGTGTCGTTATATACTTACATGGCATGCCGGGCCAGTGACATATGGTGTCAAAATTTAATCCTTGACTTTCCTGACCTGATTGACATTTTTTATTTTGAATTAATCGATATTCGTTTTATCGTGATGCACCTATTGAATTCCAAATGTTAATTCTATCGAGATTTGAAAATCTATGCTCATTAACTCGGGCTTTTAGTGTTCGAATATCGTATTGTGCGGACACTATGCGGGTCTTTCTCGTGTCCTAACACTGGTACATTACGAATAAGCGCTATGCGGACACTGGTACATTACAGCTTTCCACCTTTTTTCACGATATAAGTAATAAATAACGCAATATTTTAATGAATATTGCGTGTTTTAGAAAATCTAAATCATAATCTTCTTTGTTCGAAGTCATTGATAGAACGCAAGAGGCTTTACGTCCTAAATTTGTATAGCAATCTGAACGGTCCCTTAGGTGTGCGGGCCACTGGTACATTTATCTTAATTTCGATTTTACGTCAGCCATTCGACTAGTTCGTTGAGTCATTTCACCTCGACTAATCTCAAAGCTATTGAAAATTTTCTAATAAATATATCGTTTCATTACACAACTCTCAATTGATTTTCATAATTAATATAATTTCATCGCGTACACTAATTATAGATGGGGGGATAGTTTCGTATCGATAAATACTTGAAATTCGCATGAATCGTGGCCACGAGAGCCGTCAGCTGATCGGTTGTTGCTAACCGTGCTCGTTGGCTGATCGATACGCGTAATTCGTAATTTCTTTTTCGAACTTCCGGTGATCCTACGTTTTCGTGTAATCTCGCAAAAGCTCATAATTTCGTGAACAAATTCATTGGTTGATTACCAAATGAATCAATTTTCACGTATAATTGGAGTTGATTCATTTTTCAATTGTACGCGCATGGTGAGCTGATTTTTTTTTTTTTCGTATGGCCTGCGCTAAAATGGCAATTTGATAATCGAAATTTCTCCGGGGAAAAAGTTGGAAACGTGATCCTGAAACTTTGCAGTCTTAAAAAAAAAAACCCCCGTGTTTCAGGAAAAAAATATCTTTGGTTCACAAAATTCTCCGATAGATGCGCCAAAAAAGTGGAAGGACCATAGGGTGACTGAACCAGTGAATGAACGCATAAACCTTTTTTCTATTTCGATAAAGCCGTATAATTTAACTTATTACGAATTTCTTTATGAGCTAATTAAATCTTATGGAACAATGTTCACGGAATATAAAAAAAAAATATTCGAAGTGCCCTGTTCGCAAGGATTTTGTAAAAAAAAAATTATAATGAACGAAATTACCAATTTCCCAGTGAATGAACAAAAATTCCAATGAATGAACTCTTATCTTTCCAGCGAATGAACGTACAATGGAACCAGAGATGCGTGCGCATACTCGTGCGTTTTGAGGTTATGAAAAGCCTTTTTCAACGCTCGTTCAATCACTGGAAATAGGTTAAAAAGCTGGACCAGTGAATAAACGGCCATATATCGCAAACAATATTGGGTTTTTGACCAAAAATTCATTAAGGTAGTTCTATCGTGGTAACTAATCCATAAGATTTAAATTTTTTTTTTTTTATATCTTCAATTTTAATATATTTATTCATTTCGCGAAACGTCAATGCCCCTTATCGACCTAATTACGGAGAAATTAATACTTGAAAATGCCAGTTCCTCAAGGCAAATTTGCTTCGGCATATAGAAGAACCGATTTCCGGTCACTTTAAAACGATATATCTTATCGAAAATCCAAAAGATTCTTACAAAAAACGAGACTTAGATTCATTAAACACGTAAAAATCTAACGGGCCTAAAAAAAAATATGATTGTCGACCAATTGTTTAAGCTATACTGATTTTAATACGAGCATCCGGGTAGTGATACACAACTTATGGCATAATGTCGTGACGGTGAAAAAATGTGGCAACGCGATATCGAAACGAAAGCGGTATTTGACAAGTCGAACAACATAACCTCTCCGCGTCAACGTCGATAGAGCGGGCGAGAGAGTGAGAGGGCACGAGAATGAAAAGAGAAAGAAAGAGCAACGTTGCCACACGTAAATATCATACGAGATCTAGTAATACTCGAGTCGTTGCAATTACTATTTTACTAGTTACACAATTATTTATAATAAACCGTTGATTAATTGTATTCACCTGGGTAAGCTTATTTAATATTTATTAATTTTAACCCATATATCCAATATTTTTAGGAATCATCATTTAGACATTTATAGCTAATTGACTAGTCTGCAGCGATAGAACTACCTTAATATAATTGAAGCTTGGCAATGTATAACGTTGAAAAAATGTATTGCATATCTTTTAAAAAGGATTTATCGAGGTGATATGGAATATTCTGGTATTCGATGCACAGTCAGATGGTTATAACGACATGGCTGTCTCTTATGAATATGCGCCCCAAGTACGAAAAAAAATCCCATAGCATCGCAAATCTTTCGCAGCGTCAAATAATATCACTGCTGGATGTTTTCTCAGAATTTTCACTTCATTATGAATACAAAATTCTTCATAACAATAGAATCATATCTCTGCCGTTTAATTAAAATACCAAGCCTGTTCATTCACTGGTAGGTGTTCATTCACTGGTTCAGTCACCCTACCTCAGTACATTTTTTTTTTTTTAATCGACCAAGCCCCGAACACATTTGAATTTTGCAAAATTTCAACAAAACGATTGATTACCTTGCGCGCCGGAGCCAATAGGCTTATGTAATTGTTCATCCAGGTCTCCAATCGGGGATGATGCTTGTAGAGAGATCCGTCGACTGCTATCGTAACGTTCTCACGCTGCATGCGATCCAGAATACCCGCCAAGCCTACGATTCGACATGAGAAACGAACGAGCTTTGAATTTAAAAAAAAAAAATAGTTCCTTTTTGCTGGTTAACATCCTCAAAATGTTTTTTTTTTTTTTTTTATCATGAGTCTTCTGTCGTGAAAATTTGAAAAACATTTTTCCAACGTACTCGCACATTCGTGTCAATTGAATTATGACTCGAAGAAGATTCTCCGAGTCTACGCGTGATATACTATGATTAAATTTAAATCGATCGAACAGAAATCGTTTGAAATATATCGCCGGTTTTACGGGATAAAAATAACGAAAAAAAAAAGCCTCGCGAGGTTTCAAGAAAATTCAAAAATTTCGCGAAAATTTATGCTCATTCATTTCATTTTCGTGCGAATCATTTGTTAACTTACACAGAGAAACGAGAAGAGCCGCACGATTGGAGGCAACCGCACAAACATACTGGACAATATTCAAATCGTCCTCGTCCGGTACTATGTTGAATTTGGCGAGCACTCTTTTCGTATAATCGCTACCACCTTTGACGGAATCTCTGAATCATTTGAAAAAAAAAAAACCCTCCATTATCGGTGAAATAGTAAAATTAATACAATTAGTATTATTTTTGTCATTTATTTTTTTTTTTTAATGAATTCAATAATACCATAATCATTCATATAACATGTTGCATCAAGACTATTCACACGAGATTGTACTGAGGTCAATAAAAAGAATATTTGAGAAAATTTAGAAAATATCGACTGTCTTTCTTCTGGTTAATATATATTTTTATACGCAATGCTCGTTCGATGATATACAGAAAAGAAATTGGCAAGAATTACTTCGAGATCAGAACTATTATCGAGGAAAAAAAAAAACGAGAACAGATGCCTCACTGTGCTTTTGAAATAATTTCAAATAAAAAAAAATTAAGCCCCAACAGCGACAAATTAATTAAATATTAATATCCTCCTATACAGAGAACTCGATTGACGAAATAAAACAAAAATTGGACGAAAAAAAATCGTTTAGATCTACGCAGATATAATTTTTTCAAATAACGTAGATTTACCTAGATCTCAATTAGATCTACCCATAGCGTCAGATCTACTTAAATCTACTTGGATCTAGTGAGCAAAAGTTTTCGAATATATAATATATGTTCGATGTATAATATGTAGTAACAAAAAAAAATTACGTCCCAACAACGACAAATTAATTTAATCTATGCAGAGAATTCAATCCATGAAATGAAATTAAAATTAAAAAAAAAAAATCGTTTCGATCTACGCAGATCAAATGATTTTTTCCCGGTCTTAATCGAGTCTTTCGCCATCGAATTATCATCAGGTTTTTTTTTTTTTTTCAAGCATCAAACAGAAAACAGCACGCAAATATAGGGCTGCATCGTTTTTTTCCCCGCGGTAGAAAAAAAAAATTTTCAACTCCACGAGTGATGTAAATAATATAATAATTTCGTCCCTATACTTACTCTTCGACGTCGGACACGAAGTCACTTGTGAATTTTCCAGGCACGAGGAGATTACCGACGTCCTGTTTGGCGAACAAAAGACCGTCCTTGATGAATTTTGCGAGTATAACACGCACCACCTCGCCGAGATACTTTCCGGCGATGTATTTTTCAAATCTATTAAAAAATAAAACAAACGAAAAAGAGTAAAATTATAAGATCAAAACATATCGATAATACTCGATGAAGCAAGGGGATAAATTAACCGCCAAATATCCACCTGAGCGTTGATTTACTTTACTCAAATATTATTTTTCAGCGTCAATTTGTATTGTTATTATTATTATTATTTCGTTTAAATGTACTCACGTGAACGAGCTAACGAGAAGTGAATTGGCATCGTTTTCACGATCGAAATCCGTCTTGATAAAATCCAGAACACCGTTGTCACCAAAAGCGCCCCATTCAACGTCAATAATCACCTGGATTGAGACAAAAAAAATTACAAAAAAAAAAAAAAAAACAATGCAATAAACGCCGAAACGATTTGTCCCAAAATTAATGGTTTTTTTTTTATTTTATCATTTTTACTCACTTCTCGCTCGCCGTGTCTCTCGGGCTCCCAATGTTCGACCTTGTCGGCCCTTTCGAGATAACACGCGTTACTTCCGGTACCGAGGATAAGCCCAATAGCGGTATTACGATCCTGCGTCGCGCCCTGAAGCAACGTACCCGTTGTGTCGTTCAAAACGGCAACGACGTTTACCCTCGTGTCGCCACGTCTCTCAAGTGCTTCACGCAACAATTTTACCGCGTCTTTGTTCACGACGTCGGGACAATTGAAACTCTTGGTCCACGTCACGAGTATACCGACGTCGAGAGAATGCTGAATCATTGGGAACGAGAACGTGAAACCTGAATACATATCATACACGAAAAAAAAAAAAAAAACGAAAAAAAAAAACGTGAGAAGTTATATCATCGAAATTTCGTCAATTTATAAATATTTTGAAAAACTCGAAGGAAAATTGAAAAAAAAAAAAAGGATGAGTAGGGTGACTGAACCAGTGAACGAACACCTACCAGTGAATGAACAGGCTTAGTATTTTAATTAAACGGCAGAGATATGATTCTATTATTATGAAGAATTTTGTATTCATAATGAAGTGAAAATTCTGAGAAAACATCCAGCAGTGATATTATTTGACGCTGCGAAAGATTTGCGATGCTATGGGATTTTTTTTTCGTACTTGGGGCGCATATTCATAAGAGACAGCCATGCTGTTATAACCATCTGACTGTGCATCGAATACCAGAATATTCCATATCACCTCGATAAATCTTTTTAAAAGATATGCAATAATTTTTTCAACGTTATACATTGCCAAGCTTCAATTATATTAATGAATTTTTGGTCAAAAACCCAATATTGTTTGCGATATATGGCCGTTTATTCACTGGTCCAGCTTTTTAACCTATTTCCAGTGATTGAACGAGCGTTGAAAAAGGCTTTTCATAACCTCAAAACGCACGAGTATGCGTACGCATCTCTGGTCCCATTGTACGTTCATTCGCTGGAAAGATAAGAGTTCATTCATTGGAATTTTTGTTCATTCACTGGGAAATTGGTAATTTCGTTCATTATAATTTTTTTTTACAAAATCCTTGCGAACAGGGCACTTCGAATATTTTTTTTTATATTCCGTGAACATTGTTCTATAAGATCTAATTAGCTCATAAAGAAATTCGTAATAAGTTAAATTATACGGCTTTATCGAAATAGAAAAAAGGCTTATGCGTTCATTCACTGGTTCAGTCACCCTATATCCGCGATATCGTTTGATCATCGATTATATAAACGTGAGATTCGAGAACGTTAAAAAATTTTTTGCACGTTTGAGCATTATGAAAATGAGGGACCCGCTTAAAACGAACAACCCAATGATACTATATATATATATATATATATATGTAAACATTTTATAATTCATCACGCGTATAAAGTGGCCAAACGTTCGATAGCCTAATTGCATCAGAAATGAGTATATAACGTAGTATATTTAGGTCCGGTGCATGTTTCGGAAAATAATTAAAAAAAAAAAACTCGAGCTGTACCAATTTTTTACGTTCATCCATCATTTGGAATTTTCGAGCTCAGCAGTCGGTGGTGAATTTTCGATCGAATAAAAAAATTTTAAGAATGTGGAACAAGGTGAGGAAAAAATGGCTATTTTTTGCTCATACTTTCAGTTAGCTTGAAATATCGAAATTTCAAATAGCCATGTAATTTTACTTCCGTTTCATCGATTTTCCACATACGTGTATGTATATATGTATACAGTCGGACCTCGGGTAATATGACTGAGCTCGAGGGCAGGAGTCTCGGGCACTCACCGAAAGACCTAGCCTTTTTACTAACCAATGAGAATAAAGCACCAGGCCCGTAACATACGTATATCGGTTCCCTCCACTCGTTAAAATTATAATATTTTTTGTTCATGGCATTGTAGCATCACTGTTTCTATAGCTGACGTCAGTTCCCGGGGTTTGTCAGTGCCCGAGTAGTCAGTGCCCAAGATCCGACTGTACACATGTTAGGGTGCTCGTTAATTTTTAACATATACCTGCCACCCCTTCAATCGATGGATAATGATGAGAAAACAATGTGTAAATTATTTATGATTTTTAGCTTGATTGGAAAGGGTGCCGAATCGATTTAAAAGTGGAAAAAAAGGTTTTTACTGGAGAAAGAAATCTGTCAATTTTCGATTTAAAAAAAAAGAACTACGTTTGAATCAATTTGGTCTGGTTAGAAAAAAATAAGTCTCTTCCAAAAAATTGTATAAAACTTTTTCTGGAAAAATTTTTTCTCAATTTTCGTGTAAAAAAAAAATGAAAACTATCTTCTTATGACCAAATCAAATTAAGTCAATTTTCGAGTTAAAAAATTGAAGCTATTTTTTTCCGACCAAATTAAATTGATTCAAGAATAGTTTTTTTTACTCGAAAGTTGAGAAATTTTTTTCTTCGGTACAACTTTTGTTTCCACTTTTAAATCGATTTCGGCACCTTTTCCAATGAAGCTGAAAATCTTAAATAATTCAGACATTGTTTTCTCTTCGTTATCTATCGATTCCAGGGGCGGCAAGTATACATTAAGAATGAACGACCACCCTAATATATGTATATATGTATATGCATACGCATATATATAGAAGGGATGATATACATCGTGATACACTTTTTTTTTTTCTTTTCTAATTTACCTAAAGGAAGCTCTACGTCCTGAAGACCTTCGCTGATAACGAAATTGCTGACGCACTCGGCGAGATACTCGAAAAGCGGCATACCCGAGCCCATTCTCAAATGAGCGCCGATATGACACAGCTTGACGTCCTCTCGTACGACAACGCCATTCACAAGCTCGAGCAGCAAGACCCGAAAATTCGTTCCACCGAGATCCAGGGCCAAGAAAAGACCTTCCTCTGTAGAAAAAAAAGTATAACAAAAAAAAGTCACTCACCATAGTAAGGAAAAGATAACGTAAAAATAATCCTCGTAAAAGTATGCGTATAACACGATAATAACATCCGGTTTTAGTTGTTATCGTCATTTTTTTAAGGAGGTACGACTAGTATGAAGAATCCAACTGACGGACTTGAATTTTTTATATGTTTTTGCCGAATACTTTATGCGCCTATTGCCAAAATTTGAGCTATATTGACCGTTTAGTTTATTCGTAATAAAATTGCAAAGTCGAGCAGTTTGAGTTACTAAAGCACGTCGTCTTATGGAGACGGTTAACCGGAAGTGCTGTGATCATGGTTTTGCTGCTCACGTATCCAACTACACCCGTTGAAAAACTGAAACTTGATAGATTAGATATAATAGATATTGTAAAAAATTGAAAAATTACTCTTCACCGTGTAGTTCTGGCACTACATCATAAAAAAGTTTCAATTTCCGGTTGTAAATGGTCAGAACGATCAAATAGCACCCACAGACTTAGCAACGTCGCGAGTAACAGCTGATGGGTTTCGGCGAACATAACCTAGCTTTGTTTTGATATTAGCAACGAGGATAGAGTCATCTTCGTTGGTCACGTATACCAACTTATAGCATCGCCAATGCGACGTTGCCAAGTGTTTACTTCAAATTCCATCATGTTATTTATGGAGTTTTATTATTTATCACGTATCAATTATATGTATAATTATCATTCTGCCGATCGTATTAATTCCACTGAGGTAATTCAAGTCTATTTTAATAGGTTTTCGGCTGATTTTTAAAAATGTTTTTTAGTCCGTTTTTGTGGTAGACATGTCATTATTATTATGATGGAGACTACTATCGAGTCGTTGACAATCTAATTTTTCAGTTTTTATTAGTTCATGCGCAATAAATTAATCATTTACCACAAAATTTTTAACATTATAATCGATAATATGAATAATCAATGCAAATAAACATAAATCAGAACAGCTGTGGGTAAAATGAATTTAGACTTTTTTTTTACTCCAAAGAACTAGTCGTACCTCCTTAAATACGCATATAAATGCGAACGAACAACCGGTTTGTCTTTCCATCAGTGAGAACGATCGCGTGGCTTTCGCAGATCTTTTTTTTTTTTTTTTTTTCTTTCATTCATCCGTCGATCTTAAAGCGAACGCTGCACTCTTGGAATTGCGTAAAACGGAGAAAAAAAAAACAATATTTGCCTCGCGATATCCTTCACACGTAAAAACAATTTAACGATCGTGTAATTTTTTTCATCCATTGCATTGTCCAACAAAAACGAGGAATTCGAAATGTTATCTTAATCATATCATTTTGATTGTGCAATAAAATTATTTTTCGTAAATAATGAAATTCGTGTGTGTCACGTAAATTATCATTGATTTTTTTTTTTTTTTCATTCTTATCTTAATACCGAATAAAGTACATTATAATAAATTCATACCTGTGCCATCCGGCAGTTCGGGTATATAGGTGTTCTCCATTTGCAGCGACGACGGTTGTTGGTGTATGCCCTTGTTCATTTCCGAAACAAAAACGTCCTGAATCTTTCTCACCGTTGCCGCGGAAAATCTCATTTTCGCCAATTGATTTTCGATCTACGAAATATTTTAAACAAACGACATTCCATACAATAATTATTAATTTCAGAAAGAGTGCAATTTGGTCAGCCTTGTTAATTCAAAAAATTCATTGCGATCGAATAATTTGGTTCATTAAATATTTAAAAATATCGAATAAGGGTTTTTTTTTTTTTTTTTTCGTAAAATATGAAGAAATTGTTTTTTTCAATTCGTAGTCCCTCATTATAGACGCTTCGAGAAAATTTTTCGTAGATATGAAATATGACTTCGTTGACACGCTGGATGAACGGAGAATCACGGATTTGCAAAGATAAAACTGTTATCAATCGAGGCGGAAGCGTCTCGACGCCAAGTTATTCGAGACGCAGAGTTTTTTTTTGTTTTTCTTAAAAAAAAAAAATTGGAAATGTAAATGTAAACCCGCCTGTGAATATTTATACTCCAATTCACAGGCTCGATATATGATGTGACTTCAATATGGGTTAGCGCATATGATTTTTGCAATCAAGTTTACGTGCCATTGACTATTAGAACAGCGCGACTCTCGTAAATTATTCATATCTTTTTTTTTCTGATAAGCCAAAGTGTACGAACGATCGTTGACTAGTATAATGGTATAACTTTATTCAAGATTTTTCGTAATCACACCTTGCTTCGACTCAGTAGATCTTCAAGAGTATTTAACAAACGTGATAATGTTAACGACATGAAAGTGTAAGAATAGAGGATATTTTTTTCGCCCATTTGACTGATCTGAAACAAAAAATCCACGTATTTTTTGGCTCGTCAGATGATCCTTTATAGCCCGTAGCTCGATCGCATTGATAAAAATAAAGAATCACAATATGGCGCCACGATAACGAATTCTAAAAACCGACAAACTACAAAAAAACAAAATTCGTTATCGTCGCGCCATTTTGTGATTTTTTATTTTTTTTCAATACGATCGAGCTTCGGGCTGTAGAGGGTCATCTGAAAAATCAAAATATATACGTGGATTTTTGTTTCGGTTCAGTCAAACGGACGCAAATGGTACCGATGAAATGCTCCCTCTTGTATGGTCCAGCACGCCAGGCGAGTATACGACTCAACAAAATATCTCATAAAAATTTGTATAAGCATAAAAAATATAAATAAATATGTACGCAGTAGAAATTTTTAATAGGTCTTACTGTTTTGGCATGAACAATTCATGAAAATTCATTTTTAAAATCCTGGTAAAACGGATCTCCCCTCTTAACAAAAAAAAAAACCTCATCCTCTTCGTCGAACATGACACATTCGAATTTGCTCACATTTATAGACAATTCAAGTCACGCAACAAGTGTTACAGGATAGGGTGACTGAACCAGTGAATGAACGCATAAGCCTTTTTTCTATTTCGATAAAGCCGTATAATTTAACTTATTACGAATTTCTTTATGAGCTAATTAGATCTTATAGAACAATGTTCACAGAATATAAAAAAAAATATTCGAAGTGCCCTGTTCGCAAGGATTTTGTAAAAAAAAATTATAATGAACGAAATGACCAATTTCCCAGTGAATGAACAAAAATTCCAATGAATGAACTCTTATCTTTCCAGCGAATGAACGTACAATGGAACCAGAGATGCGTACGCATACTCGTGCGTTTTGAGGTTATGAAAAGCCTTTTCAACGCTCGTTCAATCACTGGAAATAGGTTAAAAAGCTGGACCAGTGAATAAACGGCCATATATCGCAAACAATATTGGGTTTTTGACCAAAAATTCATTAATATAATTGAAGCTTAGCAATTTATAACGTTGAAAAAATTATTGCATATCTTTTAAAAAGATTTATCGAGGTGATATGGAATATTCTGGTATTCGATGCACAGTCAGACGGTTATAACAACATGGCTGTCTCTTATGAATATGCGCCCCAAGTACGAAAAAAAATCCATTGCATCGCCAATCTTTCACAGCGTCAAATAATATCACTACTAGATGTTTTCTCAGAATTTTCACTTCATTATGAATACAAAATTCTTCATAATAATAGAATCATATCTCTGCCGTTTAATTAAAATACTAAGCCTGTTCATTCACTGGTAGGTGTTCATTCACTGGTTCAGTCACCCTATCACATTATCCAGGGTACTGTATCGTGCATGAAAATAACGAATTAAACCCTTTTTTTCTGTAGAACATTGGCAATTTCAAGAGAATTGAAAAAATTTCAATTTTATCGAGAAATTAAATTATTTTTTGCACTATTAATATATACAATCGTAATTATAAATTTTCTCATTGTTGAAGAAACATAATTAATATACTCCTCATCATTTTGCACGATATTTATATAGTTTTTTTTTTTTTTTTTTTTTTTTTTTTGAGACGATCCGCGTTTATAATGAGAACGTAAGACAGATTCTACGACTCATTATAATATAAGTGTATAAGAGAGGTCCCCTTATCAGCTCGAGACACATTATACAGCTATATAAGCGTTGTAAACATTTAATCTCGCAAATTATTCATCATTTGGCCCGTTAAATAACGACCCCTCAATAAAAATAATCGACCAATTTTCCAACCAACGACATTGCGAATGTCGAGTTTGTACACTTCGCACTCTGATGCTTGCATTACATTTTAACATCGCGACGTTTAATCAAATTGCATTTAACTCGATTAAAAAAATTTCGATCAAATCGTTGGCTATACGAATAATTCTTATAGAGAATGATACGATATCTACATGTATATACATTTAAAAAAAAACATACGGAGTGATTTTCTTATCGCCAAACTGCGTAGACTATAATCTTTTATCTCACGATCAGTTGATCATTGAAATGCTAACGAGATTAAAAAAAAAAATTTCACTGCAACGATCAAAAATATATTTCATTTTACAAAATTATCATTAAATTATTAATTCATTGGATATAACCTTATTGGATCCATTAATCATGGGGATTATTAATTTACGGCATAGAATTTTGTGTAACTATACGATTCGATTGCAGGGCACATCTGATTGAGACTACACAATAAGGGAAATAAAATCGAACGTGCAAGAAAAATAATTAAATCGAATTATCCGGATGGTTTTTGGAAAAAAATTTTTTGCCACGATTCATACGACCCTCGAGATGAAAAAAAAAAAAAAATGAATGACCGAATGAAAAATATAGCGTCTCGAGTAAATTACATGTAAAACCGCGAAGATCTTGAGACGAATTGTATAATGAAACCAAAAAGTTTCCAGAAGAGGGAAAGTTATATACGATAACCCTTTAACTTTATATGACGAAGATGCGATATGTATATTATTTCGCACTTCATATCGTGCAAATGTGTTCTACGGTTCAACAAAATTCTCGGTCTTTCGGTTGACCCGAGGGAGCAAAGATGAGAAAATAAAAACAAACGATAATGTGACACGAGATACGAGAGGCTCAAGACCGCCCGTCCTCGTCATAATATCAGTTATATACGTTAATTAAGTCATGAGATATATTATGCAGAAGACATTCCGTTCGAATATGCAGCTATAAATGACAATCGATTGATTTTAATTTTCGATCTTTTCGATAGATTACCAGAACACCGTTTTTTTTTCTGTTTCTTTTTTGTAACTATAACACCATGTGTGTTATAGTGTTTTATATATATAGCGGGAAAAGATGAGTCGAGTGACAGTGTGCATTTAGTGCCGCCCTCGTCTTTGCCACTTCAGATACTTAGGGTTAATTCGCGTGACGACCACAGACCGGGCTATTATTAGTCGCGTAATACCGAAGGGCGATCCTCGTAATATATATATATATATACATATCTATGCGTAATGTTCTGATCTATAATGACGAAAAGGCTCTCACGAAATCACGGTTAAAGCATGAAACATTCAAGTAAATTAATTTCCGATTCGATTCCTAATCAATAAAATAATTACTCATTTATATTAAAAGCGACAGCTATACATACATCCATTATCATTCGGATGAGTGAATTAACGATTTATCAATCAGCTCAAATACCAATTTGTCAATTAATAAAATTATTAAATCGTCGATTATTCTTATATCCGCGATCCTCGGTTACAAATCGAATGGTTCGTTTTTTTTTTTTTTTTTTTTTTCTCGATATGGCAAAATTTTACTCACCTTCTGTCGTTTAACATCGTCCGAAATGACGAGGGGAGCAACCTGGATGGCCTCGTGCAATACTCGCTCGGTGGGCGCCATTGTAATATAATTATCGTTATCGTTTATTCCTGAAAAAAAAGATTAAAAAAAAAAACTCATTTAACTATCGTCAATTCTTTCATTATAAAACAATTATATTGTCGTAAAATTATTATTTTGTTAATCAATGGAATTATTGTATATTTTAACTGAACGCGCGAAGATTGGAGTTCTTTGTTCTATTCGCCTTCGGTCTACTTTTTCGAAAATTATATTTCGCACTATAGCTGCACCATTGAGACAAATGGCCCTCGCATAAAAAATTATCCGAGGAAAACCTTTCAAGCTAAACGTACAAATTCATAGGGTTGATCTTTTACAAGTCACGACGACCACTATTACGAGTTGCAGAAGATCTGTCAGAACCCCGATCAAGAATTTAAACTTGATGAGTGATAGGGTCATTTACTATCCTTCACATAACGACGATTATTCATAATAATGCTTGAAAAACAAATTTAAATTTTTTAAAAAATTATTTTTATTCCGGATAATTATTTTTCGACTTTCGTGCGAATCCTTCTGTGTGTGATATATAGATAAGACAATATCGAGGATAATACACAATATTACCCAATAATATAAATTATAGATACCGTTTAGGTTCAGCCATAATTTATCTATACATATATTTTTTTTTTCTCCGTTATCAACACGTAAGAGGGCCGATAAGACGTTTCGCTATATATATATATATAATGACTTTGATCGAATGTCCGAAAAAAAAAAAATTCCACGACACTATACGACCCAGCACGTAATAATATCAGACGAATGATTTATATCCTGTCAAATCAAGGCGAGCATCGTAACAGCTTGGCTTATCGTAAAAGTTTGCACGGAAAGAATTTAAAAAAAAAAAAAAAAAAAAAGACTCCAATTTTTAGACTTGTTTTTCGAGACAAATGTCCCTCTATGAATCCATCACTTTTTCAATTTTAGCCTCATCTTCGAGGCAGTTTTGTGCGTGCCAAAAAATAATGAGGAAGCAAGTCTGAATCAGCACGTGGTTTTTTTTTTTTTTTTTTTTTTTTGCTTCTATATTTAATGAAATCCTCGAGTAACATACAAATTTTTCGAAAAAAAATTAAAAATTTCGCGAAGTCTAATTCACTTTATCGTTTCTCATCGAATTCACTGCCTAATGTCACTACCGAAACGCATTCACGTGTAAAATTTTATCTTCGTCGTTCGTTGATATTTTGAAAAAAAACACACACGCACACACAATTTTATACAAAATCTGAACGTCTACGAATTATCGCCACATTCAATTAAAAAAAAAAAAAAAAAAAAAAACGCCCATCAATGATACAAAGTTGTATCTCTCGATAGCTGAAAATTTCAAAATCCCATAATATCTCGACGCATCCATCAATTACAGCGAATTTCACATACTCGACAAAAAGTGTGCGCCACTGCTTCATCGGTTTAGCTCGATCGCTCAATTAATTCTCACAAAGGTTTGAATTTTTGTTTTTCTCTCATGCCACACACACACACACACACACACACACACACACACACACACACACACACACACACACACACACACACACACACACACACACACACACACACACACACACACACACACACACACACATTTATGCACACATATTTATGAACATTTTTTCTAATAGTAATTTATTTCACCATATACTTGGACAATTCGAAAACTCTGGCATGAATATCTCGAAAAATAATACCGGTATTTCATAATGGTGTAACAAAACTTCCGCTGCGAGAAGGCAAAGATGACACGATCGCGTAATGAAAATTCTTTGGCAAAAAATTTTTGAGATTGCTGATTTCTAAATCGAAAAAACAATTGTATATTCGCAATCCTGAAAATGAACAAACGGGCCGAGACACTATATCTACGGCCAACTTCGATTTTTCCATAAAATTCACCGTTCTATTTTTTTAATTATTCGTATAGATTTAATTTAATCTAACGCACCATGCATCTCGTTGCTGCAGCTGATTCCTCTCTATTGATTCAACGATAACACACTTGTGCAATGTGTTGCGACAAAATATATACATACAACACACAATCACACGTGTGTGGCGCCTATAGAATGCGAATGACCGCAGGTTATCAGCCTTGGCTCAGCGGCTCTCGTTTCCGCATCGATTTTGAAATTCACGACGTTTATTAAAATCAGCGTGTGCGTGTGTGCGCAAAAATGATTGCATCAACGTCATATTACGATCGAATCGCGTTCATTTGACGAATTTACAATTAATTTTCGGCATTGTTTTCGGCTCGTCCCTCCGGGACGATTTGATAAGTATACAAATGGCGCGTTTTTTTTTTTTTTTTTTTTTCGTTAAAAGAGGCTTTCCCGCTTGTGTTATTCCCGGTCATATACTGACGAGATATACTGCGCTGAAATCCCAGGGGGTGAAATCATTATCAGACAGCGCCCCGGTGAGACTCCACCACCCGCGGCTCGCATGCGCGAAAATCGCGTTCTCTCCTTCTTCTGTTTCTATATCGTGATGTAAAATAACACGGGATCACCCAAGCACAAGATTACCTCCTCGCAGTCGATACGCGAGTATCGTCACGAAACGTAATCTCACGTGAAAAAGCTCGAGATACGTTGAACTCGCTTTGGCCGTTGGTCGATACAAGAAAGACATAACTATTATATACTGCGGCTTGATCGATTCATTAAACCCGTTTTTTCTTTTATCAAACGATTTTTTTTTTTTTTCATTTATTCAAATGGATTCATTTGAATATATAAAATAATGGTATCAGAGGTGTTTGATAGAGGTTAAAGAGAATCGATAAAGGGGTAGAAATTTAATGAGATTCTGTTTTTTTTTTTTTTTTTTAACTCCAACGAGCATCGCGTTTCAATGATATAAATATAATTCTACAATGATTAAATGATAAACAAAACAACTGACCCTTCGAACGCTCGAGTTGAATGACAGTACAAAAAACAAAAGCTTGCTAATTACTTTCACATCATTCTCTTACTATTTTTTCATGCGCACAAAGCTTTCTCGATAAGGGCATATGCTTGGGGAAAATTGTGAGGAATGAATTTGCAAGTTCACAATTTGGCGGTTTTTTTTTTTTAATTAACGTTTTTTTTTTTACAAAATCTCTGCTTAAAAAATGGACTGTTTGCTCTGCAGTCTTTGCTGATTTTTTGTAAATTTAAACAAGCATAACTCATGCTTTTTTTTTTGAGAGGACTTTTGAGGATTAAGAAATTATTGCTTCGACAATTTTTCAAAACTTTTCGTCAACCTGACAAAGATATGCATTGGGAGTATCGGGGTATACTTTAGATTTCTCGGGGCGTCAAAAGAGATTTTATATCTCATCCCTAGATTACAATACGAATCAATGATAAACGTAATCGAATATACCGAACTCCCATACGCTATAGTTATATATTTATGCCAAAGAACCACTTGATTTATTGCCGAATCGATATCACGTAATGTTATACATATATATATCGATATTAATGTGGCGCCAAAATAAATAAAGTGGCGCCAAGAAAAATTAAATGGCGCTAAACGTCTCTCAAATTTATACGTTTTACCTAAAAATCGAGATTTTTGTTTGTTTTGTATATCAGGATACTTATCGGAATATTTTTCAATTTCGTTTAAATAATAATAAATTTAAAAAATCACGTTATAAAAATTCGTATTCTACGATAATATATTTAAAAGTCTCTAGAGGATAATTATTAATTTTTTTTCCTCAATTCCACTATATAAAATGTGACAATACAATTTACCGCTTTATTATTAGCAATTATTGTTTAGTAATCTGAAAATCTTTAGCCAACCCTGAATATTATTAATTTTTAATATATTTATTGTTTTTTTCAGACTCGAGGAAAATAAAATTCATTCATATTATTCAATATTTATCATGAGCCATATAAACACATCGTACTTTCACGGTTATCCAAACACAAAAATGCACGTGACTTGCAAGAGAGAGAAAGATAGAGAGAGAGAGAGAGAGAGAGAGATAATAGAGGCACGCGCGAGAAAAGTTGGCATAAATATACAGAATACATGTACGAAAGAATGTATGCAGCATTCATTAAAATCAATTGAAAGGTGTAAACGTCAAATGCGATCATTTAGTGAATCGACCCAACAACAGTTACATGGTACATATTTGCATATATATAGATACGTATACATTTATGTGGGTGAGGGCTATTACAATTCGGAGAGTTTATAAATCATTTACGCGCGCCTTCTCGTCACTCTCCATTTTTTATACACGCAATGGAATATAGGAACGATTTGAATTCGACCATATCTCGCTCTGATGATCTGATGAATAGCTGTAATTATTTATAATTTAACAACTTTTTTTTATCCTCCAATGCAATAGCCGAGCCTCCTCGATAGACCTGACCATGTAAAAAGTGCAATTTTGAAAAAATCGACAAATCCTAGATTGTATGCGGAATACAGGATGTCGAAACAACCATTAAAATGAGAGAAATGCCAGAAGAGTCGTAAAGAGATAGGACAAGTAATGCAGTAGGCTCGAATTAATATATGTGTAAATGTGGTAAAAAGAGTCACCAAGTGGCATTTCGGGGATATGTAAGGTGTGGATTGTTTCGTGCGAAAGAAAAAGTATTGTGTGCATTATAGGAAGAGGTTTTTGGTGATACCGGAAATGCGTGAATAACTTTAAGAAAAACCAAAAACTAAGGATGTTTTTGCCGAAGAATTTTAGCATAGATATAACTATATATTGATAAGCCTGGACGAAACAAGAATGATTGCAAATAGACAAATAAATATAGTAATCGTTTCGCGAAGAAAAGAAAAATAAAATAAAATTGACCCATCGATCCCTCATTCGTGCGTCATGATTCATATCGTAAATCACAGACTCGAGCGAACGTCATTAAGCACAAAACGCTTTTGTGCAAGGAAAAAAAGCGCACGAAGAGATTCGATGGGCGATAATTTTTTTTTTTTTAATCACAAATTATCTTTTGCATTCGATACTCGCTGCATTCAATTTTTCATCATTACATACACAATGTGTCAAAAAGTTGATGTTTTTTTTTTATATCGTTGGGCTCTCTCGATGGTAATTTCGCAAGTATCGTATACAAGCAAAATTTTATTTCTCTCATTGACTACTCACGAAATTTCGACATTTTTAAATATCAATCGCGAAATCACGTTCAAAGGTTGTTCCTGCTACTATAATTTTGGATCATGCATATAGTCATCGATTGAACAAAACAAAATAATTATCTCTTCCATCATATATATATATATAGATATATATATATATTTTCCGAAGCATCTCATTAAGCCAAACGATGTGTGTCGTTTAAAATTGATTTTTTTTTTCTTTCGTCACGTTAACGTTACATATACAGACGAGCCCCGTACAGGTTATCTTGACTAAAAAAAAAAATCCTAATCGACAGCGAGAATTTCGTTGTGACACGAACGAGGAAACTAAATTCGATAAAACTGATACGATTACCCTGTATCTTCATTCACGGTTCGTTGTGCATTCGGTGTGAATTGAAAAAAAAAAATTGTATATTAAAAAAAAATTCAACTACAAATTTCATCCAGTTATAATCGTTTATCATGACAATTAATTATTAATAATTATAAATTAATTTTTTTTTCATTATTTTATATTCTTGAATGGATCTATTAAACATATTTAAATATGTGTGTACATTATTAAATGTCCGTATGTAGGTTAAGTTTTATCAATTTCGAGTTTAATGATAAGCACGAGCATCGGTTCTGTCAATTCCGTCAAGCACGGAGGTAAAAAAAGACATTGAAGTATATGGACGATGAATTACAGAGCTTCGTATAGATTCGATCCTTAATTTTATGTGTACATATAGAGACACGCGATTATCATATACGAACGATGCCTTCGCCTTGAAAACGTTTGACTATCAAAGCTCATATTTTAACTCCACAATATCGTTCTCGCGCGCTTTAATAAATCGATTATAATTGTCACTCGATCGAAAAAGTGAAAAAACAAAATATTAATTATTCAGTGAATGAAATAAAATCTCGGTTCTCTACGACTATTATATACCAGAGTATAATTGACCTCAAGAAATTATAGTACACCAGCATGGCATCGAACATATGTAGCTCTAGTGAAGACCACGTGGCATTCGTAAACTTGACCCGCAAAATTGCACGGAAATTTAAAAACGTCCAAGTTTAATGGAAAAAACGTTTTTTTTTTTCTTTTAAAAATTAAACAATATACCACACATTGTATAATTCTTACGAAAATAAAAAATCAATTACCAAGGCAAACAGAAATACTTTTCACAGACGATAAGACGATGAATTAATTAATCATGAATGTGCCCAAAATTATGAAAAAGAAAAAAAAAAATTATATTCAACGGTTTAACACAAATCTTCACTCACCGTCCACACGGACCGTGTATCACAAGCATACACCGGCACTTAAAAGCCCCAAAAAAATGTCCAATAATTATAGCAACGAAAACAACAACGAGAATAATAATAATAATAATAATAAATATATAATTTACACTTTGTTTCAAAAATTTTTGATTTCTCGTTCGATTCAAGTTTTTCGACGATTCAGTTTTTCTCCCGTTGATTTATATACATTTATATACGTACATGAAATATATATATATTTATATGAATATCACTCACGTCGTCACTTGAATTTTTCTCTGATTTTTCGTATCTAAAATTTATACCGTACGATAAATTAGATCTTCGTTTTAAATTTCGTTCGGTTAATTCATCGACGAAATTATTATTATTATTATTATTTTGATAGAAAAAAAAAAAAACGAGGCAATTTCAACGCACACTCTTGCAATGTTCGCTGATGAGAACGACGTATACGTACATTCGCGTGGGCGCGAAATGACTGTCTGGTATAACGCTACGTACGTATATCAAGCCGCGATCATACCGAATCGTTCGAGTCTGGCCGAGCCTCCGAGCAAGCTCGAATCCCCACCATCGTAAAATTTCTCGTTCGCCTTCCTTCCACATAAATTCTCAGCCTAGAATGCCGAGAGAGCTCGTATAATAAAAAACATATACACGCGAGCACGCTTCGACGTAAGAGTGTGCCCTCGTTTGTGTGACGAATGAAAAAAAAAATTTTTTTTTCAATCATGCGTACGAGAAGAGAGAACCTGCGATAGACGGGTTCCGTACGCTAATAATAATAATAACAATTTTCCATTTCATGAATACTCCAATTGGAAAACCTCGTTTTTTCGCATTTTTATTTCAAGCAACGTGTTCGATTTCCCAAATCTCGAATTCTTTAATCAGAATATTGGAAATCTTGGTACCGGCAAGCTCTTACATAGCCGAAATAAAGTTTGACATTTCGTATGTATAGACAGGATTTGTGTTTCAAAAAATCAAGTATGGAATTCCATTACATTCATCACGGAAGGAATTTATCATTCGTGCATGTACATATATATATATATATATATATATATACATGTACACATTTACGGAAGCCCTCGACGTAACTACGACAGCATGTATTACATACATTCCCCATACGTAATACGTAAATGCACTGAGGCACGTGTGGTACGATGAGTCGCGAGTAGCTCGCGCGATAGCTTCTCGCTGTTTCCTCCATCATTTTTTTTTTTTTTCCATACTTCATTTTTCTCCAAGCTCAAACCGCATCAATCGCAATAGATCCTACATGTATACCAACGATCTCGTACTTTCATCGTAAAATTGGTCCAATCAGATCGACATCGAGGACACCGCAGAGCTTTTTGGTGATAAAGTTTATAAGAAAATGTTTTCCCCATGACTTTGACGGGTGATTTTTGGCTTTTCATTTTTATTACTCGACGTCAATGACATGTCCGCGTCGTCGTGATTCGTCAATTCCACAAATATATTGGTATCTCGTAACGCGGACTATGTAAATTTGTTTTGGCAAATTTCCTGACGTGAAGATTTTTGGTAGTAGTAGTAAGTTTTACTTGCATAGCCTTTTCGGCTTTTTACAACACTTTCATACACTCTATCACTCTTACACTGGGCCCACGATTTTAGTTTTTCTGTTCATTTGCGGAACTATTTTTCTCCCTCGATTTTTGCAACCTCATTGCTATTGGCCCAGTGTATCTGTGAGAACCTACAATTTAAGGTGGGTTTCGAACCACCGAGCTCGCAGAAAAAGCATCTGGAAAAATCCATTGGTGCCGGCCGCGGGATCGAACCCTGGCCGCCTGCGTGGCAGTCCAGGGGCTCGATTCTTGAAACTATGACCCTAGATATCGCATGCGATATCGTATGCGAGAGCTGAAATGGTATTCTTGAGTACTGTGAGATGTGTCGCGTGCGGAAAATATCGAACGCTAAACATCGAATGGGTGCATCCCATGCGATACGCAAGTCGCATGCGATAATCCGCGTAAAAAGTAGATTTTTAAACGGGCCACAAAAAAGCGGGAAAATAAAAACGGATTTTCGAAAAAGTAAGGTTAGATTGAAGTGAAATAATACGTGAATAAATAACGTAATGGATATGGCATATGGAAATGCAGTTCAACTGCATATAGCTAATGAATTGGAAAATCTTTATGATTATAACGATCGACCGCGTTTTCATGCAAAAGATGATCCATGTCAAACATTGTCAGAACAACAATTTGTTAAACAATTTCGGCTAAAAAAAGATAGTGCCAACAGACTGATAAATATTTTTCAAGAGTATTCTGCGGAGCCATTACGATCTTCAGCTTTAGACGCACAAGCAAAAGTACGTTTGAACGATTTACAAAAACTTTGTTGACATTTCTCCTTCAAATGCACTTGCCATTTCATTGCACAATTTTTTAATTTTGTCGATCGTCTCAGATATTACCGTCCGTGCGTAAACAATCAATTCAGCTGCCATTAAAACGATTCTCTTATAGCTGTAATACGGTTGGCTAATTTATTCTTTGTAACGACGGCAACGCTGTACAACTGTCGTATACGGAAATTGTCGAAGGGAGGATCTCGCATGGGAGTGAAGAATACGATTTATATATCGCATGCGATACCGACCATGCGATATATTCCGCATACGACATTTATCGCATGATTTCAAGAATCGAGCCCCAGAGTCGGACCAACTGGGCCACTGCTCGCTCTAAGATTTTTGGTAATTTAACATATAACCGTGGAAGAATTCGATGAAAGGATAGTAGATATTGGATTCAAGGGAAATGGATGAAAGAGATTATATTTTATGAATTTCTGATTTTTTTTTTTAACTTATATGTAAATGGATTTTACTGAAAGAAATTTCTCAAATTAATTGCTCATTTATCGTCTATTACGATTTACGGTACATGGGTTATATAAATTTATAGATGGGTATACGCGTATACGAGTATGTAGAGATGAAAATGCTTTATCAAAGAACAGTCCATCATTCGTTTGTCACGGTCAATGATATAAACTATCGTCATGAATTCGTAAATGTATTCTACGTCTATATTACGAAACATTCGCACGTCTCTCTATATTGCCATCCTTTTTTTTTTTATTCTCTTCCTCTATTCTTCTTCTTCTTTCTCCTTTCATTGTTTGGCTCTCTCTCTCTTATTTCGACGAGCACATATTTATAATACGATCCTCGAATTACGACTTTTCTAGGGCGTGCTAATACAGAAGCTCTGATTTCATATATTGTGCATATAGCATCCATTTGTTGCGCAATCCGACGAATGAGCTTATCGAAGAGTATGGGTAAGATCGTGGGTAATGATGGTCTGTGTCTTGTACTTGCGATTTCAAAAGTCGTTTTGATACCGAATAAACGTGTTTTTTTGTTTGTTTGTATCTTTTATACCTGCACCAGCGCAGTTGATCGTATAGCTCGACAGCGGAAAAAAAGGAAACTTTAGCGATTTTTTTTTTTGCAAGTTTAGATCGAATTTTTGTAGAATTTTCAAAGAACTTGGCTACGGCATGAAAAGTCGATTGATCTTTTTTTTTTTTCTTTTTCAAACTGCCGCACACGAGGTACGCGATGATACGGTTTCATCGAACTATGATAAACGAGGAGTGTGAATGTGTCGTCGCATTTATGGGACTCCAAGCAACTCGAACACTTGTATCAATTCGAATGAAGCTTGATTAAATGTGACGACGATGTTTAAATTTAGATCGAAGAATCATTTCGTGTCGACTGAATCGATTTGTGGTCCACATAAATGTTCAACTCACAGACGTCATGTGACACGATAATTAGGCATCTGCCACTTTCTCTCTCTCTCTCTCTCTCTCTCTCTCTCTCTCTCTCTCACACACACACACACACACTTACAAGATATATATATCTTGCTTGAATATATTTTGGCGCCGGCTTTTTTTTAATAATTATTATTCAAATGCTTGCAATAAAATTAAACGCTTGAGTCTCAGCCAGGGTAGAGAACATGAAAATCTAGCCTCGATTAAAAAGTCACGACACTCCCTCGATTGTCAAAAACGGATGGTGATAAAAAAAAAAAAGTCGAGGATTCTTTAAACTTCGGACTATGACCCAAAGGGGTCAATCGGTCGGCGTCGAGTAAATAATCGTGGTGACGAAACGAGGGCTCGACTATAATCCCAATAAATTCATGTGTGTACCGACATTATGTTTTATTACTTTTTTTTTTTATGATTTAATAACTGCCCTAGTTTCTTTATCTGAAACTAATTACAATTTCGTTATTTTTTCTCGCTTACTTTGAGGGCACAATCTACACTTCTGTCTCTGTATTTCAATAATAATTTACGAAATCGATGAAAAAAAAAAAATAATTAATCTGCCATTATTTAAGTTACTGGATAAATTTGTTAATTTGTATTTAACGAAATATTAATTCAACGAATACGACTTAAGCGAGAAAAAAAATTTTGAACGTAAGCACAAGTTTTATTGGTCAAATGTTTTATTCCTACCGCAATATTTCATGAAAATCTGAAAATAATAGCAAATTAATATTAATTTTAATGTTGAAAAAAAAAAAAAAAGAAAGTACAGAACTAACTTAATTAAGAAAGTTCCATATTGTGCACGTTATTCATCGCAAAGAAAAATCAAATAGTTCCAGTTCACTCTAGCCAAAAGAGTATGTTCATAATGCAATCTTCTACAAAATTTTTTTTTTTTTTTGGGAAAGGTTCAGGGGTGTCCCCTGATTGTGAGTATAAATTCAAGTCAGTGGGACGCGTGGATTCGCGCTTCAGCCGTCATCTTGGAAAACACGTTTTATCAAATATCTCGTGAACTGAGCAACGTAGGATAAAAATAATATAAATCTTTTTTGTAGATAATTAAATTCTCCACAACTTTTATTTGAAACTTTTTCCTGTATAGCACATGGTTTTTTATTTATAGCGCGTAAAACTTTTCCAAACGTCACCATTTTTACTGTTACACCAACCGTTAACTGTATATTTAGAAATAATCATGCTCGGAAAAGTTTGCCACGCTATAAATAAAAAATCATGCTCTCTACAGGAAAAAGTTTCAAATAAAAGCTGTAGAAAATTTTATTATCTACAAAAAAAAGTTTCAACTAATTTTGTCGCACGATGCACGATTCACGTGACATATTTGATAAAACGTGTTTTCCAAGATGGCGGCTGAAGCTCGAATCTCCCGCGTCCCGCCAATTTGAATTTACACTCAGGGGATATCTCTGAACGTTTTTCAAGAGTAAAATCAATTCTGTAGAAGATTGCAGAAAAAAATGGCTATAATGAAACTGGACTAAAAGTGCTCGCAGAAATTGCTGGACGACATTGTGACGTTCTCGATGGCACCCCTGGAAACGTAAAAACCCGCTTATGTACAATTGATCTTCATGTCAAAATTTATTTATATCGTGTTAATTCTCATAAAGATATATAGAAAAAGCTTCAAAGTGGCGTAACTCTCACGAAAAAATTCTACGCAGTCAAATCTGGACCTCGACAATTTTGTGTCTCCGATACCCTTGGGAAATTAAAATTAAAAAAAAAAATATTTATTCATTTATTCATTAACCACAAGAACGATCATCGTCGCGTATTTTTTTTTTCGTCCAATTGGACTCACTTTAATTATCTCCTTCGTAGCATTCTCACGATTAAATGATATTTATACGGTGCTCAACGATGAGAAATGTAAATTTATTCGAACCCAAGAACGAGGAAAAAAATAAAATATGTTACGAAATTTTTCTTTATTTTCAACACTACAAAATAACCGAGTTCTCGGCAATTACGATGAAAGTCATTGATTGGAAAAATATTACGAAATAATGAATGTTTCATAACGAAGATTGTCGTATGATCGTAATACTCGTTGTATATAAGAATGATGATTAAACGGGCAGGAGGTCATCGCCGAGTTCCTCGTCCCCGAAATCGTCGTCTCTCTTGCCAGCCGAAGTCATCGGTCTGACTGGCACAGGGCCAACAGGATCAGAATAGTTGATTTCTGCAACACCCGATTTTCGTCATTTTTTAATTTTTCATTTGCCATTTCAAAAAATATCTGAGTTATAATCAACGTTCGACATACATCGAGTCGTTCGAATGTTGCAACTCGTCGACAATTTTTCATTATTTTCTAGCAGCGAGTACAGGCATGCGAATTTTTTTTTTTTTTTATCAATTTTCATATCGCGTTGCTTTTCAATTTTCAGGCAAAAATTGGAAACACAAGAATTAATATCCCTTCTCAATTAAAACTCAATAGCTGTCAAGTCCAAGTGTATCTTCACTGCTGTTGTGAAAATTGGTGTAAAGTTTGAAAATCCATTTTTCGAGTTTTTAATTTCCAAGTCAATCGCAATAGGGTGTGTCGTCTTAGATAGTTTCAAGGCCCTCTTTTTTAATTGACTGTAATTCTTTCGGAATTTTATCTATTTGAACAGCCTCCAAAGCTTTTGACTGATACTCCGTTGAGTTCTATTTACCACAGAAAGTGATGCATGATTATTTTTTTTTTAGAATTGCCAGCGAAATTTAAAAAAAATTCCACGAGGACAAGTCCGTGGAGTGACCAGATGAAATTTAAAATTTTCAACTTTTTACAAACGTGCGAAACAAAGTTATGGAACATTAAATTTATTTTATTTTAACATCGAATTGTTTGGTTTTTTTTTTTTTTTTTATTCAGCGATAAACTATAAAAAGTCCTCATCAAAGTAAAAGTCCTTAACAAGGAAAATTCCTCGTTTATCGTGACATTGTACTGATAAATCGTCCAATCGCGAATTCATATGCCATTTTGACCAACTATAACCAATAAAGTATAACGACGAATTGATATATCGATGCCCGCGAATAGATTTTCAAATCATTCGAGCGCATCGATCATCCCGTTCAATCCATTAGGGTTGTAATGCACGATCAACGTACGATAGTGCACTGTACATCACTCACTGTGGACGATGCTGTGTCGCGTTTAGCTGCACCGATATATATATATACACGAAGCGAACGTTTATAACTACGCAACAGAAAAGAAAATATCGTTCGCTCGTAAGTTGGGTAGATTTCCGCGGCTGTCTCGAAGATTTACGACACATAAACTCGCGTTACCCATACGTATCCACATTGATGTATAGACAAATTAACTCATAATTTTAACGATATTTTTCGAAAAATCGAATAAAAAATTAAAATTACCCGAAAAAATAAATAAATAAACAAACATAATAATATTTTTAAGAACACAAAATCGACAGGTATTATTTTTTCAAAAATTGAACGATAAATTTTGGATGAATTGATTTTTTTTTTTTAAATCAAGAATGCACGACAGCTCCGATCATTTTCGAATTTTCGAGCCAAAATTTCCAAACGTCACGAAAGAATTTGCTTTATTTCGAAGAAAAAAAAAAAATTATTCCAATTTGTGAACGGTTCTCGTCAGGGGAAAGTGTTATTCCGTAATATATTATTCCAACCTTCGGTGCGTGCACGAAATTCATTTCAAATTAGACCCAAAATATAATATTCGCGAAAAGAATGTTGAATTGTGTAAATTACAAGGTAACGTTCTGTAATTTCTTCTTTTTTTTTTGGGTATTCAAAGAGCGAGAATTGACAAAATATATGTTTTTTCAATTGACTCTTTAGTCTTTCTACGATCACTCGATTCTATAAAAGAGTTTTATCACGTATACGCAATAGCTTTTTAATTTGATCAGCTTGTGTGTCTTTGATAATGGAGGATCAACGAGTTGAATATATTGCATTCGATAGTCGATAATTTCACATTTTATCAGTTTGATACATTTACAACGTTGATTGATAGACTCACGAGCTTATAAAATTGTTATATCGTTGATTTAATGAAAAAAAAAAAAAAAATAGTAAACAACAGTCTTATGGAGTTACGAGTTTTTTTTTTTAAGCTTTATAAACACCTTAAACGTAGTCAAGCATGTCATATATCTATCGTCGAGCGATTAACTCACATGTACGAGAGAAAACTGTATGATATATAGGTAGCACTATAATATATATATATATATATACCACGAAAGTCATATATCTCATAGACGAATCATACGATAGTGGCAAAGTTCATTGCAACAGCGTTGAATGCTGTGATAATCTGAATTGATCCAATCATTCCAGTTGTCAAGGGCACACCGAGACAGAGATGTTCAACGAAACGAGCGTTAAATTAAAATGAAAAATCAACTATAGATAAAACTATACGTATAATAATTGTGAAAATATGCTTGATCAAAAAAAAAAAATGGTTCCTCATCGTTTTTTCAATATTCTTTATGGTAATTTTACAATTTTAACTCGATTGTCCTGATATCCTTGATGCTGTCGATTATTGTCGTATCTTTCACTTTTTGCATTTACTTTTTACAAATTCAGGTATTGCGAGTCATTCGTAAAACATAATTACGTGACTTTCCAAAAATATCGACGATTAATTAATTCAAAAAATTATAATATTATTATTAAAAATTTTCAACAGGTTCATCAGCGTTATTTTTAGCAATACTTTTTTTTCCATTCGATTGAGAATTTATGAATTGAGACGATTTAATTGAAAAAAAAACGTATTCTGTACTTTTGGAAAAATCAGGGATTAAAATTCATCGATAAATCGGATTATAAGCTAATTTTTTTTTTAATTGTTTTATCGGTATCTTTGTAGAAATATTATTGTCCGAAGTCAATGTTCCGGTAGATTGTTTTTTTTTTTTTTTTTTATATTTCAAACTTTCAATTTTGTCAATTTGATTCGGGGCGGATTTTGGACGACTTATCACTTACCCGCGGTTCCCGGAGTCACTTCAGCAGGTCTGTCAAACGCTGAAGTACGATTCAAACGATTTCCATCGTTCAAATTGCCACGATTTTCCGACTGCATGCTCATACCCGAGCCACCTCTCGATGAAGCACCGCTGCTGCTTTTCCTCGATCCTATATAATAAAAAAAAAAACGATCGCAATTGAGTTTCGTATTCGTATACAATAATTGTTATTTATTTTTATTACCCGTTGTTCCTGGTCTAGCCGAGCCCTGACGTTCCTTCAGTTCTTTCGCTCTCTCGGCTTTTTTCAATTCGTTCGCGTATGCCTGTGCCTCCTTCAGGCCGAGATCGCTGCACAGCCTTACGAGGAACTTCAGGCACTCGATATTTTCGGGAAAACGCTTGTGTATGTCCTGATACTCGCTGAGGGCTTTGTGAAATTGGCCGGTTCGCCTGAGGCACGCTGCCACGAGCAAACGCCATCGCGGCTGATCGGGCGCAAGCTCGACCGCCCTCTCGAAATATCCCAAAGCTTTTTCGGCAACCTCGGGGAAAACAAAATTAAGGGAAGCTTACGAAAAATCCATTTTTTTTTTTTGTTTAATTTCATAAATCGTTAGCGATATATCTCAAGAATACATCCTGAAAATTTCAAATCGGTATTCGGATATTCCTTCTAACGGTATGTTATATAATCGTTTAAGACACTTTATCACTTCATTAATCACATTTTACTTTCAATTTTTCATTTGCGAAACTTTAATTTCTCTCGAAAAGATATATTTTTTTTTTTTTTTCAATTTGCAGGAATCATAATTCAAAAATTAAATGATCGATCATCTTCAAAATTGAAACAAGTTTACAGAATATAATTTATTGAAACATGAACCTAAAGTTGGAGAGATCAGATTGTTTAAAACATATTTATTATTGCAAAATGTACGTGGTACAAAAATATGCTAAAAATCGATATTTTTTTTTTTCAAACACGTTCGAGCATTCAATTTTCGTTTTTTTTTCTTCAAAATGTAGGTTCGCGGTCTTGAAAAACAATTCAATAATGGGAAAAATTTTGTTGCGTGATTCTAGATGCGAATGCAAGGCTGCACAATTCCCGCAAATCGACAACAAAGATGAGAACAGGCCAATGGACATACTTTAAGGGATTAAACTTTAATTAATGGATGAAATAAGTTGAAAAAATTACCAGAGATGTATGAAAATATGAATAAATTATTGTCAAAGTTTGAAAAATTTCCGTTGTTTTTTCTTTCACTTTAAAAATATTTCCAAAAATCACCTAATTTTCGGTCTCCTAAAGTTGCTCCCCTTAATTCATTTTTTTTTCTTCTCCCTGCCGCAAACGTCTGTGTGCGAATTTTTTTTTTTTTATTTTTCTGTTTCATTAATTTTTGTTTTTCCGGAACGAATTTAATTTTTTTTCGTTTAAATTTTGTCTTAATCGCTCGAAAAATCATTTTTTTTTTTATTTCATCGGCTTGCATCAATTTCCTTTGCTCGATTAATTTAGTGAAAAATAATGTAATAACAGTCACCTGCATCGATATGAAGTAAGAACCGAGCCAATCGATGACTTCGTAATTAGCCGGATAGAATCTGTAAGACTGAAGTTGAAAAGAAGAAAAGAAAAAAAAAAATCTCCTTTAAATAAATGTCTCCTTTAATTTTTCGAAAATTCGACGAAAATGAAAATTCGTTGCAGCGTTATTCAACGAATCCTTACGTCACTGTAGTACTGATATGCCTGCTGCTTGTCACCAAGATTATCATACATTTCGCCCAATTTTTGCAATACACCAGGATCGGAAGGAACAATGCCCAATAATTGATTGTACCTGAGTGAAGAAAAAAAAAAACAAAAATCTTCTTAACGCGCCTGCGACAATGGACGATTTTTTTTTTTTTTTTTTCAAAATAAACTAATAGAAAAAAATTTTATTTTCCAACGAGTGTAGCGTGAAATTGTTGAAAGGATGAAAGGCTAGAATCGTCGATTGTAAAAATCGGTTTTGAAAATTAATCGTTTATCAATGAAATTAATTGATTCGTCATCGAAAATTATTGTTCATCGAACTCAGGACAAAACGAATGGAGAAAAAAAAAATTAATACCATTCTGCAGCCTGATCCACGTCGCTGATCAATTGATAAAGATTACCGATCTGATATAGAGTCTGGGGATCGTGTCGTACGATATTTCGTAATTTCCAGAAGCATTCGAGCGCCTCCTCGTACATATTTTGCCTCTTGTAAACCAATCCTCGAGATATCAAGAATACACATTTTTATTTTTCATCACGAAAAGAAAAATTTAAACCAAAAACCAAAAAAAAAAAACATCAAATCTTCGTTCAATCTTTTTTCTATTCTCGTATGTCGTAATTTCACAAAGTCATGCAGATAAGATGGCAAATTTTGTCATACCCAAGTTGTAAAGCGCCTGTATGTGACTGGCGTCACTGTCAAGTGCGCACAGTAATAATTCACGCGCCGTTTCTAATTCACCTTTCTTGATAGCACATGCCGAAAGATTGACATAAGCCGCTGCGTTATAACTATCTGCTTTTCGTGCTGCCTCGCCGCAACGCTCCGATTGCTCGTAATCACCACGCTAACAAAAAAAAAATCAAATTACGAAGATCCCACGTGCGTTTGATAAATTATTAACAATTTTTTTTTTTTTTTTTTTTTTTTTTTGCAGATTTACTCAAATTATGTGTCAACGAAAAATATTTATATCTCCAGATATTTATGATGAAAATTGACCAATTTTCGAGGATTTTCGTTCTTGCAGCTTGCGCAAGACTCGGAAACAGAATTTTCGAATTGTATTTCGACAAAAAATAATAATATCAATCCATCCATGAACCTCGAACTCCAAAAATCAATTTTCCTCATTCAAATCGAATATATTTTCCAAAAATATTTATTTTTAATCTTTTTTTTTTTATCATGATCTTCATAATTATCCGCGACTGTCGTAAATACCGTCGAATGCTAGTTCAAAAATATTCGCAATTGTTGAATATACAAAAGGACTCACGAGAAAATAAATAAACGAGAGCATCGTCGACGCAGCGCTATTGGCTTTCGTCTCTCTGTTCTCAAAGACTTTCAGTGTTTCGATTGCCAGTGAAGTTTCCCGATTGTGAAGAAAAACCATCGCTTTGTTGATCTCCAAATCGGCAGCGAGAGGACCGTAAGCCGATGACCTTATTGCCTCTACGCACCTTTTTTTTTTTTTTTTTTTATTTGGTGAACGAGAATTATTTCAAGCAACTAATTATTTTTTTTATTTTCGAAATAAATTAAGCGAAAAATATAAAAATTTGAAATAATGCAATTACCAAGCGAAACCGGCTGACAATGTGTCCTCTATAACCGGAGCTATGAGCTTGGCCGCGCTGAGAATCGTTTTTTCAGCCTCCAGCTTCATTTCTTTCTCCAATTTCGAGAGATTATCGACTTTAATGAGTTCGTTCAATATATTCGCGGCAACGTCGTCCTGAAGAATATATTTGGTTTTTTTTTTTTTTTTTTTTTCCAATTCATATTTCGCGTTTGAATTTTTATTTATTTGAATTCACAAATTAACTAACCGTACTAATATTGTACTTGTCGTCCTGATCTATGTTAAGCTGAACCTCGAGTAGCTCCAAAAAGCCACGTTTCATTTTGTCACGATGGGAGAGTGCAAAGTGGCAGAGAATCGCGTGTAAGCCGGCCTTAAATTCGGCCCTCTCGCGCATTACCCACTCGAAGCTATTGGCAGCTTCCTCCAAACGACCCATTTGCACGAAAAGCATGCCAATATTGTGCATTATCTTTATCCTTCAATATTTCGATCGTTTGAATCATTTTTTTTTTTTTAATTTAATAAAATAATAAGGTGAATGTCCCAGCTAGTGAACATTTAAGGGGTAACATCGTTCTAGGTTAAACAATATTTTAGGGTCATAAAAACAATATCCAGTTGGTCCTGTAGTGAAAAAAAATGTTTAAAATGTTCAATTCTCGATTTTGCAACAGAGCCTCGGAGCGCGCGCTGAGCAGCTCGATCGTAAAACTTTAAACGCATTTTTCTGGAAACCAATTTTTTCAATCTGGGAGGACCGATTATAATACTTGAACACCATTACATGGGTCGATTTGAAATTTTGACAGTAGTTTCACGATTACATTCTCTATGAGAGTACGTAGTCGTTTTTTTTTTTAATTAATGTAAACGTTTTTTATAAACAATTTACTGCTTATTTTTTGGCCAAAAATCGATTCATTTTTTCAAAAGTGCACCATTTCTACAAAATTTGATTTAAAAAAAAAAACCCTTGCGTAGTCCCATAGGCAATAGTATATAGATTATAAATTTTTTTTGGTTTTGCGCTACGCGTGCGCAAATATTGTGAATCAAGCCAATATAGGTTGCATAGTGACGAAAAATTGATTCAGTTGTTTATTTTCAGTTGAATTGTAATTTCGTTGTAAGTTCATCGCAATCGTTTCATGAAATGAATCAAAGTTTCGTCGTTTTCATCTCAAACAAATTTACAGATTTATCTACGCGTGATACGGTGATTTTTGAAATGACAAACGGTTATACAATAACAACAAATTGAATATCCGTGCTAGCCACAATCGTTAATAGATACAATGATCACTCAAAAATACGTTTTTTTTTTTCTCATTTTTACTTTGTTCAAACATTTCCAATAGCTTTTCACAAATTCACAAAACGATCAGAAACAAATTAATTGAAATTTGGACAGGACAACGGTTGTCGGGTTAGCTATAAATACAGGGTGTAATTGAAAAGATAGAAATCCCTTGGAGAGATGGTAAATAAAGGTCTCCTGAATCCATAGGAAAAAAAATGGAACTCATTTATTTAAACAATTTTAAATAAGCAACATTTCTTGATGAGCCAATCAGGAGGGGAAGATTTTGCCGCGCAAAAGTAGGCGTGGCTTATACGAAAAAATCCAGCACCAATTCACTTCGCTTGCTGTCCGAATTAGGCTGCGGGCATGAAGTGAGCCATTTGACGTGCGTCACTTGGATTTAAAAATAATTGGCGCGTACTATTCGAAGATTAAAATGCAATCACGCTCTCCACGCCGTTCCTACTCATTGTACATATGATTTTGTTCACTTAGAATTGAATTAAAAAATTTAAACTAATTTTTTATAACAAATTGAACGGAGACTGGATAGAAGCCAAGAACGAATACGAGCACGAAAACAGGGACAAAGAACGCAGACGACGACGACGATGACGACGACGATGACGACGACGACCAAGACGAAGACCATGACGAAGACCAAGACGAAGACCATGACGAAGACCAAGACGAAGACCATGACGAAGACCAAGACGAAGACCATGACGAAGACCAAGACGAAGACCAAGACGAAGACCAAGACGTCTTCGTCTTGGTCTTCGTCTTGGTCTTCGTCTTGGTCTTCGTCATGGTCTTCGTCATGGTCTTCGTCATGGTCTTCGTCTTGGTCTTCGTCTTGGTCTTCGTCTTGGTCTTCGTCTTGGTCTTCGTCATGGTCTTCGTCTTGGTCTTCGTCTTGGTCTTCGTCATGGTCTTCGTCTTGGTCTTCGTCATGGTCTTCGTCTTGGTCTTCGTCATGGTCTTCGTCTTGGTCGTCGTCGTCATCGTCGTCGTCATCGTCGTCGTCGTCTGCGTTCTTTGTCCCTGTTTTCGTGCTCGTATTCGTTCTTGGCTTCTATCCAGTCTCCGTTCAATTTGTTATAAAAAATTAGTTTAAATTTTTTAATTCAATTCTAAGTGAACAAAATCATATGTACAATGAGTAGGAACGGCGTGGAGAGCGTGATTGCATTTTAATCTTCGAATAGTACGCGCCTATATTTTTAAATCCAAGTGACGCACGTCAAATGGCTCACTTCATGCCCGCAGCCTAATTCGGACAGCAAGCGAAGTGAATTGGTGCTGGATTTTTTCGTATAAGCCACGCCTACTTTTGCGCGGCAAAATCTTCCCCTCCTGATTGGCTCATCAAGAAATGTTGCTTATTTAAAATTGTTTAAATAAATGAGTTCCATTTTTTTTCCTATGGATTCAGGAGACCTTTATTTACCATCTCTCCAAGGGATTTCTATCTTTTCAATTACACCCTGTATATACGAAAATCATACGAATTAACGACGAGCTCACGTACCTCAAATCCTTGTGAGCCGCTGTCGCTTGATCCAGGGCCATTCTGTACATTTTTATAGCCTGCGACAATTGACCAATCTTCACATATATATTTCCCATATTTACTTTGAGCCTGGCACTGTCTCTGAATACTTTGTTTCTCGTTATAGCCTGATAGGTCGCTATTGCCTCGGTGTACATCTCGTTGTTCGTATATTGCGTCGCTAAATTGAATAATACCTAGAAAAAAAATAGAATTATTTTTTTCTCTTTCCGTTCCGAAGTTTTCGTGTACACGAACCGCGACTTTGATGCTGTCAAAATGATCGAAAAATAAAATTTTTTTTTCTCATTTCACGTCTTAATGTTTTTTATTGTTAAAAAAAAAACGAATTGTAAATAATTAAAATCATTATAACGTCAATGAAGAATTTTTCAATTATTTTTCTTTTTTTTTTTCTTTTTTCTTTCGATTTATGATACGCGAATGAACGAACCGCAAATGTCAGATCGACATTGTGACTATCGCTAAGGCCAGTTTGTTCCTGAAGACGAATGAGAATTCGTTCGCGGGATGACGCTTCTCTCGCTCTTTCGAGTGCAATCTTCATGTCATTCTCGCTAACTGCCATTGCCGAACTCTCTATCAATTCCATTATCTTACGCTCCGCCATTTTGATCTTTTCCTCCTGACTGATGAAATTCAGGTCGAATTGAGGATTCAAATGCAACTTTTATGTGTCAGCTCTTTTTATTATTATTATTATTATTATTATTATTTGTTCATTGAAAAATTGAAGCTGTACGCACGTATCTTCCTTGCCAGTTGTCAATGGTGGCGCAGGACCTCTCGAATTACTGGCCATATTCAGGGGATCGAAGGGCTGACGATTACCGCTCGTGTAACCGGCACCACGAACCGCGGTCATGGGTCTTGGACCTGTTCCAGGTCGACCAGTCATCGCTGTACCTCGTCTGTGAAACTATAATGGCGAGGGGAAAAAAAATAAACAAAAATTAATTTAACGAAGCAATTGATTAAAATAATTAATCGTGAATTGAACAATCGATTGGCAATTGATTGATTTAATCTATGGCTTCTTTCATTTTTTTTTTTTTTTTCCTCCTCATGAAATATTTAGTCAATAATGAATTACTGAGTAATTAATTAATAAATTATGACTTACACCCGTGGAAGTTCCAAGCCGCATCGCGGTTCCCGGAGTTTTTGGTGTGCGCTTCATACGTAAAAAAAAAAAAACATGCAAATACTATTTTTGTTTACCGAAATATATTTTTGTCAATCTTTGTATTTTTAATTTTTAATCGCGAATTCAAGTCACTCGTCTTGATTAAAGGTAATTTCAATTTTCATGTCAATTTAATGAATCAATTATAATTGCATGCAAAGAAAATGAATTAAGATTTTTGATAATTAAAATTTACTCCAATCGATTCATTAGAATTATAGCTTCATTTTTGTATTGAACTGATTATTTGCATGCGATTAACATTGAATTTAGCGTTTTTAACATCCATCTTTATCAATTTTATTGGATGTCTGAAACTTCATTTTTGTTTCATCATTTTAATGATTTAATCATCGCATCAAATGGCAATAATAATGAGCTTTTTTAAATCAATTTTCCCCTTGATTGTTTCCATCGATGATATACTTTAGAGTCAATTTGGAAATGGCGGTTTTCACGAAAAAAAAGAAAAAAAAAATTTAAATATCGATCCCCGCGAAATTGAAAATATTATCTCAACGAAAACTAAATGCCTATAAGTGTGCATTTTTTTTCTGTTTTTTTGCTAAATACGAGAAGTTAACATCGTAAATACTTAATGAGTAAAAGAGATGCGTTATGGATCACTTACGATAGATCTTTTCGCGTAGCTCGTTTGAAGTGCCTGTTGAAACAGTTCATCCTGATCGAGATCTTTAGTACTGTAGATCGATGGATAATCATTGTAGCCCATGTAAAGATCGTCGTCGATCAACGATGATTGAGTTGCCAACATGTTTAAAGTTATCAAATGTATTCTTTGCAAGCTTATCACCGATTAATTACGACTATAATTACTGTTCAGTTTCAAAAACAAAGCAAAAAAAAAAAAACCCCCCGTCAAAATCATGTACGTTTTGTGAAATATTTGAATTGCGACGATCTTGTGTGTCGTGACTGCCGGTTGTCTGAAAGAAACATACTCGGGGTAACAGTGGAAAGGTGTGCTTTCGTCGAAGTTTTGTTTTGTCTCTTCGTATCCTAGCTACAGAATCATTTTTCATTTATAGTTGCTTTTGCCAGTGTAATTTCATCGAGGCCAGCTCACAGCGCGTGATTCACAACGGTAGAAAAAACTGCGCATGTGCTGCTGGGTATTATTTTGTTTTTTTTTCGCTCAGTCGGTAAAAAAAAACTGGCTTATCGTTGACACGAAATTCGCGATACGAGGAACGGTCGAGAGATGACAACACGAGTGCTTTTCCAGTTTCGTAAACTTGCTTGGACGCGAAATTGTACACGCGTGTGACGCTAATAAAAACAAAAGCATTTCTCGTGCGAAATTACTGGATTCACGTGGTGCGTGGGTGCATTGTTTTATTGATTTTAACGAATTGTTCGTGTAAACAAGTGATAAACGTTTTATAAGCTTCGCACGTTTGTTACAACCATGACGAAAGGTACGTCGTCGAATTCTCACATTGGAGGTTAGGAACTCCAAACTTCGCGGAGTAAACAAAGTTATTATTCCTTTTTTTTTTTTTTTTTTTCAAACAATTATTAAGTCTGGGATTTCCCATTGTAATTTCCAGGTAAGCTCACCAACTGACGAAAACGGATACCTTTTTTTTCCTCCCCCGTCGTATTTGTGATTGAGCAGAGTCGAAAAATTGATCGTACATTTTTTTTAAAGGTAAGCGCAGATTTTCCGTGATACATTTATCTTTTAATCCTTCCTATAGTCGATTTATTTCTGCTCTTTAAAATTCGAGCTGCGTAATTTTCATGACTTTTTTGCATGAAAAAGGTCTGCAAAAAAAGCGGAATATAAATTTTTAAACTTTTCGCAATAATTACCGAACAATTGTTTATTATCGATTGATAATCATTGTTAACCGACTTCGAGCGTATTGAGGACTGAATTATTTGTTTTTTTTGTTTTTTAATAAAAATTCGCCCGAGATAATTGGACAAACAGTTTCGGGACACTAAAACAGATTTGTTTTGCTCATTCGTGGTATGAATTTTTTTTTCATTCGCAGCCGCACTTTGAGTTTACTTCGATTGGGTTTTTTTTTTTTTTTTTTTTTTTTTTTTTTTCAAATTCCTTAAAAATTTTAGCTTTCCATCTCAAAGCCAAAAATTTCTAGCCAGGAGCACGGATCTTGCCATTTAAAATTCAGCGCGCACTAATTATTCGCCAAAAAATTTATAATTGTGAAAAATCGATAAGAAAAGTCTCGTAAAAGCTTATCGATTTTTTTTTGGTCACCCATAATGATAAGAATTCGTTAAAATTTATTGAGAATACTCGCCAATAGGTATAACGACTCTACGAAAAATTTCAAGTCATTTCTCCGCTTAGTTTTCCTGCAATTAATTGTCCAAGTTGTAGTCTTATACATGAGCGACCGTAGCTAAATCGTACGTATCTCATGAAATTATTTCATAACAACGTTGAAAATGATAAGAATTTGATAAAAATCGAATCGGATAATCATCGCATCTTTGGGAAAAAGTTCGCAAAGAGCTAAATTCTTCGTGCACATAGTTATTAAGAAATTCTGAAAATAAAACATCTCTTGCTGTATTAAAATGTTCGCTCGGGGAACTCGTAACCCGAACCTCTCTCTCGCGCCGTACCCGTCCGGCAATCCGCGCACAAGCGACCCTTCCCCGATTCCCCCCTCCCGCACGGAGGTAGCCATCCTCCTTAAGACAATGTTATCATTGAGACTGCCGCTTATTTTAAGATGCACCCGAGTAAAAGCCTACGTATCGTTAATTCTTCATTCGGTAGAACACGAATTTTGTCGTAAAATCAAAGAAATATAATTACGACGCAACGAACGATCGCGTAGTTTGCCAATAAAATACGTTAAACGGTCTCCCGCAGAGGAAACTATGGGCAAAAGATCGGTGGAGAATAATGATATCGACAAAAAGCCAAATTGCGAGGCCGGGCCGGATCCATCGGCTCCGATTACACGTCGCGGTATTCTCATGTCCCTGCTCACCAACAAACCCATGGAAATACCCGAACAAGACGTTGTGAGTTTGTCGCAAAGAGTATTAAAAAAAAATAAAAATCTCCCCAGCCCGGAATCCTCAATGTTTTTTTTTTTTTTTTTTTTCTCTCCAGTTCGGCAAGTGCCGTTTTGTCTCGGAGTTTGAAAAATTAAATCGCATCGGCGAGGGCACCTATGGTATTGTTTATCGCGCCAGAGACATGAAAAGCGACAAAGTCGTGGCGCTGAAGAAAGTTCGTATGGAACACGAAAAGGACGGCTTGCCGGTCAGCGGTCTTAGGGAAATAAGCGTTTTATTGTCGTGCCGTCACGAGAATATCGTTCATTTGAAGGAAGTCGTTGTCGGCAGAAGCCTGGAGAGTATATTTCTCGCTATGGAATATTGCGAGCAAGATTTGGCGAGTCTGCTGGACAATATGCAAGCTCCATTCTCGGAGAGTCAGGTCAAATGTATCGTACTCCAAGTTCTCAAGGGCCTGAGATATCTTCATCATAATTTTATCGTTCATCGAGACTTGAAGGTGTCCAATCTTCTCATGACCGACAAAGGCTGCGTCAAAATTGCTGATTTCGGTCTCGCAAGATGGTTCGGCCTGCCTCTCAAGCCCATGACACCGAGAGTCGTAACGCTGTGGTACAGGGCACCCGAATTATTGCTACAAGCTAAAACTCAAACGACCTCGGTCGATATGTGGGCCGCCGGATGCATTTTAGGTAATTCTTCGGATTTTTTTTTTCGTTTTTCCCCACAAAAATTTTATTCGTCATCGGGGAATATAAAAATTGTCGACGGCGCCTCCGCTCAGGTGGCAAGAAATGGAAAAATTTGAGATCAATCGATACTAATTACATAATTACTATATATTATATATATATTATATATTATATATTATATTATATATTATATTATAATTATATAATATATAATATATTATATATATAATATATATATTATATATATTATATATATTATATATAATATATATTATAATATAATATAATAATACTAATTACATAATAAATACATTTTTGTTCGATCGAATGTCGCACAATTTGGGAAATTTGAGCAATCAATATTGATTTGAGAAAAAAAAATTGCATCAACAAGCAACGATTGCTTTAAAAATAATTGTTTTTATTTTTCAGAAAAATAATTCCTTTTATCGAAAAAATTACTCGAAAAATTCAATATTTTTTTGTTTTTTTTTGTTTTTTTTTTCATCGATCAGGTGAACTTTTGGGTCACAAGCCACTTTTGCCGGGAAGATCGGAAATCGCTCAGCTCGAATTGATCGTCGATCTTCTCGGTACTCCGAGCGAGGCAATCTGGCCGGAGTTCAATTCGCTGCCCGCTCTGCAGAATTTTACGCTCAAGCAGCAGCCTTACAACAATTTGAAGCAAAGATTTCCCTGGTTGAGCGCAGCCGGACTGAGGCTATTGAATTTTCTATTCATGTACGATCCGAAGAAGCGCGCCACCGCCGAAGAATGTTTACAGAGTAGTTACTTCAAAGAGGCACCGTTGCGTTAGTGTCGAAAGCTTTTTCAATTTTCTTTAACCGACTCCGCTCGTCGATATATTTAACCTCGGATTAATGACTATCTCGTTTTTTATTCGCAGCTTGCGATCCAAAGCTGATGCCCACGTTTCCGCAGCACAGAAACATGAAAAAATCGAATCAACCGAAGGAGAATCGCGAACAGGAAAGTTTGGTAGCCGATCAGACCAACAATCTACCGGCTATCTCCGATCTCGTGAGTCCTCGATGTTTTATGCTTTTTTTTTTTTTTTTTTTCTTCATTTCACGAGACATAAAATTACGATGAATAAATTATCGGGAAGCAATTAGCAAGTTTCCAATTTGCGGATGTTAATTAAAAATTTTTTTTTTTCTTTATGGCTTTTTAATTTAGTTTTTTATTTTTCTTTATTTTGTTGAAATCAAGTTATGTGTTTTATAAAATCCGAATGTCCGCATCGATTCTCCTTAAAAGAGCATAAAGTTTGCCATGAAAAAAAAAAAAAAAAAATTGATAATTTCAAAGTGAAAAACGAAATTTCGTTTTTAATTGTTTCGCGTATTCGCGCGTGAAAAAATTATGAGAGGAATTAGGCTTTTTATGTTTCAATTTTTTTCCTTCGAGCATAATATGAACAGAGAAAATTTAATATCCGCATGAACAAGCAGCCTCGAACCCAAAAGGTGAGTCATTTTTGTCCGAGGCGATTTTAATTGTTCGAATGGATCGAAAATCCGGTGCAATATGTATATTAGGATGTTTAAAAAAAAAAATTTTATATTTTTCATCCTCCCACACCTCAAAGCTTGAATTTTGATAGAAAAAAAAAAACATCCTCGCAAAGAGGGAGCTCCTGTAGCTTGAGCGGAAGCCGCCGCTCATTGGACGTTTCTAATTATAACGGCGAATCAACGTCTGTGACGAACTTTTTGAAAGGAAAAATTTGAGACCACGAGGATTGTATTTCGAATTGGGAAAAAATAATTTCATTAAATAAAGCTTTGTTTATTCCCTAATTTCGAATTTTTTATAAAAAAATTCTAAACAATTTTAAGTTGAACATTTTTTTTTTTCCGGCACCATCGTGCTCTGAATAAAAGTTTAGATCGATTTTATTCATAATAATTTTGCGATTAAAAATTGTTCATTAATTGTCGTAAACAATTCGTATGTGGTGAAATTTTTTTTTTCGTGATAATTTTTTTTTCTCGACTCAAATACGTACTCGATGGTTATTTATTATCTTGCTGAAATATGAAATCATTAGTCACAGGGAAGATAGTATAAATTTTTCCGCTATGACTTTGTGCAAAAAAAAAAAACGGCAAAAAGTCATTTTTTTTAAATTTATTTTCGGTAAAGATTGATGCCAACGACGCTTTTTTAAACGTTTTTCGGTGGAAATCAGCGACTAAAATTATTTATTGCGCTTGATCTCTATCCCTTGGTTAATAATGAATTAAATTCCGCGCATAAAGCTACTTTTCGTTCAGCAATTCCGTTTACAACTTTTAAATCATTGAAGATTCTTTTTATTTGAAATACAATCCACATGGTCTCGAATTTTTTCTTCCAAAAAGTTCGTCACAGACGTTAATTGGCTGTTATAATTAGAAACATCCAATGAGCTGTGGCTTCCATTCAAGCTACAGAGCTCCCTCTTCGCGAGTATGTTTTTTTTTTTTTTTTTTTTTTTCTATCAAAACTCAAGTTTTGAGGGATGGAAAAAAAGATGTTGCAAATAATTATTTCAGATTTTATTTTTCATAGTCTCGTAGCGGAAGTTTTAAAGATGATGTATGAATTTTTACAGATTTTTTTTTTTTTTTTTTATAATTCGTTAAGTTGATGGAAAACGAGCTGAACAAAAATGGACCCACTTTTTGTGTACGAGGGTAGCAAAAAAAAATGTTTTGAGCTTAAGGATTAAAATTGATAGGAGAGAAACGAGTATATATATTTATCACACATATTTATTTATTCTACAATAATTGGGAATTTCGATGCATAAATTACAATTCCAAACAGCCTTTATCGTGTAACTATAGCTTACGTTCAATCGTCAAAAAAAAAAAAAAATTTCTTTCAGCTCGGATCATTGGTGAAGAAAAGAAGAGTCGAATAATCGGTCAGCGGTCCTGGACAAATTTTCTCATCGATCTTCGCGATAATTGCCCCAGTTCTGACAAATTTTTTTTTCCCCAATTCGACACGTGAATTTATTCGCGCATATCTCGTGTGTGTAATTATTGCAACCAAGATGGACGTTTCGACGTGAATACAAACGGACAGTATGATAATTCAACGAGTTTTTTTTTTCCAACACTATTTTATTTTTTATTTTTTTTTTTTTTTTCGCTTACTAAATGAACTCGTCTATTCGCGAATCGAAAAATTTTCGATGATTTCGTGCATCGACGTTTGGAGAATTAAAAAAAAAAAAAAAACATTTTGCTGACTCCGAAGCGCAAAAAAGTTTTAAGCATTTTTCTCAGCGCTGAGCGAAGCTCGGTAGCGTCTCTCGTATTCGCCTTTCGGATCGTATTTTCTCAGCAGACGATCCCAATCCGTTCGTCGTTTCGATTTCAAATGATTTATCACCTTCTCGGCCGTGCTCCTCTGTTTCTCGTTGCATTTGCTGCAACCGTTGGCCAATGCATCCGGCAGAGTTTCTGTCAGCGACGAAAAAAAAAAAAAAAAAAGCAAAAGCAAAAGCAAAAAAAATAATAAAAAAATTCGATGAATCGTCAATTATAAGTGAAAAGTGCCGAGGATAACGAAAATCGATTGTTATTATTGTGAGAGGGGGAAAAAAAAAATTTCTTATCGCAAACTCGTCGTATGTTTCACACTGACTCGCGGCGTTACTTCATGGAAAAATAAAAATAAAACTATCGCATCCGGTTTTTGCGATCAAAGATTTAAGATTACGCAAAACGTTTGACCCGCGTCAATTGCATGCAAACGTGAAAGTTTTTCGCTCTACGAGCTTCGAGGGTGGTAGGGGAAGTTACGCGATCGAAAGAAAGTTTCAAACTCACTGCGGAGCAAACGACTGTAACGGATACGAAGAAATGGGTCCTCAAAAAAAAAAAAAAAAAAAAGAAAAAAAACTCCCCCATCACGCAACATTTCCTTTCACCGAGACTCGATAACACAATTATTTCAGTACAAAGTCTCCCACCGATTGAAATATATATTTATTTGAAAAATTTTCACGCTATCGAATTTTTTTATTCCGTTGATAATTATATATTTGTGTTTTTTTTTTTCATAAAAAATTGATTCAAATATTTTGCATGAATGCTAGCTTCGAATATTCAATTTTGAAATCAGCAATTTTTAGCAGAGTAATTATAATTGCTGCTTTTTTTTTCCCTTTATTTGTTCAATAAAACGTGATCGGTAAACATTTATCCAAATATTCGATAAAAGTGTGAAATTTTAAATTGTAGCTTGACAAAGCGAAAATGAAAAAAATACTTTTTTTTTTTTTTTTTTTCAGTCCTCAAAACGTTGATGAATCAACTTACTTTTTAATTCTCGACCCTCGGCGGTGCACGAACCCTCTTCCATCATGCATTTTATATAATTCGTGAGTATTCGATTATTTTTCAGTATCGTATCGACGTCGACATCGTCAAATCTGTTTGGATATTTTTCGTCCGCAAGTGCACCGGCCGCGCACAGGACCACGATGAGAACGAGACGTAACTTCATGGTTTTATTGAAAAAAAAAAAGAAAAAAAAATATTAATGAACTTTAAAGAACTTTGATGAACTTTGAGGAATGAAAAAAAAAAATAATCCAAATCGTCGTGAGGGGTCCCGACGATTTAAACGTTGAATCACAGAGTGGGAAAAATGTGCTCGATACGAGGCTCTTATATAGGGGAAGTGACGTTCGTGATTCGAAACACGAAAGGTGGTGCTGTATCGCAAGGCCCATCGGACGAAGAGGGACTCTATAACGTGTACTCTGTGACGTCCTGGCTCGCGAGGTGGAGGGAACGAAAAGTCACGTACGTATACGCGTTTTGCTTACAAAAAACGAGGCTTGTAACAGCCGTATAGATTTAACGAGGAATTCGACGTAAGAAATTTTTTTTTTTCTTCTTTTCTTCATTAAAATTATTTTATTCTACTATTTTTCCTTTTACATAAGAATTTTCGCATCTATAGTTGTATTTTATATATCTCGCACTGCAAATTCTGGATTAAATGTTTTTTTTTGCTTATTTTCGCCGATTCTAGATTTTTTTTTCCAATTATAAATAATTTGTTGAATCTATTTGTCATGGGATCATTCTCAAGATTACAATTTTGACAAAATTATTTTAGGGATGAATTCTCGGATGTTTTTTTTTGTTGTAAATATGAAAATCTTTCAAATTAATTTGTCATCGTTGAAATATTTATTTGCGCGTGTTACGTTTAATTCGAATTTTTTGTTTTTCACCAATTATGAATAATTCGTCGAATTAATTTGTCATGGGATCATTGGCAAGATTAAAATTTTAAAATTTTGTGATTCAATACTAATATTTTGACAAAATGATCGTTAAAGCAATAAAAAATAAATATAATGCACATGTTATCCAAGCTTTCCCAATCTTTTCATTATTTTAAGAATGCAATTCTCGGATTTTTTTTTTTTTTTGTAAACACGAAAATCTGTCAAATTAATTTGTCATCGTTGAAATATTTATTTGAGCGTGTTACGTTTTTGGTTCGAATTTTTTTTTTTCTCGGCAAAGTTTCTCGTAATTTTTGGCAATTTTTCATTAACTTCGTCGAACCGGTAGTGCGATAAATAAATTATCCAAAAAAAAAACAACCAAAAAAGTATCATTATTCGAAATTTATAAAACTGAAACACATAAGATTAATGATTGTTATTTTTTTTTTTTTTTTTCGTTTTTTTATGCTTTTACGACTCTCAGATAGAATCGTGCTCGTTGGAATTCGAACGAAACTTGAGAATCACTTTTTTTTTTTCTTTGAACATGATTTTTTTTTTTTCGTTTTTCGTTTTTCAGTATCACGAAAAAATTCTTTCTCGATTGAAAAACATTATGCGCAATACGATCCGTGGGGAATATTTCGCCACGCCTCCGTTGGCACGTTCCTTGATCTCCGTCCAGGTGGGATTTTACGGGAACCCGATGTTTCTCATCTATTTCTGGAAGAACCGACCGAAAATATCGTCATGTTGTATTGCTACATACACATGCTCGAGATATAGATTTAGACCGCTGGGCCAATCGGGGAGCTCTCGAGCCTGGAATCATTGGCTATTTTCGAACCAAGAGGTCCAAGTACATCCGGAACTTTTTTTTTTTTTTCTCGCTTTCTTTTCTTCTTTCCGTTTGTGTATCTTATTTGGCGCATTGATTCAAAAAAAAAAAAAAAACAAAAGGACGAGGGAAAAAAAAAAATGATGCATCGATCGTCTCGTATTGCTCGACGGATGTGTCTGTGCAAAAATATTCGAGAAGTATGCGCCGTTCGAACGAAAAAAAAAGTTGAAAAAATAAAGAAACAAATTTTTTCAATGAAACAATTACAAAAAAAAAAAAATCATCACGAAGGAGCAGTAGCGAATAATTTGACGGAAAAGATTTAATTTTTGCGATTTATTCACGATGGTTCGAAAAAATAAAAAAATAAAAACATTAATATTAACTTCGAACAAACATATATTATGATGACAAAGAAAAAAAAAAAATGATTATTGATCCTCAAAGTAATTTCCAATGATTTTTCGTTATTCAAATTATTTCTCGTCGCTCAGTAACGGCGAGGGCTGTTTGGGGCGAAAAAATAAAACTACAAGGTTTTATGCAAATCGTAGAAAGTTTGTATTTTTTTTTTGTTTGTTTTCTCTCTTTTTTTTTTTTCTTACTCGAGCCTCTCGATCATCGATGAGCACGCTCGTTTCATGAGTTTTCTCACGTTACACGAACATTGCACAATCCTTTTTATTCTCGCTCTTCGGAAAGCCTCGATATTCTGTCAAACGAGTCCTGTAATAGTTTGGCTTATGGATATGTTTATATATATATATATATATATATATATATATATATATATATATATTATATTCATGTACATCGGATATGATAACGAGATGACTCTACCGACGATGAAAGAGGGGTGACAATTTTTTTTCTAATTACACATCTGATTTTTCTTTATAGCGGACGAATGTGTGTCCGTGCGGATCGTCGAAGGAACGATTTTCTCGTCTCGGTGGCCGATACACCTGGCCCATCATGCGCTTCGTGGATCAGCCCTGGAATAATTAATGAGAAATATTTGCCATTCGAGAAAATTATGCTGTCGAGAAATAACGGTAATATATATATATATAATTTATTTATATATAAAATATATATATAAAAAAATATATTATATATATACATATTATATATATATATATATATATATATATATATATATATATATATATATATATATATAAAATATGTTATATGTTATATGTTAAAACACATTTTCGTTAAAGTCTCGAATCAATCATTTTTTTTTAGCTTTTTGTTTTTCTTCGTCGCACATCTTGCACCAATTTTTTTAAAAATTGCCAATTCTTCCGCCATATTTAATGTCAATACGTTTTAATTTTTTTTTAATTGTAATTAATGCCCTACGGTAGATCTTTGCCTAAAAAAAAAAAAATAAAAAAAAACAATTGCCAATGTGGCCAAATGAGGGGAAAACGAGCTTCAAACGAATATTTCTTTTTTCAATTTGAACGTCGACCACTCGATGTACAACACACAAGCCTTTAACAGAGATTTCAATGCTTCAACGAGATCACTGTGAATCAGCATTTTTTTAATGGGGGGGGGGGAATGAAACTTTTTTTTTCTGGCATCCACAGAAATTCACAAAATTTTCGATGAGAAAACCGAGCGACGGGTTCATTGCTCTCCCGGGTATGTGAGAGAGCAACGACGAAAAGAAAAAAAAAATTATTTTCATCACCGACAGGAATATAAAAGCACTCAACGATGATTCAGATCGATCGCGATAAACTCGAGTCCGACAAGTCCCGGCGACAAAGAGTAAATAATTCTTTGATATATTTTTTTTCCCTTTTCTTTTGCGTTTCTATAAATTTGTATATTTTTTTTTAGATGACAAAAAACGCATAAAAAAAATTACGAATTCCTAATGAACATCAGTGAATTGAAACAAAATTAATAAAATTGCAGAAGCTTAAAAATACATAATAATTAATAAATAATTATTGATCGAAGATTAATAAAAAAAAATTCATATCTCGAAAAAAAAAAACGTAATTTTACTCTTGCTTGTGTACTGAATTTACATTACTGAGATTCGGTGATTCGGATTCTATGAAATTTTCAATTTTTCTGAAATTATTCATTTTTTTTTTTTTTTCTGACAAATTCCATCGAACTTTCTTAAAATCTGTCAATAAAATCTTGCCACAGGAATAGACTCGAGGAAAAATTATATTCGGTACTGAGCTTGAAAATAATCGATACAGAGATTTAAATTTTGCGGGAAAAAAAAAAATTTCTTACAAAAAATTGAATAATTTGAAAATTCGGCCAATTGAAAACTTGCTCATTGCAGTCTGATTATTTTTTTTCGGCTGGCGAAGCTTCATCCGTGAATAAAAGCCAAAATATAAAAACTCACAGAGAAATAATTTTTTGTGATCGAATTAAAAAAAAAAATGAGAAAGCAGCAGTGAGTTTTCAATTTGAAGATTTTTTTTTGTTTTTCAATTATCGTTAATTTCACTTTACAGGATAATTATTCTTCTCCGTTTTACGAAACTCACCATGTCTTCGTTGTTATATTCGCTGTCTTTGAGTTCATTTTTATTTTTATATTAAAAAAATGCCGCGTAAAGTAGCCACAGTGATATGAGCAACAGGATAAGAATGAGATACGTGGTGAGAATATTTGTCGTCTCGGAAGCTGGATTCGCCATCTTCGACGCTTATTCTTCTCTCTTTTTTTTTTTTTCTTTCCCCACGCGATCTCCCGTCTATTCTTCCTTTCCTGCTGTATGACTTTTTTTTTTAATCTTGGTTTTTCTTTTTTTTTTTTCAGGAACTCTCGTCAAGCAATTGTCACGATGAAACGTTCGTTCGAGGGGGAAAAAAAAAAAAAAAAAATGTTCCCGATCGGGGATCGAATGTCTCACGTCGAAGACTGTGATTTTTCTCGCTCTACGAGATGAATTCGACTGGTTAAAAATTTACACCAGGACTCGATCCGAGCTTCCCGGATCTGTGTCTCAAGTAACGCCAAGAGCCGCCAAAACTAAAACTCCTCCGGAATTCCTCCAGGAAATCGGACTTTTGCCCCTACCACCGGATTGGCAGACGAAACTCGACGGCTCTTTGTGCACGATTGGCGAGCTACGTCAAAAACGCGCGCGCGCCCCCGCTTCGAAGTTTCGGGTCGAGACTCTCTCTCTCTCTCTCTCTCTCTCTCTCTCTCTCTCTCTCTCTCTCTCTGTGCTTTCGAGAAAATTTATAGACCACACTCGTGATCGAAGGAGGGAGTCGATACTTTTTTTTTTTTTTTTTTAATTTCTCCAAAAAAAATACAGTCGCGAGAGAGGGAAAGTTTTTTTTTTTTCAATACATCAATTAGGTATGTTATGACTTCATGGCTCTCGTCTCTTTTCCAACAGGTCTTCCATCTTTTTCGAGCTCTGTTCTATTTTTCACTCTTCGACAACTTTTTCATCTCGTTTTCTTCCTCTTTGTTCTCGTTCCATGTATTCGAAATTTTTTTTTTTTTTTTTAAATTATTATTGATGAATCTATTTATTTATTTATTTTTACTTCTGTCTTGTATCGTGGTTATTTATCGGATCAAATTTTGAAAAAAGATTTCGAGAATTTGGGGGGGCAATTGGATATTTAGTCAAAATTATTGACAAATCTATTTATTTACCAGCAGACTCGACAGACGTCGTCCTGTCCAAATTTCAATAAATTTGTTTGTAATCGTTTTGTGAATTTGCGAAAAGCTATTGAAAATATGTAAACAAAGTAAAAATTGAGGGAAAAAAAAAACGTATTTCTGAGTGATCATTGTATCTATTAATGTTTGTGGCCGTGAATATTCAATTTTTTGTTACTGTACGTAACCGTTTTTCACTTCAAAACTCAACGTATTTCGTAGGTAAATCGGTAAATTTGTTTGAGATTAAAACGACGAAACTTGATTCATTTCATGAAACGATTGCGATGAACTTACAACGGAATCGCAATTCAACTGAAGAAAAAAAAAAAACTGAATCAATTTTTCGTAACTATGTAACCGATTGGCTTGATTCACAATATTTGCGCGCGTAGCGAAAAAAAAATTGGAATTAAAATAAAATAACTACGTTTGTTGGACAGATCGCGAAACAACGCAAAAGTAAAAACGAATGTAATTTTATTTTAATTCAGGCTGAAATGCGTTTTTACAGATTTTTCTCCGGATCTTACAGATTTTTTTTTTCAATCGAAAACATTCAATTGAGTTATTTTTCATCCCGGGAGCATAACGAACAAAACAAAACAAAAAGAATCAATCAAATATATGGCGTTCCTATCGTCAGTTATGATCGAGAGTGCATACAAAAATTATAATTTTTGCAGTTTGTCCGATTTTTCCGGCTTTCCTTTGTGATTGTCCCGAATTTTTTTTTTCTCCTGAAAAATTTTCCAGGATCATAACGAAATAAAAGAAAAAAATAATTACGCATATCCATCGTTCGAATCGTGAATTATGGTCTCGAGTTCATACAAAAATTCCATAGAACAAAAAGCACTTTCAGTTTTTCTCGAATTTTCCAATTTTCCGGGCAACTTTTCCAATTTTTTTTCCCCCTAAAAACCTTATTCGAACTATTACGAATGTTAAAAAAAAAAATTAGTCAAATCAGTTCAGCCGTTCTCAAGTTATGCCCTTACCAATGAACAGAATTTAATTTTTATTTATATAAATAATTCTATTAGCTTATTTATATTTACTTTTGTCTAGTATCGTGATTTTTTAATCGGATCAGAATGATTTTTGGGAAAGATTTTTAGAACTTTTTTGAAAAGCAACTGGAACTCTAGCCAGAAATAATATTTTCCAAAAATATTGATAATTCTATTCATTTATTAATTTTTTTTTTTCCGAGATAATTAAAATGATATTTGTAGGAAGGAGAAAAAAAAAATGCCTCGGTTTTGTGACAACCCCATGAGATATTGAGTTTCAGAAGAATCATTAAAGGGGTAATCTTTATAAAATTTTTATTTTTATTTTAAGAACTTAAAATAATTAAATAAAAAATAAGGAGTATGAATGAAATTTTTTTTTTCAATCATTGGGGCGTATAATGTAGAGCAAGTAAAAATAATGAGGACGTATTTTTTATTTTTCGTTAAAAATGACAGATGCACCTGTTACAGGCAATTTAATTTCACGGATTTTGATATATATATATATATATATATATATATATATAGCGTAACATGTGTGACGTCATAATGTTATATTTTTCAATTTGTCATATTAACGGCAATTTTGATTGAAATAAAAAAATAAAAAAATACGTACTAAATATTTTTTCTAAACTACCAGATTTTGAAATAAAAAAATTTCATTTATACTCCCAATTGCTCGTATTCAACGGAATGACGGTATATATTGGGGATTATCGAAAAAAAATGGTAAGGTGATTTTGATATTTTGAATTTTTCGAAAATATCCGGTAATTCTCTATCCCCAGTCGTGTTCCGAGCAAGTCGTGTTGAACACTTCGTTCAATCTACTTTTCATGAAATTTCTTAAAGTTGTGATTCGATACTTGGGACACTTTGTTCGATTGAAACGAAAAAAATTGAATAAAACGAAAAGTAAAATGTAAGTCGAGACTCGAACGAGGGGCTTGCTCGTAATTTACTTTTCATATTCACAAATCCCAACGATTCACGTCGCTCACCCTATGAGAAAGAGCCGGAAATAGAAAAATTTAACTATTTTTATAAAATAAATTAGAATAATTAAATTATTCTAATTTAATTATTAATTAATTATTATTAATTATATAATTATTCTAATTATATAAATTAGAATAATTTAATTATTAATAAATTAGAAATTATAGAATAAATTTTAACTACTTTTAATTTATTTATTTCCCTTTTCTCAATGATCTTCCTCCTTTTCCAATAACTTTTTTCGCTTTCCTCTCTCAATCTTTCACTCCTTGTTTTTTTTTTTTTTTTCTTCTCTTTTTGCCTTCTATTCATCGTCTCAGCGTCGACATCCCAAGAGACATTATATTCGTTGGCAGGATATTGACGTCACGATAGCACGGATGTTTATAGTCGAATTTTCAAAGAAAAAAAAAAAACATTTTTCCACCTCGAGGCTCGTTGACTCGTTTTGTTTTTTTTTCTGGCTCAATCGAGCCTCCCCGATTCAATTAAAGCGTGCCCGGCACGTCACTATGACCCACCAATTTAAAAAAAACAGCGTTGCTCGCCCCTCGTCATATTTTTTTTTTCTTCCTGTCGTTTGAAAAACACGCGTCTTGACGATGCAGAGAAGATGGCTAATTTGAAGTACGGAAAAAAAAGTAGCTCAATGGAAATATGACAGGGAAAAATCACTCGACTCGGGAGTGTCGTAAGCTTGTCTCGCTTCGATCACACCTCACGAATATCCCGGTTATAATTATAACTCGTAGAGCACGGTAAAGCTACTTTTTTTTATTTTTTTTAATTTTTTTATTTTTCCTTGTTTCTTCCTCTCGATGCTCGAGAGCACCGAACTGGGCGTAGCTCGTTTTTTATTTTCGTAGCCATCCGGACGTTGACGCTAAAACCGCGATATCCTCTAAAAAGCTCGATCAGCATTCAACATCCCTGGTCCCCCGATATACAACGCACGCGCAAACTATTTTTCCGAGTCATCGGTGGAACGATTAAAAGAGATTACGAATTACCGAGAATAGAAAACGCTTGAATAACAAACTCCCGGTTTAAAAAAAATTTTCACAACATTGTCATCGATTATTTTGGAGTAAAATTAATAAAAACGATCGTTTTTTTTTTTCCTTCAAATTATCTAGTTTCATTAATCCGTTTCAATTAACTATTTATCATTTTTGCCAATTTTTTTTTTTTCTTATTTTTTACGCTATAATTAACAATTATTATTATTATTTTTTTATTTTTTTCAACAAATCAGAAATCACGAATTTTTCAGCGAGCGCGTGAAAATTTTATCCAGCTTCGAGTTGCACGTATAAAAATATAAGTGTGGACTACGTGATCGATAACACGGCGTTCGTTTTGGTCAATTATTCGTAGCTAAATTGGAGATTTGTTTTTTTTTTTTTTTTTTTTTTTTTTTTTTTCAGCTATTTAACTTTCGTATATCTTCGCTCTCATTTTTCTTTTCCAGGGGTTTGGGATTTTTTCAAATTTTTCGCAGCTTCCGCTTTCCCATCGGCGAGCTCTTTGAGCGAAATCTTTGATGCCAAGGCCAAATTGCTCACTTGATCGGGACCTTCCTCGTACTTGTGTTTTATATGCATCCAAAGTCTCTGCGAAACGCAATGCCGATACGTGCATTAAATTTCGATATATTTTTACCATTATTCGTGAGTTTGCAGGTTTTTTTTTTTTCTTTTTTTTTTTCGTCACGTAGAAATAATACAATCGAACGGGCTAATAAAATTCAATCGCTCACGGACGTTTTCGTATTGATCAGTGAATGACCACTGCGATGAAACAATAACAATAATAATAATTTATAGAATCTATTTTTCAGTGGCATACGTTGTGTTTTAATTAAGGTAGTACTAGCGCGACCGGTGGGGGAAAAATAAGCGGAATCGTAGGCGCGGGTGAGCGAGGGGCACGCATGAAACAAGAGAGAGTCGGGACCGCTCGTAATCCGAAGCACGCGAAAAATTTCCTTAAAATCGATAATTTTGTCAAAAAGTTCGTCAACTCCCCATTTTTTTAATGGAACTTATGTAATCGCGATAGTTTCCCGAACATTTAACAGTTTTAATATCGATCGTATCTAATCGTGAAAGATACGAATTTCCGTTTCAAAGTTGCGTCAGCCCAGAATTCGGATACGGTTTGGGATAAATATGTGGATTTCACGAATTAATTACTCGCGTAAAGAGTCGGTGACCCATTTTGAAATTTTACCGGCATTATCTTATACACTTTTGCTGCAACATATTAAAAAATTCAGATTTTTATCCAATCAAGTTCGTGCGCGTGTACTACCTTAAATCTTCGATATTTCCTGATATCGATTTAATTTTTTTTTACCTCGCAGCATAAGAAATCATTTTTCTTATTTCAAGGCTTTGTGCCTATTTTTTCTTTAATTTTTGTTTTTTTTTTTAACATTCATTTACTTCCTGAAATTTGGAAATCGAAATTTTCGACATGGAATCGTTTTTGAGGTTTGACTGACAATTTTCCAGTAAATTATTTCATTTCATTTGATAATTGAGGTTTATACGCTGAAAATTTTACAAAAACATTGAGAAATTTCGATCTAAAGGATTATATATCAGTGCCCCAAATGATTTCTGGTACCTTCGTCATGATTTAATTTCACTCAAATGACGTGTCCACGGTCATTTATCAGTGACTTTGACGTATCAATTTATTTTCTTTTACATCTTTACTCAAATTCCACCATTTCCCTTGTTCCTGTGCATAGAAAACTGCAATTTTTCCCAAATTTTCGAAAAAAAATATTCTCAATAAGATAATCTTCGGTTTTCCCCAAGCAAAAAGCGTAATTAACATTGCGTCGATTCCCTCGAATGGTCAATTCACCGTTTACATCTTTATTTGTGTAAATATGCAAGACGAAAGGAACTTTTTTTTTTTTTTTTTTTTTTTTTTTTACTCACGCCATCGTTAACTTTCTCGAATACGTATTCGCACGCGCGATCGTAAGCTCGCTCGAAAAACATTGCCGAGCAAACCATAGCCAGACAAAATGTCGATGTTCTCTTGAGAATTAATTGATAAAAAATACGTTTTATCTGCGTCATTTTTAATTTATCATTTATCTTCGCGGATATCGAGAAAACAAACGGAAAACTCGCTAAAGATCGTCGATTTTTTTTTTGTTTTATTGTTATATTGTTTTTCCAAGGCAATATATATACATACATATATATATATATATATTTACAGCTCGATTAAACGCCATACCGACTAGTAATCCATATTTACAGTGCGTGTGAAGATTCGATACGGCCTGACATCCGAATTTTTTTTTTTTTTTGTATTTTGTACAAAACAAAAAACAAAAAAATTAACAAAATTTCTGGAAAACCATGTTAATTAAATACATTTATGTGCAAGAGGGGCTTTTTTCAGGATCAAAGCTCATTGAGAAAGTAAAATCGGTGCACGAAACTGGAAATCTTTTTCATCCTCGATGAAAATTATTGTTTGAAATAAGTTTGAAAATTTTCCCGAGTTTTTTTTTTTTGCCACGCGGAACGATCGATCTTTCGCCGGGGGAAACGAAAATACGAAATTTTCGAGATCAATCGTCTTACGCGATCGATTTCGTCATTTTTTTTTTTTTTTTTCTTCAACACTTATCGTTTATTCGAACTCTCGGGATTGATTTTAAATTCAAATATATCGTCTCGCAATTGCAATTGACGTTTCTCACAGCGATTATTCACCACCCGAGATGATAATTTTGCGATACTAAAAGATTTGATCCAAAACGAATTTCAACGAATACGAATTTATTTATCCTTCAAAACGTTGCATCGAAGTGAAAGATCCTGGATAATGCCCTTTTTGACATGAATATATTTATATATACATATTTTTTTTATTATTTGTCTATATGTATACGAATTATATAAATAAATGCAGTATAAAAAGGCTTATAAAGGGTCTCGAGGATTGAGATTTTGCGAATAATCTCGATTCACCGAAAAAAAATGGTTTCGTTTGATTTGGCTAAAAAAAAAAAAAAGTCTTCACGGTCTTTTTTCACGATCCTACGAGGATGATAAATTTTTCACGATAGAATTTGCCGGCCCTTGAAGAACCTTTCGCGAGAGTCTCATGTTTCCCGATACGGGATCGCGTCCGAAATACTTGACCTGCAATTCTTGTCCAACTTCGATGCCAAGCGCGCTCGGATGATTTATCTTGCGCTGATCCAGCTGCGAATTGTGCAAAAATGCCGGCAGCATGTTCTCGTAAAGGGTCACCATTACCCCGGTTTCGCGTATTTCAACGATTTTCGCGGTATAAATACCGCCGAAATCGAGCTGCGGAACTTTGTCCTCTTTCAGCAACGTATCGATTATCTCCTTGGCCTCCTCCATTGCCGCCTCGTTCGGAGCGAAAAGCGTATACGTGTTCTCGTCTTGTGGATATATCTGAAGAAAAAAAAACAAAAAAAACAAAAAAAAAAACGAAAAATTTACGTGCGTTGGACAAAATTAAATTTTTTTTTTTTGGATTTTCCTGCGGGCACTATGGCTAAATTCCTTACTTTGTACCTAAAAAATAAGATTCCCAAAAGCTGTGTGCTGTAGCTCAAGTGTTGGGGTATGCTAAAACGTTTTTTGAAAAAAAAAAAGTGAAAAATCACATTTAATAGGTTTTAAATCTAGATTATTGACTTTTTCACAGGAAAGTCTTTACAGCTTGATTAGAAAAATGTCTATCGGTCCAAAATTCATCCTCCCCTTCAACCAAAGTTCATTTTACATCGAGAAAAAAAAAAAAACACTGTTCTCCAAAACCTGTGTCGTAAGGTTTTAGGCACACCGTTGTTCCGATTCGAGCTTTCAACGTACATTTCTACATCTTTTCAACGCTGGGATCTAAAAAAAAAAAAATAACTATCTCAAAAGTTAGCGTCAATTATCTAAAATTGCCAAAATTTGAGTTACCCCTTTGCAAGTAACTTTGCCAAGAAAAAAAATCTCCTCGTTTACATGAGGATTTTTTTTCTGAACAAAATGAGGCCTTAACGACTCGCAAATTAGTAACTTAAATTTTGATAATTTTAGATAATTGGCTGTACCTTTTGACATAATTATTTTTTTTTTCAAATCCCTGCATTCAAAAGATGTAGAAATATGATGTCTGAGGAGAATGAAACGTTGAAAGCTCGAATCGGATCAACGGTGTGCCTAAAACCTTACGACACGGGTTTTGGAGAACAGTGTTTTTTTTTTTTTTTTTCGATGTAAAATGAACTTCGGTTGAAGGGGAGGATGAATTTTGGACCGATAGACATTTTTCTAATCAAGCTGTAAAGACTTTCTTGAGAAAAAGTCAATAACCTTGATTTAAGGGGTTATATACAGTTGTGATGGATGAAAAAATACATTTTTTTTATTGCATATTCTTTAAGTATATACTCTCGAAAATATTCTCACAAAATTTCATAACGATCGGAGCATTAGAACCGACTCGATGCAAGTTGAAATATATTTATTTGAAATATGAAAGAAACAAAAACCCGAAACTTTAAACGCGATTATCTCAGAATCTTGTTTTTTCGAAATTACCTTTGCGGTGGACACGAGTACTAAAAAACTATTAATCCGATCAACAACAAATTTATACCACTTATTTATCATGATAATAGCTAGTCGCTGAACGGAGGATTTTCAATTTTTTTGAAAACTTTTTTTTTTTAGAGCGAAAAATCGAAAATTTTATACATTGAAAAAGTACATTTTTCGTTACAACCGTCGCCATTTTTTTTTTAATCAAAATTTTTACAAATCCTTCTTTCAGCGACTGGACAATACGATATACTGACGGAATTTTTTTGAATTTTTTATTTCGGATGAACCGTTCTCAAGATAAGATATGTCCACCGCAGGTCACGTCGAAAAAAAGGCGTTCCCGGAATTCGTCTATAACTTTTTTATTATTTAATATTTTTTGATGAAAAAATTTCAACAAGTTCTTCGAAACATGTACTACTCGACGTTGACAAAAGATTTTGAATAAATATTTTTTTATGGTGTCGAAAAAAAAATCGAGAAAATTTCATCTTTTTGCGCGATACAACTGTATATAACCCCTTAAAACCTATTTAATGCGATTTTTCACTGTTTATTTTTTTTTTCAAAAACCGTTTTAACATACCCTAACACTTGAGCTACTCAGCTTTTGGGAATCTTATTTTTTTAGGTACAAAGTAACCATTTAGCCATGTGCCCGCAGGAAAATCCAAACAAAAAAAATTTAATTTTGAAACGCCCTAATATATATACAAAGAAAAAAAACAAAAAAAAAGAAGAAAAACAAACTCTAAAATCGACCGTCCCGACGAGCTTGAATGTTTTTCAAGCTTGGGATAAATTTTTTTTATATATAATTTATGTATATAATTTTTATATATAATTTTTATATATAATTATAATATATAATTTTAATATATAATTATTATATAATATATATATATAATATATAATATATAATTTTTATATATAATTATAATTATTATATAAATTGGGATAAATTTGTCGAAAAAAAAAAAAAATCAAATAGTTTGTTAAAATTGTGCGCTCGGGGCGTGCGCGATTACTCACGTGAACTCCCGTCTCGACGAATATCTTTTTAAGATTGTGTCCGCCAACACCGAGAAATTTTCCGCGCTGATGGACGGGAATTTGAAAATTTTCCGTAACAGGCATATTCTTCTTGCCCAATCTCGGTTTCGACAAAGCCGTGTTCATTATACCGATTATTTCCGATTTCGCTGCTATAGCTCGTATTATACTCTCCATGGCGATTTTCAACGGCAGTCCCGCGAGTTTTATGTCCGCTTGAAGCGCCGTTATTCCCTTCTTCGTTCCGGCTATCTTGAAATCCATGTCACCGAGATAATCCTCGATGCCCTGGAAAAATTGAAATAATTTCATGCCTGGGTACCACCGAATTGGAGAACTTTGCGAGCGACGATCGGTGATGCACACACATTTTTTTTTTTTTTTTTTCCCCATTTTTTTGGGGCTTAAAAAAAATATTAAATTACCAGAATATCCGTGAGTATTCGATAATCCGATATTTGATTGGTATTGGGATCGATTTTCGTGATTAAACCGATAGCTACACCCGCGGCTGAATTTGAGATCGGTACACCGGCGTCCAAAAGTGCGAGGCTCCCACCGCAAACGGAAGCCATCGACGACGAGCCTGAAATAGTTGGAAGAAAAAAAAAAAAAAAAATCGTTTTGTTCGAACGATGCTCTTCAATGATCGATCATTCGATTGCTTTGATTGGAAGAACATTTTTTTTTTTTTTCATCGTCGAAAAATAATGTTACACGGTTAATTTGTATATTTCAATGCTTGCCATTCGACTCGAGAACCTCGCTGGTCAATCTGACCGTAAATGGATAATCCTTTGGCAAAATTGGTCTCAGGCCACGCTCGGCAAGAGCACCGTGGCCCATTTCTCGTCTTCCGATCGGTCCGGTTCGTCCGGTCTCGTTCGTCGCGTACGGAGGAAACTCGTAGTGGAGGAAAAAATTTTTCTCCCTCAATCCGCTTATCGTGAAAATGCGAATCGTTATTTATCGTTGCGCGACGAGGAAACGTTAGATTTTCCATCGAAGACATATATATATATATATATATATAATTATATATCGAGGGCTTAGGACCAAAAGGGCGTAACCCACTGTTTTTCGACTTTTCATTACCTTACTGCCATAAGGGCGTATCCCCAACTTTAACACGGAAGTTCCATAAGAACAAAATTAATCAGCCTACAGCCAGAAGGGCGTAAGCCCACACTACAATACTGCCAGAAAGGCGTAACCCGCAGAGAAAAAAAAGTGGCTTACGCCCGTCTGGCAGATCATTGATCATTTTTTTCCGGATTTAAATCGCCTGATTACAGCCAGACGGGCGTAACCCTCTTTTTTTTATTTTTCGTGGCTTACGCCTTTCTGGCGGATAACCGGTCAGTTTTTTCCGAATTTCGATCGTCCATTTACTGCCAGAAGGGCGTTACCCCAAAAAAATTGAAAACGTGATGTGTGTAAGATGCTGGCTAGTTTTCCATCTTTCTGGCCAGTTGATGGCCAGTAAACTGTCGAGTTCCAGACTAGGTGTGTAACGCAAATCTGTTCAGTGCCAGTCTTGGCAGACTGACGAGTTGCTGGTCAGAAAAACTCGGCAGTTGCTGGTCAGGAAACTATTTGCTATTTGCTAATATTTTTTAATGCGAAATATAAACAAAAACGCGATATATTTCTTTGCAAAATGGTTGCATGCGCATATTTAGTCGTTGTCGCATAATAGTCGAAATTTTCAAAATTAAAAATTTTTTTTTATTTCAAATTTTTTTTTATTTCAAATTTTTCAAATTTTTCAATATTTTCAAATTTTTCAATATTTTCAAAATTTTAAATATTTTCAAATTTTTAAATTTTTTCAAAATTTTCAAATTTTTCAAAAATTTTCAAATCTATCCAACATTCTCCAAATTTTACACACACACACACACACACGTCGCACACACACACATCACGTTTTCAATTTTTTTGGGGTAACGCCCTTCTGGCAGTAAGTAGACGATCGAAATTCGGAAAAAACTGACCAGTTATCCGCCAGAAAGGCGTAAGCCACGAAAAATAAAAAAAAGAGGGTTACGCCCGTCTGGCTGTAATCAGGCGATTTAAATCCGGAAAAAAATTATCAATGATCTGCCAGACGGGCGTAAGCCACTTTTTTTTATTTTTCGTGGCTTACGCCTTTCTGGCAGTATTGTAGTGTGGGCTTACGCCCTTCTGGCTGTAGGCTGATTAATTTTGCTCTTATGGAACTTTCGTGTTAAAGTTGGGGATACGCCCTTATGGCAGTATAGTCCGTTTTTTGTGGGTTACGCCTTTCTGGTCCTAAGCCCTCGATATATATATATAATTTGAACGAGGGCATATAATTATATATGGACGAACGAGAATTATATATGGAGGAACGAGGGAATATAATTATATATATATATAATTATATATATATATAATAACACATATATATATATATATATATATAAAATTTGAACGAGGGCAATGTATTTTTTTATTTTTTTATTTTTTTTTTTACCTTGTGAGCATTGAAATCGTATCCTGTTTCAATGCGCTTTCCAACGAGTCCAGCGTCACCGTGCACAGCACCTGCGTCTGGCCTCTTTGAAAAAGCGCCGAACCATGAAGCGGCTTGAACAAATCCGTCTGACAATTGATCTTTCGCAACTCGTCGATCTTACGACCGTCGCAACTGAGGTGGGGGAAAAAAAAAAAAACGCGAAAACAAATTAATTCGTGCGGTAAAAAAAAAGAAGAAAAAGAATTTCATCCGTTGTATCGAAACTTTGGAAGAGAGCCAATTAGGAGTATGAATGAAATTTTTTTTTTTTCAATCATCGGGGCGCATAACGCAGAGTAAAAATAATGAGGACGTATTTTTTTATTTTTCGTTAAAAATGACAGATGCAGCTGTTATAGGCAATTTAATTTCGCGGATTTTGATATATATATATATATAGATATAGCCTAACATGTGTGACGTCATAATGTTATATTTTTCAATTAGTTATACTAACGGCAATTTTGATTCAAATTAAAAAAAATAAAAAATACGTACTAAATATTTGTTCCTAAACCCCCAGATTTTGAAATAAAAAAAACGCGAGCGTTTTCGACTCACCGTACGTCGTTTTCGAAGATAAGCGATCTGAATATTTCTTTGCTGAGAGCGCCGAAGGCTTCGACGCTAGCGCTGACATCCAAATTTTCATTATCATTCTTCATAACGTCTATCGTCTGATTTCTCAGATTCGTAACAGCCGCGTCTCGCGACGCTTTGTCATGCTCATAACTCGTAAATATTTTTCGCAATTTATCCTCGCCGAGTTCTCTGACCCTATCGATAATTTGTTGATTTTTTTCCTCCGTCGCCGGTACGGCTCTCTTCGGCTTACCGTGTGATTTTTGCAAATCCTGTATCGCCTGTATTATGCCCTGGCACTCTTTGACACCCGATTTAATGGCTTTTTGCAAATCCTGCGATAAAATATTGTCGGCCGAGCCTTCGAGCATTACGACCATATTTTGCCTCGTCGCCGTTACGATGAGATTGAGCAAGCTCTTTTGTATCTCGCGTCTCGTTGGATTTATAAAAATTTCATTATCGATAAAACCGACTCTTACAGCGCCGACGGGACCGTCCCAGGGTATGTCGGATACTGCGAGTGCCGCGGAAGTCGCGTTAATGGCTATCACATCGGGATCATTGAGACCGTCTATGGCGAGCATATTGCACATTATTTGAGTATCGTAGCGATATCCATCGGGAAACAATGGACGCACGGATCTGTCGATCAGTCGACTCGTGAGAATTTCGTGCTCGCTCGGGCCGAGCTCGCGACGCAAAAAATTCATCGGTATTCTTCCCGCGGCTGCGGCTTTTTGACGATAATCAACAACGAGCGGAAGAAACGAGGAGCCGCTCGATGCTGTTTTACTGACCGCTGTGACCATAACGGAAGTATCGCCGAGGGATGCGACCGCGCATCCGTCCGCTAGACGAGCATATTTGCCCGTTGATAACGCGAGCATTTTTCTGATAAACCGAAATTATCCCTGTGAGCTATTCATTTTATTGGGAACAGTGCTCGGATGGGGCACGCTCTCGTTGTTCGAAAAAAGCATCTTTCGTTTAATCTCATTCATGATTTATTTGTCAACGAATATTTCATTAAAAAAAAAATTGTATTTCTATGATTTTTCGTGATCAAACTCCGAATGTTCAAGTTTTAATGGTAGATTAATAATTTCTAGGATACTTTAGCATAGGGAGAGAGGTTGCGAACGAGCGCGAGCGCTTAGGCAACACTTAGGCAATGAAGCGGAAAGAATATGGGGACCTAGAGTCAATGTTCGATAAAAAGAATCTGTGTTATGTAAAGTATGGAGCTATGTAAAGTGTATAATTGCGCTCTCATGTACTCCAATAATAATAATAATAATAATAAATAATAATAAATAATAACACAAGTAATAACCGTTATTTCCTCTTTTACTCCTTACATTCTTTCGATTATTTTTTTTTTTCAAGCATTCCACTGGCAAAATATAATCATTTTGCTTATTCTGATATGTCGATTCGCAATGAATTCAATGCTGATCGATCGAACGAATGAAGGTAGTACGAGCGCGAACTCAACGATTGGATAAAAATCTGAATTTTTTATATTGTGTAGCAGAAGTGTATAGGATAACACCTGCAAAATTTCTAAATGGGTCAACTACTCTTTGCGCGAGTTATTAATTCGTGAAATCCAGATATTTATCCCACGCCACATACGAATTCTGGGCTGACGCAACTTTGAAACAGAAATTCGTATCTTTCGCGATTGGATAGGCGCAATATTAAAACTGTTGAATGTTCGGAAACCTATCACGATTGCATAATACGTTCCATAAAAAAATGGGGGTTGACGAATCTTTTGACATAAAATTATCGATTTTAAGGAAATTTTCCGCGTGCGTCGGATTACGAGCGGTTCGACTCTCTCTTGTTTCATGCGTGCCCCTCGCTCACCCACGCCCACATTTCCGCTTATTCCCCGCCCACATTTGTGCTCGTAATATCTTAATTGTATTTTATCAGTTACTTTCTAGCATTATGTTTTTCTTAGCATTGCATATTTTCATCAATACCGGAGTAATGCAAAATTTCGATGGGTTTTAGAGTCATTGAAATATGATAAAGTGATTTAATGAATATGCGCAAAGGACGTTCGATAGAACAGTTTATTGTTTAATTATATTTTTTTGCATACTTCCGTTGTATAGTGCATCGAAAAGATTATCGAAGAATAGTCACTTTGATGAAGAAGTTGCATTTAATGAAAATTGCAAGAACATTGTGACTTTTATTTATAATTTTTGTATGCAAGAATTTTCCATTGCGTTAGTAAAATTTCTCAAAATTACAGCCATCTCTCGACATACATGTATTTCATATGCTCTTAAACATAAAATAACGAATACTATGCGCCAGGCTTCTTAGGTCAGATAATTATCAACTTGGCTGTGCAAGATAAAGAATAAAATTAGTAAAAATATTTTGCAGTACTCGCAGTTCAAGTATCGGTGAGCGCGAAAAAACGGTAAATATTCCATTGAATGCGAGTACGATTATATAAAGCCTTGACAATTGTATTTATATTTTGACAGTTGTATGTTTATTCGAATTTTCCCGATTTATATTGAAATCATTAAAAAAAAAAAAAATACCTCGCTCACGAAGCAAAATACATGGCGGTAATCGAAAATATACCATGCACGAAAAATATGAGGTTAAGATTGTCGAAAAAAAAATTGATTTCCTTACCCATTGGAAAGTTCGACAACAACTTCGGGAGTTGGAGTTGGTTCGCCCATCGTGCTGAGCCTCATAAAATGCACATTTTTCATACGACATCGATTGCGATTTTTTAAAAACAAATATTTCTTATTTCCTATTAACCTAAAATTCACGAGCGCCGCCGCCATGTCGACAGAAAAAACGCCGGTAGACTGTCGATAGTATAGTCGATACTATCGAATTACTATCGAACGTTGAAATTCGATTTATCGATCTTCAGCGACATCTGACGAGCTGCCGTCGTACCTTGAAAATGAAAAAAAAAACCGATTCTAACCGAGCATTACCGAAAACATCCGAAGTCGCGTGTGTAACGGAAACCCAGAGTGAAAAATCGCAGTAATGAGCAATGCCTCTCTAGAAGGAACATGGCCGAACATCGGTTTTTCTTACAGTGACATAATATCGTGAAATTTATCGATTATAAACCGTGCTTTTTTTTCATTATTCACGATCGATCTCGATGAATTCCGTTGGATAATCGTCTCAAGTACGTTTTTTCGTTATTCTTTGGTACCTTTTTTTTTTTCCTGATTCGTTTTGCGCGAATAAACGCGCCAAAGGAACAGAGGCTGCGGGAAGATCCGTGCTAAGGGTAGGTCGAAGCTTCGTTGTAAAAAAAAAAAAAAAAAAAGAGAGAGAGGAGCGAGAGAGAGAGGGAGAAAATATATTATACGTTATACGGATCCACGTCCGAGCGCGCAAGCATGTCGGAAAGTGAAGCTGTCGCATCCCAACAGACGCAACAGCCATTTCAGCAGCAGCAGCAGCAGCAGCAGCAGCATCAGCAGCATCATCACAACGTTAATCCAATGACGAACATGGCCTGGCAATACCCACCACCGGGTAACATGCATCTTTACCAGTCTTTTCCCGGGTAATTTGAGCCACTTTTACAAAAATCATACCCTATTTCACAATTCCTGTCTTCTATATAGATATATATCTATATTTTTTTTCTGAAGTTCTCACACACACACACACACACGCACAAATAACACTAGTGCTGAGAGAAAGGCCTTTTGTATGGGACAAGGAACACAGTTACGCGGAAGAAAAACGTAGCTGGATACTTATCTGTATTTTGCTGTTTCTATTCGCCCTAAATCCTTGCTTACACACAAATTCAAAGAAAATAATGACAATTTAGATATCAATGATATTAATGCATGTACGGTACCGGTAGACCACGGACCTACAGGTTTTTTACGATTTTATTTTCATGTTTTTCACTACCTTAAGTTGGAACGCTCTTATAATTTAAAAAAAAAATCATGATTTTCATGAAATTTGGTAGATATATTCGAAAATGAGTAAAAATTTTGCCATACACATTTCATCGGGCTCGGCCATACGGATTTTGAGAAAATGAAATGATTTTTTTCACGTTTAATCTTGTGGGAAAAAAAAACGGCAAGAAAGCGCCGAAAACAAACTTTAAAAAAGTCATTTTTTCATCAAACTAAGTCAGATATATCGACGAATCATCGGGATCGCTCTTGCGAGATTCTAATGCAATTTTACCAAACCGATTTACCTTAACGTGCAAAAGAAAATCAATAAACACGATTCGTAACTTTTTACGACCGAATCGAATGCAGAAGCGAAACGTGCCACGCGTTTTGCCTGTGCAGCGTGGTACGTTCCCCTTGCGACAGCCCAGATTATCTAGTAAACGTCCTTAAGGTATACGTCGCGCTCCCGGCTGTATAAAAAAAAATTGTCCAACCCCATTGTAATGAAATTGGTCTCATTCGTGAAATATGTCCGGAAAATGCTTGCAAATTTTTAATATTTCAACTACCGAGGGAAAAGTAAAAAAAATCTATAAACTTTTTATTATTATCGATTCTTGTAATTCTCGGTAGAATTTTTTTTTACGGCCCTGGTTGAACGCACGCACACGTGCCTATACGAATAAAGTCACGCTATAATACGCCGGTATATGGCGAGCCATACTGGTTAAAACTTTTTTTTTCTCCTAAACTATGCGGTAAAAGCTATTAATTTTTTTTTCTTTTGCTCATATTCTTCCCCCCTCTGTCTGTAATCTGGAATTTTTATAAAAAAAGTTTAAATCCCGTTTTTGGTTAATCATCAAAAAAAAAAAACCATTTCACATGACCATTACCGCTGTAGATAGGAAAAACATAAAACTTCAATTGTAAATAACTCGAATTCCAGACGATAGATCAATTTCGTTCATAAGAATTTTCTTTATATTTTTTTTATTATCTTCGATTCTGATAGGGCTTGATAAAGTTTTGAAAAAAGGTCTCCCGCTCGGTATATACCTCGAAGAGGCACCTAATATTCATCCAAATGACTGAAAAATAATAATATATTTATGTAATTTATAACAATGTAATAATTACGTATTATTATATTAATATAATTAATATAATTAATATAATTTACCGTCTCTATCTTTGAATACCGGTCGGAGCAAAGAAAATTCTTACGGCGTGAAAAGCGCTGCAACTTTTCCGATTTTTCGACGATAAACCTTGTATTTCAGACACATGTATGGCCAAGGGTACAGTCCTCAGCAGCAAATGTTTTACTATCATCAAGGAATGATGCCCGGATATGGACAAGCTTTTAATCCACAGCAGATGCAGCCGCAGCAGCAGCAACAGCAGCAGCAGCAGCAGCAACAAATTTCTCAGAATAATCAGGGAAAGCAGCATCAGCAACCTCCGATACCAGGAACCCCGATACCCCTCGATGCAAACGCGGAATTGCCGCCTTTGCCGCCCGGTCCACCTCCGCCTGCTCAGTCGGCTTTGCAGCATAATAATCAGCCTCAGCAGCCGTTGCAGCATCAGCCGCCGTTCGTCTACAACTCGTTTCCGTACAATAATTGGAACGGAGCACAGAATGATCCTTCTCGTGAGTATTTAAACGAAAATTGCGCCATTTCAAAGCACAAAACGTTCGACTTGTAACAGAAATCAATGAATAAGCGATTATAAGCTTGCGCGCAATGCTTTCGCATAATTACAGAGATTCAGGGATTCAAGTTGCTATTATCATGAAATTCAGTTCGCAAATTCGCGTAAACGAAACAAAAAATTTTTAATCTTAATAAATAAAAAAAATATAAATAAACGATGATTTTATTATAACAAATTATAATTTCCTTACGGGCAAACAGCTTTTTCAACCACAAAATAAGTAGAACGGAAGTTGTATACAAAAGATATATATATATATATATATATATATATTAGTGTTTAAAAAAAAATGAAATTTTTGGTTCTTCATACTCCCACCCCTAAAAACTTGAGTTTTGATAGAAAAAAAATATTCTCAAATTTTTCCTTCCAAAAAGTTCATCATAGATATCGGTTGGCTGTTGTAATTAGAAACGTCCGATGAGCGACGACTTTCACCCAAGCTACAGAGCTCCTTCTTAGCGTGGATGTTTTTTTTTTTTTTTTTTTTTTCTATAAAAACTCAACTTTCGAGGGGTGGGAGCATGAAAAATCAATTTTTTTTTAACACCCCAATGTATTTCGAACGAAAAATATTTTTCGGTATATCTCTTTTCCATGGGGGTTGTTGGGTATAGGAATAACGAATACCGTTACTCATTCGGATTACGGCCCAGATTATAAATGTACCCGATCCCCGAGTAGGCGTAGTATACCGGCGAGCTCGATCGTTACCACTTTTCCGAAATTCGAACTGAGCGAATGACGAAAGATATCTCAAAAACGGCGAAATGACTTTATCATATCAAAACGTTTACATTATAAGAAACCGCAAGAAACTAATATACATTTAGAAAAATATAGAAATTTCCCTGACCCCATCCGATATCTCCAGCTCCGGTGAATAATAATTTTGGGACCCGTGGTAATGATCCATCGGGCCGGATAAAAAAAAATCGGCTTATTGAAAAATCCCAACAAATAGAAGACCCAGCTTCTGAGAGATTTTACCCCTTTTACATAAAATTTCCATCTCTTCGATGATAAAAATCGAGAGAAAAAGGGGAAAAAAAAAAAAATAAATAAACCGAAACACCGAAAATTGACATTGCAGAGTTCAACGGTCAGATTCGCTTCAATTTGCAAAACAAAAAGACGGGTCTCGGATTCACACCGTCGACGAACAGCGGCGCGGCAAAGAAGAAACGTCGAAAGAACAAAAACGTAGCGGCGCAATTCAACAACTTTCAGGGAAACAACGGCGCGTCGACGAATTTTTCATCGTTGATGACGCCGAAGGTCGAATTGCCACCTCTGCCACCGACGCAGAATGACAAGATCAGCCCGGCATTGCCGCCACCGCCGCCGATCGTGGAAAAATCACCCGAACCGGTACCGGCGCCGCCGCCGCCGCCGCCGCCGAGCACAATCGCAGCGTCCGCTGTCGGTAAGCCAACGGTAGGTAAATCAGCAAATTCCGCGAATACAAATCCCGTGGGTGATTGGCCCGATAGCCTGAAGAATTACGTTAACCGTTGCTACGAGAAGTGCAAAACGGCCGTTGACAAGGATCAGGTTGAGATTATATTGAAGGGTAAAATAACGCGTGCGGCGAACGACGGCTCGTTGTGGGTCAAGGACTGGGACAAGGAGCCATTGCCGAGTATACACAGCGAGCGCATGACGATGACGATAAAATCGCAAAATTCGCCCGGCAGCAGCAACAAATTGGCGAATTCGTTGGCTGGCGGGCAGGGAGGCTCGCGCAAGCCGGGCCTCTCGACGTCGCTCGGGGCCAGGCTTGGCGCGCGTCTCTCAGCCGGACACCGAAGATCAAAGTCCCGCACGAGATCGCGCTCCCGTTCTCACAGTCCCCCTCAGCCATCGAGAAAATATCGTCGTAGCGCATCGTCCTCGTCCAACAGCGATCGTAATTACGATCATAAATCGTCGAAAACGAAAAAATCAAGCCGCGGCAAGGCCAATCACGGCGCGAAAAAAGCGAAAAAATCGAAGCAGAACAAGTCACATTTCTATTCTGAGTTTGGTTTAGCGACAGGAAATACGGATGAATTGGGGAGCAAGGAAAAATTGCAGCAGCGCGCCGCGCGTTTTCATGATCTCACGTCTAGAAATAGCAACGGTTGCACGAGGGACGACGCAACATCGGACTTTGACTTCACAGGACTTCATATTATCGGTACATGCAGAGATATTGAGAAGCCCTATCTCCGTCTCACCTCGGTAAGATTGTTTTTTTTTTTTTTTTTTTTCCTTATATTCGATGAGAATGCACCCCGAAATAATCGATATTTTTAACCCTTTAACGGCTGGTGGGACACATACGGTCCCACATACTTTGAAAAATCGTATCCCATATGGAAAATAAGTATATTCCAAGATATATACGAGATATATAGAAATTATTGCCGCAAAGTATATTTTTACAGCTCCGTAATATATTTAGTATATATCTGTTATATATCCTCCCGGATATATCGGGCAGATATATCCAAGATACATAAGAGATATAGAACTTATTGCCGCTATATACAGTAGAACCTCGATTATCCGAACCCTCCGTTATCCGAACGTATACTTGCTTTATCCGAACGTTCTATTATCCGAACCATGGCGCGATTTTTTTTTTTTTTTTTTTACAATAAAAATGCCTTTTTTTTGTTTGTTTTTCGTTCGAAATGCTGCTCGTCCGATGTTTTCGACGTTCGCTCGAGAGAAGTACTCTCAAACGAAAAAAAAAAAAAACGAGCTTCGTTATGCTCGAAGACAAATTAATTTCGCAAGGGGTCATTAAGAATTGCTACAAAGATACGTATCGTTGATAAAAGTTTTCAATTCACACGAAATAAAACTTGGCTGAATAATTTATAAAAATTTGCTATCAGAGATAAATACAATGGCATCGTCGTGTTCCATGCAAGACTTCTGATTCTTGTTTTTTTTTTCTTCTGTTCAATAATAATTTATCCAAGCGACTTTGTCGTTAAAAAGTGAATACTACGAATATTACCCGAGAGCGTTACAAACGTATGAAAAAATATATATTTTAGATTGGTTGAAGAAAAAATAAAATAAACATGATTCCGAGATAATTTGTTGTACGTCCGTAAAAACGCGTAACTTCCATACGGCAGCCAAAGATTCAGCAATTTATGATTAAAAAAAAGCCTGAAATTAAACACTAAATTTTTATGAAGGCATATATTACTGTTTTGTTTTAAATATATAATTGAAATACACAAGTATAACGTTAAATCGCTCAAAATATCTGCCCGTTTTTCATATTTTTCCCATATGCAATACGTAAGACCGCTATCTACGACAACGCATTTCTATTATCCGAACTTTCGATAATCCGAACTAGCCCCGGTCCTGACGGGTTCGGATAATCGAGGCTCTACTGTATAGAGATATATAGAGCTATATATAGAGATATATATAGATATATAAATAGAAATATATTTTTATATATTTGAAGTATACTTTTTTTTTTTTTTTCATGGGGGTAACTTCCAGAAAAATGAACATATCGACATCGTTGAAAATGATAAACTGAGAAAATTGCGAAAAAATGAGAAACGAGGATAACTTTCGGACAAAATTTTTTTTTAGATTCGCGATCTCCAAGTATGCACTTTGAAATAACATTGAAAATTTTTAGCAAAAAGGTCCGAACCAAAAATCACCCCTAACGGTAATAAAATATCGATAACCACCCCTGGCAATGGTGATACGCCCGATAATGCACTTTTATTGATGTTCGGTTCGTAAATATTTTTGAAAACGCATGAAAAATTTGTAGCAAGAATATCCGAATGGAAAAATACCCCTAACGGTAACGAAACATCGAAAATCAACCCTAGAAATGGCGATACGCCCAAAAATGCGCTTCCATTGATGTTCGATTCATATATATATTTTTTGAAAACGCACGGAAAATGTGTATCAAGAACATCCGAATCAAAAACTAGCCCTAACAGTTAGAAAAAATCAAAAACCACCCTTAGCAGTGGCGATGCCCCTGAAAATGCACTTTTATTGATGAAATTCCTCAGAATATATTCACGTGTTCCAGGATACTCATATTCCGATTTGGATTAGGATGAAATAATAGGAAATGAGTAAATAACGTTTTATGCGTTGCGGGTGAATTTTTTCCCAACTGAAGGGTTGAAATTATCCGTAAATCCTCTAGAATAAATAAATAAATAACAGAAAATGAGATAACATTTTATCCATTGGGGACGTGAATTTCTCTCAATTGAGGGGTTCGTTCATAACGGTTGATTGATCCGTAAGTTCTTCGAAATCCCACCGCGTGTTCTGAAATGACTTTTCCTCAATTTCTGGCAGAAATGAACGATGCTAAATGAAATTAAGATGTTTTCAAGCGATCGGGGGTGGTTTTTTTTTCATTTGGTGGTAGTTTCTGAGGATAGAAAAATTCTGGAATATTTTTTTTTCTCACATCGGATACTCATAAATTCAGATTCACCGTGTACCAACTTTACCAAACGCTCCAAAAAAAAAAAAAATCTCAGCTGTTAAAGGGTTAAATTAAAGATTCAGAAGAATCGAATTTTTTCTCTCAAAAAAAAAAAATTAATACAATCTTACACGCTCATGGAAAAATATAACATAAATCGAAGCCGAAGAACTTGCGATAAAAATTATTTTTCTCGACGCTTGATAATTTAAAAAAAAAAAAAAAAGAAAAAAAAAGAATGGTGCACGATTACAGTCGCAATGAATGAAAAAAAATTTTTTTAAATTTTGTTTCTGTTTTTTCAGGCTCCAGCTGCATCCGCGGTGCGACCGGTAAGTGTACTACAAACATCGCTGACACACGTGAAGAAACGATGGGTAGCCGAGCAGGATTATAGATACGCTTGCGATCAGCTTAAATCGATACGACAAGATCTTACGGTTCAAGGAATTCGCGATTCTTTTACCGTTCACGTTTACGAGACTCATGCTCGTGTCGCTCTCGAGCGGGGCGATCACGAGGAATTCAATCAGTGCCAGACACAATTGAAGATGCTCTATCAGGACGTCGGCGGTGAGAATCGTTGCGAATTCGTCGCTTACCGTATACTGTATTATATATTCACCAAGAATACTCAAGGTAAGGGGGAGAAAAAAAAAAGAAAATATATTTTCAAGAAATGCGAATTGTTCTGTTTTTTTTTTTTTTTTTTTTTCTCACGAACAAATAGCGACACAACAGTTGTGAGATTTTGAAAAAAAAATAAAAGCTGCGTAAGAAAATATGTGCAGTTATTTTTAATTGCTACCAAAGAAGCAATGATTGTCAAGTCGAAAAATATAAAATTCAAAAAGTTGAAAAATATTTCGTAAATATTTCTTTTATTTCAATTTTTTTTTTTTTTTTTTTTTTTTTTCTCACGACCAAATAGCGACACAACAGTAGTGAGATTTTGAAAAAAATAGAAGCTGCGTAAGAAAATGTGCGCAGTCATTTTTAATTGTTACCAAAGAAGCAATGATTGTCAATGTCGAAAAATATAAAATTCAAAAAGTTGAAAAATAATTCGTAAATATTTCTTTTATTTCAATTTTTTTTTTTTTTTTTTTTTTTTTCTCACGACCAAATAGCGACACAACAGTTGTGAGATTTTGAAAAAAAATAGAAGCTGCATAAGAAAATATGCGCAGTCATTTTTAATTGCTACCGAAGAAGCAATGATTGTCAATGTCGAAAAATATAAAATTCAAAAAATTGAAAAATATTTCGTAAATATTATTTTTTTTTAATTTTTTTTTTTTTTTCTCACGACCAAATAGCGACACAACAGTTGTGAGATTTTGAAAAAAAATAGAAGCTGCATAAGAAAATATGCGCAGTCATTTTTAATTGCTACCGAAGAAGCAATGATTGTCAATGTCGAAAAATATAAAATTCAAAAAATTGAAAAATATTTCGTAAATATTATTTTTTTTTCATTTTTTTTTTTTTTTCTCACGACCAAATAGCGACACAACAGTTGTGAGATTTTGAAAAAAAATAGAAGCTGCATAAGAAAATATGCGCAGTCATTTTTAATTGCTACCGAAGAAGCAATGATTGTCAATGTCGAAAAATATAAAATTCAAAAAATTGAAAAATATTTCGTAAATATTATTTTTTTTTTCATTTTTTTTTTTTTTTTTTGCTTACAGATCTCACGACAATCTTAGCCGCGCTTACTAAGCAAGATAAAAATGACGAGTGCGTGCAACACGCTCTCAAAGTACGATCAGCTTGGTGGCTCGGGAATTATCATTCGTTCTTCGAGCTTTATCGAGCCGCGCCCCGTATGGCGGCCTTTCTGATAGATTGGTTCATCGCCAGAGAACGAAAAAATTCTCTCAAGCAGATGATCAAGTCGTATGTATACTTTTGGGATTTTTTTTGTTTCTTTTTTTTTTTTTTTTATATATGTATATTGTTTTCTCCTAATCGTTCTATTTTACACTCGTTTCTCTCAATATTCATTGAATTTAGCCACGTCTAGGAAAATTACGAAGATTTTACACATAATTTTGTTGTAACGACGCGTCGAGAATTTTTCGAATTACGAATTTCAGGAAAATCCAAAGATATTTTGGTGCTGGACGAAACTTGCGTTTTTTTTTTTTTTTTTTCGATACACGAGTCATATTTCGTTTGTTCATCGACGATTATCAATTTTTGACGCAGAGTCAAAGAGACGGATCTCGACCAACGATGCAATCCCTAATTTCATTGTTGCGTACTCTTGAAAAAAAAAAAAAAAAAAAAAAAGAAAATTTCAAAAAAATTGAAAAAAACTTTTACGAGCACGAGAAACTTTGTGTTCAATTTAAACGAAATCTTTCGGGTCGATTCGACAAATTTTTGCGCTTGACAATCAACGAGTAAAAATTTTCCAGTTCGCATTGCAAAAAAAAAATATATTAAACTCGATTGATTCATGCGCGAACCGTTCGCAAAGCTGACAAATTTATCGTTACAATCCATGAGACAAACAATGCTTGTCGCATTATTACAATTTTTTTTTTTTTTTTTCTTTGCAAAAAAAAAAAAGTTTTCGTTAACAAAGTTTCGATTATCGTTCCCTGTGTCTAACGATACTGAGATTTTCTGTTTCAGGACTTCGAAAAAAACAACGAATTTGTTATGAATGCACAATATTTTTTTTTTTTTTTTTTTTAATCTATATCAAATATACGTAAATTTTTCAATTTTGATAATAAGACGAGAAAAGTGGTTTAAAGAATGAAGGAAAAGAAAAAAAAAAAAAATTTTTCTAATCAAAATGTGTATTTCTTCTGCTGTTTAGCTACCGGCAAAATTTGGCGGTTGATTTCATCGTAGCGGAATTGGCCTTTCGATCTTCCGACAAATTTTATGAATTTGTCACTGAGTTTGGGTTGATTTATGCCGATTCCGAGAGGCATCAGCTCGACTGCAAGGCGAGCAGTGGTTCCCTAGGTGGTTGGTAAAACCCGGGGGCGAGAAAATTCATTTTCTTCTCGATCGAAGAAACGCGAATTTTTGAATTATTCCATCTCGTATGATCGATTTCAATCGTGCGTTTTATTCACGCCACACTGTATATACATACGTGTACATAGTATGCATACCGGTACAAAAAAAAAAACAAAAAACGAAAAAAAAAAAGGCACGTTATATGTATAACAAGGCATATATTGTATATACATATACATATATATATATATATAACAAATTCGACCTTTTTGGCAACTCGAGAGTCTTCGTCGTCCATCCAACGGACAAGATCTCGAGATTCTTTTTTCGCAACACAACAAAAAAAAAAAAAAACCAACTCATCCTCGAAAATTTCATCGTCGTCCGGTGATCAGCGAGATCAAGACTGGAGACACATCGGCGAGCCTCCGCCCCCCTCCCCTGATCTTCTCTGAAAAAATAATTGTACATTATTCTCAAACAAAAACAAAAAAGACAAACCCGAAGCTGTACGAGAATTTTTATAAAAAAAAAAAATCTCTGGCCTTCGAAATTCAGTTGCGCAACTTCGTACAATCGACATCGGCGAGCCAACGATGCGACAAAAGTCGTTTTTTTTTTTTTACGATTGCCGCATCGAATATTCGCGTCGTACGAGAGGGGGACCAAAAAAAAAATCGATTTCTCTTCGCGATCCTCCGTGTCTTTCACGAATCTTTTTCTTTTTTTTTTAATTTTTAATTTTGTTTTTTGGCAAAAATCACGATTCACCAATATTTTCTCGTATCATCGTTTATCGATACCGAGATTTCAATGAATTTTCGTCTCCGAAGCACACACGAGTAGTATCAAATTGAGAATCATGCTGGATTGAAAAATCATCTTTTTTTTCGTTCTCCGCGTGATTTCTCGACTCGTATTTATCCAATTTTTCGATCGACATCGGAGAAATTACTTTCGTTCTCACACACACACACACGCACGCACACATATGTATATATTTATTTATATATATGTATGTATGTATATATATATATATATACACGTAAACAGAAAAATCGTAGCTCCGGAGAAGCAATTGAGGCAATGTAAGGAAATATTTCATGGAAAATGGAGAAAACGTGAGCCTGACGGAGATGAGAGAGAGAGAGAGAGAGACCTTCAGCGGAATCCTAGTGTGAAATTTATTTGTCAAACGGGACAAAAGGATGGAACGGGTTGAATAACGAGGGACCTCTCGCCGACCGGCTGACCGTACAAATTTTTTTTCGTCGTTCAGCCCACCCGCTGGGATCGCGGCTAATTTCGCGTTGACCGTGCGCGCGCCCGGATGATCCAGCGGGGCATACGTTTGCGGGGGAAAAAAAAAAAACAAAATCTCTTAATTGACTTTATCACGATGAAAAAAAAAACAAAAAAAATAATCCCAAAGTGTTGTCAGTTGATACCGTTTTTCGAATACAGATGACGCGAAGAAAAAAAAAAAAGAAAAATCAAGTTTTATTTTTGAAGAAGAAAGTGATACGCGGCCGCCGCGATTCGGAAGGAGGGACACAGCGAGGAAAGAAGAGGATCTTGATCGATGTCATCGGGGGGGGATATAGATACGCCGCATCCGGATCCGGAAGTAACAACGATCGGCGATCACGTGACGAGAAACACCAAACAGTATCCCATCAATCATCGTTCATTGTATTATTATTATTTTTTTCGTTTTTTTTTTTTTGTTTTTCTTCAGAGAGAATCATCTTGTTGCCCAAATAAATTATTGATACTTTTTTTTTTCTATACGAGAGTCTTTTTGTCGAATGAATTTCGTGCCCACGCCTCCTCCTCGTTGAAATTTATCGTTTTTTTTTTTTTTTTTTTTTTCATATAGATATTTATTATAGACTTTCTAACGATACAATATATGAATATATAATAATATATATATATATATATATATATATATATATATGTTATATATTAAATATTAATAGCCGACGTAGATACACTAATTATTAAAATATCAATAAAATAGGAAAATAATAACGAGATGAATAATTTTTCGAAAACTTTTTTGCCATTCGATATTTCGAGTATCAGTTTGTGAATGGCGTAGTTGGTTTTTTTTCTTTTCTTTTTTTTTTGGTTTTTTTTTTTTATACGGAAAGTGACACGAAGCTGTTGTACTGCGTTATGTTGCGCTTCAAAATGTCAGCGCACAGACCCAAGACCCGCTCGAAACGTGCTCTGTCGAGTTTCACGCATTTCAGCGGTCCGCGAGCAACAACGGTTGCGGCCCTAGGCCTGTCCAGCAGAAGAGCTATCTCGCCTATTGAATCGATCGGGGAAAAAAAAACAAAAGTCGTCATGATTTCGAAAAAAATTCGTTTTTTTTTTTTTTTTCTTTACTCGGCCATGAAAATTCAACGTAAATGCGAGCTTTGAAGAAATTTACTTTTTTGAATCGTAATTTATTCAAAATTTTGATAGTTTTGTCAATTTTTTTTTTAACTTCGATCGCATTTTCAGCTGGTTCGGAAAAAATCGTTTGGGAGGGGGGGAGTTTTGATAAATTACCAAAGTAATCCGAAGGTCCCAGACGCCCAACCTCGGAGGGTTCCTCGCCTTCGCTGCGCTGCTGCAACACGACGGCTGTACCTTCGACGATTATGTAAAAATCTTCACCGGGCTCGCCCTGTCTCACTATTGTCTCACCGTCCTCGAAAACCACAGGCTCGAGTGCATCCGCCACCGTAAGACGCTCCCACTTGTCCAATGATTCTGAGGATAGTAATTTTTTAAAATAATTTAAAAAAAAAAACCACCGTAGTTTAATTCTTGTAGGGAAAAATGATTTAAACATCTTTTTGCACGCAGGGAGTAACGTCGAAAATTTATTCCCTATGAAAATTTTGATGAATCGCAATGGGAAAATATTTTTTTAAATAATTAAAAAAAAAAAAAAACCACCGTAGGTCAATTCTTGTAGGGAAAAATGATTAAAACATCTTTCTGCACGCAGGGGGTAACGTCCAAAATTTATTCCCTATGAAAATTTTGATGAATCGCAATGGGAAAATATTTTTTTAAATAATTTAAAAAAAAAAACCACCCTAGGTCAATTCTTGTAGGGAAAAATGATTAAAACATCTTTCTGCACGCAGGGAGTAACGTCCAAAATTTATTCCCTATGAAAATTTTGATGAATCGCAATGGGAAAATATTTTTTTAAATAATTTAAAAAAAAAAACCACCCTAGGTCAATTCTTGTAGGGAAAAATGATTAAAACATCTTTTTGCACGTAGGGAGTAACGTCGAAAATTTATTCCCTATGAAAATTTTGATGAATCGCAATGGCAAAATATTTTTTTAAATAATTAAAAAAAAAAAAACCACCCTAGGTCAATTCTTGTAGGGAAAAATGATTAAAACATCTTTTTGCACGTAGGGAGTAACGTCGAAAATTTATTCCCTATGAAAATTTTGATGAATCGCAATGAGAAAATATTGCGAATCGAGGCTCGCAGCTGGCAATGTCTTGTGATATTTTTCTTTTTTTTTTTCTTTACGGCTCCCCAAGAACAATGTAAATAGTAATTTCAAGATGGGCGATGATGATACCAGCTTCAGTCCTGATTCACAATATTTGCCATTTTTTTTTTCCCTATAGAACCGACTTTCTCAATTTCAAATTATAAATGCTGTCTTTTTCAAACTATTCGATCGACTGTTACTCGAATATTGAATTATAGCGAATTCGCTATTGAACTTTTGAGCGTAAAGCTATAAATGTGCTTGAAGATTGAAGAAAAAAAAAAGTCAATCGATAAAGAAAGGGAAAAAATGATTATATGTGTATATATATATATATATGTAAACGTTACCGAGGATAGAGACCCTGGACAAGAATTCCTCGTACATTTTTCGTTTTCTGATGGTGGATCCCATGAGTATTCTGCGATAAGAATCACGATCGATACCCCACAATTTTACGTCGGTCTTTGCTCTGACCGTAGCGGCCCTCGGCGTTCCGTAAATTAGCGCCAATTCACCGAAACTTCCGCCCTCGCCGATTGTCGTTACGAGCTCACCGTGCACGAATATCTCCACGTCACCCTGATCGATAACGTAAAAGTTGTCGCCCTCGTCACCTGCATTATCGACGGAATTTTTTCAGATCGATATATATATATATATATATATATATATATATATATATATATATATATATATATATATCGATCTGTATCGATATATATATATATATGATATATATATCGATATATATACAGTAGAACCTCGATTATCCGAACTCCCACTATCCGAACCCTCCGTTATCCGAACGTATACTTGCTTTATCCGAACGTTCTATTATCCGAACCATGGCGCGATTTTTTTTTTTTTTACAATAAAAATGCCTTTTTTTTTGTTTGTTTTTCGTTTGAAATGCTGCTCGTCCGATGTTTTCGACGTTCGCTCGACAGAAGTACTCTCAAACGAAAAAAAAAAAACGAGCTTCGTTATGCTCGAAGACAAATTAATTTCGCAAGGGGTCATTAAGAATTGCTACAAACCCAGTCAAAAATCTGGACGTCCTAGGACGTAATATGGACGTCCAGATTTTTGACTGGGAAGATACCCATCGTTGATAAAATTTTTAATTCACACGGAATAAAACTTGGCTGAATAATTTATAAAAATTTGCTATTGGAGATAAATACAATGGCATCGTCGTATTCCATGCAAGACTTCTGATTCTTGTTTTTTTTTTTCTTCTGTTCAATAATAATTTATCCAAGCGACTTTGTCGTTAAAAAGTGAATACTACGAATATTACCCGAGAGCGTTACAAACGTATGAAAAAATATATATTTTAGATTGGTTGAAGAAAAAATAAAATAAACATGATTCCGAGATAATTTGTTGTACGTCCGTAATATCAATTTCTTTTTGAACGAATAAACCGCAAAAAAACGCGTAGCTTCCATACGGCAGCCAAAGATTCAGCAATTTATGATAAAAAAAAAAGCCTGAAATTAAACACTAAATTTTTATGAAGGCATATATTACCGTTTTGTTTTAAATATATAATTGAAATACACAAGCATAACGTTAAATCGGTCAAAATATCTGCCCGTTTTTCTTATTTTTCCCATATGCAAATGTAAGACCGCTATCTACTACAACGCATTTCTATTATCCGAACTTTCGATAATCCGAACTCGGCCCGGTCCCGACGGGTTCGGATAATCGAGGCTCTACTGTATATATATATATATATATATATATATATATATATATATATATATCGATATATATATATATATATATATATATATATATATATATATATATATATATATCGATATACGATATATATATCGATATATATATATATATATATATATGTGTGAGTAAAAACATCAATTATGGGCCAAGTTTGGGCTTCACTATCGGGGATCTTTTTGCAAGTTACACGGCTTGGTGTCTGTGTTGAAAAACACGTGTCATAATTTTTTCAGATTTTTTCCTCCATTTTTTTTAGCTACCATTGGGTATCGAATTCTTTCATTTGAAACTTTTTTTTGTTTTTTTCATTTAATTTTGGTGGCTTGAATTTAAAAAAAAACTAATTGCATACTTTTTTTGTAAAAAAATCTCAACATTCCGAAAAACAATATAACCTAATAAATATACGTGTAGAAGACTCTCAAAATCAAGATTATAATCTGAAAAGTCGTTTTTTCGCCATTGCAAGTTCAAAAAAAATTTCCATATTTTTTTCAGAAAGCTGAGAAAATTTTACTCATTATATGTCATTTTTAAGTTTGGATCTCAAAAATCACTCCTGGGATTAATCAAAATTAAAAAAAAAAAAACATTATAAATCTCATATGTTTTAACAATTTTAATACCAAATGTAACTTTTGAGTTTTTGGAAAATATTGAATATCTGAATTGAAAGACTGAAATTGAACAAAGATCTTTGCGTTAAAAGACTGTCAAAGGTACTCAATCATTGCATTCGATTTCGCTTGTACCAAATAATTTGGGAATGGTTATGCTCAATCTTGTTTCGAACTCGGAAACGTTTTCTCTAGCGCGTGTATTTCAACTGGAATAATTGTATGTTGTCCTAATGGTAAAATAATAAAAACAATAACCCAGTATTTATACCGGTACGCAAAAATTGTCTATTTTTCGTTTCAACAGCTACTCCAAAAAATAAAAAAAATATTAAAATTGTTAGAATAAATGAGATTTATGTTTTTTTTTTACATTTTTATTAATCCCAGGAGTGTTTTTAGAGATCCCAGCTTAAAAACGACTTATATTATGTAAAATTTTCTCAGTTTTCTGAAAAAAATATGGACATTTTTTTTTTAACTTTGGGCAATGGCGAAAAAACGACTTTTCAGATTATAATCTTGATTTTGAGAGTCTTCTACACATATATTAATTAGGCTATATTTTTTTTTTCGGAAAGTTGAGATTTTTTTACAAAAAAAAATATGCAATTGGTTTTTTTTTCAAATTCAAGCCACCAAAATTAAATGAAAAAAAAAAAAAAAACAAAAAAGTTTCAAATGAAAGAATTCGATACTCAATGGTAGCTAAAAAAATGGAGGAAAAAATCTGAAAAAATTATGGCACGTGTTTTTGAACACAGACACCAAGCTGTGTAACTTACAAAAAGATCCCTGATAGTGAAGCCCAGACTTGAGACTTATGTTTTTCATAGTGAAGTCCAAAATGAGATTTGTTTTTTTTTTTACATTTTTATTAATCCCAGGAGTGTTTTTAGAGATCCCAGCTTAAAAACGACTTATATTATGTAAAATTTTCTCAGTTTTCTGAAAAAAATATGGACATTTTTTTTTTAACTTTGGGCAATGGCGAAAAAACGACTTTTCAGATTATAATCTTGATTTTGAGAGTCTTCTACACATATATTAATTAGGCTATATTTTTTTTTTTCGGAAAGTTGAGATTTTTTTACAAAAAAAAAATATGCAATTGGTTTTTTTTTTCAAATTCAAGCCACCAAAATTAAATGAAAAAAAAAAACAAAAAAGTTTCAAATGAAAGAATTCGATACTCAATGGTAGCTAAAAAAATGGAGGAAAAAATCTGAAAAAATTATGGCACGTGTTTTTCAACGCAGACACCAAGCTGTGTAACTTACAAAAAGATCCCCGATAGTGAAGCCCAAACTAGGCCGATATTGATGTTTTTACTCATATATATATATTTAATAATGTACCACAGAGCAAACTTTCTGTCGACCTGAAAAAGTTTGTTCAAAAAGAGGGGGGGGGGGGGGGACAACAAACTTACCCTGTCGTATTATCGGCTCGCCGGGCAAGAATGTAACGGGAAACATCGCGTCGAATATATCGGAACGTTCGTTCTCATCGAGATGAGCGAAAAGTACATTTTTAGCAATGGCTTTGCTCAACGCTGCCATTGTCTTGTAATCCTTCGGTACGACTTTTTTCACGTAACTGGTGGCGTCCTCCTCGGATACCGGCTCTGCCGATATTCCACCTCTACGGCGTACCTGAGGGCCTTGCTGACCGGCCGGCAAATCCTCGATATCCTCGGGACTCGTTGCCGTTTGTTGCTTGGCATCGTGAGCTTGTTCCTTTTTTTTTTTTTTTTAAATAAGATAAATAAATAAGGGAAACGATTAAAGGGGGAATTTTTTTATTTCTCTGATTTCCGTCCCACATCAACGATGATTAAAGAAAAAAACGATAAATATCGTTGTTATACTCTGTTGATACGAAAAAAAAAATTTTTTTTCAACTATATTGAATGAGTCGGATTCATAAAATTACATTGTACATTTTTCATCGTAAAAGTAAAATAATTGCGAAATATTACGAAGAAACCTTGTAAATATTCGAGAGAATGCATCTCGTCTTGTGAATTTCTCAGTCGGCAACTCTCTTGTGTACTGATTTGTGGATAAAATATGGATTCGTCGAGAAAAAATGAATATTATTATCGGCTTATTAATAATGAATTTATGAGCCAGCAAATCATATTTCCTTTTACCCAGAAATGTCTCTCTAATGTTCTTCTCTAAATATCATTATCCATAATTTTTTTTTCGACAAAAAAAATTGACTGAAGAATCGAGAAAAAACGATTGCTATCCATCTAAAATTTAAACAATTGCAAAGTGTATGCAGAAAAAATTAAACGTGAAATTTGTATTATCTTGACTTTGATAAATTTATGAAAAATCGGACATTTTCGTGAAGTTGACAATAACTCGAAAATAAAATGAAAATTGACAATACTCTGCTAATCCTACATACACCTGTAAAGACTTTTTACATTATTTTATTGAATTTTCTAATTTCATTCGAAACTTTTCTTTTTTTTTTCATTCTTCATTAAATTTTTGTTGATCCAATGAAAATTGAGAAGTAAAAAAAAAGCCTGAACTACTAAAAATGACGCACAGCTCGAGACGAATGATACGTGTAAAAAAAAAAAATTCTATTCACGATATTTGAATTATTTTTGAGAAATGTCTTACTGATTTATTGTCGGCATTATTATTTAAACTCAATTTTCTCACGAGCATCTTCAACGCAATCTTTTTTTTTTCCAACTTTTATCTTATTCCAGTTTACACTTGAAATTTAAACGCATCTGTCCCAGGAGAAGGTAAAAAAAGACGTCTCGAGGCATAAAAATTTTCGTTGGAAAAACTTTTCTTGGAACGTCTTGCCGAAAAAATAATCTCAACGTCCCTGGGCTGTGAGACAAATTTTCGACGCGCGAGTGTTGAAAATAAAATCATAAACGCGTCACACCGTGATCACGTAAGAATATTATACATTATACATATATATCAAAATAACTGGATGGTCCAAGATGCCTCCCGAGATTATCTCCCACACAACCAACGAATGAGCTCGGATATTCCGGACACCAATGCCAATTTTTTTCGAGAGATTGCTTCAATTTTTTTTTCTTTATAAAAAAAAAAAAAGCTTCCTCCGGTAAATCAAAATTTAATTATGAATAATTTTCTATTACACATCACCCATCTATATTATTTCCATAATCTGTGAGGCAATAATTCTTTTTACCTCCTCCATGGTCGTTCGAAGATATTTTTTTCTATGTCACTCACTCTCGTCGTATCACTTTTGCACGAGTATTAAGTTTCGTTGTTTATTTAGCTCTTTTTGTTTCAGCAATACACGCGCTTTTTGTGCGATCTGAATAAGTATGTATATGCGTGTGAGTCGAGTTACACTAACACTGAATAGCGGAGTAATAAATTAAAACAAAAAAAAAAACAAAGGGAATGAGAGAAGAAAAAAAAACCAAGAAGACTAGAGACAGGAGACCGAACTCCTATCCAAGCCTTGAGTTTCAGATGGGCCCATATACGTCCGGCACCAGTCACCGCCACTAGTCGGTAGTGTCCGTGCGCAATGCATTACTGCGCAGCCATGCGCAGTGAAATGACTCGAGTCCCCCACCCCCCACACGCTACATGACGCTCGCGGCGCTCACGAAGTCTTGAAGACGCTACTAACATAACCTCAGAAAATTTCCATGAAGCACGAGTCGCACGACACGCAGTCGCGTCACTTTTCATTGTTGCATTTCTAATTGCCACAATAGTGACTGTGATAAGCGGAATTTTCTCGCGTACGAGAAACGAATTTTCTTTTAATCGAAACTTCGAAAAACATCTCAAGGCCGCGTTTTGCACCGTTTTAAAATTTAATGCATTTATGAGAGTTCTTTTCCTGATAAATTGTTCATATTATTTTTGTGGGTTTTCCAACAAGGCACAGAGAGCACACAGTTGGACACTGTGTACGGTGATTGTATCTTGATGCAAGGCATACTCATACTGTCAATTTCTACGCAAATTGTTAGGAAAAGTAAGTTCTGATCAATAAAATATTCGGTTATTGGACAATGAAGAAAACACAATATTGGAATGACATTGTGCAATTTTTTTATTCTTACTCATAAAACGAAATAATTGAAGGTATTCATATTTTATATTTTAACTAATAACATTTTAACGATGCGTAGATTGCTGAAATTCGAAGGGGCTACGTCGCTTCAACCATGGCGGATAACTACAAAAAATTGAATCCAACAGAAGATGTATCAATGAAACCTGCTGGTTGCAAAATACACAGTGACTTCGAAGAGTTATGCAACAGTTGCCTGTATAATTTTCTACAGCAAAATTTGCACAGCATAAAATTGCCAAATAGATTGTGGTGCGTCGCTATGAAACGTGATCACTATGTAGTATTTGCAAAAGCCGAGGACGTATATCCTCCTTCCTATATTGTAAATGTAGTCATCGAACCAGAGATGAAGATGAAGGTATATTCTAAGGAGAAGCATGTGGACTGGTTACAATGCGAGCCAACGTCGATGAGCGATGTCAGTGGAATTATTGAAATACTAGATGGCATAAACGTATTTGTATGACTCCGCAAGGCTAAAGGATCGTTAAAAGTCTTTCCATTCAGACCAAATTTTTCCACAATGTACATGGCCCCTTTATCTACTTTCCTGTAAAACTTGGCTACGATTCACAGTACCGTTTTTCGAGAACAAAAATCGGAACGTTGACGTATTTCGTAGACTAATTCCATTATTGTTATGAAGAACTTCCGACCATTTTGCAGTATGTAAGTTATATCTGCTAAGAAAATGTTACCGCCGAGCTCAAAAAATAAATACGTTTTAAAAGGTATTTATACATTTATTTATACATTTATTTATACATTTATATTTCCCTTCATTATCTTGTATGAAAACAAACGTTACAACCGTCATCAAATTTATATTAAATTACGCAACATTTCTGTCATCTACCGTTCAATGGTTGTAAAGGTTTTCTAGTTTGAATTTTGGAGCCTCCGACAAGCTTTGCTCTTTTCCGAAGTTCCTGTTCGGTTTTCCTTTTCTCGTTATACATCTTATTATATGTTTTACTGAGAATTTGTGCCCGAGTCAACACGTAATAATGTATGACCTTCTTAGTCAAACATTCCTTATGATCGGGACACCCAACAAATGCTAAATTCTCAGACGAAACATTATTAATAATTTGAAGAAAGGTATAACAGTTTAATTCGCTGTCTCCGACTGTTTTAAGGATGGCTTGTTCTATGGCACTTAGAAGGTCAAAAAGACGATCAGAAGGGAACTTCAAGTAGCCTTTGCTGAGGTCATTTATCATTTTGTCCCTCTCCAAATCGCCATGACTTTTCGACACTGATGTGATACACTCGGAACACGAGGTCCAGTTCTCAATTTTTCGAGCAACAAACCCAGAGAAATACGCTTGTGCGTAGTTATTGGTTTTCTTGACATTATAGTCATGTGCATCTCGTGCATCATATTCTTTGCGTTTGTTGTCTCCTTTCTCTATGATCCTTTGTAGAGTGTTCTCCAAAAGTGATTTGTTCTCGTCCGACTCACAAGCAACGTCTTTTGACTGCAACAAAGTTTCGAAAATCTGTGCCCCTTGAACATTCGATCCTTTCGGCGGTTTTACGAGTGAGTAAAAACTCAACAGTCGGTAGACTTGTATAAAGAGAAGCGAATCTGGGTGATCGTTCGATCCACAAGCTCCACGAATCATCCCAAAAAATCCCTACGAAAATACATGGGAATAATTACAGATTGAACAGAAATGTTTAATTTCTTGTATAAATACAGCAATCGCGAGAACCGGAAAGAGGATCGCGGAGGAGAGGAAGAAGAAAAAAAAATAATAGCAGTGCCAACAGCGACGCGGAAAGAAAAACGAGGAAGAAGATGAAAAATGAGTAAAAAAAAAAATCGAAGGGGGAAAAATGAGAAGGAGGAAATCTTGTAAATATTAGGCTAGGTAGATCAATATCGATATTAACGATAATGGCTAAAAAAAAAAAGGAAAAAAAAAGGAAAAAACGATTATGCTACGTAACCGATTGCGAAGGAAAGACGAAAAATACACTAAATGCTGACATAAACGAGGGGGGGGGGGGGGGGGAAGAATAAACGATACGAGAGAAAGAGAGAAACGGTAAATGGGTTTTTTTTTGGGGGGAAAAAAATTAGAAAAATGCCTTTTGGGATCTTTTTTGATTTTTTTTTTTTCACAAATTGAAGATCCTCGACGGTCACCCCCGAGGGGTCAGTTGGACCCGAAAAAAGATTTGGATCTTTTTTGCAAACTTTTTTTTTAGCTGGGTTTGATGAAATTAATGAATATCTTTTTTTAAATGGGCACTGATGCAATTTTCGTTTTTTTTTTCCTCGAATATTAAAAATTTCAAAAGTTACGATTATTCGAGTCCGAAGGGAAACGTTTTCTTTCTTAATTTTCAAATCAACGCGTTATTCGTACGTGAGATTCGTGATTTCTTTTTTTTTTTTTTTTTTTTTTTTAATTTTTGAGCACGTCCCACCGGATATCTTCGTCGTCACGTTTTAGTGATTCGTACCGGAAGCGCCTCTGTATGCGGACTTGCTCTCGCTGGAAATTGCGATTTTTTTTTAGGCAAAAATTCGAGATTCGTTTCTCTATATTTTTTTTTTTTTCCTTTTTAATCTTCCGCTCTCACTTCTGTCTCTCCATCTTGAAAAGTGTGATTGACGCGCGCATGCAATATTGAACGATGAGGATCGTTCGAAGCGAACGAGCGAAAGGAAAAATGTGAGAGATGAGAGGAGGTGAATGGGACGGAAAAATTATTTAAATTAATGAAAAATGTTGTATTTTGAGGGAGGCGGGGGGGGGGGACGGGCGGAAGACGTGATCTTACGATTAAGTGGGCTGGATCAAAGGGAGAGAACAAAGAACTTATTAAACGAGAAATGAGAGAGGAGGATTAGGAAAAAAATTAAGAGGAATAATAATAATAATAATAATAATAATAATAATAATAATTAAAAAAAAAGAAATATTTAAAAAATGAGTCGTTTAATCCAATGGGTCCTGTGCAAGCCTCGGTTAAATTTCAATGTTATTAGATTTAGTATCGAATTTAAATTAATTTAAAAAAAACAAATTATACGTATATATATATATATGTATGTATATATATATATATGTGTGTGTATGCATATATATGTATATATATATGTATATATATATATATAAAAAATTTACGTAAGCAAAATTGGTATTGGACCTTTATTATGATTACGATTTAGCGTTTAGTCTTGCGATCGTTGAATCAATTTTCGTCCCCCCCCCCCCCCCCCCCCCGCTCATCTAGGAAAGTCTTTCAATTGTTGGTCCTCGATGAGCCATTGAAAATCGTAGCTGGGCGATCGATCCGAGCGATAGAACCAAAAAAATAGAAAAACGTCTTCGAATTTCTCGTCGGATTGGTGACGAGAGAGAAAAATCCGTGAGCTCACTCTGAAGAATGTGTGAATTTACGGGAAAACAAAAATCTATGAATCGTTCAATTTTCGAAAAATCGTTGATTTGCAAAAAAAAAAAAAAAAATTCGATTTGTGCCAATCGATCTAGATAAATTATTTATTATTATTGGATTCGTTTTTTGTTTTTTTTTTTTTAATTTATGAATTATTATTGATCCTTCGAACGAATTTTTTTTTTGTTTTTTTTGTTTTTGGATCGATCTCCCAATCGACTAAAGCTCACGAATTATAATTTTAATCCTACTTGTTTAAGGAAGAAAAATCGGTGTGTCTAGTCTCTCACGGAAGAAGGATCCGGGTCGAAAATATATGGGAATAATTACAGATTGAACAGAAATGTTTAATTTCTTGTATAAATACAGCAATAGAAATGCTTGGTTTGCATACCTCTAGAGCATCTTGGTTCAAACGTGACGTCATGAGAAATTTATATTGACACTGTTCTGTTAAAAACTTCATGACTGCGATCGTGGTTTGTAGAGTCACCTGGAAGCCGTGGTATGTACTTGCGGACATAAAGTGATAATTTTTTTCCGAAGCTTCGTACTGCCACTCCTCCAAATACTGGCGAAAATCAATTATTGTCTATTGAAAAAAATGATAAGGTTAAATATTCGATTATTCTAAATTTTACACGCCATTAATTACATCAACATTAGGGTGGCCGTTAGAGCACCTGTTTACGATTTTTTACCTTCCGCCTCTCGAAGCATCCAAAATAAATATAAAAAAATACCCTCAAAATCTCAGCTCTCTATGTCAATTTTAAAGCGCCCCCCAAGGGCCTTACCTTTTCACATAAGGAAGACATGGGTTTTTATCAAAAATTAAGGATGGATTTTTTTTCTCCCATTATTATTATTTCACTTAAAATTCGATAGCCTTCAGAAATTACTGAGTGAATGGAGTAATTTCCAGGAAATTCTTTTGTTTTTTAATCACCTTATGTAGTCTTGGACTTATCGTTAAATGAAAATTTACTTTTCGATAAATTTTCGAGATCGAGAGTTTTTTCCATCGAAAATGCATTAAAAAGAGATGGGAATAGGATTCTCTGGGAAATTTCATAGAAGCACATCATTTTTCTCAATGTTTTATTAATTTTTAATTAAATTTGAATTTTGAATAAGCCAATTTTTGGGAAATTGCAATTTAGAGGGTATTTTTTTATATTTATTTTGGATGCATTCGAGAGGCGGAAGGTAAAAAACTTGTGAACAGGTGCTCTAATGGTCACCCTAATCAACATATCATTGGGTCCCTGACAAAAATAATCCTGCCAGATTTGCCCCAATGTCCCATTTTCCGTCAATTATGGCAAATAGTTCCATCAGGGCTGTATAAAAAAAAGTACCTTGTAGCTTCCACTGTCATACGATAATGCTCCGTCTGAAGTGCGTGAAGTCATTGCAATAATAACGCCGTTGATCCGTTTTATGAACGTAATTGTCGACTCGCAGTCGTGTAGATCTTTGTGCTGATTTTTGAAAATGTTCATTGCAGTAGAAACATTCGATGAAAATACCTATAAACAATAAGGATTTCTGTGTATTTAAAGTGATGCAATGAATGATGCAGTCAACTAATTTTGACTTAATTGAATTTACCTGGAAAGCCATGGCTACATTCATTTTTTGATAATATTTTGGATCGAGGTGATCCGCGGTCAATTTGCGAGCTACTTTCAATCCAGCAGATTTCGACCCTCCGTCGCAATCAATAACTGCTTTGAAATGCACTTTCTTGATTACACCGTCCGGAGTCTGCAGTATAAAGAAGTAACATTATATATTTCCCAAAGAATGTAACAGTAATTGCAAAAAATTATTTCTACAACACATGCATTGAAAACTCGTGTTTTTTACCCTCTGAACCGGGATGAAAGTCATAGTTTCTTGACCAGGGAAAAAAACTGTGACTTATATCCCGTTTCAGAAGAGAAAAAAACACTCGTTTTCAATGAATGTATTGTAGAAAATATCGTATGAACCATGGGAAGGAAGTAGGCGCCCTCGACTTACGACTCGTTCTGCAAACATTGGCGCTCTACGAAAAATGCCTACTTTCGTCCCTTGGGCATAATATACTATTGTTTACCCATGTCTCGTCGCGATCCATAAGGAAGGTCCTGAAGAGTTTTATTAAATGAGAAAAGTCCGAACAAAAATGGAGCCTTTCTGTGTTCGGTAAATCTGTCCCATCATCATGAATGCTATTCCTTTGATTACGGCAAGGATGCTCGCAACTTGCATCAAAACCTTTAAGCCCAAAGTGCTTCCACATCGTGCGGTTCCAAGATGCGCCGTCAGTTGTCACGACATCTACTGAGAAGTTAGCATTCTCAAGCAGAATGATGCACTCTAAAATCAAGTGATGGAGGATTGTGCTGTTAGCACACCCTTTGCTTAAAAATGCTCCCACAGTTTGGACCCATTTTCCACGGAAGGGTTGGTACATAAACACCAAGGCATGATCACCACGTTCCCTTTTCTGATGTTCAGGTGTATATTTTCCCAAGTCCGTGAAGCCTTTAAATAATAGCGTATCTCTGTCAAATGAAAGAGCTTCGCTGAGTTTCATTTCGTCCAATACAAGGGTACCTGTCAAAATATTCACAAATTCATCTTTTGTTAAGTGATTTCGCGCAAGAAAGCATACGGGACAAGATTTCTCGCAAGAATGCATGTTTTTTTTGGAAACGTGAAATTAATTCATTGATTTTTCTGAGTACACGTGAATTTTTTGAAAAATTTCTTATCATTTAGAAATTACGGCTTTCGAAAGATTTTTAATTTTGAAAAATAAAGGAAAAGTCGTGAATTTTGGATCTTTTTTCGTAAAAACGTTGTATATTACAATTAAGAAGTTTCCAGGGCATTAAGCGAATAGTCTCGTAAATACAACCTTTACAAATTTCCGAAAACCGAAATTTCAAAATGATAAGAAAATAAAAAAAAATTCACGTGTACTAAGAAAAATAAACGAATTCATTTCACATGACAAAAAAAACATTCTCTATAAATTTGTTGAACAATGTTTTGTTTAAAAAAAAAAACGATAATGAAATGTTGCAAGTGGCATTTTCAAAGGAACAAATTCAGCTTAATATATATTTTGCTTTTTGAGCGAGAAATAATTCGTCGAAAACAATTCATCGAATAAAAGTTCGTCGGAAAAATAATTTGTCGAAAAACAATTCGTTAAATAACAGTTTGTGGAAAAATATTGATAAAAAAGACAGCAAATCGGCACATACCAGAAGAAAGTGAATGATTATGGATGAGTGTAGAATTATTGTGATGCGAAAATTTTGCTGCACAACATACAAAAACTTTCGATAATTATCGTGATAAAAAAATGTATAGGACGTTCTGACTCGCGCACTGAGCCGAGTGTTAGAGAGTCGGAATTAAATTTTTTTATGATTCGTTTTCCACAAATTGTTATTCGAGGACTTTTTTTTTATGAATAGTTTTTTGACACATCATTTTTCAACGAACTGTTATTCGTCACGAATATTTTTTTCGAGAAATTGTTTCCGAAGCTGTAGGCCTGATTTTCGGCAGCCAAAAAATAGCTGAAAACCAGACACGTTCAAAAGTGCGTACCTGGTGCAGAACAAAAAGAATACAAAATTTTTTAAAAAAACAAAACGAAGCTTAATTTGCCTCTTAATACGCCGCTTGCATAATTTGATTATCTTTATTTTTGACTCAGCTATTTAACAACCAACGCTATTTAACAAGAAGCAAATCGACCCGGATAAACAGGAAAAGTTGTTACTACATTACTTATTTACAGTCCTATCGTAAGCTCCACATGTATTTTAGCTTGATACTGTAATAGACATTATTTCGGATAAAAAAAACTAAAACCATGACACATTGTCTACTAACCTCGTTTTTCTTCAGGCTTCATTTCCGCAGCTTTTGCTCGCAGAAGATCAAATGTCTCGGCATTAAATCCATACGATGGTTTCATCTTTTTCAAATACTTATTTAGAGTCTCGATGGTTGGTACTTGAAGAATCTTGTGGGATAACACGTGCAGATATGCTCGACGACTTTTTATGCGGAGCAAAATGCATTCCAATATCCAGGGCTGTGAATACCGCATACCAGTGGGGCCGCCGCATTGTGCAGCAGTCAAGCATGCTTTTACAGCTTCTTGCTGTGCGGATGGGAAATTCTTCATAGCTTTTTCAATTGTAGCGTTCGATGCTAAAGCACATTGAGTCTTCAACTCCTCGATATTTTCTTTTGCTGATGTTATCTGTAATAAAAACATTACCAAAATAAAGCATAACTAAAAATACAATTGCCATAAAAAGAAAATAAATTTGTGAACGGTTTATGAAGTTCTTCAATGGGACTTACGTTTTTTACCAAACGTTTGTTTCTTCGTTTTAAATTTTTTATGAATCGTTTGGCTTTGTTTGCCTGCCAAATCGAACGTTTCTTGGTTTTTCTTAAACGGTCCAGTTTTTCTTCCCGTTTTTTTCGACATACGGCACATCTTCCACTGGCGGGTGGGGTCGACGATTCGAAATAACCGTTCGGACAGGACGTGCTGTTATTACTGCCTTGGCACACGTGATTTATTTTTAATTTTGTCAGAGCAGATAACACATCGTCCAGAGACTTGACTTTTTCTTTAAAATCTTGCATAAATATTAGTCCGGAATCCCGCATCTGAAAAATATAAATAAATCATGACGCTTGTAAAACACCTTTTTTATTTTAAATGTACAATTTTGGTGATGAATGCTGGTTAAGGATGTATCGGACGTACCTTATTTCCAACCAAAAGTGACTATCGTCGACAATATTGCATACTTCATGTTAAGATAAAAATCGGAAAAAATTCAACCACAATAGAGACGATAAAAAGATTACTTTTTAATAATAATAATGCCCAAAAGATATCAATGAATTATTGAAAGAAAACATTGTTTAAAAAATTTGTAGAGAATGTTTTTTTTTTCACACGTGAAATGAATTCGGTGATTTTTCTGACTACACAAGAATTTTTAAAAAATTTTCTTACTATTTTGAAATTTCGTTTTTCGGAAATTTGTAAAGGTTGTATTTACGAAACTATTCGCTTAATGCCCTGGAAACTTCTTAATTGTAGTATACAACGTTTTTACGAAAAAAGATCCAAAATTCACGATTTTTCCTTTATTTTTCAAAATTAAAAATCTTTCGAAAACCGAAATTTCAAAATGATAAGAAAATTAAAAAAAGTATCCTTGTGTAGTCTGAAAAAACAACGAATTCATTTCACGTTTCAAAAAAAAACTTTCCCTACAAAATTGGCTAAACAATGTTTTGTTTCAACAATTCATTGGTAACTTTTTGCCATTATTATTATTCAAAATTAATCTTATCGTTTTTGGTTGGGAAGGTACGTCCAATACATCCTTAAGGATAGACTAAAATAAGTGAATTACCTCCATGCTCATATCCTCCTTTACCAATACGGATTTGGTGGCAACTTTTGAGTTGTCCCCATAATAAGAGATTAAAAGACCACTGGAGAGCATTGAACTTCCCCAATTGTAGTTGTCGGTTTTGCTCCACAGAAGTTCCAAGTCCTTTTCCAGCATTTGCAAAGTGTACGCTGTTTCTCTTTCGCCATGGGGAAACACTCCTATTTCTTTTGCCCCTTCAGGATTAGACACTTCTGACCCTCCGTTCTCTTCAAGAGCCACTCCTATTCGTTTTCCCCCTTCAGAACTTAGCGTATTCTGCAATGATGATGCGACACACAAGGTTATTAATGAGAAAATCTCTTATTCATAAATAGTTGCTCGCAATATAGTTTAGAAATTACCGTTATCTTATTTTCCGCAGTAGACAAATCAATATTAGGCAAAATTCCGTGTTGTGAATTGAAAATAGATGGTATGCTCGACGGTTTCACTTTTACACGCAAAAAGGGTATCGTGCCTATTGATCCGTCTTTCAAATGAATTGAACTATCCCGGAGAATATCGTCATCTTTAAAATGTGCATTACATACGTACAAAACTTTACGACCTTTTTTCCCTTCTCGTACGTATGGGGAAATCGCATTCAACCATTCTCGTCGTCGCTCTTCCTCCTGAAAAATAATAAACCATGTTCATGAGATCATGCACAGTAAGTAAAAATCTGCTGAAAAATCGATTTTTTTTACACGGCATAAATATTCATAAATGACTCAACAAAATTCAGGGGGGGGGGGGTTGCCCAACATTTAAACAAGAAAATAATTATTAAAAATTAGACTATTTAATGGCAGCAAATGGGCTACGACTTTTGAATTAAATTCATTATATACAAGTTTGGTTCTACCTTCATCGGCAGATGCACTTACCTTTGGGACCACGAACAAATTCCGCTTATCACAGTCACTATTGTGGCAATTAGAAATACAACAAGTTCTAACCATTATTAAAAGTGAAGCGACTGCATGTCGTGCGACTCGTGCGTCATGAAGATTTTCTGAGGTTATGTTACTAACGTCTTCAAGACTTCGTGAGCGCCGCGAGCGTCATGTAGCGTGTGGGGGGTGGGGGACTCGAGTTATTTGACTGCGCATGACTGCGCAGTAATGCATTGCGCACGGACACTAGAGACTAGTGGCGGTGACTGGTGCCGGACGTATACGGGCCCACCCCCACTCCACGAGTTCGGTCTCCTGTCTCTAGTCTTCTTGAAAAAAACGAACGAAAGAGCACCTTTCCAGTGCTCTCTACCGGCCAGCAGTGGCTACGACCCGTAATTTTATTAGACCGCGTAAAATCGGATTATCGAGATGAACCGGTGGCGTTTTCACCGTTCCAACGATACAACGAACGTACATTTACACCAAACGAATTCAATATATACGCGTTTTATTTTCTTCTCCTGCACGTCTTTTCAACTCCTGAAACATCCTACGCTTATTCTTCCGCCGCTTCTTCCTCGTGCCCCTCACGCGAGCAAACAATCTCATGTAAACGTGAAAAATGTAAGCAGACCCCCACCTACCGCTGCGACCTCCGTCGGAGCCCAGGCGATTCCATGTGCGTGGGCAAAAAATGCCCGTAAGTCGAGGGGGAACTCACGCTAGGCTTGAACCAATTTTTTTCGTGTGTTTCGTGAGGAAGAGATAATATGGATATTTCAACAACAATTTTCGTTGGTGATTCTCTCGTGAAAAAGCCTCATTCTCCTCTCTCTCTCTCTCTCTCTCTCTCTCTCGTTTCATTTTTGTGCCTTCCCATTGGCCAAGGTGTCGTTATATTTCGAGCATATTCTAAGTTTAGAACCCAACACAAGAGAGCCCTCTAACTCTAGCACACGGTTATACTTGTGTAAATACATGTGTGTGTGTGTGTGTGTGTGTATGATGCTCCGAGAGATACACTACTTTTACTTTGCTTGCATAAAGTGAAGAGAGAGCTCTCTCGCTCCCCTGCGAGGGAAATAAATTCCATCAGGCTTCCCCTTCGAGATTTGTGTTTTCGCGTGTGTAATTTACGATAACCTTTCCTTCGAGTCTCATATCCCTGGGCTTATGTTGGATATAAAAGCAAAAGGTTCGTTCCGTAATAAGGTTTTATCTTTTTGAGAGGGATTGACAGAATGGGACTAAAGTGTATTTTGCCTCTGACATTCGCACACCGTGCGTGAAATACACAGCGCTACTTGTGGCAAATTTGTGAAACTTTGTACCCGGCGAAACAATCCCAGAAAGAAATGTATTTCAGTGGTTTTTTTTTTTCCTCTTAGGATTTGCTTTTCGTCAATTTTTTGGTCAATGTGGTTCATGGTCATCCTAATTAACGTGTGGCTTTTTGTCAGACTCAATTTCATCGTTTTTTTTTTGCAATTATTTAAATAAATAATTTTTCACGAGCATAAAGACAATTTTGAGACGCAATTTTCATTATTCCATACTTCTGCAGCAACAAAAAAAAATAGTAAATTTAAATGCAATTTAGAAAAAAAATAAGCAAAAAAAAATTCAGTTTCAAGGGAAAATATTTTTGTCCTCTTTTTTTTTTTTGTAAAAATGTGGTTAACTGTTTGTTTTATCAAACCTTCTATGTATTTAGAATTAGTTTCAGTAAACATTGGAGAAGAATTAAATTCTATTCTATAATAGCTAATGAAAAAATTTAATACATTTTTTTTTAGACATTCTTTCGTTATTACGAGTCTAGTAAACATTTATCCTAATCATATTTGTTACCCACGTGAAAAGAGCACTTAAAATGACAATTTTCTTTTTTTTTATTTCATTGGTAATTAAGGTATACGAAGATAAGTAATAAATGTAGTAATTTAATAAAAACGGTATTTTACGTACCAATTATATGGAACTATATTAGCACCTCTTTACGTACTAAGAAAGTAAATTATATATGAGGATCAAAGTCGTTGAACCCCAAATTAAAAAAAAATCGAGCTGACTTTGAGAAAATTCCCTATAGGTAAATATATCGCGGTTACAAATATGAAACAAATTTTTATTCGAAAAGTACAGCAGTGTTGATTGAAAAGTCAAGGAAAAGTCTACACAAATGTTTTTTTTTTAAACAAAAATTTGTTGCAATAAAATGCGATGAAACTCGTTGATGGGTAAACCGTAAAAGCTTCGTTGTTAAGGTTCGGACAAAATTTCGAAAAAAATCTATAAATTTGTTTGGGATGTTTTTTTTCGTGTAGCCCTAACAACGTATATAGTAATGAGGAGAAAAAAAAACAATCACAATGAGGATCAACATCCTGTCGATTTGAGCTCGAATTAATGTTGCACATACTATATATATATGTGTATGTATATATATATATATGTATATATATATATATATATATATATATATATATATATATATTGTATTATCGTGTATATGTTGTGCGTAGTTCGATAATAAGCAATACTAATCTACTAATACGAGGCAATAAAGCGGAACGTCCTTGACAATTAATTGCTAACGATAATGGGGATGCCAGATAGTATAGAAGGCATTACCATGATTAAGGATTTTCGCTTTTACTCGACGAATTGTCTCCAAACGAGCCTCCCACATGCCGATATAGGCAACTTAACAATACAAAGAAAATAATTTGAAATTTTTTTTTTTTAATATCGTCGTTACTGCTTTAGAATCAATAATTACACACTTATGAATTAAGAAACATTGATTTACGAGAAAAATTGGTCGTAATGACGTTCCCATGTTAACAAAAATAAAATTTGTTACTAACGAAGACAAATATGATAAAAAAAGGTAGACTGAATTTTTTTTTAATTACTGCTACATCGGAAGTATAATAATTAAAAAAGAATGAGATAGAAAATTTGTTCAATATATAATATTTTTCGTATAATTATGTATGTAATTTTTTAACAAACTTTTTCGTGAAACGATAAGCCGATTTTTTGCCGTTCTAGCATGAAAATTCTATCGAAAATGAATCTGAAGAATTTTATGAATTGGAAAAAAAAAAACAAGTTTTGCAGATGAATACTCGCAAGTGGCGTTGAAACATTTTTAAGTTGAACAAATGTACGAATGAATTTATTAACAGCCGATTCACTTAGGTGAACGATAATGAAAATACTTTGAACGAAAGAGTTTGTTAATCATATATTTTGTCACTGATTAATTAGTAATGTTGTATTATTGAATTAAGGAACGGCTCGGAGCTTCTTTTTAATTTACAGGAAAAAATTAACAAATATACAGATCTCGATTTAGAAAATTGTACCCTGAGGAGAAGAGAAACAATTTTTTGCAGAATAAAACCATTGGTATTATGGATCAGATTTTTTTTGAAAATTAAAAAATTTTTCCTACATTTAAGCATATGGATTCCCTTAAGGAGGTTCTTAACCCAGAGAAAAACGGTAAGAATGATTCTAAGATTTGAGGGGAGGTTTACACCGTAATTATTTCAGATTTTTTGACCGCGTAGTTGAGAAAAAGAAACATTAACATGCCCCGCACGTCATCCGCGCCGCGCCATAAAGTTCCCTTGTCGCACCCAATTAATGTTAAGAACCTCCTTAAGGATGTACCGGTGTTGAGAAAATAAAGAAAACAATAGAGTTCCATCATTCGAATAATTAATAATGACAAAATAAAGATCTTAGACATTCGGACAAACTTATCTGTGCATCGAAAAATTAATAAAACGATAAAAAAAAAACACACACACACACACACACACAAATTTGGGACATAAAAGTCAATCGAAGCTGAACAGAGCGAGTGGGTTCTCGTAAATTTGTGTCTCATGAAAACAAACAAAAGTGTCACATGACGTACGGTACTAGACTTGCAGAGGGCCCGAAACGAAGATTTAAATGACAGGAAACTTGATCGTTGCGACTTACCCTCTCGAGTTTTTGAAAGTATTCACGAAGAAAAGATATTGGATTTTGTGGTCTTCCGACGCAAAGCTGCACGATGCAATCCCTGAGTACTTGCTGTATGTTGTGTCTCTGTACGTAATTCTCGCACTCTCGTAAACTCTGTTCCTCCTCAAGATTCGCCGCCATGTTTGTATCACCGAAATGACAGCCTCAAGCGACTTTTTTATTTGTTTTCCTTCCACCCCCCCCCCCTCCCCACTTCCTACCACGACGCGTTATCGCTAATCCGACGATAACGCATCAAAAGTTTACATGAGAAAAAAATACGGGTGTATCAAACACGAATACGGTCAATTAACGCAGGATCACACGATGCTTGTCCCGAACTCGAAAATTTTTTCCATTTGTGAAAAATAGGATCCTGCTATTATTATTATTATTATTACGAGAGTATGAAATTTTGTGCGTGAGAGAACGCAACAAGCAATATATTAACCGCGGCTCTCATCTGGGATTTTTTTTTCACGGGCAGCACATAAATGTCAAAAAAAAACTTACGAGAGATTTTTACCGATAGAACAAACGAAGCACACTAAAGTCTCGCTGAACACTATTTTTACCAAGATTTACACTTTTTTTTTTACTCTAATCATCGAAACATATATGATTTTTTCCGCGATTCAGGGAAACCTCGGGACTTTGGGCGCACATATATTTTACGACGAAGCGTGTTTTCTTCGATGTCTCTCGCGATCGCTCGAAATCAATAAATAATACGATTTTACATTGGATGAGTCCCCGCAGGGGGGTGTGCGCGACCTCGTTCAGCTTGGAAATTTTTGTCATATGATCCAGAGATAGAGCCACTGTGAGTTTCCCAGCATACGAATCACCTTTAGCGGAGTTACCAGCTGTGTAAAGTTAGCCGCCACACGCAACATTACCTTTATTTTTCTTTTCTTTTACGAATCGTTTGCCCCTGTGATCGCTGATCAATGCTTTGATTACGATAATTAAAAACTAAAAGTAACCGTGCCGTGAACTTAACCAAACAATTTTTTTACGACCCTGGTGGCGCGAGATTCGAACTATATAATCAAGATGGCCGATTCAAATTTAACACTTGCCTTGCACAACATTATAAGTACGTCAAAACGCATGGATAGCCTCAAATAATTATACAACAATTATCATGACCTAATCACATTAATTTCTTCATATGATACGATTTTCTATTACGACGATGACAATTTGTATTCATAGTAATTTTTTACTCCCGACTGATCGCAGGAATAGCACCAGTCGACATCTCTGGATAGTTTACGCATATCAAGACTGACGTACCGCAGACGTACCGACAATTAGAAAGAAAAAAAAAATACACACCTCGTTCTTGTAACATTCGTTATTCGTGGATGATAATTCATTATAATTGTGATTCGATTATCGAGCATCAAATGTGTCATAAATAATATCAAGTATAACTTCGCAATTCCATAAATCTGTGATATTGAACGAGCGTCGCGACAAAAACACGATTCTTTAAATTCATAAAACTACGTTGACAAAATTCAATAACACTCGCGTGTACGTGACAACGAGTATTAAAATATTTCGCTGCAGTTTTTTTAAAACTATAAGAGAAAAAAGAAATCTCTCGTCAAGGCCCCGTGTGGTTTTTTGCGTCGCTACGGCGGCGGGAGGGGGAGGGAAGTTCAAATTTTGAAAAATCATGTCGATGGAAAGAATGTCAGGACAAGGGTACGCGCCGATACCGCAGAGCATCAGCAACACTGATACCGAGGAAGATGACGAACGTTTGGCCGTTCCCATAGACAACCGTCATGAAGACTCGGGAAAAATGCGCGTAAGAATTTTATCATACAATAATTGCGAATGAAATTGGAAAAAAAAAAATAAAAAATAAATAAAATAAATGCGAATTTACATTGTGATATAAATGAAAAAATTTATTGAAACTTTATGCATACATTTTTTTTTTTCATCAATATTTTCGTAAAGTGAATTTTAATTGAAATTTAATTAAAGATTAAAAATTTATTAACTGAAATTTAATTAAAAATTAAAAATTTATTAATTGAAATTTAATTTTAAAATTAAAAATTTATTAATTGAAATTTAATTAAAAATTAAAAATTTATTAATTGAAATTTAATTAAAAATTAAAAATTTATTAATTGAAATTTAATTAAAAATTAAAAATTTATTAATTGAAATTTAATTTAATTAATTAACTACCGACCTGAGCTTAGGATGCCATTACGGCTCAAGAAAACGGATGGTGCCACAGTACAAAGGAATCGATAAACTTTGGAAAAGATTCCGTCGATTCTCAGGTCGGTTATAGATATTGCGGCGACGATATTCCCATTATGGTCATAGAGACGGAGGCTCAGAATGATTTTTGGAAAAGACGAGAAATGTCGATGCTCAGACGTTTTTGCCTTGTCTTCTCCGTATTATTGTGCTTCGCCACTGTACTCGTTTTTCTGTACGCCTTGCCCTGCGACAACGCGGCGATATGTCCGCCGGTCATGGAAAATCAGCCGATCATCACCTGGGACAAGACTTTGGAGAGAGTAGGTAAAGTATCTTATTCGTTCGTCGTGATAAAACTTACATCGAGATTCGAAAAATCTTCGCGACTCAAATGTAAAAAAAAAATTCGAATAGCCACATCGGATTTTCGTACGAGATATCATTTTTTTTTTAATTTCTGACCAGCCGACCCGACGGACGTTGTTCCTGTCCAAATTTCAATAAATTTTTTTGCCATCGTTTTGTGAATTTTTGTAGCACTGCCGAGTTCTGCGACCTAAATTGGGAGAGTATAAATGAAATTTTTTAATTTCAATTTAAAATTTTATATATCAAAATCCGTGAAATTAAATTGCCTGTAACGGGTGCATCTGTCATTTTTAACGAAAAGAAAAAAAACCGTCCTCATTATTTTTACTTGCTCGTTTAATTTTACTTGCTCGTTAATTTACTTGCTCGTTTAATTTTTACTTGCTCGTTAATTACGTTTGTTGGACAGATCGCGAAACAACACAAATGTAAAAAAAAATGTAATTTTATTTTAATCCAGGCTGGAATGCGTTTTTCCAGATTTTTCCCTGGATCTTTCCAGATTTTTTTTTTTTTTTCAATTGAAAACATTAAATTGCGTTATTTTCCATCCCCGGAGCATAACGAACAAAACAAAAAAAAAAGAATCAATCAAATATGTCATTCGTATCGTCAGTTATGATCGAGAGTGCATAAAAAAATTATGATTTTTGCACTTTGTCCGGAATTTTACGAATTTCCATCGTAATTGTCCCGAATTTTTGTTTTCCCGAAAACTTTTCCCAGGACCATGACGAGCAAAAGAAAAAAAGAATTGCGCATATCCATCGTTCGAATCGTGATTTATCGTCTTGAGTTCATACAAAAATTCCATAGAAAAAGAGCACTTTCAGTTTTTCACGAATTTTCCAATTTTCCGGACAACTTTTCCAATTTTTCATTCCCCAAAAACCTTATTCGGACAATTACGACCATTAAAAAAAAAAAAAAAAAAAATCAGCCAATTCGGTTCAGCCGTTCTCAAGTGATGCCCTTATTACCAACGAACAGCATTTAATTTTTATTTATATAGATATTCGCAGAGTATGGAGCGAGCGCAAGAAACAAATATCAAATTTGTAAAATCAAATTTTAAAGTTCTCAGCCTCAGCTCGGGTGTATATGAAAAATGATCATACACGCTTTATTTCGTATTATTGTGGATTCGACTCCTAAAGAATATGAATATTCGTTACGAAAAAAAAAAAAAAAAACCGAATAGCTACTCTTAATTATTCATAATTATTGCAAAAAAAAAAACGTGAAAATGTCTATTTTTCATTTTAAAAAAGTAAAAGATTTATTGTAAAGTTTTTTAAATTCATATGATAAAATAAGAAAGTAGTAAAAAAAATTGTTCTTCCTCGCTGAGTTTCAATTATATGATTTCTCCCTCAATAATCAACCGTACCGAATTTTCATCGTGAAAAACATTAAATTACATATTTCAGCCACTAACGATCAGTTATATATGCATGTTTTTTTTTTTTTTTTTTTTTTCCTTCAATTTCCGGCAGAGCTACACGGTCCTATTTCCACAATTCACGGGACTCCTTACAGTTTGATATTTTTACTGAGAGGACAGCGTTTCGGTGTAAACGCCTCGATGGCTCCGAAAACGCGGGATATTCCACGCGAGGGCGGAGTCGTTTTGTCGATGCAGGGAAACACCGGAACTCCATTGTGGTGGGTACCGTTACCGAAGAAATTGCCGATCGACATCGATTGCACGAAATTCGACAGCGACGGCTCGAAAAGTCCCGACTGCATCGTGACCGGCGATGATTTATTGGTCAGCATTGATCCGATTGCCGGTACGATACATTGGACCTCGTTGTATCTCACGGATTCGCGATTACCGTTGCTCGTTACGGACGTCGATGGCGACGGTATCGACGATCTGCTGAGCGTAACGCGACACGGATATCCCCAGGGTGGTATCGTTCTTCTATCCGGAAAAACGGGCAAATTTTTGGGCGAATATTACAACAGCGATTGCGTATCTTACGCGAAAAATTCCATTCGGCTCAATGATATCGAGTCGAGTTACAATATTTCGTACACTTGCGTGGGAAAAAAGTCACCGAAGCGTAAGTATGTTGCACGATGAAAAGCGAGAACTGGGCAAAGTAATATTTCGAGTACGGGGGGGGGGGGGGGGGGGGTGATTAAGGATGTTCCTCTGTTCGTTTGCGGGACACGAGTCGTCCGAGAAGGATTTATACGAAGATCGGGGCACGTCGATGCCAACGTCAAATCCTCAATCATCTCGGCCAGTCAAAATTTATATTCTCGAAATCGGAATTAGAACTGTGAGGTTTCGTTTTAACGCTATTCGATAGTAAATATCATTGATAAAAACGCATAAAAATTGTAACAATATACTCATGTAAGTTTTTGAAATATTAACGTTTATGTTGCAAAAAAAAAAAAAAAAATTCGAATTCCGAGCTTCAACTTGAAACGCTGTCCGAACTATCCAAGATAGTGAAAATTTTGTAGAGAATCAAATTTTCTATAAAAAAAAAAGTCCGAAGTGCCGTGACGAGGAATTGTGATTTTTGTCAATCGGGGAAAACTCAGGGAATTTATTTCTTCCTGGAATAATCAGGGAATTTAGAAAATTATCTGGAATTTTTACAGAATTTACTTTTTGCCAGAATTACGAAAAATGAAACCAACTTGGAAAAAAAAAAAAAAAAAAAAAACTGAAAAGTATACAAAATAAATATTTTTGTATATTTTTAATATTTATATTATTCTTTATTGTATGAAACAAAAGTTACGTCAGTGCCAAACAATTAAAATTTCAAAAATTAAAAACTAATTTAACAAAAAAACTTTATTCATAACTAAATTCAAATGGTGGCTTGAAATGGTTTTTTTTTTTTTTTATTATTTTTAAAACTTTGGACGCTTCCCGCGCCTAAATTATCAAATTTAGATACGTGCCATCGCGGACTTTTTTGTAGAAAATTTAGTTACCCAGAAAATGATTTATGAGCAATTTTACTCTATTGGGTTTGAGTAGCGTTTCGAGTTGAACCACAAAAAGTGCCAAATTTTCATTGTATCAATTTTTCCCTTGCCAAAATGTAGACAGGGATAATAATGCAAATTTTGAGCTATTATTTATGCCATTTACTATGAAAAGTCGCGAAAAAAAACTCCAGGATTTTATTCTGAAAGTCGAATTAGTCAACATTGTCCGTCGCGTCTAAAATTGACGGCGCGTGCCTCTTTTTTCAGAATTTTTAAATATCCTACATTTAATTACTCAACGAAAATGCTCCTAATTAAGGTGAGCGTTCGCGCACGGTTTTATTATACACAGAACTGGGTCACAAAATTTTTTTAAATATACTGGAATTTCAAGTTCGTGATTTACAGAACGATCGGAACCTTTTTTTTTCATTTGCGGCCATAATATTTTGAATAATCTTTTTTTTTTTTAGACATTTAATATCTCGGCAAAGAGGCTCCTGATCTCATTGAATCTTTGCACGCACGTTTCGTGTATAAGCTGTAAAAATTTCAACTCGATGACACTATATCGATATAACAGAGGAACATCCTTAAAGTACTCGCGAGAATTTGAGAAAAAAAAAAAATCAAAACCACGAAACTTTGGTACAATTTTAAATCCAATAAATTTTCGAATGTTTATAAAATAAGAGGGGGGGAAAAAAAAAATCCAAAACTTCACGCCCAGCTCTGATAGAACGAATTAAAGAAAAAAAAAATGCCTAAACTGTAATTGCTCAAATTTGACATTCAAAACTGTTTTGTTTCTTCTTCTTCTTTTTTTGTGTTTCCTCAACAGAAACCTTGAATCTGACCGTGGCGCTCAGCGAATTGCTCCATTCGAACTCATCGAATTCGCCGGAAGTCAGATCCAATTACGTGTCCAACGTAAGCTCCGTAGAGCAAAATTTGCCAGATTTTAATGATAATTTGGCGGATTATGCGCTGCAGCTCACGCCGTATTATGTGCTCAATGTGCGAAATTTCGGATCTTGCCCGGGTGAAAGCTGTCGGGTCGGTGTTAACCTGACGTTGCAAAAAATTGATAACACGAAACGGGTGATATGGAATCATTCGAGCGAAAATTCGTACGCGATGAAACCGGCCGTCTATGCGATCAGCGACAAGCCCTACGTTACCGGTTTTGCCATTAAATTCTGGCAATGGGACAGCGAGAATAAGGTTGGCTTGGATATTAATAAATTATCGAAGCGTCGCCTTACCGAGAGGGTATCGATGATTTTCGTAAATTATACGGATGTACACGAGATAAACGCGAGTCAGAGCGATATCGTGCAGTTTTGCAAGAACGACGATTGTCAGCCGAGCTTGAAACTTCAGACACGCTCGATCGCTATTTCCGATCTAGGTGGCGACGGAACGTTGGAACTGATAAATTATCAATCGTCCTACAGCAACGAAACGCCCATGATTCTTACCTCGAGAGTGCAAATCGTTAAACTCGACGAATACTTGTCTCAATTAACGAAAAATAGCTTGAATTAATTGTTACCCGTTCGTTCGATTGATCCTCGGCCATCGGAGAGATATTTAAAGAAAAAACAAAAAAGTCTGCGCGCGTGTGTGTGTGTATTATGTTCTATATTCCTCTGACTATGCGAAATTGATCTCATTCGTTTGGTACACATTGCAATATTAAGTGCACCGGTTGTTACTAGTCGAAAGCTTTCCTCGCCCCCCCCCAGGAAACTTAATAATTTTACGAAAACGAAAGAAATTTTTTATGTACTTATTTATTGCTGATTTATCCTCCTCTTGTTCGCAGATATTCATTGATATTTTGTCCGAAAAATTTTATGATTAATAATTTATTATACAAATTGCGTATATATGTTTGAATTATTTTTTTTTTCGATAATATTCAACCTGATTTCTCGAGTTATCTCTCTCGAGAGAGAGACACACCGGCCGGAGTAGAAAAATAACGAGGTAATATCGCCGGCGGGACTTGTCACGTGTAAGCTTGTATATTTTAATTGATAGATACATCGGACGGTGCCATCGGGAGAGCGATACACTGGGATTCTCCTTTTTTACTAACGATTCAAATTTCGAATACAATTTTTTTCATATTTTTTTTCATTCCAACCCTTTAGAGTGTAAACGGAAACGATATATTTATATAAATATTCATAATAATATGATTGACTGCTTGAACTCTGTCGTCAGCTTTGATTTCAGGGCCTCTCAGGGCTATTGAGCGGCTTTTTCGTATCGCCCTTATTGGTCCTAGTGAATTTCAGGATAGATCGGTATCTGTTAAGGCTTAGCGATACATCGAATAAGTATCCGCAGATAGATATTTTTTCCATTCCTATTTCCTCCTTTAAGAGCGCATGTCGATCCGCGTTATTCGTCTTTTGCTGACATTGCCCTTTTGCTTCATTATTTTTCTCTTGTACGAAAAATTTTTGCTTTTCTTAGGTTCATATTGCATTTATATAGCTTTTTCTTTTTTTTAAATTTTTTTTTTTAAATATAATTGCAATTTTTGAGTTTTTTTATGTATTATGTAGTTTTTGCATAGTAGTAAGTTTTATTTGCATCGCTTTTTCGACTTTTTACAACACTCTTATGCACTATTACATCACTCTTACATTCTAACTTATGTCTATCCTCATTTTATATTATATATTCCGTTGCGTCCCTATCAACATTCTCGCTTTCCCTTATACTGACTCTTCTTTTTTCTTACTCTCTCTTTCTATTTCCCCTCTCAGCATCCCTGTTAATTTGTCTTCTACTCCCATCTCTTCGCTTTCCTCCTTCACCCACTTCTCTATATATTCTTTGGATTCCTTAGATATCACTTCTCTTCCTTTTTCACACATAATCTGATGCTCCAATGTTTCGCTTTCTTGTCTGCATATCCTACACGTCCACTCCACTTCCCCCTTTTTTCCATCTCTGCTTATATTTCCACACCTTATTCTGGCCCAAGTTTCCTTGTACTTTTCCATTAATATCTTTCGCCGCGCCCAATACTTCCACGGTTTCTCGTCATTCTCTATTATATATTTATATAAACTATTATACGTCGATTTTTGAATTTGTTCTCTTTCTCTCTCTCTATTGTCTTTCTTTTTAGGTTTTCCAATCCCTTTTGCCTATCAGCTTCTCCATTATTTTTATTTCTTTCCTCTCTTTTATCGCATCCATTAGTTCCTCCATTCCTAATTCCCTTGATACTCTTATAAAGTCTTTTCCCCACTTCGAGGGCTTTTTGTATGTAGTTTTTGTATAGTTACTACTACATTGAGTATGTTGTGTATGATACCAAGGGAAATTAATTCCCGTATAAATAAATAAATAACCGATCGAATACCTTTCCGTAGATCTCAATCTATTATAAGCACGTATGATCAGAACAATTTCGCCGTAAAATTTTCTATACTGTTGGTTAAAATTTGGATCGCATACTCGGAAGGATATTCCGATCTTGGTTATTCGATGTGCGCGATAAAAATTTTGAAAAATATGAAACTCGGAAAAAGATTTTAATCGCATGATAAACCTCTAAAATATTTTTAAATCTTGCGGATGTCTTACAATAACATTGGAGTGGCCAATCACGTGCGAGGACCAGCCAATCGAATGCGTGGAACTACTGCGCAGTTCATGCACCTTTTCACTTCGCACAGTAACGATTTTTTTTTAAAGCAATTTTGACTATTACAAAAATTTATTACAAAATTTTGGTCGCAAAAGCTTTTCATTTCTTTTACCTTAAAACCTTCTTTTTTTTTGTATTACAAAATTGTATCGCTAAATTCGCACCATGATACAAAATCGCGATACAAAAATACTTGCACTCGCGGCAAAAAGGGGTGAGGGGATCTCGTCTGCTAACGCCGTTTGTGTACGAGCAACGAAGATAGAGTCCCTCTAGAAGTGTATTTCTTATGGGCCGCTTGAAGCAAAAAAGTTGGGGAACTCGGACGAGCTATATCCCCAACGGTAAGATGTCGCTAGCGTCACTTTTACTTGTGTGCGGCTCACGTACAGCACTCTACATGCTCACGACTGTATCCGTGTGTTTGCTCCGCCTGCCGAGTTGGGGATGTCATGCTATCTCTCTTTCATTGAGTTGGGGATGTCGTGCTGTTTCTCTCACGCTCACTTGGGGAAACGGTGCGTTCTCTCTCGCGCCAGATCGAAAACATACGCGAAGTGGGGGTCTTTATACGCCGCCTTTGGTACCCCTACAGTGAAAGTCACATGTGCTCGATGCGAAGCAATTTTTTTTCTCAATCTTTTAGTTGTAGGCTACCAGTTACTATTATTACTATGCAATTACTATGCTAATTAAATTTTTTAAATTGCTAGTTAAATTTCACCAAACCAAGCGAACCCAACCTAATTGAAATACGGGGCGATCGCACTTTATGTATCACAAAACTGCGATTTAAACTGATAAAGTATTTGGTGTAATTGGTACGGCATCGGGTTGCCACGCTCTGTATTATACGTTCAAGTCCTGCCAGGTTCTTTTTTTTTTATTTTTTTTTTTTATTTTAATAATTATTATTTAAGCACGCATTTATGCATCGATGTCATAGTACACTATCACATTTTTTTATACAAAAAATTTTAATTTCGGTATCGCGCGCGGAGAAAGTCCAGCTCACCACTTGGGGCCGGCATTTTATCTCTCTCGCACTCATGTTAAATCTTTTTTTTTTGTAATTTGCAATTCCGTGCTTATATATAATTTTTAACACTTTTCTCGGTTATTTTTTTTTGTGTCTGATGGTCTTCGCACGATTTTGTTTTTTAACGGTTTGGGCGGTTTTTGTAACGCAGTGATTTAATTGTGGCTTAAAGGCGGTGATTTAATTTCCTTATTGCAATGCATGCTTTGTTTGTTTGTTAAATACTTTTTTGTTTGTTTTTGTTTTTTTTAATGCCTTTTTGTTTGTTTTTTTCTTTATTTTTTTAATACTTATTTGATTTTTTAGTTTTTTTTAATACTTTTTTGTTTATTTTCTGCTTTTACCAAAATAACAAGTTCCGCCCCGGCTCATCAAAGTTTCATACAATTGTCCATCCGGCATATTGGATCCGACATCTTGGATTTATGAATTATTCAATTCTGGCTTCAAATTCGTGATCAGCGACCCCAAAAACCGCCGAGTAAAATATTTCAGGCTAAAATATTGAGTAGAAAAATGTATGACTGAAAGGGTTAAGAGGTTAAGATTTATAAAATTTTGAAAATTTTCAAAGCTAGCGGTAATCGCTTTAACTTTCGTCAATTTGAAGCTATCGTGCCGAAATATTTTATACAAATAGTCCAGGGAACAAAGATGGTTAATATTCATTTTGGTAAGAATTCCTGAAGGGGTAAAGATTTTATAAAATTTTGAAATTTTGTAGAAATGTTTGTACGCGCTCTAACGTTCGTAATTTTGAGACTATCGAGCCGTAACTTTTTACACAAATAGTCTAGGGAACAAGGATGATTATCATTGAATTTGGCTAGAATCCCTCAAGGGGTTCAGAATTTTAAAAAATTTGAAATTTTCTAAAGATGTACCCGCTCGAATTTTCGTAAATTTGAGGCTATCGAGTCGTAACTTTTTACACAAATAACCTAGGGGACTTACAAGAATAAGTGGTATTGAATTTGGCTGGAATGACTGAAGGATGTATCGAACGTACCGTAATTCCCAACCAAGTGACTTTCGTCGACAATATCGCATACTTCATGATAAGATAAAAATCGGAAAAAATTCAACCATAATAAAGACCATAAGAAGATTACTTTTTAATAATAATAATGCCAAAAGTTATCAATAAATTGTTTAAGCAAAACATTATTTAACAAATTTTTAGGGAATGTTTTTTTTTTCATGTGAAATGAATTCGTTGATTTTTCTGACTACACATGAATTTTTTAAAAATTTTCTTATCATTTTGAAATTTCGGTTTTCGGAAATTTGTAAAGGTTGTATTTACGAAACTATTCTTTCAATGCCCTGGAAACTTCTTAATTGTAATATACAACGTTTTTACGAAAACATATCCAAAATTCACGATTTTTCCTTCATACTTCCTCTACGAGGAAGTCAAAATTAGGAAAACCAACTTCTTATAGAGTTACATTTTGTAAGTCCGCAATAATGATAACAAAAGCAATATGCGAGATTCAATCTACACTAATCTTCTGTCTTTTTCAATTTTTAATTTGAAGTTGTCTCGATTTAAAAAAACAATCCGAATTGGGAGTATGAATGAAATTTTTTTTTCAATCATTAGGGCGCATAATGTAGAATAAGTAAAAATAATGTGAACGTATTTTTTGTTTTTCGTTAAATATGGCAGATGCACATGTTATAGGCAATTAGGAGTATGAATGAATTTTTTTTTTTAAATCATTGGGTTGCATAATGTCGAACAAGTAAAAATAATGACGCATTTTTTATTTTTCGTTAAAAATGACAGATGTTATAGGCAATTTAATTTCACGGATTTTGATATATATATAGATTCAGCGTAACATGTGTGACGTCATAATGTTATATTTGTCATAATGTTATATTTGTCAATTTGTTATATTAACGGCAATTTTGATTTCAAATAAAAAAAATTTTAAAAACTTACTAAATATTTTTTCCTAAACTACCAAACTATGAAATAAAAAAATTTCATTCAAATACTCCCAATTCTCAACATAGCGGCTCCTCGAAAAAAAAAAAAACCGAACTGTCTTTGTTAACAGCATAACAGCTTTTGTTATCTATTTGAAGAATTTTGACCTCACATTTTGAAAAAAATCGTACATAGTGCGCGGTCGAGGTACTACTCTGGGGTAAGTATTGTGGTAAAAAAGAGTTCAATTAATTAAATCGAAACCTACCTATATGCCCGTCAAAAAGATATAAATGGGATTTACAAAGGTTTTAAAAGGCTTTGAAATTTAAAAAAAAAAAAAAAAACATAAAATGTGAGGATCGAACCCATGAAGTTTACAGTATTGTACGGTGCACTCTACGTACCCCGTCAAACAACAATTCTGTAAATACACTGCAGATGGTAATATATAAATTCTGTCCCGCCTTAATTGGGTGCCATTGGGTTTACTTGGTTTACTGAAAAATCTATTGTTTTCGCATATTTATGGGTTTCCCTGATTTTTTAAATTTACTTTCGAATTATAATAAATACCGTCGCGGTAGGGAGTCGCGATATGAGATCGCGGAAGGGGAAGCAGTGCGGCTCCCCACCACGTGCAATCCACCAGAAACACGAGGCTGGTAGGCGGGGCGTATCGATCGGTCGACGGTAGAGCCATCATACGGCTGTTAGAGTCGCCGAAAGCTTTGCTTCAAGCGGCCCATAAGAAGTACACTTCTATAGGACTCTATCTTCGTTGGTACGAGTGACGTTCTCGTGTTTACAATTCTCGATGGTGTTTTCGAACCTAAAATTTATTCTACAACAATAATATTATAACAATTTTCCCTCGATTTCCGCGTTAAACTGTAAGCCATAAATAATGTCCTACCGATGGAAGGGAAAAATAGTGAAGAAAACAATTTACGAGCGAAACTTGAAGCTCAGCCTGATAGGAAAGAGCAATAAGAAATCGGCATCCGTCGCAACTAATGAAAAAAACAATCAACAAAAATCTATCGATAATAATTCCAAGGACGATGGAAATTCCGTTGTAAGAAAGCCCTTCGACGTGCGAAAAATTTCTATAATAAAAAAACGATTTTTCGATTTGCCAATTCGCCGATCGAAGGATGCCTCTGTCGCGGCGAAAATTTCTTCTTCCGTAAAAAAGACCCACGAAACGAAAGACGCAGCAGCGAAAACTTGTCTCGTGGAAAAAAATCACGAATCCAGTGTGGTGCCGAAAAAAAGTTTACCCCAAGGGGAAGAAAGCGGCGCGCCCGAAGATGGCTCTATCGTCGAAGAAAAAAAATCTGTCGAGGAAGATACTTGTCCGAACGAAGAAATGTGCACAATGCAGGACGAGACGACTAAACCGGACGACGCGTCCGACAATGATGAATTTCCCGTGGAGGGAAATCGCATTGTCGATCTGGAATGGCTGTCGAAGCGCATGACCTGCGACTTTTGCAAAGACGATCTTCTTCTGAAGTACACGGAACGCGAAGTTCGCAGGGGCTTCGGATCTTTTTTGTACATCAGATGCAAGGAATGCTTGCTGCTGAATAAAATTTCAACTGGAAGACAGCACTTTTCCAATGAAAGCGGACGCCGGTTGTTCAATGTCAATACGAAAAGCGTTCTGGGTGAGTAAATATATATATTTTTTTTTTTTTTCTTCATCGTTATAAAACGTTTTTGATTATCTCGGCGGGCGACGACTATCAGCGATAATTATCCAAACGAGGATAGAAATCTATCGTCGGGGGGGTTAAGTATACATTGTTTTATCGACAGGTGCTCTGCATACCGGATTGAGGCACGCTCATCTCAAAAAGTTTATGCAAGCGATCGACGTCCCTTCCATCTCGGCTTCCCTGTTTACTAGTCGTAAAAACGAAATACACAAAGTTTTCGACGAGATCGATTTGCAAAGTTGCGCCAACGACGAGAGCGAGAGCTCGAGATAAGAAAAAAAAAATTTCCCATAAATTGGAGAAAGTGCTGCGAGCGATGCTCGTCATGATGCTCGTGTTATGAAAATTAAGGGCTTAACCTTTGGTCACCGGGGAGAGTGTTGAATCATGTGGCTCCGGTCCTTTTTATTCGTTTACATTTATTAGGTGATATGTATATATATAGAAATTTATTATCATGAGGTTTTCAAAGAACGCTGAAAAAATATAAAAACAAAAGTGTGAAAAAACTCGAAAGCCGATGTCAGTTTTTGTCGACTTATCAAAGTACTCGAAGCGTACGGATGAGGATTTTTTTTTTTTGCGTCTCTATTATCCACGTGAAAGAGGTATGTATGCAATAATTGGCTAAAAAATTGAGGATCCGACTTTGAAGATTTGTATTGAACTGTAAAAAAAAAAAAAAAAAGCGATTTCCATATCCGAGAATTAAGGTAGTTGTGCCGCGACCCGCGACGGGGAATAAGCGGAAACGATGGTGCGGCGGTGCGCGGTGAGCGGAGCACGCATATAACAAGAGAGAGTCTGACCGTTCATGCCCTATACCCGTAGATAGCGGGTAACTTTGATTAATTATTCCCGAAAAACTAAACGGTAGATCATTTCGATTTTTTTTATCATCAATCCTGAAACATCCTTCTACCATATGCTAATTTTTTGTAAAAATCTATAGAACGGTTTTCGTACTAAAATTAGCGATATGCGGTTTCTATATACTTAACATGGGGAACGCGTGTGAAACGTTCCAACTTTGAGGGCGATTATTTCGCGTTCCAGACGGGAGAAAAATCTGAAATAATTTGTCCACCTAGATTTCACGTTAATGAAACTGTATTCCAAATTTCAGCCGATTCTATAGAAAACTCTCTTTGCGGCACAACTACCTTAACGTTTGAATCGCCCGCCGGCGAGTGCACAACGTTACCGCGCCTATTCATCATGGCCGATGCTTGCGAGCAAAATGACTCGGATTGTTGGCCAGTATAATTATTATAATTATCCATATTGTTGATCAACGGTGACCCCCAAAGTTTATAAAAATTTTCTCGAGACACCCCCGTAAAATATTGCTTGCGGTATGTTAATTAATTTACATGGTCAATGATTTTTTTTACTAAATGTCCGTAAAACGTTCTGAATGTAACGCTCCGAGCGGGAAAACGTGCTATTACAAAATACTGTTCATTCAAATGGGTTCGATTGGCAAGGAGCTAAAGCTCGCCTTGGGAATTTTCCAGATACGCGAATCAAAACTCAAAATGAAAATGAAGAAGATTGAACACTTTTATTCTTTTTGGGATTATCAGTCATACAAAAGTGTGTTCTCGAGGGTGGTCGGAATTGCTCTCTGCTCTTTCTGCTCTTTTTAACATTACAAAGGTCCAGACTTTTCTAGAGTCTTCGCGCAGACTCCGTGTACGCTCACTCGTATGCATCCGATCACACCCCTCGCACTCTCCCCACCCAAAGGATCTGACCTGTTGTGCGTTGGCCCTTTCATTCCCACAAAGATCGTTCTTGTTCTCAGCTACTATCTTTACGATCCGATGATCGACATATCCCGTGTACGAAGAGTCGATTTGAAACACACCGAGCAAATTCGGTAATAAGAAACTATTTATATTAATCGAAAGGTTTACGGTTACAGTGTTCTGTAAATAATAAAGGATATAGAAATCGAGGTGTATATATGATGGTCACGTATTCATAATACTATAAAATAGTTATTATTTCCTGTTATTCTTAAATATTACTTTTTATCGTTATAATTTACTAGTTAAACACCACATCCCCTATCGCGTTTCTCTCGTGATTTCTCAAATAATAAGGCTACATATGAAATAATTATTCTACTCGCCATAAAATTACATGGATATCGAAGATTGAATTTTAAGGTTTCATACTTTCGCGGTTTTTCGCACAAAAGAAGGAGCCGCGCTCTATAGCGACGAATTTCGCATTCGTCACATGAAAGCGACTGAGGCCCGGTTCCACAATCGTGGTTTAAGGGTTAAACTGAGTTTAACTTTGATTTCAGCCAATGGCAGGCAATCTTTAGCGACTTTAAACCAGGTTTAAATTTTAAACCACGATTGTGGAACCGGGCCTTAGGCGACATTCACGGTTTTTGGATGAGATCGCATACTTGACGTTTTTTATATATGCCTTTATGAAATCTTCCATTCTTGAAATTTTTATAGTAAATATATGGTTATATATTTGTTTTCTATATCCTGTATCTTTATTGAACCGAACTCTATCCATCTTACTCTATCCATCTTACTCTATCCATATAATTACTCTATCCAGCTTACAGAAAGTTGTAAAAGCCATTTTTAAAGCATTATTTTTTAGACGTAATTGTATCTATAGCCTGCCCTATCGTAAATTTTGAAGTTGAATCATCACAACTGGTGCATCGTGGGAACATGGTCAAATGCGATAATCAAGGATAGCGCCCCCTTTATATATCCCCCATATCAGCTGACATTTGTATATACATAAATACATATATATGCTGCAACACACACACACACATATATATATATATATATATGCTTATACATTCTCTCCGTCCAATGTACATCCTCGAGGATCGTGAGATTTTTTCAGTGACGTTTATACTGTATCCGGAACGGAAAATGTACGCTACTTGCTTACTGTGTCTCGACAAGACCGTGGTCTCGACTCTCGGATTCTCAAGGTCCTATTTATCATAAAGAAAAAAAAACAAAGACGAAAGTAGGGAAAAAAAAAGCATTCTTGACGAGCATACGTGCTGTCAAGTGCTGTGAGGATTCATTCGTACGAATGCGCGCGCGTGCGTGTGTGTGTGTATAAGCTTTGACGTTCCTGCTGCACATTTCATATGTAAACTCTTTCTCGATTATTCTCATCTTCAGTACCGTTTCTCGCGGCATCGGGGAAACTTCGTAGTGACGGGGAAAAAAAAACCAAACAACCGTTACAATGGCAAACTCAAAGTTGCCAAAGTGCTGTTCGATGATCTTGCTGTTTTTGACTGTTTTCACGATTTTTGCAAACGCGACACCCGTAAACATACCACTGAGCAGTGTCTCAAATCGTCTTATACAGAGTGCACTCGATTCATTGAACGATTCATCGATTCGTCATAATTACAAGAGCGGCGATTTAATCAGCGCACAAAAATTGGTAATTCACCCTCACCGAACGATGATATTTATCCCATATGACCTGATAAATTCATTTTTTTCCACTACAACATCGACGTGCGTTATTTCGAAACTCGGTTATCGTTAATCAATGAAAATTCATAATAAAAGAGAATACGGACTTGCGTTAGTTTGAAAATTCAAAATAATAATTCGTCGCTAGGGAATCAAGTTGCATAATTGAATAAGCAGGTAAATTTGCAGTTTTTGCAAAATTATTGCATCAAGATGCGTCCAAATTTGATGACGCAAATTTTCAACGATGAAAAATACCATGTAAGATTTTAAAATTGTTTCTTGCAAGCAGTTTGGTAACTTATAAAACGTGCCGCGTGTGCTTTTTGCCAAAATATTAAAAACAATGATATTGAAGTTGTTGAATATTTGCCACTGTAAATATGCGGACGAACCTTGAGGTGAAAATAATTTCGAAAAGACTGCTTCTGTAGAATTTTGATTTTACATACATACTTGAGTATATGCCATGCGACGATATAGTACAACGAGTTTTTTTATAAAAAAAAAAAAATTTTTTCTAGTATTACGAACGCTTTTCTGGCCCAAGATCACGAACAAAAAAAAACCGAAAAAGAAGGAAACGATTTACAACTTCGAGACAATACCGAAAATGACTTATTTTCTTTTTTTTTTTTAAACCGATTTTCGTTGCATTCCAACGATGGAAATTTCGATATCATAAATATTGCAACAAGGTGTATACGAATATGGTGACTAATTTTCAACAATGGCATACTTTTTTTTTCGATGTGCAACCAGTCGTTGCACGCGTGCATAAATTTATTGCCAAACGGAATGGTATTCATTATCGAAAAGTATGGACGATAAATTTTTAATGTTAATTAATGTCGATGATAATGGCATTTTCTTCAATCCCGCAATTTTTCCAATCGTATAATATTCTGTATAGAACCATAGACTCGTTAATTGTCTTGCGGATAATAAACACCGAGAAAATGCGCAAGTATACACAGGGATATTTCATATTTTTTTCATCCTTTTAATTCGCAATACAAAACTTGTCCCGTATAATCAGAAAAACTTTTCAAACTGTATATATTGTTGCGAATTTTCCAATATCACCGAGCTTAACATTTATCGTGCAGCTTAAGCACTTTATTTTTTTCTTTGATCAATCGAAATAATTCTACCTAAAATTGTATTTTTTTCTTCATATTTCAACTTTTATCTTGGCACATTCGAATAAATCGCTTGGGAATTTCTGATATATCTTTCTTCTGGTTAAAGTGGACAAAATTAAAAAAAAAAAAAAAACATGAAAAATTATTTTTCGCGCTTATCAATGTGTGCTCTTTTATATCTCGCGGTTAATTGAAGCGGAGAAGAAAAAAAAATGTCAATCTTTGACTATGGTCACTCGGCTTGATAACTTGGAGTCCCCCCCCCCCCCCCTCCCATAATCATTCCGGACAATTTCGTTACGACGAAGCTCGTGAAATTCAACGATATTCTTCCTTCTTTCGTCTTACGCCTGCTGACTTTACCTCTTTACTGGGAATGCACACACGCACATATGTATATATACATATGTGTGGAAGGACGTGACATTTGTACATATACGTGTCATATGTATAACTTTCAATTTCCGCGCCACAAACTATTTTTATTACGACGCACTTCAAGCGCTTTGTCTATACTATCAACTTTGTTGTATATATGGCCCGTTGTATATTTATCGGGAATCGTATGGACGGAAAAAGAGAAAATAGAACGGGGCAAAAAGCGAATATATCTGTGCCAATGCCAGATGTCTTATTGGATCTCTCGTTATAAGCATGAAACAGTATAGTAGGATTTTGTAGTAAACGGGATTTTTTTTTTTTTCTTCAAAGCGTATATCGTGACACCGATAAATTTCGATAAAAACTGATCCAGGGGTTATCGTTTCTCGTTCATTTGAATTTCCATTTGGATCGACGTATAGAGGTCGTTGAGCTTTCTTTCGTTCGATTGTTGCATCACTTTCGATTCTCAAAAAAAAAAAAATCGTAATGTGCCTGCCAATTATCGAAACGCTGCGATGACAATTATCGGAACTAATATATAATAAATATATAATATTATATATTATAATAATAATTAATATAAACTAATAAAATAATAAATATGCAAATTAATTGAAAATAAAGATTTGTTGATTATAAAAATCCAAATTTCTTGCAGCTAGGTAGTTAAAAATGTATATATAATATATATATATATATATATATCAATCACGTGCTATTTTTAGATGTTTCATTGAATCAGAGAAGAACGCGGTGTTTATTCAAGTCTTAGTTATGAGTAAAGAAATTGATAAAGATTCAATGATGAAAGATTTTTCTCGCAGCTGTCCGAGTCGATTTGATACGAATCTCAAATATGACTCGATCGATAATCCGATTATGATTTTATGATCTTCAGATTAAGAAATAAAATAATTACGGACACCTGGATGGACCTTTATCCGAATTAAAAATCCTGTGTAATCGATTAATCCTTAATCTTGAATATTCAATATATTTTTAAAGCAAATCCAAAGTCTCCGCGCACCCTAAGTATGTCGATCAAACTTTTATCCAGATTTTTATTTCACACAGCTTGTTTTACGCGGACAAAAGCTGTCGAAATTTATTTAATTATTTCAACGAAACAATTTATATTTTTCTTATTTTTGAAAAACGAAAAATCAATTCTAGCAGCCTCGCTAACGATCATATCAAAATCAGCTCAATCTCAAAACGCCCTCTACATATCGTTCTACAACTTTTGATTTAGTAACTCGCTAAATTTGAGAATATATCAAGTATAGTATGTAAGAGGGCGTGGGAGTGTATAAGGCCGCAAGGCTATATGTGGAAATAAAAACCTATTACTACTCTACTACACGGAAATAATTTTGTATTAATTTTTACTGTGAAATCACGGTAAAAATTACATTTAAAATTTTAACGTGGGGACAAGTGTACCAAAAATTATAAAATGTTTATATTTAGGTAAAATTTACTGATTTTTTTTAGTAAAAATTCTTGAAAACATTTCAAATTTACGTCACCCGACGGTAAATTCTGACTTATTTCCATGAAAATTTACCTTTTATTTCCTAAATTTTGGAAAATTATGGGTTTGTCCGCCCGTTACTCCGATTTCACAGTAAAAATTAATAAAAAATTCCGTGTACTACTATTACTAATACTACTACTACTACTACTACTATCACCCGTCCTTCAACTTTAATCAAATTTTACATTTCAATCCAATAAACATACCGAAATTTAAATAACTATTAAGAGATAAGGTTTTGCAAAAAGTTTATTCAAAAACGAAACAAAAAAATCAAATTCAAAATACAATATTTTCGTAATTTACGAATAATAAAGGCTTCGTTCGATGAAAATTCTTCATCTCTTTTTCCCAGCTTATAATTCAAACGTCTCAATTTTATTTTATCCTTACCAATTGAGCATTGAAAAAAAAAAAAAAAAAGAAATATTCGAACGAACGTGCACGTGATAGATGCAACAAAGCTCGAAAAAAGAAGAAAAAAATTATAGCCTGGTAAATAACGAAGTACAATGAAGTAACGGGAAAAAAAAAAAAAAAATTCTTTCGACCGATGCAAAATTGACTTCATAAATATAAACATATTTATACTCATCTATCCGTATGGACATACTTATCAATGATAAACGCGATGTCGTATCCCGACGTTGACCAATTTATCAAATCTCCCCCCCACCCCCCCCCCCCTTTAGTATCATTGCACATATCAATCACCCTCGTAACGAGAGCCACTGATGATATTCATCAAATGTATTTTTTTTTTCCCCCAGCCGGAGCCTCTTTACGTTGTCTACCGGCTGACGCTGAATTTGGAGCCAAATTGCAGCGACGATTCGTCGTGTCCTCGCGAGGCTTGCACGATCGTCCTGCATCAGTACGAGAACGATGAAATCAGCGCCGAGAAAAATTCCATCCGTTGCATGGATCTTCAGCCTCAATCGGATCAGGCAAATTCTCAACGGCGGATGAACAATGAAGGCGAAAGAATTACCCAAGAGCCGGAAATCATGGATTCGCGCGATGAGAAAAATACGAGCAGCTCGAGCCTGATCCTCGATCACGAGATACAAACCGTCACGGACGGGGCCGAACGACCTTTCATAGCCGTACGAGCCATGGATCGTAATTATTGCGCCGGTTGTCCGTACGAGCTGAAAACGTCATTGCCGAGTCTCGCGGCATACGGCGAACAGATCGTACGAGCAATGGACGAGACAGGAATCAGCGAGTTCAAGCACAGAGTCGTCGATTTCGTCAGAGTAACGCGTGCCGTGCCGCCGGGCTCGAACGTCGTTGTTTACGAAATTTTGCTGGAAATCGGCGAAACGAATTGTCCGCGAATCGCAATTTCATCGCGCACTGATTGTCCCGTAATGTCCGATAAACCGTTAAAATTGTGTTTCGTAAGATTCGAGGAACGTCCCTGGCAGCAGAACAGTCGTAAAATCGTTGCCAATAATTGTACCGATTTGCCGGATACGCGTTCCGAATTAACCTCAAATTTGGCTGAACCATTGATAACGAGCGACGCGCTGTACGTGATGAACGAAACGAACCGGAGAAACGGAAATGAAAAAGTGACGGAAGAAAAGCTTTCGTTCTCTTACGGCGATGCGATCGATGATTTTTTCGAAATTTCCACGGAATCGTCGAGCTTAGGGACGAAACTCGACGAAGAAACGAAAATATTGCCCGTTACCGAGGAGAGCCGGAGGAAAATTTTTCCCGAGGCAAAAAACGACGACAAGCTACGGCTCGATGATTTTCACGAAAGGCTCAAAGATTTCGATGATTTTCTCGTGAATATTGATTTTGATATGCCGTTGAGAGAACGGGAAACCGAGATCATCGACGATCGTACACCCGTCACCGAGGAGCTCATACGACCGGAAATCGCCACGAGAAGAAATTCGTTAATCCGTATTTGCAACGAAGTTAACGACGAGGAGGAGGAGAAAGAAAATGGCGAACGCGAGAGAAGAACGATAATCGATACGGAGAGACAATTCGCGTCGAGACTTGCCGAAAAAGCTCTCGATCAGATGAACGATATTGACAGCGACAAAAGGACGCGGGTACTCCTGGAAATTATTGATTCGAATAAGCAGCCAGGCAAAAACGACATTTATCATTTGAAGATGAGAATTATCGAGTACAATGATATCGCGGATACGACGGGCCGTACGAGGGTAACGCGCGACGAGTCGGAAAAAATTTGTCACGCACAGATTCGCGTTAACGTTCCGGGCTCCCTCGAAGCAGCTAAATTGCTGCAATCTTCGTGTTTCGACGAGCCGAGGCTCGCCGATAGAAGATCGAGAAGGCATCTGGTCGGTTCGCGGACTCCCGTTAATATCGATGATCCGATTATTCGGCGATACGCGACTAAAGGCCTGAGGGAATATTCGAAAATTCAGTCCGATGGAATAAGCGAGCCGTGTTTGGCGGAAATTGTCAACGCTACGAGACAAGTCGTGTCGGGATCGTTGTATCGGATCGTCGTGAAATTCGGCGTTAAATCCGCCGGTAATACGGAAAATTGTCAGTCAGCGACGAACAGCGAGAACGATACTTATGTGATAGAGATATGGTCGCAGCCGTGGATCGATAAGGAGGAAATTAACGTCAAAGCCCTAGCGGCGAATAAGAGAATCACGAAGAGATCTCTGCGCGGTGAAAATTATAGCGCGAAGATGCTGAAACTCGGGAAAACGATGAGAGCCTTTGAGAATTTCGTGAAAGAACATGGAAAAAGTTACGAATCCGCGGAAGAGAGAAATTATCGTTTCACGATTTTTCAGGATAATATGATGAGAATCGAGAAGCTGAGAACGAATGAGAAGGGTAGCGCGATTTATGGAGCAACGATTTTTGCCGATTTAACACCCGACGAATTTCGCGCCAAACATCTTGGACTGAGAATGAATCTGAGATCGGACAATGATTTACCGTTGCCGATTGCCGATATACCGGATATCGCGTTGCCCGAAGAATTCGACTGGCGTCATAGAAATGTCGTTACCGAGGTGAAGAATCAGGGCTCGTGCGGCTCGTGCTGGGCATTCTCGGTAACGGGCAATATAGAATCTCTCAATGCCATTAAGCATGGAAAATTGTTGTCTCTCTCGGAGCAAGAGCTCGTCGATTGTGACAAAATTGATGCCGGCTGCGAGGGTGGTTTGCCCGACAATGCTTACAGGGCTATCGAGGAAATCGGTGGACTCGAGCTCGAGAGCGATTATCCGTACGACGGTGAGAACGAAAAATGCCATTTTGATAAAAAAAAGGTCAGGGTTAATGTCGTTTCGGGATTGAATATAACGTCGAACGAGACACGGATGGCCCAGTGGCTCGTTAAAAATGGTCCGATAAGCATCGCTATAAATGCAAATGCTATGCAATTTTACATGGGCGGTGTTTCGCATCCTTACAAATTTCTCTGCGACGGTGACAATCTCGATCATGGCGTTCTCATCGTTGGTTATGGAATACACAGTAAGTTTGAGATGCGAATAAAGTCATTCGTTCGAATGAAAGATTTGAAGATTTGATGATTTGTGAGAAAGTCGTTAAAATTCAATCTACATTAATGATATTCAAGATAAGATAAAAAGAAAAAAATTCAAATCGTAACACCAATGATATTCGAAAATAATGATTTTATTCATTAGTAAATAAAGTCATTGGTTAAAATTAAATATATCTATTTGAGGATTCATGAGAAAGTAATTAAAATTCGAAAATTATCAAAAACGTAGTGAAAAATAGTCATGAAATTTTGTTTTTTTTTTTTAATTGAATATCATTATACCTGGTCTTTGAGAATTTTAAAAATTAATACAAGTCATTTTGATTGAATCCTATAATCGTTCCGACCGAAAGGATATTCCGCAATTCTGTTTTTTTTTTTTTTGTGTTGAATAAATTATAGGAAAATAAGATTTTAAAATTTTTATTTTTGTTCCTACGATAGATGCCATGAAATTTAAAAATTATTCAATTATATAATAATTCTAAATGATTGAATCGTGAATTGCATAAAAATTGAAAGATTTTTTGTTCAAAGAATTATTTAACCCTCCGTGTGTACCAGTACTGGATCTTTAAAGGAATTTTAATGTCAAGTTTCTCCAAAATGAAGGAAGAGCGTGGTTAAACAAAAATTTCAAACACTGAACTTTTCTACCTCTTTGACAATTTAATGGACACTAAGAATTAATCCTGAACTTTGCTCTTTTTTTTTTTTTTTTTTTTTTTTTGAGAAGCCAGAACACTGAAAACCTGGAATGCCCTTAAAGATCCAGTGTACACACTGAAGATCTAAAAAATACGTTTATAAATTTAAAAAAAATAGATTTAAAGTTGTCCAATTGGAAAAGTAATTTTCAAATGATTTATTCATTCGAACGATGCCGTTATTGTATGTACTTTTTGTGGATTCACGTGAAAGAAGACAAAAAAAAACAATCAATAATCTTGTAAAAATTTCAGCTTATCCAATATTCAAGAAGAAAATGCCATACTGGATAATAAAGAACAGCTGGGGCCCGAAATGGGGCGAGAAAGGATATTACCGAGTTTATCGAGGCGATGGAACGTGCGGACTCAATAGAATGGCAACGAGTGCCATTATCGCTTGAATTTGATAAAAAAAAAAAAAAAGTCGTCGCTGCAACGCAGGGCGATTCCTTGTAACGTCAATTAACGCGAGTTTGTCGTTTTTTTTTTTTTTTCTTCATTCTAGCTAACTAACATATCAAGGGGCTTTGCAAGGGGCATTTTTGGCGGAATGATAATTCAAGTTTGTTGGAAAATATTTTTATCGTTTGCGGAGAGACGACGTTCTTTAATTTTCAAAAATTTTATACAATATTCGGGGATTTATATGTTTTGGACACCCGGGATGGGAAGAATTGTTGTCAGCTTGCCGGAACATTTTTGAAGATATAAAAATTAAAAAGTTAATAAAAAAAAAGCTTGCAAACACGAGCGATGATACTCTATTGTTTGATAAACACGCCGTACACTAAGATCTCGGTTTATTTATAATTTATTTATAAAAATGTGAGAGATCATCGGGATTTAATTATATTAACCGAATATCGTATATCAAGAGAATCGGCGAAAATATTCAAGGTCCCATTCTATTTGTGTTATTTTTATCTTTCACTTTTACGTACTCGACGCCCCCCTCGTATAAAGATATACATTTTTGGTTCATACCACTTTATCAAGAGAAGAATATAAATAAAATATATACATATAATGTATATATATATATATATATATATATATATATATATATATATATATATATATATATTAGGGTGAGCGGAAAAAAAACAATTTTTTTTTTCGGTTGCATCCACCAAAAAAAGTTGAAGTAAGGTAAAAAAAGAGGATTCCAAAAATGTGAGGCCAAAAAAAATTATTTTGAACGGCGCATTGCATTTGAATATTTTCCATAAGAATAACACAGGAAAATATTGGGATTTCTTAATGTCGTAGTGCAACTCGTCAGAAAAAAATCACACAAAGATGTCATTAACATATTCTCATGGAGAATCGAATTCCTTACAAAAAAAGTTCTTACGAAAAATTAGCTCAGAACAACCGTTCAAGTGGAATATAACGCGAATGAATATAGTGGAAATAACGCTGTCTGAAATTGAATTGATAGGAAAAAAAAAAAAAATTCAAAAGGCTGTAAAAATCGAATTTTTCGCTTTACGAAAAAACTTTTTGGGGGTTTTTTGTAGAGAATGTTCTGCTCTAACATACTTGCATGAAATTGTTCTCAAAATATTTCTCTAATACAAAAAAAAAATCAAGTACAACAAGAAATATAAAAGAAACGACGTTCATCATTGATCGTGTTTAGAAAAGCTTTATTCAATGAATTTGGTTTAATAAGATAGAATAGATTTTTTTTACATTATAATGCTTAATAATCATCGTTTCTTTTTTTAAGAGTCTGTTTGTTGCAATTAGGGTATTTCTATCGATAATTTTGCACTATGCCCAATAAATATTGTAGCTGTTCTTCGTTTTTTGTTAATGAACCGTTATATGCTTCTATCAAAGCGACGTTGTTAGAGCAGAACATTCTCTACAAAAAAACCCCCGAAAAGTTTTTTCGTAAAGCGAAAAATTCGATTTTTACAGCCTTTTGAATCATTTTTTTTCCTATCAATTCAATTTCAGACAGCGTTATTTCCACTATATTCATTCGCGTTATATTCCACTTGAACGGTTGTTCCGAGCTAATTTTTCGTAAGAACTTTTTTTTGTAGGGAATTCGATTCTCCATGAGAATATGTTAATGACATCTTTGTGTGATTTTTTTCTGACGAGTTGCACTACGACATTCAGAAATCCCAATATTTTCCTGTGTTATTCTTATGGAAAATATTCAAATGCAATGCGCCGTTCGAAATAATTTTTTTGACCTCCCGTTTTAGGATTCTTCTTTTTTACCTTACTTCAACTTTTTTCGGTGGATGCAACCGAAAAAAAAAAATTTGTTTTTTTTCCGCACACCCTAATATATATATATATATATATATATATATATATATAATATAAATACTCGTAATCGTGATTATCATTGCACATTTAAAGTACGCTCGTGTGAAAAAATAATCCTCCGAAAACGACGTATATATTTGTATTAACTATCATAACAGAGATATACCAATACGAATTATTTCCGTATGAAATTTACAAGAAACAAAAAAAAAAAATTCTAAAACGCTTTTTTATCGGGCTTTTGCGATAATTAAAAAAAAAAAACGAAAAAACTAATAGCTGTGTAACTCGATACCGATAATGCTCCACATGTGTGCCACGAAAAGTAAATACAACGATCATCATCAATCGCAATCACTCGATTTCTCGAGAGTATTGCGATTATACAAGTTTGTGAGCAAATGCGTGTATGTGTGAATGTGAATGTGAATGTGGGTGTTTCTTTGCACGACCCAGAAATTATGAGCAATAATTTATTATTGTACGCATTACGTACTACACGATGAACAATCGCAGTGATAATTATCATAGAGTCGACTATAAATGCTTGAATTCGGTATCACGAGTTTGTAATATTTTTAAAATTAATTAAAAAAAAAACCAATAAACACTGATGGAAAATAAATTATACACCTTCCTTCAATTATTTTGCTTTTCGTTTTTTTTTTTTTTTTTTTTTTTTTTTTTTTTTGTTTGATTACATGTCTCGTGACAGACGGGTCAAAGAGGTGTGTGATTATCGTGAGGATGGATGAAACTTGCGGATCTGAATTTTTTTATTCTGTCGACTTGGCTCTTGACGCTGATTAAAATATAATTTAAATTATGAGTTATACGGATATGCGTTCAACGATAATTCTCTCGACTTTTGGACGATCAGCAAGTTTGATGGGATTTTTTATGACAACGCCTCTTTAAAAAATTTAAAAAATGACTACCATAATTTTTAAATTGAGAATAGTCATGGCTATGTATGATTTTTTTGAACAGTGGGAGGCGATAAGAGAGAGAGAGAGAGAGAGGATTCACTGGGTTCGTTTTAGATACGCTTTCTGCAACCCTTATAAAAGTGTGGACTGCGATTATAGCTGTGAGCTTGCAATCCCTAGAAAGTCTAGCGAAAACTAACAGAGCCATCGACTGGTGCTCTTGTGTGTCACGCAATGGATGCATTCCGCGAATAAATTATAATTACTGAAACGCAATTTTTGATAACAGATTTTGCAATCTCCATTATTTGTCGATTATTGTGAAAAAAAATATGTATATTGATAAATTTAAATTCGGTGCAGGGATGTCTAGTTCCCAGTTTTCCCGCCAAAGGCGTACGCGTCGATAGATGGCGTGTTTTATTATTAAAAAAAAAAGCAATTTCGTGGTTTAATAAAACATGGCCGCGTTCGGTCGTTCCTTATTTTATGTCGGCAAAAGACTCATTTTACCCGAATTCAGAAGGAATATCACGCTTTCGTCTGTGAGCCAATCCAAAGAAAGTAAGATAATTAATCGAATTAACGTACATCGAAATATCCGACAACCATTCCATCGCATTGTTACGCTCGAATATTTCTAGCTAACCTACAAATTTAGTATATTTTGTATTCTCGGGCAACGTAAATTGTATTATTATGCACAGTAATCGAGAGAAAGGAAGGACGAATATTAACTATAGAGGCAAAAATCGTGCCCGATCCGAACGAAAGTCGTCTCCTTAAGATAATCGATACAAAAGCGTGTCCGCTGTGTTCATTGGGACTCCAAATAAAGCACACAGTGAGATAATTTAAAGCTTAAAAAAAAAAACAAGGAAACGCTATCTCAATATGAGTTTTTCTTTGGACACGATATTTTTTTCAGGATGTTCTCATTTTGAGCCAGTTTTTGAGACCCGACGGCTGTGTGCTACCCAGGAGAACAACCGGTTTATGCATCACGCAGCAAAGAAGACTCCAGTCTTTAGTAGCAATGGCTCAAAAAGCCGGTTCGTGATGGACATTCTTTTTGCCCCCTCTTTTTTTTTTTTTTTTTCATTTCACTAAATAATAAAGAATTTCCTTTCGATGCTCTCTCGCTTTTTGTCAAATTTGTGAAATTGATATTTCAGGCCTGATGTCTAATCTCACTCCCCACTGGGCCAAGAAGGATCCAAAGAAACGATACAGATGGAAAAAATACAATACGTATTTCGATGAAACAACAATAAAGCCTGTACTTCGTAATGTTGAGTATCGCGAATAACGAATCAATTGTAAAATAAAAATATAATGTCGCAAAATCGTTTTTTTTTTTCTATTACCGACTACACAGAGTACAGGGATAATGAGATATTAATAAAACTTGTGTATTATCGTTGTTATTACTATGCATATGGGTTAATTTGACTTTTCAGTTATATATTTCGGAAAAAAAAATTTAGACGGTATCGTATTTTTCGCATTAAAAAAAAAAAGTTTTTTGCAATGATCAAGTATCGGATGAGTCTATTTGAGGCCAGCACCGCTACCCTATGAAAACTAAAAACTTGTGATTTTTTTCAAAATATGTTTTAGAATTTTTTAAAATATGATTTCGTGAGATTTAAATAAAATATAAAAATATAGTCTGGATCAGTGATTTTTGCAATAAATAAAAGTTTGAAAAGTTGGTAGCCTTTTGAGTTTTTTTGCCGCGCTTTTTTTCAAAGTTTGCTCGCAAAACTTATTGGAGAAATAAAAATATCGGACTTGCCGCGGTAGTCAGTTTAACAACGGAATTATTGAATCGCAATGGAAAATTAAATGTCAATCGGCAAAATTAGAGTATACGTAGTACGGTCAATTGAAAATTTTTTAGGTTTTTATGAAAAAAAAAATCTTTATCTAGCTGCAAACTTTGGGTAGTAAAAAAATGTCGATTATCGAGCTCTCTCGAGTGAACATTGCCGCGTATAACTACAGAAATATATATATATATATATATATATATATAAAATATAGAAGTGTCAGTAGGGTTATGCGCAGAACCACTCGCTGTCGCTGCGCGGTGTGGTAAATCGTGAGACATACGGAGTGATTTCAGATGTCAGGATTTCTCGTACGTCGCTGTTAAAATACATACGCAAGGCTCCGTCGTCGAATGCATTGCATTGTTGAGGAAGAAAAAGTATCTATTACAAGTGTCGGGAGTAATAAAATAGTGTCAAGTGTGGAATTATAATATCGCGCGAGGATGGCAGACAACGAGCAAAAGGCGTTACAGCTTATGAGCGAAGCGGAGAAGAAATTGGACTCATCCAAGGGATTCTTCGGCTCTCTGTTCGGGTGAGTTCATATATCGATCTGCACAAGTGGGGTTGACCAAGAGATCCTAAACACAGAGAACCAGAGAGAGAGAGAGAGAGGGAACATTCGATCTGTCACGTTAACGTCATCGATGACAAACTATTGATTTTGCATTGTCAGCCAGAGAGTTTATCGATTTTTCATTCTCATTTCTAAACTATAACGAAGGGATAATATCGAATTCACAAAAAAAAAAAAAAAAATTTTTTTTTCATTAATTTGTTTCATTAAACGCAAAAATACATAACGTCGCAGCGTAAATATCAGTTTTTTCATCTGGAAATTGAAAAATTTCAACGAAATTTCCTTCCATCTCGATCGCAACGTGTAAAATCCACGAAACACGATGTTTTATGATTCAGCGGCTCGTCCAAAGTCGAGGAAGGTATAGAATGTTATCAACGAGCCGCGAATCTGTTCAAGATGGCAAAGAAATGGACCTCGGCGGGCTCCGCTTTCTGCGCAGCCGCCAATCTTCATTCCAAGCTTAACAATCGTCATGACGCGGCTACCAATTACGTCGACGCCGCCAACTGTTACAAGAAACAGGATCCCAATGGTCAGAGCTCGAGATCTCCTTTATATATATGTTGGTCCTGAAAAAAAATATCCTTCAATTTTCTTTGTCCTCGAAACATACCGCGAACGAATTAATTTTTTTCCCAGCCTCGACGCTCCGTTTCGAGTCTGAAAATAAATCAACCGTATCGGAGAACATGAAATTTATTTCGATTAATAATAATGAAAAAAAAAAAAAAAAAATTATTAATAAATTGATACGAAAAAGATTGTTGTTCAACAAATAATTGTTGGATTCGATGAATTTTCGGATTTTTCCATACGGGCATTAATTTCTCAAGATTTTTCCATCTGTTTCAAAATTCTATCGTTATGCCCTGTGGAGTCGACTTTTTTTTTCAGATTTTTGTCTCATTGTGAAATATCCTTCGATTCGTTACGGATATTGCATATTATTTAGAATTGAAAGAAAAAGCAATGCTCGAGATGGTCCGAGAAATAGCATCGTTTTTATTTTCTCCTTTTTTTTTTTCTTTTTTTTTCTTTTTTTTCTTTTTTTTTTACGCAGAGGCGGCCACTTGTTTGGTGAAAGCTATAGAAATCTACACGGACATGGGTAGATTCACGATGGCGGCTAAGCATCATCAGAGCATAGCCGAGATGTACGAGAGCGAGCCCGTTGATCTGGAACGTGCCGTACATCATTACGAGCAAGCTGCGGATTATTTTCGCGGCGAGGAGAGCATCTCTTCGGCTAACAAATGCCTGCTCAAGGTCGCTCAGTACGCGGCTCAACTCGAGAATTACGACAAAGCGATACAAATATACGATCAGGTAGGTTGAAAGTAAATGATAATCGTATCGATCCGCTGATTTCGCAATATATTCTTGTATCATGGCAAATAATCATTTTTTTTTTTTTTTCTCCTCCTCCCCCTTAATTTTTGTTTTTCTCCTTTATTTTCGACAAGGTGGCGGCTGCGTGTCTGGAGAGTACGCTACTCAAATATAGCGCCAAGGAATATTTCTTCAGGGCGGCGCTTTGCAGTCTTTGCGTTGACTCGCTCAATGCCCAGCACGCGATCGAACGTTATCAGGAACAATATCCGGCATTCCAAGACTCCCGAGAGTATAAACTCGTGAAGGTACGGCAAAAGACTTGTCGAATAATTTTTTTTTTTTTTTTTTTTTTGAAAATCCCCACTATCGCAATAGTCCGGCGAGTTTTTTTTTTTGAAGATAAAATTGGTCTTTTTCGTAAAAAAAGAAAACGCGTAATTTTTGTTAAAATTGCGAGTAGGGTAGACCGGGGCTGGTTGTCACAGTGGCTTTATCAACCCCTGAACAGCTGAGTTTTTTTTTTTTTTTGAGCGTTCGGCAAAGTTGGTACACGGTGAATCCGAATTCACGAGTACCCGATGTGAGGAAAAAAAATTATTCCCGAATTTTCCTATCCTCAGAAACTACCCCCAAATGAAAAAAAAACCACCCCCGATCGCTTGATAACATCTTAATTTAATTTCCCATCGTTCATTTCTGCCAGAAATTGAGGAAAAATCATTCCGGAACACGCAGTGGGATTCTGTAGAACTTACGGATCAATCAAACCTTATGAACTAGCCCTAAATTGAGAGAAATTCATCCCCCGATGAATAAAATGTTATCATCTCCATTTCCGTTATTTTATCCTGATCTGAATCGAAATATGAGCGTTCCAGAACGCATCAGCATATTCTGAAGGACTTGCGGATAATTCCAATCCTTATGAACAACTCTTCAGTTGGGAAAAATTCATCCGCAAACGTATAAAACGTTATTGCTCATTTCCTATTATTTCATCCTAATCCAAATCGGAATATGAGTATCCGTTCAAAAAGCATCCCTACTTCATCAATAAAAGTTGATTTTCAGGTGTATCACAACTTTTAGGGGTAGTTCTCGATGTTTTATTACCGTTGGGGGGTAGTTTTCGATTCAGATTTTCTTGCTACAAATTTTTCATGTGTTTTCAAAAATTTATATCAACTGAGCATCAATAAAAGTGCATTTTAAGGCGTATCACCACTGCTAGGGGCGATTTTTGATGTTTTCTAACTGTTAGGGGTAGTTTTTGATTCGGATGTTCTCGATACACATTTTCCATGCGTTTTCAAAAATATTTATGAACCGAACATCAATGGAAGTGCATTTTTGGGCGTATCGCCATTTTTAGGGGTAGTTTTCGATGTTTCGTTACCGTTAGGGGTAGTTTTCCATTCGGATATTCTTGCTACAAATTTTTCGTGTGTTTTAGAAAAATATTTATTAACCGAACATCAATGAAGCTGCATTATTGGGCGTATAACCATTGCCGGGGGTGGTTATCGATATTTTATTACCGTTAGGGCTGGTTTTTGGTCCGGACCTTTTTGCTACAAATTTTCGATCTTATTTCAAAGCGCATACTTGAGATCGCGACTATAAAAAAAATTTTGCCTGAAAGTTATGCTCATTTCTCATTTTTTTTTCGCAATTCTCGCACTTTTCGACAGGGTATAGAACTGAAGGGGTACAACCTTTGCGTTCGCCGAATTTTTCATGATTAGATGCATCCTTCATCTTCAAAATTCGACCTTAACGATGTCGATATGTTCATTTTTCTGGGAGTTACGATTTTTCAAAGTAGGTAGGACGTATGTGTCCCACCAGCCGTTTTTTTCGGCTTTTTCAACGCAATGGAGCATTGTTTTATCTTAAGGCGGCCCATCAGTGACAGCACTAGTCAAAAATCGTGACGTGAAAAAAAATCATAAACCTATCATAATATTTTCTAAATACTCTGTCTAAATAAAATTTATGAATTTCGATGACGTTTCCCGTGATATTTTATTCATAATTTATTATAAATAATATAAATAAAGTCTCAACTGACAAAAGTATTTAACGCTGTCAGAGCGATCAAGTCAAAAACGATAGCTGATATTCATATGTTTCCTCGCGTGCAGAATGACAGACATATATATTGTATCCGAGATTTGCACACACGATGACTTTCGCGATTAAATTTCTCGGGAAAATCCCTGGCAAGACACAATTTTTTAAATACCATTGGAAAGTTCACGATTTCATCTTTCAATACTCAAAATTTGAATAAGAACTCTCGTCTTTATCAAAAGATATCATGTCACTTCCGGTGAAAATGGAATCAACTGCCATAAGACCCATGCTAAAATAGGTAATTTTAAATTACTCGTTCGCAATAATTTGCCTGGCAACATACCCTGAAATTTTGAGAGAGCGTTCATTGCATCTTAGATAACACTCTCCCGAAGTTTCATTCGTATCGCCGGTTTTTTAATTCACTGATGAGCCACCTTTTAAAGCGTATATTTTAACAAAATACTTAACCCAGTTGACGGCATAAATATCTCGAAACATGGCGGCCGTGAGCCTGTTGGAAGTAAAAAAAAAAAAAAAAAAAATTATGCCAGTGCAAGTTGTCCAAAGTTTCACGGGGCAAAAGTTGTCTCAGCTCCTAAATTCCAATATAACGAGGATATTTCATCGGCTGAAATTTTTTTTTTTTTCATAAATTCACGAGTAATGAGTAAAAATTATTCCAACTCCTTAAACTTGATACTAAATACCAACGCAAGAAGTAGCTTGCAATAAATTTCTTAAATCGAAGCGCACGAAATCATATTTTTCGTTCAATTAAGTTTACACATTACTTTCATGCAATAAAATTCGATGTGACAACTTGCCCCGGTCATGGGGCAAGTCGTCACAGGTGACCTTACCTCATAAATTGTTAATTAACAACCATAGACTTACGATTGAACAAAATCCGATACGGCTGAATCGTAGCCAGGGATTTACTCGAAATTTTGGCGTAATCCTTCTCGAATACTAAATTCGAAAAATACAAAAATCTTCAAAGAAAATATTCAACAACCAGCCCCGGTCTACTCTACATTGAAAATTTAACAAAAAAAAAAAAAAATTTAATCACGTTCCCGAACATTTTTCCAATGATCGAACGTTTTCACGATTCGCTTGAAAAAAAAAAAAAAATATCTCTCCTACAAAGGATTCGGCTTCGATAATTTGAAATAACGCGCAGAATTTTTTTTTTTTGAAACTTTGAAGCTGCGAGATATTTTGTCGACTTTTCGAAAAAAAAAAAAAAAAAATATATCGGCTTCAAAGAAACATAATTAATTCGGATTATCAATAAATTTGCTGATTAAAAATCAACGCGATCCCTGATATGCATAATTTACATCAAATATATGTATAATCGTGGCAGTTTTTAATATAAAAATATTTCGATTGAAAACAAAAAAAAAAAATTTCCACAGTCTCTGATCGATTATGTGGAGGAGCAGGATCTCGAAGGTTTCACCGCGACCGTCACGGAGTACGACTCGATTTCCCGATTAGATCAGTGGTACACGACAATGCTATTGCGCATAAAGAAACAGATCAACGACAATCCGGATTTGCGCTGATCTAACATTATTCCGCAAAAAAATGCGTTATATCGTCGTTACTCTTCCTCCTACCCGCCCGTGTGTATTCTTTCCCATTTTTTTTTTCTTTTTTTTTTTTTCCGAATTCACCTCTCAACCAAGAGTTTGTCGAGTAAAAAATTTGTTCGTCCCCTCTAGATCGGACCTACCTCGACTTTTCAACACGAAGATTAACACGTTGCATAAAACGTTTACAGGTCCGCGTTATTTGACCGAGTAACTCGTTCGAGTTGTTCGCAAATTGTTGATCATCGTTCAGTTCGTATATTATTAAAAAAAAAAAAAATAATAATAATAATATAAAAAAAAAAAAATTACGTATCCCGTCGTCGATCCCTCGCTTGAAACTCGGTTAATTCAACGACGATTTGTCAATACAAAAATATATCGCAAAATTGTCTGAAATCTCAAACTGTTAATGCACCAACTGTACCATCCCCGTTCGAAAAAAATTCTATGCGAAACTTGAAACGAGAGCGAGAAAGAGAGAGAACTATGAACAAGAACCATACCGGGTAGGAGTCGTTTTTTTTTTTTTTTCTTTTTTTTTATTGAATATAATTATATATTTTTTGTGTTTGGTTAATGATTAAATCGCACCATTATTTATTGTATATCTCTACTGGTGTAATTATTTCATCAATACGGTAGATCACTTTAGATCATTAGTTGTTGCGAGTACGTAGATAATCTAAATATAATTATGGTAAAACGATTTAAGTATGAGAGAGAGAGAGAAAATTACGTACGAAAGGAGCTTGGATAGCGATCAATTAAATGCTTCAATATAGTAAAGAAAAAAAGAAACGATTGAAAGAAAGCTGAAAAAATGTCGCTCTTGTGTTCTTTAATGACCGGATGATAATTATTGTCCGATACAGCGGGGGAAAAAAAAAAAGAAAAATTAACTTTGACTATTTTAACGATATTTAACGATTTTTTTTTTCGATTCAACGAAAATCACCGGTGAAACTCATGGGAGTACTTTTTTTAATTTTTTTTTTTTTGGAAGAAGATTTTCGTCGAATCTGCACCTATAAAATATGCCTACATCATTCGGAGAATCAAGAAGGAGATAAATAATCATTGCATCGACCAAATTTTTTTTTTTTTTCGCGTATAGAAGATAAAAATAAACAAATACAGAATTTTTTTCTTCGTAGTGAAGTTTTATCTTCGGGCTATAATTAACGATGAAACATAATTAATCGTAGATTTAACACCCACGCGCATGAGAATATACGAATGAAATAATGTATTGCATAAAGGAAAACAAAAAAAAAAAACGTGTATGTATTCAGGCATACGCTAATAAAAATAAAAAAAAAAATCATCAATGGCTTTTTGAATTTTTTTTTTTTTTTTAACTATTATAAATAGTTGAAATCTTTTGTGCTTAATTACAATTAATCGGAATAAACGTAATGAAATTTAATTACCTCGTATTAATTTTAATTGATGATTCATCATTATTTAAATTTAATTCTTTCAATGAGAGCGAAGATGATAATGAGCACAATGAGAATAATTTTTATTCAACTCTTGTTCTTTACAGCCTCGCCAACAACTCGCAATAATTCTTCAAGACTCGACACGTCCGCCGGTGAAATTTCGAACGAGCGTATCTGTGAATCCAAAAATTCAACGATCCAGTCGGATTTTAAATTGGTTTTTTTTTTTTTTTTCTTATTCCGTACGAAAATAATTAAAAATTTTGAATTTGGTTTTTTTTTTACCGTTTCCATGTAACTCCGCGCGTCGATTTCCAATTGCACGCGAATCTTCTCGTCGTCGCTGATCCCTTGACTCTCCGATAACGAGACACCGGTCGATTTGTCACGTATTTTTTTCAATCTTCTCAAACTTTCTTCCGTTTTTTGCACAGACTCCAATACGTCCTTTACCGATGAAAAGTACCTGGAAAAAAAAAAAAAAAAAAAAAACAACCAAAAGTTTATAAATCGTTCGAAAATTCGAATCCGGTCGAAGAAAGAGATGCATAATCGTCGATATTTACTGCTCCGTGAGCGACGATAAGGTCAATTTCAGCCAATTATCAACGGCATTCGGCGCTGCTTTTTTGTACGCTGTTTGAAATTCACTGAGATGGCTGAGAGCATTTTTCACATATCCGCACGGCTGAGTCGGCTTTTCCCGCATCGTACGCCTAAATAATCGAGGTATATCGCTGACTTGCTTCAACTTCGATGCCCCATCCGCAAAAAGCTCCGATACAATTTTTTCCGTTATAACGGGCAATGTGAGCTGCAAATTTTTTTTACTCTCCTCCAATGAATCTGCAATATCGATAATAATTATCCATACGATTTTTTTTTTTGGTGTTCAATCGTTATTGGTTTAAATGAAACGAAAAAATTATACAAGAAACATTTTCTAATATTAAAAAAAAAACTTTTTCCCTATCCACGTGAAAAATTTGAAAAAATTCACGCACGCATTGTTTTACACTAGAAAATAGATCGACATTGGATCGATGATCAATTAAGAACCATTCCAGAGATAAAAATATTTTTTTTGTCCAAAAATTCGATTTCATCAAAAATCTTGTTCTTTCTAAACTGCTTTTTGAACGGGAACGTAAATTTTCAAGGTTCGACGTTCATTGACGTAGGAGCTAATCTATTTTTTTAGATTTTTATATTCGAGAAATGTTCTATATTAGCCCACGACAGAAATTATAAAATTTTTTTTACATTTTTATGAAGGATACGTGATTATTATTTTTGTTCCATACCCGAAAAATAATAACGTGATTTCGACCATAAAGATCGACAACCAGTTGCGCACTCAGTTTTACTGTGACATGGAGCAATACGCAGCGCCCGGGGGAGATAAATTCATACAATCCGATAAAATTCTATGAAATTTATATTTATATTTATAATATTTTATCCAAATTTATGAAATTATATCAAAGTTACATTATTTCAAATTTTCGGACTATTTTTATAAAATGTTATAAATTTTTATAATTTCGTGTAATTTCATCGGGTCAAATTCGTGATATAATTTTGTAGAATTTTGTCTGACCATATGAAAACATTTTTTCCCCGGGAGAAGTCGACTCTAATTTTTATGTTTTCGAATAAATCAATAAACAAAGTCGTCGCAGCTCAGTTAATTCATTCGACTCGTTGCTAAAATTTTAATTTCGACTTACAATGCATGCTAAATACTCAGGCATGTTTGCGCAAGAGAAAATTACTCACATACGGAACTTACGTAAATGAAAAACTATTTTCTTTTTACAGATTAGCTCCTGCATCAATCAACATAGAACCTTGAAAATTTACGTTAAAAAAACAGTTTAAAAAAAAAAGCAAGCCTTAGATTTTTGAAGAATTCAAAGTTTTTTGGTCCGAAAAATTATTTTATCTCTGGAATGGTTCTTAGTTTATCATTCGATCCGATGCGGATCAGTTTTCTCGCGTAAAACAGTACAGGCGTGAATTTTTTTTCAGATTTTTAGCACGGATGGGAAAAATGTTTTTTTTTTGTAGAGACAACTGCCCCCTTAATTAATCAATAAGTATATCAATGAATCGTCTTACCTCGGAGCAGCTTTTCTATCGAAGCATTGACGTTTACGAGTCTCGATTTGGCCACGTTCAACAGAGAGGGCAAACGATTCGTCAATTTTTCCGCATCGCTGTAAAGGCAAACTAAAAATTCCAGCTTGCTCGCCGGTTCGGCCTCGATCACGTTACTTGCTGTGGGCACCGATACCGAGGGCCAAGTCTGCGAAAATTTAAATTTCCTGTATTGAGGTCGGATCGTTAAAAAAAAAAAAAAAAAAGATTTTTCGTTTTTTACATTAAAAAAAAAACCGCTTCAACCCCAATTTTTGCAGTTTCGTCAGCCTTAAATATTTATCAACAGCGATTTTTCATTTTCATCGGCACAAACCTGTTTGAGTGCATTCGTGCACCAAACTTGATACCTCGAAATGATCTGAAGACTCAATTTCCAAAATCTACGAAACAAAAGAACAAAATCGTGAATTAATTTTCGTTATATTTACTCGCGCAACAGCGATGAATTATACTTTTGACCGACAAAGAAAATAATTATACTGACTGATGAAGCAGCTGAGGCAAAAATATACCATCGGCCCATATCTTCGCGAGGCAGTCCCAAGTTACGCAAGTCACGTACAGCGAATAATTATCGTTTGTCAAATTGGAAACGTTATTTTTTATCGACAGCGGTGATATCATTTGACACGAAATTTCCTCGAGGCTTCCGGCGATCTCTTGAAATCGTATTTGAAAATAAACCGGCAAGTTCCATTTTTTCAAAAATTGCCTGTACAAAGGATGAGACTTGAGCAACGACAGGGTCTCGGGAGAGTCGCATTTTTTCTCCAATTCGCCAAGAAATTCCAACGTCTCCGTGTAACGCTGGCAGAGACAAAAAAAAATTATAACAATTACAAAGACTCGAGTTTTGACGGTATATTTAATTTATATAATTGTCAAAATGAGATTTCTCGAATCCAAGTTCCGAGTTTTTTTTTTGTTTTTGTTTTTGTTTTTGTTATCTTCAACGATAACTTACAACGTGAAACAATTCGGGATTTCCCGGTGCAAAAATCAGCTTCAAATTCAATTCGATTCTCTGCTCGACTTCCGGCCAAAAGCTATTTACCAAAAAGTTGAAGCCTTTCACGCAATTTCTGCGAAAAAACAAAAAACGAAACAAACGAACGAATGAAGATTTTATTATTTATTATATTATTTTATTATATATATATATAATATTTTATATATATATAATATTTTATATATATATATATATATATAATATTATATTATTATATAAGAATGAATATTATCGAATATTGTTCGAAAAATCATTGGAGGAGTCAATGACAAACCTGTCGTGTCCGGTGGTCACATCGACAAGTTGTTTCATTTCCGTGTTCAAAAAATTCAACAGCCTCTGATAAATTCCACGAAGACCGAGCGGCTCGTTTTGCAAATTTTTCTCGACTATTGCGCTCTCGAGGGCCGGACCGATAACTCGATTACGCGCGATTATCTCGGCTTCCTTGACTCTGTCAAGATTCACGTAAATTCGCAGACATCTCGCGAGTTGCTCGATTTCACGCTTATCTATACATCTTATCAGCAGATCCGCGAGATTTTCCATCAAACGGCTATCCAGCTCTTCGCATTTCTGCGAACGAGATTAATTTCGGGATAAAATGGTTTTTTTTAATTGAAATCCACATTTTTTTTACAATCAAACGAGATTATTCGATGCAGCTTTCGATTTAAACTTTTTCTAACGCAAATCGAGTTTAAAAATTGGTTTTTTTTTTTCGTTTTTTTGTTTTGTTTTCTTTCTCATCGCTCACTTTTGTGTATTCCTGTCCTATATTGTCCTGGCATCTCGAGGCGTGAAATTTGAGCTGATTGAACTCGGTGGCGGCTCTTTCCAGCATATCGGGCTTGAGATCGCAAGTCGCGAGAATAAGCGAGAGTTTCGTTATGGATTTGTAAACTCTGCCGAGACTGTGCAGACTCTGCTTGCGTTCTCTGATTCTTCTGTGCTCCTCGAGACCTTCGGACATCTCGCCGGTAGCGTCGTCCAGAGCCTGACGAATTTGCTGCAAGAACAAGAGGGGCCTCTTTTGATCCTCGAATAAATTCATTATCGGTGACGCGCGCAAAATTCATTAATTAATTTATTAAAAAATCATTAATAATTTTATTTTTCAAGAATAACTTTGTTGTTTAATAATAAATTCATAGGGTAGGTAAAATATTAACGAAGAAAAAAAAAATTTGCTTGCGCATCTTCGTTTTTTTATAACTTTTTCTTGTTGTTTTTTTTTTTTTAATATTTTATTATTTTTTTTTAAATATTTTTTTATTTAATGCAATTTTACCATAACTTCCTCTCTCAATTGTCCGAGCGGCGCTTCCAGATGATTGATGGCTTTGTCAAGACCTATGAGATTACTCGATAGGTTAACAAAGTCGGCGTAATCCTTGTTTATCAATTCTATCATAGCGGAGCGTAAAATTTTCAGATAAACTCCAAGATCGTCGCGCATAATTTCCAAGCTCGCGTTTCCTCTGTGATCGTGAAGAAACGTGTCGACGTCGAAATTTGACTTGAAAGAATCGTAAAATTTTTGGTAAACGGTTTGATGAGAAAAAAATAAAAATAAATAAATTTGAAAAACAAATCGAGTAATTTTCTTTGATTTCGCGTTGCGTTTAATATTTTGGTTTTTCTTTTCGGAATAATAATGGTTATGTACCTCGATAAAATCATTTCCATTGAAGCACAAATCGCTCGGAGCACTAGGGGGTATAAAATTTCCTTCGGACATTGTTTAAACTTTTTTTTTTTTTTTAATTCTACGATTCGAACGTCAAACTAACACTCTGGTCGTCGACGTGAACATTGACACTTTGACTGACTTTGACAGAGCAGGAAAATCGAACTATAACCTATAACCATCGACAAAGTGAATCCCTCATAGTCGGGAAACTTGAAAAAAACATCGAGAGAGAGAGGGAATCTAGAACGTAAGGAACGTAAGCGAGAGCGAGATACACATGAAAAAAAAAATGCAAATTGATAATAGCCGAACAGCGCACAAACGGGTGAGACGCGTGTCACCGAGCGGATAAGAACCAACGTAAACACTAGATTAAATAGAGTGGCATACGTGGCTATTAACACCTTAACGTGGCAAGACGTTTTTAAACTTTTCCGTAGTGTTATATCAAAAATTGTGAAAAAAAAATCAAAAATTTCACTGTTTGCACTCTCAAAAAGCGATAAAAAAAAAAAAATAAAGATTACAAGTAAAAATTTCAACAAGTTCATTGTATTGATTGGTAAATACAACTTGTGCTCATATTTTTACTCCAAAATCGTGACAGTTCGAACTACTGCACTCTGTTTTCTAAACTAGTGAAAAGATAAAATAAAAGAAAATCCAACAATTATAATATGACAATGGATCATCCACTCGCGTCCTCGTTTACTCCTAAAGTTTTTTTAAAAAAATAATCATGCAGTTTGATGACTTTTATAGATTCTTATTTACTCAAATTTTAGCAAATTAATGAAAACGATTGAAAAAAACAAAAAAAAACGCTTGCAACGAGTTTTGAGAAAAATATAAAAATTGAAAAAATAATAATTCATCGAACAGCATGTAAATAGGCCAAGTATATTTTTTCACTCTTTAAGATATAATTGTTCCGATACAGGTGCTACGTTCGTTCGAATGATTCGTGATTTGCGAGCGATAAATATATAATGCCGGAAAAGTTAAATATGGGAAAAATGAGAGCTCTTATACTGGTCGGCGGTTATGGAACGAGACTGCGTCCTCTGACTCTGAGCAGACCGAAGCCTCTCATAGAATTTGCCAATAAACCGATGCTTCTTCATCAAATCGAAGCTTTAGTGAGTACCGGTGATTCGTCAAAGAATAAAATTCAATGTTCCAAACTTTTTATCCTCGCTTATTCATAATTCTCACTATTTTTACGATTATTTTATTTTTTTGACCCATTTATTTGCGAGAAAAACTTTTTACAATTCTATGGTAAAGAGATAAAGATGTTTCTGTGTCTATATAATGGTAGAACCGCAAGGAAAATTAGTAGAATAGAAAAAAAAACTCGGAGATCCGCCATTTAATTTTATTATTTTTCTTTATCATTGCCGTCGACAAATTTATTTATCAAAGAATACTTCTTCACGATTGCGCGAGACAAAGATATTTTCTTCATTTCTTTTGTACCTGCAGCGAAGAGTTGAAAAATAAAGAAAAAGAAAAATTTAAGCTCTACGGATAATTAAAGTGAATCTCATTATTGCCCTGAACTAGGAAACCGTTTTACAGCAACTTTGTATTTTGAAGCGAATTATTATTTGACATTACTGTAATTTTTCATTATAAAAAATATAAAGATAAACAATTATTATCGATTTTCGATCACCAGGTCGAGGGGGAAATAACTCGTTGAATTGACGTGTCAATAATCCATGAATCAATTCATAATTTACTTGAATTAATGAGAATTAACAGAAAATTCATTTGAAATGATTTTAATTTTTGCCGGAATGATCTTTTTGGGGCGCGATAATTGTGCCCTTTTATTCGCACGCTCTTATTTCGAAACGTCCAAAAAATGTCAAACCAGAATATCGCGATGCACCTCCGAGATCTTGGTCGATTTTTGCATCTTATAACGCTAGTCGCGTATCGCCTTTTTTTGCGAATCTTAAAATAAATTCGAACAAGCGTGAGGAATGAGGGAAAATTAGGTTGAAGAGACACGAAAAATAGTCTGAAATGAAAAAAATTAAGTTAAATTGAATTCATTAATTTGAATTCACGGAAAATTCAGAAAAAAATCGATGGGATTTTCAGGTATTATCGTGAATTGGGGTAATTTATCGAGAATTGTTGGGGAAAAAAATAATTGAATTGAATTTTTATAAAACCGCTGAATTAAATGAATTAATTTGAATTAACAGAAAAGAAAAAAAAGAAATTAATTAAAATATTCAGATATTTACTTGAATTAAAGTGAATTATCGAGAATTGATGGCAAAACTATTTAATTAATTGAATTTAAAGAATCAAGTTGAATTAATCCGAATTGAAAGAATTATGTTGAATTATTCTGAATTATTTCAATCTTCGGAATTAATGTGTCACTCAAATCTTGAATTATTTCCCCCGTCGCGCCCAGGTGGAGTCAAACGTCAAGGAAGTCATTCTGGCTGTGTCGTACAGAGCCGAAGAGATGGAAAAAGAATTGGCGGAGGAGGCCAAAAAATTGGGCGTAAAATTGATATTTTCTCACGAAACTGAGCCGCTCGGCACAGCCGGTCCTCTCGCACTTGCGCGCGACATACTCACGGAGGGCAATGAACCCTTCTTCGTTCTCAATTCCGACATAATATGCGACTTTCCATTCAAAGAATTGCTACAATTTCACAAATCTCACGGATCCGAGGGCACGATAGTCGTCACCAAAGTCGAGGAACCATCGAAATACGGCGTTGTCGTTTACGGCGAGAACGGCCGGATCGAAAATTTTATCGAGAAACCGCAGGAATTCGTTTCAAATAAAATCAACGCCGGTAAATATATTATATCAAAGACAAGCAAAAAAAGTTCATTTTTTCTGCAAGAATGCAATTTTAGATTTTTTTTTATTATTCAATTGATCAAATTTTCATAGTTATCCTTTTTTTTTTTCCAATTTTAATCTCAAAGCTTTATGCAACTTCAGTCGATCGATAATTGAAGAAAATAAATGTGACATCGACCTTAATTTTCACTGAATCTTCGCGAGACGAAAAAATGATTTAAAAAAAAGTTTGCAAAACAAAAAAAAAAACGAAAATCATTATCGGAAAAAAATAGTTTTTATTTTCAATAATTATATAAAATTATGTACATCGGAATGCGAATAATTTCTTACGATTTCAGGTATGTACATTTTCAATCCTAGCGTATTGAGCAGAATTGAGCTGCGACCGATGAGCATAGAGAAGGAAGTTTTTCCCCAAATGGCCGAGGACGGTAAGCTCTTTGCCATGGAATTATCGGGCTTTTGGATGGACGTTGGTCAGCCCAAAGACTTTCTCACAGGTTAAAATTTTTTTTCTCTTTTTTCCGTGCGTCGGTGTTAGTTTCACGATATATCGACGAATAATCGGTAATGCGACAATTGATGAATTAAAAAAAAAAAAAAAATCCATTTACAAACAGGTATGTGCATGTATCTTGCTTCGTTGAGGCAAAAATCACCGGATAAATTGTATTCCGGTGCGGGTGTCGTTGGCAACGTATTGGTCGATCCGACCGCAAAAATCGGCAAAGATTGTCGAATCGGTCCGAACGTAACGATCGGACCGGGAGTCACGCTGGCCGATGGATGTTGCGTAAAAAGAACGACTCTGCTCGGATCATCGACGGTCAAGGAACATGCCTGGCTCGAGGGGTGACTTGATATTTTTTTCTTTTCTTTTTTTTTCTTAAAAAATTGATATCGCGTTCGAGCAACGAAGAAAAAAAAAAAAAAAAATCGAAAAATCCGAGCCAAGTTCTCGGATTTATTGACGATCCTTTCTTCTTTTCTTTTTGTTTTTTTTTTTTTTTCATTCTTTTTTTTGCAAAAGTTGCATAGTCGGCTGGCGCAGCGTGGTCGGCCGTTGGGTACGAATGGAAGGAACGACGGTACTCGGCGAGGACGTTATCGTCAAGGACGAGCTGTACATAAATGGCGGACAAGTTTTGCCCCACAAGAACATTGGGGTCTCCGTGCCGGAGCCTCAGATCATCATGTGACGCGAGTCAACGCCTCAATTTTCCTCCAGGAATAAGAAAAAAAAAAAGAAAAATCGCAACTATTATTATTATTATATATGTGTATATATATATTAGGGTGGTTCTCATTTGTCCGATGTTCGAATTTCAATTGTGCCGGACCCTCATTTTTTTTTTATAAATAAAAAAACAAAAAATTTTAGCTCAATACGAATATCCTAATTTGATGTTTACCATTCGCTGTAACGACGCAAAGTTTTTCATTTTAAAAATACACGTGATTTTTATCTTCGGTTTTATTTTACGGAAACGACTAATCTTTGACGAGAAAAAATTAGTTTTTATTTGGAATTGACGGGGATCGAAAGTACTTTCGTGGGGGAAAAAATAAAAAAAAATAAAAAATGAATTGGCCATTCCAAGGCATTTTTGCCCTGCTTGTTTGAATATTTTTCTTTGTTTTAATTGAAAATGGTAGGGAAAGGGCAAAATATCAGTCATATCTGACGTTTATTACGTATTCGGGTTATCCGCTTTAAATTTAAAAAATAGAAAATTTCAATAGAAAAAAACAGAATCGTTGTTCGGGATCGATTTTTAGATTATTTCGAAAAATATTTATTCAAAATATGTAATGTTTCGTGTATAATCACCGTTATGTATTATTAAAAAACAAAAAAAAAAAGATAAATATTTTTAAATCCATAACGTTGACTCAATACAAAAAAAATGCTAAAAAAAATTAATGTTAAAATTAGGAAAGGTTTATTAAGCAAATGATTTTAAATTACCTATTTTTTGAATTAAAAGCGAACGATTGTTACCGAAATATCATTTTGATGACTTCGTTAGAACCTAAAATTCTTCATATTATATTTCTGGGTAATCTGAATACGTAATAAACGTCAGATATGACTATCTTGCTTTTTTCCTGCCATTTTCAATTAAAACAAAGAAAAATATTCAAACAAACAGGATAAAAATGTCTTAGAATGGCCAATACATATTTTTTTCCCTTAAAAGTCATATCGATCCCCGTTAATTCCATACAAAATTAATTTTTTTCGTCAAAGTTTAGATGTGTCAGTAAAATAATAACATTAGACCATAAAAATCAAATTATGACATTCATATTGGACTCAAAATTTTTGTTTTTTTTTTAAATTTAGAAACAAATGAAGAGGCGGCACAATTGAAATTCGAAAATCAGGCAAATAAGAACCACCCTAATAGTATACATACAGACACATACACATTTTTACTCCAATATTTTTTATGCCCATGCTGGAAGCAAAACTGTTTTTTGTTTCCCTTGAAAAAAAAAAAAAAAAATTCATACTCGCTGTGTGCAGTGCCATACTATAGTGGCTGGGAACGACTTGGAGCGCCCATGGTGGCGAGAATGCGCATGTTTTGCTGGAGTCGCGTAGTGCAATTGAGGGCAATATAATAGAGAGAAGCCGCGGAAAGGAAATTTAAACTGTTGCGCGAAGTCATGTAAGAATTTTTCCCCCTACAAGACTTCGGAAATTAAGTTTTACGCGTTTTCGACAGCAATTTATAAATTTGAGCAGCGCAAAAACCAGATTCGTTGGGTGCAAAAAAACAAAAAAAAAAAAAAAAGCAAAATTCGCGAGGTTAAACGTGCATATTTTGTCTGGTATGAAAAATCCATGTCAGGATATTATAATACAAATAAATTGATTTTTTTTTCCTTTTTAGTAGCTCTCTCATGATTTGCTACCCGAATATGCAGTGAGCACTTCGCGGGTAATCGGTTCATCTACGTTACAATCAGGTCCGAGTTGCGTCTTTCTTGTTCTCGATACGAGCCCTGTCGGTTCGTATGACAAGACCGACAAGATTCATGCTTAGCCTCGAATTGAGAAGGAAAAGTAGCCGTAAACCTTCATTACATCGTAATGCGTCGATTTTTTTTTTTTTCAACGCAGTTATAGTCAAGCTCATCTCAAAAAAATTCTATGCAGCGCGAATACAAACGTTCGTTTATTAAAATTAATCCAACAATGTTTCGTCTGTGCAAATAAATGAGAGCTATTTCAGCAAAATTTGCGGAATACAGACGGCCGCGGCGCCACTTGGCTTTCTGCACACAGCGAATTGGGAGTATAAACGAAATTTTTTTATTTCAAAATCTGGTAGTTTAGGAAAAAAATATTTAGTACGTATTTTTTATTTTTTTATTTGAATCAAAATTGCCGTTAATATGACAAATTGAAAAATATAACATTATGACGTCACACATGTTACGCTATATCTGTATATATATATCAAAATCCGTGAAATTAAATTGCACATAACAGGTGCATCTGTCAAAAAGAAAGAAAAAGAAAGAAATAAATTTCAGGTATAATTGGAAGTATAAATTAAATTTTTTTATTTCAAAATCTGGTAGTTTAGGAAAAAAATATTTAGTACGTATATTTTATTTTTTTATTTGAATCAAAATTGCCGTTGATATAACAAATTGAAAAATATAACATTATGACGTCACACATGTTACGCAATATCTATATATATATATATATATATATATATCAAAATCCGTGAAATTAAATTGCCTATAAAAGGTGCATCTGTCATTTTTAACGAAAAATAAAAGATACGTTCTCATTATTTTTACTTACACTACATTATGCGCCCCAATGATTGAAAAAAATTTCATTCATACTCCTAATTGCGAGCCTCTCGTTTGTATGTCCGTATCGAAATAATGAAATTTACCAACTTTTTTTATTCCAATCTAATTGGCAATCCTCGTACGATTATAGCAGCCGACGTCATCCACTGCGTGCAAACTTCTTTTGAATTAGCGACTGCTCTTAGTAGCTCTCGTTCACCCGTGGACTCTGGGCTCGGGTCCGTTGTACCGGGACTCCTGAATTCTGAAATATCGATTGTTATAATCCATCGACGATGATTATAATTTTTTTTTTTTTATACATATTTTCTCACAATATCGGAGAAGGCTCAGGAATGTTTTTTTTACGCAGTTCCTATGCTCGGAAAATCCCGAAAAAAAAGTAGCTTTGACTTTCGGGCTAGGCAAAGTAGACGGGTTTTTTGGGTTTCATTTTTGTGTTTTGTGATTTTTTTTTTTTTACTAACTCAGAACTCCGTCACACCATTTTTTGATATCAATGCAAGACCAGGGCTTCTCGGCAACGGATGGAATCCAATCGCTCATAAAACGAGCGGTCATTCTGTCGATATCGGCGTCCGTAACTTCCCACAGCATGCCCAATATGCAAGGACTTTTCGGGGAAAAAAAAAGTAATGGACATAATCGGTGCAAAAAAAATATCTCGTTATTTTTTTCGTTGAAAATTGAGAGGAAAAAGACAGTGACGAGGAGAAAAAAAAAAAATTTTATACCTGCATGCTATGAGATACTGATTCGATATGCCGTACGGTGGAAATCTTCCGCCTGTCGAGTGAAGCTTTACGCTCGAACAGCCGAACAATAATACGGTAGCTCGAACCCGCAATTTTTCAATTTTTTCACCGGGCAAATATTGTATTCCGCTACCGTGACCCGAATAAAGCAACGCGTCGTTCTCCACGAGTATCCTTTCAAAATGATTCTCGTCAGGTTCAGCCCCGTAAATGCCCTTCCAATGAGGCAGCCAATAATCAACGAAAAGCTTTATTCTCTTTTCCATTTTTTCCAAATTACGAGCTGGATTAACGATAAACGTGCCGAATTTATCGTTTATACGGACAATTTTGCAGCCTTCGACGATATCGGCCTCGTGCTCTTTGAACATCGCGCAGGCAATGTGGAACGAGGGAAAACGCGTCACAGGATGACACCTCAGTATCTCCATAGTTTCGAACGGTACGTGATCTATGGACTAAATTTTTTTTTTTTTTTTTTTTTTTTTAATTAAATTGACAACGAAGATCGTGCTAAATGATTGATTTTTCGAACTCACCTCGTCGACTATCATCACCAATGTTCGTCTCTTTTCCGCTCGTAAATCATTGACGATCGTTAATTTTCCGTGTATCGAGAGTATCACGTTATTTGCGAGCTTTTCATTGCCATCGAGAATGTAATTTACGGCTCTCGCGATTTCCAATTTACTGAGATAACAAGAGCTCGTTGCTATCTTTCGCAAGAGCCATCTCGTACGCGGCGATACATCGATTCTTGAAGAAATATCAAATAAATGTAAAAATAATTCAATGGTCATTTTTGGGGCTGTGACCATGACAAATACTTTTAGCAATCGAAATATTTACGTTTTTTTTTTCGTTCTTAAATCAGAATATAATTTTTTTTTTTCATTGTACTTTTGATGGATAAAAAATATATTGAGTTAGCTGCGATTTTAAGGGGAACGATCACTTTCGATGCTTTGAAAAATGCTTTTTTTTTTTAAATATCATAAATCGTTAGCAAAATGGATCAAAAATACATCCTGAAATGTTTAAAACGATATTCGGATTCCTATCCTCAGTTGGCTCTGTAATCCACCCCCCGATTGCAATAAATTTTATAATATATGTTGAAATATTGAAAATTTTTCAGGATTTTTTTATACCTCGGGTCTTAAAAGTGAAACGGGGGAGGAAAAAAAAGGACAATTAAGGGGAGCTTCGGATGCTTCGAAAAATTCATTTTTTTTTTTTAATTTCATAAATTGTTATCGAAATATTTCGAGAATACAGCTTGAAAATTTCAAAACGATATTCGGATATCGTTTTTTTTCGAAACGATATTTTTTCAATTTGCGGGAATCATATAACTCAACAACCAAATGGTATTTATTATTGCAAAATGCCGTAATAAAATACGCTAAAAATTGATAAATTTTTTTTGTTTTCAAACACGTTCGAGCATTCAATTTTCGATTTTTTTTTTCCAAATGTTCATGCTCTTGAAAAAATATCTCAATAATGTGGAAAATGTTTTTTGGCTGATTCACATGCGAATTATTTTTTTTTTTTTTTACACATGAAAAAAAAATCCAAAAAATCAGCGAATTTTCGGTCTCCTGAAGTTCGGCTCCCCTTAATTTCCAAGATTGCCATCTTGAAAGTATTTCGATGATTTATATTCTTTTTCGCATCGCGAGAGCGTTTGAGATTAATTATTCAATGATAATTCACAACGTGAAAGAATAATAATCGAAATTTTTCATAGGATTTCGGGATAATTAATTTCGGTAAATTCGTAAAATTTTGTGTAATTTCACGGAATTCAATGCTCTTGCCCAAGGCTTTTCGGGTTATCGGGACAACCCGAACGAGGATCGGCAAAAATAAACTCACGCGGATAAATCGTCCGCTATGAGTTTGTCGATCATGTCTCTCATATCCTTGACCAGCGTCGAATTCTCCAAAGGATCGGCCATCAGAAGAATTCTCCATTCTCTCAGCCACGAGTGTTCAAGCTCCTTCATGGCAATCTGAAAATAATAGTTACAAACATTTATTACTTTTGAATTTGAATTGAAAAAAAAAAAAAAAAGTAATTCGCAATACATAAAACAATATTATATTTCGAGCAAAAAAAAAAAAAAAGAGACCTTCATCTTGTTATTCTGCTTTTCTCTCATTTTCCAGTAAGACTTGTTGTCGATGTAGTAACCTTCCAAATCGGCCTTGTTGTTTATCTGTATCTTGACGATTTCCTTCAATCCATCGTACATCTGATATTCACCGTAATTCGGGCTCGGCAATGTTATGCAAAATGGCTCGATGCCGTTTTTGCCGGTGGGCAAAATAGTTATGTGAAGAGGAGGCGTCGAATCGAGCACCGAATCGTTGCCTCTTCGTGGATCCATGTATCCCACCGTAATTTGTACCATGTACCATTCTGCGTCGAAACGATGAACAGGCAAAAATCGATTTTCACGGTTTTTCCCAATCGTCGGATCGAATTAGGAGTATGAATGAAATTTTTTTTTTTTTTCAATCATTGGAGCGCACAATGCAGAGTAAGTAAAAATAATGAGGACGTATTTTTTATTTTTCGGCAAAAATGACAGATACACCCGTTATAGGCAATTTAATTTCACGGATTTTGATATATATAGATATAGCGTGACATGTTTAACGTCATAATGTTATATTTTTCAATTTGTTATATTAACGGCAGTTTTGATTCAAATAAAAAAAATAAAAAATACGTACTAAATATTTTTTCCTAAACTATCAGATTTTGAAATAAAAAAATTTCATTTATACTCCCAATTGCGCGAATTTGAAGATACTTTTCGTTGGATTCGAATTACAATATCCACGAGTTTCAAAGCTATTTATACGTTAATTTCTACATTAATTTAGTGTTTCGAAGAAAAAAAAAATTATTTTTCCATCAAAACTCAAGTTTTGAGGGGTGGGAGCGTGAAAAATCCAATTTTTTTTTTTTAACACCCTAATCTTCATGAATCATTTCGCAGTATCTCGTCGCTGCGCTTTAAATAAAAATTGACGAATAGCTTAATTGGCTGGCCGACTATTTTTGCCTCTTGTTGCGTCTCATACGTTAAGGTAGTATCTCCGCAGGATAGTTGAATTAGGAAATGGTCGAAATTTGGCATACAGGTTATTTAATATGTTATACGAACATCTGTGCAATTTAAATAAGCTTGACCATCCTGAACCCGAGATATTTACACTCAAAGTTGGCTTGATTTACACGTAACATTATGCGCCAGAGTTAGTTATTAATTCTAGCGTCAAAACTAAAATTAAGAAGTTGATGAAAAATGAGAAGCTGGAGAGGGATGTCACGAATAATGTGAAAAAAATTCTGGAAGATTTACCCTTTAATTTTTGAGATATTGTAAGTGAAAGAGAGGTACGCGCGAGCCGGCGAGCGGTCCAACTCTCTCTCCGCCTCCGGCCGCAGAGGCGGGGATAAAAAATTCAGTGAAATTCGGATCGAATATCAGAAATTAGGTGATAAAATTTGTCGACACTTTCAGTCTGATTTATCGAGTCGAGGTGTTGGGGAATTTTTTTTCTTCTATTCTCCTCGAAGCAAACAAGTTATGATTAATGAAAATATTTCCTCGGCACGAGCTCCGTTCGAACGGAAGTAAAACCGTAAAAATAAAAACTGTCCGGATGTCTTTTTTGTCCGGATTTTCATTGACCGAATAATCGTGATATTTTGTCTTGTTTTCTCAAGGACGCGGATTACAATTTTTTTTTTTTTTCATGACCGCCGACTATATTGTAAATTTCATACGCGACGCATGAGAATACAAAAAAAAAAAAAAAAAGAAGTTATTCAGCGACGAATAATGCCATTGGCCGCTCGCGGTATTGAGTATAAACGACATTTTTTCGTCTACGCGAATGTGTACAAAAATCAAATTTTCAAGAATCAGAGAATTTGCAAAGGCAAAAAAAAAAAACTTACCCTGCGGCATTTGGGCAAGTTTTTCTCTCAGCGAGTCGCTGCCTTCTGTGGATTTTGGATCGAACCTCGCGTGAATCGGTTTTAGGCCGGATTCATGCACCTCCTCCAGGAATTGTTTTCGCACTTGCGTTTTTGTATATCTATGATACACCTGCTGTTGCAATATAACTGCGTGCGATTCGATCAAGTGTCCTATAGCAGTGATTTCATCCCTGGCCTGTGGATTGAAATAATCCGAGGGGGGGGAGAGAAAAATTCTTAAGCGGAAGAGCAGATTTTTATTTGTACTCTTTTCTGTGCACCCTTAAATTCTTTGGGTGCGTTTTTTTTTGTAAAAAGCAGAAAAAACGTAAGACAAAGTATTGATTCGACGATCGATTGTCTCGTAATAATTTTTCGTTTGTTTATTTTTTTTCCGACTCACCGCAAAGTATAACGTGGCCAACATTTTGTTCAAACTTGCGAATTCGACGCTGGCAGTTCGGATCTTCGTTCTCGAAACGAGCCTCTCGATGTCCCTCGTTAATATTTCTCGTGTTTCTTCGTTTTCCGATGAATTTTCCGCGAAAGTCTCATTGCCATTTCGAAAAATATTGCACTCGTCGAACTTGTCACTCGTTTTACGCTCAAGCCCCGGGACGCGAGGTCTGCTTGAATATTTTCTTTTTTCATACTTTTTGCAATGACCATCGTGAATTTTGCACTCGCGAAAAAGCGTCATTATTTTATCCGCGTAAATTGACATTGTAACGTTTTAATTTCATACGTATATTTGACTAGCTCCTCCGAGACGACAATAAAACGTTAATCGCGCACAGTCTCGGAGTTTATATCATCATTACAGTCTTCGTATTTTCATATTAACGTGCACCGACTTGTAAACAGAGCCACTCCGTCATTAAAAAAAAAAATCACTCGAATTCAAAAATCGTAATGGACAAAAATTCGTAACGTGTCTCTCCGCCGTTCCGTCATGGTTCACGAGAATGACCTAGTAACGTCGTCGTGCCCCTTTCGTTTGACGACCTCTTGCGTGATAAAGAGAAAAAAAAGAGACGCAAAAAAAAAAAAAAACGGAACGAATTTGTCCAGTGTGCGAAGATAATTATTGACTCGATTGGGTTAATCTGTCCCGCGAATAATTATTACGATTAAATTCAATTATTATATTGTCGGCTGAATATCGTGAACAAAACCGGAGGCGTCCGCGCAGCCATGTGGAATAAAATGAGACACGTAATTCGACTTTTTTCCCCGAGGGGGCGCGCGACTTGTAAAAAATCAAATTGGACATCTTTACCATCCGCTCATCAGTTCAATTCAAACGCTACGAAACAACAAAAATTTCAACGCATTGTATCCTCTCGAGTATTCGAAAACTCGCTGTAAAAGCTTCCGAAAAAAAAGAATAACCTCCAAATACACAGAGCAAGAATCACAAATTAAAATACGAAAATTATCCAATGCAGTGCACTGCCATCTACACACCGACATCTCCGACTATATCCTCAACCCCCAAAATCCTCTCTCCTCGCTCAATTTTCTCTCGCTCGACCATTATATAGCTTTCGAACGAAAATCCTCATGCTACTTCCCCCCATCTACACAAATTCCTCGATCAACGACCGTACCCTCTCGTTCAACCACAAGATGGCGTAAACCGTGCGACGCTACTTTTGACGTTAATGCCGCGAGTGTGTGTTGTTTTTTGCGTTCCTCACTCGGGGCGTTACGGGGAGAGAAGTGAGGAAGAAGAGTCACGACGGTGGTGAACGAAAGGAAAAAAAAAAAAAAGAACCCAAAAAATTCCACCGAAAAAAAGGATTATAAAAACGACGAAGAAAAACGCGTCCTGGTGTGCAACACGAGAGCAAGAATCCCCCCCGCCCCCGCCCCACCTCCCCCCCCTGAGTGAAACATCACTTCGAAGTTTGTAAACGCTCCGAAAGTTGAGAAAAAAAAAAAAAATGCCACAAGCGTGCGCGACTGTGCTCATAGTTGTATAGTTTTTACGTTTTTTTTTTTTTTTTTTTTTTTTTTTTTTACTTTATTTTATTCGCCGAGAGAAAAAACTCGACGTCGCGTATACGGGAAACGCACCGATATATATTAAAGAAGAAAAAATTATGTAAATATATATATATATATATATATATATATATTCATATATTATATATATATACATACATATATATATATATATATATATATATATACATACGTGAAGTGGGGGTACAAGAATGCGATTGTTGGTGTTTCACGGTAGCCGGACGCGTCAGCCAATCGTATTAGAGCTAGCGTTAAACCCGTGTTACAGCAAACCCGAGATGTGCCCCTATTGGTCAATTTACGAGACTAGTATGGGACCGTGATGGAAGAACATGGCTGCGACGCAAGCCGAGAGCCAACAAAACGATGTAAAGCACAGCGATAAAGTGAAATGTACGAAGAAACGTTCGCAATTGTGCGTCAATAGTGCGGGGGTTTGCATAAAGCAACAGATTGATACGGATAAGTGCGATAGAGGGTCGAGGGGCGGTGCCCGGCAGCCGCCGCTCAAGTATGTGAATCGCGACGTGAATCCTTGTTTCGAGATGAGTCAATATCGCGAGGACATTGGTGGACACACCGCTCCTGGCGAGGTCAAGTCACCGCGGGAGGTCGTAATAACGAGCCAGGATAATACCGGCATCAAGACCGAGCACAACGAGCAAAACGTTCACGTAACCGGCCATACCTCGAATCCATTTGGCAGCGTTGTGACGAGGGACTACGGCGACGAATATCCAAATAAATCCAACGATTATTCCGTCAATAAACAATTGTCAGAGTACAGCGGCAAACAGCAACAGCAACAACAACAACAACAACAACAGCAGCATCATTTGCATCAGCAACATCAGCAACAGCAACATCAGCAGCAGCAGCAGCAGCAGCAGCAGCAACAACAACAAGATTATAGCGTCAAGGGAGGCGATTTTAGTGTAAAACAGCAGCACGACTATCATTCCAAGCAGCAGCAGCAACAATTGTCAAACGACAACGAGAGGATACATCAGAGCGATATGGAGGATCATTACGCTGTATCGAAGATCGAGCCACGTTTGGCTCACATAGGACCTGGCGGCTTCGGCGCTCAGCCGCGTTTCTTATCCGGTCAGAGCATATCCCAGGCGACGGGACCGACGCCGACGCTCAATCAGCTGCTGCAGGCTACAAGTTCGGTGCATCGTTTTCATGCAAATTATCCGGGCATCGGGCCGGAGTCTTATCAGCAGCCCTGGCCGATGCAAAGACCCCCGGTCGTGCCGCCCGTTTATCCTCAGCCCGGTCAACGGCCGCCCCAGACGGTACAACCGCTCGCGGTTATTCCACGTTTTTGAACAAGTTTTTTTTTTTTTTTTTGGGAGGTTTTTTTTCTCGTTTATCGGCTCGAGGGATCGATGCCCCTGGGGCGAGGGGGGGGGGGGGGGGGGTAACGGCGATGAACATGAAATATGAGTAAGCTTTGAGGATATATTCGAAACGGTAGACGGAGAGCGCGAAATATGTACGAGGAAGAATATTAATTATCGGCCTAGTTTGGGCTTCGCTATCGGGGGATCTTTTTATAATGAAATTTTCATCGTTGGAAAGCAATGAAAATAGGTTTAAAAAAAAGAAAAGTCATTTTCAGTATTGTCTTGGAAGTCGTAAATCGTTTCGTTCTTTTTCGGGGTTTTTTTTTTTTTTTTTTTTCGTGATCCGGGGCTTAAATATGCCGGAAAAGCGTTCGCGGTACTGGAAAAATTTTTTTTTTTTTAATTTGAAAAAACTCATCTTTGTTGCATTCCAGCGATGCAAATTTCAACGTCATATCTTTTTGTAAGCTGCACAGCTTGGTGCCTGTGCTGAAAAACACGTGCGATAATTTTTTCCGATTTTTTACCTCCATTTTTTTAGCTACCATATCGAATTCTTTCGTTAGAAACTTTTTTGTTTTTTTTTTTATTTTGGTGGCGAGTTGAAAAAAAAACCCAATTCTATGTTTTTTTTTATAAAAAAATCTCAACTTTCCGAAAAAAAAATCTTAGCCTAGTTAATATACGCTTAGAAGACTCAAAATCAAGCTTATAATCTGAAAAGTCGTTTTTTCGCCATTGTCCAAGGTTCAAAAAAATTTTCCATATTTTTTTTTCAGAAAGCTGAGAAAATTTTACATATTATATACCGTTTCTAAGTTGGGATCTCTAAAAACACTCCTGGGATTAGTAAAAATGTAAAAAAAAAACATTATAAATCTCATTTATTCTAACAATTTAAATATTTTTTCATTTTTAAGTTGGGATCTCTAAAAACACTCCTGGGATTAGTAAAAATGTAAAAAAAAAACATTATAAATCTCATTTATTCAAACAATTTAAATATTTTTTCATTTTTAAGTTGGGATCTCTAAAAACACTCCTGGGATTAATAAAAAATGTAAAAAAAAAAACATAAATCTCACTTATTCTAACGATTTTAATATTTTTTTAATTTTTGGAGTGACTGTTGAAACGAACAATAGACAAATGTCGCGTACCGGGGTGTAAATACTGGATTATTGTTTTTATTATTTTAACATTACGACAATGCATACAATCATTCCGGTTGAAATACATGTGATAGAGAAAACGTTTCCTAGTTCGACAAAGGTTTGAGAATAACTGTTCCCAAATTATTTGGTACAGGCAAAATCGAATGCAATGATTGATGTACCTCTGAGAGTCTTTGAACGCAAAGATCTTTGTTCAATTTCAGTCTTTCAATTCAGGTACTCAATATTTTCCAAAAACTCAAAAGTTACATTTGATATTAAAATTGGTAGAATAAATGAGATTTATAATGTTATTTTTACATTTTTATTAATCCCAGGAGTGTTTTTAGAGATCCCAACTTAAAAATCACATAAATCGTGTAAAATTTTCACAGCTTTCTGAAAAAGATATGGAATTTTTTTTTGAACTTTGGGCAATGGCGAAAAAATGACTTTTCAGATTGTAATCTTGATTTTGAGAGTCTTCTACGCGTATATTAACTAGGCTATATTTTTTTTTCGGAAAGTTGAGATTTTTTTACCAAAAAATATAGTATTGATTTTTTTTTTAATTCAAGCCACCAAAATTAAATGAAAAAAAAAAAACAAAAAAAATTTCAAATGAAAGAATTCGATACCCAATGGTAGCTAAAAAAAATTGAGAAAAAAATCTAAAAAAATTATGGCACGTATTTTTCAACGCAGACACCAGGCTGCGTAACTTACAAAAATGAGCCCCGATATTCAAGCCCAAACTTGACCGATAATTCATGTTTATACTCGTATATGACAAACCACCCCCCCCCCCCCCCCGAGGAGCGAGTAAAGTGCTCGCTCCTTTTTGGAAAATGTTCGAAAAATATGTAAATGCATCTCGAGTTTGTCGGAATTCACGAATTGAAAGAGAATCGTATTTTGCAAAATTTCCATCGATATTTTGTCGATTTATTGAGAATACGAGGGAAACATTGGGTCAAAAAGATTTTCGATGATATATCAATGATACTTTTGCCAAAATGAAGAAATAAAAGATATTTCATGTTCGAGATTTGCAATTATTTATTCGCGAAAGACAAGAGCTATGCTGACTCGATTTTTTTTTTTCCAAAATTCATGTAATCTTGTAAATCGCTGTAATCTCAAGATTATGTGGATTCTGAGATGAGGAAAGTCGTGGCTCATCAGCGGCATCGTGAATGAGGAAAATTAAATATTTATATTTGCGTATACTCGGAAAATCTTCGCGAATAACGATGCAAAGTATCTCAGAAACGTAAAAAAAAAAAAAAAAACATTGAAATCTTTGACAATTTGATCTCGAGTAATGTGAAATATTCATGAATTTTGGAGTCAAATTTAACGTTTATTCGTTTGTGCAGGGCTCGCCGAGGCTACATCCAGGACCGGGTGGACCGAGTTCGCCAACGCCGATGCAATATCAACCATATACGGCGCGTTACTCATCACCGGCGAGGCCTCACTCGCCTTACAGTCATCATCAAGTGCGTTTGTTCTTTTCTCAAATTTTTTACCTGCTCGGATTTCGGGATGTTTCCAGTTTTCATTGAAATGAGCCAAGAGAGAGAGAGAAAGATCGAAAATAAACGCCAATTATTTTTCCAATTTCAGTTAAACTCTTATGCCGCACAAGCGGGCCATCCGTCGACGTTGTATCCCGAGCAGCGCGGCTGGAACCAAGGCGGTCCCCCGAATCCACCTCCGCCGCCCCCTAATCAGGCAAATTCCTCGAGTCAATCGCCGCAGCGAGCTCTCTCGCAATCCCCGGCACCGCCGCCTTCGGCATCGCCGCAGCCTCAACAACCCGTTCAATCGCAGGTACAATTTTTAAACTTTGAGAGAATTCTCAAAGGTTAATGAGCGAAGCGTTGTCGTTTTTTTTTTTTTTTTTTTTTTTTTTTTCCCCCATTATTTGTTTCTAAACGCTCGAATGATTTTTCAGAATTTTCACAATATGCAACGATCAACGACACCTAATACTCAAGGAATCGATTCTGGGGTGAGTAATAATTTATCCGGATCTTCGATCTTACGCTTCTCGTACGAACCGGGAGAAAAAAAAAAATATTGCCCTCGATCGTTGATTATCTGTTCTTATTTTATATTGAGGATCGAATTATCGTCGTCGTGGGTAATTTTGAAAAATTACGAGCCCCGAAAGTTCGGCTGGCTGCTGAAATTACGAAAAAAAAAAAACATTTGGACAAACCCTTCAACGGCTGGTGGGACACATAAGTCCCTGCTTTGAAAAATCGTAACTTCCAGAAAAATGAACATATCGACATCGTTAAGATCGTATTTTGAGGATGAAGGATGCATCTGATGACGAAAAATTCGGCAAACGCGAGGGTTGCAGCCCTTCGGTTTTACACCCTGTCGAAAAATTGCAAAAATTGCGAAAAAATGAGAAATGAGCATAACTTTTGGGCAAAATTTTTTTCAAACTCGCGATCTCCAAGTATTCGCTTTGAAATAACATCGAAAATTTTTAGCAAAAAGATCCGGACCAAAAGCCACCCCTAACGGTAATAAAATATCGATAACCACCCCTGGCAATGGTTATACGCCCAATAATGCAGCTTCATTGATGTTCGGTTAATAAATATTTTTCTAAAACACACGAAAAGCTTGTAGCAAGAATATCCGAATGGAAAACTACCCCTAACGATAACGAAACATCGAAAACCACCCCTAGAAATTGCGATACGCCCAAAAATGCACTTCCATTCATGTTTGGTTCATATATATTTTTGAAAAAGCATGGAAAATGTGTATCAAGAACATCCGAATCAAAAACTAGCCCTAACAGTTAGAAAAAATCAAAAACCACCCTTAGCAGTATCGATGCGCCTGAAAATGCACTTTTATTGATGAAATTCCTCAGAATATATTCACGTGTTCCAGGATACTCATATTCCGATTTGGATTAGGATGAAACAATAGGAAATGAGTAAATAACGTTTTATGCGTTGCGGGTTAATTTTTTCCAACTGAAGGGTTGTTCATAAATGGTTCGGAATTATTCGTAAATCCTTCAGAATATGCTCATGTGTTCTGAAATACTCATATTTCGATTCAGATCAGAATAAATTAACAGAAAATGAGATAACATTTTGTCCATTAAGGGGTGAATTTCTCTCAATTGAGGGGTACTTCATAAGGGTTGATTGATCCGTAAATTCTTCAGAGTCCCACTGCGTGTTCCGAAATGACTTTTCCTCAATTTCTGGCAGAAATCAACGATGGTAAATGAAATTAAGATTTTTTTCAAGCGATCGGGGTGATTTTTCCATTTGGGGGTAGTTTCTGAGGATAGGAAAATTCTGGAATAATTTTTTTTTCTCACATCGGGTACTCATTAATTCAGATTCACCGTGTACCAACTTTGCCAAACGCTCAAAAAAAAAAACTCAGCTGTCGAAGGGGGTTAACAAGCGAAGAGCTTTGCCGTGATGAGGATCTAACTTGTTTTTTTTTTTGTTTTTTATATATTAAATTTGATCAATGAGTAACAGACCTTTGATGCCCTAACTTTTCTTAAAATATTGAATCAATCATTGACGAAGCTCTTGACAATTACATCCAATTATATTTTATTCTATACTTGTTCCGATTTTCAAGCGCACATTTTTTCTTATTACAATTAATCCTAATTTTTCTCACGTTAATCAGTAAACACGGAAAAATTTACTCCAAAAACGGTTTTCAAGCTTCCTCATTGTACTCTGTGATTCTGTCGAAAAAGCTTCGCTGTGATCTATCCAATTTTTTTCGTTTTTCTTCTCCTATGCGCTTTCCAACTTTGCAAATTCATCGATTCAATACTTTTATGATAACGACGGAAAATTAATTATCCAAAATCAATCATTCCCGCTCGATATAAACTTTCAATGCAACGCTATTCTTTATTAAGGATTTAATTAACTTTTAGAAAAATTAAACCATAATATCAATGCAGCCAATCGCAAGGCTACAAAAAAAAACATAATTTATTTAATCTTGGGGGAAAAAACTCAACGATCTGCACCGATCAAAGTATATCAATGTAAATCCCCCCCCCCCCCCTTCAGTATTCCCGTAGGTAATATTCGCAATATCATATCTGACTCGAACGAGAGAAAAACGATTCCCGTAACATTTTTTTCCCCATCTCGCCGATCGACGAAATCTCTGCAGTTAACGTCTCTGCTGTCCGTATATCGCTATACTTGAACGCATATTCCTCAAAATTTGTGTCCTCGTGTGCGTACAAAACGCGCGTATTCGATGGCATGTATGTGACAATGCAATCGGTCGTAACTCTCATTCGCATTACGGGGGGAAGAGGGGGGGGGGGAGATTCGACGTTTTGTAGAATCAAAACTCTCTCTCTCCCGATCCCCTTCCTTTTCGCCCTTTCGCCTAGCGTGGCAGCGATCGACGAGAGACGAAGTATAAAAAGAAAGAAAAAAAAAAAAAAAACAAAGAGCGAGAGAAAAAACGATGAAAGAAGAGAGAAAAACAGAGATTCGTAAAAACATTTCTGTCATGCGTGTGAAATACACGCGTTTGTCAAAAGAGAGAGAGAGAGAGAGAGAGAGAGAGAGAGAGAGAGAGAGAGAGAGTGAGAGAGGGGAAAATCGGGAGGAGGAAGGAAAAGAGATCGAGGATGAATCTGAGTGAAAGATCCTTAGGGAGGGAGAGAGAGAGGGAGAGAAAAGTGCGATGACGGGAGAAAAAAGAAGAAAAACAGAAAAAATAGCCAATTCACTATGACGGGAGAGAGAGAGAGAGAGAGAGAGAGAGAGAGAGAGAGAGAGAGAGAGAGAGAGAGAGAGAGAGAGAGAGAGAGAGAGAGAGAGAGAGAGAGAGAGAGAGAGAGAGCGGGAGGTTGACGCCATAGGGGAAAGCGGAGAGTGAGAGGCTGCGGTACGCGACACAAGCAGCGTGTCGTAAACGGTCTCGAGAGCGAGAGAGAGAGAGAGAGAGAGAGAGAGAGAGAGAGAGAGAGAGAGAGAGAGAGAGAGCCGATCGAGTGTGCAAGAGCGCGAAGAGACAGCGGCAGTATAGACTCGCGGTTGTTCGAGAGTCGTGGCGGGGGTAACGATATAGTCATGCGAAGGAAGGAGGAATAAGGGGACTTCAACTATAGTTCGATTAGGGCGCGCGCGAGTTGCGCGCGGCTGCCGAGAGCCCCAGATATTAAGGATGTTGGAACCCGGCACAGTGGTAGGGATAGGTCACATGTCGCGCGGGTTACCGGACGGGCAACACGTGCGTGAGAAAGAGACAGAGAGGAGGTTTGTGTCGCCGAGTTCCCGATTGTCCCACCACCATTAGCAGACAATTATCCCATTTATTATCCTGCTATATCTTAAAAAAAAACTAGACGGTGAAACGTTCTCAAACTCGAGCATGAACTTTTGGAAAACATTCACTTGCCATGAATATATTTTTTTCGTCACATATCTCGGTTCAGATTTGCGTAAAGCAGCTTTGTATGCTCAAACGCAACGATGCTTCTATACCAGCTAAGATTAATTGGCGCAACTTTAAACGTATATATATATATGTATATATATATATATCCAAAACTAAATGATGAATCTATCGGAAATTTTGCACGTACAAAGATTTCGTGCAATCACAAAACATATTTAAAAAGTTGGATCGTAATATATAACTTTACTTGATATATAGTTATCAATCGTGTTCTTTCTTTGTTCTATGGGATATGCATAGCGCGAGTCATTTGGGTCTCTTGAGGAGTGCGCGGGAAATTTCATAGGCGGCAGCACCGTGACGTTACGTAGTTTCTTCGCGTGTAATGATAGCCGCGAGGGCGCTGGTGAGACGTGGGGGAAAAATCAAGAAGGTTATGGTATATCTTCTTGAAGAAATAATGAGGAATAGAGCGTATCTTTACGAACCGCAACTATGATATATCTTGAATATAGCCTCGAAATGAATGAATAATAAAAAAAAAATTACGAAAATTACAACAAAGCTTATACTTATAATATAAGCAGTAATTATATTAAAATTATCGTTTTTTTTTTTTCAATTCCTAGATAGTTTAGATTCTTCAAAAAAATTAGCTATTATATTTTAACAATTGCAAAGAAAAATACAATATTCGTATAAAATAATGGAATTGAATAATTGGTACTTTGAGCCTGAGCCGGCACAGTTCCAACCAGTGGCAATATTCGATCGCCCTCTCGTGGTTTCACAATTAAATTGCGTGAAGATATATATATTTTCGAGGCTAGAAAACACTCGCGCGGTATATATAGCGATGTTTTTGCGGGTGGGGGGGTGTTCGGCGCGGTCTCGCCGAGGGCGCCCAAGGGATTCTTCCCATCCCTTCTACGTTTCTCACTCTATCTCTCTCTCTCTCTCTTCGTATTCCACGCCACGTTTTCGTTCCGCATGTCATTCGCTCGCCGGATATCAAGCATTCGGTTGACATTTGAAGGCTCTTCTGTTTCTGATCATCCGGCATCGAAAATATATCCATCTCTCTCTTTCTCTCTCTCATTCGTTGGTAGAAATCGAGTAGAGGTTTATACATTTACTATGACTATATGAACACTTTCGATCGTCAGTCGTGGACGATGGAGGGAGAGAGAGAGAGAGAGAGAGAGAGAGAGAGAGAGAGAAATAGATAGAACTCGCAATCGATTTCTCTCCTCTCCGACACAAATTCCCCACGTCCATATATCTTGGGCGTTAATAATTTAGGATTTTCTCGCAACGCCATCTATGCTCGCCGATAACCGATTTCTGGCGGGATTATTTCGAAATACATTTTTTTCCTTCCTATCGATATAATGATTATTCCATGTACCTTAAAAACAGTTCCAAAGTTCAAGATCACCTTATGTACTGTTTTAAAACTTTAATTGCACAAGTAAAAAAAAAGCGTGGTCACGGGATTTCGAGCAAAAGAAATTTTGAATTAATCGACCGATCAGCTGACATAGCTTCTGCTACGAGTGTATGGTGGATTCATGATATTTTGTGTATTTATGAATTCCAGATTATTCGCACCTGTTGGTATCATATGCGATAAAATAATAAAGACTTATGCAAACGTACGATATGTTGGTTACAAAATTTTACAACAGTTTTGAGGTCACAGGCACGCGCGAAAGCGTTTATAATTTCAAATAGCGCGGGCTTTCGTTTTTCTGTTACACCTTCGCGATGAGCCGAAAGTTACCGAGCATCGACGATGTTAAACGAACGCTTGACGCGCCACGAAAGGACGCCCTCGACACCGTTCGACGCGAAATTCTCAAAAGCCCGAAGTTGCCCTCTCCGTTTCCGTTCTAGCTCTCGGGTAGGGAAAAAAGGTGGGGAGGTTTCTCTATCTCTTCTCTCTCTCTTTCTCTCTCACTCTCTCTCTCTCTCTCTCTCGCTAGTGTGTGCGGAGTATCTCGAGTTTGCAGAGAAGTGAGGGCAAGAATCCAGAATTTTCGTCTCGTCGATAAAGTCGACGTAAAATATCAAAATTCCCCTACCTTCCCCACTGCCCGATACTCTTTTTATTTTTTTCTATTTCTCTTATACGCTCATCCGTACGACAATTATTCAAAAAAAGAATAATTATGACAGAAAAAATAGCAAGGAAAAAAATAATGAAACGTAAAAGCAAACACACCCTGGGTTATCGAGCTATCGATACACACAGCCTGCGCGCTTTCAAGCGTGTACGGCGCGGCGGTGGCCGGAGCGCGAGGCAAAGTGGCGTTAAGTGAGGTTGGTGTGTTGCAACTGCACACACACACACACACACACACGAACATACACATATGTAGACAGCTAATAGACAAAAAGGCACAAATTGACGTGATTGAGCTCGTAAAGTGATGCAAGTTACGCCTTTTCGTTCCTTCACGGTACACACACACACATATATATATATATATATATATATATATATATATATATAGATGTAAAAGTGTATATTCAGCGCGTGAGCGCCGAGCGTCGGGAACGACGGGTACGAAACTACACGAAGACGAACGCCAGGGCACGATGTCAAGGAATCTAATGCGTGTTTTTCACGCAGCATAATACTTGATCAACAATTAAACATACTTAAAAAAAAACAAGAATAACCTCCTTTTTGCTCCAAGAGAAAAAATAATCTTTAAATTCTCTCGGAATTTTTTTTCCATCGACTGTGTGTCGCGGGTGTGCGTCGTGTCTGTAGTGTGTGTGTGTGTGTGTGCAGCGCGGAACAACCTCGCCTTGGGATTATTACACAAGCTCTGCCGTGAATATGTTTTCGGTTGTGCGAGATCGTGGCCGGTGGACGTAGTTTTGTGCAGTGCAGTGATTTTTTTTGTTTATTCTTCTTCCCTACGCACCCTCGTCTCTTTACATTTTTAAAATTCTTTACTTATTTATCAAAAAATCTTCTCTACTTTTCTCTCTCTTTCTCTCTCGCGCGCGCGCGCGCGCGCGCGTCAATCCGACAAACACACGCGTACACGTATGCAACGAGTGTGACGAAGGCGCGAGAGAACGAGGATGAGGGCAAAAAGTATATACATATATGTATATATAATTATTATGGACTCGCGGTTTGCCGATAGAGAGAGAACGATATAGTGAAGGAAAAAAAAAAACGAGAGAGAGAGAGAGAGAGACGTATGTGTGTATACGATCGTCGATGCGGCCGCGTGCGAGTCTCTCTCGCTTCCGTCGTCATGAATTTCCGAAGAAAATCATCCTTTCGTATGCTGTTGTCCAGAACGATGAGAAACATCGATATTTCAACATAGGACGAAAATAATTGATATTTTACTTGCGGTTCGTTGAAATATTTGTCTGCAACATTTTTCCGCGTTATAGACGTGTTTTTTTTTTCTCTATCCATCTATCTCTCACTCGCTATACATACAGATACATCAGCGCGTACATAACCCTACATATATATATGCCTGATAGACACACACACACACACACATCTGTAACTTATGGAGCGTAGAACGCGAGAAAAATGCCATTTTTTCCACAAGTTTGCGAGTCGAATATTTTTTTTTTTTGCTTTTCTATCAATTTTCGAGATGGTGGAAAATCTCGTGATTTATTGCCCGTAACGGTGATATTTTCTCGGCAAAGCAGGCATCGAAATACGAGATCACACGACGTGTGTCGTTGCCATTTTGTAGATGGAGAGAAAAAACCATAGAACTATCGTGGTTATAATGTGTACATGCGTGCGATATACGCGTATATATGCGCGTATATACATATGCTGTATATATATGTTGAAACAAGGATAAGCGATTATTTACGATACATATATACATATATATTGCATAATCGAATGGGTAACGGCGCGAAGATTTTTATATTTTTCCCTCGTTTTACATCACGAAATGAAATTCTAACCTATCCTGAAAAATTCGTCCGTTTGTTTCGGAGTCAATGTTTTGGGATAATAAAGGGGCGAGGGAGCGCGATCTCGTTTCGCTTGCCGCCTGGGCGTAATATGACTCCTTCCCTTCTTTTCTCTCTCTCTCTCTCTCGCTCGCTCGCTCGCTGTCTCCCTCAGTTCACCTAACCTAACAGATCGTTCGTGTGTCTCTCGCGCGCGCACACGCAAGCTGAATCCGACGTTTTTTTTTTCCACAACGTAAGCGTTAAACGCCGTGTTTTTTTTTTTTTTTTTTTTTCTTCAATCCGTTCAATTTTGTGTGTTCGTTATATTTTACGTTCGCGAGTAAAATTTTCATTGGTCGAAATAAAAGATCGCGGAGCAACGTTCAAATCAGCTCGTATTCCCGTCTGGTAGTTCTTGGAATTTGAGAAATAATGAAAATTCGTTAGCTGTGCGCTCACCGAGCTATGTCCTCATTCAAACGAAAATGACTATTCGCAGTAAATTCTGAAATATCCGAGCTTCGAACGATCGTCGAAGTGCCAACATTGGTTTTTCCTCTTTGTTTTATATAAACATATTGCGATTAATCTTTGGCGAAATAAATCAAAGTTCATGTATACGGCAGTCGTCGTGCGGTGTCCTCGACGATGTTCACTCCAGTTGCGAATTTAATTAATTTTTTCGCAATTTTGACGGATACGCGGTACAATCGTTGCTTATTATTGTTCCGTTGATTCTTTGGGAGCAGGAACTCTCGGGTCAAAACAGTAACGACAGTTCGAATGGACCCGCGGGTCCAGGGACACCAAACTCCCAGGGGATGAGGCCTACCCCTTCGCCTACTGGATCTACTGGTTCTCGGTCGATGTCCCCTGCCGTTGGTACGTATTTCGCTTCAATTTTTCTTTTACTCCCTTAGCGGCCGATGAAAAAAATCAAATATAAAGAAACGGATACTCAAAGATTCTCTATTCAACGAATGCAAAATTTTCATTAATTTGATTTAAAAAAAAAAAAAAAGTATGCACGAATCTTTGCGTAAACTCGTCGTTTCAAGTTTCTCAAAATAGCCATTAAGGACCAACAGAATCTTTGAATCTCTCAACGGAAAATGCAGAGTTAAAGTTCTAAGATTCACAGAATGTATTTTTTTTTTTTTTTTTTTTCTTCAATCCATAAAAATTTATCTCCAACGATCGAAGAATCTTTGAAAATCCTTCAAAATTTGGCAATTGCAGGCCAACAAAACGTTCAGATGCCTCCTCGGCCGTCGAGCAGTCAATCGGATGGTAGCGGCCCAGCACGCATGAGTCACTCTCCAATGACTACTCAAGGTGGGAAATATATTTTTTTTTTTCTTATGCACAGTTTTTTTGGTATTCCTGCCGCAGTTTTTTTTTTTTTTCTTTTTTTTTTCCTCCAAGCATCTTTGGACAAATTTGCGAGACAAATTTTCAAGAATTAAAAAACAAAATATTCTTGTTCATTCGTAAGAGTGTTAATATGAACGGGGTGCAATGAGACTAATGAAAAAAAAAAAAAACAGTAAAAATAGAATAAATAATTTGAAAAAATATATATCAGCGGGTTAATGGTCAAAGAAACGAGAAAAAAGTGAAAATAAATGATAATACAAAAATCACAGATAATAATCTGAAAGGAGGGGATCGGTTGATTGAAATTTCTTTATTCACCTTAAAAAAAAAAATTTGAGATAACTCAAGAATTTCTCAAAGCTCAATTCAATTTCAATTTATTTCTCATAAAAATATAGAAACCACGCCATGATTGTTACGAATATGAAAAACCTGGAAAACTCGGGGAATTTATTTCCTCCTGGAATAATCAGGGAAAAAGTCAGGGAATTAAAAAAATTCTCTGGAATTTTTGCAGAATTTACTTTTTGCCAGAATTACGAAAAATGAAACCAACGTAAAAAACAAAAAAAAACTGAAAAGTACAAAAATAAATATTTTTTTATATTTTTAATATTTATATTATTCTTTATTATATAAAACAAAAGTTACGTCAGTGCCAAACAATGAAAATTTCAAAAACTAATAACTAATTTACTCCAAAGCTCTAAAGCTACGCTTGTGCATTCGATTTGTCGATACGCAACTACACAATTATTATTGCAGATAAGTGTTTATATTTATTTTTCATTTATTGGCAACGACATGAAAATTTCCGTTTATAATAAAGAACAGGTTCGGTATTTGCTTTTAATGTATTTATTTTTTACTTTACGGTCCTTCAATTATTTTTTGTATTTCCGTTTTTTTTTTTTTTTTTTTTAATATTTAACATTTTTTATTTGATCCTAATCTCCCTGGAATATTTGCATGTATGGAAAACCTGGAAAAGTCAGGGAATTTCTGAGTCAATAATGAGTAACAATCATGATAATACAAAAATCAAGGATAATAATTTCAAAGGAGGGATAGGTTGATTGAAATTTTTTTTATTCACCTAAAAAAAAAATTTCAGAAAACTCAAGAATTTCTCAAATTTCAATTTCAATTTATTTCTCATAAAAATATAAAAACCATACATTCGCTGTGCTTTTACAATAGGCTCTTTGCGTGCCCGTGGGTAATTACACGAGTGTGGTTGAGACAATTTGATCGAGCTCCTTGCTCGACACACAGAAAAAAAGAGGATAACGAATAAAATAAAATTAAATTAAATTGAATTAGCTATTCGAAAAAGAAAAAAACAGGTGTAAATATAATGTAAAAGATATATATATATATCTGAATATTAACACGTGACTTCATTTCCTGAGTGTATTGTCTCTTTTACTCAGTAAGTTCTCGTACTTGTAGTTTTTTATTTTCTGTTTTGTCCTTTTTTTATGTGAAAATTGCGAGCCCAGTTATTGCTTGCTTAGCGCTACACTTTAACCATTCTGAAATTTGTTTATTTCGTTTTTTCTTCCCATATCTCGAATCAGCTTTGGCGCATATGTTTAGCTTAATGTCCATAGGCATCGTTGAATATCGTTGAATTGAATAATAGGCAGTTCGTTGAAAATCCTCGCTACCGCGTAGTCGCGGCTTCTTCTCCCAGCCTCTTTTTTTTTTTTTTTCCCCTTTTTTGGAACTACGACATTTACAAATAATTCGTGCATCCATGGAAAAAATCATTGTAGTTCTTCTCGAAGCTTTTTTTCGCTTTTTTTTTTCAATCATTAATATTCGATTCGACGATGATTGAAATATCAATTCATTGAATTAATTTCAGGAGGTTATCAGCAGCCCTTGGGGCCATCGCCGCACATGCACACATACAAGCTGAACAGCAGCGGTCCGGGTGTCGTACAGCCGGGACCGGGACCCGGCGGACTCGGCGTCATAGGACCTATGGGCGGCGGTATGGGATACGCCGGCGGAGGCGGGGCTGCGGGACAGCCCGGTGGATATCCGGCGCAGGGAAATTATCCACCGCCGCGACCGCACATGCAATTTCCCCAGGGTTATCCGCCGCCTACGAATTCTCAACCGCCGCCAAACAATCAATATCAGCCCGTTAGACCGAACAATATGGTGCAATATGGTCCTCCGTATCCGGTACGTTTATCCGCTCGTTTATCGCCAAATTTCTCATCGATCGTCTTTAATATCTAATTTTGAAAAAATTCTCGAAAATTCCAATTTATTCGACACATTCTTACTACCGAAATAATATCCCACCTTTATGTAACCATAATTTAGATATAATAAAAAAAACGCGAATATATGACCGTAGTCGCAAAGATAAGTCAATAATCTGGTTTTTTTGGACGCCCGACGGATATTTTATCGTCATATAAACGTTTTATTTGCGTCTCAAGTTATTGTCCCGCATGAAAAATTCATCAAAAAGCAAGGTTTATTTACATTGTTCAAGGCGACCCGATTAGCGTCCGTTTAAGCGCGATTTTTACATACGCGAAAAAAAACCGCAACCATGACCATTATTTTTTACATCCGAGCGATTTGCATAAGCTACGACGCACCGCTTGGAAAAAAAAAAAAAAAATGTTCCGCTCGCCGTACAACTCGGTCGTTATTGTTTTTTTTTTTTAATTTTTTTTTCTGTGATTCCACCCGTTGCAGCATAAAATGGGATTCAATAGCGTACCACCGGGTATGCCGCCGAGTCCGGGACCTCCTCAGGTATACGGCGGAGCTGGCGGAGCGGGCTTGGTACCGCCGAGTACACCGGGAATGGGTGGAATCGGTAACATGGGACCGCCGGCAAGTTCGATGGGTCCGCCGCCGCCTTCGCCCAATCACGTCGGGAATCAGCCACCGCCGCCTCCCGCCGGCTCGACGATACCTCATCAGCATCCACCGGCAGCGACGCCGCCTCTCAATCACGAGGGTAGCCCGATGCCCCCTCCGAGCACAACTCCAAATTCACATCCGGCACCTGCGCAAACCCCGACCGGTCACAGCTCCGCTGATCTCGGTCCGGACACTTCCAATGACAGCGGCATTACCACCACCGCTTCAGGTATCTCATATCATTGCCAATGTCTCTCCGCGTTAAAGAAAAAAAAAAAAAAAACTATACTTTACGCGTAAAATTTTCATTTATCCGAAAATCCGATTTGTTTTCTAAACTATCCGAACAGAGGGCGTGAGAGGAAATTTTTTTTTTTTTTCGTACTTGCAATTTATAATTTATAAAACTTTGGCGGATCATTCATTTTTAATGTTTTGAAATTTTCTCTTTTGATTCGATAGTAATTTTTTTAAATACAATAGTACGGTAAAATCGGTATTTGGTCAATAAATCGGTCTGACTATCAAATAGTACGCGCTAGGGTGTATTTAAAAATTAAAAAAAATCGATTTTTCATGCTCCCACCCCTCAAAACTTGAATTTTGATGGAAAAAAAACATCCTCGCGAAGAGGGAGCTCTGTGGCTCGAGTGGAAGCCGCCGCTCATTGGACGTTTCTAATTATAACAGCCAATTAACGTCTATGACGAACTCTTTGGAAGGAAAAATTTGAGACCATGAGGATTGTATTTCGAATTGAGAAAAAAGAATTTCATTGAATGAAATTTTTTTCTATTCCTAATTTCGAATTTTTTATCCAAAATTCTAAACAATTTTAAGTTGAACATTTTTTTATTCCTAATTTTAATGAAATTTCTTCTATTCCTAATTTCGAATTTTTTATAAAAAAATTGTAAACAATTTTAAGTTGAACATTTTTTTTATTCCTAATTTTAATGAAATTTCTTCTATTCCTAATTTCGAATTTTTTATAAAAAATTATAAAAAATTTTGAGTTGAACATTTTTTTTCTGACACCGTCGTGTTCTAAATAAAAATTTAGATCGATTTTGTTTATAACGATAATTTTTCGATTAAAAATTGTTTATAAATTGTCATAAACAATTCGTATGCGGTGAAATTTTTTTTTTTCGTGATAATTTTTTTTCTCGACTCTTATACGTGCTCCATGGTTCCTCATTCTCTTGCTGAAATAGGAAATCATTGGTCTCAGGGAAGATAGTATATAAGCAAATTTATTCACCTTTAACAATTTTTCCGCTATGAATTTATGCAAAAAAAAAAAAAACGCAAAATGTCATTTATTTATTTATTTTCGGTAAAGATTGATGCCAACGACGCCTTCTTACACGTCTCGGTGGAAATCAGCGACTAAAAGTATAGCGCTTGATCTCTATCCTTAGTTAATAATTAATTAAATTTCGCGCACAAAGCTACATTTCGTTCGGCGATATCGTTTACAACTTTTAAATCATCAAAGGTTTTTTTTTTATTTTAAATACACGATCTCAAATTTTTCCCTTCCAAAATGTTCGTCACAGACGTTAATTGGCTGTTATAATTAGAAACGTCCAATGAACGGCGGCTTCCGCTTAAGCTACAGAGCTCTCTCTTCGCGAGGATGTTTTTTTCTATCAAAACTCAAGTTTTGAGGCATCAATTTTTTTTTTTTAACACCCTAGTGCTTTCTTGTTCTACTTTTGGCCATTTCGTTTTTTTTTTTTTTTTCCCCATGCATTTTTAGTATTAATACGTTTCAACCCTCGATTATTCTTGAAATATGTTTATATAACATGTATGGAAATTAGCATTTAACATTTCAATCAATTTCTAATTCTTGCAAATCGAATTTTCTTTATCCACAAATATTTGGATTTTACTCGAAATTTTCTTTTTATCATAATCAGTTTATGAATCTTTAATATTTCAATCGATAAATCTTCATAAAAATTTAATTCTCAAAAATTCAATTTGTGGAAGCAACTACGTTTTTTTTTTTCTTCTTTTACATTAAAATTTAAACATGAAAACGAATCGTAATTCGCATTGATAAAATTTTCCTCGATCGATCCTTCCCTGGCATAATTAAGCCTGGCAAAATTTTTCCTTTACTCTTTACACAATCGAGTATCGTTTGGGGTTTTTTTTTTTTTTTCGTCTTTTTTTGCAGGCACAACGGCTATCAACGTGACGTCTACGTCGAGCGGTACGGTGACATCGGTGATAACCACCGGTCCCGATGGCACATCGATCGACGAAGGTTCCCAACAATCGACGCTGTCAAACGCTTCGGCCGGTAAGCTCTTCCTTTTCTCGTGTCAAATTTCAACGTTTCGGGTCTGGTTCAATTTTTTTTTTCAATGATTTACGCTCAAATGAAGTACGAAAATTAACTCATCGGTGGATATAAGAATATACCGGTCGTAACATGCTTCTCCAAAAAAAAAAGTATTAAAATTTAAAGAGAAACTTATTTAAAAAATTTCCACAAACGAATACTTTGTCCGCTGATAAATTTACATTCATTAACGTTAAAAGAGATAATTGTTCGTTTACATGGAAATTGACTCGCTTGTTTGCAATTTCATGGGAGGTGATTTTTCGTTTCGATTTTTTCATTGAAAAATCCTTGATCATTTTTTTTTCCCTGGAATTATAGAGAATCTTTGACCGTACAGAATAATACAATTATTTTCAATTAAAAATTACAGTACAGAATAATACAATTATTTTCAATTAAAAATAAAAAAATAAATCTTTACCTCTTAGCAATGAACTAAGCGATCTCAGTGTAAATTTTTAGTAGCTAATCTTTTTCTGTGTTAACATGTACGCAATAAATAATGTAGCTCGTTTGGGAAAAAAGCTGTCCGAACAGCTTTTAAAAAATTATCTTTTTTTTTTTAACACGACCGGTACGTCAAGTAAATCGTTAATTTGAAAATAAAATTACACTAAATTCATTAAGAAAAAAAAAAAAAAGATATATATCAGTAACAATGGATTGAAAAATTCTTAGCTTCGGGTGAGGATCCCGCGTTTACGCCAAAGTCTCGCAAGGATATCATAGGATATCACAGTCATCCGGCAACACCGCAGAGCACCGTACCCTCACCTGGCGCAGCTAGCATAAATTCTATTCACGAGGAATATCCCGATATCAACAGTCCCAGCTGGCCCCGTACACCAGCCAGTCCGGTATGTAATTATATCCTCAACGCTCTTAATTTCATTAACGAATAAAAATTTTACGCATCCATCACTGAGATTATAAATATAATTTTACAAAAAGTGTCACGCCATATATCTCACGGTGTACAGAGATTTGCAAAATCGAATTCTTAAAATAAATTCGTCGAAACATTTCAGTTTTTTTTTTTTTAACTTGAGCCGTTTGTTTAAAAAATTTAATTTTTGAAATATCAATTTACGGATGTGCCCCTCCGTCTTTTACGATTGCAAATATGCCCGAAATTTATTATTATTTTTCATACATTCCGTGATCCCGTTAATGAATTATCAAATTTTATATAATAATACTGCAAAATGGTAATTAAAAAAAAAAAGAAAGAGTAATTTTTATACAAAGATTATAAATTCAATATTTTAATGTAATGTATGTTAGGAAAAAAAAAAATGATAATGAAAAAAAGACAGATTTACGTTCGCAGGAATGTGAAATGGATTTTTCAATATTTTCGTATTTTACAGGTGTTTAACAGTCATGTGCCTCAAGACCCGTACAGATCTAAGGTTATTGATATTTTTTTTTTTTCTTCACGATACAAGTATATACATTCGCTAAAAATTCCATAAGAATGCCACAATAATCATTAGATCGCTTAGTGAATACGAGAAAATCATATTTAACGCTTTTAACCCCTTTTTGTCCTCTATTTCCCGTTGGTACTGGCTAACAAACCGTCGCAAATTAACAAAATTTCCGATAAATTTACAAAATTATCATTCTACTAATTATGGAATGTACAAATCACTCGATAGTAACCCAAAAAAAAAAAATCCATCAAATCCTTTTTCAACTTTCAGTCCAGATAGAGTGCCAAATGGGGAATCCTCTGCACACCAAATATTAATTAGCAATTTTCTTTGGCACTTGTATTACCCAATGCGAATTATTAATGGCACAATGCGTGCATGATTAGAGTTATTTATTTTTCAAGGAGCATTTTCGTGCCCTGTATAATCGGCAATTAGTCCGAACAACAAAACAATAAAAATCGAGATCGTTTTAGTTCTTTTACTCGCATGTCGATCTGAATGTTGTCTCACAATTGTCGTAAACATCCGAAAGACGATGTCCTCGTTCAAACATCGATAGAAAGTTTTGGACGCGCATGCATTGCACTGAAATTTCACTAATAACGAAAAAAAAAAGAAAAATTGATCCCACACGGTAAAAAAATAATTTCGTAAAATTCGAGAAACTGTTGACGTTTATGAAAAAGCATGATTGAATTTTACAATATATTTCGGTCGATGGCAATACGTATTTATCGTAAAAACTTGCAATTACCAAAATTATTACTTTTTTTTTTTGACCTTTTGTAACTATAAAATCGTTTATTTACAGAATTTATCAAATTTCAGGGCTGCCACTAAGGTGCCACTTTTTAGCGTCTAATTTTAAAAAATTGACACTATTTTACGCATATTGATAGTAAAATATCAAAATTTCGCTCAGAAAAAACGTAAAATTACAAAAAAAAAAAAAAAATTAAAGTATCGCCTGGGTCAAAGTGGTCGATATGTGAGACATTCCACGCCAACTCGACCATTGATTTTTCCCTCACTCTCAAGATCACTTCTGATTGTTTGCAGATTTTTTTTTTTTCTCAAACTTCAAGCAGATTAGCATTTTTGAAAATTCTTTAAAAAAGTTCTCAAAAAAAAAGAATGTATATTTCGTGAAGGTGGTGTTAATGACTTTCAAGGATGTTTTCAATGCTACTGAATTATATTTTTTTTGTTTGTAGAAATTGATTTTGTTAATAATAAGGACAATCGTATAAAAAAATTATAAATCAGATCGGGAATGGCGAGAGAAAATCATTGGTCGAATTTGGCGTGTGGAATCTCTCATATATGTGTAGTGAAAATACATACTGCGATGAAAAATACATAAGATTTCTAAGAATTCTGAAATTTTTTTGGCCACGCTACTGAAAATATGATCCACAATCGGTCAAAAGATGTAATTCTATGCAACATTCGAGGCTATTTTTTTTCTGCTTTCGTGCCACTATTGCCACTAATTTGCGGAGCATCGGTCAGTGGTGGCCCTGAAATTTATTCGCTACCCCCCTTTTTTTTTTTTTTTTTGCATCCTTCATAAACACATTTCACAACTCGCACAGCATATTTTACAATTTATTTAAAAAAAAAAAAAAAAAAACAAATATATTATTTTCAATGTTCGAAGAGTATATATATATATATTTTTTACCGCACGACCTCGTATCTCCATACCTCGATTAAATAGCCGCGAGTCCTTAATCTATGCGTTAATAATTGTCCTGCTTGCTCAACATTCACTGTAACATATAAATATCAATAATCAATGTTTTCCATATTGAATGCTTGTAATCCCGGAGAAACCTGGTATTGGCAAAACTCGAATGGAAAATAATTTCCAGCCTGCAATGAATAAGAAAAAAAAAAAAAAAAAAAAAAAAAACTAAAGGACGAATTAAAACACGAAGAAAAAAAAAAACAAAAAAACAAAACAAAAATCGTTTGCAGAAACCGGATAGTTTGGCAAAGCTTTACGAAATGGACGACTCGATAGAGCGAAGAAGCTGGTTGGACAAGCTCGTGTCGTTCATGGAGGAACGAAGAACACCGATAACAAGCTGTCCCACCATCTCCAAGAACCCCCTCGACCTCTTCCGTCTATATCTCTACGTAAAGGATAGGGGGGGCTTCATGGAGGTATGCAAGGTGCAGTGTAGTTCCATCTAGCCCTCGGTGTCTTCTCGTTTTTACGTTGTCGTTAAATCTCGTCTGTGTAAACATATATATATATTTATATATATTACAAATTTTGTCGATTTTTATTTTCATGCAACGATGTATCCACGAGGTGTCTCGCTGTCCGTAACATTCAGTGCCGCTTTAATCGTTGCACCAAAATCCTCAAAAAAAAAAAAAAACGTTGACAGTGAGACGCCTCGGTGACGCGCTTTTCTTCAGTTTATTTCTTCTTTTTTATTATTTCATTTTTGAATTCGTTTGAGAGCACGTTTTTTGGTGCATGTATAAAAATATTATTCGAACGTATTGCGCAACGATCGTGCGTACCTTTTTTTTTTTTTTTTTTTTTCTTCTCTTCTTTCATCCAAAACGTGTGAAAGAAAGAAATGAAAAAAAAAAAAAAAAAACAAAAAACAAAACAAAAACAAAATGCATATAACTCATGATTCTCTTGAATTAGTAATCGAAGCTCTCGAGGTGTTTGTGGATAAAACACCGTGAAACTACGAACCCTGGTGCTAAATGGAATTATTCTATTGTTCAGAGAAGATTAACAAAACAATACAAAAAAAACAAACAAAACCCAAAGCAAAAATAACAGAATTTTTTCGATAATGTGTCAAAGCGATTACGGTAATCTATTCAGAACTTATACAGCATTTTTCCGATTTTTCAATCTGCACGTGACGTTTTTCTCTTTTATTTTTCGCTGATCGCGATAAAAAAAAAAAATTGAGTGAATTAAAAAAAAATGATTACTCTCATTTCCAGTACGTATTATCGTTTGACGGACAGTCTTGTCGGTCCAATTGTGTTTTGGTATACTTTGAAAATTTTTTTTTTTTTTTTTTTGCCTCTTATCTCTTTGAAATTTCGGAGTTTTATTTTGGTGATCAATATTGTCTTGAATTCTGAAAGTATTTAGTACGAAAACGTAGTTTGTTTTTCGAGGGCCTTTTAGTTCTAGAGAATTAAGACCCTTTTTCATAGGTCACGAAGAACAAGACATGGAAAGACATCGCCGGCCTGCTCGGGATAGGCGCTAGCAGCAGCGCCGCTTATACACTGCGCAAGCATTACACGAGGCATCTGCTGACGTACGAGTGTCACTTTGATCGCGGAGGTATCGATCCCCAGCCGATCATCAATCAGGTCGAGGCCGGCTCGAAGAAGAAAGGCGCCAAAGGAGCGGCTTCCGTACCATCGCCAGGCAAGTGTATCCTTGCGTATGCGCGCGTAAAAAATTTTTCTGCCTCCCCGGTTAAATCGTCGGAAAACAAAAAAAAAAAAAAAAAACGAAAACGAAAAAACAGAGCCCCCGATTCCACCGTAATCCTTGACTTGATTTTTTTTTTTCTCTCTCTCTCTCTCTCCCCCATTTCATTTCCCATGAATTTCCTGGTTTTCCTTCGCCGCAAACTTTCCGGCGTTAAATCGTGGGCTCCCCCCCCCCCTCTCCGGGTGTTTTTTCGTCATTGCAGGGTCTTCTAATTCCCAAGACTCTTTCCCTGCAGCCGGTTCGAGTAGCGCCTCCATGGACGGTTATGGCAATTATCAGGGCAACTACACGACCGGCAATCAGGGCGGACCTTCCTCCGAGTATACGCCGCCGCCACCGAGGCCTCCGAGTCAGAGCAACACGCCCTCGTCGCATCAAGGTACGCTCGCGACTCTTGATTTTCATTCACATTTGCAGCGATCTCTCTCTCTCTCGTCTTGGCTTTTCGTAAATTTGTCAATTTTCATTTCATTCTATTTTTGCATCGGCGCTGCGCAAAAAAAAAAAAACTAGGGAAAAATCGAAAAAAAATTCACGATGAACGGAAAATAATTTGGCAATGACGTGACTGGTTTTTTTTTTTTTTTTTTTTTTTTTTTTTTTTTTTTTTCTATCTTTCAGGGATGCAACAGGGAAATTATCAGAACGCGGGCTCCTATCAGAACTATCCGCAGGATCAGTACATACGACCACCCGGAGCATCGATGAACCAGCAGGGAGAATTCAATCAACCGTACACGCCGCGATCGCATTATCCGCCGTACGTGCCAGACGCAGATAGGTAAAAAAAAAACAAAAATTATATCTTTGAAATTATGATAATTTTTTTTTTTTCCGATTATTTTGCCATTATGGACTTTATTGTCAATGGTTATACATAAACGTGGAAAAATCTTTAAAGGGGATATCCGGGAAGCAACATTCCACCGAACAGCGCCGGTAGTCAGGACATGTACAGCAGGTACAGCGGCGGTCAACAACCGGCCGGTTATCCAGCGGGTGCATCGCCCAGCGTACGCACGACGAGTTATCCTTCCGCGGCTCAGAGCCATCCGCCGAATCCGCCGCAGCAACCATCCACGAGTCAGCCGTCTTCGCCGTCCCAGTCGCCGGCGACACCAACGTACTCGTGTCCGCAAGATTATTATCGGCAGGAACAGGCAAGTTTTTATTCTCCCCCCCCCTCCTCTCTGTTGTTTCATCAACGGGGATTTATGTTTAGTAAAAATTGTAGCACGCAAGGGTGGATTTATTCCGAATGTAAATTTGAAATAATACGTTTTGAGGCACGAATACTGGAATTAATACTTCGATTATATCTTTTTTTTTTTTTTTTTTTTTTTTTTTTTTCATTTACGAAAACAAAGTTTCGTTCATGACGAAGATGTTTCATCTTTGATCAGGATCGCCTTGTTGAATTTTAAATTATAATCTCGCAATACAGGGCGGTTACGGAGCGCCGGCAGGCAGTCAGATGTATCCGTCGAGCGGTCCGGCGAATAAAAATATGCCACCGCCGCCGCCGGGTCCTACACAGCCGAGACGACATCCGGATTTTGCCAAAGATCAGCAGTATCCGCAGTATAATCAACAGCGACCGCCTTATCCAGGTATCGTGATCGAGGGACGCATTCGCAATTATTCTGTACCCCAAATACCCAATAGCAAATAGACGAATCGTTATATATATATATATATATATATATATATATATGAGTAAAAACATCAATTGGGAGAATAAATGAAATTTTTTTATTTCAAAATCTGGTAGTTTAGGAAAAAACATTTAGTACGTATTTTTTATTTTTTTATTTGAATCAAAATTGCCGTTGATATAACAAATTCGAAAAATATAACATTATGACGTCACACATGTTACGCTATATCTATATATATCAAAATCCGTGAAATTAAATTGCCTATAACAGGTGCATCTGTCATTTTTAACGAAAAATAAAAAATACGTTCTCATTATTTTTACTTACACTACATTATGCGCCCCAATGATTGAAAAAAAAATTTCCATTCATACTACTAAATGGGAGTATAAATGAAATTTTTTTATTTCAAAATCTGATAGTTTAGGAAAAAACATTTAATACGTATTTTTTATTTTTTTATTTGAATCAAAATTGCCGTTGATATAACAAATTCGAAAAATATAACATTATGACGTCAAACATGTTACGCTATATCTATATATATATCAAAAACCGTGAAATTAAATTGCCTATAACAGGTGCATCTGTCATTTTTAACGAAAAATAAAAAATACGTTCTCATTATTTTTACTTACTCTGGATTATGCGCCCCAATGATTGAAAAAAAAAATTTCATTCATACTACTAAATGGGAGTATAAATGAAATTTTTTTATTTCAAAATCTGATAGTTTAGGAAAAAATATTTAGTACGTATTTTTTATTTTTTAATTTGAATCAAAATTGCCGTTGATATAACAAATTCGAAAAATATAACATTATGACGTCACACATGTTACGCTATATCTATATATATCAAAATCCGTGAAATTAAATTGCCTATAACAGGTGCTCTGTCATTTTTAACGAAAAATAAAAAATACGTTCTCATTATTTTTACTTACTCTGGATTATGCGCCCCAATGATTGAAAAAAAAATTTCATTCATACTAATAAATGGGAGTATAAATGAAATTTTTTTATTTCAAAATCTGATAGTTTAGGAAAAAACATTTAGTACGTATTTTTTATTTTTTCATTTGAATCAAAATTGCCGTTGATATAACAAATTGAAAAATATAACATTATGACGTCACACATGTTACGCTATATCTATATATATATATCAAAAACCGTGAAATTAAATTGCCCATAACAGGTGCATCTGTCATTTTTAACGAAAAATAAAAAATACGTTCTCATTATTTTTACTTACACTACATTATGCGCCCCAATGATTAAAAAAAAATTTTCATTCATACTACTAAATGGGAGTATAAATGAAATTTTTTTATTTCAAAATCTGGTAGTTTAGGAAAAAACATTTAGTACGTATTTTTTTATTTTTTCATTTGAATCAAAATTGCCGTTGATATAACAAATTCGAAAAATATAACATTATGACGTCACACATGTTACGCTATATCTATATATATATCAAAAACCGTGAAATTGAAATTGCCCATAACAGGTGCATCTGTCATTTTTAACGAAAAATAAAAAATACGTTCTCATTATTTTTACTTACTCTGGATTATGCGCCCCAATGATTGAAAAAAAAAATTTCATTCATACTCGTAATTATCGGCCAAGTTTGGGCTTCACTATCGGGGATCTTTTTGTTACACAGCTTGGTGTCTGCGTTGAAAAACCCGTGCCATAATTTTTTCAGATTTTTTCCTCCCATTTTTTTTAGCTACCATTGGGTATCGAATTCTTTCATCTCAAACTTTTCTGTTTTTTTTTTTTTTTTTTTTTTTTTTTCATTTAATTTTGGCGCCCTTTCTCTTAACGCCCTTTCTCTTATTAGATATTTCCATGGATGGGATTCCCAGTTCTCTTCTCCAAATATAAATTGTGGTTTTTCCCGTTCGCTCCTAACGCCATTTTACAATATCTGCTCTGTACTCTTTCAAATAATTTTTATTATTCCCATCCCCCGTATCTCTACTTCATACATCGCTTCTGCTTTTACAATTCAATCCAGCGGGTACAGTTTTCGCCGCTGTTTTTTTCCCCCATGTACCCATATATTCAGTTTGACGATTCGTTACTATTCTTCATGATTTAAGAATAATTGCCATTGAATTGCCGTAAAATTGTTTGGGATTCCCGATCCTCGGTATCCCCGTCATAACTTTACTTCGTCTCAGGGCTCAGGGGGTCCTTCGAGCTCGGATATTATTTCGCCGGATATTCCGAATTTAATTTATTTATCTCTAAGCCGGATATATCGAATTTAATTTTTTCATCTCTAAAACTGGTCATTCGAGTTTTTTTTTTTTTTTTTTTTTTTTCGTAAATAACTTGGGGTATTTTTTTTTTTTTTTTTCGTACTTAATGATTGAATTTATTTTACCGCAAGGCTGGCCAGGCTCTACCAACCAGTATAACAGCGGTAGCACGAACAACAGGGTTCAAGGCTATCCGAGTCAGCAAACGCCCCCTCAATCGCAGCAGCCGCAGCCTCCGCCGTCGCAGCCTCCCGTGGCAGCTGCTCCGTCACCATCGCCTACCGCCGGTAATCTCAGCAACAGTCAACAATGGGCTACGCAACAACCGGCGAGGCCGTCCTCTCAGCCGAGTATAAACGCTATACCGCACGCACCGCCGCCATGGGACCATCGATATCCTAATCAACCGTCTTCTCTTTACTCTTCGCCGGGAACGCATCAGGTTTGTTAATCGTTTTTTAATTTTTTTTTTTTTTTTCTCTTCTCATTATTTCATTGGAATCGAGGGGGTTACGTGTACAGGCTATATCGAAAAAGTAGCTAGTTTTTGAAAAAGAAAAAAAAAAAAAAAACACGTCATTGCAACTTTACAACTTTGTTTACGTCTTTTATTACCAAAAAAGAAATTCTACACTATTGAGATATTTTTTTCAAAAACATGACGCAATATTTTGAAGAAAAAAAAATCGAAAATTGAATGTTCGAACGTGTTTGAAGAAAAAAATTATCGATTTTTAGCATACTTTTTTTTACGGCATTTTTCAATAATAAATATTTGCTGAACAATTCAATCTTTTCAACTTTTGAGTTATGATTCTCGCAAATTGAAAAAAATATCGTTTCGAGAAAAACACGACATCCCGAATACCGTTTTCATATTTTCAAGATTTATTCTTGAGATAATTCGCTAACGATTTATGAAATTAAAAAAAAAAAATTGATTTTTCGAAGCATCCGAAGCGGTTGCTCCTCTTAATTATCCGTTTCTTCCTCTCCCGTTTCGCTATTAAGACCCGAAGTATAAAAAATCCTGAAAATTTTTTCAATATTTCAAACGTATATTACAAAATTTATTGTAATCGGGGGGAAAAAAAAAAAAAAAAAAAAAAATACAGAGCCAACTGAGTATAAATCCGATGATCAATCAGCAACCGGCGCCCAAGAGAGAAATGACATTCCCGGCTGACAGCGTCGAGGCTGTCACGCCATTGCTTTACAAGAGGCGCAAGCTGACGCGCCCGGAAGTCGCGCCGGTCGAGGCATGGCGAATTATGATGGCGCTTCGCTCCGGACTTCTCGCCGAGAGCTGCTGGGCCCTGGACGTTCTCAATATACTTTTGTTCGATGATTCCTCGGTGAGTCAACGAAACAGCAGTGAAAAATAATTTTTTCACCCGACTGCGATAAAATGACCGTATTTCGCACCTGAAACGCGGGTCGAAAGTCATCAATTCCTGACCAGAGGGAAGAAAAGTAGATTTCCGGGCAAAAAAAGTAAATTTCCGGGCAAAAAAGTAAAATTTCCGGGCAAAAAAGTAAATTTTTCGCAAATGACTACATTCGGTCTTCTCTTCAACCACCAAACGTATTTTTTCGAAATAAAAACATCAATATATTTTTAACAAATCTTTATTATATATGTTTTTTTTATTTATTTTTTTTAATAATACATAAAGCAAAGTTCGATCAAATGCGCTAATTCAATTAGTGATTGAAGCGCGGTAGCTGCGAAAAAGTAATGAAAAATAGTTCGTTTTTTGAAAAAGAACACTGCATCGAAACTATATATGGATATATATATACTATATATGGATATATATTATATATATATGGTCATAGGATTGCGTTATTTCTTGTCTGTTGACATCGAAACGTAATTCGCTGCTATCTACCGAATAGAAATTCAAACCTGACTACGCGAGATTTATGAAAGATTTAATACAAATTTTTTCGATAATCGCACAATATTTAAACGCAATTTACATCGTATTTTTTCTGTTTAGAATATTTTTCACTTCTTGCAAATATCTAATTCATTGAAAATAGCAATAATGATTGCCATATTATGTTTTCAGTCGATAAAACGAAAAATTTGTAGATAGACAAAGTAGGGTTTGCGCGGGATCTGTTGGAACGCACTTCCCTTATGCGAAGCGATTTGAGCATACCTTCGGTGTTGTTTTTTTCGTATTTTTTCGGTCATTTTATCGTAGTCGGGTGAAAAGAAGTATATGCCACACGGGAGGAGCGGATTTTTACCTCGCACTCGGCAAAAATCACGCACTTTTCTCCCTAGTAGCATAATGTACTAATTTTTTTCCCCCATTTATCGCGAGCACATTCGAAGGCAATGGAAAACGAATGATTTTTTTTTTTTTTTTTTTTTTTTTTTTTTCCCCCATTTTACAGGTGAGTTACTTCGGTCTGACGCATTTACCCGGTCTTCTCGATGTTTTGCTCGAGCATTTTTCGCGCTCGCTGTCGGACATGTTCGAGTCATCGACGACGGAGGACGATTCTCGATGCTGGGCAGGTCGGAGCAACGAAGGACCGGAAGTCGATCTCGGTATCGTTACGCGACCCATAGACACCGAGGAACGTACGAAATTACTGACTACCTCGAATTATACGTTTTTATCGAGACGCGGAAGACCGGTGAAAGTTATACCGCGCGACGATGATCTTTTCGTTCTCGACAATAGACGACAGTGGGATCATCAGGATTGCGACACGGACGTCGAGCCTTGGCAGGTCGATAGTCACACGACAAAATACATAATGACGTGTTTTCAATCGGAAATCGGTATTGCACCGTTCGCCCGGCATCTGAGGGACGAAAAACCACCGTTGTTGCAAAAAGAGATTGACAATACGTTGACGACGAAGGACACGGACAAGGAGAGCGGTGACGATTCGTCCACGGATAATAACGAAACGTCGAGCAAATATGAGATTAGCTGCGACGATAGTGGCGGCGGCGGCGGCGGTGAAAGGCCCAAAATTAACGGCGATAGGAAGCAAATTGAAAAGAAGAAAAAGACGAAAACGCTCAGTGACGTTCTTTCGAGGATCAAAAAAGAGCCCGTCGAGATGAACGATCTCGGCAGAGAGCTTTTCGAGAAGAAGAACGACGGCGCGAGAAAGGATCGCGAACCCGTGAGCAAGGCTAACAATAATATGGGCGAACATTTTACCGAATTTACGAAATCCGTCGCGAACGACGAGGATATAATATTTACCCAGCACAATGGCCTGAGCGACTCGACGAGCAGTACAATGGACTCGGAGAAACGGGAAAATATTAAAATTGAGAATGACGACGATGCGGAAACGTGTTTGCGCGTGACGAACGACGACGATGACGAAATCGGCAGCGGCGGCGATGGCGTCGATGGACCAAGATTAAAGATACGAGATCCGGCCGGTACGCTCAAGAGAAGGCGCATAAGCGATTACGAGGATGAGTCTTATTCCCGCGACGAGGCAAGCCTTTATCTCGTAAACGAGTCACAGGACAGTCTGGCGCGTAGATGCGTATGCCTTTCGACGATATTGCGAAATTTAACCTTTATACCCGGCAATGAGACCGAATTCGCCAAAAACGTCACGTTTCTCAGTTTACTCGGTAAATTATTGTTGCTACATCACGAGCATCCCGTTAGAACCCAAAAAACTCGTAATTACGATCGCGAGGAGGACGCCGATTTTGCCGATTCGTGCAGCAGTCTACAAGGCGAGAACGAATGGTGGTGGGATTTTCTTTATCACATAAGAGAAAATGTTCTCGTAATGGCGGCAAATATTGCCGGACAAACCGATCTCAGTCAGCATCCCGAGGAAATATCGCGTCCCGTGCTCGATGGGCTTCTTCACTGGGCCGTTTGCCCTGCCGCTCACGGACAGGATCCATTTCCAACCGTAAATCCAAATTCATCGCTATCGCCCCAGAGGCTCGCCCTCGAGGCACTCTGCAAATTGTGCGTCACCGAGAGCAACGTCGATCTCGTTGTCGCGACGCCCCCTTACTCGAGGCTACAGCGATTATGCTCCGTACTTACGAGGCTATTGTGCCGCAGCGAGGAGCAGGTATTGCGCGAATTTGGCGTAAATCTTTTGCACTTTTTGTCGGCTGCCGATAGCGGCGTGGCGAGAACGATCGCTCTTCAGACGCCGTGCGTCGCTCTTCTCGTTGCTTTTATCGAGCAAGCCGAGAGCAGCGCCCTTGGCGTTGCCAATCAGCATGGACTCGCGGCGTTGCGCGACAATCCGGAATCGATGGGAACGAGTCTGGATATGCTGAGACGTGCTGCGGGTACATTGTTGAATCTCGCTAGGCATCCGGACAACAGAACTTTGCTGCTTCAGCACGAGTCGCGCCTTTTGGCTCTCGTTATGAGCCAAATTCTCGATCAGCAAGTTGCCGCGATTGTCGCCAGAGTGTTGTTCCAGTGCTCCAGGGGTACGTAACTCGCGAGAGAGCGTGTTTAAAAGTTTCATATATATATGTATGTATGTATGTATGTATGTATGTATGTATGTATGTATGTATGTATGTATGTATATATATATATATATATATATATATGTATGTATGTATGTATGTATGTATGTATGTATGTATGTATGTATGTATGTATGTATGTATATATATATATATATGTATGTATGTATGTATGTATGTATGTATATACATATATATATATATATATATATATATATATATATATATATATATATTATACCAACCGCGCTCATCCTTTTTTTTCGCCGGCCCCTGCTCCCCCATTATTCCCTTCGATGCGATCGCGCTGGCCTCCTTCACCCTCGAAACGAATATAGTGACAAAAAAGCGTTTTTGCGAAGAGGAAAATGGCAAAAGAGCAAAAACCCTCTCGAGAGACTCACAGGGGTGGGGAGGATAAAAAAAATCGTGTATGGGTGAAATTTTCGCAATGGAAAAGAAAAAAAAAACTCGAAAGTGAGATTCGAAAGAGATGAAAAAAAAATGAGTACTGCGCTACTCTCGACGACCCTCTCTCGCTCCCCGCGCCCCCCCCCCCCCCTCTCTTATGGCCCCCTGGGAAACGGAAAAAAAAAATTTCCCCACCCTCTGATCACCCAGCAGTGCAGTTGTAGTTTTATATCGAGTTACGGAAATAACAAAAAAAAAAAAACAAAAAAAAACAAAAAAATTTAAAATAAATGCTAATTATCGGTGTTAGCGCATTAGGTATACGCGAATCGGTGTGCGGGTGGTTCACCATTGGTATACCTTCCATTTTGTGAATTGGAAATAATATCGATAGTGTAAGATATTTCATAGTTAATGAAAAAGAGACTTGAAAAGCAACGGCATCTGCATAATAATATATAAAAGAAAGAAAAAAAAAAAAATAATGAAAAGAAGATGAAGAAAACGAGGAAGTTGAGGAAGAGGGAAAAAATAAAATAAAATGGGGGATAAAGCGAACGAAGTGCCGAGGCATGAGAACATAATTAAAGACGAAAATCCCAAAAAAAAAAAAAATTGACGCGACGAAGTGCAACAGGTGCGACACGGAATGATTAAAGAGGGGAAAAAAAAGAAGAAGAAGAAGAAGAATAAACGTCGGCTTGACGATTATATAAATATAATAATATAATGCAAATTTTTATATTTGCATGTTTTTGTGCTGTAATTAGCGAGTAATTAAGATATTTTGTAGATAACATACACTTCCATTGAATCTTATTCGTTTGTTTTTTGCGCAACGCCGGCAGATAAACGACAAAGAGGGGGGAAAAAAAAGGAGAAAAAAAAGAAAGAAAGAAAAACACGTAGCGACGCGGAGAATAAGCGTGGGCGAAAGAACCACTCGAGTCTCACCTTTAGCGAAGAAAAACGAAAAATGAAACGATTAAAATAAATGAAGAAAAAAAAAAAAAAAACGAACACAAACAGAGGAAGAAAATAGAGGAGCGAATTGAAACGTGTCACATTTAGAGAGAGAGAGAGAGAGAGAGAGAGAGAGAGAGAGAGAGAGAGAGAGAAAGAAAAGTTGGAGAGAATGAGACAGTGCGAAAGAAATAAAAGATATGAGAGCGAAGGAATTAAAAAAAAAAAAAATGAAAGTGTTGCGCGCTCGTCGATGGAAAAAGAGGAGGGTATTGTCGCTTGATTCGAAGAATGAGTGAATGAAGAAAAGAAGATGAAGATATAAGTAAACACGAAACAAAACTGATGTGTGATACGGTCTCGTTGATGCAAAGTGCGCTCGCGCGCGCGCGCGTTTTGTATCGATGGCGAGTGGATTTAACGATTGCGTATGTGCGTGTGATTGCGCGTGAGAATGCACGTGAGTGCTCGACGGATGGGCAAAAGGGCGGAAAGGGGGGGGGGGGGGCAGGGGGATGAAAACAAAGAAAAAAAAGGGATGAAAGACAAAAAACGAGAAAGATATTTGTAAGAATTAGGGAGTGGGGAAAGTGTCTGTAAAAAAAAAAAAAATAACGAATTAACAAGCAGTTCAGGGAATTATGACAAAAGCGGAATTTACTTGCGAGTAATTGAAGCGAGATGGAGAAAGAGCGCATAAAAAATTATAATTATTATTTTTATTTTTGTTTTCCATTATTTTTCACACTTTTTCTCGATTCTTTTGTAAGATAGATCAAACGGGGGAGTCGATAATTGTGTTGAAATATTGACGAGAAGAGGCTCGAGGGGAAAAAAAAAAAAAAAAAAAAAAAAAAACACCCCCCTTCCCAAGAATACAAGACGCTTTTACTCCATTATCAGGCTCTAACGTAAAGACAAACAAACAAACAAAAAAAAATGTGGACTCGCGCGTAATCGAGCTCGAGAGTAAAAAAAAAGAAAAAAAAAACGAAAGCGTATGAAAGTTTGTCTATAGAATATCCACGAAATTTACCATCTCGTCGTAATGTTGTGTGGTACATTTAAAACGAAGAAGAAAAAAGAAAAAAAAAAAACAATGAAGTTAATTACTCGGAACATTGTTTCGGGAGTATGTACATGCTTTAGCGATCTTTACATATTTTAACGCTCCTTACACGACTGAAGATAGAGAAAGAGAAAGAAACAAACGATATAGAGAGAAGGAGAGAGCGAGAGAGAGAGAGAGAGTGAGTGCGTGGGTGTGTGTGTGTGTGTGTTGAAAAATTGGCAAAAAGTGCTAAATTGTACTTGCATATATTGAATTATTATTGTAATTACACAAATACGCGAAAATACACATACACACAGCGCGAGTGATACCCTTACGAGGAAAAAAAAATAATGTATGTGTGCATATATATATACATATGCAACATTTGACAATTATTTTTACCTTAAAAAACATCAAAACGTCTCTGACCATCGACGCATGTACCTAATTTTCTTCATTTTCTTAATCTTATTCTTATTTTTCCGTTCGAAGCGCTCTTAAACTCAATTTTTTTTTTACCTCGTCAACGAGCTAAACAAATTCTGAATACGTTGATTCTTCTTCTTTGTTTTTTTTTTTTTCTCTCGAAAGTTTGGCAAGTATGTACGGTGATTTTTTTTTTTTTCTTTTTCTTTATCGAGCGTGATTGACATGAAAGAGCGGCAAAAACCGCTGTACGAAGCAGAACAATGTCCCTGAACAATGCCCCCCTCCCCTCCCCCCTGGCTTATATCCCCAAGCCCCAAAGTATCCTAACTCTATAGACATCTTAATACGTGTAGCTCTTAAATTATTTACTTTAGTTCGAGTGGAGATGCCTGTAAGTGTAATTTACTAAGACTTTTTGTAAATAAATTATGAAATAAACTAGATGTACTTTATCCAGAAGGATCTGCGGTCTGAATAATACCGGAAAGATTGACATTCTCTCTAATAATAATAATAATAGTAATAATAATAATAATAAAAATATCTTGCCACACCGCCGTGTACAAGAATTAGTGATTGATATACTTGGGTGCTCCAAAAAAGAAATTTACGCTCTTCATTGTATTGGTTCATTGTTATGGGTCAGTAGGCATAAAGATTTAGGCCCTTCGTCATTAATTTGAGGTCCAATAATCGAAGATTGGGAACTCTCGTTATTTTGAGAAACGAATTATTCCTTTATTCGTTTCTATGATGTATACATATATATATATATATATATATCAGAGCTGGGCAAAGTACCTGAAAGTACTTCAAGTACAAAGTACTGTAAGTACTTGATGTACTCGTGCTTTTCAAGTACCGCAAATACTTGAAGTACCGAGTACTCAAAGTACTCGGTACTTTAAGTGCTAAATATTTCAAGTACTTGAGGTATCAAGTACCCGAAATACGTCAAGTATAAAGTATCAAATTCTTTTCAAGTTTTCAGATATACGTCTCGTAAGTTCTATTATACTTGTATTTATATTCTTGCGTACTTTTTAAGCTCATTTGATTTTTATTCGAGTACTTTTTGCATCAAAACATATTTTCACATTGTGCAATTCACTCAGAGGCTAGGCAGTTTGGAACAGAAATATTTAAACGAAGAATTAGAAATAATTAAAAAAAAAAATAGCACTGACCATATTGTAATTAAGATTTATTTAGCTTCGGGTTTTGAAAAAGAAAAAATAAAGAATATAATACACGGACTGTTAAAAACGGAGCGATGCATATTGACAATGACACCGTAACTACCGTAGCTTGAGCCTTGCAACGGTCATATTCCTCACAATCTTAACCAAAAATGCCGCAGAACGTTTCTCAATTGTATATATTCAAAGGCGTTATACATGCAACCATTGGCAAGACGTATATTCAAAAGTACATCATACTCGGTACTCGAAAAAGTACTTGAAGTACAGGCCGATTACTTGAAAATTTAAGTACAATACTTGAAATACTTTTTAAGTACTTTTTGCTTCAAAGTACTGTACTTTCGGTACATTGCAAGTATACCGGGGTCTTGAAGTACTACTGCCAAGCTCTGATATAATATATACGTTTTTTTTTTTTTTCTTCAAATTAATTATTGTACAAAAGTGACCTAAGAATATTTGTGACTGCGTGTATTAATTCGCAAAGAGATCTTCAAATGCGTGAGTGGCCAATCAGATTCGTGGAACGATTTCAGACATGACTTTTGATCCAGTATTTCACAGTATATGGGCATAGTTGAAAATAGGTTAGGTATCTTTTACTATATAATTGATAAAAAATAAAATAGCTTTTTTTTTTCTCAAAGTAACGAGAGGTGCCCTGATTTCGAATAATTGGAAAATATGTACGTGGAAAAGATAATACAACTGCGCGACCAACGCATTTTGATGCGGTGCAGCCACCAATATTGGCAGAGTTTCCCGGTAGAGGGCTCGGGGATCATACAAAGATCTTGACTATTTTTCTTTGTCGTTCTTCTCGTTTTTCTTTTTGTAATCACGGCAAGATGTATTGTAGGGAATTAATGAAATATACATCGATCTGGTTTGTGGTTGAGACATGTATATATATATATATATATATATATATATATATATATATACATATACATATATATATTATTCTCGTTGATGTTTTTACGCGCCGAAATGTGGACTAATGCTGCTGTCCATTTTAAATATCATGGCAGTATTTATTTTACGACTTAGCCACTCGAGGGTTGCCAGATGTTTGCTCTCAAAGTACCAGTCGGCCGATGGCGACGATTGAGTTTCACTCTGCAACGAAAACAAAAAAAACAAAAAAAAAAAGAATTAGGAAAGAAAATGAATCGAGGGACGCGAAGGACGAAAAAGGATCAAGAGGCCTTCTTTATCCCAACACTTTCGGGACACTTTTTGGTATGTGTTAAAAAAAAAAAAGTATCCGAAAATGGCATCGATTTTACGTCAGAGAAATAGTTCGACATAACTTTGAAAATTTTCGGACAAATCATTCTCAGAGATGGTCAACACTTCGGACAAAAGCACATAGCGCTAGGACCTCTGCTCCAATTAATTCTACAAGTTCCAATGCTTCGCCATTTACTCAATAATTAACCATCTCTGAGAATAATTTGTTTCAAGATTGCATAGCTATTTCGCTCTTCCCACTCATGTTTCACGTGGTACAATTTAACGTTCTTTTAGCTTTTTATCCTCATTGAAACTTTGCGATTGGCTGACTAAACTTTGCCAATCAATCGGATGACTCTTGTATGAACGAGTCAGAGGTCAAGAGTGAAGAAAAAAAGACTGTAATTCAAATTACATGGGCACCGTTCGATTGAAAAAAAAAAATCGCTTAAGAGACTTTTATAACGATATATTAATGATAAATTGTTGGAAAAAAAAAAAAGAAATATTACCGGCGATTGTTCACGCTCGTCTATAATGAGCCGGAAAAAAAAAAACGTATTAAAAATTCTAAACGCAAGATCCGAATTTTAAAAAAATGTTCAAGATAAATTAAAAAAAAAAAAACGAAAATAAAAAAAAATAGAATCTTTGAAATTTTATATATATATGAATCTATATATTTTTTGCACTACTACAGGAGCCTGTGGAACTGTATCTTACTTTGAATTTATAATAGGGGTTTTTTTGTTTTTTTTTGGCAAATAAAAAAAAAAAATAAAACACCGACCCTTGAGATTAATTGAAAATGTATAATTGTTAGAAATGAATCTTAATTATTGAAAGAAGAAAAAGTGTTTTTGTTTGTTCAATGATAAAATAATGTTTTTAATATATTATTTACATTGGAGTCAAATGTTAATCGCTGCTTGAAATATGATTTACCTTGTTTGCATGAAGTATGAGCTTTCCATTGTCCACTGTCGGTGCTTCCACGAGATATTTAATCTCCACTGTCCATGCGATTGTCCACGCGCCCCATATACAACGCTTCTCTATCAGATATATTCGCCTAAAAAAGGAAAAAAAAAAAAAAAAACAAAAATTAATCATCTCACTCGCATATTTGTATGATTTTTGAAAAATACATTGACAAATTTTACGTAAACTCACTGCAAAGATATCAGAGCGATGTGTCTACCATCGTTGGAGAGCGCAGCGTGCGCCCAGTACGTCTCCGCGTTCGCGTAGTCGCTCTTTCTCACGATATTCAGTAAATGCATACCTCTTGCTTTGTAAGATGAATATAATTCGACCGCCTACGGGACAGGATTTTCAAGAAAAATTAAAAATATTCTCAATCCTCTCACAAGTCCATTGATCTGAACTTTTTTTTTTTTTCCGTTCGATTCGCCACGAACAAATAAAAGTACCGAAAGATTTTTTGTTTCGTACCAAGTATGGATTTATGTAGCGTGGAAATCGAATGCGCGATACAAAATTGTATCCCATTTCTTGTGCTCTGCAAATAATGCATTTAAAAAAAAAATGATTATTATAAAATTTGTGGACTAGCGATTGTTGATTAATTCATAAATATATAGAGCTTATTCAATTTTTATATTGATAAAAATGAAAGAAAAAAAAAAAAATTCAATGAGCCAAGCGATTGTACTTTATGAGAAAAAAAAAAAAATTCTCAATATTTGCTGATAAAAGTTTCATTCTCCGTTTCACCGTTTTATCGTGTCCAATATTAATCCTGATTGTATCTTCAACGAATTCTTATCGGCCTCAGTTTGGGTAAGATCGATTATACCCTTGCCGAGAGTCTTCAGCGAGTATCTCAATTCCTCTTGATGGGTGTCTGAAAAATTATAGACTTTTTTTTTTCATAACAATCGTATGGAGCCGTGAATGGCTCCCCGATACGAGCGTCGAAAAATTTTACGTACTGTCGTTCGGTTTTACAATCAGGCCTGACATTTCGAGCTCCACGCCGATCGAGAACGAACAATCGACCGATAGTACGTACTCCGGGGTCTCGGTACTCTCGAAACGCGTTACGCGCTTCTGTAAGAAGAAAAAAAAAAGAAAAAAAGAAAAAAAAATTACAACGATATGATAAATTTTTACAAAGATGTAAATTTCTCGTTTTTTTTTTCCATTTTTTTTTGTTTTTTTTTCAGCATCATGAACATTGTGTACGTGCCTTTGTACGAGTTGCATCTAGATCGGTAATATTGAAATTCAAGATCGAAGCTGGTTGACCGTCCATGGAACTGTAGCCCAAGAAACAGGACACGTCGTAGCTCAGCATTTCGGCAGTATCGTCGCCTTGAAGAATTATCTGACGACGTTTAAAAATGAATAATTTAATCTCAATATTCTCATCGCATTAGCGTTGAGAGAAAAAAAAAACAAAATCACGTTAATTTTGAAAATAGAGACTCACCGCGTCCGTGTCATAAAAATAGTCTCCCGGTGATTTGAAATTGTAACTATATGGATTTCCCACCACCGTCATGGAGAGTATCAATACGTTGTACTGATGCTTCATTTCCGATTTATAATTTTGCCATAATTCCAACGATAATTCTTTATTGTCAATTGTAACAGCATTCTTCTCGAAGTAAGGTAATCTGCGAAAAAATATCGCACCGTCAAAGGAATCTGCACGTAAATTCTTTTATCATGACGCACAAAAGGTTTGGATGAATACAAAGTTCTCAAAGGTATCGATTTGTTTTTTTTTTTTTTGTTGAAAAATATTCAAAGTTTGAGTAAAAAATATGGACAATTGTTTCACATTATAATATGGACTTGCGATTTTTTGAGAGTCTTATCGGATGGCAGTACTTTTTTTCCGAAAAAAGTAGAAAGAGCAATGGTACTCACGACGAAGATAACTTCTGAGATACGAATTTTGAAAGTTTGACGAATCGAATATTTGAAAATTCGTAACTACCAAAAGTCCTCGTAGTTGCTACTTTTGTGTAACCGTTTTTTTTTTTTTTTTTACGTAAAATTGACCAAATTTTGGGAAAAAATACTACCACTATTATGTATATATATATTATTTGACAACTCTTCACAGCCGTTTTTATCATTAGCCCAGCTATTTTTCATTTACGTCTCCCTTAAAATAACGATAATTATCGATAAAACAAAAAAATCTCACCTGAATTCAGCGCATTTTAAAAACGTTCCCTTGCAAGCGTATTCGAATATCGATTTGACAAAGCTGCAATAATCATTTGGATCTGAGCTACCCGACTGAGCTTCCGCCGAAGCCAATAACTTTACGTGCAACTTTATCGAAGAAATATGAAGATATTCCAGCACGGTTTTTCTCTCAGTCTCGGGTAACTGGAATTTTTTTTTTTTTCTTTCCATTAGTTATATTGACGCGAGGATAATAAAAAAAAACAAAAAAAAAAAAAAGAAACATGGAAAATTGAGAAGAGGAGGCTTGAAATTGTAAAAAGGGTATGAAAATTTAAGATTTTGAATTTGAATCGCTCACCTTGTCACTGGCACCAGGCAGAGGAACATAAAAGTTCGATAGATCGGACTTGAGCCTTGAAGCTATCGAGTGCTTGGTCTCAATTTTTTTTTGAAACAAACCTTTCATTAGCTGTATTAAAAATTCTTCTTGCAAATCCAAATGAAACTCTCGGACAATTAAATTTATTTTTCTGCAAAAAGAAAACGGTAATTTTGTACGAAAAAAGAGTATTTTTTTTTTTTTTTTTAATTACTGCACGAGTAAAATATTTCGTGTTATCAATTTTAAAAATTTTAACCTTACTTGTACACATCGTAGGTAGCTTTTCTCTGTTTCAGAAGTGAAAATTCCAAGCAGTGTTTCAACTTTGGATTTCCCGAATGATTGGAGAAACATTTTTTCGAGCCTGGTCTCAAAATTATGGGAAATACAGCATCGTGAATCTGATTGTCTATCTGTTGAGAGTGATGAAAGAAAAAAAAAAAAAAAGAAAAAAAAACCCTTTGAAGAAAATTCATTGCCAAAGTCTCGATGGATCGGAAAGGATATATTTTCGATTCGCGCGCTCACCTGTATTCTATGAAAATTGCCTTGAACGTAAGTAAGCGTATCGGATTTTCGTAAATGAAGCCAAAAACCTGGCGAATAAGTTCGTCGTAATTTTCCAAAGAACGGCTTTGTCATGTGCATCTTGACAAAGTTCACCTGCGCAAATAAAATTTTCGGATCGGTAAGAATTTAAAGAAAATAAAACAAAGTAAAGTAAAGCACGATTTGTAAAACAAAAAATAAATCCGAGTTCAATGTTACATCGATGAAATTTTCAAATTGGGCCTCAGTCGAAGAATTCTTGTACTTGTCTTCCATCCAAGCGCTCAATTCAAGGGTAAGAGTTTTCCATCGTTTGCCAATGTCCAGCTCCCAGTGAGCAGCCGAATCACTGATACATGCATAAGCGAGCTCACGGCTCTTGTTATCCAATAAAGAAGATTCGACGACCTACAAAAAAAAATTCAAGTTAATTACAAAAAAAAAATTCAAGTAAATTACAAAAAAAAATGATAAAAATTTAATTTTCTCTCCAATCGCAGCTTTTACTTAATTTTTTCAAAAATTCACGTTCGTTGCGAACAAAAACAATTATACATCGAATTATTATTAATTTTTTTTACTAATTGTTTCAAATAATTTTCTAAATGATTTTTTTTGCTAATCAAATATTTGGAAATAATTAAATTGTATTATATTTTACTCACGATGCTCAGGCCAATGCCAGCGAGGGCAAAAAATATTTCTCTCCTGCTGCATTCAGGATCGACGATGCTCTTCGCTTTTACAAATATATTCTCGTCCTGGGTAAACAGAAGTACCCGCTGTTTCTTCTCCACGTAACTTATCCAATAAACTACGGCGCGATTTTTTCGAATTTTCTCAATATTCGCGGCGTGCTCGTTGTCGGCCTCGCTGTCCGTGTCGTCGCTGCTGCTGCAGCCCGACATTGAATTCGCCGATGTCGAGAGTCGAGCGTCCTGCGATATTTTCTTCACTATTGCCGTCATGGGCGAACGACGAAGAGTACGAAATGTCACGATTTCCTGGCCATATCCGTCCTGAAGAGAAAAAAAAAAAACATTTCGAGTATGAAAAATTAATTTTAAAATAAATAATAATGAATTATTAAGCCTCGAGAGACTTTGAGAAAAATTCGTGAATTATTGAACGTCAAATTTCTCGTAACCGAGACCCGAAAGCTTTTGGCCGAAGATTTTTCAAGTGGTTGACAGTTTATATAGATTTTTTTTTTTTTGCAAATATTTGTCAATCCTTTGCCAAATTTTTCATGTTTATCGAAACGTTATGTGTGATGGATTAATCCTTAGCGGCCCAATTTACCCTTAAAGTTAAAATTAATCTCCTAAAGTTAATCTCTTAAAGTAAAAATTAAAAAGTTATGATAGTTTTTGTAAAAATTGCTATTTTTTCGCTTTTTTTTTCATTAAATTATTCTTTTTCTCATGCTTGATTCAAATTTTTGGTTGTCCAACTGAGTTTACTTCTTAAAGTAACCTTAGAAGATGTTCAGAAAAAAATTTTAAGTAAATATATTTAATAGATTTTGTTTACGGATACTTTTTCCACCGGGATCCCAGAAACCCCACCGTGGCAGCTATGTTATACCAGGAAAATGTGGCAGCTAAAGGCTAATATATATAAATCACGAATTTAGCAAAAAAAAAGAAAAAAAAAAAAAAAGTACCGGATTAATATTTAGAATTGATATTGAGATAATTGTAATTTTTAATTAGTTCCAATCACCGTATTAAACTGTGCCGTGTAGCCCTTGGTTTTGCTGTTGTAAACGTTCCAAACGAGTTCTCGGCTCTCCGTAGGATCGTCCCAGGTATAAAGTATACTCTGAAATGGGCTCAAAAGTGCGACCTGTCCCAGATTCATTTGATTCATTTTGAGAAACAAATCGTCGCAGAGATTGTCGACCCTGACCGGTGCATCGCCGTATTGGTACTTTTGAAAAGTCACGATGAAAGGTGAATTGTTACCTCCCGCAACGTCCACGCACAGTGCTGACTGTAATGGGGAAAAAAAAAAAACAATCCAATTTAATGTTTGGAGAAAAAAAAGATGTCCATTTTTTTTTTGCTATTCACAATTATACGAACCCCGTTCTCCATTCGTAGGACAATTCTACCGACTTTCGTGACATCGAAATGTTGGGAAACCAGCTGACTGCTCTTCCACTTCAAACGCATTCTCATCGATTCCGTGTACGGCCAAAAAGCGACACCCTGACCGGGCAAAAGATCGTTCCACAAATCGGCATCCTCGTTCTCCTCCATGAATCTCAGTGTTCTCTTTGTATCATTTTTTATATAAAAATATGGCAAAAAAGTCACGATCTTCGTGAACAGGGGCGACAAATTTGACGTTGATATTTCAGCGAGTATACGATATTTTCGTTTTCTCTCGAGATCCTTGCAAGCCACGAGTGACATTGAGCTTATCGAATCGAGATTAAACGGCAATGACCAGTCGGACTGATGAGCCTTGAGCATTATTATTTTTTTGCGATTTTTCTTCTGCGAGAATACTATAAGCTCCTCGCCGGGTATGTCAACCGTATTTGAAAGGGATTCCTGAAACGACACGCAGATATATATATTTATTTATTTTTACTTTTTTTATCACGATATAAAAGAATTTTTGCGTTTGACAAGTGTGTCGCAACTCGGAATTTTTCGGAAAATATATTTTTACATTTGTGCAAGAATTATTTGAAAAAGAAAACTCGATGAAAAGTGCACCAATTCAGAAATTTTCCTCGAGCATTATACTTTTATTTTTAATAATCATTAATTGTGTCTATATTATATTTTTTTTTCAGCGCTGATAACCGTCAATTGTATAATCATATGATTATTCGTTTAAAGTTATTAGGCATATATTTAAGTATAATACAAAAATTTATTATCAGCAAAGATTCAAAAATGGCGACACTATGGAGCCATTCACGCGAGACTGAATGAACTCTGCGGCACGCAGTACCGCAGAATTTAACATGTAAATTTAAATCTAGAAAAAAAAAAAAACTACTCAATCTGCATGTCTATATAGCTAGAGAAATACGTAGGGGATTTTAAAAATATTGATTTTTGTGTAATTGACGAGAATTTGAATGAAAGTGTTCAATTTTCGACCGCAAAGAGAGGACACTTATTTGTTAATAAATAATGTTTAAATTAACTTCTCGAAAATCCCCTAGGTCTTTCTGTAGCTATTAATATATAAATTAAGTTTTTTTTTTCTTTTTTTTTCAAATTCAAATTTGTACCAGTTACACTGCGTGCCGCGTGTCTCGCGAGAATGGCTCCAGTGTCGCCATTTTTGAATATGTGTTGATAATAATTTTTTGTATTATACTTAAATATATGCCTAATAACTTCCTCAAATATTATTATCTTATTACCTTTTCTTTAATTGTCTTACTTGGATTTGCAGGGATAGGCCGGTCTTGTTTATAATCCAATATTGAGCGTAAATAACGACGGTCCAGCTGGACGCTTTGTTAAGCTCGACACATAGAACGAATGGCTTTGCCGAATCGGCCTCGCTGTCGGCAAACATCTTCACGAATCTTCTCTCGAGTTCCGTATTCAGTTTAAACGTTCCGGTCCATTGTGTGGCCAAATAATTTTGAATCTGCAACGCGAGAATATGTCGACCAACACTTTTTTCTCAATCAAAATTACCGAAGCACGATTTATTATTTTTTGTTTGTTTGTTTTTTTTTTTTTTTTCATCGATAAAAATTGCTCTTTCATTGACGCATAACGCGTACCTTGAAAATTACAGCTGAATCGCTATCGCATTTCAATGAATAAACGTTTATCCTTTCGCCAGGCTCGATTCTAACTTCGTACTCGATCGACGGTACACTTATGTCAATGACGAATGGCAGCTTGTTGTCGAACGACAGCGGTGGCATTGCCGTTATAATATACTGAGGGACCGGAAAATTCGTGCTCACGAATTTTGGGCTCTCGGCGCACGAGACCTTGATGCCAAAAATCGAGTTACAATTTTCCTCCTTCGACGAGCAATAAATATCTTTGGCAACGTTGATATTTTGACTCAATTCACGCCAGCAGATTCCCTGCTCGCTCACCTGATACTTCCTGTTTTGGTGATAAAAAAAAAATAAATGAAGAAAATTCCACCGCGCACCGATGAGAAAAAGAAAATGTACGATAATCCATTTTTTTTTCTCATTAGTACGCGGTGAATTTTCGTCATTTATTTTTTAAAAAATGGATTATTAAAGAAATGGATATAAAATGGATTAGAAAAAAAATGGATTATTGTACGTTTTTTTTTTTTCCTTCTTCTTAAGAAAGAAACAAATTACTTACTCCAAGTTTACCGGCAAAACGTGTATAGGAAAATGATAAGTTATGTAAAGCGGAACGTTGTACGTGTCGTGAGGCTCGATAACGGTTATCCTCATATTATCCTCGAAGGGATTGAGTGCCTCGCCCACGTGATGAAGCTTAAGTTTCTCGAGAAATTTTTTCTTGTAATAAAGACCAAGGGCGTATGAAGTTTCGTTGCGTATCTGCAAATAACGTATAATTTTTCATCTATTCGGATAATTCAATTTTAAAGCTGTGAAAAATGGAAAAAAAAAAACGTTCAATGCAAAATCGTAGCCGAAGAATCGCTGAGTTTGCCACTCGGAGACTTTTGGTAAAAATTTGTTCCACCGACTATGGGGGAAGGATGAGGAAAAAAATCAATGGGGGCAATTGACACTTTTTCTTCGGAGAATGCAAATTTGACGGAGAATATTCGCAAATCGTACTTTGAGTAGGTACGACAACGAAAAGAAAAAAATCTAGAAATTGGATCTCTCGAAAAAGAATGAAAATGCCAAGAAATCAAAATTAAGCATTCCATCCAATTTCATTGAAATGAAATATATTTCCATCGATAGGATGAAATTTCTAATTCTATGATTCATAAATTTTTTCAATTTCATGTATATTAAAAAAAAATAATAATAATAATAATAATTCGCGCGTTACCTGAAGCGGCGAACGAACTGTGATAGTCCGATGTAAATGATGATCCGTGAAAATTTCGACGATCAAATAATATCGAACTTTGTGCTTTACTGGATGCAGAGCTACGAGCTTGTAGCCTTGCCACTTTGGACAGTAGAGCAAAGTCTCATCGAATCCTAAAAAATTGAAAATAAATCTTTAAAAAAATATGGATATTTAAAAAAAAAACGAAAAAAAATAAATAAATTTTAACAAAACAATCCTGTCTCTTTTACCGTCTATGAGTATTCTCAGGCACTCCTCCGTCATATTATGATAAATTTTCATTGGCGAATCATCGTTGAATACGACAGGCGTGCCGAGTGAATTTTCACGATTATTGTCGTCCTGATCGCCAAAACCATTCTCAATCGTCGTGAATTGGCTCGCATCACTGACATTTGAAAAAATAACATCGTTTTCGGGGCTGCTCGGAGAGCTCACAGGCGACTCGGTAGTACGATATTCACGAGCAATTAACAATCGTGCCTTGTTATCGGTACTACCCTGGAAATAAAAAAAAAACAATAACCAAGTCCCAGAAAAAAAATTTTATGCAAAAAATAATTAAAATTAAAAAAAAAAAATCGTACATTCTCCCCGACGCGCAATTCTACGCGACTTGGATGACCAATTTTATTGTTTAGAACGAGCTTTCCGGCATTCGTAACTACTATCGGAATGCCCGTACGACTTTTCGCGAATGTGCTCAGTATCGTCTCCAATATGGAAATTGTATTTGGAGTCACCGTGAAATTGATCTTTTCCTCGGCACTGATGATAACGTAAGTCGTTAATGGATCACCCGCTATCGGAGAATTATCAACTTTGGCTGAACAATCTTGAAGAAAAATTACATTTTTCATTTGACGTATCGAAGAAGACATTTTCTTAAATTCAATCACTCGGGTCAAAATATTATCAATGTGACAAGATTTTCCATGCAAGTCACCGAAGACTCAAAAACAATAAAAAATTGACGAATTAATATTTTCAATTTAGTCAATTAATAGTATCATATTCGAGTAATTTCAATTAAATTTTGTTTCAATTAAAGATAAATAGGATATTATTTGGACTTAATATTGTTTGGACTAACAATTTGGATATTGTTTGGACTAACTCAAAAACAATATAAAGTTGACGAATTAATATTTTCAATTTAGTCAATTAAAAGTATCATATTCGAGTAATTTCAATTAAATTTTGTTTCAATTAAAGATAAATAGGATATTATGTGGACTTAATATTGTTTGGACTAACAATTTGGATATTGTTTGGACTAACTCAAAAAAAATAAAAAATTGACGAATTAATACTTTCAATTTAGTCAATTACAAGTATCATATTCGAGTAATTTCAATTAAATTTTTTCAATCAAAGAGAAATAGAATATTATTTGGACTTAATATTGTTTGGACTAACAATTTGGATATTGTTTGGACTAACTCAAAAATAATATAAAGTTGACGAATTAATATTTTCAATTTAGCCAATTAAAAGTATCATATTCGAGTAATTTCAATGAAATTTTTTTCAATCAAAGAGAAATAGAATATTATTTGGACTAACAATTTGGATATTGTTTGGACCAACTCAAAAATAATATAAAGTTGACGAATTAATATTTTCAATTTAGTCAATTAAAAGTATCATATTCGAGTAATTTCAATTAAATTTTTTTTCAATCAAAGAGAAATAGAATATTATTTGGACTTAATATTGTTTGGACTAACAATTTGGATATTGTTTGGACTAACTCAAAAACAATATAAAGTTGACGAATTAATATTTTCAATTTAGTCAATTAAAAGTATCATATTCGAGTAATTTCAATTAAATTTTTTTCAATCAAAGAGAAATAGGATATTATTTGGACTTAATATTGTTTGGACTAACAATTTGGATATTGTTTGGACTAACTCAAAAACAATATAAAGTTGACGAATTAATATTTTCAATTTAGTCAATTAAAAGTATCATATTCGAGTAATTTAAATTAAATTTTTTTTCAATCAAAGATAAATAGGATATTATTTGGAGTTTCACGATTCTCGTACTCGTCTCAACAACGTGCTCCGGGGTGAGTTCCAATCCTTCGTCCTCGTATTTGCTCGACGCATCGGAATCACTGTCCTCGTCCTCATCCTCGCTGCTATCCTTGGTGAACAAATGACTGAAGCTTCTGGCCAATTTTTCCGAATTCTCATCGTCGTTCGAGTCCGAGTCGTCTTCGTGCTCGTACGTGTAGTCGGGACCTGCAGATTAATTTTTTAAAATTCCAATATAACAGATTAAACACAATTTAATCGTTAAATTATTCTTATCTGAATGCTAGATCGCAAATCAAATTTTAAAAATAGACCTCGCGTCTACCGATGAAAAAAAAAACAAAAGTAAATCTCAAGTAGCGCGTTCAAATTCTACAAAAATCGTATTTCAAAATGATTTTTTTTTTCAATCATTACGATTATTCTTTGACGAAACGTTGAGATCCGGATGAATGAATATCATATCCTCGTTGTAATCGTCTTCGCTATTCTGGGCTTCGCCTTTTTTTCGTTTCGGTGTATTGGCAGCTTTTTTTATCTGATTAGTGAAAATCGGACAGCAAGAACCCAATCTGTATGCCTCAGCCTGATACATCTGTTGGGTGTCAAAAGATTTTTTTTCTTCCATTCAATGGTCAGATCTATCTTGTTAAATTAAAATTAATCAATTTTAATAGAACCTCGACCTTGATCGACAATTCCCATGGATTATAGATGATGTCGTCGTTGGTCGATAGCTCGATCAAAGGTTCCCAGCTTCCTCGACTCGCGTTGTAACAAAAAGCATGAATTTTCATGCTCGATTCAATCTGAAATCTCTCGTCCACGGAATTGTACGTACCGCCGATCTCTAATTCGGCTTTTATCATTGGAATTCTCTCGATCGTATCTTCCATCTCGAGCAATACGTGTATCGGCACGGGTTTCACATTGAATGTCTGTATCTGTGCCAATTGATCTCGCGACAAACGACGTTTGTTCGGGATATCTGAAATTTGTTGAAAAAAAAAAAAAAAAATTAAAGTATATTTGAGAAAAGCTAAACGATAATCGATTACAAGGTATACGGAGCTTTTCTCTTTTTTTTTTTATGAGACACACTCGAATACTTGCATTGCGTGATCTCTCGGCAAGGTACGACAAATACTTTCTTCGGTGACCACAGATCAACGTGATTTACCGTCTCCGAATTACCATCGACAGTCTCGAATTTTCCATCAATTACTTTGAAAATTCCCGACGCCTCTTTCACGATCTGTTAAAATATTCACGAAAAATTGTTCGCACGGAAAATTCAACGAGGGCGACTCTCATGGCAATTGGTAAAATTAGAAAAAAAAAAAAAAAAACCCCCAAGTACACCGAGAAAGAAGTTTGCTTAATGTTGAAAAATCGAGAAATTCGATACGATAAAATAAATTTTGAATTAATATTGCCAAATATTTATCCAGCTCCATTTCGATTAATTTAAATATTACTCGGCTCTGCCAAAATTTGATAATATCCAAAAAAAAAATATGATTTCGCCTTCAACTATATGCGTTAGTTAAATAAATTTTATTCCAAGCTTAAGTTGGGGGAAAAAAAAATAGAATTTTTACCTCGTTCAACGTATAAACGATTCCCGGTGATATATGAATATTTATGGAATTAACATCGACGCTCATCTGAACACGATTCTCCGACTCGATCTCCCTCATGGAAATTTCAACGTCGCAGGGACGCAGCACCCATTGCGGCGATTGACGACGATAACGCTCCTGACTCTTGCTCTTTGCAAGAAGATTCGAGAGTGAAAAAACGATCGACGAAGTGCCCGTGTGCTGACTGCTCTCGATCGTTAATTCCGTTTGGATCAATATTGCGTGCGAATTGCTCGCTGTGAGATCGGCGAAGAGAAGTACTTCCGGTTTTCGTATGCGAATCGATATCGATGTACCTTCGTGTCAGAGAGAAAAATGAAAATTCGTTCGATTTTCATGAAATAACAAAAAAAAAATTAAATTATTTTTTTCAGTACTGCAAAAAACATTCTTGCTTTTTTTTTTGTATCGGTAGATAATATAAATAAAAAGATTACCTGGAATCTCTTGAGATTCCTGCGTATCTTCCGGATCTTTACCGACACAAATCTGCCATAAAAAAGACAAATTTATCATACTATAGGATTTTTTTTTTTCATTGCATTGTTTTTTTTTCTCCTAGGAAGCTTCGTTTCAGTGTAGATATTTTTTTTTTTTCGAAATATTCACGCCAGAGTGATCCAATTAGTCGGAAAATTTAATTTACAAAAAAGTAAATCGATTGAAGTAAAATTAATTCTTTGTATGAAGTCTCAATATCGAAATGTAGTTTTAACATAAAAGTCGAGCAGTCATGCAACTTTTTCTCATTATTCAAGTTAGAATTCACGAAGACAATGAAATTTCCTGAAATTTGTATTTTATGAAAAAAAAAAAAAAAGTATCGCGAATGCATCTGTGAAAATTTTAAACTAGCAGAGCTGAAATTTTGAGTTTTTTTTTTTTATTTTTATTCTCTGATTCAAGAAAAAAATGTCCATATTTTAGAACCGATCGGGCTGGCTCGCATTCTCAAACGCTATACTTTTCTGTATAACAATTTTTTTCACGAATATATGAAAAAAAATTGAAAAAAATTGAAAAATTGAAAAAAATGAATTGTGAAAAAAAAAAATAAATAAATAAAAATAACCGTGTGATCCTCGAAAGCGTCGTTGACGACTCCTTGCTCTATTCTCTCGTGTGGCAACGAATCGACGAAATAACGCGCAAGACGAAGCAAAAATGGTATCGAAAGATTGAATCTCGTCTCCTCGACGAGCATATCGATGCATCGGTCACCCGTCGGGGCTTGGGTAAACGTGAAATCGAATACCGGCGGCTCCGAGACTGAGACACAAGACTCGAAATTCATTCCCGCTGATTTTGCCGGTGATTGAATAATTCTGCAAGTATAAATTCATAAATTTGGTCACGAGGGCCGAAATTTGTTCCTCCGATTTTTTTAATTTTTTAAAATTTTTTTTCTTCGGTTTCCATAAGATACGAACTTTGTTATAACAGCAGCTTCCTTGCGAGTGTCCTCGAGCACGCAAGTGCGCAGGGATACTTTGACGTTTATGCTTCGATTGCTGTAGAGATCGAAAGATGAAACGATCTCCCCGAATGTTAATTTTCCCAAACCATTGTTAAAATCACGAACGGGCGAGCTGAGTACCTGAGAATACGGAAAAAAAAGGATATATATATATTTTTTTTCTTCAATACCACGACCTACTAAATATCTCAAATTTTGATTTTCTCAGGAGTCACGATCGGAAGGATTATAGAAAATGAAACAAATGGGAAGAGACGTCGAACTAAAAAATAAATAAATAATGACGGTGTCGAGTATTTTTGATTGAAATAAATAAATAAATAAATAAATAAATAAATAAATAAATAAATAAATGAATAAATAAATGAATGAATGAATAAATAAAATAAATCTTACGTGAGGAAAACACCGATGTGCGTAATTATTGGAAAATACGTTTTGAACCCAAAAGGCAAAGCCTCCTAGCGAAGAAGACAGAAGATTGTTGACAGAGCGTTAAAAAATTTATCAAAAAAAAATATATGTATATATATATATAGATACTTGCGATGAAAAATAAATTTAAAAAAATGACCAAAAACGAAAAAAATAAAATGATTTCGAGGATATCCCGAATGGATGATTTGTGTTCCCGTACCTCGTCGGTGTCGGAGAACAAATTCAATTGCAATCCGTCGAAAGTTAATTTCATACTAATTTCACAAACTGGCTGCTCCTCCTGGCTCAGGAAAGCCTCGAGTTTTTTCATCATAGCATCGTCGATATTCGTTCTCGCGTTGCACAATTTTCTCATATTATTACAATCATCTGCGACAACGACGTCTCGTTCACCATTAATTTTCACTATATTTTCCTCCCATATATTGACGATCGAGGCAAAATCTTTTTGTCCAAGATTTATCAGAAGATTGTCGACCGAGCCGTGAACCTCGAACAGGCCGAAAGTTTGAAAGCCCAATATACTACGAAATTCGGTATTTCTCTTCACGTCCAGTCGGATCTGTATCGGCTCGATTATTGGTTCCTGAAAAGGGCAGGAAAAAAAAAAAGGAATGAAAAATAAAATGAGACCTATGAGTGTTTTATTATTTTTCAGAATAGGCAGAATTTCATGAAAAAAAGATTCACGAACGAGGGAAAATTACTGAGTAATAATGTAAAAATTTCTGTGTAATTTGAAAATTTGGAAAGATTTTTTTTTTAAACTGACTCCTAATTTTATCGAATCTTCAATGATAATTTTTTATTACAATTTTTTGGTTTTTTTTTTTTTTTTTCATGCAGACAATTATTGTGAAAATTTTGATGTCGACGTACCTGCATTTTTAAGACTCCGGCAAGAGTCATGATTGCTCTGGATATCGTCATTGACGTGAGTTTTACCAAAATATTGTCAATTATCATAAAGTGCGGCGAGTCGACGTTGCCGATTTCGTCGGAATTTCGTGATTTTTCATTCTTCTTGAAGAAATTTTCAATCGTCAGTATACCTGGAGAAAAAAAAACAAAAATACAGCAAGTCTCGTTGCAAGTATAAATTTTTTTTTTTTAAATTAAAATTCTTTCTTTTTTCGAAAAAAATATTATTATCGGATCTTTCGTGTACCCATGTCGAAAACCAGAACATTCGGATTTTCACGATTCTGGGGAAACAGCAATGTAGGCCCTTGTATATCGATTGACAGATGCAATTTCGTTGAATTCGTACGAAATTCTTCGATCGTCTTGAGTATCATATTTTTGAATTTTTCGATCGGCAAAGCAGCCAATAAACGCTCAAACGGTTGCATAAAATACTGAAAAATCAATAAAAATTTATTGAAAAAGAAAAACATTGAGAAAAAAAATTTAAATAAACATATCTCAGTGAAAAATAAAATTGAATAAAGATTAGAAAAATTTTCCTGTATTAAAAAAAAAAAAATTAATCTTGAGAAGCGTACCCGACACTGGATCAACATTTCCGAATGTAAAACGCAATTTATTTTTCCAATCGACAGCTTGAACGAACCGTCGGATTTGACGTCGTCGCGACTGCCACCGATGTCCGAGCATGAATAAAGTTTTGGAGAATGCCTCACGTATTTGAAATCGACGACCCCATCTTCGTCAGTCGTCATTACCTTTGTGATCGACGAAAAAAAGCAAAAAAAAAAAAAAAAAACCCCCCCATTTTATAATTTTTCACGAAAATCCGTGTGACATTGATTTATTGATTATGTAAATAACGTCATTCGATCTATTTTACCTTGGAATATAATGTAATTTCTCTCAAATCATCGATCACCAGACCACGCAAGTATACCCGAAGTATCATTCGCTGATTGGCATTGTAAATACAATCGCTCTCGGCGCCGATTATCTTAAGTTCTAAAAAATCGATATCCTTGTCGCACAATCGTAGAACAAAGGTATTCAATCGTGCCGAGTAACTTAGCTTAATAGCACCTGTGGGGAAAAAAAAAAAAATTTCCATAATTCAATGCTATATTTTTTTCCCCGTTCTTCAATTCTATTTTTTAATTCACGATTATAAAAAAAAAAAAAAAAATACTTTAATATAATAAATACTGTAGCATAAATTTACCTGGCGGTACGGGTGGATCACGTTCACCCTTTTTCAAGAATCCCATCCCGTATCGTATCAACGCCAATAAATCAAAAATCTTGGCATAGCGCAATCTGAAAAAAAGAAAAACGTAATTTTTGGCAAAATTTGCGAGATTCGGAGGAAACGAAGAAAAAAAAAAAGCAAAACAAATCGAATCTCACGTCATCACGCTTGTCCAGTAATATTTTAGTTTGAGAAAAGCTTGACGATGAAAAACGACGTTTAGATTGGTGATGTTCAGTACGAAGGACTGTTCGATGCTCCGGAAGTGAGACTTGAAATCCGGACAGTCAGCTTTGACCTTGCGAGAAAGTGGACAAATTTCATCGTCAAACGTGTGATTAATTTTTTTTTTTTTTTTTTAGCATCTTTGATCCTAGCCAATTTATTTGAGCACAAGTTTCACTCGATGCTGCTGAAAATTTAAAAATTATATAGCATTATCGTGTACCTTTCGATATGAGACACTTATGACGTCGTAAGATCCATCAGTGGATATAAGCTCGAGATAAGACCCTGTTATTCCTGCATTTGTTTTGTCAGCTAATACTATACTACCAACGCCAAATTGAAACACCGGCCCGTATTCCATTATCGCAGCCTCGAAATACATGGTGCAAAATCTCAGTACCAAATATGGTTTTTCACGACCATCGGATGTCGTTACGGCATGAAACGATAGCTGAAAAAAATTATTCGTATTAAATTCAGCAGGAAAAAATAAAAATAAAAAATAAACGAATGTTGCTCGGGGGGTGTAAAAAATTTTTGGAGTATACGAAGAAAAAAAAAAGCAGCTCACTTCTCCAATGACGATACGGAGTAACAGATCGACGTGATTGTGCGGTGATATATTGTCATCGAAGCCTGATAGATTTATAGATCTCATCCATTGTTCCAAATCCTCTTCGCTGAATTCGGAAGATATGACGCTCCTATTTAAAAAAAATGTCAGCAGAACCAATAATTGATGTAAAGAAACATATTTTTAATAAAATAAAGAGAAAAAAGGAAAAATCTCGACAGTCGACTTGAGAAAAACCAAAGAATATGATATAAATAAACAAAAGTGCAAATATATATCAGATTTAAATATAAAAATCTCAATAATACAGTTGAAAGTTGAGGGTCAACTGTTGCAAGTACAATTATTATTATTATTTTTACGATTTCTCTAAAAAATTTTTAATTTTACCTCTCGGACTCTGTGACGGTACAAGTTGGAATTGCATTTTTACTGTACTCGGATTTTTCACGGCCCATTATAAACGAAGACAGAGTAATGATTGATCTCACGCGCATCAATTCCTTGGAATTTATGACAATATTCTCAATCGTTTCTCCCCGGACTCTCGTTAGACCCGTACGAAATTCTTCGATGTCCTCGATCTTTGGTATCCACATTTTGTTGAGAAATACACTAACGTACCATAGCTTACCTTTTGACAAATTGAACTTTACGTTCGAGAACGAAACGTTGAGTTTCATTCTGAAATTTCATAAATTTCGTTATAATGTTTTTTTTTTTTTTTTTCTTAATTACTGTATTAGCTGGCGATACGATTTGGATATACCTCGGCAATAGACGATAATCAGGTTTTATACTGCACGACAGTGTCACGTTGGCTTGAATTTTTGGGATCAGATGATTTTCCGAATCTTTCCACCTTCGAGATTCTCGCCAATCGTCACCTGTGCGAAACAAGTTTTTTTTTTTTTTGTTTTTTTTTTGTTTGCATCAATACCGTCCCACTTTTGTCAGAGAAGATGTTGAATTATGGAGGTAGCAAAAAAAAAAAAAATGGTACAAAAATGAACATACCAGAATGACAAATGAGAACTTGCCCATCGGTCCAAACTAAGTGAATACGATCGTACAATAATTCTTCCAATTCCATCAGAGTCGCATCCTCGAGTTGAACATTGATAGCTTGCAATTCACTCTTGAATGTCATTCGGCCAAGATCGACGAGTAAAATATTACCACCTCTAAAATTACCAAATATCCGATTATTATTATTTTTTTTTTTTCCCCACGTTTTCCACACATCGAGTTGTACTCGCTAGCAGACATGGATATCTTTCGTTGTTTCAAAGTATAACGAAAAAAAAAAAAAATTTTACTCCATTTTTCTTATTATTCATTTATGATTAGTCATTCGAGCGAAAATTCCGGCAATTTGCAGCAAAATTTTGCCAACTTTTGATCCGACAATATAAATTATATTTGTCCTGCGTATCTCGCGATGAGACAAAAATTTCACCAAATCCGATACGCGAATATAATAAAATTAATTATATAAAATAAAAATAATCTAATTATTGAACAATTCGCGGGATAAATAGGATAAAATGAAAAATCTATTTCCGAATCAACAAGACGAATATATATAGGGCACATTATGTCTGCTCGCTGATTCTTTTACATTTGTGCGGGTGTATATATTTTTATACGAACTCTTGCAGTGAACCAAGCTCCGGAAAAACAATGTAAGGTCCCTTTATATCCAATTTCAAATTAATTCTCAAACTTCTCGATACGATTGAATTCATGAGATTCGTCAGCGTATCTTTGGTACTTCGATAAAGCTCACGAGCGCTCGGTGCAAAGTGTTTAACGTGCGATTTGTTGCGTTTGAAAAACATGCCAATTTCACGAACAGCGTGCTGAAAAATTCAGGAAAAACAAAATCGTTAATCGTACTCGCTGATACATAGTCTTTTGTTTTTTTTTAATTTTTTAAAATTTTTTTAAAAATTAAAACTCAATTTACCCCGTGATAGGTGACTTCGAATGCCTCAAGTCTCACTGTCACGTCGTAATTGAAATCAGCGGTGGGCGGATTTTTCTCAAAATCGATTGCCAGAAAATTTGCAAATACGTTGCCTGAAATTTAAGAGAAAGAAAACAAAAAAAAAATGACGATGTTATCGAACGATTGGGATGTCTCTCAACGATAATTCAAAAATTAAGGTATCAAAAAATCGTTGAAAATAAATTGTTTGAATTAAATTTGACAATGCGTATATATATACCCGTTAGGATGTTATCGGCCGTGACAAGGGGAATCAAATCGCCATCGATCGATGCCCCCTCGATAACGAAGCTCTCGGCACGCGCGGAAATCTTGTAGGCTGAATTTTCGGGTCGCGTCTCGACGCTTGCCAAAAATTGTGTAACGGTCATCACGAAGATTTCGTGATCTTTGCTGAAGAGGCTCAACGACCAGTTGGCCAGTGTAAAGTTGTATTTTCGATCTGTATAATCATTTCGAGGGACAATTGAAACATTTGGGGGAAAAAAAAAAACAACGACAAAAGAACGAGAAACGAGACTTGTAAAAAAAAAAAAAAAAAAAAAACAGAAACTTGCCTATTTGCTTTGGCACTTTGTCCAATTTAAATTTACTCCCGAGATCGTTGGTACTTCCGGTGACGTTGATCTTTTTACAATCGTTAATCGTCGTTTGCGAACAAATATCTTGAATCTTTTCGCAATTTACAATCAATCTCATGCTCGATGCACCGCAAGCCTCGACGCTCACGCACTCCGGTGTCTTTTTTTTTAGATCAATTTTCGCGTGCTCGCGGGCTATTATTATGTTCAGGGTTGTGAGAAAATCTTCGTATTTCTGTAGATCCAATTTGAGCTCGGTGTCGTTTGGACGCAACAGCGTGTGCATATACGTTTCCTTGTACGATCGATAATTCTGTCGATGCTTCTTAATGTAATCCCAGGTGTAAGGTCGTATGTTGTACTCGAGAACAGCGCACTGAGCATAACGCCACCAAGCTTTGGGATCTTCGCTAACTCCGACGATCGGATGATTTTTGTTCTGAAGAAGTCTGGATCCGAATGGAATGAAAAATCATTTTTTTATTTTTTTATTAAAGCGATGCGTGTAATTGGAAGTATAAATGAATTTTTTTTATTTCAAAATCTGGTAGTTTGGGAAAAAATATTTAGTACGTATTTTTTATTTTTTTTATTTGAATCAAAATTGCCGTTAATATAACAAATTGAAAAATATAACATTAAGACGTCACACATGTTACGCTACATCTATATATATCAAAATCCGTGAAATTAAATTGCCTATAACAGGTGCATCTGTCATTTTTAACGAAAAACAAAAAATACGTCCTCATTATTTTTACTTACTCTACACTATGCGCCCCAATGATTGAAAAAAAAAAAAATTCATTCATACTCCTAATTGGTTGTTGACTGCAAAAAAAAAAAATTTATTCCTTAATGCGCAAAATTTTCTCATTACTCGTCACTTTTTTTTTCTGAGGATGTCCTGTCCGGAAAGAAATTAATTCATAAAAACGTTTTTTCTACAGATTTTTCCCGGTATTCAAGCTGAATCATTTATATTTCGCGAGATCCGATAAATTTACACTTGGCGTGGGGGAAAAAAAAAAGAAATAATTGTAAATTTTCATTCATTTGGTTCATTGAAATTTTTTCGTGTTTAGTTTTAGTTTTTCCATTGAAAAAAAAAAAACTGTACAGATTTTGTTATTTTGTACGGCTCATTCCGTGGATTGAAGGAGATCTTTAGAATTTTCCCGAACAAGAATATGAATAAAGTTCAGAATTGAAATAATTTTTGAAACCGAAAAGTATATAGAGTATACAGTTAGAAATTTTCTATTTTCCCAAATAGAATGAGTCGTGTAAAATTGAAATGGCTGTTTGATAGAAAAAAAAACATTCTTGTACAATATTTTTCAACTATTGTATAATTAATATATTTTTACCTCTCGATGGATCCTTGCTTATGAGACTCCCAGAGCTGACAAAACGTTGCGAATTGACCGTCCGAAAGTTGCATCGCAACGTCTTGAAGCACAACGTCGACCAGCATACGAGATACCTGGCCCTCGGTGCTCTTGTTGACGATAACTTTTATCTTTGTCGTGAAGGGTTTGACCACTTGAAGGGCAAAAAAAAAAAAAAATTTTTTTTATGACCGAATTATTCATCGATGTGAAGAAAAAAATGGTGAAATTTGTGTAAAAAGGTTTTCTTTTTTTTTTTTTACAAAAGTGAAAGTCTCTGTTGTTCATCCCGAAGATCTGCAGGGAACGATTCATAATTGCTTTCCATTCGAGGAGATTTGAAAATTCCCATTTTTCCGGATACTTTGGGAGCGAAGGCTCCGCAGAGGGATCCATGTAGAGGCTCAGAGATTCAGCTCGTATGAGTTGATAAACGGAAGTCGAAGTTATCGGAGTAACGCCGGGTTTCCATTTGCTGTTACAATTGAAATTATGTGTTATCGAGGATGTTTGGCGCAAAATTGAAAAATAGAGAGAATTACGTGAATTTTTGAAGAGTCTATACGGATTATCCTTGCAAAATTTCAAAATCATCGATCGACCGGGGGGTTTCATAGGTTTTCTTGAAAATCTCGAATATGTTTATTTTACATAATTTATCGAGCACACGGGTTATTCAACGAAAATTATAAAAAAATTGTTGAAAATTCATCAAAATGAAACAATTTCGATGGAGCATTGCAAAAATTTTTTAAATCTTTTTTTCACTGAGAAATTGATTTTTTTTTTCAATTATATTTACGTGGTACAAACAATTGACGGAAATTTGTGGGACAAATTGTGTGTAATAAAAAAATATTAGATATTACAATTCAGGAAAAAGAGCAATAATCTTTCTGGATATTTAGTTAAATTTTTTTTTTAATTTTTCATTGATAACTTTTCAACATTATTGTTGTCAAGACTCAATGTCTTTGATATCGTTGATTTTTTTTTTTTTTTTAATTTTTAACTCATCGGGATCTACTACAATTCACAATTGGCTTTTACTGTTGGATGAAAAATGTAAGCGAAAAAAATCCTTAATAATACATTGAATGTGCAATAATGAAAATCATATTAATGTTGTATTTAAAATTCGCATTATGAAATATTAATATCGAATATCTATCAAAATATTCATGTTTGTCGTTGGGCAATTAAAAAAAAAATAAATAAATAAACGATGGAAAAATAAAAAAAGCTCACTTGTTCGTTGTGGCCATAGAAAAACTCTGTATGCACAAGCCACATGCAACGTTTCGATCCGCAAAGCTCTCCTCGTATCTCACATGAACGTTGTTTACCGTTATTTGAAAGTTCTTCACAACCGACAGCATCAGACTGTCCAAGAGATTGGATGGTAGACCTACGCACACGCATTTATATTGCACGAAAGCATATTGCATATCCACATAATTACGAATTTATCAAGAATTTTTTTAATTCATATGAAATTTTACGAATTTCAAATTTTCCCGCTTAATCTTAAATTGAAAAAAAAAAAAAAAAAAAATTGCTGTTCGGAAATATATCCCGTCAGCCATTTTATTCAATTTCCTAGCGGTCATGGATAACAATAATTTTTTTTGTAACGAAATATCGTGATTTTATTTAACATCGACATTGACATCACTGTAAAATTATTAATTTACCTGGTCCCAGCAATCCTTCTCCCTCGAGATCTTCCAGTATTTTTTTCTTCGCAGCTCTCGTGAGTCTCTTTTGTATTTCGTAATCGTATTTTCCTGATGTCGCCGGTACGGCAACTATGTAAATGTCCTGAACAAAAAAAAAAGTTATTTTTATTTTATAATAACGATTTTTCTAGGTAATCCTTAAGATATACATATGTACATATGTGTGATTTTTTGTACATATTTTTTACATATATGTATATGGTATATACAGATAATAAGGGCGATTTTTCAAAATTAAAAAATCGTTCGACTTTACCTCGATCGATAAGATAATCGGTTGCGTAAATAGACCCGTCCATGGTATTTTCAGTGATACTTTCCCGATAATACCGATTTCAACTCTTATCGGTAAGCCCAGCTGATACTATATCGGTAGCACGTAAAAAAATGAGATTTATGAAAAAATGTTTTTTTCCACCGAGTACAATGAAAAAAGGTTTTTTTTCACTAATAACAAAATGAAGAAAAAAAAAAGCGATCGCAATCAATACTCACCAGTGCCTCAGGTTTTAATTTCAAGTCCGTCAGATAAGTTTCACCCGAGAATATTCCGACATTAAAATGTTCTGTGTCGAGATCCTCAACGTATCTCCCCAATAAACGATTGAGAAACGCGGCAACAGCACCCTCGAACATCGCTTATATCTTTTTTGTCGTTTTTTTTCGAGGGAAGGAAAAAAAATATATATTTTTTTTTGTATTATTTCTAACAAATCTAACCTGACAACTTTCCGTCCAGCTCCATAACCTCACAAAAGTGACGTATAGCCCGAAAAAGCCTGAGGGAAGCTCATGCGCGATAGCTACAGCTGATTTTATTGATTTTTATTTTGGTGTTTGCGCCGGTTTATATGACCGAGAGACATTATGTGTGTATATGTATTTCATCCGCAGGGCTGCTTATAAGACTAACTCGCCCCTATTTCGTGCCATCTCGTAAGATCAATCAACAAAAAATACCCAATCGGCAGGGATAATGCGAAGCATCTTTTATAAACATGCCTCTTATCTCTGATCTGGAAATGTGAAGATATTCACTACTTTCTCTCGGATAGCTTTCACGCTTTTCTTCTTGTTCGTTTTTTTTTCACGATCTTACGATGTATTTATCTTTATATAATTACATCGGTAAATATAGCAAGTATATGGATCATGCTTCAATGACATATTGTCAATAAGAAAGGATTTTACAGGTCACCCCGTTTTTTTAATTTTTTTATTATTTATCTTATAAAGAATTTGACGGAGAGAATATATTTTATAATATACATTTTATTCCGAATTATAAATTGATCTTATTATTGGTGTTATTTACAAAATTTATCAGGATTCCATAATTCCTACGAGAAAACGTATTTTGCATTTTGTCTGCCTATAATTTTCTGAAGTGCATAAAATCGATATGAGTTTCATTCCGTAACTTGTTGCTTCTCTGGGGCAGCTTCTGGCCCTGTGACCCTGAAAGTCAGCTGTTCACGAATTCCAATATTTGAAACAAAAAATTCAATCTTGCTCCATATATCAATGGTACCATCTTAATAACGATAAATCTCATAACCATATGCGATTAATTATAGGCTTAGATTTTGAGCATTTAATTGATTAGTTGATTATTCGTACGCGCGATAAAAGTCGGTACAACAGATCTTAACCCTGCAATATCAATTCAACGTCTCGTTTTTTTTTTATTAATTAAATTTCGTTGAATAAGTAAAAAAAAAGTAAAGGCATGACAAACAATTAACCAATCTAGCCGGAATATTTTTAACTAGCGCAGTTTTCTCGAAAATATAACTGTACTGTGTTTGTACACATTCTATTTTTAATACATTTGAATATTCACAAGTAATGGCGCGCAAAATCGTGACATCTGACGTCGAGAGAGCGCGCTTTATCGAAAGGAGCGCGCGCGCGCGAAAATTCTCTTTTTCGACGTTACCTCACGTAGGTAAAAACGGGGTAATTTCGGAAAAACGGGAAAAAACAAAAAAAATGGTATCCACGCGAGGACCGAAATTCAAATTTTGCGACGGTGAAAAAGTTTTGTGTTACGAGCCGGATCCGACCAAAGCAAAAGTACTTTACGACTCGAAAGTACGAAAAAAAATTCATTTCACCGTAATACCAGGGTCGAACGTGAAAAAATCATATACATTTTTTATCCCCACTGTTGTCGTATGCGTCGATTAACCTGCAAAAAAAAATCTATTCCAAACAAAAAACAAACGAAATATAAACAGCGTAGCGTATCGAAACAAGCGTGTGCGAGACGGTATTAAAAAAAGAAAAAAATTTTCTCCCCATTCCGTAGGTCCTTGACGTTATTATAAACAAAGATCAGAGAGGCCGAAAAGCAGTGGAATATCTCATACATTTTCAGGTTAGCGTCTATTCCAGGCTTCTACGTGTCACAATATGATACAACGTCATAATGACACCAAGCGTAACGTTTTTTTTTTTTTTTTTCTTATTTTTACATCTCATATTACGTAATTGTGTTTAGAATTTGAAAGAAAAATAATAATAATAATTCAAGCAATTTTTACTTTCAACATAATGATCGATTGTAATAATATATAATTAATATTTACAGAAAAATAACGCTATCGAATTGTACGAAAAAAAAAATCACAAATTTCATTTTTCACGATAAATAAATAAAATTATTAAACAACGATCATTTATATTTACCCTGCAATGTTATTCGTATCTTTTAAAATTATTTTTCATCAATATTTATTCCTGAACCGTAGTCTTCTGGTTTTTGCGTGTATGTATTTTTTTTTTTTTTAACGAAAAATTCAAGGGTTGGAATCCATCCTGGGACAGATGCGTCACCGAAGAGTACGTTCTCAAAGATACAGAGGAAAATCGTCAATTGCAGAGAGACTTGGCGCAAAAGGCTCAACTTCAATTGTACGTCTAGCGCCAGTAAAGTTTGTAGCAAGTTTCCAACTTAGTAAACATTTTCTTTTTTTTTTTCCCCTCTTATCATATAAATTAGGGTGTGTCGAAAATGAACTTTTTTTTTTTTTTCTTCCCCCCTACCGCTCAAAACTTTAGGTTTTGACATTGGAGAGGCCCTCGTTCGAGGTGGGCGCTGTAGCTCAAAGTTCAGAGGTCTCTCGACGAGGATTTAGGTTTCCCATCCGATTAACGCGTAAAAAAAAAATGTTTTTCGTTCAAAATGATGTCAGGCAACCAAAAAATTGGCGATTTCTGTGTTTCTTGGCTTATTTGAATGCATGACTCATCCCCCAAAAGATGATAAGTCGTTTTTTGACTTACCATTTTCCAATTTTTTTTTACGCCACTTTTCGACCGCTATAGTCACTTTTTCAAGTTTACAAAGTTTCCAAGGTCATCAATGAGTCCAAAATGAATTGCTGCAAGTATTGATTGTTGATTAATTATATTCGAATCAACAATCGATACTCGTAGCAATTCATTTTGTAATCATTGATACCTCGGAGACTTTGTAAACTTGAAAAAAGTGACTATGGTAGTCGAAAAGTGGCGTAAAAAAAAATCTGGAACAAGGTAAGTCGAAAAACGATCTATCATCGTTTAGGGGATGAGTCGTGCTTTCAAGTAAGCCAAGAAACACAGAAATCGCCAATTTTTTGATTGCCCGACATCATTTTCAACGAAAAACAATATTTTTTACGTGTTAATTAGATGGGAAAACCTGAATCCTCGTTGAGCGACCTCTAAACATCAAGCTTTAGCGCCCCCTCCTTGAACGAGGACCTCTTTAATGTCAAAACCTAAAGTTTTGAGCGGTAGGAGCGGAAAAAAAAAAAAAGTTCATCTTCGACGCACCCTGATATAAATACAACATAAATATATCGTACGCGCGCCTTAAATATCGCATGGCTATCGAAATTTCTGCATCCGTAATAATATTCGGCGATATGCGCGAAACATAATCGCTATGAAATGAAAAAGAAAAAATTTCCGAATAAAATTTGCTGATTGCTTTCTAAAAATTTTGCGCTACGAGGAAAAAAAAAATCAATGTTCTTCCTTATTTTGGTTGCCGGGACTACCCCCGGAAATCCGAAAATCGATGCTGACGTAGATTTTTCCCAAAACTCAAAACTATGAGATTTAAAACTTTACGAAAATCGCGAAGTTCGGTGCACAAAGCATTCTGTAATTATAGTAGCTTTTTTTTTTTTTTTTCAAAAATTCTTATTCTCATGCAAAAATTATCGATGATCATCCGTGATCTGTGAAATATATTTTCGTGTTTTATTTTTGGTCATCAGGGGTGCTTATCTGTATCGTCGTGAGAGAAAAAATCGTAGTCACAAATTGTCGGATCGTTCGGGTATAGAGTCGAGAAGGAGAGCCCGAAGCGGCGGTAGTCGAGCGGCCTCGGGTACGACCGGTTCGTCCGAGGACGGTAGCTCGGGACAGCACGACGATTACGATACCGAGGAGGCAATTACGGAGGAAGAATCGGAGAGTAGCTCGGATTTTTGCGGTCCGTCGAGCGACGACGAGGACAGCGGAGGCGGAAGTCAGTCGGGAGCTAGTACGAAGCCGGGAATCGATCTCGATATCGGCAATACACTGAGAAGAATACTCGATCAGGATTACGAGCTCATAGCTCACAAGCAAAAAGTTGGTGAATAATTTTCATCGACGATGAATCGTTGATCCGACTGAATTTTCAATTCTATCGTTTTTTTTTTTTTTTTTTTTTATTTTTTAAATTTTTTTAAAATTTTTTTTCTTAATTTTTATTTACCAGCTCGCTGTATTACCCGCTCAGCCAACGGTCGCCAGTATATTGGAATCTTGGGTACAACATTTCACGACGACCCAATTGACGAATATACCGGAAAAGCCTCAACGCAACAAAACAAACAATACCGTCGAGAAAACCGTAAATGACGTGAATATATGTCGCGAAGTAGCCGACGGACTGCGAATTTATTTTGATTTCACATTACCGAATCTTCTTCTGTATCGACAAGAGAGAGAACAGTACAATGCCTTCAAATCGTCGATAATGTACGCGGAACTACCTGTGCCCATAAAAGAAGAATTAATGGAGTAAGTTTTTATATCTTTTCGCGTTTACGCTTTTTTTTCGACGCGAACGGTTAAATAGTATTGTAAAAAAATTTCCTCGAAACTTCAATCGAACGCTTGCACAAGTCGAAACTTATTTGAACCGGTACAATAGTCAAATCGAACGAGAAAGAGCTATCAAAATATTGAGATTTGGCATCGATGCTTTAAATATATAGGCGCAAAAATATATAACCCCGTATCAATATCGCGAGAAGAACTACACGGCCAAAAAACACAAAACGTAGGAAAAATAAAATAACAGAGATGATAAAGAATATAGAGGTTGAATTCCTCGACTCGTTTTTTTTTCTACAAGGATAGATAAACGATAGTATATAAAAAAAAAGGAAAAGGAAGAAAAAAAAATCATTTTCCTTTCATACCAACGACTAAAAATATTTCGAAACAGAAATTACTCAAATAGGGTTGCGCTCAAGGGCTCTATGCGCTTATGGCGCTATTCGGGGTGCATTGCGGATTTTTATTAAATTGTATCTCTTGTTTGTAAAATCCCAATGTACTCGTACAGTAATAAATAATAATAAATAATAATAATTCATGAAAATCGTTCTAGAAATTCAGATATGATGATCAAAGAGGAAATCGAGGATCCCGAGTACGCGCATCTTCCACCGTTTCGAGAGCACGAATCCGAGGCCGAATGTCAATCAAAGCCAATGTGCTCGAAAAGAATATTGCGATCGTGCAGAGTAAGCTCGATCGACGATAATCGACAATTGAGATCTTACGAGGACGTTGTTAAGCAAGAACCGGGCAGTGTATCGAGGTGACACGAATATTCGTAGTTGAAAATTACTAAATTTAAGAAAGAAATAAAAAAAAAAAGAAAAAACTTTACGACAATAAAGTTTCCTTCTGCGAGGAAGGATAGGTAATTTGATGTTTTTTTTTTTTGTTTTTTTTTGCTTTAAATCTTACAGTATAGCTAGTACGAGCTCACGTTGTTCGAGTCCGCGTGGCATTATAACGAGGCTGCCCGGTGTTAGTTCGGCTCAGATCGGAGCATTGCTTCACGAATCGAACAAATGGAGACTGATGCCCGATTCCGCGAAGGAAGAAAATTCACCGAGCCCAGCGACGTATTTCGGGGCTGTGCATCTGGCTCGTCTTTTTGGTAAGATTCGAGGATAAGCAAAAACATGAATTTATGAAAATAGAAATTTCGAACAATATTGAAGCAGTAAGAAAGTTGGAAAAAATAAACAAATTTCTCAATAGTTATCGTTTAAAAAAAAGTTAATAAATATATTCGAAATTCAGGAACACTACTTTTACAGAAGACTAAGAAAAATTTATCCCGTCTCGTGGTAAATTGATCATTAATCTTGATATTGTTTTTCCAGTTAAACTACCGGATTTATTGCAAGTCACGGATATCCCTGTAAAAAAATTAAACTACTTTTATTAAACTGCTAGAAATTTAACTACTTTTACAGAAGGCTAAGAAAAATTTATCCCGTCTCGTGATAAATTAATAATTAATCTTGTTTTTCCAGTTAACTACCGGATTTATTGCAAGTCACGGATATCCCTGAAATGAAATTAAACAACTTTTATTAAACTGCTAGAAATTTAACTACTTTTACCGAAAACTAAGAAAAGTTTATCCCGTCCCGTCATAAATTGATCATTAATCTTGATCTTGTTTTTCCAGTTAACTACCGGATTTATTGCAAGTCACGGATATCCCTGTAAAAAAATTAAACTACTTTTATTAAACTGCTAGAAATTTAACTACTTTTACAGAAGGCTAAAAAAAAATTATCCCGTCCCGTGATAAATTAATCATTAATCTCCAGTTAATTTTTCAGTTAAACTACCCGATTTATTGCAAGCCACGGATATCCCTGAAACGAATTTAAACAACTTTTATTAAACTGCTAAAAGATTAACTACTTTTACAGAAGGCTAAAAAAAATGTATCCCGCCTCGTGATAATTTATTTATTTATTGTTTATTACCAGTGTACGGTGTTCATCACTTTATACAAACTCCTCTCTCGCTATTTCTTGACTTGGCTCAATTTTAGTCCTTCCTTCTTTTTGTCTTTGGCCCCGTTATCCTCGACTCCCTCTTTTTACCCGTTAGAAAACCTCGGCCCCCTTAATTATCCCGCCTCGTGATAAATTAATCATTAATCCTGATATTGTTTTTCCAGTTAAACTACCCGATTTATTGCAAGTCACGGATATCCCTGAAATGAAATTAAACGACTTTTATTAAACTGCTAGAAATTTAACTACTTTTACCAAAAACTAAGAAAAGTTTATCCCGTCCCGTCATAAATTAATCATTAATCTTGATATTTATTTTCCAGTTAAACTACCCGATTTATTGCAAGTCACGGATATCCCTGAAAAGAAATTAAAAGTGCTGCTAAAGCATCTGGACATGTTCCTGAGGTAATAAAATTCCTCATTGGCTGAACTACATTTTTTTTTTTCAATTAATTCACTTTCGGATGTTAAGAATGATATTTTTCTTCGCAGTTACCTGGAAATGCACCGAGAGTGGTTCGGTGAACAATTTTATACGCAAATTGAGACGCGACCTCTTCAATAATGACGAGGATAAGTTTTGAAAGAAAAGAAAAAAAAAAGACGCCTATAAGAAATTGAGAAAAAACATCGTCGCAAAGCCGGCCAAGAGTAATCAAGATTAAGAGTAATTAATTTCTACATTTTGCGAGATGTATTTTCGATTCTCAGAGCTGCGACGTCTCTCCTCGAGATATGTACATGGAATTGGGCAGGGAAATGAAATGAGAGAAGAAAAAAAAAAAAACATCGTTCATTCTTAAAAATAAATATATTTAAACCACGGATATTATCGTATTCGGAAGATTAATGTAAGTACGAGAATTTCAATTCATGACGATTGGAATCCACGTGTGTACAAATAAAATGCCAAACGATAACAGCGTGTACATGTAGATTTGTCATGTTGGTTTTTTTTGTTTTTTTTTTTGTTTTTTTGTTTTTTTTTTTTTTGTTTTTTCGGTGACAAAAGTCACCGTTAGATCGAAGCCAACGTATGCTCTGCATTGAAATCGCTCAAAGATTCGTTACAAGCCCCTTTTAAAAATGCAAGTCTATAAACGAAGTGTTTTCGATTTCGTTCGCTTCAATGATTTTTGTACTTTGCGCAGAGTTACGAGCATTCGAACGTTCAAACGTCGTACAAACTCGTTTATATGTTTCTCTCGTTTTCGTCAAGATACACTCTGAAATTTTACGTAATCAGAAAAAAATGCTCTGGTATATAAAAAAAAAAAAAAAAAAAATTAAGACAATAATGTCTTCATTTTCTTATAAATTATTTGCATTAACTGGTATTGAGAATGCTTAAATAAATTCAGTAGTTCAATCGAAAGATTGCATAAAAATCGTGATAAAATTTTTTGAGCAATTTTCTTATCAGATATTGATTTGTTTTTAACTTTTTTTTTTTACATCAGCGATGAAAACACTTCGTGCACAATTCGGCGTTAATTGAGACTAAAAAAATCCAAGTACGAAAACACGAAAAAAAAAAAAAAAAAGTCACAAGCGCTCGGTACCGAAAGAATTTCATCCCGTGATTTAAGAATTAATTAACAATCCAGCTGTTACCATTTATATGGTTTTTTTTTTTTTATAAGCCCACGAGTTTTACCCGCTACCTTAAAAACTATTAATAAATTACAAAAAAAAAAAAAAAAAAACAGACAAACAACAACAACAAAAAGATGGAAAACCTGCAAAATGAAGTTTTTGGGTTTCCGGCAGATTTCGTTTGTACAGAAACGAAAGAAAGCATCGATAGGACGCGAGAAGAAAAAAAAAAAAAAGAAAAAAAAAAAAAAGCACAGTCGACGCGTCAGGCGAAAGAACGAATCGAATTCTCGACTATCACCTATCAAATATTTTACCCATATCTTGCAAAAATATTTCATTATCAATAATTCTATTCAATTTAGTCTCCCGATCGACGAATAAGGGTTGATAAAAAAAAAAGAAAAAAAAAAGAGAAAATTTTCCCCTTCCGAAATCGATCAGGATTTTTTTTTCTATATGCGCGATAAATCGGTATCGCCGGGACGCATGAAATTTGTCGAATTATCGTTGAATTCCTGAGGCGTACGTATCGGCAGTCCCATGAATCTCGGACCCGTGCCGTTGAGCGTATTTCTTCGAGTTCTCGTAGACGCGCCCGTATCGTGCTGTTCCCTGACCTCGTTGTACCTGAACAGGCCCCGGCAAGGCGGGCAAAGGCCGCCGTTTGCCATTCTGTACCAGCAGCGATAAGTAACGTACCACGTCGCCACAGCGACGACACAACCGAGCATTTTTTCCAACATAATGTGATAATACAGCATAGTCGAGATCAGCATAATGTCCCAGAGAATTTGCTGCATGGTCATAGCGACGAAAAGGCCCCTCAGATAAGGGGTCACGGCGGCGTGAGATTTTTTCAAAAATTCCAAATCATCGAACGACAAATTTCGCAAATAACCAGCGCCGTTCTCGCTATCGCACATTCTCGAGTGTTCCTCTCTCGCTACGAGATCCCTGATACCCTCCCAGCCGACGATAGCGGCGCCCTCCTCGGCGAGTATGAGATTCGAATAAATGAGTATGAACGTGTGACCCGAAATATCGAAACCGCTCCAAAATCTGCCGGCCTGGAGGCAACTCGTTTTCGTTTGTAAAACGGCGTCTTTCGTACTGAGGCAACGACCGTGATTCGTTTCGATGTAATTGAAAAATTTTATCCACAATAACCAGGCCAAAGTGGCGACCAGCAAACGCGAAAGATGCCTCGCGATTATCTCGCGTCTTCCGCAGCCCAGGGTATGCGCGGTAAGGGCAACCCAGGGTAACGCGACGGCGAGCAACCAGCCCCAGCCCCATTTTACAAAATACTGATTGAAAATATTGTCCGATCTGGCGAAATATGTTCTGGGCATGGGCGCGTAATCGGCTATCAGCGATACGACGAATATTGCGCCGCAATAAATGGCAACTTTGCGGCGTAAATCGAAGAGAAGAGATTTGCGACAGACGTGAAGGAGCATCGTTACGAGTACGAGACCTACCGAAGCGGGCGAAGTTGTGGGTTTCGTACCGCCGCGACGTTCGTCCTGTACGGCGCTTGGACGAAAATTCATGCTGCTGGAGCGTAAGCTAGCGCCCAACGGACTCGCGGTACCGCCGGTGCTCGGATGTATGGGTCGTCTCTTTCCGGGCGCCATAGCTTCGTTTTTTTTTTTTTTTTTTTTTTTTCTTTCTTCAAATATTTTTCAACACTTTTTTTTTTTTCGTTCGCATAATAAGCTCGATCGAATCCAAAATCTGGCTATAGCGCTTTTTTTTTCTTCGAGCTTATGAAATTTCGTCGAGGCTGCGTTGCTTTCCGAACGATAATCGTATCATGTCCCCCCCTCCGCCGCCGGCCCCCTGCGCCGCTACGCTAAGAATGCCACTTGGCCCCAGTATGTATCGTGGAAGAACAACACAAGAGAAAAAATTCTAAAATTAGGGTCAATCGCGAGGGACTCCGAATCCCGTTATGGCCAGTTTCTTTTTTTCGCACAGTCATTAAACCACTCGCTGCACCAAAACTCCGCTCGAACTTTGTACCCGTTTAAAACTTATTTTTTATGAACACGGAAATGAGGGACTTTGCTCTTTTACGCGGATCGGAGTAACACACACACACACACGGAAAGTGAAAGTGTGTCTAGCTCTAGCGTGAATTTAGAAATTAGAATGAGTTGCGTATTGGTTGAATTTATTAGGAACGCGCAGTTGGATCACAACTATACACGATACGTTTACGTCAAGGCTTTTGATTTTTAGTAAGAAAAAAATGTAATAAATGCCATCAATATAGGAATTTATGGGGAAATATTTATACCGCGGTTAGCCTCACGTGGAATGCGAGTAATTTTGACGAAAAAAAAAATGTGAAAAAGTGAATTGTATGAAAGAAGAAGCACTACATGCCATCACTGGATCACTGGCCCTTATTATTGCGTGTAGTGTGTGAAAGCGTGAGAGGTCAACAGTCAACATAACCTCGTAAAATTTTGGATAAGCACAGGGGTGCGTTCAGAAATTTTACCCGGGAAGAGGTTGTGATTTTCGCCGCTAGTTAAACAGGTAAAAGTTGCGGGCGAGCGTAACCAATCAGAATGCTCCAAATCTGGAGCGCGGTCGGATTTGAGCATCCTGATTGGTTACGTGAGAATAATTTGTCCGAAAAAGATATCTTGCACTCTGTCGGTGAAACGAGGAATCTCCTATCAGCGCCATCTGTTATAGTTTCCCTCAAGCGCGCTAGTAGTGAAAAAAAAAAAAAAAGAAACAAGGGACGAACGACGATTCTCTCGCTAGCGAATGCCGCATAATAATATATACATTTCATGGAGTTTTTACGACCGCCATTACGATTTCTCAGTTTCTAGTTCTACGCTGTGCATTCCAGACGTTTGTGTCGAAGTGATAAAGCGCTAGGCGAGAGGAAGTGAAAAATTCAAGAGGGAAAATGTCGTCGCTCAGCGGTGATGAGAGTGAAATCATTCAAACAGAGCCAGGTAAGTTATCAGAGTTATCGTTGTATCGTATTCGCGCTAATATGTTAATTCCGCGCGATCCATGGGATCGCCGATCGCGCATCGTTACCACGAGAAAATTACGATGTTTTTGTGTGAATCAGCCCGCGGATTCATGCAACACGCAAAAGGGCCGGTACACGTCGCGTTATCACGCGGTCCCCCCGCCCTTCGACCCACTCCCCTCTGTCCACGCCGTAAAACGAGCATAAATGATGGAGAAACATGGCGTTATCATCAATGATTAACGTATTATCGTAAATATCGCGATGAAAAATTTTATTTTTCCCTATTTCTCATTCTTCGTCGTATTGCAGTACGGCGAACGAGATCGGGACGCGCGCGTAAGGCGCCCGTTGTCAAAAAATCACCGGCAAAAAAGCTCTTGGCTCGAGCCACGAGAACATCGAAAAAGATTCTAGAAGAGGTCGAAGAAGTTGAGGTAAAGACTATTTTGATAATAATAACTCGAAAATTGTATAAAAAAAAAAAAAGAAAACAGGATTTTTCAGGGCAGACAGCCTCTCGACCACGAAAAAACTGAACGCAAAGTCGATCGTTCACCGCTATTCGGTTATCCACGAATGCAAATATACCCTGAAACGATCGGCGCCACGAACGCATCCGTCGCGCCATTCGAACACGAATCGAGCGCATTAAACCGTTTCAGCGGTTAATTTGCATTCGTGGACAAACGAATAATGGTCGGATAGCGCGGCGCATCATCGACTCCGCGTTCAAGTTTTTTCTTGATAAATTTCACAATTTTTATTTTTTTTTTTTTTATTTCACAGGAAGCGACTTCGCACGGCGAAGAAGAAATCGAAGAGGTCGCCCCCGAGAATGGCCAGCAGCAGTTCAGCGAAGTAATAATCGACAATTACAGCGAGGAGGATCCATCGACGCTGCATCTTCAGATGGAAGACTCTCAGGATGAAAATTCTTGCATCGTCGAGCAAGATCCGATCGTCGAGGATTATCCTCAAATGGATCAGGAGATTCGAGAAGTGCCGGAGCTCGAAGCGCCACCGCCTCCGGTCGTGAGCAGCGTACCGACTTCCGCTCCTATTTTGTCGACGCTCAGAGTTAAAGAGCCCGCCCAGATGATGGTACGGTATTCTACAAATTTTTTTTTTTCCCCCTTTTTATTCTCCGTATTTCGTTATTGTCGTTGCGAGCGCACTGGATAAAAAAAATTTCTACAGTCAAGGAGATTCGGTACTTTTGGCCAGCGTGTAACCCGTTGGATTGAAATTTTTCATAATTTATGTTCCGCTTATCGATGCGTCTCGTCAATTTTTTTTTTTTTTTTTTAATAATTTTTTCGTACGTTTTTGAGGAAAAAAATTGTTCAACGATTTTCAATTGTTTACGTCAGATAAAAATATACGCGAAATCAATGGAAAAAAAAATAGTTACGGCAGTCATGAAAATTAGTGAAAAAAAAACTGGGCTACTTAATCGTTGCATTTCACGGATCCAAAATAGTACCGAACAACTCGATGTTCAAAAATGGTATACAATGCTTTGTTCGTTTCAATTATGAGTTACGGGGTCATTGGTTAGGGTGGAGCAGCGGATAACGCAATTAGACCATTGGATGACGATGTTGAAATTCGCATCGTTGGATCGCAACGAAAATTAGTTTTTTTTTTCGATAAAAAAAATCTTTTCTAGCATTACAAACGCTTTTCCGGCATATTTAGGCCCAAGATCACGAACAAAAAAAAAAAACCGAAAAAGAAGGAAACAATTTACAACTTCGAGACAATACTGGAAATGACTTTTCTTTTTTTTTTTTTTTTTCATGGTGGCCACTGGTCAGGGAAAACAGGGAAGTCAGGGAATTCGAAAATGGTCAGGAAAGTCAGGGAAAAGTCAGGGAATTTTTTAATGAGTCAGGGAGTTTTTTTTTGCAATACAGAACAAGAGAGACACTTATAAAGGAGCAACTTTTTTTCCACCTGCTCAGAATTTTCAATCGAAATCTTAGATCGAAATAGTATTGAAAATTTGTAACGCTACATGTTTAAGCATTTGACCAGTGTCGCGCAGCGCCACGAAGAGAGACTTGAGAGAGATTGATTGATTGATTGATAGATTATTTATTTAGGCCATGGTAAACCTTGTGGCCAAGAGATCGATACAGAGTAATAACAATCTTAAAATTAGGAATAACAAAAGAACTGTAGAAAGTAAGATAGCTAGTATAAAGTCTAGGGGAAAAAATGAAATGTACCGTAAGGCTAAAACATGAGTAACGTAACTTATAGTAGCTAAATAACAATGCCATCTGTTACAGCTAAGATTAAATCTTATAAGGTAAGATTAGGTACGATTAGACTAGTATAGACTCAGTTTACAATGCGAACGTAGAAATTAAATATTTAAAAACCAAGAGGAGACTCGCTAGGCACAGGTCAGGAGTTACCTATTTTCACTGGCTAACAAGTGCTCAAAAAGCCGATTTTTTAAGGTAGTGATAGTAGGAGCAGAAGTAACTTGTACCGAGAGTGAATGCCAATGGTAGATCGTGGCGAGAAAGAAAGAGTTATGAAATGTGGCAATGCGATGATTGGGTATTGTAAACACATTAGGAGTGTTATTTCGTAACGGTCTGTGGGGACCCTCTGGACGCCTGAAGAGTTCAATTAGATAATTCGGGGCATTTCCGCGTATTATGTTATACACCATGATCCCCATAAAGTATAACCTCCCGGACTTCACAGTGAGCCACCCTAGTTGCCGTCTGAACGGTGAAATGTGCTCATCACGTCGCAAATCATAAATGAACCGTATACAGCAATTCGATGCGTACGATTGAACTATCGTTTTGATGTGTACTTCTTTTTTTATCATGTAAATATAGTGTAACTTGTAAAAAAAATCAGTTGAAGCTCGTAAAAGGGTTTTTATCCGTGAAATAAATAAATAAACGAATAAGTAAATATATAAATATATAAATAAATAAATAAATGAATAAGTACATGAATATACTTACTGGTACATAAATATACATAAATAAGTATACTTGAATACAAATTGCCAATGTTTCGGATCTTTATTTATTAGATACTTGAATTGGCACTATTAGTTCGAATTTTAGTCAGGGAAAAGTCAGGAGAATTTTTCCAACTCTTTTTAGTGGCCACCATGTTTTTAAACCGATTTTCGTTGCATTCCAACGATGTAAATTTCAATATCATATCGGATGCCTTAAACAATACTGAAATTTATTGAAATACTGAAGATTATGTATGGAAAAAACCGGCTCTTACCGTCCGATCAGTTGCACGAGGAGAAACAGAAGCGTTCGATGTTAGGCAGCTTTTTTGCAATGCTATGTTGAAATATTACGGAAAAAAACAAGCTTTTTAGGGCAGAGGTAGGACAAAGAGTGCTAAGATCGCGAGAACTTAAACTTGGTCACGTTACCGATAACTATAATCGCGATGGGAACGAGTCATGCATACGTAGGCTCCAAAGATCTCGAATCTAATGTCGCGCGAGAGTCGAAAAGCGATTCTTCAATTATGAGGAAACGTAAAGAAATTATTCACGAAAAGCTACGAGAACTAGGCCCAAAAAAGGGATAGCAGGACCTGCAGGACTACGGAAAACGTCTTGGGATTAATGAAGATTGGGATAGCGAAGAAGAGATTAATGTCACTCGCTCGCTATGAAACTGTGAGATTTGTAAAACTATCCGGGGAAGCCACGAGCAGGCACAATAGTGTCTATGTGATCAAAATGCGAAAGGGAAGAGCTCCCAGGCTGACCGGATCAGACCTGGCTGGTATATATTTATGTGTAAAAAACATCAATTATCGGCCAAGTTTGGGCTTTACTATCGGGGGGGAATCTTTTTGTAAGTTACGCAGCTTGGTGTCTGTGTTAAAAAAAAAAACGGGTGCCATAATTTTTTCAGATTTTTTCCTCAATTTTTTTTAGCTCGTGAAATTTCACGAAGCTTCACCGATTGACACGAATAATTTTGTATTCGCGATGGAAAATTCATCGATTACACCGAAATATCATGCGAATCTCAATAGCTTTTCTCTCAACGAGTCTTGTGCATGAACATATCCGTAAGAGAACAGCTCTGATCGCTACTGATTCGTAGCTTACTGCCGAAATATGTGCAATAAATCCAGTTGCTGAGTCTCGTTATTACGTTTTATTCTTATTTTTTTTCTTCATTTTTTGTCCGCCGGTCCAGAGATCGTGATTTTTTAACTTTCAATTCGTTAGATTTTTCAAATCCTCGTCATTAATCACGCTAAACCATATACCTCCTGTGCTCTTCTTTACTATCGGGAATCACGTGACAAAATTAGAGGGAAAAAAAAAAAAGAAAGAAAGAGAAAGAAAACTTTATGACAGCGATCAACGAATTTTCGCGCTTCGCAGGAAGAAACCGATGAGCAAACGAGCGGTGTGATAACCCTCGATGACACTAGCATGGACGACAATAGCAGTATGGACAAAGCTGAGTTGTTGGATCGCGAAAAAATAGTAGAGGAAGTAACGAATGGCGAAAGTTCGGACAACGGAGCACCCAAAGATCGGTTGATCGATTTCGGTGAGGTAATGGGTATCGATGAGACCGCCGAGATATCGGAGACGCAGGAGATCGAGGAGGAAAATCCGAGTGTCGTGATAAGCATCGAGGCAATGGAAGTCGACGAGTCGGGTCACGAGACTCGAGTTGCCATTGAAATGTCGGAGACACCTGACGATATCGAAGAAATTGTCAAATCCGCCGATGAGATACCGGATGAAATTGAGGAAGAGCTTCAGCAGCAAGAGCAGGAGCAGCAAGAGCAGGAGCAAAAAGAGCAAGAGCAGCAAGAGCAAGAGCAAAAAGAGCAAGAGGAGCAGGAGGAGCAGAAAGAACAGGAGCAGCAGCAGTTGGAGGCTGATGAAAATGCGGAAAAAACCGAGCCCGATACCGAGGCTGTTTCGGAAGACGAATTTCCCACCGAGCCAACGGCCAAGGTAACGCAATCCAATGTATTTTCATCGCATACACGTTTCCAACTTTTTTTTTTTTTCTTCTTTTCTTTTCTTTTCTTTTTTCCTGAATTTCATTAATATTATTTGAAAACGAAATCTCTTTTATCCCATGTTCTAATTAATCCCTCCGAATAATTCCCGAATCAAGTTATCCCAAGACATGGAAGAAGTATCTGACGACGAGTTCTGTGTGATCGAGGCGGCTCTTCAGGTATATTCCCATGATTGACTCTGTCGTAATTTTTTTTTTCCCCCGAATCCCTCTTGTTTTTTTTTAGCTTCATATTTATTTGCATTTGTGAAATCGCATTTTGCGATCTTATTCGAGGGATTTTTTGCGCACAAATTGGCGCGAAGAAGACCCCTCTCGTGTGTGATCGCGCTAATATTCTCGTGTGTTTCCCCCCCCAGGAGCCGGAAACCGAGGCTGTTTCGGACGAGGAATTGCCGGCAGCTGCACCGGCCGATCTCGGCGAGACCGAGTCCGTTTCGGAGGATGAATTGCCACCGGACAGCGACAAGAAGAAGAAAAGCGGTGCTAAAGCGGCCGCCAAGATTGCCGAGAAAAAGTGCAAAGCCGAAGGTGCCGGTAAGAAGCGAAATAACAAATTTATTTATTTTTTTCTTTCACCGCGGACGAAACTTTGTGAATCCGAAAAAAAAAAATTAAAAAAAAAAAAAAAAAATGGGAGAAAGCAATGACCCACGTTTTAATTTTTACATCCTATTTTTCCTTATTCTTTAACTGAACAATTCGAGGGCTTTGAATTACGTAGAATATATTTTCGAAAGTTTCGAAATTTTTATTAAAATTCACAAGCGATTCTTTTCATTAAAATTTCTATTAAGAATTCTCTTTTTATAAAAAATCTTCTTTTTATTAAAATTTTTATTAAGATTTTTTTTTATTCGAAAATTTTTATTAAAATTCATACAACGATTACGTAAAAAAAATTGTGTGCTGTGGTCTTGTGCTCGACAGTCAAGAGAAAATTGAACGCCGAAGGCGAGTACGATCCTAGCTCGCCGACGTCCGAAACAGCCGAGGAAACTCCGGCGAAAAAAGCTGCTCTTACCGTTGAATCCGAGACGGGCGAGAAGCAAGAAGCTAGACCTGTCTCGCCGAAAAAGAAGACACTCCCGGAATTGGAGAAATATTGGAAAGCCGTTAATGAGGATCCCGCGGATTTCACTGGCTGGACGTATCTCCTGCAGTATGTCGACCAAGAAGTCAGTATTTCCATGCGAATAACGATCGTTCGATTGCCATTTGACGATGATTAAAAAAAATTTTTCGAAAATTTAAAATTTCAATTTTCTCTCTCTTTTTTTTCTTTCGTATTTCATTGAACGATAGAATGATCCGGAGGCGGCGCGCGAGGCATACAACAAATTTCTCGAGCGTTATCCCTACTGTTACGGTTACTGGAGAAAATTCGCCGATTACGAGAAGAAGAAAGGAGATCCGGAGAACGTACAAACGGTGAGTCCAAAAAAAAAAAAAAAAAAATTCGACAATTAATCGTTAGAAGTAAGTCCTTATTATCATATATACATATATATATATAATTTATATAATTAACGGAAATCTAATGAAAATAGCTCGAGTTAGGAAGACGCGTGGGCAGTGTGCACGCACGTAAATATGGTTTTCCCTTCCAACAGCCTAGCACGTCTTGTGGCACCTATACAACTATCTTCGGTTACCGATTAGCTACCTATTTAATTATTCAACCAGACGTGAGACGTGATAAACAAAATAATTCCAAAAAAAAACACAAAAAAAAATGAAATTATTACGTATTTACAATACTGCATATAATTATCGAAATTAATCTATGAGCATATTGCGTAAATCCATGAAAAACCATATGAAAACAAATCAAATAAGCTTGTTGTTTCGCCAATCTCACCGAACTAACAACTTCGGTGAGAATTTTTAATTATGTGCGACTGTTTATTATATATAAATGTAAGCATTTGTACACATAGCTTACTATCGAACAAGTATTGTAAATTATAAGGTTAAGATTGCGTTTACGTTATCATCGATGTAAGTAAGAAAGAGAGAGAAAGAAAGAGAGAGAGAGAGAGAGAGGGAGATATTCGGGGTATCGGGGGTCTTTGAGTCAAAGTCCAGTGACTTGAAAAAGACTCGCGTTCGAACGCGCACGGTGCCAGTGAGGGGGAGCAAGAAAATATTGGCCGAAGAAAATACATGAGGCACCCAGATCGGAACACTCTCCCTGAATTTTAAGGTGAATGCACAATGCTCTGCAATCTCTGTGTTAATTAAAAATATTTATTTACAGTACGCGGCACGTTTACGTGAGTATACCGACAATATGAAACGAAGTATACACGTGATTAACGCAATGATAAGAATCTTAGGTTTACGGTATAAAAATGCAAAACAAAAGAAAAAAAAATGAAAAAAATGAAAAAAAAAAAATGCAAAAGAAAAGAATTTTAACCCGCCGACTAGACCGAAATCAGTTGTAAGCCGTTTTAAACGTACGATTATCGGTTAATCACAGGTTTTCGACAAAGGCTTGAAAGCTATTTCGCTCAGTGTCGATCTGTGGCTTCATTACGTCAATCACTCGAAGACCGTTTATGAGAAGGACGAGGCCAAGCTACGGGAACAGTACGAGAGAGCTATACAGTCGTGCGGTCTCGAATTCAGGTGAACGAAAAATTTTCATTATCCACGGGGCTCTTGCGCGTATGGAAAATAGAAAAAAAAAACTCAGGGAATTTATCTTTCCTCATGGAATAATCAGGAAAAAGTCAGGGAATTTAGAAAATTCTCTGGAATTTTTTTTAGAATTTACTTTTTGCCAGAATTACGAAAAAATTAAACCAACTTGAAAAAAAAAAAACTGAAAAGTATAAAAATAAATATTTTTGTATATTTTTAATATTTATATTGTTCTTTATTATGTACGACGAAAGTTACGTCAGTGACAAACAATGAAAATTTCAAAAACTAAAAACTAATTTACTCCAAAGCTCTAAAGCTTCTGCATTCGATTTGTCGATACGCAACTACGCAATTATTATTGCAGACAAGTGTTTATATTTATTTTTCATTTATTGGCACCGGCACAAAAATTTCCGTTTATAATAAATAATAGGTTCGGTATTTGCTTTCAATGTATTTATTTTTTTACTTTACAGTCCTTAAATTATTTTTTGTATTTCAGTTTTTTTTTTTTTAATTTTTTATTTCAATATTTAACATTTTCATGTATTTGAACTTAAAAAAATTATGTTATCTAGTTCAATATTTATTTTTCAATATAAGAATCGAATTGAAAATTCTCTCAATGTTTTTTCAAGTGGGTTAAAAGTGTTTTGGGTTTTTTTTTTCACAAAAACGATTCATTGCTAGTAAGTAAGTAAGTAAGTAAGTAAGTAAGTAAGTTTTATTTGCATCGCCTTTTCGGCTTTTTACAACACTCTTATGCACTATTACATCACTCTTACATTCTAACTTTTGTCTATCCTCATTTTCTATTATTATTCCGTTGCGTCCCTCTCAACATTCTCGCTTTCCCTTGCTGACTTTTTTTTTTTTTTTCTTACTCTCTCTTTCTATTTCCCCAAAGAATTTACACATCAATACATCTATTTCCCCTCTCAGCATCCCTATTAATTTGTCTTCTACTTCCCTCTCTTCGCATTCCTCCTTCACCCACTTCTCTAGATATTCTTTGGCTTCCTTAAATATTACTTCTCTTCCTTTTTCACACATAATCAGATGCTCCAATGTTTCTCTTTCTTGTCTGCATATCCTACACGTCCACTCCGCTTCCCCCTTTTTTCCATCTCTGCTTATATTTCCATACCTTATTCTGGCTCAAGTTTCCTTGTCCTTTCCATTAAAATCTTTCGCCGCGCCCAATACTTCCACGGTTTCTCGTTCTTCTCTATTATATATTTATATAAACTATTATACGTCGATTTTTGAATTTGTTCTCTTTCTCTCTCTCTCTATTGTTTTTCTTTTTAGGTTTTCCAATCCCTTGCCTATCAGCTTCTCCATTATTTTTTATTTATTTCCTCTCTTTTATCGCATCTATTAATTTTCCTCCATTCCTAATTCCCTTGATACTCTTATAAAGTCTTTTCCCAACTTCGAGGGCTTTTTGTTCGAAATTCGTCTTATTTCCTCTCTCAGATAAATATTTGGCCATCTATTATTCCCCATTTTTAATACAAATTTTATATAGCTAAGCGCTCTTTCCCCAATTATATATATTCCAATGATGGTATTCCTAATTCTGTTCTCCGCACGTATCCGGGCGTTCTTACATCTATTTCTAATGTCATTTTACAATACCTATTTTGCTCCTCAACCTATTTTGCTACCTCAAATTGCTCTATGTTATCAGATTCATTGCTATTTTTATGTATACAATCCGTCCCGTATAGTTTGTAAACACGCTCGTGTTTTTATGCACACGTTATTTATTTGATCCTAATCTCTCTGGAATATTTGCAAAAACGTGGAAAAGTCAGGGAATTTCTGAGTCAATAATGCGTAACGATCATCTTATCAAATCTCGTCGTCGGCCATCTATCAAAAATACGGAATAGTTGAATGAAAAAAAAATTGAATTAAAAAAAAACCGCTTTTTTTCGTATTGTCTTGGCGTTTGTATTCATATTTTTCGGTTTTTCTCCGATATTATTTACAGGTCCGATCGACTCTGGGAGAGTTACATAAAATGGGAGCTCGAGGGTAAACGTTTGAGTCGCGTTACCGCTCTTTACGATCGTCTGCTCTCAACTCCGACCCTCGGTTACATCACGCATTTTGAGACTTTTCAAGAATTCGTATCGTCAAATTTGCCGAATCGTATTCTCAGCGTCGATGATTTTCTCGCTCTTCGCGCCGAAGTCAAGGCTATGCTGAAATCCGAAGATACGGGCGCGGCAATTGTCGCCGATGACGCGCCGCCCGGGGAAGAATTGCCGCCCCACGAGATACCACCGACCGACGAGGAGACAAGAGCGCTCAGAGAAAAGATCATCAGTAGCAGACGAAAGATGCACAAGGCCAATGTCAATGCCGTAGCCGCGAGATGGTCGTACGAGGAAGGGGTGAGAATTTTTTTTTTTTTTTTTTTTCATTCGAACAAAGCTTTCCCGTCTCGTTTAGCTTCAGATTTGTATCAAAGTTTGCTTATCCATATCCGGGCGAAAAATTAACATAATCAGCAACAATGGCGATTTATTGCTCGAACTTTTGTTACGCTTCGGACATTATTTTTTTTTGTCGTAAATAATCTAATTTTCACGATTATATTCAACGAAATTTCGTTTCACGCGTGTAACACGGAAGGAGGATAAATAACACACGCAGGACAAATGGAACGCGATAAATTGAATTTTTCATCGACTTTCAGATCAAGAGACCTTACTTCCATGTGAAGCCGCTGGAACGCTGCCAATTGAAGAATTGGAAAGAATATTTGGACTTTGAGATCGAACAGAAAGAACAAGATCGCATAATAATATTGTTCGAGAGATGTCTCATAGCGTGCGCTCTCTACGACGAATTTTGGTTGAGGGTGAGTGCTTTTTTTTCACGTTAAAAAAAAAATAATAATGATAATAATAATCAACGAGTCTTCCAGAGGCATCGCCGATATTCGTCTCAATTGATTTATCAATATTTGGCAGTTTGTTCGTTATCTCGAGTCGCTCAAGGGCGACAATTCGGAAAAGATACGCGACGTTTATTCGCGCGCTTGCACCGTTCATCATCCGAAAAAGCCGAATTTGCATCTACAATGGGCAACGTTCGAGGAGGGCCAGGGTAATTTCGAGAAGGCCGCCGCGATACTCGAAAAAATCGATACCGCCATGCCGAATATGCTTCAGGTTGCTTATCGGCGAATAAATCTCGAGCGCAGACGGGGCGATCTTGAGAAAGCGTGCACCCTCTACGAGAGTTACATCGGAAACAGCAAAAATCGCACAATCGCGAATAACATTGCCGTGAAGTATGCGCGATTCTTGTGCAAATTCAAGAATGACATCGACAAGGCTGTCAAAGTTCTGCTAAAGGTCAGTATTACTTCTTAAAATACATAGAGATTATTTATAACAAAAAAAATATATATATATATATATATATACATTCGATTTCTTTTTGGTTGAAGAAAACTATGCTTAATTCTTTTTTTTTTTCGAATTAAGCATCGTTTTCTTCGTTTGACTCTTGAACAAAAAACAAAATCGAATTTTAACGAGACAAAGTTTCTTTTTATTTTATTTTTTACGACAAGAAACCATAATTAAAAATAAATTCCAAGAAAATCGTTTTTTTTTTTTTTTAATTCAAAAAGAAAATATTCAGCATTCTCATACCCTTGACGAAAAAATATGTTTTCGACTTCCTGATTTTACAAAAAAAAGTTTCATCGATTTTAAAAATGTCCATCTTTATGTCAAGAATATTTGAGGTCGCCGCACTCTTAGAAAATGGCAGGAAAATTTCGAAAAATTAGAGATATCATTTTTGACGGAAACAAACCAAAAAAATCCCTTAGTCATCAGAATCCCAGGGGGTCAGGCCGATGGTCCCGTGGTTTGACGTGGAATGCCCCATATATGTGTATAATTAACCCTTTAACGGCTAAGTTTTTTTTTTTTTTTTTTTTTTTTTTTTTTTTTTTTTTTTTTTTTTTTTTCGAGCGTTTGACAAAGTTGGTACATAGTAAAGCCGAATTCATGAGTGCCAAGTGTGAGAAAAAAAATTATTCTAGAATTTTCCTATCAGAAACTACCCCCAAATTATAAAGCCACCCCAATCGCTTCGAAACATCTTAATTTCATTTCCCATCTTTCATTTCTGCGATAAATTGAGGAAAAGTCATTTCAGAACACGTAGCGGGATTCTGAAGAACTTACGAATCAATCAACCCTTATGAACTAACCCTCAATTGAGAGAAATTCATCCCCCAATGCATAAAATGTTATCATCTCATTTTCTGTTATTTATCCCGATTTGAATCGAACTATGAGTATTTCAGAACACATGAGCATATTCCGAAGGACTTACGGATAATTCCAACCCTTATCTTCAATTGGGAAAAATTCACCCGCAACGCATAGAACGTTATTACTCATTTTCTATTATTTCATCCTAATCCAAATCGGAATATGAGTATCCTGGAACACGTGAATATATTCTGAGGAATTTCATCAATAAAAGTGCATTTTCAGGTGCATCGACACTGCTAGGGGCGGTTTTTCATGTTTTGTTACTGTTAGGGGTAGTTTTTGATTCGGACGTTCCTGATACACATTTTCCATGCGATTTCGAAAATATATATGAACCGAACATCAACGGAAGCGCATTTTTGGGCGTATCACCATTTCTAGGGGTGGTTTTCGATGTTTCGTTACCGTTAGGGGTAGTTTTCCATTCGGATATTCTTGCTACAAATTTTTCATGCGTGTTCAAAAATATTTATCAACTGAACATCAATGAAAGTGCATTATTGGGCGTATCACCATTGACAGGGGTGATTATCGATATTTTATTACCATTAGGGGTTGTTTTTCGTCCGGACCTTTTTGATACAAATTTTCGATGTTATTTCAAAGCGACTCTAAAAAAAATTTTGCCTGAAAGTTATGCTCATTTCTCATTTTTTCGCAATTTTTTCACTTTTTGTATTTTTTGAATTTTTCATGATCAGATGCATCCTTCATCTTCAAAATGCGACCTTAACGATGTCGAAATGTTCATTTTTCTGGAAGTTACGATTTTTCAAAGTAGATGGGACGTATGCGTCCCACCAGCCGTTAAAGGGCGTTAATCAAGAATTGCGGTTGAACGTTTCGTTATTTCATGAAGATGAAAAATAATTTTCCTTCATAAAATATTTCAATATTTCCGATTTCAATTGTACAAGCGAATAATTTGACGTGAAATATCATCGAATCACAGGAATTATTGATGAAAATACGTTCGAATACATCGTCATGAAAATCTGTCGAGATAAGTCACACGCGTGAAATCCCCTTTTTATTTTTCCACGTTCGCCGATCGATGAAATAAATTCTCGAATTTCTTCGATTCACTTTTCTCCGTTGATTCGTGGCAATTGAAATATATATTATCGTTACAGGCTGCCGACAAAGACAAGGACAATCCTCGGCTGTATCTTCAGCTGATAGATCTCGGTCTTCAGCGGGATCCGGTCGACACCGAGGAGGTCGTCGGTTACATGGACATGTTCATAGAGCGCGAACACGCCGATCTCGAACAGAGGGTCCTGTTCGCGCAGCGAAAAGTCGAGTTTCTCGAAGATTTCAGTCTCGACATAAGGCAAGTCCTCAAGGCGCACGATCAGTTTCAAAAGTGCATAAAACAGGCCAAAGAACGCAAGAAAACGAAGAGCGACGAGAGCAAAGTGTAAGTATTGCAATTATGTGAAAAATTCTCTCCACGATTATGTGAAATTTTCTTATTTATATATCTGGAAAAAAAATTTTATCCGACTCCTTCGTTCCTCAGATTTGTCTCTGCTATTTATAAAAATCGAATTATCGCGAGAAAAATGAAATAAAATAACCGAGAGGGCCATTTTCAAATATTTCCTAAAAAAAAAGTACTCGTCGGATCATGAAAATAATTCGAAATGATTTTTTTTTTTTTCCGATAACGGGAACCGTTTCATTTTCACCGGATCAAAGTTCTCCACTTTCGTATCAACGATCTGTCATTGTCGTATAATTTAATTTAATTTATTTCAATATCAAAGGGATACCTCCTCGCCGCCGAAGAAACCGAAAACGGGCGATCAGTCGAGCGTGCCGCCGCCTCCTACGGCGGGAACGCAGTCGTCTTATCAGTACAGCAGCGGACCGAGCGGACCTTATCAGTCGCAGCAACAATTCCAGAGTGGCCAATACGGCAGTCAGGGCGGATATCAGCAGGGATATCAGCAATATCCACCGCCCTCGGATCCAAATTATGCGAATTATCAAAATTGGCAGTACGGTCAGGGCGGACCGCAGGCTTACGGACCGTACAATCAGTGGGGTTCTTATAACTACTACTAACCCAAATAAACGTAAAAAAAAAAAAAAAAAAAAAAAAAACGCAGAGCGCTCGACGCGATTCACTCGATTTGGCGGGAAGAGAGGAAGGGGTAGGGGGAAGTGTTGGACTTCGAAAGTACGTTTTGCGTTCGAAAAGTTCACACCGCGGTGAGGACTTGAGAAAAAAAAAACAACAAAAAAAACAAAAAAAAACCATGTACATTTAATCACGAATATGCAATTCGTACAAAATGTGTGTTACGGCGTTCAAATTTCATACTCTCGAACAGTTGGCAAAATTTCGACTGCCCCAATGAATAATTTTTTCTTTTTATTTTTCCTTTTTTTTTCCTTTTTTTTTTTTTTTTTTTAAATCTTTTAGGACATTGACGTGTAGCGTTTGATTGACGAAAAGCACGGTGGTTTGGCACGCTTTTGCCGTATCGGAGTTGCAACAAGTTCTTAAATTCATTTTGCGTGGATTTTAACTTTCGCTTGCCAGTTTAATGGAAGATGAATGTTAATTCCCCCACCCCCTTTCAATTCCAGTCACTATTCCATGCAACTCGATTGTAGATTATGTTTAAAAAAAAAAAAAAAAAGGAAGAAAAGTTTTTTGGTGGTTCGTCGAGAAGGCTTTTGGAAAAGCGTCCACGGAGGACAAGCAGGGCTCCGAGAATACTCTCGGGCATGCCATGATATGACTCTAATTCTCGTTTAATCTTCGTTTTAGCTGTAACTTGTGATGAATTGTCGAATAAATCTTTTCCAGATTCAAGGGATATATATATATATATATACATATATATTTACATGTGAAAATATCGGAGCCACATCATTTTGACGAAAGTTCAATATGCCGAATCGTTATTTCGCCGAAAGTTTCACGAACGTAATTTTTACGAAACTTTATATCAACGAATCGTTGTTTTGCCGAAAATCACATTTGCGAATGTCATATTTTCGAAACGTTATTTCGCCGAATCGTTTGTTCGAACGAAAATCATTTTTGCGAATCGTTTTTTTCGCCGAAATTCATTTTACCAAATCGTCATTCTGCCGAAAATCATTTTTTCGAAATGTCATTTTGCCTAAAATCATTTTTTCGAAATGTCATTTTGCCTAAAATCATTTTTTCGAAATGTCATTTTGCCGAAAATCATTTTTTCGAAACGTCATCCACCGACTAAGATCGAAGAATTTTAATTTAAATTAGTAAAAAATTATGTTTCAAAAAATGACTGGCGGTGGCATATAATTTCGAAAAAATGATTTTCGGCGAGATGACATTTCGAAAAAAAATGATTTTCAGCAGAATGACGATTCGGTAAAATGACATTTCGAGAAAAAAAATGACGTTCGGCGAAAAAACGATTCGCAAAAATGACTTTCGTTCGAACAACGATTCGGTGAAATAACGTTTCGAAAAAATGACATTCGCAAATGTGTTTTTCGACAAAACAACGATTCGTTGATATAACGTTTCGTAAAAATTACGTTCCCGAATAATAACTTTCGGCCAAATAACGATTCTGCATATTGAACTTTCGTCAAACTGATGTGGCCCGCATTGAAAATATATATCGTCTGGTCCAAATTCATTTGGAATTTTGCAAGTTTATCGGCGTTGAGCACTTTTTGAGCTCGTGTTTATTTAATTATTATTTCTTTATTTGCAAACGACATTTTTACGAATATGTTCGTGATCGATGTAGTCGAAGAACCCCTCAACTCTCTCCCAACGGATCTCATGTATTTTCATCATCGCAACATTGCGAACTTGATGTTACCCGTGAAATATATATATATATATATATATATATATATATATATATATATATATATATATATATATACAGGGTGTCCCATTTTAAAAAATGCAGCCGAATATCTCGGAAAGTATTGGTTGCAGAGAAAAATATTTCAGATCAAAGTTGTTTGGTTTCGAGGGGGACAGATTCTGATGATATTGGCTTTTTTGTAGGTGGAGGCGTTAAGGTGATATGAAGGTCAACTTTTGTTTTTTAAATGGAATCATGTATTTATTATTGATTCATCAGATCGGGCATTAAATTTTACATCAAAAAGCACTGCTGAACTGATGTCCTAACATGAACGGTTCCGTAGATATTTCATTTTTCTCAAAATAAGTTTGTGAGCGTTCATGTTTCGGTTGATGTATGTACGATCAACCTTCAAGCATTGACAAGATGCTCGAACACATTACCTTCTTGGTTGATACACAATTGCAGCCTATTTTCGAAACTTTCAACCGTTTTGAGAAGGACAATTCTCGGAATACTTCTACAGGCATTACGTATACGGTTTTTCATATCTTCTGCAGTGGTTGTCCTTCTCCAAACGGTTCAAAGTTTCGAAAATAGGCTGCAATAATTGTGTATCAACCAAGAAGGTAATGTGTTCGAGCATCTTGTCAATGCTTGAAGGTTGATCGTACATACATCAACCGAAACATGAACGCTCACAAACTTATTTTGAGAAAAATGAAATATCTACCGAACCGTTCATGTTAGGACATCAGTTCAGCAGTGCTTTTTGATGTAAAATTTAACGCCCGATCTGATGAATCAATAATAAATACATGATTCCATTTAAAAAACAAAAGTTGACCTTCATATCACCTTAACGCCTCCACCTACAAAAAAGCCAATATCATCAGAATCTGTCCCCCTCGAAACCAAACAACTTTGATCTGAAATATTTTTCTCTGCAACCAATACTTTCCGAGATATTCGGCTGCATTTTTTAAAATGGGACACCCTGTATATATATCGAAACACTACTCGGAATAAATCCTTAAAAGTCTCGAGAATGTTCTTGTCACAAAAAAAGAAGAAGATAATTAAAATTATAAAAACCACTTTCGTATGAAATTGACGAACGAAAAAAAAAATTATGGCACGCGCTACTTTGATTTTGGAGCAAAATTAACGATTTTTCAATAATTAAACATTAAAAAAACAACGAGTGCTAATTTATCTTTAAAAAATTGTGCCATTATATTAAGACTCAATGGAATCTCGTGTTTGACTTCGTTTTAATTTTTAATCCCCAAGGGATTAGAAATTGTAACAAAAAAAAAAACAATTATTGAAAAAACGTTAACAAACTTTTGTTAATAATAATGATTTTGAGTCGATACCTGATTGTGCGCTCCTATTATATATCTATTCGTAAAACAATATGTAATCGAGAATTAAAAATGATTAAGAATTATTTATTTAAGCGTAAGTTACGTGTTCATTGACGAAATATTCCAACAATTTTGAAGGTAAGTCGCGGTAAAATTATTTCGATAAACTGGTCAATGATTAATAATTGTTTGTGTAAGCGTAAGATATTGACGAAATTCCATCAATTTTGAAGGTAAGTTGCGGTAAAATTATATTCGCTAAACTGGTCAATTAAGAATTATTTATGTGAGCGTAAGATGCGTGTTCATTGACGAAATTCCATCAATTTTAAAGGTAAGTCGCGGTAAAATTATTCGCTTAACTGATCAAATATAAGATGAAAGAATGGAAATTTTATTCGTACAAAACTATTATCCCGAGTGTTGAAAGATATATTTCAACGGTCATCATGGATTCCCATGAGACTATACTTATACTATAAGTATAGTCGGTAACTTGACTAAATTCGTTACAAGTCAGCTGGTGGACGCAAAGGAAGCCGAGCGAGAGAGAGAGATAGTTTTCACACCACGTGCTCTAGGGTTGCGATGTTTATTGACAAAAAAATAAAATTAACCGGTAGTGATCCAAAAGGACTGTGAAATGAGAATTTTCCATGAACGAAAAAGATAATTGATTCATCGTTAATTCGCGGGGGCTGGCATAAATTTTTTTTATCAAATTGCTTCTGGTAAAGTAAATCGAATAATAAAAAAATTAACCTCTCCAATCAATAATTCGTAAAATTTTTCATTCCTCAACGAATATACAATTATACTCAAAAACTTGACCCTGCGAATGTCGTAACTTGTTTGAAGCTCTGAAAAAAAAAAATGCGGAATCCTTTCGAAATTTCGCAAAAACTCCGTCATCTCGTGAAGAATCCGTCAATTTGGCAATCGGGCCATGTTCCTTCGCGAAATTTCGCTGCTCTTCCGGAAAAATCATCGAAGAAGCGTCGCGCAAAAAGCCATTGTCACGACGGAAAGGAATCCACTCTGGAAGCCGTTGAAGCCATAACGGCGAGCAAATCTCGCAGCGTCTCGAAAGGCAATACGCTATATCTTCTGGACGATACGGCGGCGAAGAAGTTTGCCACTCTCGTGGCGGCGAATCGTTCATCGAATTCGCCGCATGTAGCGGAAATCAATTCGGGCCTTGGGCTCCTGACGAAGGAGCTGCTCGACGCTGGAATTCCTTCGATTCAAATGTTCGAGGGAATAGGCGATTTTCTGCCGAATCTGGCGAAACTCGCCGATCGATATCCCGATAGGCTTTGTCTGGAGACCGTGGATTTTTATCACCTGTGGAACTTGGGCTACGTCGATTGGAAGGAGAAGAGCTCCAAATTGGATTACTATTTGACTCGCGTAGAAAGAAAAACATGGAAGGATGAACCGGCGATCGAGATAATAGGCGCATTGGCCAATATTAATTTCATACAACGTCTGGTCGCGACCGTAACGTTCGGCAATACTCTGACCAAGTACGGAAGAATGGCCCTCTATGTCGCGATACCACCCTCGGTCTGGGCGGTTAGTATATTTTTAATAATTATTTATTTATTTATTGATTTATTTATTAATATGGGAATTATCCCTTGGGATCATACATAAGAAATGTTTACACGAGATAGCAGAAAAGAGCTACATGGTAAATCGAGCCATTAGTAATTAGTAATAAAGATAATAATAAAACTATTCATAAAACTTATTGATAAAGCTGCATAGCGCATTATAAGCAAGGTCAAAAGGGAAGGAAAAATCTTCATTGTCTTTCCTTTTTTTTTTTTTTTTTTTACAACGATTCTCATACGTGCCTTTTTTTTTGCTTTCTTATTCCTTGGGAACGCAGCATTTGAATTGTACGAACGAGCGCTACGATATCTACAGAACGCGTATAATAATGTTTCAAATATTGTTTCGATGCGAGCTTCTTGGAAATTTGCCGAGATCCGTATTTTATCCCAACAATCGGCCCGCAAAGAAACGTTTGAATCGTCGACGAAAGCTTTGCGAGGACGACGGAACGATTATGCACGTTGTGAAAATTGAGGCAAAATCGGATATCTTCAAGGACGATTTTACCGAAGACGATATAATACCGTTTTACTACTTCGTTAATTATCACTTGAGATCAAGAAAAAACAAAATCATACCCGCTTTGGAGTAAGCTCACGAGAGTCGCGTTGGTTTGATTTTTTTTTTTTTTTTTTTCCCCTTTTTACCGCTAAAAATTACCGTTTTCCTTCTCTTTTTTTTTTAATTTTCATCGATCGCAGAAATTGGATACCAGGCTGCGGACGTATTCTAATTGCTCAAGGCTACAATATATTCACGGAATTTGGCGAATTGCTGCCCCATGAAATATTGAAATTGTTCAAAGAATTCAGATCCTGGCCGGATTACAAAAAGAGCACGTTTATATCGTGCATGGATACGTTTCTCACGAATGTCGACGAGCAAATTGTATTCGCGAAGAATTCGGAAAATATGGATGAAATATTTGAATCGTCGATGAGCGAGCATGAAAATCCGGAGGCAAAGTCGATGGACTGAGACATTGGCGGGGGTAAGCTCACACCGGATCTGAATTTTTGCCGAAATAGAAATATCATCGAACGAATGTTCGTAAATTGCGCATATAAAAAGTTTATAAATTCATCAATTATGGATGCTTGGATAGCAAAGAATTCCATATTGCATGTAAAAAAAATTGCAAGGTCACCGACTAGTTTCGTATCGTTATACTATATCTTTCGGGAGAGTCTCAATAATTTTTTGTTCCTCGCATAATTTATTTTCGTCATTTAAACACGTTTTTCAAGGACAAAAATATATAGAATATTTATTTAAAAAAAAAAAGGCCCATCGATGCGCAGTTATTGTCGGTGAAGCGACAAATTTTGTGCGAATTTGAGAATTATTAAAAAATTTCTTAAAAAAAACATCGATAAACGCGCATTGATATAATTTTTGGTGATATTGTATATAATTGATATAATATAAAGTGGCGTGTAATATCCCTTATTAAAAAAGAGAATTATTGCAAAATTTCGTTAAAAAAAATCGATAAACGCGCATTGACATAATTTTTGTATAAAATTTATATTGGACATTGGACCCTTTATGTATACAAAGAAATTTCAGATAGAATTGGGAGAATAAATGAAATTTTTTTATTTCAAAATCTGGTAGTTTAGGAAAAAAATATTTAGTACGTATTTTTTATTTTTTTTTTATTTGAATCAAAATAGCCGTTGATATAAAAAATTGAAAAATATAACATTATGACGTCACACATTTTACGCTATATCTATTGTATATATCAAAATCCGTGAAATTAAATTGCATATAACAGGCGCATCGGTCATTTTTAACGAAAAATAAAAAATACGTCCTCATTATTTTAACTTACTCTACATTATGCGCCCCAATGATTGAAAAAAGAAATTTCAGGTATAATTTTGGGAGTATAAATGAAATTTTTTTATTTCAAAATCTGGTAGTTTAGGAAAAAAATATTTAGTACGTATTTTTTATTTTTTTTTAATTTGAATTAAAATAGCCGTTGATATAACAAATTGAAAAATATAACATTATGACGTCACACATGTTACGCTATATCTATATATATATATCAAAATCCGTGAAATTAAATTGCATATAACAGGCGCATCGGTCATTTTTAACGAAAAATAAAAAATACGTCCTCATTATTTTAACTTACTCTACATTATGCGCCCCAATGATTGAAAAAAGAAATTTCAGGTATAATTGGGAGTATAAATGAAATTTTTTTATTTCAAAATCTGGTAGTTTAGGAAAAAATATTGAGTACGTATTTTTTATTTTTTTAATTTTAATCAAAATAGCCGTTAATATAAAAAATTGAAAAATATAACATTATGAAGTCACACATGTTACGTTATATCTATATATATATATCAAAATCCGTGAAATTAAATTGCATATAACAGGTGCATCTGTCATTTTTAACGAAAAATAAAAAATACGTCCTCATTATTTTAACTTACTCTACATTATGCGCCCCAATGATTGAAAAAAGAAATTTCAGGTATAATTGGGAGTATAAATGAAATTTTTTTTATTTCAAAATCTGGTAGTTTAGGAAAAAATATTTAGTAAGTATTTTTTATTTTTTTTATTTGAATCAAAATAGCCGTTGATATAACAAATTGAAAAATATAACATTATGACGTCACACATGTTACGTTATATCTATATATATATATATATATATATATATATATATATCAAAATCCGTGAAATTAAATTGCATATAACAGGTGCATCGGTCATTTTTAACGAAAAATAAAAAATACGTCCTCATTATTTTTACTTACTCTACATTATGCGCCCTAATGATTGAAAAAAGAAATTTCAGGTATAATTGGGAGTATAAATGAAATTTTTTTTATTTCAAAATCTGGTAGTTTAGGAAAAAATATTTAGTAAGTATTTTTTATTTTTTTTATTTGAATCAAAATAGCCGTTGATATAACAAATTGAAAAATATAACATTATGACGTCACACATGTTACGCTATATCTATATATATATATCAAAATCCGTGAAATTAAATTGCATATAACAGGCGCATCGGTCATTTTTAACGAAAAATAAAAAATACGTCCTCATTATTTTTACTTACTCTACATTATGCGCCCCAATGATGGAAAAAAAAAATTTCATTCATACTCCTAATTACATTTTGAGTGCCTAAAGTGGCGTGTAATATCCCTTTTATATGTATATAAGAATCTGTCGTATTAGTATTTGCATCCGACCAAACTTTCGAGGCGATAAGAGAGAGAGAGAGAGAGAGAGAGAGAGAGAGAGAGAGAGAGAGAGAGAGAGAGAGAGAGAGTAAGAGATCGTCTACGAATATACGTGACCCTATCTGCGTGAACCATTGAACTCTTGAAAAGTAGTATTCGTCCGAGCTACTGCGTGCTCCGAATACGCGATTTAACCAGCGCTGTGCTATAGTTCCATTGAAATATACAAACGTCACTGCTAATCGCGGAATTTTGCCTGCTCAATTTTTTTTTTTTTTCGTTTCCATCTCTCATTGCTTTCCCTCGGACTCACGATCGTAACAATAAATAAATAAATAAAGTAAAAAAAAAGATGAAAGAAAAACTTGTAGCTGTTCGCGATGCTAGTCACGACTTTCTAAAGTTTGAGGAGCAAGGTTCTCGGGGCGTTCGAGACTTGCGACGATTCTCCGGTACGCGCAGTATCACATTTTCGCTCATCGGTGAAAGAAAATATGTTGTCCAGCCGTTCGATATCGATACGCGATTGTATATGTAATCGGGATTCATCATTGGCTATAGGTATCATCGTGGTGCTTCTGATTCATGGATCCGTCGGACAAGATTTTGCATTTCCCGATGAAAATCTCACTGAAGTACTTCAACGAATCCGCGTGAGTTGAAAGTTAAAAAGTAAATGAAAAAAAAAAGCAAAAAAACAAAAACAAAATCAAAAATTGCATATCAAAGCGATCTCATCGAGCCAAGGAGTGAAAATAAAGAAAATAATGTTTAATTAATGTTTAATGCGTAAAACGGATTTTTTTTTTTCGTTTTCGATACAATTCTTTTTTTTTTTTTTTTTTTTTTTTTTTGTGACTTTCAGTTGACTTCGGAATCCGCAACGACGAAATTGTCAATCAAATGCGGCGATAATATGATCCTGGATAGGCTCAACGGGACCGAGAACTTTTGCGAGTGTCTTCAGGGTTATCTGTATTATCCGAAGCATGAAAAATGTTACGGGCCATACACGAGGGGACCATGCGACGATGGAAAATTCATTGTTCTACGTGCCAACGAGACGATAGCCGAGTGCATCGTTAATCCGTGTAAAACTTACAACGAGATACCGTACGAAGGTTCGTGCTACGATTTACTATCGAGCGGTGGTCTGCCGTGCCCCACAAACGAGACTCTCATGATTTCGGAAAAATCGTACGAGCCAACTTGCGAGATTATCGGTACGTCCACGTATCAAGTTATCACCGCGCCGATAAAACCATGCGCTCCGGGTTCGAGAAGAATTGGAAGCGGAATGTGCCGTGAGGTATTATTTGACAAAACAACGTCGAGAAAAAAGACCGCGTGATCAAAGATTGATACGTGACCGGAAAAGTATAATACGATAATGATTCGTGCAGGAAAAGTTCGTAGAAAAATCGGTTGACAATTATTTGGTTTTTTTTTTTTTTTTTCGACAAACTTTTCCTAAAACCTAATATATATATATATATATACATAAGAATCGAGGATGTATTTATTGCTCGCGGTGATTAAATATATATTCGAAGAATTTGCGAATGAGAGAGAAGCGAGAATTGGTCAATGTCAAGATCGCGAGGAGTTTGTAACGGGACATTGTATGAAAATTGGTGAGAGATGGATCAGCCAGTCTTCAAGCATATATATATATATATATATATATATGAGAAAAAATGTATATATATGAGAAAAAAAAAATATATATATATATGAAAAAAATGAATATATATATATATATATATATATATTCATTTTTATTTCGACACTAGTTAGCCTTGACTGTTTACAATTCCTTCGTCTATCGATCGAGCTCTTCAATACGGTGTATCTTTATCCTCAATTAAAAAAAAAAAAATTTTATTGACGTAATTTCCCATGTTTCGCCACGCAGGAGATTTCTCCTCATATATATACATATATACATACATACATATATATATATATATATATATATATATATATATATATCTGCCTCTCTCATTTACGTATACATAAGTAGCACTGAACGCGTCAGCCGAATATCAGAAAACATTGGATCTCGCAACAGTCGCGACATACATTTATGTCGCTGACGGTGCGTCGGTGAGAGATTAAAAGGAAAAAAAATAAATAAATAAATATATGTGCATATAAACCGTCAGAGCGTGGTCACGAGAGTCATTTCGTATCGCGATACGAAAAAAAAAAAAAAAAAAGAAAAGCTTACAAAACTTTGGTCGCGATTTGAATATTTTGTGGCATTCGAAAATACGATGAAATTTTTATTTCTCTGCGTTTCGTTGATTTTTGTCGATCGAGGATATTCTCAGGATTTTATATTTCCGAAGGACGAAGAAGCTTCATACCTGAGTGGCAATAATCCCGTGGTGAGTTATCGTAAAGTTTATTCTTTGCGTAGTTATGAAAAAGAAAAATGAAGAATTTTTTTTTTTTTTTCTAGATCACCGAACGTATACCGGTTTATATACCGATGAGATGTCCCGAAAATATGCTCCTTTATCCGGGTTCCGGTGACAAAAGCACTTGGATGTGCGATTGTAAGCCTGGATTTTTGTATTTTCCTCTCAACGAGACTTGCCACGAAGCATACAGACAGGGATCATGCCCGAGTGGAAATTACGTTTATCTTCCGGTGGACAATGCAGTGCCAATATGCACCGCGAATCCGTGCCTGATCGACGGTCTTGTGCCTTATAATGGAATTTGTCAGGAGCTTGGTACGACCGGTGGTTTTTGCAATCAGGATGTTCTCAGAGTCAATTCTAGGACTTATGAGCTCGAGTGCCAACCGTTAACTTCTTCCATCACAAGGTTTATCGCGGCTCCTGTTGCTCCTTGTCCAAACGGCACTCGCAGACTACCGTCCGGTGGTTGCGGAATGCCGCTCCGATAACTCGCGCATCAATTTACGGAGGCAACACGATTTTTTATAAAATATGGTAATTACTTTTTTTTTCCCCCCCGAATTTCAATTTTTTCTTCATTGCTCATGGCTAAAAAGCCTTTATTTCATATATATAATATATATAATATATATAATATAATAATGAAAATCAATCGAGAAGGGGAGGGGGGGGCATGTAAAAGTGTTAAAAAATATTCACAATGATGCGTGTACATAACAGGTGTGAATGTAATTCAAGAATTTTTTTTTTCACCGATCGATTGTGAGGGCTGGGAAATCGTGTGAGAATTGAAAAAAAAAATGAAATATTTTCCACGAACACGGATGAGCGAAGCTAAGATTTGACAGATATTTTCAAAAATATGAAAGATAGAGTTTTCAAAAAAAATAACTAATATTTCTGACAAAAAAAAAATAAGAATATAAATTTTTTTTCTTTTTCTATCAACAAATGGAATATCCTATTTTGACAAAATCGTGGCCCAGCACGATAAGCTCATCGAGAGGATTTACGGTGAAATTTCAATAAATTTGAAAAAAAAAAAACGAGATTACGAAAAAATGAATTACGAATTTTCACTGAAACGTAATAGTAAATTTCATGAGTTCAATATCTCTGACGCAGTTCTGTTTTTTTTTTATAATAATCATGTAATGTTAACTGAAATTCCTTTACGAGGCTAATCGATTATATTTATATTTATATTTAATAAAATACATGTATTTACAAAAATATTTAAAGCATCCGAGACAATTGGACAAATAACACAATTTCTACGACTGTGCTTTAATTATTCACAAATTCATTCCAATTTTCTCCGCAATTAAACTTGGAAAATATTATCAAATCAAGTTCACAATTCCCTACAGTACGATCGAAGATTCCATCATTTTTTTTTTTTTTATAGCTCCTTTGATATGTATCATATCTCTTGTACCCACGAATATCCGAGGAGCTCGCGCTTTTCCATTGACTCGCCGTAAAAAAAAAAAAAAAAAAAAAAAAAACTAATTAATCGAATAATCTTTATCCACGCGTCAGATTAATAACATTGACGTTTAATACTGGAATTACAATCGCGATTAAACGTTTTTTCGCCGAGGATGTAAACTGGAATATGAATAGATTTAAAAAAAAAAACAACAAGATTACTTGCAACCGTTTCGAACGAATCCAAGATAAATAATTTTTCAAATAATTCTCATTTACCTCTTATGAAAGTTTTACGAGTCGATTTAACTCGTATCCGCCTGTTGATTCGCGTTCGCGGCTACTATCAATCTCTGTCTCTCCGTGTACATGGAAACTTTCATGTTTTCCAATTGATGATAGCGCAATACTTTGAGAACGGCGAAAACTGATAGGCCGACCCATATCGATAGGCTGCTCCATGCGCCGAATTGCGCGGCCCCGAGCTCGATGTGAAAACCCGAAGTATCGATATTATCGGCTTTGTCAATGTCATTGCCGGCTGCCAATTCGCACGATGGAAATCTTTTCGTCATGCATTCACACCAGGTCATGAAACCCAGAGTTATTAGTACAGCGGCGACGAGTGTCATCGCAGTGAGAAATACAGAACTGACGACATCCATGAAAGCTGATAAAAACGAACTGTCCTCTCCTTTGTACATCAGCATCGAGAGACGATAGATCTGTACAATTGCCGTGAGAAAAAGTACCAAGCCCACGAATATCGTGTAGTTGCAGTAAGCCTGGGAAGCCCAATTTACGACAAACTGACCGTCCGTCTCCTGCCAGATGCCCGTTGAAAAAAGTAGACAATGACCCCTGTGAATGATGGAAATATTTTGTTTTTTTTTCCCCAATCGATTCAGGCTTAAACTTTAATGCGATTGCTTCGGGTATTTATTTCAGTAATAATCAATGCACCTCGATGATCGGGAAGCATCGCGGATCGTACGACAGACGGATAAATAAAATTTAATAGGTTTTTTTTTTTTTTTCCCCCCAGAAGATAAACCGAGTCGGGGAGAGAGGAAAAAAAAAAATTCCTTGCGATTAGATTGTAGAAATGTCCCACGAGAACTGACGCCAACAAAAATGTAGTATCAATGTTATGTGTAATAATGAAAAGAGGCGTAAATGGAGGAAATTCAGGAAAAATTAATTTATCCATCCGTCTGTCCATATTTCGCACTCTGAATTCTTGTTATTTGCGGATGATCTTAAGATCTTAAAGAAAATTCATTCCATCGCGAATTCTCTGCTCTTGCAAGCGGATATCGATGCGGTATCTCGGTGGTGCGTCGCTAATGGTTTTGAGGTTTAATGTTGGGATGTGTAAGGCGATATATTTTACGCGTTCTGCGGAGTCCGATGCGATTTGTAGCCTTGATTCCGTGCCGCTGGAGAGTACAAGCCAAATCAGGGACCTGGGAGCAGGTTTTGTTCGACTCTCGTCTTTCTATGATGTTGAAATTCGCATCGTTGGAATGCAACGAAAATAGGTTTTTTTTTAAATAAATAAATCATTTCCAGTATTGTCTCAAAGTCGAAAATCGTTTAAACGTTTTTTTCGCGACCTGGCGCCTAAATACGACGGTAAAGTGTTAACTTTACTGGAATTTATTTTTATTTTATTTAAAAACTCTATTTTCGTTGCATACCAACGATGTAAATTTCAACATCATGTCTTTCTTTTCTTCCTCGTATTAATTTTTTTAATAACAAAGCCCTACGGAAACTTTATTTTGTTTCCTCGTTCTCCAGGGACTTTAGATCGGTTAATTAATACACTCTCAAGGCTCCATATCTCTCGCTGGTTCATCCGATATTAATGTATGCCAGTATCATTTGGTCTCCCTATTTTGACTCTTATACCATTATTCTCGATCAAGTGCAACATAAATTTCTTAGATCGGCAGCTTTCAAGATGGGGGGAGGTCAATGTCCAGAGCTGACCATGACTATTCCGATATTTTGCAAGAGCCGTCGGGCTCCGTTCGCTCGAGTACCTCAGAGTTTATACGGACATGATACATTTATATAAGATTCATAATAACATGATTGATTGTATTGATTCTGTCGCCCGCTTCGATTTATTATGTTGAAATTTGCATCGTTGGAATGCAACGAAAATGAGTTTTTTTTAAATTAAAAAAAATCGTTTCCAGCATTGCAAACGCTTTTCTGGCATATTTAGGCCCCAGAACGCGAAAAGAACAAAAAAAAAAACCCCCCGGAAAAAGAAGGAAACGATTTACGACTTCGAGACAATACTGGTAATGACTTTTCTTTTTTTTTTTTAAACCTATTTTCGTTGCATTCCAACGATTCAAATTTCAACATCATTTCGATTTTAGGGCCTTGTCCAGGCCTCTCGGAGCTATTGATCAGCTTTTTCGTATCCCGATCGGTCCGGGTGAACTTCAGCATAGATCGATATATCTATTAGGCTTAGCGATACGTCGAATAAGTATCCGCAGATCGATTTTTTTTTTATTCCTATTTCCTCTTTCAAGAATGCACGTCGATCTGCGGTATTCGTTTTTTGCTGACATTGCCTCTGTTGCTCAGTTATTTTCCCGGTATTGAATTGCTTATGCGCTATGCTGCTTTACTATTAGCTTTATTATAATCTTTGTTATTTCTTTATTAATCAAGAAAAATTATCTTTTTTTTATTTTCTTTTCTGGCATTGCCTTATTGCTGTGTTATTTTCCTGGTAGTGAAATGCTATGCGCTATGCGGCTTTATTATTAGCTTTATTTACTCATTATAGTTACTAATGGCTCGATTTACCATGCGGTTCTTTTCTGCTATTTTGACGTACAAAGTATCTTATGGTGTATGATTCCAAGTTAATAATTCCCGTATGAATAAATAAATAAATATATTAATAAATAAAATAAATGGAACTTCTTATTTGCCTTGTACGGTGTTTATTCAACGTTTAACTGCGCTTAAAAGACGAAACATATTCTCAAACTTTTTTTTATTGCAATTAATAAAAGAATACCGATATGAAAATTGATTGAATGTTTCTTAAAATCAAATTGCATCTTTTATCCTCAACTTTTGCCACAGGACTTGCTAATAATTTATTCGTGTAATTATTTAACAATTGTACATAGTCCGGAAGTTCCATTAAATGGTAAAAATACTCAATGAAAGATAAAACATCTCCGTTGAAAAATTCTGATATATATTTATAGAATCGGATAAATATGCAGCCAGCTACATACTAAAATCTCAGATTCACCATGATTTACAAGTTTTTTAAGTATAAATTTGGCTGAGCCGTTATCCGCATTCACGAGACACAATTTTTCTCTATGAATAATACAAATAGGACGAAAGATGCAGGTGAAGCGCTGAGGTCGAGAACAATGACAGGAATATAAACAATTGACATGGAGATATATAATTTATGCTATAACTAATAGAAATTATAACGAAAAGTTATAAAAAATTATCAGAGTAACGAGGAAATTGGGCTGTTACCGAAATTCATCCTGGTGAAGACTCATCGGTACGATTATGCACAGAGACAATATGAGAGCCACGACATATCCAGCTATCTGACTGAGCAATAAAACATTTGTCAACGCCATGATTTATCTCACTGTCAAAATCGTTTTACTTCCTCGTATCGTCTTTACGTTTACGTATTATTTTTACAGGTTAAAATTCGAATAAAATTTTTTATTTTTTTTCTCGCTCGCGTTTACGACATAAAAAAACCTGTATGAATCGTCACAATTATCCAAAGACAAATATCGATAAAAGACTTTTCTTTAAATTGGCTACTCCGCCGCTGATAAAAAATTAGGACGCAATATCGCGCTGCGTCTCTTCACAATTCACTCGATGCAATTGCACTGATGATAAAAAGAAACGTTTATTATTCACGATGCAATTTGGGATGTATTGTTGTGTTACATACACGAGAATGACAGATCAGAGACTCAGCTCTCGCCCGTACCGGACGTGCGTAATTTAACAAAAGCGCGCCTTCTTTGAATATCCGGAAGTAAGAGATAACAATTTTCGAAAAAATACCTTTCGCAAATTGTTGATACTTTAGGAGAAAGCGATAAATCATCGGACGAATAATTAAATTTTTCATACCGTCATGTTTTTCTTTTTCTTCAAGTTCTTATCGTTTTCGAATGGCATCATTTATTACAGTTTGTTACCGATCGAGCCAGTATCGCACATAACCCTAACGAGGGGGAGAGAAAAATAATACGCGTTATTTTTTTTTTTTGCTGCTTTCGTTGCGAATGTGCGATACCAACACATGGCAGACGTTGCCTCCTTTACAAACACAAATATGCATACTAAACATATGTTGTTCTCATTTCGTGACAATTCGTGTCCCTAAATTCAAATAGATTAATTCCCTGATTCCCTGAGTTTGGCAACTGGCAGCTCGAGTGTGCTTTATTATCTCTTGACTGATAAGAGATCAAATGATAACGATGATAATCAGTTGATCAGCACAGCAAGTGTTTTTCTGTTGCATCTGTCACATCATTCAAGTGGCATTTCTCCCGAACGATCAGTTCATCGATTATTTCGTGAAATATGACTCACAAAGTGGATTTAAGGTTACATTTACATTATTGCAAGGGGAATGAAATAAGTTATTATTTTTCGAAATTAACGAACGACCGGATGTAACAAGAGTATTTTTTGCGTGAATGTCCTCGTGCATCGTCCAAGAATCATAACAAAGCGTCTTCCCAGAATGGTAATTTCGGTGTGAACAATTTACGAACGATTCATCAAGGTAAGAATGTATTTTTCAATGTATCTACGTACCCTTATTTATTCATTAATAAATACACACAGGTATAAATCTTTTGACATATTTGAGTAAAAATACGGCATAGAACTCAAGATTGAGGTTTTTGTAAAAAAAATCTATACTGGGGAACCCAATGTCGAAAGAAAATTACAGAAGTAAATATATACAATTGCACTCCTTCATTTTACATTTATTCAATATTACTTTTGAGGGATATTCAATGAAACTTATGGACAAAGAATACACAAGGAAAAATCTATCGCTGTTAATAGTTGAGATATCATTATTATTATTAATAACATATTATTATTATTATTAATAGCAAATTTCCCAAATTTGTATTTATTTATGGATTCATTTATTCATTAGCAACCAAAACCCCTTTCACAAAAATATAAATCCATAATTGCATAACGAAGAATATATGAAAGAGCCGAGAAATATGTTCCCAATGTCGAAAGAAAATTACAGAAGTACATATACAACTGTACTCCTTTGCTTTACATTTATTCAATATTACTTTTGAGGGATATTCAATGAAACTTATGGACAAAGAATACACAAGAAAAAAAATCAACCCCTGTTAATAGTTGAGATATTATTATTATTATTATTATTATTATTATTATTATTAACAAATTTCCCAAATTTGTATTTATTTATGGATTCATTTATTTATTAGCAACAAAAACCCCTTTCACAAAAAATATAAATCCATAATTGCATAACGAAGAATATGAAAGGGCCGAGAAATATGTTCCGTCATAATTCAATGAAAACAAAAAAAAAAAATACCTGTTTGAGTAATTTGTCAAGGAATTTGCCAAGCTTGCACCGGTTTACCAGCAATTTTCCGGCATTCTTTTCGTTATCGCGCGAACGATTCGTTTTTCTCATAGATGTAGACGAGCGACTGCAGCCTGATCAGTCGAGCAGGAATATCTGCAAAAGCAAAAAAAAAAAAAAAATGGAGCGTGTCGTACCCATGAGCAGGTGGAACAAGATTCTACTCGTTATGAGCCTGGCCTGCGCGGCTTTGTGTCTAATTCTGGAACAATGCGCGGGCCTGACGTCCCTGCCCGTCTACGTCTCAATTTTATGGGCCGTACTGGTCGCCGTTGCCTCCACTTGGCTCAGTTTCTTCGTACTGAAAATGACTCTGAAAGCCAGCGCTCCTTTCAACATGAAACCCATAACGCCCTGGATGAAAAGAAAACTCGAGAATTATTTGAAATTGGACGCGAATGACAGGACGAATGATGTGAAAAATTCGGCTGAAACGGAAACGAATGCCGTGAACTTGAACATTGAGGAAAATAATGTCAAGAATCGGAATGAAAATAATTCGTGCTTATCGAGCGATTCGAAGATCAACGAATCGATGAAAATTCATGAATTTGTCGCGAATCCCTTGGGTAATATTGATATGGGCAAAATTTTACGTGAAATCGATGCAAAATTCATTGATTTATGGTACAACGAGCTCAGCGATGACGCGACATTCAGACAAGAGGCGAATGATTTGTTGGAAAAATTATTCAGCAAAATAAGATTGCATATTCGTTCGATCGACGAGGTGCGTCTGGCTCACAAGCTGGCGGATGTTATGTTGCTTCATCTGAAGGAATATAGACGAGCGTTGCGTCGGGTCGAGAGAGGAAAAGCAACGGATATCGAGGAAGCTTACAGATGCACGCATCCTGGCTCGAGAAGCTCGTCGACCGTCGAGCACGCGCTTCATCGTCTCGTCACGATTATCGCCGGTGAATTCTTGCAATGGGAATTAATGAGCTCGCTTCCGTGTAAATTACTTCTTTCGATACTTGCCAAACGAATTTTGCTCGGCGTACGCACGATAAGTTGTCCACGTTGGATTTACGAGAATTGTATAGCTCTGCTACGATCAGCCGCTGAGAGAGAAGAAAAAAATAATTTCGAGGGCGTTGACAAAAATGTGAGCCTCATTATTGAAAATTTTACTTATCGACCGTTCCGACAATTATTTTTCCCAATTAATTTTCCAATTGACTAATTATATATATATATATTTTTTTTGTTATAATTACGATTAAAATTTGATTTACGACTATAATTGATTTTACTTTCTTGTCCTCTGTAATTATAGGGAATAGTTTCGAAAGCTCTGGGAGATGGTATAGCGTCGGCAACGGCTGCGGTTTTATCCCGTCCGTTGCCAAAATCCAATCACGACGAGGCGCTGAACACCGAGAAGAAGTCATCTTCGAGGGGCAATGACGATGAAAATTTATCAAATTCCGAAAGAGCTTCTCTCTGTCTGGACGGTCTTACGCCGATAGGACACAGGGGTCTTTGGGCCGATGTCAGTGTCTCCCAAGCGGATTCGGAGGGCGACGAGGATAGGATATCACCGGTTTACGAGGAACCGACGGATTTCGCCACGACAATCGCGAGATTGAGAAATTTGCTTCAGCAAAAATCAACAGCCACGACTCCGTTGTACGTATCGCATTTTATAATCCATTTACAGAGCAAATTATTTTTTTTTTTCGACAAAATTACCGCATAGTTTGCAAATATTCGACTCGTTATAATTATATATATATTAGGGTGTATCGAAAAATTAAAAAACTTTTGGCTACCCTCAAAAATCAAAGATATGATTGAAATAAAGGTCTCCGTGCAATGGATTCACTTTATCGCTGATAACCGGAAACAGTTAATTCCAAAAATTCTGATTTTTTTTGTATAAGGTGCTCAGATATGTACCCTTTCAAACCCACATCCACGGAACATTAACGGATGGTTCATATCTTCGAAAAAAATCTCTAAAAATCAATATTTTAACTATTTTTCAATTATATTTATCGTTAAATGTTGATTTTTTTCTTCTAAAACGTTTTTGTATTTGTTCCATCTTTTTTTTCTTGTAAAACTCGGTATCGGTATTGCTTACAATGCGAAAATTGCTGAATAATAAATCTTTATTTTGGAAATTTTTATATTTTATTGATTCACACAATTTTTTCGTGAATATGAAAATTTCCAAAATAAAGATTTATTATTCAGCAATTTTCGCATTGTAAGCAATACCGATACCGAGTTTCACAAGAAAAAAAAAAGATGGAACAAATACAAAAACGTTTTAGAAGAAAAAAATCAACATTTAACGATAGGTATAATTGAAAAATAGTTAAAATATTGATTTTCAGAGATTTTTTTCGAAGATATGAACCATCCGTTGATGTTTCGTGAATGTGGGTTTGAAAGGGTACATATCCGGGCACCTTGTATAAAAAAATCAGAATTTTTGGAATGAACTGTTTCCGGTTATCAGCGATAAAGTGAATTTAACGCTAAAAATGGCGTTTTTAAACGTCCCACGCGCCCCCTATATATTGTCAAAAAATCGAATCATTGCACGGAGACCTTTATTTCAATGATATCTTTGATTTTTGAGGGAAGCCAAAAGTTTTTTAATTTTTCGATCCACCCTAATATATATATATATATTTCCGTACTCGTAGACAAGCCGAAGAGAAATCTTACGTCGTTTACGAGGGCAATCAATTCACAAATTTGGCAATTCCACGAACGGAATTGCATACCGCTTCCGATGGTTCGCAGCAGCTTTTTTATTGCATACAGTTCGACGACATCGAGCAGCATGGTGTCGATACATTTGAAACAACCACGGCCACTGTCAGAAGACAGTATGTCGATTTTGCTCAGCTACACGCAAACTTGGAAGAGGTATGATTGATTTAAAAGAAAAAAAAAAAAAAACAAAAAAAATTATTAATTTAATGGAAATGGAGAAATTAAGTTGCTACATGGCAAGCATAGAGCAAGAACGTACGCAATTATAAACAAAATAATTATCATATACCATAATAATTATAGATAAAATTTAAAAAAAATGTATTTTATCCTCTAATATGGATAAAAATTACTATTGCATGTATAATTCTTTAAAATTATATTTTTTTATGGCAATTTTCGAATTTTTCGCAAAAAATATTTATTATGTATCATAATAATTATAGATAAAATTTTAAAAAAATGTATTTTATCCTCTAATATGGATAAAAATTACTATTACATGTATAATAATTTAAAATTATATTTTTTTATGGCAATTTTTCGAATTTTTCGCACAAAATATTTATTATATACCATAATAATTATAGATAAAATTTTTAAAAAAATGTATTTTATCCTCTAGTATGGATAAAAATTACATATTACATGTATAATAATTTAAAATTATATTTTTTTATGGCAATTTTTCGAATTTTTCGCACAAAATATTTATTATATACCATAATAATTATAGATAAAATTTTTAAAAAAATGTATTTTATCCTCTAATGTGGATAAAAATTACATATTACATGTATAATAATTTTAAATTATATTTTTTTCTGGCAATTTTTCGAATTTTTCGCCCCATCTTCTCGTGTACAAGTGTAAAATTTTCATTATCCTGTATGTATAAATCCCTCGGCAGGTACCATCGTTCAGTTTTATAATGTCGGAGATTCGTTTGCCGGAAGGCGGCGGAAGAATCGAAATGGAGAATTATTTGAGAACCGTATGTACCCGATTGTCGGCCGATTCACCGCCGCAGTTGCGTCATTTCCTGCGGCCTAGCAGCGGAGCCGGCAAAAAAGCCGATGCCGTTGCGCCCCGTCTCGACAGATTTCTCGCCAAGACCGTTACCGGAGTTTTCAATACACTGAGAACCGTAGTTCCGGGTTTCGAGATGGAACAGGACGAGGAAGCTCAGCCTCTGCCTGCATTGATGCCATTGGCTGATATACCTTGGCGTTTCGTGGAGAATACGAAAGCCGTGAGTTGATTTTCGAAATTTAAGGGGGAAAAAAATCATTTTTTTTTTTTTTGCAAACTTTAATCGATTTATCGACAGTAATCGCAGTGAAAAAAAAAATTAGACAAAAAATGTAACTCTGGAGAATTAATTGCTTTGGAATTAAATGCAATTTTAATGATTTTTAATGTTAAAAATACATTTATCGGTAGATAAACGTCGATTGACGTTAAAGAAATTTTTAAAAATTTAATACTAATTTTACAAACGGATGGAGCCTTTTGTTGTAGAATATTTTTTTTTTTTTTTTGTTGTAAAATCTTTGATTTTATGGATAATCTTGCAGAAGAGCTTGGCGGCGGAGTTGCAACAGTTAGTTGCGGAGAGAATCGATTATTGCTCGGTGGATACGGCCTACGAGGCGGTCGATTCGGTCGAGGGAAGCGGTGATTCGGAGATGCTTGCATTGTGGTGGGAAACCGTAAACGCACCGTACGATGGTTCGCGAATTAACAGTATTATAATTTTTTTTTTTTTTTTTTCCCCCCCGGTATATAAAAATATTCGTCATATTTCTGGCTATTATTTCAGAGGAACTCGAGGAACTCGACTGCCGTTTAAGCATGACTTGCGCAACGATAGATCTTCTTTGCGAAATTCTCGCTGGAATTGGCAGTAACAATACCGTACAGCAAGAAGCCGTCGTCCGATGGTCCAAGCTGTTCCTCGGTTGCATCACCGAACCATTGATCCAGGTAAATTTAATGCTTTATTCATTTTTTTTTTCTTAAAAAATCAATAAAAAAACTCAAAATAAACGCTCCAAGCAACGTTTTTATCAACTTTTTTTTTTTCCCCCCACCAGACTCTCGTAACACGGATATTTCAGCATCTGAGCGATTTTTCGTCTCTCTCCTCGAGCGTGCAAATTGACAATTCCGACGTGCCAATTGGCAATATCAAAGAGAGATTGTCGTGTTTGCTGGAGGATAAAATAATTGCCGTTGTCAAGCGAGCTTTCGGCGATGATGACACTCGCCGGATCATAAAATTTATTCTTGATTCGTTCGAATTTCGAAAAATTAATATCGATCTGAGTCTTCAGATAATCGATATCGTGGCTTCGGAACTTTTGGCCTCGTGCAGACTTAGCCACGTTAATCCAACGCCATGATTCATCAACGACGGAAAAAAAAAATAACCGTGTCATATCGCCGAGTATAACTTTGAAGCTTGATATATATTCAATGGATAATCCGTGATTATTTTTTCATGCATATCGTTGCAAAAAAATTTGCCTCATCGAGATTCATCTTTTCGATCGGATTTCGTTGATAATGTGAATTTTTTTCGCGTGCTCAGCGACTCACTTCGGTTTTTATAACGAAATTGTGGAGAGAGAAGGGGAGAAGAAACACAGAATTGCGTTGCAAAATGAAATTTGCCGTGTTAAGGAGGTTCATGCGTATCGAAAAGTGGGGAAAAAAAGTCACTTTGCGGGGGTTGCCGGATGGGCAGCGTACGAGAGAGAGAGGTCCGTATTTCGGGAGCTCAAGTGTCAACTCGGCCATCCCGTTTTATTTTTTTCTTTTTGTGTCGAAAAAAGCTATTCAGTATGGGCATTTTCGAAGGACAATGACATTTTCACCAAAATTTCTTCCCGCCCCCACTATCGTTGGTTCTCCGAGAGAATGACTAATGAATTCTCAAATTTGTAAAAATCATAATCTTGTAACTGCTGATCGGATTGAAAAAATATTTTTTTTTGCCCTTTTCAAAAAAAAAAAAATATATGCCGTCATCGGATAAAAGCTCAACAATTTTTTTCCTCTTCACTGATGCCCTCTTCCATCTTAAAAAATTCTGTGAAGTTGCGCATTGCCTCACTCTATCAGGAAAAAAAATAGTGAGTTGAATTCCGGGTGGCCCTTTCATAGAAAAAAAAAAATTGAAAAATTACCCCGCAAACCGTCTGATGAGCTTTTCTCCGATGATGGCGTATTTTTTTTTTAAAGGTAAAATAAATAAAAAAATTCTTTTTTTAATCGTTTAAATCCGATCAGCAGTTACGAATTTATGATTTTTACAAAATTGAGAATTCATTTATTATTATCTCGAGTAGTGGTGGGGGGGGGGGGGGGGGGGGGGATGAAATTTTGATGAAATGTCATGGATATGTCCTTCGAAATGCCCATACTGAATAATTTGAAAAAAAAAACGGGGTGGCTGAGTTGACACGGAGCGTTAAAAACCATGCGGTAAAACTTGTTCCTGCTGGTCACATAATAATCGTAAATATGCGCTCCATCCGGGTTTTAATTAATTTCTCATATTTTTATGTGACAAACAATCAAAAATAAAGCTGCTAAACAAAGCCGCCGCAAGGGCCCGTGCATAAGAGTCAATTTTTCACAATTATTTTCTCGAAAACGGTGCAGGTGAAAATTCCAAAAAACAAAAAAAAATCACAAAGTTACATTGAAAGCCAAAGAATATATTATAAAAATAAGATTGATCAAATCGCATGAACTTCCTTGAAAGGAAGATATTTTCTCAAGAGGTTCGATCGTAATGAGCAAATATCCGCGTACCTGAATGTACAGTCACTGTGATGTTAAATATTTTTCCTACTCGTTTTGCGCGTAATTTTTTTTTTTTTTTATTTAGTCCATTTCTTTCAGGCCGTTTAAGGATAAAAAAATTTGAAGCGTTGAAATGTTATGTTTTTTTTTTTGTTTTCTGGATATAGCCCGGTTACTGTTTTAACGCGATATACATATTTGTTCCGATAAACGATAAGTTTTGTACAAAAAACAAAAAATGATTTATTCGTCTTGTGCGGTCATCCAGGATAAGCTGTAGCGCAACGCATAGACGCTCCGTTGTAATCCAAAGATAATATAAAATAATATATACGAATAATAATATTAATAATAATAATAATAATAATGAAGATACGACTTTAATTTTTAATTATAAATCATTTTTAATGAGAATCAATTGCGTTAACGGTAAATTATTTTTATCATCGAAAGTTTATGAATTATCCTTGGAGCCATTGTCGCCCTGAGCCTTTTGCTTCTCGAGTTGAGCTCTGAAAGAATTTAATAGTCGCAATTATTTGTGGTCAAAAGGATTAATTAGATTAGCACGCTCTGGTCATTTTGGCTTTTTAATAGATATTTCAATAATTTTGCTCCAAAAAAAAAAAAAAAAAAAAAAAAAAACCTCATGATTTAAAGGTGGGTCATTTTTTTCCGAGCCGATTTTATTTGTTCGAATAGGTCGAGAATCCCGTGCAATATATATAAAAAAAAAAGATGTTGCAAATAATTATTTTAGATTTTATTTTTCATAGCGTTGCAGTTGAAGCTTCAAAGGGTACAAAAAAAAAACGTTTTGGGTTTAAGGGTTAAAAATATCATTAAAAATATTTAAAATCCAAAATTCCGTAGGGATTCTTGACGAATTCGACACGAAATATTATTTAAAGTTTATTTAACGCAGAAAGCTGTATCGAGTTTATTGTCACCTGAGTTGTTTATTGAAATCATCCTCGACGTCGTCATCGTCCCAATTGTCCTCCCACACGCTTATATCCTCGTTATCTTCGTCCTTCGCCGTCCAATCTACAACAATGATACAGCAATTTTGAGGTTAGATAGACCCAAAAATTTTCCCCGAATATTATTTCTAGCAATGTTTTCACCTTCGGTAGGAAATTCCTCGAACTCGTCGTCCTCTTCGAGGAGTCCCAGGTCGACTTTGCACTTGTCGCTCTTCGTATCGGTCATTGTTAAATTAGCGAAGAAATTGAAGTGACAACGTTACGGAAAACAATCGGAAGTATGATTGGTAACGGTTTCGAGGTTACGTTTCGCGAAGTATATTAAAAAAAAAACTTAAAGGCGATTTTCATTGATGCGATTTTAGCGGCGGCGCTCTCTCTCTCGATGCACCCTCTCCTCAATGTCGCTCATTGAAAATTCCAAATACACACGAAACGCACCAGCTGTTCATCAATCACACACACACACACACAACATTAATATGAAAAACAATAAATAATTGAGCTTGTGACGCGTGTGTTAATCGGAAAGATTTCGAGTATCTTTGAAAATTTCAGTGACAAAAAATTAAATTGTATGTTTTTGTTAAATCTCAATACCGAGTGACTCGGGGAAACTGCAGGTATATCATTTCTTATCCTGTTTGTTTTTTTTTATCAAAAAAAAAATATATGACCAACAGTCACCTTTGTACTCCGTAAAAGCTACGCGCGTACAAGTCGTAATTACACGATTCACCCTAATTTCGTGAAATTTCGGGATAACTTTGTGACATAGATCGATTGAAAGTATTGTGTGTTTGTCAGGTGCATGGAATACGCGACGTGTTATTGCATTGCTAAGAGACAGGAAATAGCCGATGACGATGCAGCCTCAATTGGGGCCTGTGACACCAAGAAAATTGCCAGTTTTTGTCTTTCCCCAAAATATAACGTTCTTTTTGGACGATCAGTCGACCCACAAGCAAGTCCTCACGCTCTACAATCCTTACGACTTTCCCGTCAAATTCAAGGGTAATTTCCGAGATTTTATTAAAAATGACGCCTAGCGCTTCGAAATTTGAAAAAAAAAAAAAAAAAAAAAAAATTTCAAAATTCCATGCCAAACGAATATTTTCAGTACTATGCACGGCTCCGAACAAATACAAAGTGGTAGATCCAGAGGGAACAATAAAATCGCGCTGCTGCGTCGACATTGTCGTAAGGCACACGTCTCTGATGTTAGCAAATTGCAATACGACGGATAAATTCAGGATACAGATGCAGGAACATCCGACCAAACAGGTGAATTATAATTGCAAAACCACGCGGGGTACAGTCGGATCGAAGATATTTTCGTTCGTTCGTTTGTTGGAATAGAAAAAAAAAAAAAAAAAATTCCCCAATTTTCGTTGAGACAATAATAAAGACATTGACAAAGGCCATAGGTAGACGGGACGTCGAAGCGAGGCTACTGAATGGAAGCGGCGATAGCGCGGGTCGCGCTACTCCGGATCCCGAGCAATTTCAACAGCTCCCGACCAACGAGAACAGGCAGCAACGATCTTATGCTCTTTTGGCGCAAAATCGTACGATCGACAGTGAGTTTTGTATTTCGATTGAATCAGCCCCCGGTACTCGAACGTTTTGGCACTTTTTTTTTTTTCGCTAATTTCTTCCCATTTTTTATACTTTAGCGAATCGGCCTATCAGATTCTAGATTTAGTACAGGGTTCGTACGCACCGGGAAAAACTGAAAGAGTCAGGGAATTTTGAAAATAACACTGGAATTTTAAGTTTGTTGAAGAAATAAACTCGTTTTTGTACAAAGTACTATTGATCTTGAGGAAAAAAAAAAAAATTTGCACTTAAAATTCCGTTTCGTCGCATCGCTTCGTACATTTTGCATGTTTAGCGCGTAGAGTCGCGCACCGCCATGAAAACTTTGCGCGGCGTCGCACCGACCTTTCTTTCGTTTTTTTTTGCTTACGGAAAGTCGCAGGCCGTTGTTTGTAAATAAATAATCGGACAGAAAGATATTTACTAGGTAATATTTAGTTTTAATGTGTAAACATGGTTGTTACGCATATAGAGAACAGGAAAAACTCAGGGAATTTATTTCCTCCTGGAATAATCAGAGAAAAGTCAGGGAATTTAGAAAATTCTCTGGAATTTTTACAGAATTTACTTTTTGCCAGAATTACGAAAAATGAAACCAACTTGAAAAAAAAAAAAACTGAAAAGTATAAAAATAAATGCTTTTGTATATTTTTAATATTTATATTGTTCTTTATTATATACGACAAAAGTTACGTCGGTGCTAAACAATGAAAATTTCAAAAACTAAAAACTAATTTACTCCAAAGCTCCAAAGCTATGCTTCTGCATTCGATTTGTCGATACGCAACTGCACAATTATTATTGCAGATAAGTGTTTATATTTATTTTTCTTTTATTCGCACCGACATAAAAATTTCCATTTATAATAAAGAACAGGTTCGGTATTTGCATTTAATGTATTTATTTTTTACTTTGCAGTCCTTGAATTATTTTTTGTATTTCAGTTGTTTTTTTTTTATTTTTTTTAAATTTTAACATTTAAAATTTTCACGTATTTGAACTTTGAAAAAAATTATGTTATCCAGTTCAGTATTTATTTTCCAATACAAGGATCGAATTGAGAATTCCCTCAATGTTTTTTCAAGTGGGTCAAAAGTGTTTTGGGGGTTTTTTTTTTTCACAAAAACGATTCATTGCTATTTTTGTGTATATAATTCGTCCCGTATAGTTTGCAAACATGCTCGTGTTTCTATGCACACGTTCTTTGTTTGACCCTAATCTGCCTGGAATATTTGCAAAATCTGTGCGGAAAACCTGAAAAAGTCAGGGAATTTCTGAGTCAATAATGCGCAACAAACATGGTAAAAAAAAATTGTCATTAATCAGCGGCATATTTCATTGTGAAAGGTTGCTGGAAAAATCCTATTTTGAGGCTGAAATATCCGGAAAAATCAGGAAATTTCAAATTTCAAAAAGCGTACGAACCCTGCTGGAGAATTTTCCTCGTGTCTTTTTTTTTTGTTCTCTCTCCCCCCTCTCTCTCTCTCTCTCTTTGTCATTTGCGCTTGCAGAAACGGCCTCGAAGATATTAAGTAAATCCACCGATTCGCGTAAATCATTTCGGGAAGAAACATTGGACAAAAGTATGCGTATAATGAGCCAATCGAAGTATTACAGAGATGCCCAATACGTGGTCGTGGACAAAGGTTAATAAGTTAGTATTTTGGGCATAGTTTTTTTTTTCCCCTCTCTTATCTTAGATGCTGGTTTTTTTTTTACGATCTCTCGATTGTCCTGAATTTTCGTGGAACGCAAAATGTTCGTTTGGTCGATCAATGTTCCAGCGGGCTTGGATGTTTTTGATTTTTTTTTGTTTGCACATACGTAATTTTAGAAGAGATATCAGAGCGCAGCCCCCCCAAAACTCGATCGTAATTGTTTTCGCATCCCTTCAAGATCATTCCGATTTTGCGTCGTTTCTATTGATAAAAATTCAAAAAAAGAAAAAATATTTACATTTTTCCAGAAGGAACGAACTTTGTTGCACTGATTGCCGGAATCGTGTGCATAATTGGCTTACTCCTACCGACCGAGGGCGATCAGAGTCCGAGGATACCGGATTACCTTCATCTTTCCATAAACTTCAAGCTCATATTTTCCTTCGTATTAGGCACGTATGAAAATCGAGCTCGTATCGGCCAAATCATGGCAACTTTGCAAATATTCGATCGAATCTTGGTAGTTTTTTTTTTTTTTTTTACTTTTTTTCAATTTTTCAATTTTTCTTTCACAGGTATGGTTACGATCATTGTCCTGAGGCTGTGATTTTTCGTCTGCCGACGCGATAAAAAAAAAAAAAAAAAAAAAAAAAAAAAAAAAGATTGGCTTGTTAAATAATCGAGAGGGGCTTAACGGTCGAAATGCACAATTTTACGTAAGAATTTTGAAAAAAAAATTATGATATTTTTCTTTTCGTTTTTACGTTGCCGTTACCGATCACACATACCCCGATGCTAGTCCGTAAAATTTAATGCTCGTATATACGATTACGCGCGAAAGAAGCTGGATAAATTATCGTTCGGCTCTATATATACAGAATCCAAAACTATATGATAATATATTTAAATCTTTTTTTACGCATATCAATATTATACAGTTTTTTTTTTTTTTTTTTTTTTTAATTTTTTAAATTAATATCGTGCTTTTTGTCTGAACCAGAAATCTTATCCCGCCAACTTTTTGTACATAAATGCGGAACTTCTCGAAACGGGTATGCCTGCGGGATATATTTTATCTTTACTTTAAGAAAAAAAAAAAAAAAAAAAAATTAAATGTATCATGGAATTTGTACTATAAAAAGACGATGGATGAGTGCAACGAAAATGTATTTTACGCATCTTTGCATATCAATGATGCTTTGTATATTTTTTATTTCCTTTTTTTTCTCTCGTATGAAACTTTCAGCTTTGCCTTTATTACCCTTTCACAGCAACGAGATAGAGCGTTATCGGAGTACTTTTTTTTTTTTGTTGTTGTTTTTTTTTTTCACACACGACGCGTAATCGCAACCGGCTACTCGAAAAGAACGTGAAATTGAATTTGCAAAAGTTGTCCGTTAATTCATATTTAAGGGAAATTAATTTTTTTCCATATTGCGATCAAGGGATCCCCGCGCGTATCTTGTCGATTCGCCATTGAGAATACAGAAAAAAAAAAAAAAAAGTCCAATTCGGTGCTTTCTTTTTTCTTTCAATGGCTAGAAAAATATGAGCCAAGGTAAAACCGCGTTATCGCGAGGATACGAATGTTATTCCGTTCAATTTTGAAGTAACTATGGCACTACGCTTTATGTACCGGTTGATCGAATATTCGATTTTTTTGAAAATCGCAAATCAACGATATAACAATTGTAGCGATTTATTGTTAGGAAAAAGGGGCTGACCGATGAAAATAATTAGAAAAAAAAAAGATTGAAAATTAAAAATCTGCGAACCGATATGCATACAATTTTTTTTTTTTTTTTCTTCAAATTTAGCGCTTCTTTCATCGTTGTGCATTATTCGAGTGGTTTTTTTTTTTTTTTGTTTTTTTTTTTCATTAATTTTCCAACGATACCTGGGCATATCGTTTCGCGAATGGTCAAGTCTCGTCGCTCGACGATTCGCGTCTCTGTTCCTCATCGTCGCTTTACTCGTCCTGACCCTTCGGCCCGACGTGCTTCAGGGCGTCGTTGTGAGTCTTGTACTTCATTCGAGCATCCGCAGGTATATTCAGGACTCGCTTTAACGTATCTCTGATTCTCGTTCTCGTCGCTACGTCCTCGCATTTGCGATTCCATACGTACAGTTTGTCCTCCTTCGTGAAAAAAAATTTAAAAAAAAATAAAAAAATACGAGGGTAAAGAAAATTACAACTCGAGCGATTGATTCGCGTTGAATCATATCCGTAAATATACAGCGAGCGATTATTTTTCAGCGGAAAAAATTCATAAATTTTCTTTCGAATAAACTTAATTATATTTTAAGCATTTATTAAAAACGTGACCAATACTTTTTCTATAAATATGAAAAAAAAAATGGAATATCGACTAAAAAAAAAAATAAACTATAAAAATTTTATTAAACTATAAAAAAATTTATTAAGCTATATTAATATTTTTATCAAGTATATTATATATAAAATATATCAATAATAATATGTATTTTATAAATATATTTATTAATAATATACTTAATGAAATTTTGTACTTAAAAATTGTAAAACTTATGGAGAAATGATTAATATAAAGATGTAAAGATACGAAATTTGATAAATACCCCAAATTTCACTGATACAACAACGCCGCAGATTTCCTCTCCGACCATAAATTGCTCCCCCAACAAAGCCAATAACAAATTCTCCCAGCAACGATCGACCAGACCCTTCCTCAACTTGAGTTGAAATCTTCCACCCATACGATTATTGACGTCCTGAGAACAAATTGAAAAAAAAAAAAAAAAAATTCGCTCATTCAAAATCACCGGCAGTGCGGAGCCTCGAGAATTGCCAAGTCGATCGCTCAGTATTCTGTTACATTCAATTCAATTTATTGCACGAGTACATTCGGATTTTACAAACAAAAGATACAATTTAATAAAAATCCGCAATGCACTCCGAATCATAGCTGCATAAGCGCATAGAACCCTTGTCCGCACCAACAATTTGAGTAATTTCTGTTTCGCAAATATTTTTAGTAGTCGGCGCGAAAGGAAAACGATTTCCCTTTTCTTTCATTTTTCTTTCCCCCTTCCTTTTCTTTTCTTTTTCTCTCTTCCCTGTTTTTCCTTTTTGGCTGGTATATTTTTTAAGTTTTTTTTTTCTTTTATCCCATCGGATACTCGTAAAAACTTTGCCAAAGAGAAAACAATCGAGGCAAAAGAAGAAAAAAAAAAAAACTTTTGGATAAAGAATATTAGTTTGAAAAAAAAAATCAACAGCCGATCCTAGAGGGCGGCTCAAACAATTTACCCAAGATTATCGCTCATAATTTGAATCACGTTTTATCGAATAAAATGACGACTGGACTAATCCTATAGTTTTATAATATTTTAATAATACAAACTCACTTCCCACATGGGTTTTATGCCATTTTTGAAGAGATGAAAGTCAGAATTTGACATGAGCTCCGAGGGCCTCACTAAATGACTGTACAACGCCCAAAATTGCTCTACGCTGGCGAATCTACCTACTAGTCTGAGATTCTGGGCGTAACCCGAATCGGTTATCTTGCCGACCGGATATCTCGTATACCATAGCGCGTAACCGAACTGTAAGGGATGCTCGTTCGGACCTATTTCGATCGGTGGCTGTCAAAAATACAAAATATCGAGCTCGTTGATGAGAAAAAAAAAAATTTTTAATTAAAAAATTTCAATACGACTTTCGCAAGGATAACTCACCAGCCTGAGTTTTGCCGTTGGATCGCAAAGATCTATCTCGTCATTGTTGTCTTCGTTTGTTTTCAATCTAAAAATTTTTACGTCCCAATATGTTATTAGTATATTCTCGTTAATCAGTCCTGATGCACGAGAAATTAAGACAGGAGCGCGATGAAATTCCGAGCGATTGATATATCGTGTCAAAGGGACTGTACGGCTACGAGTGTGTTCGTACTTCGCGATCGCCTAAATTTTTACGTTTTATCGTTGGTAAGAACAATTGAATAATAAAATCTCGAACACGCACACACGCACGTTTATAGTGAAACAATTTAAAAAAAATTGAAAAAAAAAAAAACCGTTCAATCGAACAAAAACATTTGACACATGTCAATAATGTGATGTTCTCTTCCTCTCCGTCTATCGTTCGCGGTTCCAACCTCTCGACTTTTCAACGTGACTAATGAACAGTTTTGTGGATACATTATTTATAAAAAATAAATAAATAAAAATTTAACCGGCGCGAAGATCCAATGACACTTACGTATCGAATTTCTCTGCCATACTTTAACAATTGATTGATATAAATATATGAAGAATATTTAATAAAATACTATAAACAGCGATATAGTTTGTTTTTTCAGGTTGAAATAAAAATACAAAAAAAAAAAAGCCTCTCTGGTTCGCCTCTGTACGCGATAAATATGTTCCTCTACCGCGAGCACGCCGCGTTTCGTGTTTTTATTTCGCTGTCTCTCGCTCGTTCGTAGATAATTTTTCTCTGGTAACCTATAGATACTTTTTGTTCTTCCATTATGGCACTTCTGGCACGAATTTATAACTATAAACGTTCGAACCGGAAGTACTTTGTACAGCTGCTTCCTGTCGGGTCAAAGATACAATTTTCTTATGAAAAAGTAATAACGATCGACATTCGTTATGCTCATATATATTCGTTAAAAAAAATGATGAATTTTTCTATCTTCTATAATTTTTACACATGTAATTACGTGAAATATTTCTTCGTTGTACAAAATTTCTGATAAAATGATAAAAAAAAAAAAATACTAAAAATCATTCAGATTATTCATGTATTTAGGACATATTTGTTATTTGTTTGAAAAAAAATAGAGTACAAAATTATTTTATAAAACTCTCATTATTCTATTTATCATCCTTCTCTGCTGTATCGCTCATTGCAAAATGTTGTTCCAATCTCTTCATGATCTCTCGCCGCTGATACATGACCTCTTTGTGGCACAATATCGAAAAAACCACTGGACATTCGTACTGCACAATCTCCTGACACTTTGTGTCCCGATCGCCGCTGCTGTGAAACTTAAACTCCGAAATGGAATTGACTGTGAACAGAATTCATATATTTTCTTCAATGTCGTTTTTTTTTTCTCATCAGCCGCACGGCGCAAACATTTAGCAAACTCACAGCAGCCAAAATTCGACAAAAAGCATGTTTTGTGCTCCGAACTGATCAAAAAACCTTGCCCATCGGGTTTCACGGAGTAATGTCCATGAGCCGTATTTCGAATCGATGGTATATGACTGAGATGCTCGGTATATCGCACCGAATACTTCCAATGATCAAAGTTGCCGCTTTCAGCTACAATGCTGAAGTCCTCTCTGCGAAAAGTTAAACGGTTAACGAGCGGGTTGAACAAAAAAAAATTTGAGTCTTGTGTCAGGATTTTTTGTTTTTTTGCACACATTGTCGGATTGAGATTTTTCATGTTACTAAAGTCAGCAACAAATTCCCAAATAGTCTCGGGCTTGGAATTCCCGATGGTAGCTTCAAAAGTCGCAAGATGAGTTCTCTTGTAGACGAAGAGCGAATAAAGTATTATCAGTCCCAGAATAGAGTAAAACAAGTTTCTGGATTTCCATTTCAATGGATTGACACCCATTTCTGAGAAACAAAAAGTCGAAATTCACACGAATATTCGCGTTAAAATTTCTTTTTTCGTTTTATATTCGTTTATTTCTCACCGATTTATCGATTTTTACAATAATTAACGTCTGTTCGACAATTTTTGGTACCTTTTGATGTATTATCCTTTTGTAAAAAAATTCTCGTTCTCACAGCTTCGTCGGTTTCCAAGTGTTTATATTATCTCCACGACTTCCGTCGTCGCTTCGAATATCTCTTCCTCTCCCAGTTTGGTCCAGCATCATATGTATATATATATATATATATATATATATCGTCATACACGAAATGACGCGTGCCTATGTATATATATATATATATATACACATATACACAGGCACGCGTCATTTCGTGTATGACGATAGAAAAGCCTAAACCATATGCTGAAACGATTTCTCCCTCTCCAAATATTCTCGAGGCCTTCTTTTTTTTTTTGTTATTTTTATTCATCGTTCCATCCGAGCAAAACGTTTAGAATTTCAAAACAACCTCACAAAATTCATAAACGCTTCACCACAGAATCGGGTATATGCTGTATATATATATATTTTTTTTCAGCATAATAATAATACTTTACGGTATAAAATAAATAGTTTAGCGCTGTACATGCCCATCGATACACATCAATTTTATGTACAATCGAAGATACTTAAAAAAAAAAATTCACAATTCAACTTATAAGACTAAATTTGATTTATAATAAAATCAACTTGAATATTTCAAGGCAAAACGTGTCCCCGGTGAATCGTGCATCAGCCATTTGTCTTCTGTACGTTCTCTAACTGTTCATCTATACACACTTATCCGTATTCACTTGCAAAAAAAAAAAAACAGAAATTCACGTTTATAAAAAAAAAAAAAAATCGTACATCTTATACAATCTGACTGTATACTATATTATAAAAAATCGTATGTTCGCAAGAAGCTGTAAAACAAAAACAAAAAAAATTCCAACACTATTCGTGCCGAAGAACGCGATTAGTTTTTTTTTTTTTCTTCTTTCAACTGCACGTTTGATTATTGCCAGTATGACTAGGATCGATATTCGACGATCTTTTATTTTCGTATTTGAGAGCTCTTCTCGACTCGTCGAGCATCGATTCCGCGTGAGACGGCAATAGCTTGTTCAATTCTTGGTCAACGGCTACGACATTGAAATTTAAAAAACGCACAAGACCATTCTGATAACCGACGCACAGCCACAGGTAACTCCAACAGTTCGGATTCCATGATACCTGAGTTGGGGGAAAAAAAAAAATATATATATATATATATATATATATATACATATATTGATTTTCCGATACAAGAAGAAAATATGTATCGTCGATCGAATGGATTTCAATGGAAAATAGACTTACTCGATTCACCGAGGTGAATGGATATTGCTCGATGTTAATGGACGCCATTCTTTCCGAGCACGGTGGTTTCGATTTATTTCGACAACCGTCGCGCTTCGATCGCTGAAAAATAAAAATTAAAAAAAAAAAATAACAACAAAAAAATGTAACTATCAAATTTTCATCGGTTGATTAATTCATTATATTCGTGACTCCGTACTGCTCCCAACTTACGGTTAAATTATCATGAAACGTAATGCCAAATCGATCGTTACATTCTTCGTAAGTCTCGGGCATGAAAACGTAATCATTTCCAACTTTTTTCTTCGAGCTTGAATTTATGCTCTTATCTTTATCGTTTCCCGCTGCCGACAAATCCACAACTTCGGCAGTCGAGGCCAGCTAAAAAAAAAAAAACACCAAATTTTTATATTGTAGCACAAAAATCGAAAATAAACAAATAAAAATAATGAAAAAAAAAAACGTTAATTTTTTGTTGATTTTAACAAATTAATTACCCATCGTTTTCTCGGCAAGTCTCTCTCCAATTCACGCGGATTCCACAGATGGTGAGGAAACATTACCAAAATTTCACCGGCTACAGTTCCATGTCCCATGCTGTTCCCATAATCGGATACGTCGACGCTCTGGATAAGCGAATAATCAGAAATTTCGTGAAATCGATGAATTATTATTATTATTTATATATATAGTATATGTAATTCAGACAATTTCTTACGAATGTCGTGGAATTGGCCGGCAGCAGGGGAAAAGTTTTGATCGCCGTTTGCCTCAGCAGCATGAGATACGTGTGCCCGTGCACCACTCTATTCGAGATAGTATATACGATTAATTTATAAAAATTAATAAAAAGCTTTTTTTTTTAATAATTTTATAAAATTTTATAATTTATAAAAATTATATATATATATATATATAATATATATATAATATATAAAATATATATTATATATATATAATATATAAAATATATATTATATATATATAAAATAATATATATAATATATAAAAAATAAAAAAATTATAAAATTTATAAAAATTTAATAAAAGCTTTGGCTTTTAATTTTTTTTTGTAAAAAAAATATATATATATGTATATTTGATCCGTACACGTCATCGTAAGCCGTGAGATAACCAGGCCAATGAGTGAGCCAAGCGCCATCCATTGCAATTCCTCTTTTCATCGTGCTCAGAGGATAACTCGTGTCTTCGAGATCCCAAACTTTGGTAAATCTGTCATAGCTCGCCGATATGAAGAATCTTTTGTCGCCGTAAGGAATCAATTGTACAACTGCAAGGAAAAAAAGTAAAATTTATCAAAAAATTTCGTCGCATCTTTGCAAAAGAATAATTTCAAAGAAACTTATCGCAGCTGGGAAAAATCAATTTTTCCAATTTACAGTACCGTTCGTAAGTTCGGGGATCACTTTTTGAATTTCCGATCGGGAAAAAAAGTTCGATATCTCAGCCAAAAAAAAAAAAAGCGTAGCCGAACGTTCCTGGTTTGCATTTTAAAGTAGAAAGTTTCATTATCGTTTTTTTGCAAAATTTTCTACGACCTTTTCAGCATTCACGGGGTGATGTTAAAAATGTTCTAAAAAAAATGTTGACCTGTTTGAAATAAAAGAATAAAACTTTTTTTTTCCCCTGACATTTAATTTTAAACCGCATAGTTCTCGAGTTACGATGGATTTTCCAAAAACTCAGCTACCGTGCAAAAAGTTGCATAACTTTGCGGGAAAAAATGGCAAAATTTTTTTGAAGAAAGGTGAATTAAAGCTGAATGTCCGCCCCTTTGAAAATCCTTCAGAGACAAAATTTCTATTCCTATTTCCCAAAAAGTTACACGCGACTTTACGAAAGTATGAAAATTGCGAAAAAAAAAACAAAATATTTATCATCATCCCGTGAGTGCTAAAAAGGTCGTGGAGAACTTTGCAAAAAAAAAAAAACGACAATGAAGCTGATTCTTTCTACTTTAAAATGCGGCCAGGAACGTTCGGCTACGCCTTTTTTTTTGGCTGAGATATCGAACTTTTTGTCCCGATCGGAAATTCAAAAAGTGAACTTATGAACGGTACTGTACATCTAAAAAAAAAAAAAACGTCAATGAAATGATTCGAAAATTTTTCTTTCTTTATAATCCATTATAAGGTTGATGTACCAGTGGCCGCACACCTGAGGGCCCGTTCAAATTGCTATACAAATTCAGGACGGAGAAAGCCTTGAAGTTTATGATTTTCAGTTTTTAAAATACACGCAATGTTTATTATTCCGTTATTTATTACTTATACGTTCAATTGAGTTTTATGAAAAGTTTAACTGCTGCATGGAAGACCATTTTTTTTTTTTCCTGAAATAAAATGAGCTATAATTTATCTCCAATACACGTACAATCTGAACGACGAGTGTTAAAAATCGTTAATTATTCCTCAGCATATTCGATAAGAAATCCGTTGCTAGGGGCCTCCCGTAAACAGATGAAACGAACAGATAAAAATAATTTATATCGTATCAAGTATCGTCGATCATCTTGCAATTATTAGAATTTCAATATTAATCATGAAATGCTTAAAAAAATTGTTTGCGCTGATGTGGCGACGTCTGGAACGTGTTGCGGCCACCTGGTACATTTAGCTTAGCAGTAAATTTTCAATTTTTTCGATTCAATATAAAAGAAAAATAAGGAAGAAAAAAAAATGTAAAGGCAAATTTCCGAACTTATTATTACTTTGGGACTGAAAAATGTGAATTTTTTACTAACAACTGATGGCGTGGCCGTGAGCATAAAAATGATGAAACGCATCGATGAGCGTAGTTTCGCCGCGTTTCGTGACGAGCAGCGGAGACTCGGAATTGAGATCCCACATGGCGATATAGCCGTTTGAAAAACCAGCGATAATGGTACTGAAGGAAAAAAATTGGGAAAAAATGTATTAAAAAAAAAAGAAGAAAGAAAGAAAAAAAAAAATGAAGAACAAACTCTCCGATGTATCATTGATTACGTACTCGTGTCCGAGTTCTTTGCTCCAATTGAGTTTCGTACATTGCCACGTTTGTTCGCCCTTATCGTACATGATCGTGCTTGTCAGCAGCGTTAGAACGGGTCTCGTCCCGTAGATCGGCACGGAATTGCGCGTATTCGTAAAATCGAGATCCTCGGCAAAGGGCAAAGAGAATACGTGAACGCAACCATCCGAGCATGCCGCAGCCAGCAGGCCCATTCTTTTTGGGCCTTTTCGTTGCTTCGTCGTCTCTTCTGCTTCGAAAAAGTTCGGATGTTCGTAGCAACCGGAAGGACACCATTCAAGGCACCAAATTGTTCCTTTATCGTGAGCTACGCCGTAAGTCAAAGTTGGCTCGGTATAAACGGCCGTCTTACTGAATAGTTTTTTTTTTTTTTTTTTTTTATAGAAACGAGAGAACAAAAAATTATTATACCTTATAAAATGTAATTTTGGAAATAATTACACTTTTTTTTAAATCAAAAGTATCATTATGTTTTTTTCGCTTTGTTAATAAATAATTTAAAAAAAAATCGATAACTACTGAGCGGGGGAGGCATTTTTTTCGAATTATCCGATAATAACAACGGAAACTCAGTAAAATAATAACCACCTGTATCGGTCAGGGTTTTTTTGCAGTTTCCCCTGTGCCGCCTCATGCAAATGCGATACGGTAGCTGCGTTTTACTGAATAGTTTTTTTTTTTTTTATAGAAACGAGAGAACAAAAAATTATTATACCTCTTATAAAATGTAACTTTGGAAATAATTACACATTTTTTTTAAATCAAAAGTATCATTATGTTTTTTTCGCTTCGTTAATAAATAATTTTTAAAAAACCGATAACTACTGAGCGGGGGAGGCATTTTTCTCGAATTATCCGATGATAATAACGAAAACTCAGTAAAATAATAACCACCTGTATCGGTCAGGGTTTTTTTGCAGTTTCCCCTGTGCCGCCTCATGCAAATGCGATACGGTAGCTGCGTTTTACTGAATAGTTTTTTTTTTAGAAACGAGAGAACAAAAAATTATTATACCTCTTATAAAATGTAATTTTGGAAATAATTACACATTTTTTTAAAATCAAAAGTATCATTATGTTTTTTTCGCTTTGTTAATAAATAATTTTTAAAAAAATCGATAACTACTGAGCGGGGGAGACATTTTTTTCGAACTATCCGATTATAATAACGAAAACTCAGTAAAATAATAACCACCTGTATCGGTCAGGGTTTTTTTTGCATTTTCCCCTGTGCCGCCTCATGCAAATGCGATACGGTAGCTGCGTTTTACTGAATAGTTTTTTTTTTAGAAACGAGAGAACAAAAAATTATTATACCTCTTATAAAATGTAATTTTGGAAATAATTACACATTTTTTTTAAATCAAAAGTATCATTATGTTTTTTTCGCTTTGTTAATAAATAATTTTAAAAAAATCGATAACTACTGAGCGGGGGAGGCATTTTTCTCGAATTATCCGATAATAATAACGGAAATTCAGTAAAATAATAACCACCTGTATCGGTCAGGGTTTTTTTTGCAGTTTCCCCTGTGCCGCCTCATGCGAATGCGATACGGTAGCTGCGTTAGGAAAAATTGGCCGTGGACAAGACTCCGGAGAGGGGGGGATTTTCGAGAAATGAAATGCGAACGATTGGAACGATTGGAAAAACTATTGAAATAAAATCGTAAGAAATAAATAATTTACCGATGATCCAAGTGACCGAGATTCCATATCTGAATGAGATTCTTCTCAATGTGAGATTTTCCAACGGTATAAACGCTTTCCATGGTCGGATGAGTGCTCACGGCAACGTATTGATCGACATTATTATCGTACATCGGTGCGGGAATCGGTAACCAGGCTAATGCCCAAACTGGACCACCGGCGAAAAACGTTGGAATTCCTATGGAAAAATTTTCATTTTTGCATTGTTAAACTTCGAAGCTGGCATTTTTTTTTTTTTCAAACAGATAATACGGAATTATGAAAATTTATATTTTATCGGTTATTACCATCGCTCATTCCTCCCTCGAAACGTCGCCAGTTTTTCCAAACTTCCGGTTCATTGTTAATTCGTTTTTTCGTCTCCTTAATTCGCATGGAAACTTCGAGTTTCGGCAGATACCGAAGAGCATCCACGTTATTCAAGAGTTTCATTGCATTGGGCGACAAATCTTCCAACAATCTCAGACGATAATTTTTGCGTTCGCTGAAAAGGGAAAAAAAAAAAAAAAAAAAAAAAAAAACAGAGCCATTGAGATTTGTCAATTTTTTGTGTGATTTTTACATTTTTTTTTTTTCGAAAGAAATACTTTAATTTAATGATACTGACAATTCCATCGTCCAACGAATAGCCGGTGGATAGCTCTTGTACAATTTCGGATCAATTTGTATCTCATCGTCCAGGAACTTGACGTTTGTGCACGGGCGTTCTGATTGACGAAAAAAAAAAAGAATAAATTTTTGATTTTTTTTTCTCGATAAATCACGTCGGGAGAGGGCCACGCGTTTCCTCTTCAAATGCATCAACGCTCCGGTGACAAATATTCAGATTGAAACGTAAAAAATTTTAGGAAATTTATTAAAAAAAAAAAAATTAAACAAATATTTCATATAAAAAAAAAAGCGGGCTCGTCTGATGATTATTTGTAGCACGATTTGAATTTTTTTTTTTTTTTTAACAGCATCGGAAAAGCAATCTTTTATTTTGGGATTTTCCATTAATATTATTTTCTTTTGCGATGAAAAATTGGACATTCAACTCACGAAATCTCTCGATTACTGATCTCGGTTGATTCGTTGTCGAATTTTGAGGCGTTTCAGCCGATTGATCGGAATCGACGTCACTGGTGCCCGAGCTGTCGGTTTGCTCGAAATCGGAATCCGGAAGTAACGATTTGACCTCGGAGTGATTTGTCCTCACGTGGGTCATCACTTCCTTCTCGTTCTCGTGGGAAAATTGGCAAATTTTGCACACGTAATTCTGCAAAACGTAGGGGGGAAAAAAAAAAAAAATATTTTATCGTTCGCCGTAATTTGAGGGTAAAATAAAAAGTATCTACGAACCACGAGTGGAGTGCAAGGACAGTCGGAGTTATGCTCGAGCATAGACTCGATCGTGTCGCCGAGAAAATTGCAACCGGGTTGATGACACTTTGCTTTTCCCTCGGTGCTCAATTCGATCCTCCAAAGACCTCGCCAACGATTCGGCGCGTTGCTCACATCTCGAGGTCTGTCTATCAAATTCGCCTGTAAATTAATCGAGGAAATTTTTTTTTTTTTCACTCAAACGATTTATAAAAATTTCCATTGTCTCCGGAGCTTTGAGGATAGACAGTTTCGAATATATACGAACCACTTCGGTGTTGGTACGTCGACGCTTATTTCCCGATACTTCGTCCTCTTTGACGAGTTCGGTAAATTCGGAAATCTTCACTGCTGCTCTACAATCGAAATATTTACCGTATAATATTATTTTTGTTCCGGGCCTGATTAAAAATTCTCGTAAATTATTCGGCTAAAGTGGAAGGGAATGAAAATTATTCGAATAAATAATTGATCGAAGATGAATTCACGCACATCTTTGTGAAATTTATAGTAAAATTTTTTTTTTCTCTTCATTGAGTAATTAATTGCTGATTAAACGAATAATGTATAAATGAGGGGCGTCGATAATTAAAATTTTCATAGTGAGGCAAATTTAAAAAAATGTAATATCTTAGATTTATACTTCGAGAAATTTTTTAAAATTGTGTCATATGAAACTTCAATTTAACCAGAATTTGTAACAACAAATTTCTTAGTTTTTCAAGTTCATTTGCATATTTGTAATAAATTTGTCACAAAATTCTTACTTTTCAGCTGCTTTTCGCTTTTCCTTAGAAATCCCCTTAATTCGTACATGCTCTACGTTCGCTTTTTCCATCTGACGATGAAGTCTCTCGTGCATCTCCAAGGACGTTGGCATCATTACGTTACCACAGGTTGGACAAACCACCAAAAGTGCTTTTTTCTCCTACGAATTTATAAATAAACGCACTGAAGATTCATAATACACATAATAAAGTGTATCGGATCATTCTACTGATAAAATTGAGTACACATGTTAAGGGGAAAAATCGCTTTTGTTCAATGCAATTTTCGTCAAAGCTGGCTAGGAGTTTTTGGTATTGAATTGAGTTTCGCGAGTATATATTTTTTTTTATCATTTTAATTATTATAATGCAATGCGTTTTTAATTTCATTTTTTTTTTTCATTATTGAAATGACTTTAACGCTTGATTATTGTTTCAAAGGAGCAATCCGTTAATAAATATATATATATATATATATATATATATATATATATATATATATATATTAGGGTGTGCGGAAAAAAAACCATTTTTTTTTTCGGTTGCATCCACCAAAAAAAGTTGAAGTGAGGTAAAAAAAGAAGAATCCTAAAACGGGAGGTCAAAAAAAAATTATTTCGAACGGCGCATTGCATTTGAATATTTTCCATAAGAATAACATAGGAAAATATTGGGATTTCTGAATGTGGTAGTGCAACTCGTCAGAAAAAAATCACACAAAGATGTCATTAACATATTCTTACGGAGAATCGAATTCCCTACAAAAAAAGTTCTTACGAAAAATTAGCTCGGAACAACCGTTCAAGTGGAATATAACGCGAATGAATTCAGTGGAAATAACGCTGTCTGAAATTGAATTGATAGGAAAAAAAAAAAAATTCAAAAGGCTGTAAAAATCGAATTTTTCGCTTTACGAAAAAACTTTTTGGGGGTTTTTTTGTAGAGAATGTTCTGCTCTAACATACTTGCATGAAATTGTTCTCAAAATATTTCTCTTATAGAAAAAAAAATCAAGTACAACAAGAAATATAAAAGAAACGACGTTCATCATTGATCGTGTTTAGAAAAGCTTTATTCAATGAATTTGGTTTAATAAGATAGAATAGGTTTTTTTTACATTATAATGCTTAATAATCATCGTTTCTTTTTTTAAGAGTCTGTTTGTTGCAATTAGGGTATTTCTATCGATAATTTTGCACTATGCCCATTAAATATTGTAGCTGCTCTTCGTTTTTTGTTAATGAACCGTTATATGCTTCTATCAAAGCGACGTTGTTAGAGCAGAACATTCTTTACAAAAAACCCCCGAAAAGTTTTTTCGTAAAGCGAAAAATTCGATTTTTACAGCCTTTTGAATTATTTTTTTTTTCCTATCAATTCAATTTCAGACAGCGTTATTTCCACTATATTCATTCGCGTTATATTCCACTTGAACGGTTGTTCCGAGCTAACTTTTCGTAAGAACTTTTTTTGTAGGGAATTCGATTCTCCATGAGAATATGTTAATGACATCATTGTGTGATTTTTTTCTGACGAGTTGCACTACCACATTCAGAAATCCCAATATTTTCCTGTGTTATTCTTATGGAAAATATTCAAATGCAATGCGCCGTTCGAAATAATTTTTTTTTGACCTCCCGTTTTAGGATTCTTCTTTTTTACCTTACTTCAACTTTTTTTGGTGGATGCAACCGAAAAAAAAAATTGTTTTTTTTTTATATATATATAGATATATATATATATATATATAATTTTTTTATATATAGATTTTATATATATATGTATATATATATATATACTTATATATACATATATATATATTCGAGTACGTACATCTTCCGTTTTACCGCAAAATTGTAGATGCGATATAAATCCAATGGCGCTGCGTTTCTCATCACCGCATGTCTCGCAAGTGAAGCAACCTTTGTTCTTCTTCTTTCTAACCACCCCCAGTAGAACGCTTCGCAACAATTTCTCATTATTCGCGAAATCCTTGAATCAAACGTTTTATACTAAATTTAAGACTATCGCTGTTGAAAATCTCGTATAATCCGTTGAAAGTACAAAATTACCGGTTCATCTTGACCGCTCAGCCAGCCCATGTCATTGTGCGTCATCAAGTTATGCTGGGGCCACGATTTCTTTATCATTTTTTTCTTACACTTGCCACACTCGATCTCTTCCATCGACGGAGGAATCATCTGAAACAACGACAATTAAAATTCAATTCAATGTACATTATTTTTACATAATAAAAAGTTCAAATATGTCGTTCATATCATTATAATTTTTGCAATTCCAATTGGAGCGTACTTTTGTTTTTTGCGAGTCTTTGACATCGGATTTTTCGATTTTGACCATTTGATTGCCCGACGATCGTTTCCTCGGTACATACTCGACGTCAACGCGTCCACGTCCACGACCTCGACCTCGTCCTCTTCCTCTGCGACGGCCCGTTGAACCAAGCGGTCGTCCTCTGCCGCGTCTTATCACAATTTCTTCCCGCCTAGCCGAGTCGCCATCGCTTTCATCGCTCAATCCTTCACCATCGGTCTCGTTCTCGTTCCTCTGTACGAGTTTTTTTATTTTTTTTTTTTGTTTGCTTGACAAGTACTTTCTACGATATTATCGGGACAACTTCCGTCTATGAGATTAACATTTTCTATCCCCGTTACAATCTATGCTATGCTATCCTGAATAATATGTAACTCAAATAATGTTTTACGCTGTCCTGAAAAGTCGCTACGGGATACTGAAAAGTGTTACGGGCTAACGAGCATCTTTGTTGCGAAGTACGAGCCAAAAAAAAAAAAGCGTTAGTGATAAAAGTGATCGTGATTATATGTTAACGAAAACCTAACCAAATTTCTCCACCTCAATTGTCACCTATCGTTACGATACGTGATAAAATTCGAATTTTGTTACGTTCTCATTGTTATAATTTTAAAATATGTTCATGAATGGCAGTGAGTAATGTGAGAGTGTGAATTAAAAATATTATGCTTACACGCAGGTGTTTATTCAATCACTGATTGTTGTTTTTAAAAATATGGTACAAGGAACGGTAGTAAGGAATGTAAAAAATAAAAAATATGTTTACACGTAGATGTTTATTCATTTGGAAGCTTTGTCAATTTTCTTTTTATAGCGGATTTTTTTGTCTCTTGATTAATATGTATTCTTTGACATTTTCAAGTTTCATCTCACTGCAGTTCATTACCCCATTCTATTAATTATTAATTTATGTTTAGAAATATATAATAAAATATTTATAGTCATTGATATCAGGATTTTTATGACGATTAAATTAAAAACCATATTCTCTTCTAATTTCCATGATTATAGTTAGTAACGTGTGAAGGATCTTTAAAATATATGAAATAAAATTTATTTAGCATCACTGGAAAATTTCACTTTACAAGACCGTTTATATAAATTAATTGTATATGAAGCCAGGCCCTCGAAAAAGTACAATAATTCACGATATCTACGAGACGGCATAGCTCCTATTTGCGTTTAAACAAGAAAAAATCGGATCGAACTTGGTTATGTTGCATTATGTAAACAACACTTTTCGAGAGTAGCGGGCCCTATCGGCTGATAGAATAACTATAGAGTGGTCACAGAAAGTGCAACTACCCCCACCACAAGAGTTTCCAGACCTGTATGAAAAGCATTCAACGACTCGCACAAGTTTTCTTTCATATATTTTCCCCAAGTTTGCATAATTGACTTGCAAAATTAATTCGGACTTTGCTTACCGTGCTTCTGCCTGAATCCTGACATTGAATCGTACGGCGAAACGTACGTTCGTCGATATCCATGTCCGTTTCCGCCGGTGCTTCGATCGCAACCGGCTGTTTTTTCGGTCTGCCCCTTTTTCTCGGAGCTCGAACTTCCGGCGCTGCTATCGGTGCATTTTCCACGGGCAATGCCTCGTCACGTTCGACTGTTCCGTCGTTAACTTTGCTCACGGAAAAATCCATGGAAACAATTTCTTCGCTTTCATAGCTCATCCATGGAATTTCGATACTCGAAGTAACCTCGTGAATGTACGCAGGTTCTTGCGCTTCGTTATCGAGAAGCTCCGAGACGTTATGTACGTTTTCTTCATTCGATGTTCTCGATGGATCAAGATTCATGGGGCTAAAGTCATTTTCAGCCGGATAACTCGGTGTATCCGGTTTCGCGGCGATGGATTCATTGTGATCCGGTGAACTCGATGGATCTAGCTTTTCCACGATAGCTTCGTTTTCATGCGGACACTTCGGTTCATCCTGCTCCGAGACGATAGCTTTATTTATATCGGTGCATCTCGGTGCATCAATCCTTCGAACAAGTACATCTTTATCGTGAAAATATTGTGTATCCGGCATCGAGACGATAACGTTATTTTTATCGATAGATCTCGGTGTATCAAGCTCTGGGATAAATTTGATCTTTTCTGGAGAATTCGGTGTATCCAGCTTTGAGATTATAGCTTCACTCACATCCGAAGGACTCGGTGCAATCACCTCTGAGATAACTTCATTTGTATCTGGAGATATTGGCGAATCACACTTCGTGGCGATAGCTTCATTTTTATTCGGAGAATTTGATGTATCAACGTTTGAGACAAAATCTTCATTTTTATCCGAAGATCTGAGTGTACGAATGTCTGTAGTGATATTTTCATTATTATCTGAAGAACCAACTGTAAAAATCTTTGTAGCATTATCTTGGTTATTATCTGGACAATTTGGTGGATGTAACTTTGCCGTGATTTCTTCATTTTCAATCGAAGAACCGAGCCTACGAATCTTTGAGATGATATCTTCATTTTTTTTTGGAGATTCAGGTGTAGCGAGCTTCGAACCTGTAACTCTGTACTTATCTCGAGATTTTGGTGTATCGAGCTTCGAGGCTTTATTTTTATGCGATGATTTTGGTGTATCGAGCTTTGTAACGATCGCTTTATTTTCAGCTGGAAAACATTGTGCAACGATCTTCGTGGCGATATATTCATTTTTATGTGGAGTACTTGGGACACGAGTATTGGAGGATGTATCTTTATTATTATCATCCGGAGATCCGGGTGCATGAATCTCTGAGGCGTTCTTTTCATTTTTGCCTCGATGTCTCGATTCATCAGATTTTGAGGGACTAGCTTCATTTTTATCCGGAGATATTGGCATCTTTGAAGCGATAATCTCATTTCTATACGCAGATCTCGATATATCCGGTTTCGAGGCATTAATTCCTTTCTCATTCGAAGATCTCGATCCAACCGGCTTTAAAGCTTCAATTTCTTTTTTGGCTCGTGCTTTCAAGTTCGAAAAGCTCTCAAGTTTTTTATTCAGAGACATCGGTGTACGCGGCTGTGAGAATACAATTTCTGTTTTCACGAGAGATTTCGTTTGAGTTTGCTTGATTTCTTCGCTATCTTCACGAGATATCGGGAGATCCGGCTTTAAAGCGTCAACTTCTTTCTTATCCGGAGACTTTGATAGTTGAACTACTTTCGAGACGCTTTTTTCCTCCTTACCGTCTTGAGAAATCGTTACTTTCTGCATCGAATCGCCAACTCTGCACTCATCCTCATATCTCGTTATAACCGATTTTGTATAATTTTCTTCCTCATCCGGAGATCTCGCAAGATGAGACTTCGAGGAGCCGGGTTCTTCTTTGTCTCGAGATCGCGGAGGTAACAGTTTCGAGCTGTTGTCTTCTTTTGCTTCGTTTTTATCCGGAGATATTGGCGTCTTTGAAGCGATAATTTCATTTTTATACGCAGATCTCGATATATCCGGTTTCGAGGCATTAATTCCTTTCTCATTCGAAGATCTCGATCCAACCGGCTTTAAAGCTTCAATTTCTTTTTTGGCTCGTGCTTTCAAGTTCGAAAAGCTCTCAAGTTTTTTATTCAGAGACATCGGTGTACGCGGCTGTGAGAATACGATTTCTGTTTTCACGAGAGATTTCGTTTGAGTTTGCTTGATTTCTTCGCTATCTTCACGAGATATCGGGAGATCCGGCTTTAAAGCGTCAACTTCTTTCTTATCCGGAGACTTTGATAGTTGAACTACCTTCGAGACGCTGTTTTCCTCATTACCAACTCGAGAAATCGTTACTTTCTGCATCGAATCGCCAACTTCGCACTCATCCTCATATCTCGTTATAACCGATTTTGTATAATTTTCTTCCTCATCCGGAGATCTCGCAAGATGAGATTTCGAGGAGCCGGGTTCTTCTTTGTCTCGAGATCGCGGAGGTAACAGCTTCGAGCTGTTGTCTTCTTTTGCTTCGGATGTTTTCGCCAGATCCGACTTTGAGATGAAGATTTCTTCTACTTTGAGCGGCGAGCTCGGTAAATCAGATTTTCGTGGATGAACCGACGATTGAATCCCACGAGTATTCACAGACTTATCTGGCTTAAGATATTCGATCGAAACGATTCTCGCTTTTGACACGATCTCTCTCGTTTCTGATTTTTCGATCTTGGCGGATGACGACACAATTTTATCAAATGATTTTTCCCGATCTTTCGGTTCAACGCTTTCTCGTATTATTTTATCGTTTTCCTTCGACCTAATGCAGCTTTTTTCAACTTCGATTTGACCGTTGTTGCTCGGAAGCTGCGATACGATCGAGCCGATTTCTCGATTCTTCGCGATTCCTTGAGTCGTCGAATTCCGTGATTTCGTGACCGACGATTCGATATCTCTCGTCGTCGCTGTTTCTCTTTTCGATTCAACGTTTTCCACGGTGATTTTTTTCTTCATTCTCGGAATCGCGTAAGTTTTCACGATTTCAACATGTCTGACTTTAATTTTACTCGGACTTATGGGAAGGCGAATTTTCCCAGCTGACGAATCCGCGTTCGATTCCGAATTTTCCTGCTTCGAAGGCTCAGCTTCTTTCGCAGATGCCGTTTCGTTATTTTTACCAAAATTCGCTGTCTTTTGCTCGCGTGAAATTCGTCTCTCGAACTTTTTAACGACTTTGGTTTTATCGAAACTCGTCATTGTCTCGGGTACAGCGGAGCAAATCTCATCAGCCGACATGACTTTGCTTGCGTTCGAGCTCGAGCGTCTCGAATTAATCGTCTTGGGCGTATCGCATGATTTTATTGCTTCTTCGCTTATCGTTTTTTCATTTTTTTCCTCGTTTTTGCCAATATTGCCGTGTGGCTGAGCTACGGGATCGGTTTTGCTTGAATTTACGGATAATTTATGATATTGCCGTTTAGCGGAGACCGCTTTAACGTCCGAACTTTCCCTCGTCGAATATTTATTGACGAAATCATCCGTCGTGATGTAGTCAGCGAATTTCTTTGGTTTGACTATTCGTCTGGAGGTTCTGACGCCAATTGAAGAATTTTCCGATTCGTTTCTCGTTTCTTCTTCTTTCGTGTTTTTTTCGTTCGTATCTTCGCTCCTCTCGTTTGAAAAATTAGGAGCGTAGCTTCTTCGTTTTCTCTTCTTTACTTTTGGCGTATCGCAAATTGATTCTCGCTCGTTATCGTTGCCGGCCACGGACGGTTCATCCTCTGCGCGGATCGATCGTTCTCTCAGTTGCGCCGGATCGTCGGTCGAAGATCCCAAAGTTTCTGCCCTTTCGTTCAAAGTTCTCTCGGATACGCTGTTATTTTTGCGTTTTTTTCCTTCCCTCGCGCGACTCTGGGGTGTTTTCTTCGCCACTCCGATCGCTTTTGCATCGGATTCTTGAGGCCCGACTGCCAATGGTTTTTCGGCGGTCGATACGTCGCTATTTATGATTTTTGGGGCGTCGCAAGTAGCTTTTCTGATTCCCATGTGACCGGCGAGACCGAGAGATCGCAAAATTTCAGGGGTGAGAATGAAAACCTTGGAAGCCCCTTTGGGCACCTGAGACAATAGAGGAGCGAGAGGAGACGATTTCTCGCCTGGTCCTCCATCGTTTTTATTGTCTTCGCACATGGTAGCGAGAATATTTTATCTAAAATAAGAAACGTACGGTTGTTGCACCGAAATTTCTTCGTATTTGTATTTATTAAATATATGTATGGGATTCTTTAGAAAACCTACAGACTCGCGGAACTCATGGTCTCAGATTTTGCTGCAACTTTGGGATAAATTTCTGTACATCAAGAAGACGTGCGTAATTTTTTTAACGATTTAATTATAAATGCGCTCGTTAGGCAATGGCGCATCGGTGGCTTTTAAAAAATCTTTAAAAATTTTATTTTCGTTTAAGAAATGAAAAAAATCGTAAATAAAATTGGGCACGATAGTCTCATCCGCATGGTCCTTAACTTTCTAATAAATATCAAATATCAAAAGTACTCGTGGGCTATAATAAGACTGAAAGGCACTCCGAAAAATAAAAAATTCGTTTCTAATGAGTAAAATAAATATTTTTCAATTCAATTATCGTTAAAACTTATTGATATTTGAGTGAGGATTGAAAAATTTTTTCAAAAATATTTCATATGAAATAAATAGTTTATCAACACGTGATAAAATAAATTTCAAGGAGACGGGATTCGATCGTGGTTTTCACGATAATCAGTCAGACACCGAATCACCGTGACCAAAAGATACTTTGCAATGTTAATCGGTCCGAATTGATAAATACGGAAATCAAGGGAGAGGGGGAGTGAAAATTTACCATAGAAATATGCAATAACAGATTGGTATTGAGTAATAATATTATTAAAATTCATGCCTTTTATTTGATTCGGCGATTTTTTTTTATTACCTGCGTACATCGACGAATTTCAGGTTATGTCACTATCCGTACGCGAGTCCTTCGGTACAATGCTTGGATAAATTTTTTGTTATTAACTCGGGCTGAATAATTGAAAATTTATGAATAAATATCACGAGAGTAAAAAAAACGTAATTTTGATGATGAAAAAATAGTTTTTCAATAAAAATGTCGTACGGGTGGCTTGAACTCGCGCCCCACCGAATTCTGCACTGAATTTTACGAAGTCAGCATGTCCATTCGGCCATTTTTATTGATATGAACTTTATGTAATATATATACATATATATTTTGTACATGCAGCGCATGTCTCTGACTAGTACAGTATTCCTCCCTATTCCCTCGCCAATCGCAAGTACGGTATCAGCGGATTTCGTTACTTATTCATATACAATTTTTTTTTGCATCATATATAACGTCTAGCAGTGTCTTGTACATTTTCTGCCATTTATTACTATTTTCCGCCCCTCTGGACTCTGGACGCGGTTTCATCATCTTCGCAATCCGCGGTTTTTACTAACCGCGGCACTTCCGGCAAAAAAGTTCAGGCATTATATAGAAGCGCAGTCCTAAGTATATGCTCGGCATGAAAACGAGTTTTTTTTTTCAGACAAAAAACGGCCGCTGGCGGAGTGACGGTCGGGCTATGACGTCACTCTGATTGAGTATGAACAAATTTAAAAGGATTTTTAATGCCCATTACAGAGACTATCGACGGTTTCCGTGATGAAAAGCACACTCGTGGCCAAGGCATTATTACGATATTGAAAGGTCATTGCTAAGAAATTATGGTTTTTTTCCCCTCAAGAACACATAAATGCAAGTCATACACTTTCTTCCCCTCATTCACACAAGTGCGTAGACTGCAATTCAATCCCTATAGGAAAGTGCATGCATTCCGATGGTTTTTACCACATGAAATGTTAAGGAGGTTGGTTACCTGACGCATTATGATAAGAATTCGTTCAAATTTATTGAGGATACTCGCGAATAGGTATAACAACTCTGTGAAAAATTTCAAGTCATTCGTCTGCATACTTTTTCTGTAATTAATTGTTGAAGTTGTACTCTTTTACATGGGCGACCATATAGCTAAATCGTACGTATCTCATGAAATACTTCATAACCACGTTAAAAAGTAAGGATTTTTAATGAAAATGGATTCAGATAATCATCACATATTTGGGGAAAAGTTCGCAAAGAGGGAAATGCTTCATGTACATATAGTTATTAGGAAATTCTAAAAATAAAACAGCTCTCGATGTATCACAAATGTTCGCTCGGGAACTTGTGACGCGGACCTCTCTCTCGCATGCTACCCGCCAACTCACGATTTTCCTCTCCCGCGCGGAGGTGACCAATCTCCTTAAATTGCCGAAGGGGATCTATATATTTACCTGCAATGCCAATACATATCAGGAATTTCTCTTAGAGGGAGATTGGATTTTTATATGAACGCGAGCACCATTTAAAAGAGTAATCGATTAAAATGTTTTATTGAGGTAGAGATAATTGTAATTGTGTAGAAAGAAAAGTTATACTTCTTTTCAATTATTCTCAATTGCATAGTAATTTTTTCCGGAAGATTCATCATTATCCCGTTGAAAAATAATTAAAAATCCGCTAGGACTGATTTTTTTTTTTTGGAAAAGTAGATCCGAGCAAATAATGCAAATTCCAGTGAAAAATATTCAAAATTCGTTATTCCCCTTTTTAGTATCCACCGGAAGCTTTAATTGAGTTTTATTAGATAGCAGTTTTTAGAAAATTTTAGTCAATTTTATACATAAACAGTCTTAAAGAATTGAATATAAAAAATGCTTAAAAATTGTGATGTAGGTGCCATTACTATCCTATCTTTCTACAATCGAGTGATGGAGAAAAAATATTGCTAAGACGTGCTCTATTATCAATTTTATCATCGGTTGCCTAAATATTTCGATGGACCTTCAGCCCCCCCCCCCCCCCCCCCACCGTCGAAAGGTCGTCTCATTTTAAGGTGGTTCTTGCAAACTCGTCAAATCTAGATAGACTGATAAAAATACGACAAACGTAAAAGTTGAGGTTCCCATAGTATGCTTGCAAAGTTTTAGATTCTTTCACTCACCGTTTGGTTCCGGAGATATTATGTGCTCGCAAACTTTTTCAATTTAACACCGTGGGTATAGGCCCCAAAGTGACAAACGAAGCTAGAGCGCTTAATCTTATCAAATTTTAATACTTAAAAACTAGATGAGCGGACGTAACTTTGCTGGATCGATGCAATCAACATTATTGAATATTCTTATGAAATTTCAAATTTATTTACTGTACCGTTATAATTAAAAAAAAAAACGTCATTTTCTAGCCCCGGGAGCAGACCGATTGTCGCTTGTTTCATGGGTGTCCCGCTCATCGCGCCGACGTTCCCGCTTATTCCCCGCCACTGGTCGCGCAAGAACTACTTTAATGGTATCAAATTCTCTATCTTCGATTGTGCAGTCAATGAAGGAGACGAGACGGTGCGAACATATGTTATGTGTTTTTTTTTTAATTTTTCCAAGTTCGTACAAATCTAAACCATTCGCCTGAGAAGCTCGTTTATTTTGTCCTCGCGGTTACCAAAGTCACCGCCTTCGACGTAATGATTGGTCTTCTTGCGCCATCCACCGTTCGGGGTATTCAACTGCGCGTAAAAATAAGAAAAATCAATATCAATGAATCATGAATATATTAATTAAAAGAGCAATGAAAAAAGAAAAAAAAAATCGATTTATTCGGCTCAACGATGATGTTTAAGCTTTTTCCCCGTGCCTCGCGACAAAATTGTTCGATTCGGCGATTGGAAAAGCTCGTATTACTCTTTGACATAGTAGGAGGCAATGGACTGCTTTCAAGTTTTCATCGCCATGCCTATGTCATTATTTCCAAAAATTTGAATAATTTTGCTCAATTGCAATTGATAAACAGCGTGCTTTCCATTGAAACTTACCTTGAACGGCCAGAGAAAGTTGCTGGCGTACTTGAACTTGGGACCAACCGTGAATAGTTCGTGGATCAAGTCCTCCGTACAGATAATTCCCGAGCGTCCTGTTTGGAGAAAAAAAAAATCATAATTGCGGATACACGGTCGTGATTTAATAACAAAAAAAAACATGGGAGAAATTATTTTTAAATAAAATAATGCTTGTATGAATCAATCGACAATAAGTTTGGATGGCCACCAAACGAATTTATAGATCAATTAAATTTGCTTTGCAACAAGATGGAAGAGAGAAGTTTTCGTAATTTGGATATCGACTCCCATGGACTTGTCGCAATATAGAATAATAATAATAATAATAATAATAATATTAAAAGGTAAATATAAAAAAAATTATGAATAAAAACTTACCGAGTTTTCTCTCTACGATGGTGTTGCTCGTGATCGGTATGCGCTGACGATCAATTTTGGCAAAACCTCGCTTGTAGACCAATTCGCGGATCGATTTGAGGTTCGGATATCCCCAAGTTATGTATGGCTCAACAATGCGCAGCATGTTAATTGTCGCTTTGTTAAGTTTAACAAATACACCGTTGTTAATTTGCTTCAATCGAAACAATTGAAGTACCTTGCGCGGCTTCGGGGCAATTTGATTAACACTGAAAAAAAAAACGATTACACGATTCAACAGTGCAGTATTTTCATTTAAACATTGAAGATGGCTCTAGCACGAACTCGTAGGCTACAGGAAAAAATAATCTTATTATAGTATATGGTCGATTAAATAACCCAATTTATGTATACAAAGTTTCAGACCAGATCACTGACGGAAAATTCAGAAAAAAATCGATGCAATTTTCAGGTATTAGCGTGAATCGAGGTAATTCACGAGAATCGTTGGGAAAAAAATAATTGAATTGAATTTTTCAAAATACGCTGAATTGAATGAATTAATTTGAATTAACAGAAAAAACAAAAAAAAATTATCGAAAATATTCGGATATTTACTTGCATTAAAACGAATGATCGAGAATTGATGGCAAAACTATTGAATTAAGTTGAATTTAAAGAATTAAGTTGAATTAATATGAATTGAAAGAACTAATCTGAATTAATTTACTTGAATTAAAGTGAATTGTCGAGAATTGATGGCAAAACTATTGAATTAATTGAGTTTAAAGAATTAAGTTGAATTAATCTGAATTGAAAGAACTAATCTGAATTAAATTACTTGAATTAAAGTGAATTATCGATAATTGATGGCAAAACTATTGAATTAATTGAATTTAAAGAATTAAGTTGAATTAATCTGAATTGAAAGAACTGATCTGAATTAATTTACTTGAATTAAAGTGAATTATCGAGAATTGATGCCAAAACTATTGAATTAATTGAATTTAAAGAATTAAGTTGAATTAATCTGAATTTAAAGAACTAATCTGAATTAATTTACGTGAATTAAAGTGAATTATCGAGAATTGATGGCAAAACTATTGAATTAATTGAATTTAAAGAATTAATCTGAATTGAAAGAACTAATCTGAATTAATTTACTTGAATTAAATTGAATTATCGAGCATTGATGGCAAAACTATTGAATTAATTGAATTTAAAGAATTAAGTAGAATTAATCTGAATTTAAAGAACTGATCTGAATTAATTTACTTGAATTAAAGCGAATTATCGAGAATTGATGGCAAAACTATTGAATTAATTGAATTTAAAGAATTAATCTGAATTGAAAGAACTAATCTGAATTAATTTACTTGAATTAAAGTGAATTATCGAGAATTGATGGCAAAACTATTGAATTAATTGAATTTAAAGAATTCTTTCCTTTCCATTCTTTCCTTTGCTAACCAACACCGAAATGATAGAGGAATGAGAAGCAACTTCGTCAACAAATTCATAATCCCACGGTTTACCAAAAGTATCGGTCGTAGATGTTTCTCGCACTGTGCAGCAAGAGTCGCTAATTATCCAACACCAGAATCACGAAACTCGCTAATGAACTTGCCTGCTTACGCGCGTAAAAAAAGCAATATCTGAGGCTGTGAAAGATATACCTAGACATACTATAAATGGTGAATTAGCTCTCAAAGCCCTCGCAGCGAGGAGAAGCTGTGTGCAAAATAAATCGTTCAACCCGCTATGAGAACGTTAAATAATATAGTTCTTTTTTCTGCTAATAAATCTTAGATTGCGGACAAGTGCTTATGGCACTTTTGCAATCATTTTATATATATTGAGCGCGACAGGAATACTCCGTGCCTTAAGCATCAGGCCCATTAGATAGAATATGGAATTATATAATATGATAACAAATGTGTAAATGTAAAAAATCAGATTCATGTATTTCTGTTCGAAAAATGCTCAATAAAAATTATTATTATTATTAAAAAAAAAAATTAAGTTGAATTAATCTGAATTCAAAGAATTATGTTGAATTTAATTCAATTATGAATTCATATAATTCAGAATAATTCATTTATGAATTATTAATTCATAAATTATAATTATAATAATTAATTCAGAATAATTCATTTATGAATTATTCTGAATTATTTCAACCTTTGGCTATTAATGCATTGCTCAAATCTTGAGTTATTTTTTTCTCAAAATATTGGTCGGCGGTCAATTACGTCTGGCATTAACTTATTCATTTATGCGCATTATAGGCCATCAATCGATATTTTCAAACATGCAAAATGTTCTTCCAGCATTCTACTTATATCTCATAAAGTTTTATCTATATATCAATGATAGTTGCCTGTTGAATTTTGCAATTGAATCTGTCGAAAGCGTGGATTTCCGTATAACAGCATGTTAAATATATAAAATATAAAAACTCTAATAACTTTTTTTCTTTTTCGCCTAACTTCATAAAAATATAACCGAGTCATGTTTTGATCGCAATCGACCCGTGCATCAATTTTTATCAAAATCTAAATGGTAAATCGCTACGCGATAGAACTACCTTAACATTTGACGAAAATGTGTTTTTTTTTTTTAAATAAAATATCGACTCACCCCCGAATTCGGATTACAAAAGCCAATCGGGCTTCGCCGGGGATATAATAGTTGCCCCGATTTTTAGCTTGTCTCTTCAATCGGATCTCATCACGCTCCTTCATTCGGTACTCTTTTACGTACTGTTCGGCGCGCTTGAAGATCTCTTTTCGTTTTTTGTAATGAGCCGCGCGTTGCTGAAGTTCGTTAATCACAGTCATTGGAATATTTTCAATGTTATCGGGCGACGAGTATTTTTGGAAATATTTTGTTTATCGCGTTTATTGAGATAAAATTGAAGAATTCGATCGAAAAAAAAAGTAACTGAAATTGTACTTTTTTTTTTTTTTTTTTTTTTTTTTTGCAAATATGCGATCGGAGAATGGATTGATCGAAGAGTCATGCGTACCTTGATGGAAACCTGGAGCCTTGCGGCTTTGGCGGTTTCACGACGCTTCCTCCTCTTAAGCACCGATTCGGGTACTGCCGGTAATTTTTTGGGAGGGACGGCTTCCTTCTTCTTCCTGCATAAAGGAAAATTTATCGGTATAAAATAATGTAAAGTGTTAGTGTCGTCACATTCGTGCTCTTCCAGATTTTAGGTTAGAGCTATTTGAGTACGTTGGAAAGTCGACAGTAACGAGAAAAAATGAATTCAAGACACGAGAAATGAAATTTTTGGAGTTAACGTTGTCAATTGCGATGTCGGAATATTTAAATAGAAACAAAAAAAAATTGTCAGACACGTTGCGGATGTATGCGAGCTGCAGTGAGCCCAGGGCCGATGACACTTTTCACGTTAATATTCAAGTTCAGATGAAAAAACTATATGCATAAAAATATTCGTCGCATTTGTATTTATCGCTAAAGAATGCTCGATGCTCAACGTATCAGCGGATTAACGTGATATTTCGCGATTTATTTTAATCAACGAATTTTACTTACGCGTCCGCCATTCTTGGGATTGGTAAAAGAAGGTAGGAGCCGAAGTTCACGCAGGAGCTCGCAACGAGTGACGAGAGCGAAGTTAGCGAATTATAACGGAAAAAACACTGGTACCAACTTTAGTAGCGGGAAATTTGAATTTCTGATCAATTGTAAAGGTCTTTAATAAGTAACGTTGCTTTTAATTATGAGTAAACGATCAAAATTACTTTATTATCAATAATGTGTACAATTAAAAATTTAGAGGATGTGTGCGAATATTTTATTACAAGAATCAATTGGCTTTCTTTGTCGCAGGCGTCCTTTAATTTTTTCTAGCGTTGCTTCTTTCGAGTGTATGGGTCTCTCGCTCTCTCTCTCTCTTTCTCTCTCCATTCGGATTGTGAAGTGTGTATCGTCCACGAGGTCGTCGATAAACCGCCATCGCGTTATACTCGTTTTAGCATATTATTCTGAAAATGACGGAAAGCGACGACGACCAGCCTCAATTGAGTCAGTCGACGTTAGCTGCGCTACATGATTTTTACAAGGAACGAGAAGAGCGTGAAAATCAGCTGAACAAAATATTGACCGAGCCGAGTGAATCAGCAGACGTCACTTTTGACGAAAATTGGGTTAGTTGGCAAACATGGAAAATAATCGATATATCTCGCAATTCGATTTTTCATTCAAAATGTAAAAATTATCATCATAGAAACGTTTTTTTTTTTACATTGATTTTGTTTCAGCAATTGAGCCAATTTTGGTACGACGAAGAGACCGTCGATGCATTTGTAAAATATGCGATAAAATCCACGGCAGTCGACGGAAAAATAGCTCTAGTGTCTTGTCCAACTTTGTACAGAACTCTAAAGAGACAAGCGGGAGATAGAACGGGTATGCGGTGTTAATTTATTATAAAAACGAACAAAAAGTTATTATATAAATTATATAGTATATTTATTTATTGACTGTCATTGCGATAGTGACTCTTTTTGAGTTTGACCAGCGTTTCTCAATTTTCGGAGCTGATTACGTTTTCTACGATTACAAATCACCGCTCTGCGTTCCGAGAGATATGTCCAGTCGTTTTGATCTCGTCATAGCCGATCCGCCGTTTCTCTCTGACGAATGTTTGACAAAAACATCCGTCACCGTTAAATTCTTGGCTAAAAATAATTACGTCATATGCACAGGTAATCGTCACTGTAATAGTTCGACAATTAATTTACTTCATTTCCGTGATAATCATTATAATCGCGTTCATTAAATTTTCATTCAAAGGTGCAGTCATGGCCGATATGGTAGAGAGACTATTGGATGCGAAAAAATGTAATTTTACGCCTCGCCACAAAAACAATTTGGCCAATGAGTTTTGGTGTTATTCCAATTTCAAATTCGACGAAAATCTGAAATAAAATGTTGACGAATAAAAAAAAAATAATGAACAATCTTATACTTGAATTTTCATTTCTTTCGTATATATTACAATTGGTGATAAATGTTTAATTATAACATATAGTTCCGAGATCAACACACGCAACGTCGTAAATTATCTCACAACGGAACGAGAGATATGCATCGCAGTAGCGCCGCAAAAGGGCGGGGGTAAAACAGAGGAACGTGAAATGGAACGGAAAAATGATATTTTAAAGTTATTATTATTGCGCCGTTGTGAAGTGAAAAAAGTTCCTAGATCTTAAAAGAGAGACCGATGGACCCGGGTATAGTTTATTGCGATAAAAGAAGGCACGCGATGGGAAGCATAAATATTTACATTATTTGAGGTTGTTTGTGCCAGGGAGGTGGAATTTTTTTTTTTTTTTTCGTTCGTTACGATGATCGACGGAAACATATCAATGGAGGAGGACACCGAGCTACGGGACCTCGTGGTGCAAACACTCGAGAATAATGGCGTTCTCGCTAAGCTACGGGTATGACGGATGTATAACGTTAGATCTTTGAGAAATAAAAAAAAAAATATACTCCAATTTTTGCAGGTTATGCGAAGAAACGTCGCGTCCGATTCTAAGGACAATTTTTTTTATTTTTTCACTTTTTTCACATTTCTCGCTCTGTAAATTCGTAACGTTCGCGATAGTCTGATTTTTTTGTAATTTCTTATCTTCAAATGCAGGCCGAGCTCAGGGCAAGTGTCTTTCTGGCGCTCGAGGAACAGGAGGCGGTAGCGGTGAGTTATATACATTCGGCGATAATATTAAAAATACAACAAACAGCATGTAACTCGAAGCTTATCCGTTTCCTCGTAATTTTACATTTTCACCAAAATTTTTTTAAGGCGGTTCACACCGGAGCGAAAATGCAAATAAAAACTTCTGAATTTTTTTTTTTTTCGGTACTCCGTACACCGAACGGCCTGAATTATTTCAGAATTTTCATGTACACCGTTCTTGAAGAATAAATATTTAAAATTTTCAGTTCAACATTAATTTGTTATTATCTTTATTAATCAAGGAAAATTATCTTTTTTTTTTTTTTTTTTGCTGACATTGCCTTTGTTGCTCAGTTATTTTCCCGGTATTGAATTGCTTATGCGCCGTGCTGCTTTATTACTAGCTTTATTATTATCTTTATTATTCATTAGTTACTAATCGCTCTGTTTACCATGTAGCTCTTTTCTGCTATCTCGATATATTTTTTTTTTTTTTCGTTTGGGTTCGATAGCCGTTAGTACTTGTCAAAAAAGTAACTCTCTCCAAATTTGAGCTTTAAAAAAAAATTTTTGAGAGATCGCTCAAATGACTTTAATATTTTAGGGCGATACAAGTAAAATCGATATTTTTTTTTTTCGATCGGGTTCGATAGCTGTTAGTACTTCATCGAATTGACATCAAATACTTATATTTTTTGTTGTGACACAGAAAAATCGAAATTTGTATATCATGATCGTTAGTCAAAATCGAAAAAAAATATTTAAGTCATTTGAGCGACCTTTAGAAAATTTTTTTTTAAAGGTCAAGAATTGGGAGAGTTACTTTTTTGACAAGTACTACGGCTATTAAAACCAATCGAAAAAAAAAAATATCGATTTTATTTGATTCCAAGGGATAATTCCCGTATGAATAAATAAATGAATAAATAAATGAAATAAGTCCTTATGGCAATTTGTGTTCATGCCGTTGAAACTCAATGAAAAATGTAGAGAAAAAAATGAAAGATTCGTTTAATGATACAGCGCAGTTGAATGAAACCCTGCGACAAAAATCAAAGTGTACCTCATCTAATATTATTACACTTTTTACGGTCGAAGCAAATGTTAAAGCGCAAGCCGCTCCGCGCCGTACGTTCCGCTCGCCGCGTCCCAATCTCTCTGGCGAACCTCTTTAATTACAAGCGATTTTCTCAATTTTGGCTCTCTCGCGAACGAAGCTTTGTCGATCCTCGAAATTTTTATCTTCTCGTTTCAGAATCCGGAGCCGTTGCTCAACAAAACGGTGAAACAGTACCTGGCCAACGAGGATGGAAAATTATTATTTTCCTTAGTCAGAGAGTTTCTGGAATACTTTGGTCTTGATTACAGCATATCCGTTTACGATTCGGAAACGTATTTTGGAAAGGAGTACAATTATCCGGGAAGAAACAAATTGTCAGAGAAATTGGGTATCAGTACGAACGAGCCGTTGCTGGGAGAGATTCTCAAGAGCGGCATGAACAACGATGCCTTCAACAATACTCGAAAGGTATGGGAATTTTTTTTTTAATATCTTGTATCCAATTTATTCACGAATTTCTTACCCTCCAAAATTCTTTAATCTCAAAAGCCAATTTTCGTTGCATAGGGAAAAAAAAATATCCTGTATCATAAATTTATTCACGAATTTCTTGTCCTCCAAAATTCTTTAATCTTAAAAGCCAATTTTCGTTGCGTAGGGAAAAAAAAATATCTTGTATCAAATTTATTCACGAATTTCTTGCCCTCTAAAATTCTTTAAACCCAATTTTTGTTGCGTAGGGGAAAAAAAATATCTTGTATCAAATTTATTCACGAATTTCTTGCCCTCCAAAATTCTTTAAAGCCAATTTTCGTTGCGTAGAGGAAAAAAAAATATCTTGTATCCTAAACTTATTCACGAATTTCTTGCGCTCCAAAATTCTTTAATCTTAAAAGCCAATTTTCGTTGCATAGGGGAAAAAAAATATCTTGTATCAAATTTATTCACGAATTTCTTGCCCTCCAAAATTCTTTAAAGCCAATTTTCATTGCGTAGAGGAAAAAAAAAATATCTTGTATCCTAAACTTATTCACGAATTTCTTGTCCTCCAAAATTCTTTAATCTTAAAAGCCAATTTTCGTTGCGTAGGAAGAAAAAATATCTTGTATCATAAACTTATTCACGAATTTCTTGCCCTCCAAAATTCTGTAATCTTAAAAGCCAATTTTCGTTGCGTAGGGAAAAAAAAATATCTTGTATCAAATTTATTCACGAATTTCTTGCCCTCCAAAATTCTTTAATCTTAAAAGCCAATTTTCGTTACATAGGGGAAGAAAAAATATCTTGTATCATAAACTTATTCACGAATTTCTTGCCCTCCAAAATTCTGTAATCTTAAAAGCCAATTTTCGTTGCGTAGGGAAAAAAAAATATCTTGTATCAAATTTATTCACGAATTTCTTGCCCTCCAAAATTCTTTAATCTTAAAAGCCAATTTTCGTTGCATAAGGGAAAAAAAAATATCTTGTATCAAATTTATTCACGAATTTCTTGCCCTCCAAAATTCTTTAAAGCCAATTTTCGTTGCGTAGGGGAAAAAAAAATATCTTGTATCAAATTTATTCACGAATTTCTTGCCCTCCAAAATTCTTTAAAGCCAATTTTCATTGCGTAGGGGGAAAAAAAATATCTTGTATCAAATTTATTCACGAATTTCTTGCCCTCTAAAATTCTTTAAACCCAATTTTCGTTGCGTAGGGGAAAAAAAAATATCTTGTATCAAATTTATTCACGAATTTCTTGCCCTCTAAAATTCTTTAAACCCAATTTTCGTTGCGTAGGGGAAAAAAAAATATCTTGTATCAAATTTATTCACGAATTTCTTGCCCTCTAAAATTCTTTAAACCCAATTTTCGTTGCGTAGGGGAAAAAAAAATATCTTGTATCAAATTTATTCACGAATTTCTTGCCCTCCAAAATTCTTTAATCTTAAAAGTCAATTTTCGTTGCATATAAAAAAAAATCTCGTTGATAGCAAATATTTAGTGTAACGAATCGCACGATATACCAATAAACATGATTTAATAATCGAGTAAATATTGTATTAACGATGAAACAGGATTCGATAGAAAAAAAAAAGAAGAATAAAATTCTGATTTATATAAATTTCATAATTATACATTGAAAAAAACAAAAAAAAAATCATTCCTTTTCTCGTGTAAATAAAAAAATTCAATGGATTATCATGGTTCAGCGGACGGAATGCAATATTCAATGATATCGGTAACATTTATTGTTCGTATAAACGTAGAGCGGCGCTGGTGACTCGAGACACGACAAAACGAACGAAACATCGACGAATTTTTCCAACGCCACATTCGAAGTTTCCGTACCGAAAATCATTCACAACAAAGACTCCGCCTCATTCTCAAACGACAACGATTCGTCCGACAAGGCCGAAAGTATTTCGGACGCTTGTCCAAATTTACCGATAAACGTGACGATAACGGATAAGAAAAAAACGTCCGACGATCCGATCGATGGTACGAGCAGCGAATCTCACAATGAAACAACGGCCCTCGGGGATAATAATGAGATTTTTTTGAAAAAACACGATTCGAGAATCGAGGATGGAGCGTCGAATAACAATGTGGAATCGAGCAATTTTTCCCTCAGCCCGAATAATCAAAATGTCACGGTTAAGTGCCGAAACGAAAAGATCAAATCGGCCAATGATACGAATATAATAAACAAGAGCGAGCAATTGATTAAGTTCGATGAGAGCATCGTCAGCGAAAAGGAGATAAATCAAAATGACGAATCGGATTGCAAGCAGAGAAGCGCGGATTTGCGTATTACGAATAATGCACAGAACATGAAGATCATCGATACGGAAAATAATTTTGAAAATACGGTTTATTTCGAGGAAATAATAGTCGACGGTAAGAGGCAAAAGGTCGATGCGCAACGTAAGAACGAATCGCTGCTCGGTGAATTGCCACCTCTCCAACCAAAAAGTAATTCAATATTCAGCGATTTGCCACCGTTGAACGGTAAAAAAACTAATATAAACGACTTGAAGGAACTCATGGACATTGGTTTAGGTAAGTTAAAAACGTTTCATCGAATTGCATCAATTTTCATTTCAGATCTCATCGAATTTATAATTTTTTTTTTTTTTTCCATTAATATCTCGTAATTATATTTTTGAGACACCATTACCATCGGGCTGTCTGAAAATTTAATTCCTTTCCCATAATACACTCAAATGACATTGGAAATTTGTCTATTTTCCTTAAATTTCGTTTATTATAAATACACTCGAAAAGCAAAAAAATAATTTCAACGCGCTCTGTCGTTTTTCATTGAATTTTTTTGCATCCCGTAACTATGCAGCAAACAAATTTCTGATTTAAAAAATAATGATAATAAACACAGTGGATTATTCGGAGCTGTAGTTTTTCAGTTATAAAAAAAAAAAAAAAAAAAAAAAAAAAGCGTTCAATTTTGAAAAAAACTTCCGTTTTTTTACGAATTTTCTCAGAGGGCGACGTCGGTGAAAATTACGAGGAAGATTTCGTCTCGTCGGCTTCGGGCAGCGCGAATGAGCAAAGTCCGATAAAGCAGTCGGACGTCGAATCCCCGGATCGCAGTGCCGCGATATTGACGAAAAGTACGAAAAATGAGAAGAGCCATAGCTCGAGAAACGACGAAATAAGCGAGGAGATTGACGAGATCGAGGAGGTATTTAGCAATGCTTCTTGCGTAAGTGAACATACAGATATTTGAGATTGAAAAGAGAGAGAGAGAGAGAGAGAGAGAGGAAAACGCGAACGTTTTTCTCCCGTTACAGCTCGAAGATACCAGCGAATATAACGTTGTATCCGATTTTGCTATGGGTATTACCACGGACTATAACAGCTTGGTATAATTTTTAATTCATTAAAAAAAACAAAAAAAAAAAAACAAAAAAAAATCAAACCTAGATTTAAGGTACAAGTGTAGAGAAAAAAAAAAAAAAAAAAAAAAAATTGAATTACACTCCTAATTCTGGCAAGCGATATCCTATTAGAACATTAACATGTTTAATGTCTATTGCTGCTGAGAGCGGAGAAAAAAAAAAAAAATGAAAACAAATTGAGCAGTTTAAATGTCCATGGGACACCTGAAACACTGCCAGAGATTTGGGGCTCAATATTTTTTAAGATATGCGCTGCAAAAGAACGCAGAAGGAAAATTTGTCCGTGGCCCAGCCGTTCCGTTTCTCGCAACACTTTGTATGCGTTTTTTTTTTTTTGCATTTCTTCCCACAATCTATTTTGCGTAGATATATTTTTTTAAAAAACCCACGAAAACATTCTAAATGAAATATTTTTCTAAACTTTGTAACATAATCTGCAAATTGATGCCGATCAATATAATTTAGGGTGTCGATTATAAAATTGAACAATTTTCTGTATTTCATACACGCTTTATCGATGAAAATGGATAAAAGCAAAAATTCGATGATTTATTGTCCATTAGTTTCGTCTATGCTGCATATTATATATTTGGACAATCTTCCTCCTGCGTTATTCTGCGATAAATGCGCTTAGTATTACTACTCGTATTTATAATCAAGGTGAAGGTGAAAAAAAAAGAAGAAGACAAGGGACGAGAAAAGCTTAAAAACTTACAAAAAAAAAAATATCCGGAAGAACGTATTACGCGCTCTCATCCCCAGAATTGCACTGATCTTTTTTTTTTGTTTTGTTTTGTTTCGTCTCATTTCGCCTTCGTGAAAAGCAACTATAAAAGCAACTATAAAAACAGGGATAATACGAGATACACATTTACACAAAAACACACACACACCGTGCACACAATATTACGACTGAATTTTGTGCATTACCTCATTCAACTTAAAGTTAACTCGAACGATATCCTTAAAGGGATACCTGTAAATCGATCCGTCTTACACCGTGGATTGCCTAAAAAGATCCATGCAAATTATTTTCTCGACTACAAGTGGTGCTAAATGTTTGAAAGGACAAAAATTATTTATGAGAGTTAAAGTTATCCGAGTAAAAAAATAAAAAAAAAATAAACAGAATTTACAAAAAAAAATGAAATGAAATGAAATGAGGTGCTCATATGTATTTCGTTGGATACGCGTGTATCGCAAGATATTTATAAACTGAAGGTAAAACAAACGAATAAACAAAAAAAACCCTTGCACTTGAATTTTTTAGGCAATCCAGTACAATGTGAAATATTTTTAAAAAAATCAACAACGTTGATAAAAGATTTAGGAGAAATAGAGAGAGAGAGAGAGAGAGAGAAACAAAAACGGTTAAGTACGCTCCGTATAAGATTGCAATAATTTTTAAGTACAACCGTATATGTGCGGGATGCACGAAAAATCAAAATCTTTTTGTAAAAAAAAATGTGAGATATATGTATATATATATATATATATGTCACCTTTGCAAAAGATTTTTCACTGTTAAACAGTTTGAATACTGTTGAGTCCGGGTAAAACGTTCGGATTATGATGTAAAGGCGATTTAATATTATCGTGTGACTTTCTTTATACAAGCGACGAGTCCTGTAGGATTACGATCATTAGCTCGGTGAATTTATTAACGAATCCGAGACTACGATATCCAAGGTGTACGATCGAGTAAAAAAAAAAAAGAAAAAAAAAACTTATAAAAAGAAAGAAAACAAACAAACAGGTGTGTTCCTGGCCAATCAGCGTGGTTACATTCTATTATCCGTACGGGACATATTTTTTTTTTTCTCGTTTATCATCGAATTAAAAAAAAATTCAGTACTGCACAAAACATTCCCACATTTCGTAGAAAGTAGGAAACATTCACATTCCATGCTTAATATGTATTCTTTAATTGGCTAGCAATAGCGAAGCGCCGTACAATTACTAGTATTTTTCAACGTAGCTCATAGAAAGAAAAGGATCGAGAGAAACGAAAAATATGACGGGAAGTATATCTTGCGTGCCACATTGCAAGAGACTGCTCAACCCGATTACATTGATTCTTCATATTTTTATCTTCTCGTTTACCGCTGTAACACAGGGGAGACACGTATAATCGATTTTCGTTATCCTGCTAATTGCTTTTTTGCGCTTCAAAAAAAAAATTTAACATCGTTATTTTTTATACAACGTTCGAGGACAGGCAGAAACTGAAGGGGGGGAAAAGGAAATTGAAAAAAAAAAACAAAATGAGATCAAGTATTAACGAAACTATCCACAGTATGTTTTCTGTTAATATAAAAGCACTGATAATCACATTGTAACCACGTTGAAAGATTGGTAGCTATATCGTGCCTTTTAGCGTATTTTAAAATAATTAAATATTTAATTATAGCAAGAGAGAGAGAGAGAGAGAGAGGAAAACAATGCAAATAAGTAATCGTGGAATTGTGGATTTTCATGAGACATCTATGTTAATTATTTATCATTTTTTTTTTCCATTTTTTGTTCGCATAATTATACTCGTGTATTATGTTATTTATTTTATAAAGACTTTTTTTTGCACTTTGCCATTTAATTCATACATTTTTTTTTCTACCTTTGAGTGCATTTTATTGTTTTTTTTTTTTTCTTTTTTCTTTAAATCTTCTCACTTTCCTTCTGTACGATTTGATTTGGAAATAAAAGTTATTTTTTAGGGAACGTTAAGGGCATTTTTGATGAAAATCGTAAGATCCGCTTGGCGCCGATTCTGATATTGATTTATTTTTCTTGCCACGTATTCACGAATCTGTAAATTCTTATTGCAACGATAACTTTCATCGAGTTGGATTTTATTTTCATGGAGCGGCAATTTAAAGCCGCCTTTGAACGCATGTATCAATAAACATTGCGGAGTTGGTCTCCGTAAGAGATGAGAATTCAGGAATGTAGCAAAGTACAGCGCGAATAGTTGCAAATTACAAGCACAAAATTTTATAGCATATAATACCGACTACCGCAGTACGTATATAATATTATAAATTTATATCAATATATTTCATGCAGCGGGACTACCGATCGAAAATATTGTACAGAGTGCTCGTCGGCGTGTGCAAAAATCCTAAGACGCAGGCTCTGAACTTTGAACTCTTATTCAAACTCGACGTTGCTGTTCCTATTGTATTATCGTGTTATACGAAGAGTAATAATGAAAAAAAAAAAAAAAAAAAAAACAAAAACATGATTGTAACAATTGTACTTGAAAGACGTTCCAAATACAACAGCACGTTTCACATGTAAGGGTCGGTAAACGACAAATTAACGAGATATTTCTATTCGGAGGACTCTGTATTAGAATGGTCCATTTTTTTTTAATCTTTCGTGCTACTCGCAAACGCTTTCCAGAATAGCGAGAACAAAAAATCCTGGTAAAGTATTCCCCCCCCAAGGACGGAAAATACTCATCAGAGGTCGCTACATTAGCCGGTAAAACATTTTTCAAAATTTCGAAAAAAATCATTTATATATTTTGCAGAATATTCCATCGCGTATGCAAATTAAATGTCGCAACTTTGAACGATGAAAATTGTTGAAGTTTCCCTCTTTACAATCGAATGTTGCATTTTTTTTTTGAGAATCAGTTTAATCGGTAGAATCAAAAGTTTATCCAAAATTTCGTTTACTTTCATGTAAAAAAAAAAAAGGCCCGCGATAATATTAAAGATTCGTTAATAATAATAATAATAAATCGATTAATACATAAAAATTGGTGTAAATAAAAAGAAAAAATTGAAGCCTTATAGAAGATTGCAAGCGACACGAGTTTAATCGTCTGGTCTTTGGGACTTGTCCGAGATCAAAGGTGAGCGAAGAAAAAAATGCATGTACAACAAAAAAAAAAACAATTTATTCAATTTTTTTCAATTCTCATCTATTTACATTCGGTTTCGTTCTCTTTGTAATCTCTCGCTGTAAGCCTTCGATACAACATTGAACGCATCCATGTATCGATCCATACACATCGCGACGCATTTCTGCAACAATAATACAAATTTATCGTGATTGGAACGAGGTTTGATGAAAAACAAAAAAAAAAAAAAAAAAAACGTGAAATCGTGTAAAATGATAATTTTATAGGTTAGATTTTGTGTAGCTGACAAAATTGTGTACCTGTTCGGAACTGTCTAACGAGGTACCGGGTTTCGTGACACACTTTTTGAAACACTTTTCCGTCATTTTCTGAAAATAAAATCAACGAAAACGGCATTGACACTCGGAAAATGATGAAATTTCATTGAAAAAGGTATCCCCCAACAAAATTATGCAATCCACTAACCGTCAGTAATTCTTGTGCATTGGCGAGAGCTATTTCTTGTTTAACTTGTTGCATAAGTTCATCTCTGTCAACACCCGACAAGCTTCCAGCTGCTATCGAATCCATATTTATTCACTTTATAAGTGTTTAACAATTAATATTTCAATACAATTGATACAACTCGAAACGCTTTCACCAACAAATCACACGCTACTCCACGGATGGAACGGAGCAGAACCGAGAATCGAGAATTGTTCCGCGCGCGCGCCGGGTGTGTGCCGCCGCCGGGATGATTGCGGCAAAGTCTGAAGTTCACTGATGAGAAAAAAATTCGATTCGATTAATCGATATATCGAATTAACAAAAAAAAAGATATATATATATCTATATATATACATCTATTATGCATACGAACACAATTACCCTTTTGGTTTCTTGCTACTTTCACACGAGAACCGAGTTCCTCTATGTGTGTCATTCGATACATAATACAATATATCTCTTCATAAATAATAAAACATACAAGAGCGAAGGAAAAAAATATATATATATATATCAAAAAAGATTGTGACAACAAATCGTAATAAAAAAATAACACAATTTCGATCAAAAGACTCAATCCTTGCATCGAAACATGTGTGTGCGTGCGTTTATAGTTGTGTGCCGTCGCTAACGTTTTACGCATATAAATTTTGTTTACACGTAGTAACGAGTGCCGATAATAACGTCGCAGTGAGTGCAGGAGGCCCGCGAGAAAGAAGGGACGAGGAAAAAAAAAAAGAAGCTTCGACAAAAAAGGGGTTTTAGTGTAAATTATCATTGGAGGTTAGTTTCTCTGAACTATTCCAACATTCACGATAGTGATGAACACCCGTCGTGTGCATATGTGTAACGTTTCCTGATGGGAGACGACTTTTTTTTGTTACCCTCGAACAATTAACGATGCAGTTTTGATGAACGCTAGGAGTGATAGAGAATTATTTTTTCCCTTACACATTTTACGAAGGTCTCTACGACTCGAGAGTATATATATATATAACGTTCGTAATTTCGCCAACCCTATTAAAAAAAAAAAAAAAAATGATCTTTTCGCCTTGTTCCCGCAATAAGTGTCCTTTTTTCTTTTCTTTTTTTTCACTTTCAACTGTTCTCTAGTCTTCGCAACACGGTGAACGCGTTATAATTTTTTTCTCGTTTATCTCTTTTTTTTTCTCTCTCTCTCCCCCCCCTCCCCTTGCCCGCCGAGTGACGACGACGCGTTTAGTGCACTACAGACGAAAACGCGAAATCTCGTTTGCAAATTATTATTTTATTGGCAAGTTTTTTTTTCATTTTTGTTTTTTGTTTTCTCTTACTCGAGAGCGTTTCGCGTAATTTGGCGCTTCTAACGTGCGAGAGTTTGTATATGCGCTTTCGAGGCCGTGTGTGTTTTTGTGAGGCTTCTCTCAGGCCAAGTATCGTTTTAACATTGCAGGACAGAGAAAGATATAGGTTATTTAAAATTTTCTCGCGCAAAATGATCGTTTAAGACCTTGAGATCGTCGTGGACGGGAAAAAAAAAAAAAAAAAAAGAAACGAATCGTAAGAATATTGCAACGGTAGATTTATTGCTCGGATTTATGGTCACTTTGACGTTTTGCCATGCCCTTTCCCAGCACGATTATTGTATGTATGTGTGTGTGTTTGTGCGTGTACCCGAAGTTTTGAAATTTTCATTCGTTATAAATTCAAAAATTCCTAATCCGCAACGAATTATCATTACTCGTCTCATGTATGGTATCGACATAGCATTGAAAAAAAAAAAAAAAATTTTCAACTCTTTCAGGATATTTCAGCAGGATCGCTGCACTTTTTGTTCCTCAGCGTCAAAGTATCGCGTAAGTTTTTCGCATCACTCGCGATACATATCCTTTTTTTTTTCTGATTCGCATCGGCGAACAAAGTAGCTCCCGGTAAATTCATATTATTTATAAATAAATATATTTTTTTTTGTCAAATACTCGGCGTGTATCGTCCGGTGCTTCAAAATTTTCTTCCCCCCATTGTAGATAGTTCGTCGCTTCGGGACGAAAAAAAGAAAAAAAAACAACGAATCGTAAGAAAAAAAAAACCAAAATTTCTCAAATGAGCGTTGAAAAATGTCGTGATCGAGACGTTTGTCCACGACTCGGCGTTGTCAGCGACGAGGGAAAGGCTCGTTAGTGGATCAGTCATTGCCTTGGATCGATGCGAGAATTTGAGAATCGAGTGCGATGAGCGGCGGCGGAGGTTTCAGAGGAAGAGGCTTTGTACCGCGCGGACGCTCTCGTCAGGGACCCAATGGATCGAGAGGTTCGAATTCGCACAGGGGAGCAAGATCGCGAGGTCAGGCCGGTTCGAGCAACAGAGGCTCGAGATGCGATCCGCCGAATTTACAGAGCGGAGGACCGAATTTTCATGGAGGAATCGGCGCGTCGCCTCCGTGCGCGAATTTCAATCCATCGCGAGTCGCCCCGAGGCATCGGATGCAAACGCCGGACAACAATTGGTCGGGCAACAGCTGGTCGGGTAACAATTGGTCGGACAACAATTCGGGCAACAGCTGGTCGGACAACAATTCGGGCAACAATTGGTCGGACAACAATACAGGCAACAATTGGTCGGACAACAATTCGGGCAACAATTGGTCGGACAACAATTCGGGCAACAATTGGTCGGACAACAATTCGGGCAACAATTGGCCTGACAATAATCCTGGCAACAATTGGAACAATAATCCGGACAATAATTCTGGCAACAATTGGTCGAACAATAATTCGGACAACAATTCCGGCAACAATTGGTCGAACAATAATCCGGGCAACGATTGGTCGCAGCGCGGCATCGGACCACAGCGGGGTTTTCCGGCTTGGCGCGGCGGATGCCCTCCGCCGCGTTTCAACGCTCCTCCCCCGTTCTTTCATTCCCAGCCGCAAAATCCGTTTGTACCTTACGGATTTCCACCGCCCATGGGATCCAATTATTCGCAGCCGCCGCCTCCGCCTCAACATGACTATCCACCGATCGTCGAGCAGGATCATCCGAATTCGCAACAATTCACGAATCCTCAACAACTCCCCAGTCCCCCGAAACAAGCCTCGAATCCCCAAAAACAAGCTTCGAATCCTCAAAAACAAGCTCAGAATTCTCAAAAACAAGTTTCGACCTCGAATTCCCACAAACAAGCAGCTAATCCCCCGAAACAAGCTACGAATTCACCAAAACAAGTCTCGAAATCCCAAAAACAAGCTCCGAATCCGTCGAAACGAGCGCCAAATCTTCAAAAACGATCGTCGAAGCCTCGCAAGCAAACTCCTCATCTCGGCTCGGAGGAGGAACGCGCTCAAAAGATAACCGAGGCAGCGGACAAATTGAAACGTAAATTATCGGCAATTTCAAAAGTACCGGACGCCTGGGACAACGATAAGGACGATGCCGCTGCGTCATTGGAATTTTCATCCCGCGACACCGATCACGAGCCACGAATGGCGAATCGCGGTATACCCGAATTGAAGCACTATCCGCCGGAGCTGAATCTGACGCTGAGCGATCTTCGCGATATCGGCAGAGTCGATCATGATCATACGACGAGGACCATGACAAAGCCGTGTAATTCAGCTTTCGCGTCGATCGACGATCAGGAGATCACGATTCTCGAGCATAATCCGATAAAACGCGTTCCCGAGGCAACCATCGACATTGATCTCGGCCCCGAGGATGATATCAATGATCGCGGCGATGAAACGATCGAAACAAACAACGAGACGGTCGAAGCGTCGAATTTTATTCCCGCTCAAGATGATAATTCGATGTTCGCCATGTCGGAAATTCATATCGACGCTTGCGCAGCCAATGACGAGGAAATTTCGACGAATCGTGCCGACGAAACGACGACGACGACGACGACGACGACGAAACGAGCGTCCGATGAACGAGAGAGCCTCGCGGAGGAACAATGTACGGCTGATTCGACGGAGCGCGAGCTTGAAAATGAGATCGATGAGAACGATACGCAAAATTTGAGCTCGAAAGATGAAAATATTTCGATTATTCCCATCGACGAGAGCTCACAAATTCAGGAGAACACGGATCATTGTTCGAATGAAAAATCTAATGATGCTCTTGTCGATGAAATTCAGGTGGCTCGGGAAGAAACGAGAATCGAGATAAAGGAAAACGATGCGATTATGAAAATTATCGACGATGGAGCGACCGGCTCCATGAATAATTCCGAAATTGCCGGTGAAAGCGCGGAGATGGGAAAAAATTTGGAAAATTTGGAAAATTCAACGTTCGATACGGGAGCCGAAGTGCCGATTGTATCGAAAAATTTGTCCTCGGACGAGACGATAGATTCATGCAACGAGCCGATAACGGACAACGAGAATCGTGCGAATGAAAAAAATGAATGCGACGAAAAAATCACGGAAATTATGGACAACGAGATAATTTCGGACGATCGGATAAGCGAGACGAAAAACGAAGAAGATATCTCGCAGGAGAGTCATGAAGTAGCGGAGATTTCAGCTCAGCCCGAGAGAGCTAGCGTCGATGATAAAACAAGCGATGATCTTGGAGAAATGACGAGGGAAAGCGACAAATCCGTGTCAACGGACGACTCGTCGAGAGAAAAAAAAATATCTACCGAGTCACGAGCGGAGATCGCAAGTACGAGCGTGAAAAATGCCGCGAACGATGAGTCGTGCGAAGAAAAATCGAGTAAAACGGATAACGAGAATGAGACCGAGGTCTCCCGTGATGATGCAATAATTAGCGAGATTCAGGAAAATGCGAGCACGACGAAAAGTCACGATTTCACGAATAACGAGCCAACGAATGATAATGAGACGATCCGAAAAGTTGTCGACGAAACAATCCCAAAAGAGCCGATCCATGAGAACAAAGAAGAATCGCAGCTACGAGAGAGCAGCGATACGGTAATGAAAATTGAAAAATTCGATGCGCTTCGTTCGGAAAAGACGAAAATACCGAAGGAATTCAGCTCGAAGAGCGATGCTCGGGATAACAATGAGACGATCCGAAAAATTGTCGACGAAACAATGCCAAAAGAGCCGATCGATGTGAACAAAGAAGAATCGCAGCTACGAGAAAGCAGCGATACGGTAATGAAAATTGAAAAATTCGATGCGCTTCGTTCGGAAAAGACGAAAATACCGAAGGAATTCAGCGCGAAGAGCGATGCTCGGGATAACACGGAAATTGCATCGAGCATCGTTTGCAACGACGAAACCAAGCAACGCGAGAAAATTGCGAAAAAATTGGTCACAGAATTAACGCGCGATGATAAAAAATCGGAAAATCGTTCGAATTTTCCGCGTGAAAGTTCGAACGATTCAAAATCGCGCGATAGTAAAAACCCGAAAGACACGCAGCAGCAGCAGCAGCAGCAGCAAGAGAGCTCGAACGATGCGAAAATTCGCGATAGACGAAAGAACGTTAAAAAAACATCGCACGAAAGTTTCTCGCCGAGAAGTCAAAAGACAAGCGCTGATTCGAAATCTTCGTTGGATTCGGCAATATCGTTCAATAAACGCCCCACCACCGCCATGACCTCTTTTCCAATCACGAATTATGGAATTTCGAGCAACTCGTCGAAACGTTCGCAAGACGAGGCTTCATCGTTGCCGATTAAATTCGATCCTAAACAGCCACCGCCAAATATAATCGGCATAAAAGATAACACCCCGGAAGCGTCTCTACCGCCGGCATTCGATCCTCGTCTGTCATCGCGCGAACGTTCCGTTCTATTGTCCTCGTCGATTACCATTAATAAAGATTTCACGATGTCGCAGGGTTATCCATCCTGTACAATGACGAATATGGTGGCCAACGTATCGTCGATGAATTACGTCGTACCAACGGCCGTGCCACCGCCGGCGATAATGCCAACCGTAATAAAACCCGCGAGCAACATACCACCGATCTGTATTCCCGATCCTTACGTGCCACTTCTGTCGCTGCCGCCCAGCGTTCCACTCGTTCCGCCGATTGTCCTGCCGGCTTCCGCGATTCTCCAACCGCCATTGCCGATGGAACAGCGAACTCTACCGCCACCTCCGCCGCCCGTTAAATCGAGCCTCGACATGGATGCCGAGCTCGAGGATATGCAAGAGGCAATGGAATTCGCCAAACAATTCATGAACATGAACGAGACCGATGGAACGGCCAAAGATCCGGAAATTCTCGATCCTGATATTTCCGACGAATCCGATTTCTTTCATATGCCAACCTTTCCCGATCTACCGCCCATCGAATTGCCGCCGCTGCCACCGATCGACGCGAAACCCGATGACAGCATTGTTACCGTCGTTGATACGCAATCGACGAGCAGAGAGATCGCTAAAAAATCGTCGACGAAAAGTACGAAACACGAAATATTGACCTACGGGCCTGCACCGATGCCCGATGAATATCGCAACAGTCCCGTCGATCAAACGGAAACGATCGACGAAAATATCGGCATAAATGACGAACGTTTGAGACCAAAGGTCGTCTTTAATCTGAGCTCGAAAATGAAAAAAATCAACAAACAGGACGAATGGCATCAGCAGCATCAGCGCGACGAAGAGCCATTCGATTCGTTGAACGCTGTCGCGTCAACGACAGTCGCGTCGACGGAAATTACGAAAAAGCCGAGGAACAAAATTGTCCCGAGTCCGATATCGGTCGTTTTAACGACCGGCAGAGAAAAGCCGCGTCTCTTAGCTAACGGTCACGAGGAACGGAAGAAACGCGATGAAAAAACCGGCTCGAGATACAATGGCAGGATCGATCAAGCTTCGTCGAGATACGGAAAATCCTCGAGGAGCGCGAGACAACACGACGAGGAAAATACGAGAAATTTTGATACGGATAGAATGGAAATTTCCGCGAAACGCGGCAGCAGAGCAACGACAGCAGCGAGAAAAACGAATGATCCGCGTACACCCGAGACAACGTGGAAGAATCGCGTTATCGGTAGATTCTTGAAAATGAGCAAAAATGATATTTGCAATATGCTGAATAACGCGAGTTTGCGTAAATTCGATATCGCGATGAAGCATCTCGTGAAGGAGCGTCGCTCGTCTCTGTCCCTCGAGATGAGAAACAACGAGGAGGAGAGAATGCGCGACGCCGAGGCTTCGTACAATCGCGAAGAATTCATGGATCAATTGAGCGCAATGCTCGATCCAAGCGCAACCGTTGACGTTTGCAATTTGCCGACTCAATTTATTCATCATTTGAGCGAGGTTTTACAACTCGACGCAATGCCGGAATACGAAACAACGTCAGCAACGTCCGAGACTGTGGTCCCATCGCCCGTACGTAAACCATCACCCGTGCGTAAACCATCGCCCGTGCGTAAACCATCGCCCGTTCGTAAACCATCGCCCGTGCGTAAACCATCGCCCGTGCGTAAACCATCACCGAGCCCGGAAGTGCGCCGTGTGCAAACGGAGACACGCGAGAGTGCAAGCACGAGGGAGATCGATGAGCAGCAACAGCTGCTTCGTGGTAGAAAGAGAGGGAGGGAGAAAAAATCGTGCGGCACGTTGGAAGGGATCGAAACGGCAGCGGCTTGCATAGCAACGTCAACAACGAAAACGTTTGAGAAGCGAAAAGTTGCCGTCACATCTGATAAAAGTATCGTCGATTCGTCGCCGAGATCCGAGACGACGGCGTTGAATATGGAAAATATAATTATGGAAAATTCGCAAAAACGTGGGCCCGCCAGAGCTCGCTCGAGACGTCGTTTGCGCATGACGAACAGTGATTCGCAACAGGCCGCCACGATGAGCAACGGTATCGTCGGTGATAACGATCAGAGCTCGCTCAACATGGCAGATCTCGATGATATTTTTACAGCCGGTATAGCTAGAGCGAAGAAAAAAATTGTCGATATACCGGCTTTAACATCGACGAAAAAAAACGAGCAGCAGCATCGTCGTAATGACGGAACGAGAATAAATGCGCCGATCGTTACAGAACCGAGCGTCGATAGGGTCGAGAGAGCGGTGGTCGAGCTCGATGAGATATTCAGCGCCGGTATAGCTAGAGCAAAATTGGCATCGAAGAAGGCCGCCGAAGCGGCAAAAGCAGCCGAGGCCGAGGACGGTGACGACGACGATGACGAGGGTACCTGGAATCGCAGCGAGCCGCGTTCGAATCTCGATAATCATCGCGTACGACAGAAATCATCGTCCGCGCTGGCCCGTAACAGCGCAAAAATTGACAAATGGAATTGCCGAAAGAATCGCGACGAGCCCGTGGCATTTCGTAATTTAACGAAGGAAGAATGGGAAGCCAAGTACGGCGAATCATCGTATACGTCTTATGAGCGCGAGTATCGGGCAATGGAAGCTCTCAGAGCCCAAAAATCGGAGCAACGCAGTCCGGCGATTGGTAAACGTGATTTCGTAACGCCCGAGAGCGGTGAGATCTGCAGCGTGAGATCACGTCTTGGCGAGCCGGTGACGATTAATCCGGAAACATACGAGACATGGAGCGGTAGCGATGATCCGATGCGTTTTCGCAATGTCAACGAAACGATGAATTATCGTTTGAATTACGAACGTCGAAGCAGCGGCGAACGTTCGTCGAGTACGTCGAGCAGTACGAGCGACTCGAGCGACAAGGACGACGAAGACGAGGCAACGCCCTCGGTGACGAAATTACTGAAGGTCATCAAGGAGCGTGAAAAAATTGCCAAGAAAAAGAGCCTTAACGAGGAGATAAGGGACGAGGTGACCGCTGAGATTGAGCGTAAACGTCGTGAGAGAGACAAAGCGCGAAAGCGACACAAGGCGAGAACAAAGAAGAGCAGTCATCATCGTCGCAAGAGAGACAGGAAGGACAAGGTTCGGGACAAAAAGAGACGCGAGCGCAAGCGTAGAAAACGAAAGTCACGGCGAAGCGATGAAAATTCGAGGGTGAGCAGCGATAATGAGGACGCGGATGAGGAATATACGTCGTCGGCATCGCGCGGACTTAATTCACAGCGTTTGCTCAATGAGGATGAGATAAAGAAGGAAATCGTTATAAAGGAAGAGCCCGAGATAATGGAAACGATTCCGACGACGACGACGACGGCAATGACGACGACGACGACGAGTGAGAAAAAACGTCTGAAGAGCTCGACGATAAATGTTCGATCGATCGATGATTCGCGTCCTGCCTCGACAGCTTCGTCCTCCTCGCTACAATCGATTATAGCCCCTGCGATCGTCAGCTCGCAACCGCTCGTGCATCAACAAACGAAAACAAAAGCGCAACTGAAACAGATGCCTGCCGAGATTACGGAAAAATTGACAAATGTCACGAGAATAAGCAAGGAAACGGCCAAGAATGAGGATAATCGAGTCGCCGAGGATGTGAGAGAAAATATTATTGAAAAAATCGTCGTTTCGCAGCCGGAAACGTTGGATGTTACGAGCATTGCCAATGAATCGGTAAATACGACGATAGCGATCGATACGACTGTGACGGAATCGATAGTTTCGGCACAGCAGTCGCCAGCTGCAACGATCAGCGACGATTCCGCGTCAAAATTAAACTCAAAGAAACTCGACATAAAGACATACAAGGAACGCGCGCGACAGCGTCAGCACAAGGAGAATGAAAAAATTCGTCTTATTTCGGAGAATCCAAGCTCACTGACGCAAAATCTTCTCAATATACCGCTGACGCGTAAAAAAGAGACGGATAAAACGTTCGATGCAGCGCAGGAACAATCGAGAGATCCGAGATTAACGAAGAACGAGGAAACGCCGAGTATATCGACCATCGTTGATACGAAAATAATGATAATACCAGCGACGAGCAACGTTGAGATTCCCGTCGCGATTTCACCGATCAAAGTCTCGTCGTCGTCGTCGTCGACGCAGAGCAATAACGAGCAAAAAGTTTCACCGACGAAAGTGCCGAGAAGGAAAATCATACGCAGACCCAGCGCAGCGATCGTATCCGCGATTGTCGAGCCACAATCGACGATCAACGATTTGCCCATTGACGTTGGAAAATTTGCTCACATCAAGTCCGAGGGTCGGAAAGAATTGAAATTACGGGAAAAATTGAAGAGAGTACGCTCACGGACTAACGCTGAAATTCTCGTGACCGATATACCGTCGTCCAAACCGACGAAATTGAAGAGACGCAAGAGTCTTGGGATCGGTGCCGCTGCGCCGCTGGCTACGGAACGGACAATCGACGAGATGCCATCGACGGAAAGTTTGGATACGACGAAAATTTTGAACGATACGAAGAATTTGGATGACACGAATATTTTGGATGATACAAAAAATTTGGATACTACAAAAATTTCCGATGTTTCGGCGACTCCGGAGGGACCAAAAATTTTCGATAATATGAAAATTTTTGATACTTCGAAAACTTTGGGGAAGCCTGAAAATTTGGATCGTACCGAAACTTTGGATACTTCTGAGAATTTGGATACGCTGAAAAGTTCAGATAATTCGAAGACTCCGGATACAACAGGGGATAATAATTCAAAGTCTCTGGATGCTACGAAAATTTTGGAAAAGTCTAAAAATTCGGATACTCCCGAAACTTCGAATATCTCGAAGAATTCGGACGCTACGATAAATTCGGATAATTCGAAGACTCCGGATACAATAGCGGATGATGATTCGAAGCCTCCGGATGCTACGAAAATTTTGGAAAAGTCTAAAAATTCGGATACTCCGAAAACTTCGAATACCTCGGAGAATTCGGACGCTACGATAAATTTGAGCGGTTCGAAGACTCCGGATACAACGGCGGATGATGATTCGAAGTCGCTCGATGCTACAAAAGTTCTGGAAAAGTCTAAAAATTCGGATACTCCGAAGAATTCGGACGCTACGATAAATTCGGATAATTCGAAGACTCCGGATGAAACAGTGGATGATAATTCGAAGCCTCCGGATGTTACGAAAATTTTGGAAAAATTTGAAAATTCGGATACTCCCAAAATTTCGAATATCCAGAAGAGTTCGGATGAAACAGCAGAAATTTTGGATAATACGAAGAGTCCGGATGCTACAGAAATTGACGATAAGTCTGGAAATGTCAAAACTATGGAAACTTCGGATAATTTGGAAAATTTTAATAATACAGAAATTTCAGATATTTTGAAAATTCTCGAGACTCCGGAGACTCCGGATACTACGAAAATTTTCGATAATTCGAAAAATTTGGATACTACCGAAAGCCTCGATGATACGAAAAATGTTGATACTGCGGAAACTTCGAATATTTCGAAGACCATGGACGCCGCGGAAACTTTGGATAATTCGAAGACTCTCGATTCGACAAAAACATTGGATAATTCCGAGATTCTGCATTCCACGAAGATTTTGGATGATTTGAAAAGTTTGAGCAGTACCGAAATTTTGGATACCACGAAAAATTTGAATTCTACAAAAACTGCGGATTCCTCGGAGACTCTGGACACGACGATCGTTCTGGATGATCCAAAGAATTTGGATACTCGAGAAACTTCGGACAATTCAAGAAATTTCGATACTCCAGAAACTTTGGATAATTCGAAAAATTCAGATTTCACAAAAATCGTGAATAATTCGGAGACTCTGGACATGGCAAAAGATTTCGATAATCCAAAAACTCCGGATACTACGGAAACTGTTGATAATTTAAAAAATTTGGATACCGCAATGGCTTTCGACGCGTCCAAGACTCTGTTCGACGCAATGATTTCCGACGATTCGACGAATCCGGATACGACAAAAATTTTGGATTCATCGAAAAAATTGTACGTTGCGGAGACTTTGGATGAATCGAAAAATTTGATTGTTCCTGAAATTCCGAATAATTCGAAAAACGTGGATGCTTCAGCGATCGTGGATAATTTCAAGATTTTCAACGCTACGGAAACTTTGGATACTTCGAGCACTCCGGATGCTGCAAAAAATTGCCCGGCTTCGGAGACATCGGAGATTAAAGAAACGTTGGCCGAAGCGAGCTCGTCGATCGGGAAACTTCCGGAAATCCAGTCTTCGGACGAGCTTACGGAATCGAAGAAAATTCGTAAAATCGACAAAATACACGTTACCGAAACGGAATTGAATCAATTGGAATTATCGTGCGAGCAATTGCCCGTTTGGCCTCTGGTCCCATCGATCTCGAGCAATATCCCGGAAACGATGGAATATTCGAGCGACAGTGGCCCGTTCAAAGGATTCACGGACGAGACGATATTGCGTCGTGATCGGGTGTTGACCGAGGCCGAGATAAACGAGGAAAATTTGGAATTCAACGAATTCGAGAGTGTAACGTTGAATTTTATCGGCGACAGCGAAGCGAATACGCGAGAAAGCATCGACATCGACGAGCTCACGGGTACAGAAGTGAGCAATAGCCTTGGCGTATCGTTGTCCTACGGCGACGATGAATTTAACGAAACGAGAAATGAAATTGAGACGAGTCTACCGGATCCCCTGGGTCATACGATATTTTCCATTGCCAGTGAAATTGTCGATGTACCGGTATCGATTGGCCTCGTCGTAACTTCCGTAAATCTTTCCGAAGACGCGATTAACGATAAAAATCCACTGACCCAAGAATCGATCGTTATCGCGAATCCTGTAACTCCAACGTTCGAAAATTCATCGTCGATCGATGATTATCTTTACGACAACGAGCATACTCGTGAAACTCGGCCATCTCCTGTTCTCGTCGAAGAAGCAATTTCCAACGAAACCGAAGAATCCATTCTTACCGGCCTGACTTTGAAAATAACGAACGACGTGAGTACCGAAAGAGAAAACATTGTTTTGCCTCGAAACGACTCGACGGGGATGACCTTGACGCAACAATTGTTTACAAATGAGATTAAAATGGAAAAACCGAGCGCTCGAGCCGTGGATCGTGACGCTACGGCAGAAACGTTACAATGTAGCGCGAATATTGCCAAAGTGGAGCAAGATATTTGCCGTATGATGGGAGGATCGTTAACGACAGTCGACGAGGATATCTCGTTGGACGAGCAGTCGCGAGCTCGTGAAATTAATTTTACATCGATGGCAATAACGGGCGAGGCTCGAACTTTGGAAAGCCGGGCGTCCAAGATTTCCGAAGATTCGTACGAGAATACGGATAATCGCGATGAGGAAAAAATCCTTGCGACGCGTACGAGCGACGAAACGACGAGCCGAGAGATGGAAAAAGGTGCGACGATGCGCGAGGAAAAACGTGATATCGAGGCGAAAACCAAAGATTCTCATCATCATCATCATCATCATCATCATTCGAGAACGAGAGAACACGGTAATGCGAGAAGCAAAAAAAAGTCGAGCCGTAATCGCGATAATCATGGCTCGAGAGGCGTGAAAAAGTCGACAATGCTGACGGAAAAAATGGTCGAAGATGCGATAACGTCGAATATTGTGAAACTCGTGGCAAAGCCATCGACCTCGAAGGACACCGTTATGGCGAGAATGATCGAGATCGACGTTGAAATTCACAAATTGATGAATGAAAAAATGACCCTCTACAGGATGCTCGAGAGCGGTGATTTTACGAGCAATGATAATCAGGATGCGGCTGATAAAACGAGCGAGGAGACGAAAAATATCAGCGAGAGAGAGGAAACGGGAGAAATATTACCGACGAATGTTCTCGCATCGCGTCTCGTGCAAAATCTGACGACGACGACGAAAATCCCGGATGAAACAACGAAGAAAACCGAGGCAAAGAAATTGAATCACGAGATTGATGAAAAAACGAAAAAACGTAGAAAAAGTCCTTGTCGCGAGACGAAAAATCGTTCGAGAGAGCGCGATGGTGTCGTCGAGACGCGCGGCGGAACTGAGAGAAAACATTCGGAATTCAAGAGTCACGCAGCGAGAAGTACAGCGAGCGAGGAATCGACGCGGAACGAGACGACATCGAGGCATTCACGCGAGAAGAGTGCATCGTCGACGGATCTCGATGATCACGAGGATAAACGTCGTAAAAAAGTAACAAAATCGCCGATTCGTCGGTCAACGAAGCGTCGGAACGAGCATTCGAGCAAGGAGGATCTCGCCGATGTTACGCGCGATAATATCGATCGTAGCGGTAAATCAACGAGAAACGATTCCGCGAGACGCGATAAAACGAAGAAGAGACTCAAGCCTGCGATTGATTCGCAAAAAATCGAGGAAACGGTGAAAAAAACAAAAATCAACGATGAAAAGCCGCCGGAAGTTTCGAGCATCGTTCAAAAAACATCTCAACCGGGTATTATTTATTCGGACGAGAGTACGCGAGACTCGCAAGAACCGGAAACGACAAAATCGCACGAGATACGGGATAAAAAGGATAGCTCGGGCGGTTCGATGGGTCTCGCGCTTCTCGAGGAATCATTCAAGCGTGAAATTGCCCAGCAAAAAAAGATCTCGGACAAGCGTAAGAGCAGAAAAAACGAATTACGACGTGGTTTGCTCGATCCGACGATTTTAACGCCGAACGAGGCGCAAACGGGTCTTATAAATTTGTTGAAACGTAAAAATTTGCGAAAGAGAGAAATTTCCGGTTCATCGACGAGCAGAGATAAGCCGACGTGCTCGGTGTCGGCCGTTGATGATTCCGCTGTTGTTTGGCAACACGTTTCCCGTATTATCGACGCTGTGGCGAAAAATTGCGTCGACGAACTTTACGCCGGGACTTCCGGTGATGCTGACGTTTCGAGAAATTACGATATTACGATCGTGGAGAATCGCTCGGGGATCGAATTCGCGAGTGAAGCCGAGCAAGCGTCGGCGGGGAGAGAGGCCGTGACAAGTTTGCCGGAAGAATCAACGGATCGAATCAGCGTTTCCGGCGATAAGGACAAAACTGCGGAAACTTCGGCAACGAATAGCAAAGTTTTCGCTGATGCGGAAGCGAAAGATTGCGCGGAATCGAAATTACACGAGGATCGACCGATCGAATCGTCCAATCCGAAGGAATTCGTGACTCGTGAGATTTCACCTGTAACCGGTGAAATAAAAAATCTCGAGGATATTCCGAAAACACCGGATATCGATATTGACGTGGAAAGTAGACTGGACTCGGTAATACCGATAATTCACGATGACGATATTTCCGACGAGGAAATTACGAGAAAGGAGATGGCGATGGACGAATCTGTGAAATTTCGAGAAGAGCGCGATGATGATGATGACGATGATGATGATGATCGAGAAAAAGAGACTGATGTTGATCGTTCGACGAAATTACGATCGGTAACGCCGGAATATTCAGTACCATCGGAAATTAATTCAATCGAAAAAACTATTCAGACTAAAGAGAAGAACGAGGAAGAGGAGAAGGAGGAAGAGGAGAAAGAGGAGGAGGAGGAGGAGGAGGAAGAGGAAGAGCGGATGGATGAAAGTACAAAATCGATCGAGGAAATTTCACGAGAGGCAAAAAAAATCGATGAAATCGCGAGAGAAGCGTCGCGGCTCAGCGAGATCCCGATCAAGGATAACGACGATAAAATTCCTCGTAGCCGGAGTCGTAATTCACGACGGGTCAAGCAACGGGGAAAATCTCAGCGCGATAAGTCGCGGGAAAATGAAAATAATGATTTTTCATCGTGTCACGTCGAGGACGAGCAGCGCGATGATAAAACGCCGAGAAGACCGAGATCAGCGACCAATCGCGCCGGCAACAAACAGCGTGAAAAAGTTGATCCACGGAGTCGTCGCGGTTCACGGCAATCCGAGGAAAATCCCAAAAGAACGAGAAGCCGTAAACGCCAGTGCGAACGATCGAATTCGCGTGGATTGTCGCCGCACGAGGGTGAACCGTCGAAGAAACGATCGCATAATTCGCAAAGATCCTCGGTCGGATCATCGATCATCATTGACGAGCGTGATTCCCGTAAAAGGGGCAAAAAGCGCAAGCGTCGACCGGAAATGTCGTACGATGAAATGACGAGCTGCGTCGTTCAGCTTATCGACTGCAAATACACGTATCTGAGTCCGACAATGCATCCGAGGATACTCAGAAAGCTCGGTATATCGAGAATAAATCCGTACGTACCAGCGACGAGCAGCGACGCGATGAAAAATTTGCCACCGTCGGAATTCACGAGATACGAAAAATCCCCGTCGCCTCGGGTTTCCGGTAAAATTGACGAAACTGCGGAATCATCGAGGCCGGAAAATAACGCGACGATTGAGAATAACGATGCTGAGAAAAGTCTTGTTATTGCCGAAACGAAAATCATCGACGAGACGACGAGGGAGAAGAAAATCGAGGAGGAGAGAACGCGCACGCCCGTGCGGTGTGACATTGTCAAGGAAAACGTTGACGAGGACGACGAGGACGACGAGGACGATGAAAATATTCAAATTGTCAAAGTTGTGGATGAAAATTTGCCGCGGAACGAGCACGGCAATGAGGACGATGACATTGAGATTAACGAGGAAATGCCCCGGGGCCCATTGGATCGAACTGACAATATTGAGGATAGGACGGAAATGATAACGGTCGAGGAGGAGGAGGAGGAAGACGACGACGACGACGATGATACGCTTCCGGAGTACGAGGTCATCGACGAGGTGACCGACGAAAACGAGGATGACGAGCCCGAAGTGACGAGCAACGTGATCGAGATTATCGACGATAAAGACGAAGAAGAAGCCGGGCCTGAGATTTTGGTAAATATGGCCGAGCCGGTGAACGTTTCGGAATCGTCGAAAAACGACGATAACGATGATATCGAGCCAAGAAGGAAGCGATATACCGTTCACAAAGGTCCAATACTGGATATAAAGGTAAAGGAATCCAAACGAAATGAGGAAGTGATGTCATCAGAATCTCGAGTTATGAGACTTTGCTTGTGTAAATATGTACCAAAAACGCAAAATTCGATCGACCATCTCGATTGAAACGTATCATTTATAATATTAACATTGTTCATTCTAAAAACTCAATGTATTTTTTTAATTTTTTTTTTACATCAAACCGATTATCCCTAATTTTTGTTAAACTTTCATCCTCACAGCTATTAATCAGTTCTTATTTTCCTTGGATCCTCGGTTGGTGTTTTTTTCACAAGTCCCTTTATTATTTTTATTTTTTTATTTTATGGTATTTTATTTTACTCTTTTTGTTATCAACGATACGCAACGCACACACATTTCGAAAAAAAAAAACAAAGAAATACAATAAAAGTGTACGCTCAACGTGGCGATAAAAATTCGTAAATAAAGTCAATTACGAAATTTCATATTTTCAACAAAAGTATTTAAAAAAAAAAAAAAGAAATAAAGAAAGTATTTGGTGTTTTCCTCTTATTTTTTTTTGTTCGTTCGTTCGTTCATCTTTAAAATACCTGACGAATTTTAGGTGCTGGACGATTCGTTTCTCGCGGCTAGCGAGGACGGTGCGATTTATCGATACAGTCAAAGCTCAAACGGTATATTGAATATTTACAAGGGCCACGAGGCAGCCGTTACCTGTATCTACGTTCTCGAGATGCCCGACAAACGCTGGAATCTTTACTCCGGCTCGTTGGACGGAACTTTTCGATGTTACGATATAACGGTAATCGTTTTGCCTGAGCTTTGACAGCGGAGGGGGGAAAAAAAAATCGAGGATTTTTTGTTTCTTTTTTTGGGTTTAACGAGGGGGGCTCAAATTATTGTCCTTGGCTCGCTCCCATCTCGGCTGTTCTTTCGCACTTTTTTTCATCATCATTTTCGTTTTATCTTCAATCGTAAAAAAAAAATAGCTCATTAGAATCGGGGGGGTTTTTACAGACTGGTGTTCAAGATCGACCAGCCAATGTTGGAAGTCCCGTACAGTGTATGGATCAAGGCTGGGGAATAATCTACGTCGGCACTAAATCCGGACACATTTCTCGTTACAATATCAAGGTCTCTATATTCTTTTATACATCTTTCTCTATTCTGCCCGTGTTCTTCTTGTCCAATTTTTTTTTTTTTTCTTCTTTTTTCCTTCAATTTTTACCAAACCCACACGAGGTTCGGTTCCTCGTCCAAGTTGTTGATGGTTTTTTTTTTTTTTTTTTTTGTCCAGTCGAGTTGTTTGAAAGGCGATAAATTGGAATTTTCCGACAAATCTGTACTGGCTCTGAAAGCCTCGGCCGAGGGTCCGAGAAGAGTATTGATCGTTGCGTCGAGGAATCAGCCGATAACTATAAGAGACGCGAATACCGGTCTTTTTCTACGAACAATCTGCGGCTACAAGAATCATACCGTCTATAGTCTCATGAGAGAGAAAAATCTCGTTTATTGTGGCACGAGCAGCACTTCCATTCCAGTATACGATTTTACCGTGGGTTTCGTTTTTTTTTCTTCTTTTTTTCCATCGCTCTTGTTATTTTTCGATTCTCTCTTGGCAATGTCTAATTTTTTCGTTTTTTCGTTTTTTTTTTTTCCCTATCGCGTTGTTTATGCGATGCAGAACGGTGAACAAGTAACTCAGTACAATGCCGGCGTTGGAATCGTTTGCATGCGTCTCTATCGTCAAATACTGTTCGCTGGTTGTTACGACGGCAACATATACGTATTCGACACCAAGGTATGAAATCAGCCTCGTCGTATAATTTGCAACGAATGAAGGAAAAATTTTTATCGTAATTGTGATGATTTTTTGTTTTCTTCGCATTATTGACCGAGAGACTTCCGGATTTCGAATTTTTGCAAAGAAATTGCCCTTAACGATATTATAACTATGATAAACTCGGAGCTATGTAAATGAAGTACTTTTTTTTTTGTCAAATTTAAGTGGCGCGATAATAAATGTTGGGGGAATCTACGAATCGATTGATATTTTGCAAAAACCAAAAAATTCAATATTTCGATAAATTATTACAAGATTTAAATTCAAGTTGAATGGATCATCCGACTGAAGAGGAGAGTGTTTAAATTGTGATTGTTATAGCTGATTTTTGAGGGTGCGAAAAATGAAAAAAAAATTCGAGAGAAGGCTTTTTGGAGCTAAAAATTGCTAAAAATATAAACGATTTTTTGCATGAACAAACGTTTTTTTAATGGAGTATTGATAAATTGATGAATAAAGCAATCACACTGTGTTTCTCATCGGAGAACCTCTCGCCATTTAGAGATTTTTTTTTTTTTTTCGTCAAATTCATAATTTTTGCATTTATCATTCCAGGAGACAAAATTATTGTGCAGTATTCCCGGACCTGGCAATATGTTGCTCAGTATGGAAGTCGTGGATGACGAGGTGAGCCAACGATACTAAAAAATTTTATAATTTAAGGGGAGCAACTACTTTTGGGAGACCGAAAATTAAATGATTTTTGGGATTTTTTTTTATGTGAAAAAGAAAAACAACAGAAATCTCCCAAACTCTGACAATAATTTATTCATATTTCAATACATCTATGGTAATTTTTTCAACGTATTTCATGCATTAATGAAGATTTAATCCGCCGTGTCCTCGTCCTTGTTGTCAATTTGCGGGAATCGTCGCATCTTGAATCACCCAAAAAACATTTTTCACATTATTGAGATGTTTTTTTTTTTTTTTTCAAGAACATGAACCTAAATTTTGAAGAAAAAAAATCGAACTTTGAATGTTCGAACGTTTTTGTGAAAAAATTATCGATTTTTAACGTATTTTTTTTTTTTACGGCATTTTGCAATGATAAATATGTTTTAAACAATCCAAATCTTTCCAGCTTTAGGTTCGCGTTTCAATAAATTATATTATGCAAACGTCTTTCAATTTTCATGACGATCGTTCATTTATTTTATGAGTTATGATTCCCGCAAATTGAAAAAAAAAAAATCGTTTAAAAGTCGAAGTGTATTTCAGGATGTATTCTTGAGATATTTTGCCAACGATTTAATGAAATTAAAAAAAAAATGGACATCTTCGAAGCATCCATTGTCGTTGGCTCCCTTCAAGATAGTCGATAAAATTTTTATCGAGCTCATCGCGCGTAAATAAACGACGCGTTATAAGTATATATATATATATATATATATATATATATATTGTCATTTTTAGATCATAGCGGGAAGCAAAAATCGTCAGCTACACTCTTGGCGTATGCCAATACAGGTACGAAACCTGCTGGCCGAGAGGACGTAACGGACGGAATTCCGACAATACGGATCCCCCCGCAAGATTTCTAGTCAACTCGTTTGAGGAAATGATCACGTATATCGTTTCCGTTCTCTGTCCATCTTCTCCCTCCTGCAAATAATAAATAAAAAACGAAGAAGATCCGGATCGAAGTTATGTATATCGTATGAAAGCGAAGATCAGACGAGAAATGTAACATAGATTATAAATATGCACATAATCGCGTAGAGAAGCTGATGTACAAATGAAAAAAAAAAAAAAAAAAAACGAAACAAAACAAACAAACAAACAGACAAACAAAAACAAAGAGTGAAAAAAACAAAAAAATCGACGAGAAGAAAGAAAAATTCGTGCAGGAGAAAAGTGCACTTGTATTAGCGTAAAAAGGGGGGTATTTTTTTTTTTCTTAATTGTACAGTTTTTAGTATATAATTCACAGTTGCCCTGTGTTTAATGAAATGTTGTCAGTCTTGTTTTCTTTTAACTCGTTACAATTAGTTAAGCGATTGACTCCCTCTTTATATATATGAATATATATATATCTCTGTCTATCCCGACCAAATGCATTGAATATTGTTTATAAAATGAAACAAAACTTACGATAAAAAAAAAAGAAGCAAAATGTCCGAGGTGTCTAGTCGACAAGACTAGTGCCAATCAATACGGATCGTTCCGGTACGATCGAAATTTACGATAGTCCGAAATAGCTGTAACATTTTTGTTATCGAAATCACACGAAATTTTTTAATTAGTTTAGTCGACGTAATAAAAAAAAAGTTGTTCTATATTACTATTTGAATATTTTTTTTTTGCCTTGACCCCGTTTTCCCCGCTATTTTTCTTCCGAGACAACGATTTCGCGAATCCATTTGGCAATAACGCGAGAGAAATTTTGTTTAATCAATATTCGGTATTCCTTGCTCGTGGCTTTGTCGCGAATAACACGAAAACGCGTACGAAGGCTTTAGCACACCCCCTGAAATTCGTGCAAGTAAAGCAATATTGCATAATTCGTTTTTGATTTGTTTCGTATAAAATACTTTTAAACCCATACGAAATATCAATATTTCGTACATTTTTTTTCAAATGGCTTGAAAATTTGTACGACGTAACGCTCGAAGAAGATTTTTGATGTTTCGGGAGAATGAAAAGCGTTCGGAATTTTGAGATTTTGAAGTTATCGAAAAATTTGAAATTCCAATACTCGTGCAAAATCATCGAGCTCACGCTTTACGAATAAAGGGAGTAACGGTGAATTTTAATAATTATTTATTCTCGCGAGAATAGAAAGGTTTCAGATTTGTTGATTTTTTCTTTTTCTCAAAATAATCTTAAAAATGCGACAATGAAACGGAATAACAAGATTTGAAATAAAATTTCGTTAATTTTTTTTCATACGAGATATTCCGATTTTAACGATTTTTAGCTGAGATCGTTGTTAATTAAATTCTTCTGTGTATGCGCGCACAGGAAATAATATCGATAATGTGCCTGTGCCTCGGTCCAGCCAAATCCGGCAAAACGCTTCTCATGAAACGTCTCCAAGGAGATGAGGATATCGACGAGACGAGTCACACAGTTCCGACAAACGGTATAAATATATTTACGATAAAAAATAACGACGGCCACTTTGACATGATTGTCAAAGAGATCGGTGGAAATATGGCACCGATTTGGAAGCATTACTTCGACAGGGTACGTTCGTGTAAGATCTTTAAGGATGTATCGGACGTACCTTCCCAACCAAAAGTGACTTTCGTCGACAATATTGCATACTTTGTGATAAGATAAATATCGGAAAAAATTCAACCACAACAAAGACGATAAGAAGATCAATTTTGAATAATAATAATGCCAAAAAGTTATCAATAAATTGTTTAAACAAAACATTGTTTAAAAAATTTTTGTTTTGACACGTGAAATGAATTCGTTGATTTTTCTGACTACACGTGAATTTTTAAAAAAATTTCTTATCATTTTGAATGTCCGATTTTCGAAATTTTTTTAATTTTGAAAAATGAAGGAAAAATCGCGATTTTTGGATATGTTTTCGTAAAAACGTTGTATACTAAAATTAAGAAGTTTCCCGGGCATTGAACGAATAGTTTCGTAAATACAACCTTTACAAATTTCCGAAAATCGAAATTTCAAAATGATAAGAAAATTAAAAAAAAAAAAATTCACGTGTAGTCAGAAAAATCAACGAATTCATTTCACATGACAAAAAAAACATTCCCTAAAAATTCGTTAAACAATTTATTGATAACTTTTTGACATTATTATTATTCAAAATTAATCTTATCGTCTTTGTTGTGGTTTAATTTTTTCGGATTTTTATCTTATCATAAAGTATGCAGTATTGTCGACGAAAGTCACTTTTGGTTGGGAAGGTACGTCCGATACATCCTTAAGGACGATTGATGCAGAAAAAAAATTAAAAAAAAAAAATACATTTAAAAAAATGCTTTCAAGGTCCACAAGATATTGTACGTTGTCGATGCGAGCAATCTCTGTCAGATAAGCGCTGCCGGTGTTTTGCTCTATTCGTTGCTGGTCGAGCCAAGACTTCAGAACGCAAGGATCGGTCTTGTCCTCGGTAAAATGGATCTCTCGTATCGTCAGATGAGAAACGAGGCGCTTCTGATGCTTCATTTTGCCCGTTTGCAACGAGAGGTGAAACAAAATATAACGGTCTTCGAGGCAAGCGGTATGGATGGCCAGGGTATCGAGGAGATACGCTCTTGGCTCTTTGATCCGGAAACGCTGAAAAAAGCCGGTGCACCGCGCGACGCTCTTCCAAAGCCTTCCGTTTCAAAGAAATAGAACGCTCCACTTTCTCGCCTTTCCGTGGCGAAAGTTTAATTTTCGTGTAAAAAAAAAATTCTTTCCAATTACTCACGACAGAGTACGTTTCAAAAAAAAAAAAAAAAACTAAAAAATTGTAATTTGACAAAAGAAACGTCCGTACGAGTACGTCATGATTAAAAAAAAAATCCAAATGCCTCGCGAACGGTCTGAGCTATCGTCATCGAACTTGGCACACGGAAAAAGCAACCACTTTTGGCGTCTCAAATTTGCACGATTTTTCATACTTTCTCTTGTAAAATTTTTCCTACTGCTACATATTTTACATCTATTATATATAATAGATGTAAAATATGTAGCAGTAGGAAAAATTTTACATATATATATATATATATATATATGTATATATATATATATGTAAAATTTTATTTTTTTATATGAAAAATTTTACATATATATATATATTCATATATATATGTAAAATTTTTCCTACTGAAAAAAAAAATATATATATATATATATATTTTTTTTTTCCAACGATATTACAGAATTACTGTAACGTTGGCTGAAAAATTTATATATCACGATCGAAGATGATTCCTCTGTTTCGAACGAATTAAAGGGATATCATTTTATTTTACAATCCAGATTGGTAAGATATAAAGTTACTCACGTATGTAAATCGCGCCCTAAACGGAATTAAATGGTCACGAGCGTCTGATTTCTCGTTTTTGTTTCCTTCTCAGGGCGCCAAATTTGTCGCAAAATACTTTGTTTCTTCCGCTCTCTCTCTCTCTCTCTCTTTTTTTTCCGTTTTCTCTTATCTCTACTCACTTACGCGCTTGTTCGCTCGTTCTCATCGCTCGATTTTTTTTTTTTCTTTTCTTACCATAAAACATTCGCACACGCATAGGCACACGTGCTCGCAGAGCACAAAAAATCTCTTAATCTCACAAGCCTGCGAAAATGTTCATCGAGCGCAAAGTCACACGAGAAAGCTCGTTCGTTTCTCTCGTTGCTTTTTGTTTTTTTTTTTTTTTTTTTTTTTTTTTTTACGAATAAATAAAAATTTCAATGTATCCTCGTGAGATCCTCGACGATCTTTACCAAATCGTCGACCGTCGCGTCCTTCTTCATTCCACCACCGTCGTCAATCTGCAAGGCCAAACGTTACGAATGTAAATTTTTTCGTCGAACAAATTTCCGTCTCAACCGAAAAAATTATTGTTATTTTGAACTCACGCTTAGTCCCGTGGATACTTCGGCCATTTTTTCGTGATTCAAATCGAGAAAGCTCTCGATAAGATCGCCATCGATGAAACCCTCGCACTGTTCGATCTTGAGCTCGGTATTGAAGCTACGCCAAAAATTGTGCTCGATCTTGCCGACGCTTTTTATAACGGTGGTCAGACTATCCTCGAGCTGGCGAAGAAATTCGTAAAATCCAGCTGGTATCTGCGTCACGAGACCTATTGCACCGCCAACCGTGCCGAACAGCACGCAGCCCTGTGTCGGTGTACTCGACTCGCCGAGATGCTGCATAACCAGTGAACCATGCCTGAATACATTTACCATATCGCCGAGATGAAATTGACCGACCTCTTGCATCTGCTGTCTCTCTTCCTCGGACGTTGCCGCACTGTGTAGAGGAGAGAGAGACCAAGAAAAAAAATTAGCATCACGGATGAGGGGAAAAAAATGGTATCAGGAAGACGAGAGTAACGACGTTGAATTGGGTTGCGATAAAATGAAATGACGAATGGTGGAGAAATTTGAGGCAGTATTAATTGGAAATTGGAAAAGCACAGGAGAGGAAACATTTTTTAAAAAGGTTTTCCAAGGGTAAAATTGAAAAAAAAAAATACAGACAATAGAAAAATAATAGTAAAACTTAAGATCTTCGAGTACCATGTTTTGGGTTTTCTTTTCGGGGTCGATGAACGGATATGAGGAAGCAGTTGTGGCAAGTAATTATATTGACCCTTTCGTGCTCTCAGTGGTACCACTACTTTTGAAAATTCATAACTTCCACAAAAATGCACGCAGAGTGTTCGTTAAGGGCTTGTTTCAAAAATAAAGGATGGGACTAACTCCGAAAAAAATCACCGACCCCCTCGCAGTTTCCCCTTATTGTACGCAACTTCTCAAAAATCGCCCAAAAATTGAAAAATGTGTATAATTGTGAGGGTGATTTTTTTTGGAATATTTATATCTGCTGGAATTACTCGACTATCGTGCCAGTAATGAGAATACGGTGTCATATTTCGGAGTTTCCCAAAATTCAAGATAGCGGACCGAAATTTAAGAATTTTGAGCTGATTCGCAATAAATTTAGTATTTTGGGGTTTTTCGTGTCGCTGATTCCGAATCTGAAGTCAAAATTTTAAAATTCAAGATGACCAACCCAATATGGCAAACAGAAATCGCAAAATTTAAGCTGATTTGCATTTAAAAATTTTTTTTTGACGAATTCCTCAAGTAAATACTTGTGCAACTCTTTTACGTCACTGCGACGCATTCTGATGTGAAATGACGAAGAAATTCTGAATTGGATGAAAATTGACTGATCATGGCACTTTGAAGGGTGGTTTTTTTTTTACGATGGGATGATTCTGATGATTTCATATGACTATCTTCCCCTTATTATTTATTTTCCTTTGATTTCACGATTTTTCGCACGATTTACGGGCGCGCATAAGGTAAACGGCCCAGTTTCTGACCCTGTCCCAGCTTGTGATCCCGACGGCAAAGTTTTAACTGCCATAATTATATTTTTTTCCGAACAATAATTAAATTATCCGTTAATTAAAGAGCGCTTTTCCCTTTTAATTATTGGACAAACATAATTTTTTTAATGAAATATTTTATAATAGAAATAAACCAGTGAACAGTGCGACACGCGTCTCAGTGGCTCTACAGCGATCGTGCTAGATGGTTATAGTAAGTGCGACGATCTACGTAAATCAGAATTTTGTTCGTTATCTAAGTATAAAACGACATAAAAGTGGTATCGACATCTTCAGCAGGAACCAGGCTATCGATGAGATACATAATAGTTTAACTTTTGATTCGATATCTGGTTAAATTCGTGGTGTCAATAACTACGACACAGAATTAGGGTTATGCTGCTGTTGTTGACCCTCGACTTGTCACCTGCTGCGTCGAACCATTTTTTGTTTGTTTATTCTAATTTTCCGTAACAAAAAAACATTTTTTGCTCTTAGTTTTTTAATATTTTTTACATATGTACAAAAAATAAAATAGCTGTACACTAATTAAATGTTTTTTTTTGTTATTTATACTTGTTTATATATACGTGTGTCCGTGAAATTACATAGGTGTCATGAATTGCGTCAAGGGGGTCATAAATCGGGTACACGCAGGGGTCACAAGCTACGACATGGATGTTTCTCTAGTGTCAGGAACCCCGGCAGCCGAGAAGCAATATTAAAATAACTATTATATTAATAAATCTTAATTATTTCCTTGTTCAATAGGTGAATCTCATTCGGAGGGGGGCCTTAACGCGCGCGTTGAAACCTTTAATTTACATTTTAGCTATATCACGCGTCAATTAATAGCAAAAATCTGACACCCCTGCTCTTAAAGGGTCAGAAACTGGGCCGTTTACCTTATCAAAAAAAAAAAATTTTATATTCCCGAGGGATGGTTTTTCATGCATAAGGATTGTTCAAAGATAGGTAAAATTATGAAATATTTTTTCCCACATCCGAAACAAAATAAAAACAAAAACTTAAAAAACAAAACAAAAACTTAAACGGCCGAAAAGGCAGAAAGAGAGAGGAAGAGAGCATAGGATCAAATTAGCCCATGAATCTAAAAGATTTTTTGCTTTTTTTTTTTTTTCACCAAGCAAGCGATTTCATATCTTGCTTTACCATGCACGACGAATGTTTTTTTTTTTTTCATCTCACCTATCTTTTTGGCAGACAAATAGATTGAAGCTATTCTCAGCGCCCAGAAAAGTATCGTCATCGAGAATCTCAATGGCGGTCATCCAATTGGGATTATAATCTCTCGCCATTTCCTCGAAGCTCCCCTCCATAGTTTTGTACTGCAGCAGCGTGAGTGATCTCATGAGATCGCCAACGAGTACAAAGTCGCCTTTTGTCTTGAGAAACAGAGCAATGATATTGTTGAAATGACTGCACTCGAGTCTTAGCTCTTTCTCGGCGGTCCACTCGAAGAGTCGTACGGTACTGTTTATACTAGCGAGCAATTTTCCATTGAACTCGACGAGCGAGTAGCACGAGCCTTTGATCTCTTTCTCGGCTATCTGCGTCAATTTACCATCGTTCCAATGAAACAGCAATATTCTGCCCATTTTTGGCTCGGATTCGTCGGGATTCACGAGCGCCGTGCCAACGACAAAATACGAGATAGGATCCTCGCCGAGTTTCGTTGATATCAGCGACAGCGCATACTCGTTCGGCATCAGCGTATGAGCATGAAGCACCTCGAACGTATGCTGATCGATGATCAATAAATTATGTACCTCGATCTCTTGTCCAACGTCACTTGCCGCCGTGTGTCCGGGTTTATTGTGCGATGCTATGTGACTACTGGTCGAGTTTGATGCTGCCTGAGTCGATGCCGATTGTCTCACGACGCTTACACCGCTGTTCTCTTGCATATCGACGCGCATCGTTATAACACCAAAAGTCTGCGAACTTTCCTGATAAGTGATGCGTCTCGGTGATTCGCCCAGCGGTACGGTACGTATGTGCAATTTTTGTATCTCATCGATGGTGCCAATTGTGACCGTGGTATCGGTAGCGAGTGCCAAACTATCGGGATAAGATTCAGCGTTAAGCGAGCACATGTGATTTACCTCTTTGAGATTGACATTGCTGAATACGAGCTTGTGATTTGACGAATAAATGACGGTTGGACGATCGGAGCAAGCGAATACATTGGTCGTCGAGAGAGATCTGAATGTTCGCAATACCGTCGGTTGCGTGCCCAGAGTGACTTTTTTCTTATCCGACAATTGACCGTTGTCCTTGCGCAGACCGAAGTAATACATGCTACCGTCGCCAAGGGCGCACAAAAGATACGTGTTACCCTCGAAGCAGGTCATGAGTATTGATCTGGGAATAATTTCACCGCCCAATAATTCTTTGTTAGTTTCGTCGAGAGCCGGAAGCGTAAGTATGCGTATCGATATATCGGTCCAAAGTCCAACGGCGACGAGATGTGCCTCCGTGTAACCATCGAGGGGCGTTACATCGAGACACGCAACCTCGTGCTGCAACGTTGCGCAACTTTTCGAAACTATACGATCATCAATAATTTCCAAATAAAATAGATCATTTCCGGTTGCGCATAAAATTTGCCGTCCGTTGCACGCAACGACGCTTATCGTTCTCTTATTTTCCGGTTCCCATTGCGAGACGATGCGCTTACGCTCGTTCGAGATCAAACGCGCCGAGCTCGGTGTTATCTGCACGAATAGATCATCGTTCACGTTGCCCGTATGAAAAGTTTGCTCGTCCGCTATGAAACCCGGAATATCGGTTTCCTCGACTTCTTCACCGTTCAGCGTCAATATACGCGTCTGACCGACGAATGATAAAACAAGAGTATTGTCGTATGTACCTTGGCTTGTTGCGCTGCTGACTCTCAATGCCCACATACCTTTTATACCCGGTAAATCGATACTCGCGTGTTCCTGTATACCGATACCATTGCGTATTATTCTCAATGAGCCTTCCTTGAATGCACCGGAGCACGTGACCATTTGTCCCTGTCCCTGTCGCTCGAGATCAACGACCGCCATATCGACGATTGGCGCAAGATTCGTGAATATCTCCATTGGCACGCAGTACGAGCCATTCTCATCCGCTTTTGTGATTAATTTTATAAGCTGCGAATCACCCAAACGGCTACCGATGAATATAACACCATTGTCGAGATAAGTTATGCACTCGGGTATGCTTATCTCGCCGAGTAGCTCGACTTTGAGATCTTTTATCAGGCACGTACCGTCGGGCTTTTTTTCCTGCTCGAGAAAAAGCATAAACAAATGTCCCGCCATGTCACCGAGCAAATATCGCAATCCTTGCGCGTCAACTTTTGCATAACACGTTATCGTGCTTTGCTTTATTATCGGTGGTACAACGGCCACGTATGTCGTACCGTCGTGATAAAGTATGCTCTCCTGGCCAATTATTATTGCTCCGCATATGGGCGATGGTACCGGTATAACCATCATTGCTTCGCGCTCAACGTTATCCTGCTTCCACAGTGTCTTGACGAATTCTTTGTCCCTGAGGGAGATCTCGTGAGTTTTTACGTGACGACCGTTTATATCCTGATGTATTATTATGAGTGTCGGATTAGCGCAGCCGTGAAGAAAATTAACGTCCTGGACCTGTTGCTCGTCCATTCTTATGGAGGAAGCTTTGAGCTCGGGATTGTCCTTGTCGAGGGGTATAATTTTGAACAGGCCGTCGTACAATCTGAGACCGATTACACGGGCTTTTGGATCGATAACGGCTTTTATTCCCGTCTCCGAGGGTTTACCGATACGATCGGCGACATTGCCGTGAGCCTTCGTTATTATTTCGATCTCCTCGCCGTCGCCCGAGCACTCGAGTATCATCGCGTTGTAACGCGTCGTAAGAAGAAAAAGAAGATCTTTCTTCTCGTGCTGAGGAATAAAGGATTAATGGGGGGTTTTTCTTTTTTTTTTTTTTCATTCGATCGAATTACGTTCTTTCGTATTTCATGGGATTTCTGCACGGAAAGGATTCGCGTGTTTTACGATTGTATTTTTCCTCTCCAAATTGATTCTTTCGAGCGTAGATGAAAGAATTAAGGTAGTTCTATCGCGTTTTAAGGAGGTTCTTAATCCGGAGAAAAACGATAAGAATGATTGTAAAGTTGGAGATTTCAGATTTTTTGACCGCGCAGTTGAGGAGAAAAAAAAAACATTAAATATGCCGCTTATTGGGAATCAACACGGAGGCGGGGCCTATCCAATATTGCCTCTTCTCTCCAGTTCGTTGCCAGTATCCAGCTCTAGTTAGCATGGGGCAGCATAGGGAACAGTTGTAAACATTGGATTACCGCATATTTTTCGGCAAAATACGATTTTTGTAGTAAGATTTGACAATGGGGTTTATTACCGTTGAGGATTATGCGTGGATAGAATCCACTGCGCAAATTGGATACGGATCAAGTGATTATCGTCATAAGGATTATAATGAACCTACATGACATAACATGTTTAATCTCAAAATCTTTTAAAAAATTCCCGTCACTTTTCGGCTAAATAAATGCGTTCGAACAATAAATTATTAGTTAAAATATCAAACTATCGCATGAAAAATGTTTTATTTATAAATTATTGTCCATATTTCATAAGTTATGAAATTGAAAGTCACGTCGCTTGTGTTTACACGACATAACTAAAACGATTATTTATATTCTGCGTGTGATGAAAATCTCATGCCCTCGCATCGAATATCGACTATGTCTTCTCGATCTTTATTTATGATTTATTTCTTGTAATAAAGCAGCAGATTTTAAATTATAGTTAAAAAATGACAAATTCGCATGGTAATCAATGGTAATCATCGGGCAGCAACTGGAGAGAATTACTTTGAAATTTGGCCGCTAGAGGTCAGGGTGACATTTGTGAGTTCCCAATACGTGGGCTCTTGTGGGAGAAGTATTCGAAGTTATGATTGGAGATTATTTTAGGAGTGAAAAAACGGTAACATTTCCCCGAAGAACCGCTTAAACGACAGATTAGACCTTCATAGATATAATTTGACCATAAAGAAATGTTTTCACCGTTCCAATTGTGAAATATAGGTTGTAAACAGAATTGAGCGTGAGTAATGGCATGGTGAAACAAATGCCGCGCCGTCACGTTCCCCTTGCCGCGCCAAATTGATGTTAAGAAACTCCTTAAACCGTTTAGATTTCGATAAAAAATTGGTGTAGAGGGAAAATTTATCAAGTTAAGGTGGAAAAGGAAAAAAGTTATTAGAATTTTTATTTTTATACATTTAAAACACTTTCATACGGAAATGCGCGCTTTCGACGGATTCAATTACAAAGTTAACGGGAAACTACCGTTGATATGTAGATGAAACTTTATGAGATACGAGTTGAATGTTCAAAGAACATTTTTCATGTTTCAAAATATTGATCGATGGCCTATAAGTGCATAAATAAAGTAATGCCAAACTTAATTGACCGCCGACCGATATTTAGCAGATGTGGCTATGCTTTGGGTCGGAGAGCGATTTAAAATATGACACGCTCGATAGATCATCCATGCCGAAGGATTTCTCAACTTTCCCAGTGCAATTATACATTGGATGTTTGGGAGAAAATAATTAATTATTTAATGTAATAAATAATATTAGTTTAAAAAAAACTTGAATAACGCGTAAAAACGACGCTGAGAGAAACATGCGCCAAATGTACCGAGTTGGTCAAACTCAACGGCACTCGAGCTTGACTAGTTACGTACCGATAGAACTCCCTTAAAGAGCTTGGACAAAATTGAAAATCACGGACTACAAGATTATTTATAATTTTCTACTTTGCAAGCATTGTTCATTTGGTTCTTTTGTGAAAAAAGATAAAAATAAATAAATAAATGAAAATTTTGTATCTGGACAATTGGGTGTTTTCATGTTTTTTTTTTTCATATTTATCCGTTATATTAAGTTTTTTGTTCTAGAAGGCCTTGTATTTTTTTTTTTTACAGAGAATGAAGAATGTTGATAAAATTGAAAAAACCGCGGAAACAAAGAATATCGATAGATTTATTTCTGTGTCGAAAGGATTTGGCGCTACTGCGTATCCGGCTGCTCGCGCTATCGCTTTTTGAATCTTTTTATGAAGAAAAAAAATGCATAAATATTTTTTTTTTTTTCATACCGGAGGTCGGAAGAATTTGACGACCGCTATTTTGCCATAAATGCCGACTTCCTTCAGGGGCCTGAGTCCTTCAGGTGTCACGAGATAAATCTCCAATCTCGTGTTCTTTGCCAATACGAGATTGAGGTCCGTGGGTGACGTAAAATTGCCTAGAAACATTTCAGGGACGGCATTGACGAGAATTTGGCAACATTTTGTAATAATAGTACACTCGTAGACTGCTATACATTTTTTATTTTTTTTTTTCTTCTTAATTTTTCTAGGTTATCTCGGTTGAGTTCCAAGCAAACTTGTTTAGTTTACGGTGAACGATATTTCTTACCGGTTACACATGCCGTTACCGCAGTCGGCTTATGCGCCGTCACGACGTAGTGATGAGCCATCGTTTTCATTTTGATTAACGTTTTTCCTTTTAATTTTCCTCCACTATTTTGTCGGTTCTTTGCACGCACGAATTAAAAAATCGTCTTTGGGTTACGAGAATATATATATATATATATATACGAACAACACAAAGTATATTATACATATATATATATATATAACGAAGCGGGTATTCCTCTTTCACTTTCAGTCGCGTCACGAAGTTGGCCACATGAGAGCACATTGTTGCCGGGCGGAAATTAGCCACAAGTTTTCAGGGCAGCCAATCCTTAGCAGCGCCAGTAGCGGGTAGCGGCGCCCGGAATAGTTAGAAATTACTCGAAAAAATTACCGCGAAATTAAACATAAATTTGAATTCAGCCTTAGACTGCAAAAAAGGAAAACAAATTTTCGAATTCGCCACAGATATATGTCCTTTTCTGTCATTTCTTTTTTGCTACCTCATAGAGGGGAAGCTGTCTTGGTCATTCTTTTTATGAAAGTAACACGGAAAAAATAATCTAGACCTTCTGGAATTTATAGAGAAAATAAACAAAAAATGCTTCTATCAAAATATCAAGAGACGACTATATTTGATTTGCATATGGTAAAAATCAGAATTCGATGATTAAACATAACGCAGTCAAGAGTACTAAATTCGAAAAAAAGAAGAAAAAAAAAACGTTTTTACGAAACTTTTATTGATTAATCGACAGATGTATGATGATTCTTACCACTGCATCTCTTCTTAGGTTTATAAAATAATTATAATAATTTATAATCCAATATATATATATTTATATATATATATATATACTGACTTTTGCAAATTTTCGAAAAGTTGCGTTTTGGTTCAATTGTTTTTTCTTCCGATAATCCGTAATTTTAATTTTCTATAGCTCGTTGTCTCTGCTCAAAGATGCTCCGCCAATTATCGTACCTAAACTTTAAATTAAATTCATAAATTAACAAAAAAAAAAAAAAAAAAAGAAATCAAATTATTTTACTCCACAGCCTGAATATTTTTCTCGAAATTGAAAAACTTCAGTTTTTAAATAATAATTTTCATCGACAAGCTTTTATCGGTAAATTGACATCTCTTACGACGAATCGAACGAGCCATCGACGATAAAAATTGGACCAGCGCGCCGCCGCCGTATTGTACTTCGAAAGGACTAAACGAGAATGAAACCGGAAGAATTGACTTGAAGCCTGAAAAAAAAAAAAAAAAAAAAAAATATTTCCACACGATCGTTGATCAATAGCTTTGCACGTTTAAGCTGCCTCAGCCACGGGGGGTATAAACATCGCACTCGTCGTTTCGTCCATAAAAGTTTTGTAAAAACAATTTTTCAAACTTTTTCCCTTCCGCATTTTTGAATATTGCAAAGCGCTCCGACTGTCTCCAATGATGAACTTATATACAAAAATATACGAATATAACAGCGATAAAAGAGCGGCGTTATAATTTGTCGTATCGTGAAAAAAAGAACAAAAAAAAAAATTGAAAACGCAAACAGAGCGATCAAAATGGCTCACTCGCCAACAACCCAGCCCCGTAAACGTCTTCGATGATGATACTTTATTGTGGCAAAGGTGCCTTTACGACAAGCTTATGCACAAATTCCAGTCCCCGTTCATGGTGTTACATTTCGCAAAAAAAAAAAACGCACGCCGGGAGAGCCCCGAAGCGAGATGAGATAATTAAAAAAAAAAAAAAAAAAAATCCGATGAAAACGAAGATACAATTGGCTCATACAGTTTCCCCCCTCCCCCCAATTTGTTTTTGTTTTTTTTTTTTTTAAATTAATTGTTTTTCGTTTGTAGTGTCACGATCACTTGTAGATTGATTATAGTTTTTTCCAACATCTCGAGCCACGAGACATTCGTCAGCGAGCATAATAATTGATTTGCGCACGTCGAGCCGGTGCCCGATGCGCTGACCAGGCTCGACGATATCGTCGCCGATTCGCTCGTTCTCTCGTTTTTCGTACACTGCGACTTTTCATCATTGCCAAGACGCTCATCCGCTTTTTCGCTCGTTTTCACAACTTCCTTAGCTTCATTCTCAGTCTTATCCTTTTCCTCGACGTCCATCTCCGAATTTCCATCACTCACGACGGCACCCCTCGCCTCTTCAGCCGGCGAATGAGGCTTTCTTCTCATCGTTTCCTCGTTAATCTCCTCGCTCGACGTGAATTTTCGCTTTTTCGACGGTGCCTCGATCTCCTGCTGACCAACGCTCGTCTCCTTCATTCTTGCCGATCTCGTTCTCGCCAAAAGTATCTCGAGCGCCGGCAATAAGCTCGCCGGTGCCTCGAGACGCGTACCGCTGCTGTAAACGAGGGCAAGAGCGCGCAGATCACCGGTCAATCGATGCGCCGATACTTTAACGTCAACTGCCTCGACCATTGAGCTCATCGAGCTCACGAGATTGTCGATGAGCGAGCAAGTTTGCTCGGTCAGTACGTGATTGGCTAATTTGCGAAAAAATGTTTTTAGAAATGCGTGTATAGCTGGCACACCGAGCGACGATCTCTCGTCCAGTAGCACAGCGTCGACGTAATCGACCGTGTACGATGAACAGAGAAGAGCGGCTATGTGCTTTCTGTCTATGTGCGTTGCGGCATGAACGTCCAGCCAGAGACGCGGAAATAGAGCGAGATGAAGCGGTACACCTGTGATTAGGAGTATGAATGAATTTTTTTTTTCAATCATAGCATAGTGTAGAGTAAGTAAAAATAATGATAACGTATTTTTTATTTTTCGTTAAAAATGAAAGATGCACCTCTGTTATAGGCAATTTAAGGTGGCTCATCGGTGAATTAAAAAACCGGCGATACGAATGAAACTTCGGGAGAGTGTTATCTAAGATGCAATGAACACTTAGGGGGTGCGGAAAAAAAAACAATTTTTTTTTTTGGTTGCATCCACCAAAAAAAGTTGAAGCAAGGTAAAAAAAGAAGAATCCTAAAACGTGAGGTCAAAAAAAAAAATTATTTCGAACGGCGCATTGCATTTGAATATTTTTCATAAGAATAACACAGGAAAATATTGGGATTTCTGAATGTGGTAGTGCAACTCGTCAGAAAAAAATCACACAAAGTTGTCATTAACATATTCTCATGGAGAATCGAATTCCCTACAAAAAAAGTTCTTACGAAAAATTAGCTCGGAACAACCGTTCGAGTGGAATATAACGCGAATGAATATAGTGGAAATAACGCTGTCTGAAATTGAATTGGTAGGAAAAAAAAAATAATTCAAAAGGCTGTAAAAATCGAATTTTTCGCTTTACGAAAAAACTTTTTGGGGGTTTTTTTTTGCAGAGAATGTTCTGCTCTAACATACTTGCATGAAATTGTTCTCAAAATATTTCTCTAATACAAAAAAAAAAAAAAAAAATCAAGTACAACAAGAAATATAAAAGAAACGACGTTCATCATTGATCGTGTTTCGAAAAGCTTTATTCTATGAATTTGGTTTAATAAGATAGAATAGGTTTTTTTTACATTATAATGCTTGATAATCATCGTTTCTTTTTTTTAAGAGTCTGTTTGTTGCAATTAGGGTATTTCTGTCGATAATTTTGCACTATGCCCAATAAATATTGTAGCTGCTCTTCGTTTTTTGTCAATGAACCTTTATATGCTTCTATCAAAGCGACGTTGTTAGGGCAGAACATTCTCTACAAAAAACCCCCAAAAAGTTTTTTTCGTAAAGCGAAAAATTCGATTTTTACAGCCTTTAGAATTTTTTTTTTTTTTCCTATCAATTCAATTTCAGACAGCGTTATTTTCACTATATTCATTCGCGTTATATTCCACTTGAACGGTTGTTCCGAGCTAATTTTTCGTAAGAACTTTTTTTGTAGGGAATTCGATTCTTCATGAGAATATGTTAATGACAACTTTGTGTGATTTTTTTCTGACGAGTTGCACTACCACATTCAGAAATCCCAATATTTTCCTGTGTTATTCTTATGGAAAATATTCAAATGCAATGCGCCGTTCGAAATAATTTTTTTTTGACCTCACGTTTTAGGATTCTTCTTTTTTTACCTTGCTTCAACTTTTTTTGGTGGATGCAACCGAAAAAAAAAAAATCGTTTTTTTTTCCGCACACCCTAATGAACACTCTCTCAAAATTTCAGGGTATGTTGCCAGGCAAATTATTGCGAACGAGTAATTTAAAATTACCTATTTTAGCATGGGTCTTATGGCAGTTGATTCCATTTTCACCGGAAGTGACATGATACCTTTTGATCAAAGACGAGAGTTCTTATTCAAATTTTGAGTATTGAAAGATGAAATCGTGAACTTTTCAATGGTATTAAAAAAATTGTGTCTTGCCAGGGATTTTCCCGAGAAATTTAATCGCGAAAGTCATCGTTTGTGCAAATCTCGAATACGATATATGTCTGTCATACTGCACGCGAGGAAACATATGAATATCAGCTATCGTTTTTGACTTGATCGCTCCGACAGCGTTAAATACTTTTGTCAGTTGAGACTTCATTTATAATATTATTTATAATAAATTATGAATAAAATATCACGGGAAACGTCATCGAAATTCATAAATTTTATTTAGACAGAGTATTTAGAAAATATTATGATAGGTTTTATGATTTTTTTTTCACGTCACGATTTTTGACTAGTTTTGTCACTGATGGGCCGCCTTAATTTCGCGGATTTTGATATATAAATATAGATATAGCGTAACATGCGTGACGTCATAATGTTATATTTTTCAATTTGTTATATCAACGGCAATTTTGATTCAAATAAAAATAAAAAATACGTACTAAATATTTTTTCCTAAACTACGAGATTTTTAAATAAAAATTTGTTATTTATACTCTTAATTAATGAAAGATCGAGCCAAAATTGGCAAAATTTATCATATCGAAGGTAATGAAAATCAATCGATTGAATACGGGGGATAAATAAAATTTCAATCTTTGGATAATTTAAGGTATTTCCTGCGCGACTGGTGGCGGGGAATAAGCAGAAATGCAGGCACGATAGAGCGCGGTGAGCGGGTCACGCATGAAACAAGAGAGTGTCTGACGATTTTTTTAAATTATTTTGCTACCGAAAACTCGTAAAATCTTTTTCAAACATCCGTTGATCTTATGTTTTTCCGTGAAAATCTGAATCCTCAATATTTTTTAAAACAAAATGTGCGTTTGGTTGTGCGATTCTCGACTATAATAGTGCATGAATTTCGAGATAATCTTTAGAGATAATTTTTAACTCAATTTTTCTCGCTAAAACGGTCGTTAAGGTACACTCAAACTTTGCCATTGGAGGGTACTTTAAGATTAACATATTTAAAAGTTCATGCGGTTCTGGACTACGTGCCAAAACGCTAGGACTACCTTAAGGATGTATCGGACGTATACCTTCCCAACCAAAAGTGACTTTCGTCGACAATATTGCACTTGATAAGATAAAAATCGTAAAAAATCCAACCACAATAGACGATAAGAAGATTACTTTTTAATAGTAATAATGCCCAAAAGTGATCAATAAATTGTTTAAACAAAACATTGTTTAACAAATTTTTAGGGAATGTTTTTTTCTGTCGTGTGAAATGAATTCGTTGATTTTTCTGACTACACGTGAATTTTTAAAAAAATTTCTTATCATTTTGAAATTTCGATTTTCGGAAATTTGTAAAGATTGTATTTACGAAACTATTCGTTCAATGCCCGGGGAAACTTCTCAATTGTAATATAAAACGTTTTTACGAAAACATATCCAAAATTTACGATTTTTCCTTGATTTTTCAAAATTAAATAATTTTCGAAAACCGAAATTTCAAAATAATAAGAAATTTTTTTAAAAAATTCACGTGTAGTCAGAAAAATCAACGAATTCATTTTACGTGTAAAAGAAAAACTTTGTCTACAAATTTGTTAAACAATTTTTCGTTCAAACGATTTATTGATAACTTTTTGGCATTATTATTATTCAAAATTAATTTTCTTATCGTCTTTGTTGCGGTTAAATTTTTTCCGATTTTTATCTTATCACAAAGTATGCAATATTGTTGACGAAAGTCACTTTTGGTTGGGAAGGTACGTGTCCGATACATCCCTAAAGCTCGTTCGATCGATATCTCAATTTATAGAGATTGTTATGTAAAAAAAAAAAAAATATATATATTGCGTACCTTCGAAACCCAGCATTGCGCTCAAATTGACGAGAGTATCGGTCATACAGTCGTTATTGATGGCGAGCCTGCACATAACATCGATTAATTCGTGATAAGGCAAATAAAATTCCAAAAGTGCACTGTCGTATTCGGGATCGACTCCTTTGGCAGCTTCCAACTGCGAATGCGGCACCGCCATTTGTACCATAGGCCTGGCCGGTCGTGAGCCCATTTTTCCGGCTGCTGTCGATCTTCTCGGCAGATAAGGACCAGGCGGTACAGCAGCGTGAGATTCTTGAAGAGCCGCGTGACAGTGCGACAACAATGGTGCAAGTATCAATATTGCCTCGGCAGGTACGAGCATTACGAGCTCCTTCAAAAGATCTATAGCTAAATTTCGCATATCCGGGGGATTATACGTGTTCAATAATGTCGCCAATTTACGAAGTACATCGGGCCATTCCTTGCAATTAGCGAGAATATTTCTCGCGTCCGGACCGTCTCTCGCTGTTCTCACGCATCTCACGAGTTCCACGATAATTGCTATTAATTCGGCCAAATCACCGGCAACGTGACACGCCGTTGCCTCGTGATACATTATGTGAAGCATGTGAAAAGCTTCAAGGGCCATGCTCAATCCACCGTTATAAACAACGTACAGACGATCGTCGTCCGATTCTATGAGACACCTGGTGAATCGTGGTGGGGAAAAAAAAAAAACAAAAAAAAAATCAAATAGAATTAGAAGTAAGCGCGCTGACGGAAATCATGAAATTCATTTGTACGATTCGTAATTCATTATTCGATTTATACGATTCGAAATTCAGTTATTCGAGTCCTATTTGATAAAATACGCTGAAAGGTTTTGAAGTAAATTTTTAAAATGTTGTTTTTTTGCTTTCTCATAGAGAAAGCTTTGATTTCGGGGGAAAAAAAATTTCGAGATTTTCATACAAACATGTTCAAAATTTTCTAAACCGTTGAGAAAAAACATTTAGAAAACGTATCCGTGTGTGTATATGCGCTCTTTCCTAAATTCGAACCTATCGAGCCGAAATTTTTTACACAAATAATACAGGGGGCAATGATGATTGATATTGAATTTGGCAAGAATCTTTTAAAGGTTTAATATTTTATAAAATTCTGAAAATTAAAAAGAAATAAAGGTAACTAACTCTAATTTTTGAAAGTTTGAATCAGCCGAGGCGATTTTTTTTTGTACGAATAGTCAAAGCAACAAGGATGATTGGTATTGAATTCGGCGAAAATCCCTTGAGGGATTAAGATTATATAAAATTTTGAAAATTTTCATAAGCCGGAGTGTATTTCACGAAAAAAATTATTCATTATGGGCATCACGAAGAACAATATATCCATGACATTTCACCAAAATTTCGTTTCCCCACTATTGTTGGTTCTCGAGATAATGATTAATGAATTCTCAATTTTGTAAAAATCATAACTCTGTAACTGCTGATCGGATTAAAACGATTTAAAAAAAGAATATTTGTTATTTTTCATGCCCTTTTCGAAAAAAAAAAATATGCCATCATCGGAGAAAATCTCATTAGACAGTTTTCGGGGTAATTTTTCGATTTTTTTTTTCTACGAAAGGGTCACCCGGAATTCCGTTCACTATTTTTTTTTCCTGATAGACGGGGGCAATACGCAACTGCACAGGATTTTTTTAAGATGGAAGAGAGCATCAGTGAAGAGGGAAAAATTTTTTTTTGTCAATTTACCCCGAAAACTGTCTAATGAGCTTTTATCCGATGACGGCACATTTTTTTTTCGAAAAGGGCAAACAAAATAAAAAATATCCATTTTTTAATCGTTTAAATCCGTTCAGCAGTTACCAAGTTATGATTTTTACAAAATTGAGAATTCATTAATCATTATCTCGAGAACCAACAATAGTGGAGGGATGAAATTTTGGCGAAATATCATGGATATATTGCCATTTGAAATTTCCGTACTGAATAATTTTTTCGAGACCAAAAAAAAGAAAAAAAAAAGGGGGTGGCCGAGTTGACATGGAGCGCGACATGTGCCCTTGTGAATATGAAAAATTGCTAAATTTTTACCTAAACGCTGAAATTAGGGTGGCCCAACAGGATCGACCATCCAATCCCTGAAGATATGACGATAACGTTCCTCGTCTGAAAGATGCAATCTCGGCTTCCTCCTGCTCGGTCTGATCGGGATGTCTCGTCACGAGAAGTTGCATCAACTTGAAGAGCTCGTCAACGGCCTGTGAGTTAGAATTACTTTTCGATTGCTCAAATTCTCAATTACATGATACATGAAATAATAAAAAAAAAAAATATATCTCGCTCACCGTTGAATACTGCGTTGGATGAGGCGTGATATTTTTAAAGGCCCACTGTATATTCTGATGAGCCGCGAGCTGCCTCGTAAAAACTCGCGATTGCTGACAGCAAAGTCTCAATAAACCGTAATAAGCCGGTAGCATAACACGATTAAAGAGCACCACGTCCTGATCCTCGTGATCCGCACTGTGGAATGTCAAACATATAGATTTTCCAGATCGCAGGAAAAACAACTGGCGCGATCGAGAATATTCAATACTTTTATCAGGAAATTTATATTCGCTGGGAGAAAAATTGAATGAGTATATCTGCCAAATATGAAAATAATCTACCCGATAGTTTTTGTAAAATAAATTCCTGAAAATGGCTTTTTTTTTTCACCAACTTTGAGTTTTCACGTTTTGGCCACTTTAAGCATTTTCGAATATTCATTTACGAACAGTGTTCACATTATTGCAAATTTAGAATTGAAAAAGTGATCGATGTAACCTAAAAGGTACACAGAATCGAATCGTTATCATTTAAAACCTTTTCCGATCATGATAAATAAGAAAATAGGAAATTATTTTGTAGCCGTAATTTTCACCATTCGTGGCCACAATTGTACTACTTTTGGCCATCCGAAGTACCAGTTGTGGCCACCAAGCTCTGAATTGGGATTGGCCATAAGCTGGCCAAAAATCAGTTTTTTTTTTGTAATTATAACCCGAAAAATGAGCTTCAACTGATGAAATATAAATTTTCGATGGAGCGAAATGACTTTAGATATGAGAAACCGTACAAGAAAACTGCACGAATCGCTCAGCGTTGACAAATCTCGTCGTATTTCGTTGAAATAAATTAGTAGATATTCAATAAAGCAGTCGACAGTGATCCAAAAACATCTTGAATATTATCGAAATATTATGCTCGATGAAGTTAACGCAGCCTTGAAACTTTAAGAAATTCGAGGGAAATGCGAATATTGGCAACGAACGGTACAATGGCCACAACTGGTAACGTATATACCCTTATAAATTCGATCTATGCATTCACTCACAGTATATAATTGAAAGCTATGTTCTTCGTGATGTGCGGATTGTGCAGTATCATCGTGACGTTCTCGGGACATTCGCAACAAACGTGATACCAGAATAGCAGTACGGCTTGTTTGTTGTGATGCACCGGTATACTCGGCTCGGAGAGTTTCGGATGAAACAGAGTCCAAAGATCGTTCAGATATTGTCCAAACTGAAAGAAAAAAAAAAAAAAAAAAGAAAAATCATTGCAATTCTTGTAAATTGACGAATTTTCATATAAATTCTCATTTTCATATAAATATATAAATATATATATAAAATTATAAAATATATATATAATAAATATATTATAAAATATATTATAAAATATATATATAATAAATATATAAAAATATAAATTCTCTATTTTCATATAAATTTTCATATAAAAGCGTATACGCACCATGAGCTTTTCGGTCTTCGATACGGCGCAATAAGTTAGCAGGGCAAAATAAGCCGTTAGCTTCATCGTACCGTGAGTCTGTATATCGATATAGTGTCGGGCCGGTTGAAGAAGTCGCAGCAGGGCCGTATAAATCTGATGAAGTATTATCGTCGCTTCGGACGATAATTGAAGCTCCCGCGACGAATTGCAACCAAGACCGAGCCTGTAAGCGCCACGATAGCCCTGCCTGAAGTGGGTCGAAGGTACGAGCGAGACGAGCAGAAAAGCCGCGGCGGAGCGAACTCTCTGATTCGAATGCTCGATGAGAAAATGTTGGAGCCAAGTGTCGAGGCCCTGGAGTACCCAGGCATGAGCGAGTTTGCTTCTCGTTACGGCGAGTGCGAGCCACTCGAGTGCACCGTGAGGCGCGACTCTCGCGGCTTCCCACACGCGACTCAGTATCAATTGGGTCATACAGGGAAGACCGCTGGGGCCGGAACCTTCGGTCAATAATGTCAAAAGTTTGAAGAATGGCTGACAAACATCCGTGTGTTTCGTTATAGCTTGAAAAATCATCGTAACTATGTGTATCGCGAGACGATCGTTCCAACGGCACAGCGATTGTATGAGATTTCGCGTTTGATTGAGATTTATCACGTCGCGTGTCTGCTGATAGAGAAACGGAAAACCTTTGCCACCGGCGACGGCGTTGAGATCGGCCGGCGATAGAGTCAGTCTGTGAAATAAATTAAATTACATTTTAATTCGTTTATTTCATTCGTTTCAATGAAATAATAATAATAATAATTTGTTTAAAAATAAATATATCTACGCGTAACGGATAAGTAATGAGAGATTTCACGAATGTATCGCTCATTCGATCGGTATTACAATTAATTCATGAACCGGGCATAAAGAGGGGGAAAAAAAAAAGAGAACCCGAAAAATCATTACCTGTGATCGGATCCACGGCTACGCTCAACGAGTGTCGCAACGAGGGTGATCATTTTGTCGAGAGACGCGGGTCTGAGCTTTTCCGATGCAACGGCCAGCACGACTTCCTCCTCTTCCTCCTCCTCCTCCTCGCTGACGGCATCGGCGCTCTCGTGTGTCTTGTGTCCGAGATAAAAATTCACCATAGTCGAGACAGCTTGTACCCTTATCAGGAACAATGTTTCCTCCTCGCCCATTTTACTGAACTCGTAGAGAAAGCCAAAGTACTCGGTAAGATGTTTCAAATGTTGCTTCGCGTGTTCCATCAGCGAGAGCAACATTCTCACGAATCTCGTTACGCAAGATTGCGTACCCACACCGTTGTACTGACTGCCGCCCGAGTCATTCTCCGTTTCGCATAGCAAATATAACGGCGCCTGACTCGGTCTGAGTCTCTGTATAACGTGTATGCATAATCTCTGAAACATTTGCCGTACCATCTGATTGGGGCATTTGACTAGAATCTGTATGGGCCACCAAGAATCACCGGCCATGCGCTCGAGAAAACGAGCGCAAGCGCCGGCCGAACCATTGAACTGTTTCGTCAATAATTCCACCCATTGTACCATCGTTGGTTTTTCCTTCGCGTGTATAAACGTTTCCATGAAAAACGAGGTCGAGAGCTCGGCCGATAATTCCGTAACGTCGGGTTGCATCGAAAGCAGGGTCTGTGGTATGTAACCGCATATTTGCCACATAAAACTGAAATACGTGTGCTCGAAGATATTTTTATCCTGAAGAAAATGGGTATTGTCCTGCCATATCCAATCCTCGAGTTCCTTGTTGAGTACCAATTGGGGTGAATTCGCGGCGATCAATTGCTGCTGCGCCTGTTGCTGAGCAGCCTGAGTTTGTTGAATCGTTTGTTGCTGCGATGATTTGTCAAATGTACGATTGAGCTCCTCCATGCCGTACGACGCTGAGACAGAAGAATTTACGGGACTCGAGACCGTTGCCTCTTCTTCCCTGATCTGTTCCACGCTCGGATCGTTGCACCATTCGTAAAAGAGCATGTAGGCCGAATTGGTTTTTTCAAAGCTAAAATCCATGAATTTATCGGTAACGGAGTCGTAGGTCTTGCTCGTCATTTCACCGCCGAAGCATTCGGCGGCGATTTGACTCGGATCGAAGGGCTTTACCTCGGCGTCGTTGAACAAAAACCATTTGTCCTTGTTCGCCGATGTTCGATCTCTTATAAAACTGTAATAATGACCACCGTCGGCTGTGCCCGTGTGTACCGTAACACCGATCAGATCGTACTGATAATGTTCCATCGTTGATTCCGTATTTTTCGATGTTTTATGATGACTCGGCGAATGGAGCTCGATCGACGATGTTTCCGTCTCGTTTCTGCCCAAACTCGCGTCACCACCGCCGGTCTCGCGCTCCCGTTCCTCCCGATAATGCTGCGGCATCAGTTTCTTCTCGACGTAGCCCGACATATCGAGCCTAAGCGGAAAACTAAAGTGCGTATTGACTTTTTCCTTGAGCATAGTGCCCATGTTGAAGGTATAACGCATCGTATTGAAGCACAATATGTGAGGCAATTTTTTGAAACATGCTCTCTTCTCGGCGCGTGCTTTTTTACCGCATTGCGAGCACGTGTACATATTGTCACCCTCGAGGGTATCCTTGACCGTCACCTCGTCCAGGCTCTCGTACAAATTTCTCATATCGGCAACCTGACAGCGTACCGTGTAAAATTCCTCGAGCGTACGGCTGACGTGCTCGCAATCGAGCGACACGACGTTGTTCGATATAACACCGCAGAACAATGTCTTGACGAGATTCTTGAGATCCGAGGTCATTTCTTCGAGTTTCGAGACGAGATCGATGAAAAATTCGGCCATATCCTTCTGCTCGCCGGTATTCAGGGGCTCGTGATTCATCGTGTAAACGCGACAGAAGCTGCGCGGATTGTATGCCTTGCGCTCGGATTCGAGAAGATATGCGAACATACGCTGAAGCTCGCGCAATGTCGACTGATGCTTGCTCGCGCGATTGCAATCAGCTCCGAGTATGGCGACTCGGGCCTGCGGCATCATGTACAAGTGTTGCATGCAACTTGCCATGTAGCACGTAGCACCGAGATTCGTGAGACCGACGTAGCCGCAGTCGGAGCGACCGTCCTCGTGTGGCCAATAATCCCACGGATATGGCGAGTGAGGTCCGGGTCTGTGCTGCGCCAAGAGTTTCTCGTGCAACAGACGATAATTCTCGGGCGCTGATTTGACAAGTTCGACGAGAAGATCGAAAGCCGCGGATCTCGATACCTGGCTCTTGCACTTGGGCACGTGTTTCATTCGTGGATTCGGCAGATCGAAGAGAAAATCAAAGACCCGATTGAGCAAATTTTGTCCAATCTTGGCCTGTTTGCAGCCGGGATTATGGGTCATTATGTTGCACGTTAGATTCAATAATCCAACGAGCGCATCGTCCTCCACGGTATTGTGACGCGTCTCGAGATGTTCCCTGCTGAGGACGGAATCTATTACGCGACTTGCCAAAGCTTCGAGATCAATGCTCGAACCGTCGCCACGCACGTTATCCGTTTCCGATTCGACGCAGCCCTCTCTGATCGCATCTTCGGGCAGTGCATCGACCAGACGACAGACGAGCCAAAAATAATCGCGACATGCCGGTCCGTAGGGTTCCTTGCCGTCGTCAAGAGCCGAGTGCAGATGCAACGGTAGATCGGGTCTTCGTCGATGTGACGGTTGCATGGCCTCGGCAACGACGAGATAATCCAATAGTGTATTCAGCATCGTGACTATGAGACTCGAAGCGTCGCAACGCTCGGCATCGCCGTCATCGTAATCCCTGCTGCCCGTTGTTCCCAGGCACAGTCTGTAGAGTGCCGTGCAAACTTCGCGTCGTACAGCCGGCTCGGGATCCTCGAGAACCAATCGACGAAGCCAGGTACGACCGAGCGTCACGGATGACGTTGGCAAAAAAAGATACCGCCGGACATTCGGATCGCTGTGAACCCAGCAGACCAACAGTGCCATTGCGTAATGTATGACCTGTGATCTGCCGAATAGACCGGTTTTATAGTGATTAGGATCACGCGGCATCGAGGCCTCGTTCAGTATACTCGTTAAACGTGGCATTACCGTATCAACGACCATCATCGATAGCATCGCCTCGCTCAAACGCGGTACGATCAATTTTTCCGGTTTTTGCTTGCGCGTCTTTTTCTCCTCCCTCACGACACCGAGATGACATAGCTGCTTCAGCAGACTGGCCAGACAGTCCTGTTGCCACTCGCTACCGTCACCGCGCTCCAGACAACCCGACATAAATATATCGAAGAGATGACGCAGACCGCCGTGCTGAACGAACAGAGTCGACCAGGCGATCGGCTCGTCGTTGCGCGCCTGTGGATCTTTCGCCTCGGCCTCGGTGGCCGAATCTTCGGTGATCGTTGCGGCAATTGAGCTCGCACCAGCGACCGTGTCACCGCTACCCTCGTGTATCGGTGTTATCGTGACCGAGCTCGTACAGCCCGACGCGGAATTGTTACCGGATGACGCGGAAGCGAGCGAGGCTATCGATGGATTTCGACGGCTCAATGACTCGACGATGTACAGCGAGTACATGAGCTTTTGCGGGCTCGCAGGATCGAGAAGCTCGGGCAGCGAGGTTTCGCCCAATTTTTGAAAACCGCGAAGAAGCGTCGGACTCGTTGGCAACAGCGTGAGCGTGTCCCAGACGCGTCTCGACAACAATTGTGCCTTTGTGTTTGGTATCTTTTGGCCACCCTTCACGCCCGTCTTCATCGCGCTTAGGGTGCGCATAAGCGTGAACAATTGCTCGAAATAGCGCGGCCTCAGCAACAGGAGAGTCGGCAATGATTCCTTGGGCGGTGGCGGCAGCAGACTCGCCGAATCGACGTCGCGCTTGTTGCTCGAACTGCCGCGATTGCCGGATCCCGTGCTACCGCTGCCACCTCTCGCCCCGGCAGCACCGAGCGATATAAAAACCAGCAGACCATCCTTGAAGCCCATCTCTTGAAGCGTTTTCTCGTCAAAGTCGAATGTCAATTCTTGTCCCTGCGCTATCATTCGGATCGGACCGTCGCGATCGGTAAGCAGATTACCGAGAACGGATGACGTGCTACCGGAAAGACCTGGACCACCAGCATTACCGGAGGAATCGCTCGAACCGCAGGTAGCAGCAGCAGCAGCAGCAGCAGCAGCAGCTGCTGCTCCAGCTCTACCACCGTTTTGCGTATCGTCCCACCATTTGGCGACTTCGGCGCGCAAATCCGCCACGTAATCCGTACTGAGAAGTGAAAAGCTCGTTTTTTCCGGTATACCAGCCGGTTGTACGAATATCCTCAGATGCTGTCCCTTCTCCTGCGTATTCATCGCAACGTGGCTACCCGCGCCACGTCCCTCAAGAGCCCAGCGACGCAGATGATAGGCGTAACGTTTGCGAAAAGCCTCGAGATGCGTGCGCAGTAGCAACAGAGCGCGTTGAATACACCGTAAACTGGCCTCCTCGTTGTTCTCAAGATCAGCGCTAGCAGCGGCAAGATGCGTCATGCATTGCGATACGAATTCGGCTTCTTGCGTCAGCTGTCGCGACATGTAATAACCATTGAGATATTGTATAGCGGCCATACTGACGTCCGTACTTTTTGCTCGAAGTGCTATTCGCCAGAGAAAATCCATACCGACGGAATCAACGTCGCGCAACGGACGATCGAGATGCGCCGCGGCTAAACGTGCGAGATTGCAGAGCTGCTGAAAGAGGCTCAGTCCCGTCATGCTTATCGTCTCGGGTGGCAGGCTCGGCAATTTTCTCAAGCAAAGATGCTTGAGTGTGTCCATACCGAGGGCATGCTGTTCCGTCGATTTTGCCTGACTCAGCAGCCAACTGAATAGCTCATCGGCGCAGGTAGGATCTTGCGAGAGGCACTGCCAGAGTATATCGACCTGCTCGAGACTGAGGCGAAAGCACTCGGGCGAGCCGAGCGGTGAGAATATCGACGAGAGAAATTGCAATCTCACCTGTATCTCCGTCTGATGCGAATAAAGATTGCACGTCGTTGCATTGTTTCCATTTCCGCCTGTTCCGCTGGTAACGCTGCTGCTGCTACTGCTGCTGCTGTTGCTGCTGTTGCTGCAACTGCTGCTACTGCTGACAGCGTTAGCCGCGCTTGCTGTCGCGCTGCTAGCGTAGGTCTTCAAATTATTGAAAAAATGCTTCATCATGCCTCTCTCGCGATCGGCCCAGGTCGTTATCGTGTGAGCGTCCATCGAGCCGAACTGCTGAAAGCTCGCCAATAATTTTGGCAATAATCTCAGTGATATGACGACCGATTGATTGGCGGATAAATTCTCGAGACAGCCCTCGATGAATTTCATGGGTATCAGACGATCGACGTTGAAGCAGAGCAAATTGCATAATGCTTTTTCCGCCTCGAGTGCCAGACCCTCGCCGAGATGGCCAATTTTTTCATCCTGAAGAAGATCCCAGAGTAGAGTATTGCCGGGTTTGCAGACGGTCTCGAGATTGAATTGGGAGGCAAATCGGGAAATCGCGTTGCCGGTTTTGCAGGCATTTTCGAGACTGAACTGAGATGCAAGACGGGAGGAGGAGCCGGATTGTTGTCTCATGCGCGCTCGTCTGCCGGCTCTGGTTCTATCCGAGATACGAGGTCGAAAAAACGTTTGCTTGATCCTCATGCCGGATTGCGAGTGATGATTATTGTGATGATGATGATGATGATGATGATGATGATGATGCTGCTGTTGCTGCTGCTGATGCTGCGACTGATGATGATGATGATGATGATGATGATGATGAGAATGCGGATGATAAGCCTGCATCTGTATTGCCGTGAGATGCCTTGCGGCGAGCTGTGCCAGTTCTTCCTCGCAACCGCTCTCCTCGCCGTCGAAATCGGCCATGTTTTTTTCACTCTTGTTTGATATACGGCTGCTGTAAGAGCCCTCCTCGTCCGACAGCATCTCGTCGAGGCCCGATGGCAAGAATGGCTGTCCGGTTGCGTGCACCAGACCAGCGAGATCGGATATAACGGCGTTTGTGCCGTCGCCACCCGCGCTATCGACGACAACGCCAGCAGCCACAGCGTTGTCGCTGTCGTCCTCGTCGTGCGAAGTATCCACGGAATTACGTCCGCGCTCCGTATCCGCGCCGACCAGCGACATGTATTTCTCGCTACCGCTGCTCTTGCTCGTGGCACGCGTGTGCAAATTATCAACGGCCGTCGGTACTTGCTGATCCTTCGTCTCGATCGACATTGTACGCTGCTGCTGCTGCTGTTGCTCCTTCACGCAGTCCAACGTGTCGCGGGACAATTTTTCTTCAATTCTTCGCGACGAATCCGACATTAAACTGGATTCCATCGCCGACGATGGATCATCGATGCTCTCGGAATTATTCTTCGCGACGATATCACCGCGCGACTCTCCCGTATCCTCGTTCTCCCCGATCTCATTCAAGATCGCTCTTTCGTCGTTCTCATGCTCGCTCAAACGTTTCTGCGGCTTCTTACGTTTGCGCAAGATTTTTCTCTTCTTTCTCTCCTGCACTATCGCCTCCTCCGTATTCGATTTTTCCGTGTCGGCCTCGGCGTCCGAGGCGCTCTCCTGCTTGTTCCTCGTCTCGTTGTCCATTTTCGTTTCTATATCGTCGATTATCGGATCGTCGATCGGACTCGAGGCATTCGGTGGACTTTCCGTGAGCATCTCGATACTCGAACGTTCCAGCTTCGTGTTTTCCGTATCAACGGAAAAATCCTCGATCTCCGCAAGATTCGACTCTACCGGCATTTGCTCCGGACTTTTTCCCCTTTTGCAATTACCTTTGATTGATTTAAAAAAAAATAAATAAATAAAACAAAAAACCAATTGCGTTTACATTCTTCTTTTGGTAGAGCGTCAATGATACATGGATTGATAAACGAAGATGTATACAAAGTTGAGATGTTTGTATGTTAATGAATTTTGGCTTCTTCGTTGAGAAATCAATGACGGAAGCATTGAAAGTTGATTAAGGAGGTACGACTAGTTCTTTGGAGTCAAAAAAAAGTCTAAATTCATTTTACCCACAGCTGTTCTGATTTATGTTTATTTGCATTGATTATTCATACTATCGATTATAATGTGAAAAATTTTGTGGTAAATGATTAATTTATTGCGCATGAACTAATAAAAACTGAAAAATTAGATTGTCAACGACTCGATAGTAGTCTCCATCATAATAATAATGACATGTCTACCACAAAAACGGACTAAAAAACATTTTTAAAAATCAGCCGAAAACCTATTAAAATAGACTTGAATTACCTCAGTGGAATTAATACGATCGGCAGAATGATAATTATACATATAATTGATACGTGATAAATAATAAAACTCCATAAATAACATGATGGAATTTGAAGTAAACACTTGGCAACGTCGCATTGGCGATGCTATAAGTTGGTATACGTGACCAACGAAGATGACTCTATCCTCGTTGCTAACATCAAAACAAAGCTAGGTTATGTTTGCCGAAACCCATCAGCTGTTACTCGCGACGTTGCTAAGTCTGTGGGTGCTATTTGATCGTTCTGACCATTTACAACCGGAAATTGAAACTTTTTTATGATGTAGTGCCAGAACTACACGGTGAAGAGTAATTTTTCAATTTTTTACAATATCTATTATATCTAATCTATCAAGTTTCAGTTTTTCAACGGGTGTAGTTGGATACGTGAGCAGCAAAACCATGATCACAGCACTTCCGGTTAACCGTCTCCATAAGACGACGTGCTTTAGTAACTCAAACTGCTCGACTTTGCAATTTTATTACGAATAAACTAAACGGTCAATATAGCTCAAATTTTGGCAATAGGCGCATAAAGTATTCGGCAAAAACATATAAAAATTTCAAGTCCGTCAGTTGGATTCTTCATACTAGTCGTACCTCCTTAACTCGTAATCAATTGATAAAAAATGCAAACAAACGATTATTCAACGTCTAAACGGTCTATTTGTGTGAAAATTTTTGTACCCACATTACACACACAAAATTGACAAAGAAATTGGATTAAAAAAAAAAAAATCAAGATTCTTGAGCTCACCTTCGCAATCGCTGCTATCGCCTCTCGCCTGTTTCCTCGGCGAGGGTCCTTCGGAGGGCGCGGGACTCGGTTCTTCCTCGTCCTCCTCGGGACTACTCGCGTCGATTCCACTCGGATCGCTGCTACTGCTCTCGCAGACACCATCGCCGGCTCTCGAGATATCGCGATTTTTCACCGCAATACCACCGGGATAGCCCGGTGCACCGGAAGTCCAGATAAATTTTATGAGCGCCGAGGCGAGAAAGAGACTCTGCTCCGTGTGATCTTTCGGCTCGAGTTTGCCGAGCAACGAGTAAAGATGCAGCACGGGCGTTGGAGCTAGATGCTTGACAAGTGGCGCGAGCAAATCGTAAACCGGACGAGCGCAATGCTTGAGCTGAGCCGCTTGCCACATCGTGTCCATGTCCGATGATGTTATTCGTCCCTCCATCGCGAGAAAGCTCAGTACAATGTGACTCTGTTTTATAACTTCGGCGTGTAAATTTGGACCAAATATATGAGCTATTATGTTGTTTTCCGTTAGCCATGCCGCGAGTGCATGACCAACCTGCTCAACCTCGGCGACCGTCTCGCTGTTGCATAATTCATTGAACGCCGTTATATGAGCGTTTATCTGTGCAACACCGGCGAGTCGCATCGTCAATGTCGTGCTCGTGAAGTACTTGAAAGCGAGATCGAGACCGTCGCGATCGAAGGTCGGAAGAACAGCGTCTATCGGATCCTTGACGGCGCTCCACATGAAATCTACGATGAACAAACGGTATGGCAATATCTGACAGCGTTCGATCAACGGATTTCCGTCTGATTGCTTTAAAAATCATAAATTTGACGGAATATTCGAATTTTTAAAAGACCTCGAGATTGAAAAAACGCGCAATTCTCTAAAAATGATAAGACAATTACGTTTTTTTTTTTAGAGCCAAATTATTTTTCGTCGGAATTTTTGACATTTCAAAACGTTTGTTTCAATTCTTGATGATTTCTTCGTTTTTTATTTTTATTTTTTTTTGCGACACATTCGAGGAGAAATATGTTCTTACCCGCCATCGTTCTCACCGCCGGTGTACGAAGCTCTTTGTCACCCAAACGACACATGTACTTCATGACGCGGCTTCGCAATGGCGTAAATAATTGTATAACGCTACCGTAATTCAACCATAGTTTGAGATTGCAAATAACTGCAACCATGGAATGTGCCAGACCCACGGGCAATTGTTCGGGCGCGTCGAAACACGCTGACATCAATTCGAAACCGCCCTGATGACAGAATACCGAGACAGCACGTATCAGGGGCGCCGGCACCTCCGGATCGTGCGGCTCGCAGTATCCTCCCTCATCCTGTTTTCGTGCCATGCAAATAAATTACGAATTGACAATGACTTTCTTTTTGCATAATTATCATGATATCGTAGCGTCGAGTCAAATTGAATTTTTTTTTTTATTGTTCCCAAATGAAGCGCGAACAAAAAATATTTATGAAATACAACATTTTATATTTTTATATATTTTTTTTTTAATGGAAATTTTTATAAACGCTATCTTGGATCCGCTCGGGGCGCTCTTGATGCAACAGCATCAAATTTATACATGGAAAAAAATACTTTTCTCAAGCTCAGATACTCTGTTGTATCATTTAAAATACGGAATAGATGTAGTAATTTATTTTGATTCGTTTACTCGACCTTCATTGTATTTTAACCCTCTAACAGCAGAGTTTTTTTTTGAGCGTTTGGCAAAGTTGGTGCATGGTGAATCTAAATTCATGAGTACTCGATGTGAGAAAAAAAAACTATTACCGAATTTTTCTACCCTCAAAAACTACCCCCAAATGAAAAAACCACCCCAATCGCTTGAAAACATCTTAATTTCATTTCCCATCGTTCATTTCTACCAGAAATTGAGGAAAAGTAATTCCGGAACACGTGGTGGGATTCTGAAGAACTTAGGGATGAATCAAACCTTATGAACTACCCCTCAATTGAAAGAAATTCACTCGCCCAATGGATAAAATGTTATCATCTCATTTTCTGTTATTTTAACCTGATCTGAATCGAAATATGCGTGTTCCAGAACACATGAGCATATTCTGAAAGATTTACGGATAATTCCAACCCTTATGAACGAGCCTTTAGTTGGGAAAAATTCTCCCGCAACGCATAAAACGTTATTACTCATTTCTTGTTATTTCATCCTAATCCAAATCGGAATATGATTATCCTGGAACTCTGATTCGTGAGAGGCAAGGAGACTCACGTTCAAAGAGCACCCCGACCTCACTAATTTGAATTTTTACGTGCATCACAACTTTTAGGGGTAGTTTTCGATGTTTTGTTACTGCTGGGGGTAGTTTTCGATTCAAATTTTCTTGCTACAAATTTTTCATGCGTTTTCAAGAAATTTATATGAACTGAACATCAATAAAAGTGCATTTTCAGGCGCATCGCCACTGCTAGGGGCGATTTTTGATGTTTTGTTACTGTTAGGGGTAGTTTTTGATTCGGATGTTCCTGATACACATTTTCCATGCGTTTTCGAAAATACACATGAACTGAACATCAATGGAAGGGCATTTTTGGGCGTATCATCATTTCTAGGGGTGGTTTTTCGATGTTTCGTTACCGTTAGGGGTAGTTTTCCATTCGGAAATTCTTGCTACAAATTTTTCATGTGTTTTCAAAAATATTTATCAACTGAACATTAATGAAAATGCATTATTGGGCGTATCACCATTGCCAGGTGTGGTTATCGATATTTTATTACCGTTAGGGATGGTTTTTGGTCCGGACCTTTTTGCTACAACCTTTCGATGATCATTTCAAAGCGCATACTTGAGATCGCGACTCTAAAAAAAATTTTCCCTCAAAGTTATGCTCATTTCTCATTTTTTTTCTCGCAATTTTCGCACTTATCGACAGGGCCTAAAGCTGAAGGGGTGGCAACCCTTGCGTTCGCCGAATTTTTCATGATTAGATGCATCCTTCATCTTGAAAATGCGATCTTAACGACGTCGATATGTTGATTTTTCTGGAAGTTACGATTTTGCAAAGTAGATGGTACGTATGTGTCCCACCAGCCGTTAAAGGGTTAAATAAATATATAAACGCTTTTGCATGATGTCGATAGCCGCGTCTTACGAGCGTGTGCACGGAGAGAAAATTCCTAGAAAAATTACCGTGCCTGCCACTGTAAAGTGGGGGCAAACGACATTTTTGGGACATTTTCGGACGAAAATTGAAAAAAATTGACCGACAGCACAAAAATTTTTCTCCAACAGCATGGTAAAAATTCCTGTGCTGCCGGTCAATTTTTTTTTCATTTTTCGTCGAAAATGTCCCAAACAAGTCGTTTGTCCTCACTCTACAGTGGCAAGCACGGTAATTTTTCGAGGACTTTTCTCTCCGTGTGTGTATACCTTTACCGGTGCCAATGGATTCAGAGCTCCTCCGTGTTTCATCGCGATGTAGAGCGGAAAGTTGAGCAAATAAATTTTTGACAACAGATGAAAGAGCTTTTCCCGATCCTGCTGAGACCAATGATCCTTGGAATTGCCAGACGAATCCGACGATCTTCTGCCTCCTCCTGGCTCTTTAATAGTTTCCCTATTTTTCTCATCGTTTCCCGTCTCCTCGCGTTTACGTTTTTCCCCCTCGAGCGCATCGATCGCTTGGGACTTTTTTCTCTCTCTCGTTTCTTCATCCTCGTCGTCGATGGCGCGCGACGCTCCCTCGGCGCTCGTTTCACCCTCGTCGGGTGGCTTTCTCTTTTGCCGTATGACTCTGAGCTGCCGAAGAGTGCAGAGAACCACGCTCTGAGTCAAACGTACGAAACGATCAAAGTTCTTTGACTCTCGGTAACAGCACATACATTGTCTGAAACGCGATGAACAAAATTTTTTTTAGGAAAAAAAAAAGAAGAAGAAAAAACGAAGCTCAAGCAAGGAAATGATAAAATTTTATTAAAAAATCTCGAACGAGAGATTTTTCGATATCATTTTCTGGCTGTGGGAAAAAATATTTTAAAATATTTTAAATTCTACTAGTGAAACTTGTGGGAGCGCTGCTTTTCGAATACATGTCCTTTTTGTTTTGCCAAAAAAGCATCGTTTACATTTTTTTTCAGAATTTAAATATTCGTCGCAATGAAATTTTTAGTAAAAAAAAACACACGCAGCGAAGAAACGACGATTCCATGTTTATAAATAATTTCACTTACCTCTGGACCCATTGATTAACATAATGAAGTATCGTGTCCACGTCTATGGCACAAAGTGAGACATCGTCCAGCTCTTTTGTAGCTCGCTCTTCGTCTGCAATATAATTAGATCCTCGCAAATCTCACGAATTTAAAAAAAAATATATAAAGAAAAAAAAATCTTCCAGAAAAAAAAAAAACGTGAGTTCCAATTTTTCAAACCAAGCCCTTTTTTTTTCGAGAAATCGAACGAGAAACGTCGTAGTTTTCTCAAACTACGTGCGAAAACGCTCGTGTGTCGAACGAGAGTTTACTCGAAATGAGAAATAAAAAAAAAAACAATAAAAATGTGAGACAAAAACTTTGCTAACCTCTGCAAGAAAACATGGAAATCCGAAAGAAACATTGGACACGAGGTTTGAACAGTGAAACATTTGTATCTCGTGAAAATGGGAAGAAAAAAAAAAAAAAAAAACTTACACGAGAGTAGAAGATCGTGAAAGTCAGCGCACACATCGCACATGATTTCCTGCCTCGTGTCCCTTTGATCGTTGTTCGTTCACCTCAAGTCCATCACAATCGTTCCCATCACCGTCCTACCCCAAAACTGACAACAACGTTATTGTTAAACATGTTTTTCTTTTCTTTTCTAGCGTTTTGATGATCGTCAACAGTGGATTACGAATCCATCAGTCACCATATTGGTTTGGTGGCCCTCTGTCTCTCTCGCTCTCTTGCCCCCTCTTTCGCTCGCTCTTCCCTCGATTATTCCCGTTTCGTTTCTTCGGAGATATATAATGGTTGCGTTCTTAATCGTCGCCTACTTCAGATCATGCATTCTCTCTCCCCCTTCCTCTTTTCCATCCCATGACCCAGAAAATGCACTTCTTTTATACCCCCTTCGCTGAGCTCAAAATTGACGAAAAAAAAAATCCCTGTTCCTCCCAGAATTACGGCGAAGACACGAAAAATCTCCCCTTGCAAAACTCCGACACGTGATATTTAACTATGTGTCAAATTATAGGAGTTTTAATTAGTTACAATTATATACACTTTATCATTCAAGTATTTTGTACAAAAAATCTCAAGTTGACAGATTATCACACAGCTGACCTGTAGACGCCATAGCTTATAGAATGGATGCGCTCAGATGGACTTTTGTGCTACAGAGAGTGCATCGCCACGTTGCACCGTTATATCTGTATCAAGCATCTTTTTTTTTTGTTATTGTGGATTATGCATAAATATATAATATATATATATATAATAATATATAATATATATATATATATATATATATATATTAATTCTAATCAGGCGAGCAACTGAATTTGATCTTTCTTCGAAAACATTTAGAGACGACCGATTCATATGGCTTATATTATAAAGAAAAAATACATCGTTGATAAGGAAAATAAAAGATCTCTCATGTACATGAATAATAATTCGAGTGCATAACGAGCCTGATAGGATTCGTGATAAGAAAGTCTTTTACTACATAAAAAATCTTTTATTGGATTACTGTGTGACAGCTGGGGTGTATGACAGTTGATCAGGATCAGAGGGGTGAATGCACTCTGGGAAGCGTATATATATATACTCCCAGCATAAATATATATATTATATACCCAACAACAATGTATAGCGTATTTATCCCAAAATGCCCGCATGAAGCATGTCATCCGAAAATAATTTTTTTCACAGCCCATAGAAAATATATGTATTATAACAATTTTATAAGTTTACATGAAAAATGTTGAAACCAAGTATATTTTAAAAAAATAATAATAATACAGTACCCAAAATATACGAGCCTGGGAATCAGAGTTACAAAAGGAATTGCACCATAGTGCCCTCTGGTCCTTTGCTGAAAGTTCGCCTTTGTAATTCCAATAATAGCCACTGGGGGGTTAGTCTGTATCTCGAGTGTCAAAACTAGTATATATAAGATATAAGCGCACAGGTGCTCCAAGCTCCAAGAAAGGGAGAGAGAGAGAGATAAATAAACTAACAAACAAATCTCGCGAGTTTCGCTCGAAGGAATATAATTTCTTGTCAAAAAGCTTCGTATTTATATATCGAGTGTATATTTCGTCGTCGTTATTATAATTCCCGTGTCGCAGTGAAAAAAAAAAAAAAACAATCGAATATATCTTCCTACGACTTTTAACTAGAAAAAAATCTCAAAAAAAAACCACAGATTATCTCTATCGTAGAAAGTGCGTGACGGTTTATTTTTTTTTTTTTTTTTTATTGTTCCGCATCGGATTGTTTTTTTGTTCAGCAAACTACTTTGTTTTACCAAAAAAAAAAAAAAGCCAACAAAAAAACATGGGTAGCACGGACAAGGCCGTAATCACGGGATTCATATGCAGGCTCTGCAGCAAAATGAATCGTTTTGTCATCCACATATATGGCGAAGAGGGCGAGAGAATGAAACTTGCCGAGAAAATTAATGCATATTTACCTATAACCGTGAGTCGTTATCTCACCGTACAGGATGCTTTTAATTATAAGACATCGGAACGCATTATCCGAAATTGGGAAAATTTCATTTACGCTCTTCGATCGGTTTACGATTTCATCAAAAATTTCGAGATCTGTAGCCTGAAATTTTCAAATTTGGCTAATTTTTTTTATTATTGTATCATTCGTGCTTGATAGTTGGTAATGATACGGATGAAAATTTTGCGATCTTAATTTGAGTGAGATCAGCTGATCTTGAAATGTCATTTTTTTGTTTGTTTGTTATTTCTTTGCTTTTAGGTGAACGTCAATGATCCCTTGCCAAAGACAGCTTGTCTGCACTGCATCGAACGACTGGAGGCTCATCATAAGCTAATGGAGCAAATTATCATCGCCAGGAGGCATCTAGCATCGGAAACGAAAATCAATCCAGTAAGCGCGTCTTCCTCCGCCACGTCCGTGTCGCTGGATGGGAATCCCGGATCAGGCTCGCCTCCGTGTTGACGACTCGATTCTCAAACACACAAAAATCTGTGCCCTATCGACAAAAACCAACGCTCCGAATATTTTATTATTATTATTATATCCTTGAGATCTCGCGGGGCTGTGAAAAATCTTGGATTTTTAGAATTTTTCAGCGTCGCATAGAAAATTGCATAACAAAAAAAAAAAAAAAAAAAATAACGTGCCCATTGGGAGATAGCTTGGCATAGCGGGGAGGGGGAATAATTTTTTTGGTTCAGGATCATGACATTTTTTTTTTTTTTTTTCAGTTTTCTTGCCGCGATGGACAATCTGTTCATTACATTTTTTTTTTTTTCCCTATTTTCACTTAAATATATGAGGCATTCCACATCAACGTGACCACTTCGAAACCTTAATATCTTGAATTTTTCTGCAATCGACATATGCTACTCTTCAAAACAAAAATATTGTATTAAATTTATGGTGTAATTGATAGGGGTGAAATTACAAGAAAATGCGATTTTTGTTTGTTTTTTCTCCCTGATTTTATTACATGGAAATTGTGTCTCGGAGCGAAATTTTAGAAGGCAAGATTTTACATTTTTCATGGAAAAAAACCTATTTAAAAAATAAAAATCGATTTTTGGACGGTTATGAAAGTTAAAAAAAATTTGAAATATTTTTTTTTTTAATTCCTCGAACTTTTCTCAAAAGGAATACGTCTCTTTCCAGATGCAGAAATTCAATCTAAAGGCTCAGCCAAAAAAAAAAAGAAAATTGGAAAAAAAAATTTTATGCAAAATTTGGAATAAAAATGTTATATAATGCGAGTATATTTCTCAATATTTATTTACAAAATATTCGCAAATATATTGAGAAATATATTCGCATTATATAACATTTTTATTTCAAATTTTGCATAAAAATTTTTTATCCAATTTTCTTTTTTTTTTTTGGCTGAGCCTTTAGATTGAATTTCTCCATCTGGAAAGAGACGTATTCCTTTTGAGAAAAATTCGAGGAATTCAATAAAAAAATATTTCGAATTTTTTAAAACTGTCATAATCGTCCAAAAATCGATTTTTATTTTTTAAATAGGTTTTTTTTCCATGAAAAATGTAAAAACTTGCATTCTAAAATTTTTTTTTTCGTTATCCTTGCAACAAACACAACAAAATTGATTCTTAGAAATTTTTCGCTCCGACGCACTATTTTCATGTAATAAAATCAGGGAGAAAAAACAAGCAAAAATCGCATTTTCCTGTAATTTCACCCCTATCAATGCCACCATAAATTTAATACATATCAATATTTTTGTTTTAAAGAGTAGCATATGTCGATTGAAGAAAAATTCAAGATATTAAGGTTTTGAAGTGGTCATGTTGATGTGGAATGCCTCATATATTTTAGCTTGTTCAAAAAATAGCGAATGTTTAAAAAAAAACTGTTTTTACAATTTGCCGCCAGCGAGCTACGACTAATCATCCGTTCTGATAAATGTACAGTGAACATAGAAAGAGGATAAAAAAATTATCAATTTTCATGGAAATTGGCGAGTTTATTGCATTTTTTTCCAGAGAGAGTTAATTCGCATGACAATTTCATGAAAAATCCATAACAATGAGATTTTCCATTTTACTCCGCTCATTTTATCTGCCAAAGGATTCTGCGTGAATTCGCGATCAAGCGAGTGTTGAAAACGGTGTTCGTTGTTTGAAAATTGGAAAAAATAATTTCGTACAATTTGCAAGTTTCGGAGTTGGACAAAATCATTGATACCGTGGAATTTATCCAAAAAAATTCGTTACAGAGAATCTTCCGGCAGATAGAGCGAGCTATGTAAAAATTAAAATTCATCGTTATAGATCTTTCAGTGAAAAAAAAAAAAAAAAAAAATGAAATGAATATTTATTTCGTAGATAACTGTAGTGAACTACGCGATCTCAATGTAAATTCATACGGATATTTTTTTCTACGTTAAACGTACAAGTTTTCGACTGAGCAAAGAATTGATAGCGTAGCATGCTCAGGGGTGAAAATTAAAATGATAAAAACATGATTGGTACATGGTTGTTGCGCATATGGAAAATCGGGAAAACTCAGGGAATTTCTTTCCTCCTGGAATAATCGGGGAAAAGTCAGGGAATTTAGAAAATTCTCTGAAAATTTTCCAGAATTTAATTTTTGCCAGAATTACGAAAAATGAAACCAACTTGAAAAAAAAAAAAAACTGAAAAGTATAAAAATAAATATTTTTGTATATTTTTAATATTTATATTATTCATTATTATATACGACAAAAGTTACGTCAGTGCCAAACAATGAAAAAATTTCAAAAACTAAAAACTAATTTACTCCAAAGCTCTAAAGCTACGCTTCTGCATTCGATTTGTCGATACGCAACTACACAATTATTATTGTAGCTGAGTGTTTATATTTATTTTTATTTTATTGGCACCGACATAAAAATTTCCGTTTACGATAAAGAACAGGTTCGGTATTTGCTTTTAATGTATTATTTTTTTACTTTACAGTGCTGCAATTATTTTTTGTATTTCAGTTTTTTTTTTAAATTTTTAATTTTAATATTTAACATTTTTTTTCATTTGACCCTAATCTCCCTGGAATATTTGCAAAACCTGAAAAAATCAGGGAATTTCTGAGTCAATAATGCGTAACAACCATGTTAATATTATTTAGATTTTGCGATCATAGGTAGGGAGATGCCGATACTCGGAGCGCGATAGCCAATTTTCGTCACTTTGAAAAAGTTATCCCTTCTTTGTTTATCCCATAATTTATTTGATATAGATAATTTTACGGAAACAAAACGATAAAATATCATAGATACGATTGCAAGAATCGTCAGTCGAGTTTTGTCAAATATAATTGATGCTGAATGAGAGAAAAGAAGAAAAAAAAACGAGTGCCATATTCGAATTGAAGCAATATCCAAAATGGGCACGTTTCGAATCGATACAAATTTTTTTTTAATATTATTTAAAGTGGTGGAGGTCTCCAAGATTTTTTTTTCAGTGGAGCACCGAAAATTTACATAAAAATTACACTCAACTAAAGAATTTCATAGAGATATTTGTTTGCCAAGAATTGATACGTACGTCTCCAATCATGTGTTTCGTTTTTGTTGTATAAGGCGAGTTTTGTCAATTCTTAACGGTTTTTTTTTTTTTTCCCCATTGTGTTGTATATTTTTTTTTCGCTATCGTTATTCGTTTCTTCTACATCGATTTCATTGAAAAAAAAAAAAAAACCTCGGGATATTTTTAGTTCAGTATGTCGGATCATTGTACATTTAGTACCGGTTCCATGTTCTTTTTTAAAATTTTTTTCATCGTTCACTCATAAAACGCGCACACACTCGAAGCAGAATTATATCCAGAAAAAATGGATCGTATCAGCAGTTTTGCAGCTCGATACGCGATTGCATTATTTTTGAGAATCATTGATAAAAGTTCCTTTACAAACGACCGTTCGTAAAAAAATTATGAAAATCGTGAAATCTTTGTATATCGTCGATTCGCGAATCGGTCTCAGTTTAAGTAAGGGAAAACGGGGAGGGGGGAAGAAAAAAAAGAAAGAAAATATGATAAACGAATAGCAGGCTCCACGAAAAAAAAAAAAAAATAATAATTATATGAAACATTCGTAGATCTAGGTAAAAAATTGTTAAAAAAAAAAAGGCTTGACCGCTGCGTACGGATAACAATTATATTTGTACAATTATTATTATATACGATGTATTTTTGTGTAAGAAGTGTGCGATGGAGATTCAAATATCATCTTCAGGCGATTTTTTTTTTCACACGTACACTCAATTCGACACACACACACACAAACACACTTCCTTGCCAAAGGATGTAATAAAATTACACTGCTGTATAAATTGCTTTGACCAGTAGTTTCAATCTTAAACGTTTTACAAGAAGACAGACATTTTTTTTTTTTTTAAATAATTATATCGGCGAATATTTTCGTCACTGGGATCGCGCGGTTGCTTACGGTCTTGGACGCGTAACTTCATCATACATTTTTGTCTAAGTAACTTCTGTATATATTAAAAAAAAAAAAAAAAATCAATCCAATAAATTGCTACCTCGAGAAAAGTAACAGCGAGAGAGCCGAGAGATCAGAGTTTTTCTCTTATAAAAAAATATATCTTTACAAACAATTTATAATGATGATGAGCGCCAAATTTGCCATTGTCACGATTCGATTTAATTAAAAGTTTTTTTTTTTTTTTTTTTTTTTCGATTTTACGAAACAATTTTTCAATGAAGAATGAAAATCATTCAAATTTCACTCAAAAATCATGATCAAATCAGAGTGTTGGATTCGTTTAATTTTGTTTTTTTCTTTCTTCGTTTCAAAATCTTTTAGCAATTCAAGTTGCGAATCGAATGGAAAAAGTGCGGCGATCCAAGGATAGGTATACTTATAACGTATACATACATACATTTTGTATATAGTATACATACCTATATATATATAATTCTGGTGAATATAAATCTTCTTAAAATTAAATCTTACGAACTGTATCTACAATGTTGTATAAAGGGTTAAAAGGAAGGTGAAGAGATGGATTTTTTCTCGCTTTTTTTTTTTTTTTTTTTTTTTTAATGATTTTACGATATCTAATTCGGCTCGATTCCGTGATATCTTGAGATTTTCTGCTTCAGCAAAATGCTCGAGAAACGCACTTTGATTGCAATTTTCATCGTCGAATTTATATACAAAATATGAGAAAGACGAAAAAAAAAAAAAAAAAAAAAAAAAAAAAAAAAAATCAAACAAACGACAAATCTTTAGTATACTTTACGATCGATCATAATGTCTGTCGCTGATTATGATGATTTCGATTCCATCAAGAGCACGCTTGTTGCATCTCCGCTTTTGCCGCCTTGAGCGCTGAAATTACACAAATTTGTATAATTTTTCACGCGAATATTCAACATTGTCAGCAAACGATTCGACGATAGATTTAAATTTAAAAAAAAATACCTTCGCGTTCTCGTCTCCTCAATTTCTTTCGTCGTCTCTCGATACCCGCAAGTTCAACCTTCACCGAATTGTAAGTTTTTCTCAATTCCGTGAGCTTTTGCTGTAGCACCGCTATCCTTTGACCACCATCGAGCTCAGGATCTATGAAACACGAAAAAAAAAAAGCGTTAATAATAATAAAAGTCATTTTAGTTGGTTCCTTATTGTGTAGTAAATTCAGGTGAAAAAAAAAAAAAAAAAAAAAAAAAGCTGTCTCACCAAGCTCCACGAAGAAGTTGTATTTCATCGGTTTTGGTGATCTCGACGAGTTACTCAGTTCCGTAATGGCCGTTGCAATCGCATTGGTATCAGCAGCAGCAGCAGCAGCGGCAGCTGCAGCTGCAGCGGAAGCACCTCCAACAGTACCTGCAGTCGTACCGATCGCGCACGGATTCGAACCCTCGCTCGTATCGTCACTGTCGCTTCCGGCTGTCGCAGCGCCGTGTCTCGTCTGTCTTCCGCCGGCCGGTGGTCGTCCAAGCGGTTTTTTAACAACGACAACGACATTACTGCCCGACTGCTCGGAATGTTTGCGATTTCTCTTGCGTTTTTTCGGCGATTGCGGATCCTCGAGGGTTCGTTTGATCGAACTTTTCAATGCTCTCTCGGCAATATTGCCCTCAACGTTCGCCAGGCTATCGTCCTCGCTGTAGCCCGATGGCGCTTTACCGGCACCGCTGTCATCGGCCTCGGAGCTGTCGCGATGAGATTTCACATTTGCCTCGGAAAGCGGTGACGGGGCGCCGATTATTTCCTCCTCCCTCGGCGAACCGGATATATTGGAGATCGTGGAATCTGGAGTGGTCGGTGGTGTATTGTCCATGACCGGAGCTGCCTCGTTGCTCTCGCGTCTCGGAGGTATCGCAGGTCCGGCTATTTGTTGTTGCTGTTGCTGCTGTTGCTGCTGAATAGGATGAGACGGCGGATGTCGCGATCCACTGACGGTTTGTTGCTGCTGTTGTTGCATCTGAAGAGCCACGGAAACGGAAACACTGCAGGTATTTGATACGGCAACACCGTGACTCGGTCCGACATTGACGGCGCTCGTTGCGCTGCTCGGCCCGCCGGAACTTGGCGCGCTGGCAAATGGCATTTCCAGTAGGACCATTTTTTTCTCGCCTCGCTCGTCCTTGGTGGCCGGACGAGTCTCGCCGTTGGCATCCTGATCGATGATTTCGGGTACCGGCGCCGGTGAGCCCGGTATCTCCTCCTCGCACAGCAACGAGCTCATATTCTCACCTTCCTCCTCGGCTCTCGAGGCCGTTAATTTCGTCGTTATCGCGCACGGCTGACTCTGCTGCTGTATCGCCCGGAGACACGGATTCTGCAGAGGATTCCCCGAACGCCCGGCCATGAGATCGACGCTGCTGTCGCGCTGCGAGTCGTGCGATTGAAAAATTTCCAATTCGGCTTTGAGCTTCGAGTCGAAATTCGACGTATCGTTTTTATCCTCCCGTCCCTCCGCAACACTGTCGATCACCAATTTTTGTTCCGAATCGCTGCTGTCCGTCGAATCAACGAATTCCTGACTTATCACCTTCTTTCTCTTGTCCCGTTGACGCTCAATCGATATCTCTTTGTGCTGCTGCTGCTGCTGCTGTTCCTCATCGCGATGATGGATACCCGTGCCGATAGCTTCGCTCATACCACGCCCAAACTCGATTATCTGAATCTCGTGACTCTTTCTCTTGCTCCAATCTTCCTCGCATCTCTTACCGTCCCCGATAGCTTTACGATTCTCCACCGATGCTTTAGCCTCAGCGATTTTCTTCAATTCCGCCTCTTTGCGAATTTTCAATTGTTCGAGCTCTTCCTCCTTTTGCTTGATCGCGACGCGCATTGCCTCCCGACAACGTTCCTCCTCCTGTTTCGTCGTTTCCTCGACAATTATATCCCGCTTTCTCGCAATCTCCGTTTCGTATCTGATCCTCGCCGATTCCTCGTTCGCCCTGTTCCTTCTCGCGGCAGCGCTCTCCGTTTTCTTCTGAGCATTATCCTTGGCGCTTTTCTTCGCCGTCTCGATCTGATCCTCGTCCCGTCTCGATTCTCTCGATCTCACCTGACGAAACGCCAGCGCTGCTGCCGATAATTTTTCCTCGATCGTCGATGTTGCCGGTAATCTTGCGCTTATCGGCACCGGCGTAGCGAGCGTCGCCGTTGAACTCGACGATATACCGCTGCCCGTTCTCGTTATATCCAGTGTTTTACGATCGATCGAGATCAGCGACGAGATCGTCGCGCTCGCGGCCAAAGTCGTCACGGAAGTTGTACTCGTGGAAATTGTCGGTGCTGTCGTTTGCTTGGTCGCGTCGCTGATTCCAGCGTTGAATTCCATTTTAACGGGCTCAGGGTCGCGCGCGGGAAATATTTCTTGCTTATACGCGAAGCTTGTCTCGTTTCCGGAATCGGAAATTTCCATTTCCGAAATAACGAGACGATCCTCGGGATCATCCTGATCGATCGTGTCATCGTCGTTCCTCGACATATCCAAAAACATCGGATCGATATTCGTGCCAATTTTTTTCATCTCCTCGGTGGCTGTCGCGGCTAGCGGAGACGGCGGAGACGGCGAAACTTGAGCTGGCAATGATTTCGATTGATTCGTCGACGCAATTTCCGACGATTTTTCCGAAATCTCTTTCGTTCCAACCGACAACAATGGCGTTTTGACGATCGTCGCGATCACCGAGCCGATATCGAGGCTTTCATCGATTTTCTTGATAGCCGCGTTTCTTCGTACTTTTCTTCTCTGATCCAAGCTCGTATCGTTCTCGGATATCTTGATTTCCTTCGTCGACGGGCCGCTCATCGATGTTTTTTGCTTCTTCCTCGGGCTCTTCGGCTCCTCGTCGAAGACGCGTTTCTTCGATTTTTCCTTGTCGCCCGTGGAGTCGCGCTTGTTGCGAACCTCAAACTCGAATGGCTCGGGTTCCTTGAACTCGTAGACATCTTCGGTGGGCGGCAGAGGCGGTGTCGGTACTACTGCAGCCGCTGTTGGCTGAACGATCGACGCGTTAATTTGATTCTGCGCGAGCATCGGCAGCGGCGAGATCGATTCAAGTTTTGTAATTACAGCACCGCTGCCGTCCAAAACGGGTTTCGCATCGAGCGTACAATCAACGATTATTCTCGACGTATCGATTTTCTTCTCATCCTTCGTCGGCTTATCCGAATCCAGGGGAAACTCGGACCTGACCTCGGCGTTAGCCTCGTCGGTCTCGAATTTCACGATTTCCAATTTAACAGCTTTGTCGAAACCCTTGAGCTCCGATCTTATCTGATTGAGATCAAAGTCCCGTCCCTTCGGCTGCTCGTCGTGACGCTCGCAGGAGCTCGTCGCGCCGGTTTTCTCAGTTTCCTGAACAGACGACGACGAGGAAGCTTTAGCAATCGGCGAGACTCGATTCGTAACGGATTTCGATGAAACCGTTACCGTTCCCGTGTCCCGTCCGTTATCCTCAGCCTCGTCAGGCTCGTCTTCCTCATCGGCATCGTCCTCTCCTTCCTCCTCCTCCTCCTCTTCCTCCTCGTCAGCTTCCTGTTCATCAACTTCATCGTCCTCTTCCTCCTCATCCTCCACTTCCTCGTCATCCTCATCCTCATCCTCCTCCTCCTCGTCCTCGCCCTCGTCCTCATTGTCCTCGTCGATTCCTCCGCCATCGTTCAACGCTGACTCGGTCTCCTTAACTTTCGTCACGTTTCTCCGCAATCTTCGAGTACGTCTCGGCTCCTCGGCCGTCGCGTCCTTCTCGTCCTCCTCCTCCTCTTCCTCCTCCTCTTCCTCCTCCTCCTCGATCTCGCTGTTCTCCCCGTTCTTATCGATTCTCTCGTCGGCTCTCCGTCGATAAATCCTTCGTCTGCGCGGCTCCTCGGCTGCCTCGTAAGCCTCGCTGTCGTCGCTCTCCGTGCAATAATGCACCATATCCATTCGACTCGACATACGGCGCGTTTGCCTTCGCAATTCGACGCACTGTTCGTTGTTTCTCGTGTTGCGAATGGGACGCGACGCGTTCACCGGTGTCGCTGGACTCTTCGTTCTCGAGCTCGAGCTCGCAATCGAGAGAGGCGTCGTCGATCTTGCCGGCTGCGAATTAACCGATTCCTTGTCCTTTCCGGCTGTCGACGATGACGAGCCACTCGACGAGCTCGTGCCGGATGACAAATTCGACGATGACAGCGTGCCCGGGGCCGACTGAGCCGCGGCAGTTCCGGCTGTCGTGTTTTGCCCACGACGACGACTCGGCAATGCGGACGACGGATTCGTAACCCCCGTCGTCGTCGTCGTCGATGACGATATTTTCGTTGCTCTGGCATTGCTCGTGCTCGGTGTCCGCGGCCGAGGTGTCCCCTTCGTGCGTTTCACGCGTGTCTGCGATTGCGTAAAATTCTGCGCTATTCTCGTTGGTTTTATCCACTCGTCGTATCTCGTGTTCCAGCCGGTATAATGCACGAGATAAGCGGCCTCGGTGCTGCCATCTTTCTCGATATCGATCACCTTCGCCTCGTACGTTACCTTCGACTCGTGGGTCGGTCCGTAATAAACTTTGAGCCTGTCGCCGAGTTCCACGGGTCCCCTGTACGTTGGCGCCGTGGCACCGATCTCGCTACCACCGCCGCCGCAGCCGCTGCCAGCCTCGTCTTTCTCGGGACGCGACTTTTCCGTCTCGTTTTCACGCTTCTTCCGGCCCCGCTGCTGTTTCTTAAATTCCTCGTCGGTCATGCGTCGCTGCTTCGTCGTATTTACCCGAGTTTTTTCGGTTTCGCGCGACGGCGTTCGGGTCTCGCGCGCGCCAACATCGACGACGACGACGACGCTGGCTTTCGTCTTTGTCGCGTCGTCCTTGGATTTCGAGCGTGTCTTGGTTGGTTCTTCATCCTTGGATTTTTCATCGCGCCTCGAAGCCGCTGACTCGGGTCTCTTGGTCGTCGAGGGCACCGTCGCTGATGTCGCGCTCGTCGAGCTCGTTCCTGACGCTGCACCGAGTCCAAGATTCGGTGGATTGATCGCCGACGACGCTGAGATAACCGACTGAGTTTCCTGTGCTCTTCGCTTCTCGCTGATCTTCCTCTTGGTGCACGTCTCGTCTTTCGTTTTGTTGGATAATTTCGGACGAACGACAGTCGCGACAGTCACGGGAGTAAAACGAGCCGTGGTTGGCTTCGTTGATTTTTCGCTGCTCGAAGATTCAACAGCCTCGGCCTCGACATTAACGTCGCTCTCGTGACCGCTTGCCGCTTCCTCGACGATCAGTGGCTCTTTTTTCTTCGTTGCTTTTGGCGTTTCTTCGTCTTTGACGGATTCCTTGATCGCTGGAACTTGCGCCACGGGCTCCGCGCGTTTCTCTCTTTTTTCCTCCTCGAGGATGGATTTTTTGGGAAACGAAACGGGAGCTGGCGGAACCGGAAGAGGCATCGGCGTTGAAACTTCCGGTTGTTGTTGCGGAGATGGTTGTCGTTGTTGTTGTTGTTGCTGTTGTTGTTGTTGTTGTTGCTGCGGTGGTGTAGGAGGAAGCGATGGTATTGGCGATGGTTGCTGTGACGCTTGTATAACTGGAGTTTCCTCCTCGATTTCGTGCTTTTCACGCTCGCCGATGGTTTTTGGAACGGGCGTCGTCGCCTGGCTCGTCGGTACCGGCGTATTACGATCCTTGTCCCTTATCAGGCTACGACCGGGTCTCTGCTTTCTCGTACTACCGCGCGGATGATTTACCATCGTGCAGCCCAATTTACGATAAAAATCCTCGAATGAGTGTAAAAATTTTTTGTACGACTGCTTGACGAGATTGTGAGTCGAGGGTGTCGATTGCATTGCAAAGCTGAGACGTCGAGTTATTGATTTCCATTGATTCTGATTTGTGACGCGATTGTAACCGCCGAGCTTGTAAACGGCGCGAAATAGACGATAAAGATCGATGTCCTCGGTGCCTATCATCGGACAATTGTTTATCGGAGTGCCGCGATCGTCCATGAATTTGTATAACTGAGCTACGAAATGATCCTTTTCCTCGCGTGGCTCGTCGTCCGAACTCTGAAATACGAATTTATGGGTTTTTTTGTTTGTTTGTTTTATAAACAGAATTGCGACGCAAGAATCGGGATTTGTCTGCTTTGAAGGGAGAGAAACGTTTTTTTTTTTCTTCTTTTTTTTTTCTTCTTTTTTTTTCGTATTTTGGAGCTTTGTTAACTTACATCGGAATCGAGATCCGCGTCCGAATCGCTGTTTCCGCTCGATACGGCATTTCCAAATAGCGAATCTCTGTCCCAGTGGGGCGGTAGCTCGTTCTTCTCCAAGAACAGCAGGGCTTTCTCAACTGCGACCTTCAATCCGCTGTTCTCGACTTTGTTGCCCAGCTCTTTCGTGAACTCGATTGCTTCCTTCTTCGGTACCGTATAACTAAAATCACAAATAACGCAAGATTTTAATTAGTACATTATGCTACTAGGGAGGAAAGTGCGCGATTTTTGCCGAGTGCGAGGTAAAAATCCGCTCATCCCGTGTGGCATATACTTCTTTTCACCCGACTACGATAAAATGACCGAAAAAAAAAACGAAAAAACAACACCGAAGATATGCTCAAATCGCTTCGCATAAGGGAAGCGCGTTCCAACAGATCCCGCGCAAACCCTACTTTGTCTATCTACAAATTTTTCGTTTTATCGACTGAAAACATAATATATGGCAATCATTATTGCTATTTTCAATTAATTAGATATTCGCAAGAAGTGAAAAATATTCTAAACAGAAAAAATACGATGTAAATTGCGATGAAATATTGTGCGATTATCGAAAAAAATTTGTATTAAATCTTTCATAAATCTCGCGTAGTCAGGGTTGAATTTCTATTCGGTAGATAGCAGCGAATTACGTTTCGATGTCAACAGACAAGAAATAACGCAATCCTATGACCATATATATATAATATATATCCATATATAGTATATTATATATTATAGTATACATCACGGAGGATTATACATAGTAATAACTATATTTTTTTTTAATCCAGCCAGGAACATAAATTTCCACTGACATAAACTGTAATCGATAACCATTCGAATTTGGTCCATTACAATTATGTAGTGAAGCATAAACATCTAACGTCATTCGCAAAGAAACTTTCACGAACTCGTCGATAAATGCCCAAGGAACACCAATGGTCATAAACATATCGAACTGTTCCAATCCAACGTTCCTTTTCAGGAATTAACTATTTTTTCGTTAGTTTTCCGCAGTTATCGCACCTGAATCAGTAATTCAAGTAGTGAATTTGCTAAACTTGGCTTCATATAATATTATTATAAAAAAAAAAAAAACAAGATGAGATTTGTCAAAACTATTTCAATGCAGTGTTCTTTTTCAAAAACGAACTATTTTTCATTACTTTTTCGCAGCTACCGCGCTTCAATCACTAATTGAATTAGTGCATTTGATCGAACTTGGTTTATGTATTATTAAAAAAAATTAATTAAAAAAAACATATATAATAAAGATTTGTTAAAAATATATTGATGTTTTTATTTCGAACAAATACGTTTGGTGGTTGAAGAGAAGACCGAATGTAGTCATTTGCGAAAAATTTACTTTTTTGCCCGGAAATTTACTTTTTTTCCCGGAAATTTACTTTTTTGCCCGAAAATCTACTTTTCTTACCTCTGGTCAGGAATTGATGACTTTCGACCCGCGTTTCAGGTACGAAATACGGTCATTTTATCGCAGTCAGGTGAAAAAATTATTTTTACGTTTTTTTTTCTTTCTTTTTTATGAAGAATTATAATTTTAATGACGAATTTACTCACTATCGGGCATCCTTGAACGATCGAACGAGATAATCGTCGCGTACGCGTATTCGCACGGTGTCCTGAGCCGTTGGCGCAACCACGAGTCCCGGAAACCAATAATCCTTTTTCTTCTTGTCGCCCAGCTCGACGCAAACGACTCGGCCGATTTCGGGCTCGGTTTCGACGCCCTCCTTTCCACCGATTCCCGAGCCCGAATCTCTGCTACCCCGGGGCGGACTACCCTCATCCTCGCTGCTGTCATCTCTGGGGAAACGGAAAATTAAAAAAAATTAAAAAAAAAACAAGATCGGTAAACGTTTATATAATTTTTCATTTTTAAAACTTTGATACTCATGACAAAGCATATTGAAAATTATATTCATAAGGATTGTCCGTAGCCGAGCAATATACCGTTTACTTTCTATCCGATCGATTTCATCGCAAGTCCCATAAACGAAATTTTTATACTAGAAGAGCATATTCGTAAATATTTAGAATTTTTTTTTTTTTTTTTTCAAGAAACTCGCGTTTAAAAGTATACGACCCAGAAACAACTTTGATTACGAATTTTTCTATTATCTTTTTACTGGCGTTTTCTTTTTGTCACAATTTCATCAAATGTGTTTCGCTAAAAAAAAAAAAATAAATGCGAAACAAACTTTTTATTGAAGAAAAAAAACCCTGCGTGTTGGTGCAAAGTTTGAAAAAATCTTTGGGCGTGTTTGCGGATTCGATTTTGAAAAAAAAAAAAATTGCTAAAATGGCACCGATCGAAGATCCGGCGTAAAAAGAAAATCGAGTCGGACGAATAGAATTCTGAAACGTTAAGTATTTTTCTTCTTCTTCTTATAATCGTCCGAAAAGAACGAACGTAAAAAATATTTACGGAGATAATGATTAAATTTATGAGTTTGGCGATTATGAAAAAAAAAAAAAAAAATTGAATCTACGGAGATTGAAGCGGCAAATCTGTGATTACAATTTTTTACAGAAAAATCTATGAATATTCAAAATATCGATAGAAAAGTACAACTTTTACTTTGCAGCATGTTTTTTTTTTTCGGTCCAATCGATTGGATTTGAAAATAATGAATAATTGCAATTTTGAAGAAAAAAATAAACCCCGGACGATGAAAATAAAAAAAAAAAAAAACTGAAGTCCATAAAAAAATAAGAGTGGACAATCCGTTATAAATGGTATTTTTTTTTCTTTCTCCATGAACAACCGAAACTCGATCGAACGTAAAAATTTTTTGATTTTTTTTTTTCGTTCTTTCGTGAAATTCGTCCACCGCGCAAAGACTCACTGCGCTTGCCTCGAGCGTCTGCCGCGTCTGCCTCCTATGACAGGATTTCCAAAGTGCTCCGGATGCGTCAGGGGCAACTGATCGAGGGTCTCGCTCTCAGCGAAATGTCGTCCGCTCTTCAGGCAAAGAGCGGTTCTCCTGAGCGTTGTGATGTCACCGTCGTCGAATACAACCGTATATTGACTGCAATCCTGTATTTTGGTGATTGTAGCCTCGACAAAGTCTTTTCTATCGGCGTGTTTGGCCTCGACCGAGGCGCTGACTCTGAGAGTCCCTTTTATTTGATCGTCGGTCACAGTCGCGGTACCAAGCCCCTGCTTGTAGGTAACTCTGCACTTGACCGAACGCACCACCTTTCTGATCTTCGCTTCGCAAAATGCCCCCTTGTATTTGGCGCTGACCTCCGTACCGACGGACAGATACGGCGGATCGTCCCCCTGCGAGATTACCAAATACAAATTGACTCGTTTCATCTCAAATTCAAATTGACTTTGAATTCTTCGTCGTTTCGAATACAAATTGACTTCGTTCCTGCCGTTTTGTCCAAAGTAATTAGTCAATTTTGCGATCCAAATATTATTCCATAAATTAATGATATTTATGAGGAAGACGATGAAGCATATTGAAGAATTATAAAACAGGCATATTGCTGATTCTCTCGATTGTTCATTTATTTTTAACGATTTTTCACAAGTATTTGTTTCTCGTTTCTGTATTTGTGACTCGATATTTTTGTAGCTTACGCCGCCACTTAAGGTAGTTCTTAGGCGACCAGCGGCGGGAAATAAACGGAAATGTAGGCACGGTAGACCTAAAGAGCACGGTAGAGTCGAATACAAATTTACTCGTTTCTTCAAATTCAAATTGATTTTGAATTCTTCGTCGTTTCGAATACAAATTGACTTCGTTCCTGCCGTTTTGTCCAAAGTAATTAGTCAATTTTGCGATCCAAATATTATTCCATAAATTAATGATATTTATGAGGAAGACGATGAAGCATATTGAAGAATTATAAAACAGGCATATTGCTGATTCTCTCGATTGTTCATTTATTTTTAACGATTTTTCACAAGTATTTGTTTCTCGTTTCTGTATTTGTGACTCGATATTTTTGTAGCTTACGCCGCCACTTAAGGTAGTTCTTAGGCGACCAGCGGCGGGGAATAAACGGAAATGTAGGCACGGTAGAGCGCGGTGAGCGGGGCACGCACGAAACAAGAGAGTGTCTGACGATTTTATATCATATCGCTACGGAAAACTCGTAAAATCTTTTTCAAACATCCGTTGAGCTTATGTTTTTCAGTGAAAATCTGAATTCTCAATATTTTTAAAACAAAATGAGCGTTTGTTTGCGTGATTCTCGACTATATTAGTGTATGAGTTTCGAGGTAATCTCCCCGCGGTCATGATTCTTCCTATAGTCGCTATGCTAAAAATCATGATTTTGAACTCAATTTTTCTCGTTAAAAAGGTCGTTAAGGTACACTCAAACTTTGCAGGTGCATCGGAGGGTGCTCTAAGATTAACGTATCAAAATTTCATGCGATTCTGCTCTACGTGCTAGGACTACGCTAGGACTTCCTTAAAGGAGTTCTATCGGTACGTAACTAGTCGGGCTCGAGCGCCGTTGAGTTTGACTAACTCGATACATTGATCTGACAAACAACGGTTTGCGGCGCATGTTTCTCAGCATCGTTTTTATGCGTTATTCAAGCTTTTTTAAAAGTAATATTATTTATTATATTCAATAATTAATTATTTTCTCCCAAATATCCAATGTATAATTGCACTGGGAACGTTGAGAAATCCTCGGGCATGGATGATCTATCGAGCGCATCATATTTTAAATTGCGCGCTAACCCAAGGCGTTGCCACATCTGCTGAATATCGATCAGCGGTCAATTCAGTTTGGCATTACTTTATTTATGCACTTATAGGCCATCGATCAATATTTTCAAATATGCAAAATGTTGTTCAAATATTCTACTTGTATCTCACAAAGTTTCATCTACATATCAACGGTAGTTTCCTGTTGAACTTTGTAATTGAATCTGTCGAAGGCGTGGATTTCCGTATGACAGCGTGTTAAATGTATAAAAATAAAAAGTGTTACTTTGTAGACTGTAGCAGCGCGCTAATTGTACCTATTTACACTTATTTCAATAAACAATAAACAAAAACTCTAATAACTTTTTTCCTTTTCCACCTGACTTGATAAAAATGTAACCGAGTCATGTTTCGATCGCAATCGACCCGTGCACCAATTTTTATCGAAATCTAAACGGTGAATCGCTATTCGATAGAACTACCTTAAATTATCATTTTTCTTTTTCATTTTATGCAAAAAAAAACTTGAAAAAATAAAAAAATAATTTTAGAACTCGTTCAAAGGGAGAAACCTATAAAGTTTACATTAAACTTCATTATAAAACAAATGTAACGCCGCGACAATACGGTACTGTCCGTTACACGTTACAACCGGTGTCTACAATTTTTATTTTTCACACGACAGACTGGAAAAAAAATCGACTATGTTACGGAGCACAGAGTTAACATATGCGCTTACAAAAACCATAAAAGCGGCTTATAAAAATATTTCATAACAATGAAATTATGGAATAAACGAGGGAAGATTTTTTTTTTTTTTTTTTTTTTTCAAAGTTACAGTATCCGTTAAATGCATTATCGGTAAAACGTGAGGCGAATTTTCTCAGGTAAGTTTCAACGAGAATCTTGACAAAAAGAAAAGCTTTGCGCAAGAAATAATAATTTTTAAAAATGATTTTTTTATTTTTATCGTAAAATTTTTTTTTTCGCGAAACGCGAATAGCATTACAGGCACAAGACCGCTAGAATTTTCCTCGAGCGAAAGAAATATGGAAAAAAAAAAGAAGAGAAACGAGGATTAAGGAAAGTGCGAATGGTGGTCACACGACGTAATATCAACGGATTTTACACATCGAGCGAGGTGCATGAGGTGAGCCCGCGTAAATAAAACAAAAGCAAAATTCCCATTATCGTCGCGTATCGTTGAACGAAAATCGTTACTCATTGTTTCTCCATTTTAGGCAATAATGGAATGGCGAGTTGGCGAGAATATAAAATCACAAGTTTGTGAAAAAAAAAAAATTATGGAGCAAAGTGTCGAATATCCAATTCCCCGCCCCTTTCTCACGTACAATCGAAGATCTTTCTCCCGCTCGAGTTGTGACTTACCAGCATTTTCTATCCTTTACGAAACTCCATGTACGTTGGTATATTTCCGCTTTCGTCGACTCGTCGTTGAATTTTTTCACTTTAAACTCGTGTCTGTTTTTTTTTTTTTTTTTTTTTTTTTTTTTTTTTTTTTTTTTTTTTTTTTTTTTTTTCTTTCAGAATCGTCCAAAGTTATTTTCACGACGGCGTAAATGGTTGATTGGAATTAATCTCTCTCTCTCGCTTTCGTACTAGAGAGAGGAGAAAAGAAGCTTATATAGGAGCCAAGAAGGCTACGCCGCTTTGGAACACATAAAAGGAGAATCCATAGGTAGAAGTGTGAGAGAGAGAGAGAGAGAGAGAGAGAAAATTTGCTTAATACACGATATGTTACACACCGACGTGCAACGCGACTCGACTGACACGAAAGCGAACTAGCGAACTTAGCGAACGGCGCGCTCCAAGCTGCAAGTGATGAGTGGAGGGGGTTGGCTAACGCAAGCGCGCGCACTATTGCATACAATCACATTCAAAATAATTTCTAGATTATATTGCAGTGAGATGTAAGTCTGAAAAAATCAACTATGGGTATTGAAGATACCAGGAACATTAAGATTCATCTGTGATAATTTTAACGTGTTATTATTTAAAAATGTAGAAATTTTTTTTCTTTCCAAATCTTTAGGCACATGTATTTTTTGTTTTACATCAATCGTTAAATAATAATCATTTCTGCTCAGCGATTTCAGAACAATTTCCCGTATTATCGAGCTACATTATTTATTTTTCGTTCCGTGTTATACTCGTACAGTTTTAACACTGAAAGATCTATATATAATTATAAATATAGATTGTGATCAAACTGTTTATGGAAAAATTGTTTTATTTTCATTTAAAAAAGAAACTTTCATAATGCTCGGATTTTAAAATATTCCTTGATTACATTTTGTACATGATTGTACAGTCAGTGAATGAGTAATAAGGTGGTGGGGATGAAAATATCACGCGTAAAAATTACGAGAATCGAGAAAGCTTATATTGGATTCATGGATATTATGACTCCAAGTAAAATTTTACGTGCGGTTTTTGCACGGTAATATTTTTTTCATAATATAAATAAGGGACAAGAGTATGGAGGTTGGGAATTTCCGATTTATTATGCGTCGAGATTTCGTTCATCAAGGGATAAATCTGGTCACGAGAAAATACTTATATTACTCACGCGTAATCACTATGACTATATATATATATATATATATGCTATATCTATCCGGGTACGTATGTGTTTTGTCATGCCCTTGCTCCGTCAAAAAATGCCGATAGCACGCTATTGGTGGATTTCACTTATGCCAATGAGTGAAATTACACTTTGCGGCGTAATATTATAAATTTTTTACACTCACGATTGGCACGAATTAATCGTCGAAAGATATTGTTTCGTTGCATGTCCGAGAATTTTCGATTCATTGTTGTATAGGGATTGATCGGAGAAACAATCGCCAGTAAGTATAATGCTACTTTACAATTTACAATTGAAGAACCGCAAGCTGGAGGTAATGGGAATGTAGAGCTCTCGGTTGGTAAGAGCCGCCGCGAATGATAACGTAAAATTACTATTTTATCCCACGAAAGACCAAAAGAAAAAAAATCCGAGTTCAGGATTTTTGAAAACTTTTAAATACATTTTGAGGAATTTTCTTATAAATTTTTATAGTTTTTCCTGTAGTTACGAAAAAAAATATAGGAACGAAGCAAAAGTCATTCTTTAATTATCATTACTTGCCGCTCGTATAATTTTGGAAAAACAATTTTTTTTTTAAATTCAGCTCTCATTTGACTTGCCCACACAGCGCTGTAACTACCTTAATCTTTATTCTAACCTCAAACTTTGAGCCGGCGTCCATCTCGATAAATACTCAATATTCATTTTTAAAAATATAACTAAACGAGATATGACGTGTGCTGGAAAAAAAAAACCCGCCATCACACTAACGAGAGTCAAATCGATCTTGTGTATTTTTCAGCATATTTGAAATTATAATTACATTAGCCTCTCTCAATTTCTTTTCACAAAAAGTACATGTGTGCTATTCATACTGTTCCAATGAGATTATAATTCTCCAGGTGTTAAAACAATTGTACAATTGCAATCGTATTGCTAATAGTCACAGGGCACCGACATTAACAAGGGTCTTACCTGAAACTCTCTCTCGCTCTTTCTTGTCTCGTCTGCTCTAACAGTGCTCTTCGTGACGCTCAAGTAAAATGGCGACGAACAACGAAGTGCCGGCAGATATTCGTGCAAGAAACACTCCATTGTGCGAGAATTCAGTGAGTATTTTCTCAAATTTCCTATTCAATATTTCACGATTATACGAAACACTCGTAATTTTCTAATGTTCAACATATCTTGTCGTTTAAAATTCATCAAATAATAATACATATATACTTTCCGACATAATCATGTCGAGTTTTCGTGGCCGCAACAATTTTTGAGGACGCATGCTCGAAAAAACCTCGGGGAACACGAATAATTTTACAATCCTTTCATTTTTATTTATTTCACGAACGCTTTCACACATTCCCCGTAATCAGTTTATTATTTTTAAAGAAAAAAAAAAGATTAATTTCGATGAAATGTAGTAATGACGCGATAAACGAGAATATCGCGATGCACACATGTCGTATCAGAATTGGATTTTGCGTGTAAAAAAAAAAAAAAAAAATTCTCACGTGTATGTGTGCGTGTCGGTAAAATATCATTCGATTATCTCGAAATGGACGCCGCACTTTTTGGCGGGCACGTGGACGCGCCGAGCGCTTCTTCTCTCAACGATTGAATTCTCTCTCGTCAGCTCGATCGACTCGTTATTGCATCCCATATGAACAACATTGTAATTATTATTTTATTCAACAATAACAAATTTAATAATTAATCGCGTCAAGTTGAAAAAAAAAAAAAAAAGAAACGCGAAGCCTCTCAGTTTACCGGTTCTCAACGCCACGCCGGCTAGCTCTTGACGCGCTCATAACCAACGATTTAACGCCTCGTCCATTTTTTTTTTGTTCACCAAGTCTCGTGGTATGAAACCAATTTTTGACGAATCGAACGAATTATTATTTTTCGAAAGATTACTCGTTACGCCACATCACGAGCGCTTTGTAAATCGCGGTTTTCAGTTGTTTTTTTTTTTTAAATTCTTAATTTTACATTACGTGAATTTCATTGTTACTAATTAACGATAATTGCCTTTTCAATGGTGTCAATAATTTGGTGCGCAGCATTGGAATTATATTTTTTTCTGTAAATTAGAATTATCGGTTATTTTTTTCCCTCTGCAACTTTATGCTCGATAAACTTCATTTTAACCAAGAATGCAAATGTATCGCAAAAAGAACTTATCGCGCGCTATTTCCCAAATATTCGTGCAAATCGTTATTATCAATTGGTTTTTTTTTTTTTTTTGTTTAAATTACACACTGTAACGTTAATTTCCGGAATAACGCGAATTTATAAAAAAAAAAATAAGCTGCTCCATTTTGTCCATTTTTATTATTTCTGAAAATTGCCATCGGTGTTTAACTTTAAATGAAGTTAGGCGAATTTCGTGTTCAAAGGTTGCGCCAACGCGAATTCATAAATTAATCTCACCTTGAAAAAAAAAAAGTAACTCTCCTCGCGGACGCCGCGAGATTTCATCGTTTTTACAAATAATCGCTTCTAAGTCGTATCGGTGGCCGCGCATGCCCCAATCGTCGAGCATTACCGCAAACAATTACATTTATCAAGCATTTCATGATTAATATTGAAATTCTAATAATTACAAAGTGATCGACAATACTTCACTAACGTATGAGAAAAAAATCGATTAGCGTCTTGCGCGGAATATAAATTATTTTCATCGGTTTATCCCAACTGTGCGCGGGGAATAAGCAAAAAAAGTGGGCGCGGATGAACGAGGAGCACGCGTGAAACAAGAGAGAGTCGGACTGCTCGTAATCCGACGCACGCGAAAAATTTCCTTAAAATCGATAATTTTGTCAAAAGTTTCGTCAACCCCCCCATTTTTTTTATGGAACGTACGTAATCGCGATAGTTTTCTGAACATTTAACAGTTTCAATATCGATCGTATCCAATCCTGAAAGATACGAATTTCTGTTTCAAAGCTGCGTCAGCCCGGAATTCGGATACGGCGTGCGATAAATATCTCGATTTCACGAATTAATTACTCGCGTAAAGAGTCGTTGACCCCCGCCTCGAAATTTTGCAGATTTTATCCCATACACTTCCGCTGCACCATATAAAAAAAATTCAGATTTTTATCTAAACGTTAAGTTCGTGCCCGTGCTACCTTAAAGCCCGTGGGCACAATGCAAGGAAATAATAAGCAGGAATAAAAATCAGTCAATCGCATCGCATCTCGAACAAGATACACCAATCGAATCGCTGTTTCTTATTTCCCATTTCCTCACATTTCATCGCCGGCTTTACGTGACACGGCGTCAAAATTTAATTCTCAACTTTTCCGACCAAATTGAAATTTTGCATCTCGAATTGAATCGTTATTAATTTTATCGCGATGCGCTATCGAGTTCCAAAAGCTAATTCTATCGAGATTTCGAGAATCGATGCTCGTTTAACTCGGGCCTTTGGATGGTTCGAATATTCATATCGCGCGGATACCGCTAAATTCCCAGCTTCGCACCTTTCTCGCCGCTACAATTAATAAATTGCGCAATACTTAGATGAACATTGCATGTATTTTGGAAACTGAAAATCACAAACTTCAAGGTTTTCGAAGTCACTGACACAACCGTCACGAGGCATTGCGTCCTAAATTTGCATATCAGTCCGAACGGGGTCCCCCTCGGGGTGCGCGCGCGGCCGCCGTTATACATTTACCTTATCCCCTTTGTTTTTTTTATCATTTGTTTTTCCGTTGTTTCTCCTCTCGACCGTGCCTAGACAACGAAGATGGAGACAATGGAAGTAGCGGACGTGGCGACCCCCGTATCGAAAGATACGGATAACTCGTCCAGCAATCACAAGCCCGTGCCGGTCGACGAAATGACATCGAGGGACTATTACTTCGATTCTTACGCCCATTACGGTATCCACGAGGAGATGCTCAAGGACGAAGTACGAACGATAACTTATCGCAACTCGATGTATCACAACAAGCATCTTTTCAAGGGAAAAACCGTTCTCGATATTGGCTGCGGCACGGGAATATTGTCGATGTTCGCTGCTAAAGCCGGCGCCGCAAGGGTAATCGGTATCGAGTGTTCAAACATCGTCGAGTATGCGGAAAAAATTGTCGAGGCTAACAATTTATCCGAAATCGTCACGATAATGAAGGGCAAAGTCGAGGAGGTCATTTTGCCCGATGGAATTGAAAAAGTCGATATTATAATATCCGAATGGATGGGCTATTGTCTTTTTTACGAATCTATGCTCGACACGGTTTTATTCGCTCGTGACAAATGGCTTCGCGAGGACGGTATGCTTTTTCCCGACAAAGCGACCCTTTTCATCTGCGGCATCGAGGATCGCCAGTACAAGGACGAAAAGATCAATTGGTGGGACGATGTTTATGGTTTCGATATGTCGAGCATACGCAAAGTAGCGATAAGCGAGCCACTCGTCGACGTTGTCGATCCAAAACAAGTCGTCACGAATTCATGCCTCATCAAGGAAGTCGATCTTTATACCGTCACGAAAGCCGATCTTGAATTCTCATCGCCGTTCTGTCTGCAAGTACGCAAAGACGATTACGTTCAGGCTCTCGTTACGTTTTTCACCATTGAATTTACAAAATGCCACAAACGCATAGGTTTCAGTACCGCACCCGACACCCAATACACTCACTGGAAGCAAACCGTATTTTACTTCGACGAATTCATGACCGTGAAAAAAGACGAAGAGATATGCGGCGCTTTCTCGATGAAACCGAACGAACGAAATTATCGCGATCTTGATTTTAGTATCGAGCTCGATTTCAAGGGCGAATTGTGCCAGGTACACGAGACCAATACTTATCGTATGCGCTGATTTACGAATTTTTTTTTTTCGCGTATCTTCGAGGATCGGATATTGCTTCCTTCCCCCCCCCCTCCCCCCCTCTCCCTCTCCGTGCCCAATCCTCTTTCTTTCTCGTTAAAAATTCAGTAGGCCTCGTGGATTTTTTTATACGGTCCGTTTTAACGAGATTGTGTAATTATTTCCATGGAGCCAATCGCTATTACAGTGCAAAGTTACTATTTTTCGTCTCTCTCTCTCTCTCTCTCTCCTTCCTCTCCGCTTAATTTTCTAACTTCTTCCCTCGGCCGTTCGTCTATCGTTGTAAAAACGATAAAAGAAAAGAGGAGGAAGAAAAAAATCGTGCTAAGAATCGCTACAAGACGCATGAAATATTGAACAATTAACGTCGATCGGCCATGATTCCTCGATATCGTACATGTAATATTAATCGAAGATTAGAGCATACGATCGCGAGATTCGTATGACGTAAGTCAACGTGAAAATGTCCATAAAGCCGTATAAGACTAGGGAAAAATAATAATAAAAAGAAAAAAAAAAAAGAAACCGAAATCTAGTAAATAAATTGTGTGAATGGAGCTTGATCGTTTCTGGTGCAATCCCCCATTGATTGGGGCGGTAAATAAAGAGAACCAGTTGTAAATGAAGAGAAAAAGAACGCTCCCGATCATCGATAAAACTGAGCGAGTTTTCGCTGCTCGACGAATCACAGGCCTCACTTGGACGAATATTATTATTTTTTTTTTTCTCCGACCTTAATTTTAAAACAAGAAGAAAAAAAAAAAAAAACGAGGCAAAAGGAGCTTTGCTGTGACTATTGAACGCGATAAAACGACGAACGCGATATTATGTCATGTAAACCGTGTACGTACGTAGATTATGAATAAATGGGAAGAAAAAAAAAAAAAAAATTGCGTCTGTTCAGAAAATTGTACTAGTGAAAATTTTTGCGCATTTTACCATCACACGAACGTACAGTTATATAAAGATAATAAAGTTAATACGTTTGCTATCTGTATGCGTTTTCTTTTTCGTATATCTTGCCAATCCGTCTCTCTCTCTCTCTCTCTCCAATTCGTTACACAATAATAATTCAATTTCGTGGATATGTGATCCTCGTCGCGCTGGGATCTACGTATATTCACGCGGGTGCAAGATCCTTGAGAAAGTTTGCCAACTTTTGCGTTTTGTAGTCCGTACGTAATTGTATGAAGCTTATGAGAGTCGATCGATCCAGCATCGCCTGTGATGAGAGTAATTTTTTTTTTATCAGCGGTTTGAATAAAATTTCAAAATTTACAACATTCACTTGAAAGAGGTAATGGAATTTTGTTTTTTTTTTTTGCAAAAACAAACTTTCCAAAATAAGCTGTGGAGCGTATCACTCGCGAGGAAAAATGTAGAGACGTATATTTTTTTAACCCTTTAACAGCTGAGTTTTTGGAGCGTTTGGCAAAGTTGGTGCATGGTGAATCTGAATTCATGAGTACCCAATGTGAGAAAAAAATTATTCCAGAATTTTCCTACCCTCAGAAACTACCCCCAAATGGAAAAAAAACTACCCCAATCGCTTGAAAACATCTTACTTTCATTTCTGCCAGAAATTGAGGAAAAGTAATTCCGGAACACGCGGTGGGATTCTGAAGAACTTAGGGATCAATCAACCCTTATGAACTATCCCTCAACTGAAAGAAATTCACTCCCCCAATGGATAAAATGTTATCTCATTTTCTGTTATTTTATCCTGATCTGAATCGAAATATGAGTGTTCCAGAACACATGAGCATATTCTGAAGGACTTACGGATAATTCCAACCCTTATGAACGACCCTTTAGTTGGGAAAAATTCACCCGCAACGCATAAAACGTTATTACTCATTTCCTGTTATTTCATCCTAATCCAAATCGGAATATGATTATCCTGGAACTCCGATTCGTGAGAGGCAAGGAGACTCACGTTCAAAGAGCACCCCGACCTCACTAATGGCAGTTGATTTTTACGTGTATCACAACTTTTAGGGCTAGTTTTCGATTGAAATTTTCTTGCTACAAATTTTTCATGTGTTTTCAAGAAATTTATATGAACTGAACATCAATAAAAGTGCATTTTCAGGCGCATCACCACTGCTAGAGGCGATTTTTGATGTTTTGTTACTGTTAGGGGTAGTTTTTGATTCGGATGTTCCTGATACACATTTTCCAGGCGTTTTCGAAAATACATATGAACTGAACATCAATGGAAGGGCGTTTTTGGGCGTATCATCATTTCTAGGGGTGGTTTTTCGATGTTTCGTTACCGTTAGGGGTAGTTTTCCATTCGGATATTCTTGCTAAAATTTTTTCATGTGTTTTCAAAAATATTTATCAACTGAACATCAATGAAAGTGCATTATTGGGCGTATCACCATTGCCAGGGGTGGTTATCGATATTTTATAACCGTTAGGGCCGGTTTTTGGTCCAGACATTTTTGCTACAAATTTTCGATGTTATTTCAAAGCGCATACTTGAGATCGCGACTCTAAAAAAAATCTTCCCTGAAAGTTATGCTCATTTCTCATTTTTTTCGCAATTTTAGCACTTTTCGACAGGGTGTAAAATTGAAGGGTTGCAACCTTCGCGTTCCCAGAATTTTTCATGATTAGATGCAGCATCCTTCGTCTTCAAAATGCGACCTTAACGATGTCGATATGTTCATTTTTCTGGAAGTTACGATTTTTCAAAGTAGGCGGGACGTATGCGTCCCATCATCAGCCATTAAAAGGTTTCAATTATTTTCACAATCTCTGTTCAAATATTGTGCAAAAAATAAAACTTTCCGATTGAAAAAGAAAAAAAATCACACACACAGTCAAAATCGAATAATGTTTTGGTGAAATTTCGTGCATTTTGACGTATCGAATAAATTCAGTAAGAATGAAAGGTAACGAAATCGAGAATGATTCAGTTCACAAATTGAATTTGTCCGAATATTCGTTACTCCTTGATTGAAAAAAATAATAATAATAAAAATTAAAAAAATGAAACTCACCAATTGATCACCCGTGCAGACTTGCTTCAAATTGGCCGGTTTAACGAGAAGCAAATTGCACAGCGCGTGAAGAGTATCGAAGAGCGATACAACGATAGGAACGCCGAGTTCCCTGACGCATCTGCGATACTCGTTCATGTCGCATATAGCGCACATAGCACCCGCCGAATTGAACTGAAATTGCTGAAGATGCTCGTAAATAACACGATGAAATCGTATACCCAATTCCGTCAGTACGTTCTCGGAACTTTTTCCATCCAGACTATCGCGTATGTGTCTTATCATAACGGTCACGTATTGCACGACAACGAGGCACGCCGGTGTACTGAGCGTATCGACATCCGTTTCCGGCTTAAAATCCGTTTTTCTCTGCTCGCTCTGCAAATACATTTTTACCCAACCGACAATTGCATTTATACTCCGATCCAAACCAATGTCCAATTTCATTTCCGTCTGTTCCAAAACGTGTTTTTCCCTAAGAAGGCAATCGGCGTGCTTCGGGGTTGTCGAGACGAGCGGCACGAGGCTCTCGTTGAATTGTTCCTCGAGCAATCGTACGATAACGTTGCACTGGCGTACGACATTGAAAAAATGTATTTCCGGCTGTATTCTCGTCTCGGGTATCGGCACGCACTGCAGTCCCAATTCAAGGGCATAATCAACGTGCTCGTTCATGAGATATTGATGCAGTATATCGAGAATTTGTACGGCATTGCCAGGCACATCGGTCGATTGGGCCAAAGTACGACAACGCTCGAGGGCCAGTTTGCTGCGCTGCAGAAGAGCTATGGCCAGTTCCTCGGATAAAAATGTCTCACCGCCGTAATCCTCGATCTGGGCGATATTTATATTCGTTCTCGTGCCAATTACAGCCTGCAAATCTCTTCGCAACTCCTGAAAGCCACCCGTCTGCAATTGTTTCTTCTGATGATTCTTCGATTCGTAATAATTCATCAAGAGCGATGCGGATTTTTCGCGCAATGCCTTGAGCTCGACCGTCGTATACGTGTCGAGATGCTTTTGAAATATATTTTGCGTTAGTTTCGTGAGATAGGTGTCGTCGGTGCCCATATTGAAGCGTTTAAGATCCAACGATAATTTGCTCGTTTTCGTGTAAAGATCGTAAAGATTGCTGAGATATTTGTCGGCGTCGGTTCTATCGGCGAGCTTGGCAACCGCATATTTTTGCAAACGCAAATGATAAATATTCAGTACGAATTTGGCCATTACCTGATCCGGATTCGCGAATACGCGCTCCATCAGGGCATAATTCTTCGCGCACATCGGTATGACATCTTGAAAAACGTCTTTACCGCCGAACGAGCCCATCTGACTCTGCTCGATAAAAGCATCGATGCACTGGGAGTATCCCTTGAAGTGCGCGAGAACCGTTGCCAATTCCCTCATACGCTCGGCATCCTCCGCGCCGTGAGCTCTCACGAATTCCTCTATGAGACTTCGCTCTATCTCGTCGTATTTCGTTGCTATCTTTGCCTTCGCATGATGAAACTTTTCCGCTGGCAATTCCTGCGATATTATGTGAAGCTTCTGAATAACATCGGCCGCAATGTCCAGCTGAGAAACGAAATAGAAGAAATAAATATTGCGGGGATAATGGATGATAATTTTTTCAATTGAATTTGAAAAAAAATATATATATATATACATTAGGGTGGATCGAAAAATTAAAAAACTTTTGGCTATCCTCAAAAATCAAAGATATCATTGAAATAAAGGTCTCCGTGCAATGATTCGATTTTTTGACAATATATAGGGGGCGCGCGGGACGTTTAAAAACGCCATTTTTAGCGTTAAATTCACTTTATCGCTGATAACCGGAAACAGTTAATTCCAAAAATTCTGATTTTTTTATACAAGGTGCCCGGATATGTACATTTTCAAACCCACATTCACGGAACATTAACGGATGGTTCATATCTTCGAAAAAAATCTCTGAAAATCAATATTTTAACTATTTTTCAATTATACCTATCGTTAAATGTTGATTTTTTTCTTCTAAAACGTTTTTGTATTTGTTCCATCTTTTTTTTTTCTTGTGAAACTCGGTATCGATATTGCTTACAATGCGAAAATTGCTGAATAATAAATCTTTATTTTGGAAATTTTCATATTCATGAAAAAAATGGTGTGAATCAATAAAATATAAAAATTTCCAAAATAAAGATTTATTATTCAGCAATTTTCGCATTGTAAGCAATACCGATACCGAGTTTTACAAGAAAAAAAAGATGGAACAGGTACAAAAACGTTTTAGAAGAAAAAAATCAACATTTAACGATAAATATAATTGAAAAATAGTTAAAATATTGATTTTTAGAGATTTTTTTCGAAGATATGAACCATCCGTTAATGTTCCGTGAATGTGGGTTTGAAAGGGTACATATCTGGGCACCTTGTATAAAAAAATCAGAATTTTTGGAATTAACTGTTTCCGGTTATCAGCGATAAAGTGAATTTAACGCTAAAAATGGCGTTTTTAAACGTCCCGCGCGCCTCCTATATATTGTCAAAAAATCGAATCATTGCACGGAGACCTTTATTTCAAAGATATCTTTGATTTTTGAGGGTAGCCAAAAGTTTTTTAATTTCTCGATACACCCTAATATACATGTTATGTTATTTGTTTTGTGGATATTTTTAAAGATGCATATATTACATAATTGCTATTTTTAGTCTGTCCAATGGGAATGGAAAGATCATATTTCTTCTCTTAATTTCTTATCGCGTTCCTCACGGATGGAGCATTTGTTTTTGTGAAAAAAAAAAAAAAAAACAACAAAAAGCAAAAAAAAATTTCGTTTCTCTTATGCCAAGAGAGTTATTGTTTTATGGATACAACAAATTGACGAAAAAATCTGCAATTTTGCGTTCGGAGCATCGAGTTCAATAGGTCGGATATTGCGGAAATTATTCACCGTTGATTTGTCCGTAAATATGGGATCGGTCAATGGGCCGGGACTGAGAAATTCGGCGAAATGTCGCATGAGTTTTTGAGCCTCGACCGCCCTGGCCCTCGGTGTATTGACGCTCTCCAACTGATCGCCCAGATGAAGAACCTTGGTAGCCACGGAATTTATTCTTTCGTCGAGCTGATGAAAAAGATCAATGGCGTGTCTGTTTCTGTCCTGAAGTTCTATGACTTCGAAGGTGTGTCTCGTCTCCTCGTCCTTGACCGCCGATTCAAGTTTTTCACATTTTTTCTGCTGGCGTTCCTGCAACACTTGGAGATCCTTGATGGCGTGAAGAAATGTTTCGTGAACGAGAACAGGATCGAAGGAACCCTTGGAGTCCGCTTTGCTACTGTCGTTGACCGTGCGCCAGGCTAATCTTTCGACGAATTCTTCCGGATCGAAGGGCTCCTTGTGAAATAAACAATAGGCATTGAGGGGCGAAACGTTTGTTTGGACATGACGCAGAAATGAACAACTTTTGTCCCTTTTAAACGGTACACTCTTTGTTACTGCAGGGTTCATGAATCATCGAGGTCCGTGATGTCGTACGGATATAATAAATTTTAAGTATATATAAATTTCGTCTATTGCCGTAACGGATCATGCATTCCTGTATTATTTTTTGAATAAACAATCATTAATTATCGTAAAAAAAATAGGCTCTCAAACAGGCTAGTCGAAGCGTGGAACGCGCTACCCAAGCCCGGGGATTCATAGATTATGGGCTTACTGGACATAATTTGTGATATTTGTAACTTAAGTTTAGTTATATATGAAATTGTTATTTTTCTTTTTGTTTGATTATATGAGAGGTCTATACGAAATGTGCAAGAATGTGCAAATCGCGATAACTTTGTACTATGGGGGATCTTATCGGGTCTCTGTCTGTCCTCCCAACTCAATAATAATAATAAAATAATACCGTGCATGCGCAAATTTTTTAGTTGAAACAGAGAGAGAGAGAGACGCTTGTTAAATCTAATGACCTAAAAAGTCTAGAGCGATGAATGTAACGAATAGAAGTAAATGAGGCATTTTCTTTTGAAACTTAGTAGAGAATTTTTCTTTTCTTCATCGTTAATGAAAGCTTTGAATATATGACAATGTGGACAATAGCTCGTTCCGACAGAATAATGGAATTATACGAATTATAACATTAAAAATAAAAAACAAATGATAACGATTTTGGAGTGTGTAATTTTATTTTCGTCTACCTGCTCGAGCTCTTTCATGTATTGTTGCATCATTTTGAAGTTTTTTTGTTATCCCTTCGAAACGACGAGAGTATTTTCAGCGGTTCATTGTCGTGCACAGAGAACAAAAAAAAAAAAGAAATTACACGATCGTCCGAGATTTTTCGGCTATCGGATTTCAAGGTGGGCCATGTGTCAACTGTCTTGTGTCATTCGAGAAAACAGCTGATCGGGGCCGTATGATTTTTATACCGGGTGCTCATTCGATTTTTGCGATGTTAGGGAAAAAAGGATAGTGGGAGGGTTTATATGGATCTCCAATAATCGAAATTCATTTTTATTGGATAACACGATCATCTCTCAATTATATATTTACATCGCACGTTAATTTTGAAGCATCGAATGGAAAATAAAGCTCAAATTTCGCGTTGAAACGTCAAATATAACCTAAAAACACCCGATATATATATATATGTAAATAGAGGACAGCACCTACGCACGGCGGGAATTTAAAAAATAATCAATACGAGATTCTAACACATGTCGTTGACTGATCAGTCAACGCACATGTATTTTGAATCAGATTCAAGAAATTAAAGAGAAATACAAAAAAAAAGTATATTTATTCACAATGTATAAATACAAAAAATTCAAAATCTCATATACGATTGGCGTATTTTTTAACGATATCCCTGTAAAAATCAAATACATGTTGGCTAGCTTCTCTGCATTTTTCCATTGCGGCGAGAAATTCCTTATCGGTGAAACGTCCGGTGGTGTGACAACAAATGAGATCCTTTTTGATACTGTCGAAAGCAAATGTGAACGAAGCACTGGCATTGCGTAGCTGAATCTCGTCCGGATCAACCAGTAAATTGCCATTTTTTCCGTTTAGCGCGCAACTCACAGCGGCTATTGTATATTTCATGGAGAGACTGGAATTTATGAGGGCTACGCATGAGGCATTAATCGCGCATCCCAATAGCTGTAATTTTTCGAAAAATAGATAGACACGAATTTAGATGGAATCTCGATTTCCTACGAGGGAAAAAATCAATGATAAAAATTTTTTTCGCTCACTCCGCCGGCATTTTGCATCTCTTGTACGTTTATCGATATCGATGTGCCAGGATGCAACGCGGTGATGAGAGAAGACTCGCAGGTTTCCTTGATGTACGATTCTTTCACTTTGTCATCGATACCTTTGGAAAAATTGATTATGAAATTAACGAAATCTTGAGAATTGTTATTTTCCTTTTTTTTTGTTTTTTTTTTAATTTTTGGAGCAAAGCTCGCTAACTTGGCGGTCCTTTAATCGGCGTGAATGCAACTTCGATGCTGGCCTTGTCATACATCATTTTCTGCAGTCTTGCCTCGACCGGTCCATAAACACCAGCGATACAGCAAGTGTCACCTTATGAATAATTGAAATTGAAAAAAAAAAAAATTGCAACTCTGGGGATGGTGCATCTTTCGCTAACAAAATTTACATACCTTGCATAAACATAGACGATCCATCGGGCATAGAGAGTTGGTTCACTTCACAATTCATGGGACGCAATGCGCACTCTGTTTCCGTCATTGCAATTACTTTGTTCGATTTAATAAAGGTCGAAAGAAAAAAAAAAAAAGTAAATACGAGGAATTTTAACTCAAACTACTTGCAGTTTTGTTGCTCAGGGATCGTAGAGTTGTCGATTTGTTGGTTAGATTTTGGAACAAATGGACACATGCAGGGATTCGAGAAAAAGTGAGGCAACTGGGTAATTTTTCACACTCTACCGGCGCCAGTGCGATTGTAATCGTGTAACATAACCTGTTAAAAAAAATAATAACAATAGAAAACGCGATAAATTTCTACAATTTCTACTTTATTCTCGCGTTTTAGATCCTCAAGCATAAAAAATTAATGCGAATCAATATATTTTACGATGAAGTTGGATATACCATTGTGTATTGATCGGATAAAATTTCAATCGTAATCGGTCAGCTGATTCATAAAATCCGTGATTTAAATCAATGAACGAATAATTTTACGATAATTCAAGATGTTAAAAAACGTAACACCCCTATTATTGCTGCGAATATTATCGAGGCAAACAATTGGCAATAATCGTCGAACGATATGCTCGACGAGTGTACGATCATACTTTCACCAGGGGGATGAAAAATCAGGTTATCCAAGGATATCGGATTATAAAGATGAGGCGAAAACTCCGTTGCAAAAAATGCGCCAGGGTTGGAAATTTCTTTTGGAGGAGCTAAAATTGTTCAAAGAAGAAGTGAGAGAACATTTACATCATGATCCTACAATTTTACTCAGACGAGGAGAGGTGGATGTTCAATGGAGATTCGAAGGTGATCCAGATATGCTGGACAGATGGGTTGTCACTTCGGACAGTGATTATGGACAAGGAAAGTCAACAGGGAGGTAAGTATCGAGCCATTCATAAAAAACAAAAAAAGTTGCGCACATTTCCATATTATTATTGTCTATATATTTATTTATTTATATCTTCATTTATTGCACGAGTACACTGGGATTTTACAAACAAGAAATACAATTTACTTATGTCGCTCTAGATTAAATGAAAATCCGTAATATACCCCGAATCACTATAGCTGCATAAGCGCATAGAGCCCTTGTCCGCACCTAAGGTTTGAATAATTTCTGTTTCGCAAATATTTTTAGTAATTATAGTGTGAAAGGAAAATGATTTCCATTTGTTTTTTTTATTTCTTCCTTTTCCTTTTTTTTTTTTTTTTATATGCTATCGTTTATCTATCCTTGTAGAAAAAAAAAAAAAAAAACGAGTTGAGGAATTCAATCTCCATATTCTTTATATCATCTCTGTTGTTTTCTTTTTCCTACGTTTTGTATTTTGGCCGAGTACTTCTTTTCGCGATATCGACGCGAAAGAGTTATATATTTATTTATTTTTTTGTCTCAGTTTGCAATTAACAAAGACCGGCAGAGGTATTTTTACGGGAAATCTGGATCCTCAAACATTTCGCGATGGCAAGATAAAGAAAAGTGGCTATTGCAATCTCAAATCCGTGAGATTGAAAAGATCATTTCAGCGCGAAACTTTTCTCGATTGGGGTCCCTATACGCATCTTGTAATGAGAGTTCGGGGTGACGGAAGAAATTATCTCCTGATGCTCTCGACTCCCGGAGATTACGATATTCTGTGGAACGACTCGTTTCAATATGTATTGCACACGAGGGGAGGACCCTATTGGCAATACGTCAGGATACCATTTTCAAAATTTTTCCTCGTCTCCCACGGTAGGATACAGGATATACAGGATCCCGTGCCCACATGGAGGATCGCGACGATCGGCTTTACCGCGGCCGACAAAATACCCGGAAATTTCAAGCTCGAGATCGATTATATCGGCACAGAGTACGATCCGATGCACGACGAGGAACATGCTTATGAGATGTACAAAACACCTCACAAATTTCACGTATAAAACGCATCATCGACGTTAGTTTTTATCTGCATAAGAAAATAAAAATTTGTAAAATAAATAAAATAAATATTTAAAATATCGTACGAATTATAAGATTGTTGCGCCGATCTCAAAAAAATGTTATCATTCGGACCAAATTTTTCCACAATGTATAATTGACCCTCAGGGTGTTTAGAAAAAAATAAATTTTTTTGATTTTTCATGACTCCCACAAAAGTGAGCTCAAAAGTTGAGCTTTGATAGAAAAAAGACATTCTCGCGAAGAGGGAGCTCTGTAGCTTTTTTTTTTTAATAAGGAAAGAAACAACGGACCTTCTTGAAAATTTCATCGTACTTTAACACACATTTGAAAAGTATAAAAAAAAAATTTTATCAACCAATTGTCGCAAAATGGAGTATTAAATTGACCGTAGAAGCGCCTCGCCGCTTGAGTCTCGAACTGGCAGGCGCGATAGCAAAAAAACTATTTTTCCTATCGACCCAAACTAAATTTAATTCCCTAGATTATTAAAAACCATCCTGAAAGAACTAAAAACATTCATAAAAAAGTCATTTTATACTATTTTTATTGCACGAAGAGAGAATTTTTTTTTTTAAATCGTCACTTTATATTCAAGCTCGAAAATTAATATGGTTTCACGGTTTTTTTAGTTCATCGACAATAAAAATATATGTCAATTAAAAATAATTGTGGTTTTTGCGTTCTCGACAAGAATTAAGGGCGCCATCTTTCCCGCCAGTTCAAGACTCGCCAGCGGCGAGGCGCTTCTTTGGTCAATTTAATATTCCGCCATTTTGCAACAATTAATTAATAAACATTTTTTTTTATGCTCTTCAAATGTTTGTTAAAGTACAATAAAATTTTCAAGAAGGTCCGTTGTTTCTTTCCTTATAAAAAAAATCACCAAAAATCACCTTTTTTAGGCCTCTAAACCACGAGGATTGTATTTCGAACTAATGAAAAAAAATTCATTAAATCAATATTTTTTTATTCCTAATTTCTAATTTTTTATGAAAAATTGTAAATAATTTCAAGTTGAACATTTTTTTTCCGACACCATCGTGTTCTAAATAAAAATTTAGATCGATTTTATTCACAACAATAATTTTTCGATTAAAAATTGTTTATAAATTATCATAAACAATTCGTATGCGGTGAAATTTTTTTTTCTGACTCAAATACGTACTCCATGGTTCTTTATTCTCTTGCTGAAATAGGAAATCATTAGTCTCAGGGACGATAGTATATAAGCAAATTTATTTACCTTTAACAATTTTTCCGCTGACTTTATAATAAAAAAAAACGCAAAATGTCATTTATTTATTTATTTTCGGTAAAGATTGATGCCAACGACGCCATTTTACACGTCTTTCGATGGAAATCATCGACTAAAAGTATATATTGCGCCTGATCTCTATCCTTAGTTAATAATGAATTAAATTCCGCGCGCAAAGCTACTTTTCGTTCAGCAATATCGTTTACAACTTTTAAATAATTAAAGATTCCTTTTATGTGAAATACAATATCCCCATGGTCTCAAATTTGGCCTTCCAAAAAGTTCGTCATAGACGTTAATTGCCTGTTGTAATTAGAAACGTCCAATGAGCGGCGACTTCCGCTTAAGCTACAGAGCTCCCTCTTCGCGAGGATGTTTTTTTTTCTATCAAAACTCAAGTTTGAAGGGGTGGGAAGATAAAAAATCAATTTTTTTTAAACACCCCAAATGACCCTTTTATCTAACTTCCTGCAAAACTTAGGAACGATTAACCGTACGGTTTTTGAGGAAAAAAAATCGGAAAGTTGACGTGTTTTGTAGTATGCAAGTTATATCTGCCAAGAAAATTTTACCACCGAGCTCGAAAAATAAATACGTTTTAAAATGGCATTGCCTGGATATTCTGTGTAAAAATTTCAGAATTTTCGACACTACAATTTTTGGGATATTGATAATGAAAGAGGACGCACTGTAGCGCCGTTTCCAACTCAATTCCCTGGCTGAGAAACGGCACAAAAACCTTTAATACAAAATGCGTCGATCGTACGTATATATATATATATACGTACATTAAAGAATTCGTAAGATTAATTACGTTGAGAAAATCGGCTGGAGCAAAAGATGGAGGGGAAAAATGATGAGAAAAATGATTTAGTTAAAAACAATAATGAATTTATTTCTCTATAACGAATGTACAAGAATATAGCGATGTAACGAGCAGCGTCTCAGGACGACGAACGTTGAGTTATTTTTTTCTTCGACAATAATTTGTACGTATTTTTCGATACTAAATAACTCAAACCGCCGGCGAGAGTCGTTACAGCGGTGAGATAGCACAATCCTTGAAGAATCGGATGATCGACGTAATGAAATACCGGAGCCGCCAGAGTTCCAGCGACGAGGGACAATTGAACCGCGGTATTGAGCTTACTGGCTAATGTCGGGGCTAATTGTACGGTCGCGTGGGTGGGATCGAAGTATCTCGCGAGAGTTTTCTGTAACGAGAAATTTTTTTTTTTTTTTTTTTTTTTCAAATCGATCGATCAAATCTCAATTAGGAGTATGAATGAAGCTTTTTTTTCAATCATTTTTTAATTTCATGGATTTTGATATATATATAGATATAGCGTAACATGTGTGACGTCATAATGTTACATTTTTCAATTTGTTATATTAACGGCAATTTTGATTCAAATAAAAAAATACGTACTAAATATTTTTTCCTAAACTATCAGATTTGGAAATAAAAAAATTTCATTTATACTCCCAATTCAGCCAAGTCTGACAAATATAAGGGGACAATTCTTACGGGTTTGGGTAAAGAACGATATCTGACGTATGATGCGCCGGATATCAGAACGATATCGCGAAGAATCACAAGGCAGGTCAGGGGCACGGGTATCAGATCGACCCACGTCAGGGATAGGAACATTGTCCCAACTAGCAATTTGTCCGCTACGGGATCTAAAAAACTGCCCAATTTGGAAGCCTGAGAACTCCATGTTCTGGCTATCCAGCCGTCTATCAGATCCGTAAGACCCGCGAATCCTAGAAACCACAGAGCTATCTGTAACAAATTTCGATTTTTCAATTCAAATAACCGTACTAGTCGCGCAGCTTTTGCGATCTGACTCTCATTTAAACGGTTCTTGCGCATCATTGACTCAGAAATTTCCAGACTTTTCTAGGTTTTCCCCACACAGGTTTTGCAAATATTCCAGGGGAGATTAGGGTCAAACAAAGAACGCGTGCACGGAAAACACGAGCATGTTTACAAACTATACGGGACGGATTGTATACATAAAAATAGCAATGAATCGTTTTTGTGGGGAAAAAAAAAAAAAAACAAAACACTTTTAACCCACTTGAAAAAAACATTGAGGGAATTCTCAATTCGATCCTGATATTGGAAAATAAATATTGAACTGGATAACATAATTTTTTTCAAGTTCAAATACATGAAAATGTTAAATATTAAAATGAGAAATTAAAAAAAAAACTGAAATACAAAAAATAATTTAAGGACTGTAAAGTAAAAAATAAATATATTAAAAGCAAAGTTCTTTATTATAAACGGAAATTTTTGATGCCAATAAATGAAAAATAAATATATAAACACTTATCTACAATAATAATTGTGTAATTGTGTATCGACAAATCGAATGCAGGAGCGTAGCTTTAATAGAGCTTTGGAGTAAATTAGTTTTTAGTTTTTGAAATTATGATGTTGAAATTTGCATCGTTGGAATGCAACGAAAATAGGTTAAAAAAAAAAAAATAAACCATTTCCAGTATTGTTTCGAAGTCGAAAATCGTTTAAATCTTTTTTTCGGTTTTTTTTTTCGCGACCTGGGGGGCCTGAATACGACACGGTAAAGCGTTAACAGTACTGGAAATGATTATTTTATTTAAAAAATCTATTTTCGTTGCATTCCAACGATGCAAATTTCAACATCGTTTGAAATTTTCATTGTTCGGCACTGACGTAACTTTTGCCGCATATAATAAAGAATAATATAAATATTAAAAATATAAAAAAATATTTATTTTTATACTTTTCAGTTTTTTTAAAAGTTGGTTTCATTTTTCGTAATTCTGGAAAAATTCCAGAAAATTTTCTGAATTCCCTGACGTTTCCCTGATTATTCCAGGAGGAAATAAATTCCCTGAATTTTCCCAGTTTTCCATACGCGTAACAACCATGATTTATTCGGTCGCTGGCATACATTTAAATAAAATTGCATTTGAGAATGACGAAGAACCAACATATTAGGATGTGAATAGTATCGATAGTCAATCTTTAAGGATCGAGACACGTCTTTTAATTATGGAAATTTCAATAATTTTTGAATTGAACAAAAAAAATTACTATCCCATAAAACTCAAACAATGCAAGGGGACCACGGTAAAAAGTGTAATATCGGGTACAATTTTGAATATATATTTATTTTTTTTTCAATAATTTGGATCGCATATTTGGTCTATCGATCCAAAAAAAAAATCGTCCATCGAATTTCGGCTATCTTCAATTTTGGTGGATAAAAAAATCGGAAATTCTCGTACAATCGTTTTTTTTTTGTCCGGATTCGCATAAAAACTCATTCGAGAGCCAATTTGTTGCGGCGAATTAAAAATTGACAATCGTCTGCTGGTTATAAGCGGCAATTAGCAATGTCCGTGAACGCGATCAGTCGGGTAATATAATTGTTATGCAAAAATAGTATTATACAGCACCTTGTAGTCATGAGATACAATCAAGTAGCTGAGATAGGGCGAAGCCACGATACGGCCTATGCAGAGAAAATTTGGAATCGTCCAAATATTTTCTCTCTCTATTATCTCCTCCATCTTCTCCTTTGTCTGACGTATGTCTCTCATCAGCCTTTTTTGCAATGCCTTTCTCTTGGACGTGCCTTCTCGAGCATCAACGATACTTCCATCGCGTTTCTTGTCCGTGTTGTAATAAAGCCTCGTTCTTAGACGATTCAGACATTTTTCCAAAAAATACTTATTCACGACTCTGGAGTGCCGGAAGCTGGTTAGCACGTAGTAGCTCATATTTATCGCGTCTTCGGTCAGGAAATTTACGCGAATTTACGAAAAACAACAAGACACGATTCGTATGGATCTTTTAAGCTGTTGTTTTATTTTTTTGGTTTGTTAACCTAAAAAAAATTGAGTAGATTTGGCTTGCTTTTACTTTCTCAGTCTTGATACAATGATATTCGAGTAATTGATTAATTTCGTCGAAAACGAAAACATGCGTAATATTTTTTTTTCCCTTCGTTCAATGCCACGATTGTATCAACGAATAATAAATAAATAGGACTTACCTAATAATATTGTATTGTTAAACACTGAAATTTTTGTACCACATAATGAAAATTCATCACTCCACATACAAATCCACATGCAAATCAAGCACATTGAGATTTGATCGTATATTCATTATTTATTTATTGCCAAAGAGTGTCACATGGACAGGATTATTGAACTAAAAACTTTTCTCAAGTGCGCCGAGGCGCACTTCGCGAGAAAAACATCGAGACTCGAAGACCTCCAAATGTGCGTGAGGGAGAAAAAAAAACAAAGTGGAATGGGAAACTTCCGCCACTGCGACTTCAACCGGAAGTGTCACGTGAAATTCAAAATGAAATTTTCGAAATATTTATGAAAAATTAACTGAAAACGTAGTTGCGATTCTTAGTAAAAATTTTATATTACTTACAATTTTTTTACTTACGAAAATCATTTATTACTTTTAATTTTAAATTTTATATTACTTACAATTTTTTTACTTACGCAGCTGTTCCAAGTATAGTTGAGACTATCGTAAAAAAAAAAGAACTCCGGACTGTACGTAGTTCCGGTACCACCGGAACTCTCCCCGTACTGGAGAACGCTTTCGTCCATTGTATCAACTCACGTATGAGAATTTCTTCGGAAATTTTTCGTAAACAAACATATATATATCCCGTGAAAATGCGAATAAACATTGCTAACACGTTTGAGGACCTTTTAGTTTTCTTTTTCTCAAATTTATCACTCAAAAGCAATATAACTCAAAATAAATATTGCTAAATATATATATATATATATATATATATACAGTTAACGGTTGATGCGTAACAGTAAAAATGCGGTGATGTTTGGAAAATTTTGCCGCGATATAAATAAAAAAACTAATATGCACTATACAGGAAAAAGCTTCGGACAAAAAATGTAGAAAATTTCATGATCTACAAAAAATATCTCTACTATTTTTGTCGTACGATGCACGCGGTTCACGAGATATTTGATAAATCGTGTTTTTCAAGATGGCGGCTGAATCGCTCGACTCCTCCGCGTCCCGCCAAATTGAATTTACACTCAGGGGAGCGACCCCTGAATCTTTTCCAAAAGCAAAATCAATTCTGTAAAAGATTGCATTATGAACCAACTTTTTTGGCTAGAATGACTGAACTAATAGTGCATTGGAGGAGAATGCGGCTGTGGACAACACTACGGGGGATGAGTCTCAAGGTACGAAATGGAATATGGAAATTGAAAGGGGATGGAATGCGGTAAAAAGCGAAGGACACGCGATACGATTGGAATCATCATAAATACATACGAGTAAAAACATAAATTATCGGCCAAGTTTGGGCTTCACTATCGGGGATCTTTCTGTAAGTTACACAGCTTGGTGTCTGTGTTAAAAAACACGTGATTTTTTCAGATTTTTTCCTACATTTTTTTAGCTACCATATTGGATATCGAATTCTTTGATTCAAAACTCTTTTTTTTTTAATTTTGGCGGCTTGAATTTGAAAAATAGAAAAAAAAAACCAAACCTATCTTTATTTTGTAAAAAAGTCTCAACTTTCCGAAAAAAATAAAGCTTAATTAATATACGCGTAGAAGACTCTCGAAAACAAGATTATAATTTAAAAAGTCGTTTTTTCGCCATTGCCCAAAGTCCAAAAAAATTTTCCATCTCTAAAAACACTCCTGGGATTAATAAAAATGTAAAAAAAAAAAAAAAACATCATAAATCTCATTTATTCTAACAATTTAAATATTTTTTTATTTTTTGGAGTAGCTGTTGAAACGAACAATAGACAATTGTTGCGTACCGGGGTGTAAATACTGGATTATTGTTTTTATTATTTTACCATTACGACAACATAATACAATTATTCCAGTTGAAATACCACGTGCCAGAGAAAACGTTTCCGAGTTCGACACAGGTTTGAGAATAACCGTTCCAAAATTATTTGGTACAGGCGAAATCGAATGCAATGATCGAGTACCTTTTTGTCAGTCTTTTTGAACGCAAAGATCTTTGTTCAATTTCAGTCATTGAATTCAGATATACTCAATATTTTCCAAAAACTCAAAAGTTACGTTTGGTATTAAAATTGTTAGAACAAATGAGATTTATAATGTTTTTTTTTTTTTACATTTTTATTAATCCCAGGAGTATTTTTAGAGATCCCAACTTAAAAATGACATGTATTACGTAAAATTTTCTCAGCTTTCTGAAAAAAATATGTAAAATTTTTTTTAAACTTTGGGCAATGGCGAAAAAACGACTTTTCAGATTATAATCCTGATTTTGAGAGTCTTCCACACGTAAATAAATTACTCTATATTTTTTTTTTCGGTAAGTTGAGATGTTTTTACAAAAAAAAATATACAATTGCTTTTCATTTTAAAATCCAAGCCGCCAAAATTAAATGAAAAAACCAAAAAAAGTCACGAATCAAAGAATTCGTTACCCAATGGTAGCTAAAAAAAAAAAAAACGAAGGAAAAAATCTGAAAAAATTATGGCACGTATTTTTCAACACAGACAACCAAGCTGTGTAACTTACAAAAAGATCCCCCGATAGTCAAGAGCCCAAACTTGGCCGATAATTGATGTTTTTACTCATATTTTTAATAAATTAATTAAAAAAAAAAAAAAAAGCAGCAAAGTTGCGCCTGCTTTGGGATCCGTGCCCCGAAAATTCGTACACGCATCGAGGATGAATAATTGACCAAAAAATGTTTTCAAGCCCCAAACAGCTTGGGCTTCGTGCGAATATATATATAAGATGGAAAATTCTCGCAAGGGGTGCGTGCGAATCGTCGATATACGGAGTCGTTATTCGCGTTGAAATGCCTAACGGGGGGGGCGGCGCTGCGGCAATATTGAAGTGCGCGTAGCGACGGCGATACAACGGGAGTTTTTTTTTTTTTTTTTCCCCCCACGAGAGCGCAAGCGTTATATGCACACGGTTAAGGTAATATTACCCAGGCGATCATATACGACTAAACGCGCTCGCGCGCGCGCGCGCAAAAGCAAAAGTCCTCTCGGATTTTATAAGCAACAGAGTGCCCCGCGTATATCCCCCGCGCCCGCACGCGTTATCCATTCGGGATATATAACCAACGTTTGTAATCAAACAACCCAAAACCCAAAAACTGAATTCGCGACCGCGAGGTGTTCTTATATTTAATCGGATAATGCGTCCGATATTCGGGCGAGTCTCGTTACGGCACTTCGTGTATCGTTGAACGTCGAGACTGATTTTAAAAGGGAAAAAAACGAGCATGATTCTTGCTGGATCAGACCATTTGCTTGCGGGTAAGTCCACTCTGCTTGTCAAATGGCTCGAGTTGAGGAAAAAAAAAAAAAATTGCCCCGATACGCACACCTAACAGGGGAGCGTATCAGCCCTGGTTTGATACGCTCCTCGTTTCACGATACTCCCTCGGTCGTTTCTTGTCCTTTTTTTTTTAACCCATTTCCTCCACGAAATGAAATCCTCGTTCGTGCCCCTTCGCTGCTTTTGTCGTTGAATTCCGTTATAGTGTGCTGGAGAACAAAAAAAGAATAAAAAAAATAACATTTTTCAAACGGTATTTTTGGTTCAATGGAATTTTGCAACGCGATCGATGTTACAATTTTTTGTGTGTGTGTGTTTTTTTTTTCTGTAACCCTCGAAGCTAGCGCATAAATTTATTCAATTATCGTTCCAAGTCCCCAGGATTGTGGAATTTTGAGGGTTGATGATTTTTTTTTGTTTTGTTTTTCTGGGAACAAACAATTGATAGCTTGTATGCATGTTATGTTTCAGCGATTTCATAAAAAAAATCAGACGATTATAAGGTCGACTCATCCCCCTCCCTGCCTCTTGCATCGCGTAAATTCTGTAGATTTTTTTTTAAATCGAAACGTTGCTACGAACTTCAAGTCTCGTTTTTTTTTCTCTCTCTCTCTCTCTCTCTTTCTCGTCCGAAAAAAAATGATTGGCGTGTAAAATACATGGAATATCTCGTATATATGAGTGACTATGTGTCGAATTTCGCATTGTATAATGCGTAGTTGTCGCAAAACTTTGCCAGTCCATGGTTAATTTATTAATTCGTTTTCCGCGATAATCGATCACGGTGCATAAGTAACGGCAAAACAACGTTCTCATTTTCTTTTTTTTGTTGTTAGAATCAGAGAGTTGGGTAAATATATCGAGAGAAAAAAAAACACGTGGCTTTAAAAGTAACGAGATTTTGAATTTAAAAGAAAAAAAAAAAGCGTGTTTTGGTTCTGATCGAAATTTTAATGTCATGATAATCAATTTGAAACGTAAAGGGGGGGGGGGGGGGGGAATTAATAAATTGAAGACACAAAAGAACGCGTAAAAAATATTTAGTACTGAAAAAAAATATCAATCGAAGCTTTTTGTTTTCTGTTTTTGCGTGAAAAAATATGTATTCGCGAAAATATATTGAAAATTTAAGATTTTTTTTTTTCTCAATAAACATTCTCATTTTTTTCAACGAGACTTTCTATTTTGTATAAAAATTAATTTCAATTAAATTCAAATTAATTGAAACGAATGATTTTTAGTAATTCGAGTGATACGGCCGATTTTTTTTTTTTTCTCCAGATTTGAGTAATTTGAGAGTTTTTTTTCGTAGGTTTTTTTTTTTTTCACGATCGAGCGTCTCATAATTTTTTTTGTTCGCAGGACCGGTGGAAGCAACCGCGTTTTTAGGTGCCGTTGCTGGATTTGTAACGCTATTGGTGGTAGTTTTTTTGTATCTTTCGCGAAAGTGGTGCTTCACACCGGTCCCCTCGACGGTGATACTCGGGGGTATTTGCGTGCCCCTTTGCGAATCAACCAACAGCTCGACGTCACAGATCTCGAAGAATTTAGGTAGGATTGAGTGTTGAAAAAATAATTGAAAAAACAAAAACAAAAACAAAAAAAAAATTTCAACATACCCGAAAATTGATTATAATCCCGAAATTGATTATAAATTGTGTGTATCGTCGTAAAATCATCGATTGCAGGAAAAACATTCTCGTATTCCGATCCTGAGACGAGTTCCGACTCCGAGGAGGACGCTCTTCGACGATTGCAAAATTCTCGTTCAAATCCACCGCCCGATACTCTGACGATTCAAGCCGAGGATGGTCCAACTGTCGTTGGTAAATAAAAAATAAAGCAAAAAATAAACTAAAATAAACATTTTTTTTCTCCTCGAAATAGTCAAATTTTAGTGAAAAAAAAAAAAATAATAATAATTCATTATAGATATATATATAATAGATGTATAAAAATTAGATAGTATATAAAAATAAGATAGATATATAAAAAAATAATAATAATAATTCATTTAGTGAAAAATAATAATAATAATAATAATAATTCATTACTCGATTTTCGTCGATGGAAAAATAAAAATTTCTCGGATCAAACAGATGCGGGTAACACGTCCAGTAGCTGCGCCGAGGAACATTCTCCCGATCAGCGCGAGGTAACGGATCTAACGCAGATATTTCTTTTTTTTTTAATTTAATTTAATTTTTTCAATGAAAATAATAGAAAAAAAAAAGATGTCTTCTCATTGATTATTTTGCTTGCAGTGCGTCGTTGAAGTTGGCGCTTCGACGATACACCTGGACAATCCTGAGACACCCGAGGAGATCGATGAGCATGTCTCGACCTCGAACGACGCCGTGACGACTCTCAGCGTGACGGCCGAGGAAATTGGCACGCTGGAGGTCGCTTTTCTCTACGATGCACCGATGCGAGAGATGACGGTACATATATTGCATAAAAAAAAATTGCATCGTAATGCAGAAAAAAAAAAAAAAAAACAAAATTAAAATAGTCCGTGATTTTTCCGACTTTTGTAATTTTTTTTTTTGCGACGACTTTAAATTCGTAAATTGAATAAAATTCAATTAAAATTCAAGTTCAGATTTTGTGGCGTACATGGGGGAAAAAAACTAAAAAAAAATAACGTAAGTCACTTTGATAAAAGAATTGTTAAAAAAAAAACAAAAATTATCGAAAAAAATGGATAAATCTTTTTTTTTTTAAACAACGAGAGTTGCAAATCTCTGCCCACGGTATTTTCTCTCATTATCGTCGTTTTTGCTGTAATCTTGTCGTTTTTTTTCGTTTTTTTCGTTAATATTTTAGGTGCAGGTACTGCAAGGACGAAATTATCCGGCCGGTATAGGCGGAAGTCAGGTTCGGCTTGTTTTATTACCTTCGAAGAAGCAACGACGCAAGACTCGGGTACGACAGGGCACATCGCCCCAGTACATGGAGAGTTTTCTTCTTCCGCGCGTCAATCCCGAGGACGTCAATGCAATGGGAGTGAGACTAAGGGTTTATCTTTGGGGCGGTAGAATGCGACGCGAGCGTCTTCTCGGCGAATCGAGAGTCTCCTTCGATCAGATAAATCTACAGCTCGAAACGACCCTCTGTTTGCCACTTCAGCCACCGCCATCGTCCTCGGTAAGTCCGTTGGAATGGAATTTTTTTTTTCTTTCGCATCAGGGAGAATCGTTGAAATTTTTTTACTGACGGAATTGCAAGATTAAAGAATTTAAAAAAAAAACACAATTGCTTATTTAAACTTGCATGGTGATTTTTGAAAAATGTAAATTTAGTACGGTAAAATAGAACTTCAGAATGGATTGAAAAAGCAAAAAAGCAAAAATGGACAGCAAAATTGGAATCCAAGAAAATTTCCTTGGGCTTCCTCCGCCATTTTGAAAAACAGGTAATCCTCGATATCTCGGCTTTTAGTGGTTGGATTTTCGATTATTTATTATAAAAAAAATTTGTCGGCAAAAATATTGGCTACAACTTTTGTTTGAAGAATTTTTTGATATCCGCGAAGGAAAAAAAAAGTTGCGATAAAAAAAATTGTCGTTGATTCACGCTTATGCATGTTTATTGTCAATTGTATCGTCCCTTTTTGATTTTATCAATAAAATGTTGAAATAAAAACTTGCAGAGAACTTAATTTTCAACAATTTTTGTATATACGATTTTGCGATTACTCAAATATTATCTGAGATAGAAAGCTGAAACGACGATGATTTAGCCAAGTTTTGGTCTTTTCGTCGATGGGCCGGACTATCATTGTCTACTTCGGTTTCCGAGTCATCAAAGCTTCGTCGCACTCAAACGAGAACGATTCAAGGGATTGTTTGAGTTTGAATAAATTTTGGAAAATTTAAAATATTGCATTGGAATAGAAATTTCGTAGAATTTTTTCAGAACAGCGTCGACTATTTTTGTTCGGATTCTTTACAGTTAGAATGGACAAAGAAAACTTTGACGCTTTCTGTCTCCGGTAATATTTGAGTAAGCGCAAAATCGTATGTACAAAAATCGTTGACAATCGAGTCCTCTGCAAGTTTTATTCGAACACTTTAATGATAAAATCAAGTAGGGGCAATACAATTGACAATAAGCATGCACAAGCGTGAATTGTCATCTATTTTTTTTTTTATCGCAACTGGTTTTCCTTTGCGGATATCGAAAAATTCTTCGAACAAAAGTCATAGCTAATATTTTTTCCGACTAAAATGAAAAAAAATCGAAAATCCAACCACCAGAGTAGCCGAGATAGCGGGAATTACCTGTTTTTTCAAGATGGCAAACGAAGCACAAGGAAATTTTCTTGGATTCCGATGGTTTCAGGTATTTCCATAATGATCCTATACTGGTCCTAAAAAAAAAAAAATTGGCTTTTCAATCCATTTTGTACGTATTAGCTACTTTTCGATGCAAATTTTCCTGCACTAATGATACTTACGGATAATCAGCTATTTGAGGACCTCCTCCTCGTACACGACTCTTGTGAGGTGGCTTTCTATTTTTTTTTGTTTTTTAAAAAAAAGGACAAGATTCGCCTCGATGCTGGGTCTATGGTCCATAATTTTGTAGTATATTAAAGATGACAAGTCAGGTATTATCCGTGATACGAGTATGAAGAATTTTTTTTTTTTTTTTTCGCGTATATTCTCGCAGATACAGGACTGGGGCACAACGACCAGTCTGACGAGAAGTGACTCCACGGGTTCTCAGCAATCCGTGCAGTCTTACGCATCACCGACGACACCGCCATACGGAAGCAGCATGAAGGGCGGTAGCGTCGCCGAGATACTTATCGGTCTTGCCTACAATGGCACGACCGGTCGTCTCTCGGTCGAGATAATCAAAGGTTCGCACTTTCGCGGTGGTGGCGGTGCCGATACGAAACCACCGGATACATATGTGAAGCTCGCCCTCGTCGACAGCAATGGCCACGAGATCGGTCGATCGAAGACCGGACTCAGGAGAGCACAGCCAAATCCTCTGTATAAGGAAACATTTATATATCAGGTGAGATATACATATATCTCAGGTTTACATACATATATACATATTAGAGTGGTCCTTATTTTGGTCATTTTCGAATTTTGATTGCATCCTCTCGTAGAAGGGTTCCAAATAATTAAAAAAAAAATATCCCCAAAATTTGAAATTTTTATCTGAATATTAACACATGCCCCAGAGCTCCGGAAGTTTCCCTATTTGATTAACATTACGTTTTCACTGAACTTCATTCAAAAATCTGCCACACCGACAATAAGTACGAGAAAAATCTAATTCCGGTTGGAATCTCTTCAGGAATCCCGATATTATTTTATCGAATTTTGAGAAATTTTAAATTCAAAATGGCGGACCCAAAATGGCGGCTTTAAAATTTCGAAAATGCTCAAATCCACTCAAGGGTCCGCTTGAAAAGTTTTGGGGGTCGCTGATGTCAAATTTTGTGTCGAAAATATGAAATTCAAAATGGCGGACCCAAAATTACGGCTGTAAATGTTTTTTACCTCCTGATTTCAAATTATTCATTGTTGTTTGTCACAGTATATTTTGAATGAATTAAAATGATTGATCCGATTCATTCACTCAATGATGAATGTTGTACTCAAATTCATCGCTGGCGAATGAAGCTTTGTCTTTAGCAAACGATTTTAATTGTCTCTGAAAAAAAAGAAATAATAATAATTTCAAGAAACAATTGTGAGTGACAATTTTTCAGATGGAATGCGTATCAAGGCTGGGTTCTGTGATTCTTGATAAGTAATTCATTTTTTCTTGATCATAGAAAATATCTGGTGTTAAACTATGGGTTTCAATCAAAGTGATTTTTTACAGCTGCCATTGTGGGTCCACCATTTTGAATTTCATATTTTCGACAAAAAATTTGACATCAGCGACCCCCAGAACCTTTTCAAGCTGACCCTTGAGTGGATTTGAGCATTTTCGAAATTTTAAAGCCGCCATTTTGGGTCCGCCATTTTGAATTTAAAATTTCTCAAAATTCGATAAAATAATATCGGGATTCCTGAAGAGATTCCAACCGGAATTAGATTTTTCTCGTACTTATTGTCGGTGTGGCAGATTTTTGAATGAAGTTCAGTGAAAACGTAATGTTAATCAAATAGGGAAACTTCCGGAGCTCTGGGGCATGTGTTAATATTCAGATAAAAATTTCAAATTTTGGGGATATATTTTTTTAATTATTTGGAACCCTTCTACGAGAGGATGCAATCAAAATTCGAAAATGACCAAAATAAGGACCACTCTAATACATATATATCATATACATAGATATACATATATATCATATACATATATATATATATATATATATATATATATATATATATATATATATATACATATATATCAGGTAGGGTGTTTCAAAAATTTTTTTTGGATTTTTCATGCTTTCACCCCTCAAAACGTGAGTTTTGATAGAAAAAAATATCCTCGCGAAGAGGGAGCTCTGTAGCTTAAGTGAAAGCCACCGCTCATTGGACGTTTCTAATTATAACAGACAATGAAACGTCTATAACGAACTTTTTGGAAAAATAAATTTGAGACCATGGGAATTGAATATCAAATGAAAAGAATAATTTAATTTATTATTAACTAAGGATAGAGATCAAGCGCTATACTTTTAATCGGTGATTTCCACCGAGACGTGTAAAAAGGCGTCGTTGGCATCAACCTTTACCGAAAATAAATAAATTAAATGATATTTTGCGTTTTTTTTTGCACAGTCACAGCGAAAAAAAAATCTCACCAGATACGAATTGTTTATGACAATTAATAAACAATTTTAAATCGCAAAATTATTGTTATGAATAAAATCGATCTAAATTTTTTATTCAGAACACGATGGTGTCAGACAAAGCTGTTCAACTTAAAATTGTTCGGAATTTTTTTATAAAAAATTCGAAATTAGGAATAAACAAAAATGTATTTAATGAAATTTTTTTTCTCAATTCGAAATACAGTCCTCATGGTCGCAAATTTTTCCTTCCGAAAAGTTCGTCATTGACGTTAATTGCCTGTTACAATTAGAAACGTCCAATGAGCGGCTGGTTCCACTTGAGCTACCAGAGCTCCCTCTTCGCGAGGATGTTTTGTTTTTCTATCGAAACTCAAGTTATGAGGGGTGGGAGCATGAAAAATCCACAATTTTTTTTTTCTTGAAACACTCTAATATATATAAATAAAAATAAAATAAAAAAAAATTGATCCAGAAGAAGATTCAAGTCGATTGCAACGAGAGACTCGACTAACGGAAAATTTTTTTCGACACGCGAAGAACTTAAATTGCAAAAAAAAAAAAAATATCCTTACTGTTGCGAAAATTTGAAATACGTTTGCACAAAAGCTTCCGGGCAGTTTGGAGAAAATTTTGAAAATGTCGCAGAGATAAATCATATTCTTTCATAGGGATAAATATGGCGCCCCATTGGACAATACTCGAATAACTTTAATCCAAAATCTGACTTGAAAGTCCGATATTTTAATATAACGTCACAAGGAGAATCGTTTTATCAGCATTCGCTTGGTTGTAACTTTTTAAAAATTGTCGATCTAACAGCCAAGCTCGAAAGATATATCCGGAACAGAGTAAACGAAAAAAAATTGCGATTCATGTGAAAAAAAAAAATAATAATAATAATAATATGCCTGCTTGGAAATTCGAGAGAAAGAAATATTCGATTCAAATAATTCTCTTACCATTTTGAATTTTCGTTGAAAGGTTGCCCTGTTTCAACTTGGAGACGTGACGCTCTTTTTGTCGGTATACAATCGTCGTCGCGGGGCGATGGGCAAAAAGGGACGTGAAATGATCGGCTGGCTTTGCCTTGGTCTGAACAGCTCGGGACCGGAGGAGCTTCAGCACTGGAACGACATGCGAGCGTCGCGACAAACGACGCAAGTGCAACGCTGGCATTCGCTTTTGCGTCCTTAAAGCACGAATTGCGATATCCGATATAGTTCCTGTTGAGCTTTTGAAAAAAAAAAAACAGAAAAAAAAAACGAGAAACAAAAAAAAACAAAATTATCCGAGGAGAACGCTTGTTGAGACTCGTGAGCAAAAGAAAAAAACACGTTTTACTCGATCTTGCTGGATCAATCTGAGAAACGTGGTCCGAAGGACGCAAATGCGAGTTTCTCGCGTAAGGATATGTCCATTGAAAATGGACAAGCTGTTCCTTTTTTGGAAGAAAAAAAAAAAAAAAAAAAAAAAAAAAAACACAAAATCACGCTTTTGCGGACACGATTACTGCCCGATTTTAACAGCGAAGTCAATACGTCAAAATCTTGTATCAATGTGAATTTCGTGATGCGTTATGGTCTCCAAAGATAAACGCATGCACTTCGCCAAAATGGGCAAAATTTCAAATTTTTTTGTCTCTATCTCTCTCTTGCTCTTTCTCTCTTTCTCTGTCGATTCCAATTGGAGGGAAATTTTTAAAGAAAATTTGGCATTTCGGAAGAATTCTGCACTCGAAACAGTCCGAACCATTTGGATTTTATCCGCGACGACGTAAAACTCCGGATCCATCCGTGCCTGAGCCAGCTTTACTTTTTGCTTTTACTTTGTGCCTTTCGTCCCTTAAAAACAAAAGAAAAGAAAAAAAAAACGAACAAACAAACAAAACGCTTATTCGATTGATAATCGTGTCGGCTCGGCGTGAGTTTAAAACAAACAAAATAAAACAAGCAAAGAAAAAATGTACGAAATGGTTCGTGACTGCGGATCCTCGATACGAAAAAAAAAAAAAAACAAAAAAAAAAACAAAAGCTCGATGCTTGCGCGTGTCGAATAAAATTAACGATAAACGATTTTTTAGTACTTGAAAAAAAAAAAAAAAAAACCATTCAATGACGCACAATTCGCAGATGCACTTTTTAATAAAAAAAAAAAAAGATTTGAAAATGCAGGATGTGATCTTAGTATTGATATCATCGATTAGACGTTAGTTTATTGTAACTAGTAAAATTATACGAGATCATTCATGATTACAAGTATAGACATTGGAATGAATTTCACTGCGCGCGTTTCTTGGGGGGGATTGAAGCGCGAAATAAGCGATAAAAAAAAAAATGAGGCAAGAAAAAGAGAGAGAGAGAGAGAGAAAGAGAGAGAGAGAGAGCGCGAACGAAATTATTAAAACGGACAAACAGATGCTGTGAAATTTTACGATAAAACTTTTAGATTTCCCAAATATTAGAGAGACGATATAGATTTATCGTTAAGATTGTATTGATACACGAACAGCGTCAAGCCTCGGAATCGTTCTTTCATTTATTTTTGCTTAGATGTGATTATTCGTTTACGAGAACTCGGAAATGTTTTTTTTTTTTTTTTTTTTTTTTTTCCCCTCGATCCATCGTTACCGATGCAATCGAATTTTACCTAAACTTTAAAATAAAATTGATTATCTTATCACTCGATTATTCAGAAGTCCGAGCTGGACGATCGCGACGAGGTCGTTTTCACTTCGATCGAAAATTGTGCACTTTTGTTCATCGATTTTCGTTCGAGGCTTCACGCTCAAAAAGTAGAACTAGTTGTATTTTTGGAAATTGTCAAAAAAAAAAGAAAGATTCTTATTCGATATCCTTGACGAGAAATATTGATGAAAATGCTTTTCGAGCAAAGAAATATTGGGGATCGTCGTAAAAAAAAAATTGTAAAAGTACCATTTCCATTCAATTAACGTTTTTTTTTTCACTTCACCTCCAACTTTTTTTCAGAAAGATCTGAACATCCATCATAATTATTTTGCGCAAAAAAACAAAAAATTGTCCACGTACTTTTTTTTCGCGCGAAACAATTTTTATTTGCCAAGTCAAAGAAAAGAACCCCCCCCCACGGCGAAGGATAATTTGTAATTTCCGAGTCTCTCGCAAAGTAAAAATATACGAGAGCGCCGGCTGTTTGTAAACGACGAGAGATCGCCATAGATCGAATGGCGTTGTGAAATTTTACAAAAAAAAGAGAAAAAAAAAGCAAAAAAAAAGAAACCAAAGTCGATCTTGGAAGCCCTTGCATCGTCAGTTTTGTACGAAGGGTTCGAAAAATTTTCAACGATCACGTTGGTCGATCGCAAAGCGCGGATATGAGCCCCCGACGATCGATGGATTTTTGTCCAACGTTTTATCTAAAGCACCCTCATTCTCGAAACGAGAATTCATTAAAGTTTAAACGTCTAATTGCACAAAAAAAAAAAAAAAAAAAAGAACAAATTACCTTAATAAATGTTATTACGTAATTTTATATATATATATGTATGTATATGTATATATATTTATATGTATAGATATACATATATGTATATATAAATTAATTACCATTTGTCGCGTTTTATATAAAGTGTATACTTCGATATTACTAAAGTAATAATCTTACGAATAGCTGTTAACAATCGCGTGAGCTAAAAATAATAAAAAAAAAAAAAAAAAAAATTATGGTCACAGTACGTATTTTTCGAGCAGTTCTCGCTTCTTTCTCGCCAATAACGCCTCTTTCATGTCCTGCTGCGTCGGAATTGGCTTTTGCGACGTAGCCTCGAATCCCTCGGTCGCAACTTCCATCCCGTCGTCCTCGTTCTTGTCGCGCTCTTCCTTCCACGCTTTTATCGCGTTATCGCGGGCTTCCTGCTCGGCTTTTTGCTCCAACGGTAATAATATACCGTCGTCGTCGTCCCGGTATCCGTAATAATCGGCGTCAATGTCTTTCATGAGTTCGGCGCGCGTTTTTCGAGGCGGCGGAGGCGGTTCTTGCTCGAACAGCTCTCGCACGCCGGGCAATTCTTTCGCCGCTCCGAAATATTTGTAGCCCCGATTGCCGGGAACCTGGACAGAGAGCGAAAAAAAAAAGTGATATACGAAGGAAACAATGAATAACTTGCATCTAAACGATTTTCTCCTTTTTTTTTTTTTTTTGATCATTCCATCATAGTTAAATATTTTCTGAAGTTAATGAACATTGCATTCATTTCTTTAAGCGAGCAAATTATTATATCTTGAGGTGTAAAAATTGAGTAATATACATTACAGCGCTTGCTTAAAAAAATCGTAAAATGTGGTAACTTGAAAAAAAAAAAAATATTAATTAAAATCATTTTCTGGTTTTGAGACAGTTGTGTTTTTGCAGCATGGTACAAAAACAATATTTGTACACTTTTTTTTTCGATTATTCAGGTACATTAGTCATGTTTGAATCCTATTTACGGATCACATATTTACGAATTATGAAAATTTTTTGGGTCAAGAATGATTGGCTGCTGGAATTTCTTAATTTTACCGCTAGAGGCGCTGCTGGACTGGGGTGTTGTGACGTCACAGTCACGCGATATACGCCTGAGATGCAAGTCAATTTTCAAGCTGGTATAATTAATTAAATAATTATGAGGAACTGAAAAAATCTATGCAAATTATGTTTTTAAAATAATTATCTCTTAAATAATTGAAAAGTTGAATTGAAAAGCATTCTTCGTTTATCATTCAAACAAATAATTTATGATAAAAAAATTGTACAAAGAATTAAAGCTTTTTTTTCAGTAAAAAAGAGTTCGTCTCTGGTTGAAAAAATGATTACGAGCTTGTAGATTCGAAGATTATACCTCTCGTCCCTCGTGATCCAGCATACGAGGCCCGACCCTTGAATAATCCGGACCGCCGAGCTCTTTAATCTGCGCCTCCCAGTGCCTCTTCTCTCTCAATAATTTGTTTATCTCGTCGTTGAGATCTCTTATACGAAACTCGCCCAATCCGGCGTTTTGAATTTGCGCAACTTTCTTCGCTATTTCACGAATTATCTGCATTCTCCATTTTTCAGCCTTGCGCAGGTCTCTGCACTCCGAGGCCAGATACGGTCTGCGCTCTTGTTCCTTTCTCGTGCCTTCGTTACTCTGGGCGGCTCGCCATCTGGCCAGAGTGGTCCTGAAGGAATATGATTTTTTTTTGTTTTTGTTTTATTGCATAGAAAGGCGAGAAGTAAAGTTACTATTTTTTGAAAATTTTTTTTTCATTTTATGCACACTCGTGAAGCGGACTAATACGTTATCGGAAGAAAATATTATGCGGAATTTTTACTTACATAGCCTTCTCTGCGTTACGCGCCTGTACAGTACAACAAAAAAGAGTTGAGCTGACATTCGATCAAATTCGGTATAACAATAACAATTTTAACATTTAAAATAAAAACTACTACGTACCATGTTTGTTAGGTTATGTCCTAAGCGAGTTTATTAATAATAAAAATCACTCGATAATTGGGACCTTGGATCCTGAAAAATTGTTTTCAATCTTAATCTTATTACTAAATGAATTTTTCGGATGTACGAACAAAATAATTATTTTTATAAAAACTATTATGAAGCATCAACATACTCTTGTTGACGAAACGTCGTATGTCGTGTTTAGTGTTTATAGATTTAGGTTATGTTTGTTGCCGGTTTCCCCTCTCGCGGGCTTGCGATAACTAGCGCCGCCAATCGGGAGTTTCATGTATTCGAAATAGCGCTATAATTCAAGACAAGCCCTTATATGTAAAAGACGCGACCAAACAAAAAATAATTGATATGCATATGTTATTAATAATATATGTATTCAATATGAAAGGATACAATTGAATGGAAGGATTGTGTGTGTGCGTGTTTTTTCATCTAGATTCGTCAAAGAATAATTTAACAAATGACCTTTTACTCTAAAATACAATTTATGGACACGTGAGGGTCTCAATGAAGGTGTTCAGACTTTATTTGGCTCAAAAAAAAATTAGGTGACGATGAAACTGGAATCGAAGGACACAACGACAAGATTTTTTCTTCTTTTTTTTTCCCTCCACATTCTCATAGCTTCAACAATTAATTGTGCTATTTTTTTCCCTTCCTTCCCTCTGTCATTCTAAATCGCTATATTCTTATATTGTTCTATACTAATATCGCTATATCTATATGTAAACGTGTTGGATAATTAATGAAAAAAAACATCAGTCGAGAACAAATTTTTTCAACGTAAAAATCGTTTCTCTATCATTTTTTCAAGGACGTTTAAAAGATACACATTTAAAACTCAAATTTTAACCGAATTTTTTAGAACTTTGCAATGAGACGAAAATCTGAAAAAAGTGCATCCATGCAAACATATCCGAAATTTATCACTTTCCCAGTTTTTCTTTTTTTATAATTTCTCCTACTATTTCATCGATTTTACACATCCTCGAAGGTGATGGAAATTTTGTAATTTTTTTTTTGGTTTAATTTCTCTTACATCCAGAGTGCTCGATATGAATAAATAAAGGAGGGAGCAAAATCAGAGCAACAAGAACACTTTCTTGCTGTTTTCATTGAATTTATTTTCACACAGCTTTCAGACAATTTTTTTCTTCGCACACTCGAGAATGACAAATTTTCTTCTTTATTCTCATCGGACAATTTTTATTTTTCTTACATCTCCAAATATTTATACATACATATATATATATATATGCGTGTATAATTCATAAAATGTGTGAGAGTCTGAGATATTTTCTTTTATTCTTTTCTTTTTAAATTTATTTAACATCAAGGTGCTAAAGGGACAAGGCACGGCAATGAATAATGAGCGAAGAGGAACGTCTTGACCCTTTGGCGTGTCAATGATGATGCGGGAGTGGTGTTCCCCATAAGTGGGCTACCACGATTCAGGCCCTATATTGAATCGTGGTCGCTAACCTGGAGGGACTTACTTCTCTTTATATACCAAAATAGTATTTATATCTATCTCATAAAAGTACTCTCGGACATTTTCTTTTTCTTCTTCTACTTCTTCTCCTTCTTCTCTTCATTTTTTTTTTTCATTTTTTCCCCCCTTTTGTTAATAACATATGTCATTGCAGCAGCGACGATTCTTATTTTTTTTTTTCTTGTCTTCTTTTCTATATCGTCCTGAAATTTCGGCGAAGATTTGTAATGATTTATCCCCCCCTTTTTTTTCTTTTCTTCGATACTTCTTTCTCCAAAGATAAATATACCACAGAGGAAAGACGTTTAGAGAATTTTACATTGATTTTGCAAATATGTCCCTCTTTCGTAGAGCTCTTGCTTTACGTAAATATATATATTATATATATATATATAATATATTACTGATATGTATATATTTATAATATTATGATATGTATGCGATTTTATAATATATATATACCAATATTCGGCATTAATTTACTTGCTTCCATTGTCAAGATCATCACGTGAGATTACTTCACGATAATTTGTTTCTTTCTTCTTTGTTTTTTTTTTGAGAATTATTTATCCCATTTGGTACAACACGAGATGTAATATTTATATATATACCATTCGCTTGCATTTTTTTTGCGTATGATGTTCGTCAGTGAAGTCGACGTGACGTTGAAAAAAAAAAGAAGAAAAGATAATGTCACGTCTTTGATATGTCTCTGATTCCAAGTTTTTTAAAAATCACTGACGAACATACATCTCTTTTACGTTGTTTTCTTGTTTTTTTTTTGTTTTTTTTATGTATAATATACCTACAGATATGTCACAGTACCGGAGGAATTATCGACTGGATCTTATGCTGCAGGATTAATTACCATCACTAACATTAATTATTGTAAAATATTGCGTTACATGACGATTCGGCAAATATGTGACGTTTTTTTTTTCTTTTTTCTTTTTGCAAGACAATATTTGGCCGATGGTTTACCGCGCGCGTTTTTTGTTTTGTTTTTGTTTCGTGTCTGTGTGTGCGTGTACTTTTCTCTTCACTCTCAATCATTCTTTCTCTAGTTCGTTTACTAGTTTTATTTTTTTTTGTTCTTCGCGATTAGATTGTTGAAAAGTGCTCGAGCACACTTGCAGGTACATACATGTGTGGGGCTTGTACCCGATGCTAAATTAATTTGTAAACTTTTGACCTTTTTTTTTTGGAGTATTTTTTTTTTTAATCTACTCGAATAAAAAGATTGATCAACTCGATGGAAATATTGATTGAAAATATTTGTTGTCGTTATTGGTTTTTCTTGTGAGAGCACTTTCGGCCTGTATGTTCGAAGAAATTTCCCTGAAAATTTCGACGAATACATACGTGCAGCTTGTGCATAGTTAACTATTGCTTTGACCCTTATACTCTCTCTCTCTCTCTCTCTCTCTCTCTCCTTATCGATCAATATTCCCACACGAGAGCCTGACAAATATTTTATGTTCCAGGAAAAAAAAAAAAAAAAACTGAACGGTCGATGTAAAAAGTCACGTTAGTCAATAAAACATATAAAAATAATTATAATGTGTGTGCGTGTGTACCGAGCATTTCGATAAATATTACTTACTACTTTTATTAAATAAAAAAAAATATTAGAGAATCGAAAATCGACTACACTTCGTAAATATCTTTTTCTACGTCAAAGCTACTTTTTTTTTGGCTTTGTTTTTATCTAAAAGAGATTGAAATCGCATTTTATTTTTATTTTTTTTTTCACTCTTCTCATAACTCGATCTCTCGTTAGACAACGATTTTTCGTAGCCCTGACTAAGAGGGTTGGAAAAAACGCACTGAATATAATTCACGTGAATATCGATATCAGGAAAATTCCAACGAGAAACGAGAAACTAAATAATTGAGTAAGCACGTAGGAGATTTTTTTTTTTTTTTTTTCGATAGGCAGCCTGGAAGCCAAGCTTGTGCAGCTGCATATTGTTCGATAAAAAAAATAAAAATAAAATTTTCTCACGTATGACGAGTAGAGTGAATAATTAATTATTGATAAGCAAATATATATATATATATATAGGATATACAAAGTTTCCGGTATACTTCAATGAAATTTACTCCAAAAATTGAAATTTTTGAAAAATTTTTGTTTTGGCTTGGAAAATTATTTTCGATACGTTTTTTTCTTCTTTTCGGAAAGGTGCGAATGTAAAAAAAATTTGGGATGAGTTGCATTTTTTTTTTGATAATAAAAAGTGTTTAAAAAAATTGCACTCTTCTCATATTTTTTTTTTTCTACAAATCAATCCGAATATTTTAAATTTCATAATGCAAGAGACATGTCCAAATATTTTTCAATAAAAAAAAAAATAAAACTGAAGAACTTTTTTCGACTTTCGGACCCCTTGGCCTTGATCAGAGGCACAACGAACGGAGTAACATTTTTTTTCTCATCATGGCGATCGATGTTAGTTTAAAGATTCATATTAATCGACGCTTAAACTTCATTTATATACCAAACTTACCTCAAATCTCTTCCTTATCTATATATCTCTCTCTCTCTCTCTCTCTTTATCCGGGTACTTTCGGCCATTACAATAATGGAATTTTCCTACGGATAATAATTTCACGTAGGCCATGATATTTGTGTCATTATTACACACAATTATTATCACACTCAATACTGAAAAAAAAAAATAAAAAAAATACGACTGTAGCACCCGAGTCTTCGTTCCGCTTGAGGAAAAGACAAATATGATGGAAGAAAGAGAATATTTTTTTTTTTTTGACCCCTCGTATTTTTTTTTGTGCAATATTACGCGCAAAGCTAAGCACGAATGTATAGGAAGATGACACATAGTTTTTTGTTTTCTTCTCTCGGGTCCGGAGGGACGCTGTAAATATCGAGAAAATGTTTTTACGAGTTTGAAAAAAAAAAAAAAAATTATCATTTTTCCTCTTTTTTTCTCCTTTTCACTCTCTCTTTCTCTCTCTCTCTCTCTCTCTCTCTCTTATTCGTTTCACTCACGATGATGAAAAATATGACTTTCAGTGCGTCACTGCGACCCCATTGATAACGAGTAAACTTTTCTTTTTTTTTTTTCATTCTCCCATTTTTTTTTTGTACGTATGCAATGTTTCGAGGGAATTGTACGACATTGCTTTCTTTAGTTTGATTGATTGTTTGTTTTTTTTTTTAATCTCACGATTTTGTGCATACTCTATCGATCGGGAAGCAGTAGCGATGACGCATAAAGTCCGAGCGTGTTGCGAACGACGACCGTTTGTTTTTTTGTTTAAAAAAATTTTTTTTTTTCCCTTTCTTCTTCAAATCACGATATATGGGCTACGCTTAATCGAGGAATCCGGTATTGACGAGCTTCTCGAGGAAAAATTTGACATCACCGAGCTCGGAATCCTTGATACCGATTGACTTGAGCATACCGAGATCACCGTTCTCAACTGCCATGAAAACGGAGCGCAAGTGCTCGAGATCGGCCCTCATCAGATGTAGCGCGGCACCGAAATCTTCGATCGTCTGAGATTCTGCAAATTGCAAACGTGAGGAACGATGAAAATTTGAAAAAAAACAAGAATAAAACAAAAATGAATGTACGTTATGCAATAACTTTGTACGTTTGATAAATTTGTGTAAATAAAAAAAAAATTATTAAATCTCGTTATGTATTTTTTTACTAGGCATAACTAACTCTCATTATTCCTGTACTATAACTGTAGCTGTAACTGTACGATAACTTTTATAGTCACTGCTACTGATCTGTAACTGTCTCTGTCATCGTTCCTATACTTGTTACTGTAGTGGCACCATTACTGTTACTCCTACTGTCGCCATTACTGTTAATCAACTGTCACCATCACTGTACGGTACTGTATAATTGTCACTGTTACTATTTACGTACCATAACTGTCAATTTTACTGTACTGTAACTGATATTGTAATGTTACTGTCGTTGTTACTTTACTGTTACTGTCACTGTACTGTCATTGGTTTTTTTTTTACTGTAAATTTCACTTTACTGTAAATGTCATCTTACTGCAACTGTCACTTTACTGTAACTGTCAATTCACTGCAACTGTCACTGTACTGTAACTGTCACTATGCTGCAACTGTCAATTTGCTGCAACTGTCAATTTACTGCAACTCTCAATTTACTGCAACTGTCACTGTACTGGAACTGTCATTTTACTGCAACTGTCACTGTACTGTAACTGTCATGTTACTGTAACTGTCACTTTACTGAAACTGTCACTTTACTGCAACTGTCCCTCTATTGAAACTGTCACATTACTGTAAATGTCACTTTACTGGAACTGTCACTGTACTGTAACTGCCACTTTACTGGAACTGTCAATTTACTGTAACGGTCACTGTATCATAATTGTCATTGTAATGTCACTATAACTGACACTGTACTGTAACTGTCACTGTCACCGTTTCGGTACTAACAATAAGCGTTACTGCTACTTTTTGTGTCACTGTAACTGCAGTGTAACTGTATGGGTTTTTGACATTTAGTTATTGTCTTGATACTGCAATGGAAGGGATTGCGTCTGAGACAAATGATATCTATAAGGATGGATTTGTATATACCGGGGTATTCAGAAATTTTCAGGGAATTTTGTCTGATCCGAAAATCATTGACTCGTATGAGGAACACTGCCGATTTTTTTTTCTTTCTCGTTATTTACCCGAGGCTCATGAATAAGAGAATTTATCAATGATTCAGCGATATTTTTTATTCGCAGCGTATGTAGACAAAGCTGTTTGTCGCACGATGAATTTTTCGTAATATTTCATGAAAGCTACATCATTCGCGTTTCGCAAAGCTTCCCTCGGATTATTTTCCTCGCCATAAAGAGCGTATATATATATATATATATATATATATATATATATATATATATATATATATATATATAGTACTCCATCTTTCTACTGTTTTATTCATTCTGCGGATCTTGCGACGTGTTACTTATTAATATCAAGAGGGTAGGCCGAGTATAAGGGATAGTAGTATGAGAATTGCGATAAAGTCGGGCAGATGAAATTTCGTATACGTACCCTGTCGTAAAAGCACACACGCGCGATGAATAAAAAAAAAACGAACAAGCACAAAAAAAAATAACGATTTACTCACCGGATAAAGCAATGGCAACTGTGTTGACACCACCGAGCGGCTGAAGGGTGTCCCTCGCTTTTGAGCCAAAAAGCTTTTCGAGATAATTCGGACCGTGACTAGCGAGCAACGATTGCAAAAAACTCGCAGTCTCTTCCACCGGTGGTCTCTTGGCTGTATATAGAACAAACAGTTGATAATACGCAAAACCAAAAAGCAAAAAAAAAAACGATCTACACGATTGAAATGATTTTCCGAAAATTTTATTTATCATCAATTGACCAATTGTTTCTTTATTCTTGTGATGCTATTAACTATTTATTCGTTTTAATTCTTTGATCGAAAAATGATTAATCGTTGAATTCTTCAATTTTGCATTGATCCATTTAACAGTTGATGACTCGAATTGATATTCGAGTCTTCAACTTTTATTCTGTCAAAGAGAAGACAAAAAATAAGACTTTTTTTTCTTCTTTCTTTTACAGCAAGCTACATCAACACTGTTTCGCCTAATGATCTTTATGAAAATTGCAATTGTCAAATAGGTGAATTTTCACTCCAACTTTTGAGTCGGAGAAATCCATGATAATTTGGTAATTCCAATTTGATATAGCTCATGCTATTTGTTAAAAGATTAAAAAAAAAAAAGAATAGCCATTACAATTAAGCCATTCATAATTAATTTGAATATTACAGCCATTTTTGTTTTCTTACACATGATTTTTTTTTTTACAGAACGACTTGTATAGAATAAAATCGGAATATCTTTAAATATTTTTTAAATTAAACAAAAGCAATTGCCTCGGGGGTTAATATTCGGTTTTTTTTTGCTTTTTTTTAACGTAAAAATGATAAGGTGTCTTGACCAGAGGATTCTTGAACCAAATAAAATTTAAAAAAAATTACAAGAATGATTTGTGCTTCGATTTATTCCAAATTTAGCATCCCTGGATCATTTTTCTATTAAATATTTCTGTTCAACTTTAATAAAAGATAGATCGTGCGATGTATATAATCGTATCCAAGAAAGAAATGTGCGATATGAATTTCTTCAGATAAGAAAAAAAAAAAAAATAAACAAAAACTCACCAGCTGTGCATAGCCGTGAATCCTCGTCATAGCCATCCTGACAATCGGGTGCGCCGTCGCAAAGATACTGGATCGAGATGCAGATACCATCGCCCGGACATCTGAACGGCTCGTACGGGTGACAAGCATCCCCTACACGCGATCGTCATTCACAAAAATTATATTTCCACTCGCCAGACCCGGAATATTTTTCTAAAAGTACTCATATGAGTAGCTATAGTGTATTGTATACGAATTGTAATTTTTTTTACGATTTCGTACAGTCTGAAAAAAATTACATGGCATTCATAGACTGCGACTGCAACAGCCGGAACTCAATATACCACGTTGGAAGGTATTTCCATGATGTTTGCACGAACGCCCATATTTATATAAATTTTACGATTTACAACGTAACCACGGAGAGAAAGAGAGAGGAGCTAAAATACTTGAGATATTTCGAACTGTAGTTAACTGTAATTAAAAAAAAAACGTTGACCTAAAATACTTGAGATATTTTTTTACGGTGGTTAACATTATACTTGTAATTTTTTTGTAAGCTGAGATACTTGGGGTATTCTGAATTGTAGTTGACCTTATTGAAAAAAAAATTTCAAGCTAAAAAACTTCAGAAATTTTGAATTCTAGTTAATCGTGCTTAAAATATTTTCTCAAAGCTCAAATACCTGAGATATTTCGAACAGTAGTTGACCCTATTTGAAAAATCTTTTTGAGCCAAAATACTTGAGATATATTTTGAATTGTAGTTAACCCTTACTGAAAATTTTTTTTGAGCTACAATACCTTGTTAAAAATAAAAATTTCAAGCTAAAATACTTTAGGCATTTCGAATTCTAATAGTTAATCCAATTAAAAATTTTTTTTAAGCTCTAATACTTGAGATTCTTCGAATTGTAGTTAACCCTGATTAAAAAACTTTTTGGAGCTAAAACACTTGAGATGTTTCGAATAGTAGTAGACCCTATTTAAAAAAAATTTCGAGCCAGAATACTTGAAATATTACTAGTTAAAAATATTTTTTGAGCTAAAATACTTGAGATATTTTTTTTAGTAATTAACCTTACTTACAATTTTTTTCAGCTGAAATACTTGGGTATTTCGAATTGTAGTTAACCTCATTGAAAAAAAAGTCAACCTAAAATACTTTAGACATTTTGAATTCCAGTTAATCCTACTTAAATCTTTTTCTCAAAGCTAAAATACTTGAGATATTTCGAACTGTAGTTAACTCTATTAAAAGAAAAAATTCCTTTCAAGTATAATCGTGACGTCAAAAGACCCGGTTCGATATGAATTCTTTCCTCGATTATATTGCGCTCAATTGCAATCGCGATCAAGAACGAAGCATACATGCGACAATTATTTGATACGTAAACGTATAATAAATGGAAATAGCTCAAGTTTTTGCTCTTTATTTTCATGCCCGATGGGGCTATTTATGACTCATGCAATTCGCCCTTATAGTTTATCCGTTTCACCACGTCCTTGCGATGTTCTATCGGCATATGACCTATTTACGAAAGTCCAATCTTTTGCTCTACTGACAATTTTACAGTGAGAGGTTGTCACCTCATTTAAAGAGATTCGTTTATTTTTTTTTTCTGTTAAAAAGGGATTAATAGTTTTCTTCTTCTTTATAACGGCTTTAATGGAAAGCATTTTTGTATTTTGCACGTTTGGCAGCAACTGGTGACTCTGGTAGTGAGCAGTTATCGCGGTATCGATCCAGGAAGAGACGAAAGGGCACTCCCACCTGACGAGCATAATAACCCTCCACCCCCCCCCCCCCATGGACAACGAGGCGCGAGATTAAATTTTTTTTCTTCTTCTCTCTTCGTGATATTTTAAATATCTCCTCAATGTGCATACTCATTCATTCATTTATATGTGCAGGACAGGTTTTTTAAAATTTATTTTATTTAATTTTTTTTTTATATTAAGCGCGAATGTCTTCCGAATTCGTAAAATTGCACTTGTATCCTGATTGTACTTTTAAAACGCGAATAAATTTTCGTGCATGAAATATATTTTTTGAAAAATCGTATGTCATAAAAATTTATAAGAAAATTTCCTTGTTTTGAAAATTTCCTATTCTGTTTTTTAAATTCGATGAATAATCACAAAATGTATTATCACGAAAAATTAATGTTTCACGAATTCTCAAATAAATTCACTTGTATTTTTTATCCGTGAAATATATTTTCTCAAAAATATTATATTTAAAAAATATTATATATGTTTTTGCGAAAATTCACTCGTATATCTTTTGATTTTGTCTCCAAAACTTCAATTTAAAAAAATTTCAATTCACGAAATTTACCTTTCATTGACGATTGTAAATTTTACGAATTTATAGGAATATATCCACGTGTATCTTCGCTCTGTCTCTTCAAGACGATAAATTTTTCACGCATGCAACATCTTCGTTCACAAATTATATGCTTTGAAAATTTGTAAATACGAACTTGAACCTTCAATATTACTTCTAAATACGTATAATTTCCATTTATGCATTATCCTTCAATAATTTTATGTTAAACGAATTTAAAAAAAAATTAACCAAGTCCGAAAAATGTATACCTATTTTATAAATTTTTAAATTCAAATTAAACCTTGATTAATCGAATTAGAGAAACGAGTGAAAGGTGATTTTGTTTTTTCTATAAATAACAGAGAAGAAAATACCTCATTCGGAAAATGCATTGTTTTACGAAATTTATTTAAAAACAAAAATGCTCCTGTTATAAAAAAAAAAAGAGAGATTAATTTAACAACGATGCTATAAAAGCTCACCGCTGCGCTTGGTAAGATGTCCGTAAAGTCGGCTCAAGTCGATTGCCATTGTAGCACGAGGCAATTGAGCGCAAAGCACGAGGGCGAGGCCGAGAGCCAGGCTCATGCTCAACGAACGTGTCATCCTCTCGACTTATAATTATTCGCCGTAAGAAACGAACGGAAAAAAAAAAACAAAAAATACACACTTTGCTTCAATTTCGACGTAAAAACGCCGCGTCGCCTCCTCCACGGTCTCGTATGACTCTCACGAATATACACGTAAGAGAGAGAGAGAGAGAGAGAGCGAGAGGAGCTTTTTCGTTGTTGGTCCTTCTGCTATCGCCCGATAACTGCCCCCGGAGCTTTGCGCCCTAACTGCGGAGAGCTACCCCGTTAATAAATGGGGAATCGCGAGGATTCGAGCGCGCCAGGTCCGACCGGGTAGTGGGGGAATAAAATGAAAAAGGAAAAAAAAAACGCGACCTCTCGAGGCCGAGAGACGAGGGTTTGTCGGAGTTTCCGAGGACGACGATGTACGCGGAGGGATGAAAAGAAAGGGGAAAAAAAAGCACGATGACGAGAAAAATGGAGAGAGAGAAAGAGAGCAAGAGAGATTTTTCCCTACCGGAACGAACTTGCGCCGTCGCGACCAGTGGGATTGGACACCGAATTAAAAAATAGTACAGTTATTGGCATATCCATAAATAGCCAACCCCCTGTTGTAGGGGTAAAAAGGGAAACGGCGATTATCCAAAGACTTATACTTTATACCTTAACGAGGATGCAGTCGCTTTAAATATATATGGTCAGGTCCAAAAATTAAACAATTTTGAAAAATTGATTCTACAGCTTTTACCTAAATATAAGGTAAAATTGTCGAATCAGGGGCTGCAGCTCAAAACTGGTCGAAATTTTTTTCTAGCATTTGTTAGCATTAAAAAAATAATATCTCATGTAATATTGAGGAGGGGGAAGACTTCCAACGTCATAAAAAATTTTAAAAACACCGACAATAGTAAAAGTAATACATATATTACTCCATCGATAATACGACCTCGGTTATATTTTCTTTTGTCAAACTTGGCCTTCATCGATTTCTACAATTTTGTTTGGGCCACCAATCTGAGGTGCCGAATTGTGAATGACCCAATGCTCCGAGTACTTTATGAATAAAATTGGCCCAATCACACACAGTGCGTGAACCAACTTTTAATTCGTTCATAGAGTACTTTATGAATAAAATTGGCCCAATCACACACAGTGCGTGAACCAACTTTTAATTCGTTCATAATAAAATCTTTATGCGGTGGGTGCAAAAGGATATATAATATGCAATTAATGTACGATTTGATTCGCAAAGATTGTTTGAAATTACACATTTTAACAACTTTTCTTCCCAATTCGTTGATCGGGTCGTCTTTGACAACGCCAGGTAAGACTACTCTCATCGATAGTAGCAGAGGTTAGTGAGACATTTTGTGAAAATATCTTGAGGGATTCGGATTTCATGAAATTTTGAAATTAAAAAAAAAATATCTCTGATCGATGATGATTGTCGCAAATTTGAGATTATATCAAACCAAAAAAATTCACAAAAGTACGCCAAGAAGACTGGAAATTAAATTTGGCAAGAACATATCAAATTTATAAAACCAATAAATTGGAATCTTGCATATTGCTTCATCATTAATAAGCTTTCATCTCTAATAAGGACGCTAAATTTACGAAACTACGAGAACCATCTCCTCATAGAGGTAATATGTAACTTTGTAATGAGGAAGTAATGTGCAAGTTTCCAATTTGCACACACGCTTTCTCTTTCTGTACCAAAGGAGACCGAAGTTTTAGTAAACGTGACCGATAACCGGACCTGCCTTGTCCCCATGTGTATTATGTATAACACAATATAAATATACCATAGGACCGCTGACATTCACGCGAGGGTTTATATCGTCTTTGAAACGTGCGCAGAACGATGTTCACGTAACGGGTCTTGTCAACGCGGGCAATTACGAGAGTAATGGTAAATAAAAGCCCCCGCGGGCTCATGTTACAGCGCGCGTGGGTCGTGATGGTGCGTGGGATATTCGAAAAAAAAAAAAGCTCACGACCAACCGGTCGATCAACCGGATGTTACATGTTACGTAATCGCGGGCTTATCGGTGGATTCTGCGTTCGTTGCGGACAAGCTCGGTTCACTTCCGTTGAGCTTTTTTGTCCGCTCCCTTTGCCCGAAACACCCACGCGCTTCGTGAGTCTACCATCGATCTATACAAAAGCTGCCAGAGGGTGCAAAGCCCCTGTCCTTATATTACACACATATGTCATTGTTCACGAACTAATCCATAACGTTGATAGATTGAGGTATTTTTTTTTTTTTTTCTTATCAAACGGTACGATTTATTTGACTGGAATTATGTTATTTTTAGCGGAGAAAATAAAGCACTTCCGGTTGGCGAGAAGTTTCGTAAATTTGGGCCTCATGGTTTTGCTTCGAGCATCGAAGAATCGTTAAAGTTGTTCATTTTTTTTTTGTCTCTTTTTTCTCAGAGACGATGGTATCGGGTGATTTGGAAAAATAGATCATTCAACAAAATTTAATTTTTTTCTTTAATTTTCCAATGAGAGTTGATGATGGTCTTCAAGCCTCCCACGAACCCTCAATATCAAATAATCGTTACGTGGATAAAAGCGAGTTGGTGCAAATTTTATTTTTAGCTTTGGTGTAAATTCTCGCTCAAAGAAATCTACCACACCGAAGATTAAAATCCAGACGTTTCGTTCGAATAGGCTGCCGGATTCGGTTGGGGGGGTCAAAAAAAGTGTGCGAAGTTAATTTGTACCGGCATACTTTGATAAATGGGACGGGAGATTTATTTGTAATTTTTTCCAAGTGACAGGAAAAAGAGCACAAAAGTGGAAGAAACGTATGTAAGAAAAAAAAAATTGTCTCAATATTGTTCCCGACGAAACTAAAAAAAACATCGAAAATCCAACGACTAGGAGCCGCGATATCGAGGATTACCTGTTTTTCCAGATGGGAGACGAGGCACAAGGAAATTTGGTTGGTTTCCGGTAGTTTCAGGCATCTCTGATGACCCTTTACTCGTCACCTCAAAAAAAATTGGCTTTGCATCCAACTTTGCCATTTTGAAGTTCTCTATTTTACTGGACTAATATGGTACATAAAACACTACGACGCATAAATACAATGTTTATACTCACGCTGTCACGTATATTTGTACTCTTGCTTTGACCTTGTTGATATTATTTTGGCTAACGTATACAAATACCTCATCCCATCATCGCAACCGGTACACACACGACTCGCACACGCACCATGCGTTTACATCTTTCGTAAACCCTCTCGCTCCCACGAGACCTTTCTTTCTCTTCTTTTTTTTTTTCTTTTCATTATTAAATCATCATCGAGACAATACCAGCCCGGGAGTTTTATCGCGAGATTCCACACGCCAACCATCATTTCAAGGGCTATACTTTTCTAAATGTTACCGCTCGACGACGATCAAACGTGTACATCGATCTTCCGAGGATAAAACGTCCTCGAGATTGACTGATAGACCGACAAAAAGAAAAAAAAAGGACCAATTTACCGTAACCGGAAAGCTTTGTTCGATTAATATTCGATTAATCCCTTCGTTGGTATTGGCGCATATAATAAGTGCGCACATCCTTTTTTGATTGTTTCGTCTTTCTCAAAAATTGAAAATCCAGCTATACTCGGCAGTTATTTTGGGTTCCCTGAATTCGAATTAGAAGTTAAAAAAAATTCGAAAATTAAACATTACTGTCACAGAATGGCGGGCCAAAACTCAAAAAAAAAGTATACTTTGATAAGGTGAGCTTGAAGATATCCTATAATTCTTAGCGAATCATTGCAATATTATACGTCATAACATATTTATGACCGTTCTACGGGGATGTCTCAAAAAATTTTCAACATGAATTTTCAAAAATTTTGAAAACTCGAGTACCGGATCCGTTTCAGATGTTCGAGAACGTCCCCCCTTTAGAAAACCCCAAAAATCATATCAGTTTTTGCGTATCTCTGACCGTTCTCGAGATATAACGAATTTCGAAAATTTGAAAAATCGTAATACCGCATTCTTTTGAATTTTGAACAGTTTACTTGAAGACATAACGAAAAAAAATTATTTTGCAGTTACGGCATTCAAACCTGATGGTCACTACTCTTTGCATTTTGTATCTCGTATAAAAATTTCAAATTTTTTTTTGAACACTATCAAAAAAGTGTTGAACGAACTCTCGTTTGGAATTTTCGATACGATTTTTCTTTTCTAATTTTTCGACACACTGAGAGCTCAGAAGTAAAAGAAAACTTGTTTCATTTTGTCGACTTGCAAAAAAAGTAAATAGATACTTACACAAAATCTCAAAGGAAAGATTGTTCGAAATGCTTTAACGGTCATATGAATAAAAATATTTGTCATTATCGCATCGAGGCGTTTCGAAAAATCGCACACATTTGTAATTTTCGATCCTATATTCTTTTTTTTTTTTTCTTCGACAAGTTCAAACGAAGAGTCCCTCCATCATTAATAAAATAAAATTAGATTTTCTCCTGGGGAAAAAAAAAAAAAATGAAGAAAAACGTTATACCGAGTTGATAAATCGTTGTATCCTGACTTTTTGTTTTTGCGAAACTGCCAAGTATAAATGATCCGCTAGGCTGGCAAATTCACGATGATTAATTTCAATTTTTTTCTCTTATTTCCTGACTTCTTACTTCATTTTTTTTCATGCGTCGTTCTCGAGATTGCGTGTCCCTAATGAACAACGAGAGGGTAGTCGTAAAAACTTTATACACTCTCATGAAAACGGCTGTGGTTAATTCTCGAAGTAGAATGTGGGAAAATGACTCCTGAATGAGACTCCGAAGATCCTATAATCGATTAATACGTATAGCGAGAGTTGGAATTATAAAATGTTTATTTACACATATTTAACTCAGTGTATATATATACGGATGTATAATGAAAACAATTTGTAACATTAATAATATCGTAATAATTAATAAAACTGTACATATATCGGAATCAATGTTTAAAGGTCCGTTAACGATGATTTTTTTTTGTCTTTTCACTCGCCCTCTTGCATTTTCCCATCTCTCTTTCTCTCTCTCTCTCTCTCTTTCCCACGGGACCGAATTATACGTACTGATAATCACTTTAACAATCGAATGTAAAAATAATTAGGCAAGTTTTTTTTTTTTTTTTAATACTGCCATCAACAAAGTCGTGTTAATAACGAAATACGTACAGGTAATCCCTATAATAATTATAGTGTGTTCAGTGGTCTCTCGCTTCGTGCATGCATCCTCAATGCACTTGACAGAATTTTTAATTTTACCGTTTTTTTCCCCTTTTTTTTCTCTCTCTCTTTCCTTTCTTTTACGTATTACTAATAATTAATCGTTTTATTTACATCTATAAAATGTACGTGTCAACTACTTTATGTACATTAATGTACCATAGAACGTGAGTCGCAACGTCGTTTCATCATATCAGGGTGATCCTTATACTTGGGCTTTTTACAAATTTTAATGGTCTCCCCAAATCGGTTCCAAATGAATAAAAAAAAAAAATTCCCAAATTTTTTCAGAATTTTATTTTGATTATTGAATCTGGTCAGCGAGGTCGAAGTTTCCCACAAGGGTAACACGAGGTTTTTAGGGATTACTGCAATAAAATTCGAAATCATTAATATTTTTCAGTCGAAAAATCGAAAATTTTTGAAACTTTATCTACATTGATGCAGCTACATGAAAAAAAAAATTGATAACACTATTTTTTTTGAGTTTCATAAACGTTATTTCACGTCGAATAGGTTTTTTTTCTCGATAAACGGGTTTTGTAACGATTTTTTATTTATAATAATTGATAAAAAAAATCATTTCTCAGCTGGATAATTTGAAATTCTCTGAAACTAGTCTGCAATGATGCCAGTTTATGAAAAAAAAAAATTAAAAACACTATTTTTACAAATTCTATATCAGTTGTTCCACGTCTATTCGGAATTTTTCCTCGAAAATCACGCTTTTTGAGGACTTTTTACCGATAGTATTAATAAAAAAAAAATATTTCTCAACTTAATAATTTGAAAGTTTTGATAAATTTGTTTTCAATGGTCTTGCCACATGGAAAAGAAAAATTTAACTTATGATATTCAAACTTCGATTTTGTTTTTTAAATTCTTCTCTAATTATGTAATTTAAAAAAAAAAATTGAAAATTAACATCTACACAAGACCTCTTTTTTCTCCCTGACATATTAGCGTTATTCCACTGTAATTCGATAATTCACGAACTTCATTGCATGCAAGAAACCAACTTATATATCTGAAAAATCGAAATAACAGCAAAATAAAAATCTGAAAAAATTCAGAGATTTTTTTTTGAAATTCATTTGGAACCGATTTGGGGGCCGAGATCGTTAAAATTAAAAAAAAAGCCTGAATAAGGAACACCCTAGTGTATATATATATATCATCAATACGTAGAATATTTGTGTTAATATTTCGATCTGTGAGTCGATTTGGTACGATATGCATTCGCAAATTGAATGAATTCGCTTCGAACGTCGTCGAGGATTCATCGATAAATTCGACCAACACGTACGATTAATTATCCTTTTTTTTTCCGTTATCACGATAATGAGTATATATATGGATAATTATCGCGGTATAAAAAAAAACAGTGCTGGATTAAATAAACGCTATGAGCAAGATAGCGAGAATATTCGACGCGTAGCAACATTGTTTACCTTAATCGACTATCAATAGTAGTATTTAATGTTTTTTTTTTTTTTTATTTTATTGCTTTCAGAGCTTTTAAATATGTTCCGTGCACTTGTAAAATCGTCCTGATTCGTGCAATTTTATTTTTTATTTCTTTCTTTTTTTCCTAACACTCCGGAGATCACTGACGAAAAGCTTTTTTTTTTTTTCTTTCTCAAAACGATTACAAGTAACAATATTAATTTTTTCCCTCCCATCAGTCCTGCATTAAAGTTACATTTGTTTGTTTTTGTTTTTTTTTTTTCCCCCTTTTACCCAAACATCGTCACGCCGAGCTATAAACACGAATTACTTTTATCTAAACAGAGTACGTATACATATATACTGCCACGTTTTTTTTTTGTTTTTGTTACGTCGAAACGCCATAACAAAACTGAGATCCGGTATTACTCCTGTTGGAGTAGTTGAAAAAATCCTCACTAGTCTTTATTCTTGTCGTGCTAAAAAAAAATCAACAACCATGCTTCGTTTCAAGAACATTATCCAATCGAACAAGCAAACTCTCAGTCATAATCACCTCGTTCGAAAAAAAATCTTAAGCTTTAATTTCATTAGTTGGGGTCTTGGCTATATCGAAATATATATATATATATATATATTTTTTTCCAGCACACGGACCTGTCTTGCTTGGAAGATAATCAGATATTATATAATCACATGCCGAGGCCCATCGATATAGCATTATTATATGTATATTTATATGCGCATATATATATATTTACGTTGTCCTATAAAAATAACTCTTAAGACGAGTCGTGCCCAGCAACAAACATGTATGCATGTAAATGCTACTCTAAACATCGATAGGTCACGAATCTTTGTACAGTATATAGTGTAATATATATTTATATATTATGTATAATATAGGAATCTTGCTATATTTTATCATCATATTGTCCTCGTCGTACCTACCTACGGTTTACTTAAGGAAAACTCAGAGTGTAAAAAAAGGGGGAAAAAAAAAAAGAAAAAGAAATCGATCAAGACCGCGCACGAGTCATTGCGCGCTCGTTAATACACCGACAAATGATAAAAAATGTATTATCGCGGTGCGCGTATGAACTCGGTTATAATTCCATTACTTGTGCATATAGTCCAATCGTCGTCCGAAGACTTTTTTTTTTTAATCCATTTTTGTCTCATCTCGATGCCTCTGTCTCATCACTTTTCCAAAAAGTAGTAAAAATACCGTTTATAAAATATGATTGTAAATGTGTATTTGTTTTTTTTTTTTTTCGGATCTTTGGCCAATTTTAGAAAAATGTCTCAACAATTTTTCTTCCAGGGCAAATAATTTCATATGATATTTAAGAAGTGTCAGTTTTTTTTTTTACATAAAACTTCTTTGGAATTGAAGAAAAAAAAAATTAATAAAAGTCGCCCTACTTTTTTTTGGAGCCTTTGAAGTGCTCCTTTAGAAAAATCTACAAATAAACTGAGCACAATGGTTTCGCGTGATTCGAGTGAGAGAAATTTTCATGTTCCGCTGACGATGAGAAATGTGACGGAACAAAATTTTCGTGGCGACATAAAAATGGATCGAGTCTCCTGTGCCGATTGGACTAGGAATAAGAAGTAAAATTTTGCACAATGTTCATGCGAGCATGGAATTATTATGACAGTACTTTTACGTGATCCTGACGATTAAGATAAATATATATATATATATATATATATATATATATATAAATTAGGGTGTGTCGAAAGTGGATTTTTTTTCTTCGCTCCTGCCATTCAAAACTTAAGGTTTTGACATGAAAGAGGTCCTCGTTCAAGGAGGGCGCTGTAGCTTGAAGTTTAGAGGTTGCTCAACGAGGATTTAGGTTTCCCATCTAATTAATACGTAAAAAATATTGCTTTTCGTTCAAAATGATGTCAGGCAATCAAAAAATTGGCGATGCCTTTGTTTCTTGGCTCATTTGAAGGCATGACTCATCCCCTAAACGATGATAGGTCGTTTTTCGACTTACCTTGTTCCAATTTTTTTTTTACGCCACTTTTCGACCGCTATAGTCACTTTTTAAAGTTTACAAATTCTCCAAGGTATCGATGAGTCCGAAATTAATTGCTACAGGTATTGATTGCTGATTCGAATATAAATAAAAAATTCAAAAAATTGGTAAAACATACAAAATTTCTCAAAATAAACACGGTTTTTTGAATAAAATTGAATATTCTAAAAAACATGTTTATTTTGAGAAATTTTTGTATGTTTCACCAATTTTTGGAATTGGTCATTTATATACGAATCAACAATCAGTACTTGTAGCAATTCATTTTGGACTCATTGATACCATGGAGACTTTGTAAACCTGAAAAAGTGACTATAGTGGTTGAAAAGTAGAGTAAAAAAAAATTGGAACAAGGTAAGTCGAAAAACGACCTATCATCGTTTAGGGGATGAGTCATGCACTCAAATAAGCCAAGAAACACAGAAATCGCCAATTTTTTAGCAGCCTGACATCATTTTGAACGAAAACCAATATTTCTACCTGTTAATTAGATGGGAAACCTAAAAAAGTCCATTTTCGACACACCCTAATATAAATATATATGTGTGTGTGTGTGTGTAGTATAGTCAAGGGTGCACGTATGGCGAAATTATATCAGCATTTAAATTGCGATATATCACACTTTGCCCGATCCTCGCTATACTATATTCAACGAAGAATATTTTAGAGATATAACTCATTCTTATAATCGACAAAATACACTATGCAATATATATATATATATATATATATATATATATATATATATATATATATATATTATATGCAAGTACAATTGGCCTCAAAGTCTTCCCTGTCGAATATCAATGTATTCGTTTTAAAACAACCGATCTCGGTTCATCAGCAAATCTTTACTTGGCAGTGTCTGGAACTTTCACAAAAATCTTTAAAAAATAAAAAAATTAAGGGACATAAGTTTGCGACGATTTTGAATTGAAGATTTCGAAATAATTTGCGTCTCATCAGATATGTCGTATACGATGTTTAAACGAATCTTCGCGGTTTTATTTCGAAATGGTAATTACTTTTCAACGAGAAACAATCAAGAGAGATGTGCACGAGTTGAATCGGATGTTGTAAGAAGAAAAAAAAAAAAATGATTTCCCATGTAACGTCGAGAATGTGCTAAATAATTTTTTATTTTAAAAAAAAAAAAACAAAAGAGAAATTTAATCATTGATTTATACTCGACGATGGCGGGAATAACGACGTATTTTTTTTTTCCCTTTCTTTCAACAGCCCTGTCATCTGACAAAAATAAAAACGATCCGACTTCTATAAACAAGTCACAATATCACTCTTTTTTCTGAAGAAAAAAAAAACAAATTCTTCCCCTCAGAACTTTCGCCATAGCTTTGTCAACGCTTTTTTTTTATCACGATTTTTCTAAATGAGAGACGGATATGCACGTAAAAAAAAAAAAAAAGAAAAAAAAAGTATCAAACTATGAGAGAGAAAATTTATTTTACATAATGTCGAGTTGGTGTATGCATTGCAAAAGTGTTGCTTAGGGCAGGCAGTTAAATTATAAGGATGGAATTGGCTTTATTTCTTCCCCAAAATTGATCTCTCTTTTCCTTTTTTTTCCTGCCATTCTTTCTCTCTCTCTCTCTTTCTCTCTTTCTAAAAAAAAAAAAAAAGTGGTCACCCTTCGTTTGCCCGACGATAGATCGGTCCAATGCGAGATAACAGATCGTCTGCCTTCAGTCTTAACGAGCGGACCCAGCTCTGGAAGGTATATTCGTAAAACAGTTTTCAGTTTTATTTATTTATTTATTTTTTTTTTTTTCGTTCTTAAATCTTCTCGGTAAATCCTTCGTCGCGAATTTTTTCGTTGCTGGTTATTCGTGCTAAAGTGTCACTAAAAATTTTTAAAACTAATCCGAATTCAATATTACCTATTAACGTCACTATACATTTCCATACGATATTGTAACGATTAAATTTTTTTTTTTTTTTCCCTACCGTCAACTCTCGTCTACGCTTAAAACTACAACTGTCAACGCGATTATCTCCGAGACTTGCTACAGTCAAAATTCTAGATGCTTTTTCCCCCCCCGAGGGGCTTTGCCATTGATCGTGCGCAGTTTGGTAAATATTTGCCAGGATTCGTCGTTTTTCTTTTTTTCCTTTTTTTTTTTCCTGTCTCTTCGTTCGACCTATTTCCCTCGACAGACACCCCGACAGTGCATTTATATTTACGGAGAAAACTATTTATATTTATATATGTAAAATATATACACACATATATATATATATATATATATATATATATATATATATATATATTTACGCAAATTCTGTAGGCAACTATGATTCAACAAGGTTTAATTAACGATATTAAATGGCCTGCGTACTTATTCGATAGCTTGACTAGGCCCCAAATAATACATACAAGTATCACGGTACTGGCAGAGAATTCTCGCATGGGGATCCTCTGCTATATAGGCTCATAAACTACTGAAAAAAAAACTGTCATTACTCATCGTTGGTGGTCAGCTAATTATCCTAAAAGTTCGATTAACGATAATACGAACGATAAAAATTGTCCTCGAGGCGTATCCGTCGAACTTCTTTTTTTTTTTTTTTTTTATCAATAAATACTGAAAATGTCTTTTCGTTACGACACACAAATTACCTTCGCGCCATACACGTGACTTTAACACACTTTTCGTATTCCCTTGCGAATTATAACTGCTTTCTCTTGCTCGTTTTTTTTTTTTTTTTTTTTTTTTGGTGGATTTTGGTAACGAGAAGTTATTTCGCAATTGGCGGGAAAAATCGAATGAATCTCATTGCAAGTCAATGTACGGTACGAAGGTAGGCCTGGCTCAGGAGGGCCTCAGACGCGTTCCCTTTTTGCTGCTACCGAATGTGAACCACGTGCCAACCTTGCGTCCCAGCGAGTTCGTCGAGTTGGCCTGATTCGCGTACGCTTGCATCTCGTAAGAGGCGTCTCGCTTGTACGTTTTGTCTGCAAACGATCGAAACAATTCAGTCAGGTAAATTCAGTAACGAGCTGATGCAATTTTTTTCTGTTTTCTTTTTTTTTTTTTTTTCCTCTCACTGGCCTACGAGCAACGGAATACGCATTTTCGTTCGTTTGTCGATTGCTGTTTTGCGCTTTGAGATTCAGTTCTCTCGTCACACGAGAGATAACGTAGGTCGAGTTTAAAAATTGGTTAAAAAAAAAATAAATGAACAAGTGGCGAATCGTCAAAACGGGGGAAGAATTTAGCTAAAGTTCTAGAAGTTATGGAAATGGAAGATATGACAACGGCGATGACAAGGGAACGAAGAGATTTGGAAAGAATAGACAAAAGAATTGAAGAGGGGCTGGAAAAATTAAAAAGGGAAATTCCAAGGATGAGGAAAAAAAATAAGAAACTCATCGTACGATGCCATGTATAAACGCACATTATTGAGAAAAAAAGCCTTGGAAATACTGCGCGGAAGAGAAGGGTCGAATGGAAGGGACAAAGAAATGTGGGCAGGGTTAAGATGTGGGAATATCGGAAGGGCGAAAAAAAAAAAAAAAAGGAGAGAAGAATTGGAAGTGCAGGATATGTAAAGAATAAGATGAAACGATGGAGCATTTGTTAATATGTAAAAATAAAAAGAGGCAGAGAATTAGTAACGGAGAAAGAATGCAGAGGAGTGGATGGAAGGAATTGATGAATCATCAATAAATGGAGAAATGATAAATAGGGAAATGGAGCAGGTCTGTAAAAAAAAATGAGTATGGAGAGGCAAAGAAAGAGTTGGAACAAAGGGATAAAATAAAGACTACGAGATAAAGGTGTGACAGCACGATGTGCATTTTTTATATTGTTAGAAAATAAGTAAAGGAACAATATATCCTGTTTATAATATATTGTAAAAAACTTGACAAAGTTGTGCAAATAAAATTCCCCTATTGATTGAAATGATCAGATTAATTGGAAAATTATTGCATTTATTGAAAACCAAATTGAAATTTAATTTAAAAAAAAAAACGAATCAATCGGAGAAAAAAGCTTCAATAAAAATTCTCACGGATTCTTGCATATCGAGGATATTTCGCAGCCGATATACTCGTCGCAATAATGAGCTACGAATATTGAAATATTTCGTGCTACGGTTGAACGATGAAAAAAAAAAATGGGAATCGAGTTTATTCAGTTGGGGGACAAAAAAAAATTATACTTGTCAATATCTACGTACTTCGAGGATTGACCGGAGGTCTGCAGCGCTGTTGTCTCGTTGCTGCGAGCCTCGCGAGTTGTCGCGCAGCGGCAGGAAATTCCAAGCCGTCATTTCGATCCTGCTCAACGAGACGTCTCTCTTCCTCCATTGCGCTCAGCCATTTTCTCTTCTCGTCGGCCGTTCTGCAGCAAAATAAGAGCCACTTGTCGCGCACGCAGCTGTAAACCTTCAGGCAATGTCGCACCGTAACGCCCAATTGATGATCTGCGGGAGAAAAAAAAAAAAAATTTTTTTTCAACGAAATAAAAAGCCTAAAAAAATTCAAAAAATTATCGTGAAAAATGAAATTCGACGAGGATATATGCTCGATTATCAAAATTTTACCTTTGCCATCGGGAACGTCGATGACCTCGCTCGTGTCCAGATAAATGCGACCTTTGTAGACGTATGTGTCGCGCTTAAGTATGTCCTTTTTGCAATAAACGAGCTGATGATCGAAGAGAAATAGAGTTATGTTGTTGGTCCACATGCCGGTTGTAACGCGAATAGCGTCACCCTGATAAATCAGCTGTGACGATACTTCTATGAGATCCTCGCCCTGAAAAAGCAAAAAAAAAAAAAAAAATTCAATAATCATGGAACTGTCGTGGCAAATCAGCTCGAACGAATTTATTGAACAGCTGTCTGAAAGACAACAAATTGGAAATTTCCGAATTGCTTTCTCATTATTTGATTCCTCTATGAGCGAGTGGCGTTTTTTTTTTTCAAATTTGGCTTTCTCGTGGAGAAAAAGAGACAAATTAACGAGGAAGCGATGTTAAAATTTTTAATTTCCACACACTTTTTTCTTTCCTAAATTCGATTTCAAGCACAATGCAACAAAGTGAATACAAATTTTTCAACGAAATTTGTAACTATAGCGGTAATTGTTTTTTTTTTTTGGAAAATTTCAAAATTTGTCCACAATTTGAATCTTTTGCAATTCTTGCAAAATTCAATAGCAACCCCGGTCATTAAAAGTCTGGTCGTGTAAAAAAAAAAAGCTTTTGTCTCATTAGCGAAAAATTTGCCAAAAGTAGAGCTGCTGGGGTGATTTAAAAACAGAAAAGAGGTTTTCGTTTTGTTTTGTAATATCGAAATTGTACGAAATCTGAAATTCTTCATCGATTGTCGCCAAATTCAATATCAAATAGAATTGTCCTCTGGCCTATTTGTACAAAAAGTTTCGATCTTATGGCTGAAAATTTACGAAAATTAATGCGGCAACGGAGATTTTTGGAAAAATTCAAAATTCCATAAAATCTTAACTCGTCGATGATTGATCGTCAGATTCAATGCCGAATATCATTGTCCCCGAGCCTAAATGTGTAAAAAGTTTCGATCCGATAGGTACAAATTTACGAAAATTAGAGCGTCCAAAGACTTTTTTGTTTTTGTAAAAATTCAAAATTCTATAAAAACCGAGATTGTCGAGAAATTTTGACGAAAATTGAATCAAACGATGGGATTTCGGTGCTCCTACATCTTTATCTGCAAAATTTGGGCCTGATTTTTTCTAAATTCTTTTTCTCGATATTTTTGACACATTCCTGATACATTGGCGTCAAATATTCGATTTTTGGTTTTTTTTTTCATGAAAATAAAGCTTTCTCCATGAGAGAAAGCAAAAATGTCACTAAATCAAATTTTTTTTTCTACAAATGAGTTCCTGTTTGAAGAAATTTAAAAAAAAACTATAAAATGTTGAAATTCATCGTACCTCCCAACCTTCGACTCTCAACTGCCATGCGGCAAGCTTCTCGAGGCTCTCCATTCGTCTTTTTCTCTCGTTGATGAGCACGGCAACGGCCCTCATGGCTTCCAGAGCTTCGCGAATTTTTTCATAATCCGGATGATCGGTTTTCGTATATTTCAGCAATTCGGCCAATTGAAGGGGATACTTGCAAATTCTCTGTACCGGAGTAAGCAAATAACCATCGAGAGGTATCTCGATGAGGCCGCGCATCAGTCTACAAGCCTCGAAGAATTTGCTGTATCTGTTGTGACGATAGAGCTCCTGCAGCGTTGCCATCGCCATTGGATGACTGTTGCAGTATTCCGAGTACATGCGAAAGCCCGTTCGCTGAGAAAAACAAAAATTTTTACCAATCGATAAGCGCAAGTTTGTTTCTATATTCGTAAAAAAAAAAAAATTGTAAAATTACTCGATGATTTGTTGGTTAAAAATAAAAAAATAAATAAAACAAAACAGCTGAAACGATCGAATTTATCGAAACAATGACAATGTTTCGTGAATTAATTTAGCGAAGCTAATATATATGTATTATATTTAAATATAATAATAAATCTAATAAAATTCTAATATAAATTATGACAAAATGAGAAAATAGTGACACGCTTCGCAGTGGGGAAAAAAAAAAAAAAATGTGTGAAATTAGGTGAAAACTCACGTGTGTGAGGAAGCATTCGGCTACGCAACTCTTGTGCGGTGAATTCCAGTCGATGCGAGTCTCAAGATCCTTGAGAAATTCCGACTGAAATTCCAGGAGATCCTCGAGATTTATGAATATCGTTTCGATCTGATCCTCGGTGAACATATCGGCGCGTCGACGACACTCCGAGACATAACCCTCGGCAACGTCTCGCAATATCTTAACGAAATCCCTCTCCGTTTGAACGAGTTCGCGGACGACGCTGCTGCGCACCTGCTCGTTCGACAATAGCGATATGCTCGTTCGTCGTCTCGTTTGCGATGTCGAACTAGCTCCCGATGCCATTGCCGCGAGACAATCCTCCACCGTTTCCTCCTGGCTCACTCGCAACTGCGAAACATATTTTTTTTTTATTATCGATCGGGAAAAATTGAAAAAATAAAATAAAAATATAAAAAACTTAAATATAAATAGACATTGAGGCAGATGAGGAAGGCCATGAGGAAGGAAAAATCGAGAAAGTTGCTTGATTATGGGAAAAAAAAATTGTGAATGGGTAAAAAATTATGATGCATCAATGTGAATCTTCATATTTGATTGTGAAAAGATGAATTCAATTTATTTTAAAATGTAAAACAATTTTACCGATTTGAATAAGCAAAAAAAAATTTTTAATTGCACGAAAAAAAGTTTCCAATACATTATTATTTAAAACTAGGCTATTTTGAATTTATCACTTTTTTTTTCGTTTTTTTTTATTCATTGAGTAAGCTTTTTTTGCTCCTGGCTTACTCGCAACTGCGAAAAATATTTTTTTTTGTTATCGATCGAGAAAAATTGAAAAAATAAAATAAAAATATAAAAAACTTAAATATAAATAGACATTGAGGCAGATGAAGAAGGCCATGAGGAAGGAAAAATCGAGAAAGTTGCTTGATTATGGGAAAAAAAAATTGTGAATGGGTCAAAAATTATGATGAACCAATGTGCATCTTCATATTTGATTGTAAAAAAGATGAATTCAGTTCATTTTAAAATGTAAAACAATTTTACCGATTTGAATAAGCAAAAAAAATTTTTAATTGCACGAAAAAAAGTTTCCAATACATTATTATTTAAAACTAGGCTATCTTGGATTTATCATTTTTTTTCGTTTTTTTTTCTTCATTGAGTAAGCATTCTTTGCTCCTGGCTTACTCGCAACTGCGAAAAATATTTTTTTTTGTTATAGATCGGGAAAAGTTGAAAAAATAAAATAAAAATATAAAAAACCTAAATATAAATAGACAGCGAGGCAGATGAGGAAGGCCATGAGGAAGTAAAATCGAGAAAGTTGCTTGATTATCGAGAAAAAATTTTGAACGGGTCAAAAATTATGATGAACCAATGTGCATCTTCATATTTGATTGTAAAAAAGATGAATTCAATTTATTGAGAAATGTAAAACAATTTTACGGATTTGAATAAGCAAAAAAAAATTTTTCAATTGCACGAAAAAAGTTTCCAATACATTATTCTTTAAAACTAGGCTATCTTGGATTCATCACTTTTTTTCGTTTTTTTTATTCATTAATTAAGCATTCTTTGCTCCTGGCTTACTCGTAACTGCGAAAAACATTTTTTTTGTTGTCGATCGGGAAAAATTGAAAAAAAAAATTAAAAAGACAACGAGGTAAATAGGGGGAGGATGAAAAGAGAAACGATGAAAATCGAAACTTGCAGATTGCTTCCTCGCAACTTCGCAGGACAAGTTACCTCTATACGAGGAAATCAAAATCGAGAAATCTACTTGATTGCAGAGAAAAAATTGCGAATGGGTCAAAAATTATGATGAACCAATGCGCATCTTCATAGCTCCCCGTTAAAGGATAAAGTCAGTATACTTAAATATGTAAAACAATATTTTACGGATTTAAATTTTAAAAAATATTTTAAAAAATTGTACGAAAAAAGTTTCCAACACATTAATTCAATAAAACTAGGCTGCCTTGAATCAATGACTTTTTTTTTCGTTTTTTTTTTTTCTTCATCAACCGAGCATTCTTTCGTTCCAGATCAACTTTTCTTTCGACCCATCGTCCAAACCAATTATTCAAATCCAATGGTAGATTACATGCCATTCGGGTCCATACTGATCTTGCGATGAAAATTATGATTTTTTTTTCCTTCCCAATTTTTTTGTTTCTGTTTTTTTTTTTTTTTCTACTTTTGCACATACCCTGACAAAAGCAGCGGGAAACCATCCGTGTTCACCTCTGCAGCTTCCCCACCACCAGTCCTTGTCCATCGTATCGAGAACGTCGATGAGCTCGCCAGCACGAAAGGCAAGCTCCTCGGGCTCGATCGCAACGTGATCCCATACAGCCTCGGCGAGTATAACCAATTCCTCGTCCATCGTTTGCTCGAATGATTTTTTTCTCTCCGTCAATGATGCGATCGACGACTCGGAATCCGACATCATCTCATCGTCGGAAGTACCATTGCCCTGTCCACCAATTCCACCGCCACATCTCGAATCCTGCTCGTCCTCCGAAAGTACATTACCACCGGGATATCTCGCACCTAATTTTCGTAAAAAAAAAAAACCAAAAAAAAACAAAAAAAAAAAAAAAAAACAAACGCCCGAGTTTATGAAAATTTCAGTACGAGAATCCTGGAAAACCTGCTATAATGTTTTTTTTTTTCATCGTTTCGTTGCTGTGCGGATTCTAGGCTGTCGATTGAATTTTTCTCTCTACGAGCTTGCAGCAGCAGCAAAGAGTGATTTTTTTTTCTTCATAATTTTTTCATTCCAAGAGAATAAATTTCAGAGCAGGGACCTTGCAAGAGCACAAAATATTTTTTTTCTACAGGATGTGGATAAAAATACACCGATACTATACGATCTACGACTGGGGCATGTTTTTTTTTTTTTTTTTTTCGAAGGAATACGAAGCAAGCAAATAAATGTTAATTATCGATCGACGTTACCTGCAGTTTTGGTGCGCATCAACGGTGAAAGTTGATTTATTCCCAATGGCTGACTGAGCGAACGTCTCAAATTTGTCCGAGAGCTCCTCCCTTTTGCGTTACTGTGATGTGTGAAAAAAAAAAAGTAAAAAAAAAAGGTAATAGGGAAAAAAAAATCCGTTAGATCATACTACAGTGTGTAAACGTTATTTTTCGGTGGATCGAAGAGGGTAAGGTATCTGAAAGATTCGAGATTTTCAAAATATTAGAAAAATGAAAGGGCTCTGGGGTACTTTTTTTTTCAGTTTGTTTGAGATATTCTTTATGATGGATGGATGGATCGATAGATGTACTGGGGGTGATTTTTTTGGGGGTCAGGGGGGGGGGGGGGGGGGGGGGGGGGTTGTGGATTATAAGAGGGTCTGACAAGCGTGTATAGTTACTCATTTTTATAAGCTCGATAAATACAAGACATTCAGCAACGTATTACGAATATAATTATAATTATATATATACATATATATATATGTATATAATATATATAATATAGGCACGACAAAATACGGTGTGTTTTGGCAGTCAAAAGTTCATACGAGGAATTATTAAGAAGGATTTTTGTATTAACCGCGTCTACCTACCACTATTATCCCTCGATTTACTGGAAAGGTTCGAACAGATAACTTTAAATTTCGCCAACGAAGTATCAGAGTATCGTCGATTTTTTTTATGTTAAAAGTTTCATGTCATTCGTTCGTGATAAGAACGGTAGAAAGAAAAATAAAAAAAAAATAAAATAAATAAAAGGAGAAGAAAAATTAAAAAGAAGAAAAATCCAAGAGGTGCCACGCGATTGTGTCAATGAAAACGAAAAAAAAAAGAGCGAGAAAAAGAAAAAAAAAAAAAAACGACAGACAGAAGAGATACTTCGTGAATAAAAGCGTGATGCATATGAGAGTTCTTTTTCTTTTTTTCTCGAATTATTTTCGCACATTTTCGTTGCACGGTAGTGGCGTAAGATTTATTTTTAATTTTTTTAAAAATTTTGTTTCTATTACTTTGGGTAATACTCTTATTATCATCGTTATCACGTTATATGTATTTTTTTTTTTGTCATCGTTATTATTGTATTGGTATGCATGTATTATTTGTACCACCAACGACCGTTGGTACGGTGTTCTTGCGATTTAATTTTTTTTTTTTTTTTGTATCTCCATAGTGGAATAATACGAGGTGATACGAAGCTCGCAAGGATCGATGGCAATCGCGGTGTATGTTTTATTTTTCTTTTTTTTCTTTTTTTTCTTTTTCGAAAAAAACAGCAAACTTGTCGATTCATGACGCCACAAACGAATTTTTAGTTTAAGGTAGTTCGGTCGAATTGAGGTTCACGTTTAACACCCTGTTTTTTTGCATTTAATCAAAAGAGTTGACCTTGCTCTACATGTCTGCAAAATTTCAAATTAATTTACCGTGTAGTTTTTGCGTAATTAATAAATAAGTTAACATTGCTCTTATAGGGCATATAAGGCTCAGATGGCACGCCAACTATCGAAATTTCGGTATACACGAAAAATTAATCGTTTAAGGGCAAAAAAAAAATATACCACAATAATGGTTGATATCTATAAGAGATATTTACTAAAGATTTAAGTCGATTTACCGTACGGTTTTTTTTTATTTCAATAATTAATGCGAGTCCGCGGTCTCTGTCCTTGTCATACACCGGATCTGCTCGCTAGCAGAAGACTAGGGGAAAAAACATGTGAAAACCGAAGCTAATCCGCGTCTCACTTCAGATTCGATGAACGCCAGCAAAAGTGGTTCCGAACAACTGTCACATTTGAGTTGTTCGGCAAGATATACAATGTCAACTAGACGAGTTCCGAGTTCATTGCATACTGGCGTTGATTCAACTGTACTTGCCTCGAGACGAGCCTTTCCCCCCCCCCCCCCCCCCCCCCCTGTTCTTCATTATACTGTTTTAAAGCATACAACAAAACTCGCGAATGAAATCCAGTAACTTTATGCGTAAGGTTAGATTAGCTCGCTCCCTAACGTAGAGAATGAGTCAAGTTGAGTCTGTCATTATTCCGGGTATTAATTATTATTAACTTATTATTTACACCCTAAAAGAAGCTTGTAATATTTTTTTATGCAACAATTCAATTTATCATAGCTTTCATATGGTTAAATTGTACGTAAATAAATCTGAATTACGGATGAAATTTGACTTCGGCCAAACTCGACCGAACTACCTTAAGAACAAAATTTTTTGGCCCACAAATTATTTTTTTTTTCTGAAATTTTTTTCTGAATTGACGAATTTTTTTTTCTCGATTTATAAATAACAATTTATGGTTTTCTTCATTTAGAAAAATGATTTTCTCGACTCATCAATGGCTGTCTGAATTTACAAAATGGTTTTCTCAATTTACGAAAAGTTTCCTTTATTTATAAATATTTCTCGATTTAGGAAAGGTTTTTCCACCGATAATAAAATAATTTTCTCGATTTAAGAATGCTTCTCTCGATTTATAGCAGCGTTCACAGTTTATAAATAATTTTCTCGACATACGAACGAATTTTTCCGATTCAACAGCGCCTTTCTCGATTTAAAAAATTGTTTTCTCGATTTATCAATGTTTTTTCTGAATTTATAAATGATTTTCTCAATTTACGAATAATTTCCACCATTTATAAATATAGTGTTTCAAAATTTCTAAATAAATTTTCGCCATTAATCAATATGATTTTCTCGATTTAGGAAACGGTTTTTACGAATTTAAAAAAAATCGTTGTTTTTTTCCTGATGTATAAATGGCATTAAATGGAATTCTCGATTTAAAAATTGTTTTCTCGATTACCAAACTTCGTTTCCGATCTATAAATAGTTTTCTCCAATTACTAAAATTATTTTCTCGTTCTGTGAAAAACGATTTTCACCAAGAAAAAAAAATAATTTCACTCATTTACAAATGATTTTCTCAATTTACGAATAGTTTCCTCCGTTTATAAGTATAGTCTTTAAAAATTTCTAAATCAATTTTCTCCATTCATCAATTTTATCGATTTAGAAAACGATTTTTACGAATGAAAAAAAAAAGAAAACATTTCTCCTGATTTATAAATGATATTGTCGATTTACGAATAATTTTCCCGATTCATAAACGATTTTCTCGATCTAAAAATAACTTTTTTTCGGATTTAAAAATGACTTTTTTTCGGATTTAAAAATCCTTTTCTCGATTTACAAACTTCTTAAACGATTTATAAAACGGATATCGCATAATTTTATCCCGGAATCCCTGCGAGTTTCGTTCACGATGACATATATATATATGCACAAAGACCATATGGCGAACGCATGGATGAGCTTTTTACGTCAAACGAGGAAGAACGAAACGAGCGATAAATTGACGCGTGTTTTGATCGATCGAGGTTGGTCAGCGTTTGTACCTTCTTAGCGTAACGATGTCGTGGGAGGAGTGTCTCGGGCTTAGCCTAGGAGGTCTCGTTTTTATCGGAGACGGAGTTGAGAGCATTCTTCGATAATTATGAGCCGTCCCGTATCCCGATCTCGTGTCCCACTGAAGAAGCCTCTGTCCACCGAGATCGCTGTTTGTCCTGCGTACGTGACTGTGACGACTTGCACGACTCTGCTGTAGATCAGCCTTCAACGAAACGATGATAAATTAATTAATTAAAAAAAGCAAACAAAAAAAAACAAAAAAAAAATATTAAAAGCAACAAAAAAAACAACGAAAAAAAACTATCAACGAGCTCGTTCATTGTATTTGTGTGTCAATCGACGATTGAATGATCGACCGGAAGCGACAAAAATAAAAAAAAATGTGACATTCAGAGAGAGAGAGAGAGAGAGAGAGACTAACGATTATTGGTCGAATAAAAATATAAAAAATAATTAAGTAAAACACGGAGCGACGAATCAAAAATTCGTCGTTCTACATTTTACGAGCTGCTATTCGAGAGATGGTCTCGCATCGACTGCGTCGTTTAGCGCAAAGAATCGTGCTGTTTTTTCCCTCTACGCAATACTCTACCGCGCGCATCCTGTGTCATCGCGATACGAGCTTATTGTTCACACACACGTATTTTTCATATGTATATATATAAAAATAAAAAAAAAACGACGCCTGCACACGCGTACGTGGCAAGAGTCTAGAATTGATAAGAACTTCACGATAGCTTCTCCATGACCATTAATATAACAATAAAAATAATAACAATAATAATGATAATTTATCGAAGCAGAGCTCCGGGGCTACAATTTATATGCAGAGAAATCATGATTGTCCTTCGAATTCGACTCTATCGTTTTTATAGTGCATTGGGAGAGTGAAATGAAATTTTTGATTATACTCGAGGCACTTCGTTGCATCGAGCTTGAATAAATTATAATTACGCAAAATTATCCACGAAGCGATTGTAACAAAAAAGTTTGTAAACGAAATTTTTTGAAACTTTGTCCCAAATCTTGTGGATTTCGAGTCTCAGACTTTTTCGATTACGTGCAAATTTATTAAATTCATTCGTCAATGTTGAAGTGTGATTTTATTTTTTTAATTTTTTACTCCGAAACGTAAGATGTTGAATTTTTATAAATTCTGTTCGAACGAGGAGTGTCGAAAAAATCAATTAATCTTGGTGGTTATTATGAAGGGACTTTCTTTTTTCGAAAATGAAGGCTAATTTACTTTGAACTTGTCAAAAATAATAAAAATAATAATAATTATGACAACTTATTGAAGCAGAGCTCCGGGGCTACAATTTATATGCAGAGAAATCATGATCGACCTTAAAATTCAACTCAATCGTTTTTAGGGCACTGGAGAGTGAAATGAAATTTTTGATTACACTCGAGGCACTCGTGGCATCGAGCTTGAATAAATTATAATTACGCAAAATTATCCAGGAAGCGATTGAAACAAAAAAGTTTGTAAAGCAAATTTTTTGAAACTTTGTCCCAAATCTTGTGGATTTCGAGTCTCAGACTTTTTCGACCACGTGCAAATTTATTAAATTCGTTCGTCAATGCTGAAGTGTGATTTTTTTTTTGAATTTTTTATTCCGAAACGTAAGGATATTGAATTTTTTTTTTAGTGTAGCTACGACCTGGAAGTCATTTTTTGTTTATTTTATAAATTCTGTTCGAACGAGTAGTGTGAAAAAAATAAATTAATCTTAGTGATTATGATGGAGTGACTTTTTCTATTTTTGAAAACGAGGGCTTATTTACATTCAACTTTTCAATAATAATGATAATTTATTGAGGCAGAGCTCCGGTTTTGAGCCTCAAACTTTTTCGACCACGCGCAAATTTATTATATTCATTCGTCAATGCTGAAATGTGATTTTATTTTTTGAATTTTTTACTCCGAAACGTAAGGATATTGAATTTTTTTTTTAGTGTAGCTACGACCTGGAAGTCATTTTTCGTTTTTTTTTTTATAAATTCTGTTCGAACGAGTAGTGTGAAAAAAATAAATTAATCTTAGTGATTATGATGGAGTGACTTTTTCTATTTTTGAAAACCAGGGCTTATTTACATTCAACTTTTCAATAATAATGATAATTTATTGAAGCAGAGCTCCGGTTTTGAGTCTCAAACTTTTTCGACCATGCGAAAATTTATTAAATTCATTCGTTAATGTTGAAGCGTGATTTTATTTTTTGAATTTTTTACTCCGAAACGTAAGGATATTGAATTTTTTTTTTTAGTAGAGCTACGATCTGGAAGTCGTTTTTTCTAAATTTTTCTAAATTCTGTCCGAAGCGGGCAAAAAAAAAAATTGTCGAGACAAAACGATTACGAGATTCTTTAGCGTAATATATCTTGGTGAATGTTATCGAGTGGCTTTTTTTCTTCAATTTTTAAAAACGAAGGCTAATTTACCTTGAACTTGTCGATAAGTATCTGGTTGATGAGCTCGGACTGGGGTCGAGATTTTTCGGTTACTCTTCGCCGTAGGGCCGGTGGACTGTCGGTATCGTCGGGTACGTCAGTGTCATGCGACTCGGAGCTGTCACCAGCTCCCAACGTTCCACCGCCACTGCCCCCAGTCGATGCTCCGCCAGATACCATCTGAGAAATACCCGATTGTTGATTAAATTATCTAAGAACATTTGTGTCGTTTTGTTTTGTTTTGTTTTTTTTTTTTGACGTGTCGGTACGAAAAATTCTCAAAATAATCAGTAATAATCATTTGCAGTCGGACGATTTTTGAAAATGATTTTTTTTTTTTCAATTTTATTGATGACAATCGTTAAAATAAAAAAAAATAAAAATACTTTGCAGCGATATAACATTTTTTTTGAAATTCCTCGCCAAAATTGATGATATAAAAAAAATCTGAGACTATCAATTTCACGAAACGAAATGGAATGATCATGAGGTCGAAAATTTCGTGAAAATTTTTCCATATTTCAACGATACCTGGCGAAAAATAGTTCGGATCTACGTAAATCAAATTTAGATCTGCGTAATTATTACTTTTTAGATCTAAATTTTGGAAAATCGTCGATCTATCTGGAACTACGTAAGTTCTACGTTTTAGATCTGTCTATACCTAAGTATATTTACCTAGATCCAAGCAGATCTACATAGATCTGAACTTAATTCGATCGAAAAAAAAATAACTGCGCGATTACAAACTTTTTGTTCCCGGATATAACCCACCATGGACAAAACAATTTCGAGAATCGTTAAAACCACTTATCAATCGATATTTAATTAATTTTACCGTGAAAACAAAAAAAGAAAAAAAAAAGAGATTCATACCTCGATCTGTATACCGCTGTCACCGCTATTGCACTTGGCATTCCGAGCTGCTTTGCTGCTCTTTTTTCTCTCCTTGCTGGTCCTCCAGACGAGAGGTCCGAATCTACGAGGGGAAAAAAAAAAAAAAAGAAACGAATTCCTCGCTACAATTTCTCATTGAGAATAATAAGAGAAAAACGATTTTTTTTAAATAGAATTAATGAACCGACCGAAATTTTTGATCGCTGCCACTGAGATCGTCCTTGTGCTGTGAGGACGACTCGGATGGATTTGCATTGACCGTCTCGGTGTCGTCGTCGAAGCGCGGATTGCTGCACGGTTCGTTGCTCGAATCTTCGATACTACCGGGCTGTCCCGATGCATTGACCGAGCCATCGCCATCGTTGCTATCTTTGCTCCCTTTTTTATGAAATCTCAGGGAAAAACTTTTACGAAATTTTTGCAATACGCTCTCCTGCTGATACTGCTGTGTTGAATTTCCAATCGAACGATAGCTCTGAACCTCGGAATTTAGCGTCGTCGTCGTCGTCGTTGTTGTTGCTGTTGTCGTCGTCGTTGTCGTCGTCGTCATCGTCGTTGCGAGATTCGTTGAATCCTGAAGACGCGAGTGAGAAACTACGAGGGGTATCGTTGCCTCGTTAAGTGGATGCTCGGTAGCGTGTTCTCTGTTTTTTTTTTTTTTTTTTTTTTTTTTCATGACAAAACAGATTCATCGTTATTGTTACTAACTCGTTTGTACTCGCCCCGGACTAGTCACGTCTACATGCATATATGCAAATATATGTCACGTCAAAGCAGATTGAAACTTATATTTTTTATTTATGACCGTGCACTTGGACATTTTTTAAGTCACAAAGTGCAGATGGCTTTCTCGCTCCTAAACGCGTCTACGAACTTTTACAAAGCCGACTTAAAATCTCGCTGTATGCTTTATGTAGCGTAATTTTTATTTTAGCACAATTTTTTTATTTAAAATTTCATCGATGGACAGATTTTTCGTCGAATTTTCGTTCGAGACAATTTCAAAATTTGAAATAACAGTTTATGATAAATAAAAACAAGGGGAATCAAAGCCGCGATTAATTCTGGAAAATCGTATGATGATTATACTGATGCTAATTCGATGTTAAATAATAATTAAATGTCAGTTTCATCGTCAGGACAAAACGAAGCAATGAGAAATGGGAGCAGCGAAATTTTTTGTATTTTTTTTTCGGGTGGGGGTCAAAATTTCGACAGACCACAAATTAGATGGACCAGTATTTCGAATTTCAAACATGCAAAAAAAAAAAAAAAAAAAAAAGAACTGAAATAATTTAATATTCTTTTTTTGAAATATCACTTATTTGATGGACCGTTTGAGCTGATGGTTACTTTTCTGAACGTTCATATATTCGAAAATATGTTTTTACATAATTCGTACTCCAAATGAGCGAAATTCAGATAGCTATACAGTTGAATGCCAGTATTTACGAAATAAAATATTACGAAAGACCAAAATCTCGAAAGACCAAAATTTCGAAAGATCAAAATAGCGACAAATAGTATTTCGAATATGCCTTTTAACACTCAGAAAATTACAAATATGCTTTAATTATTTTTGAATATTTTCTAATTTTTTGGGGCTGAGTATAAATTAATGAACTAAAAGGAAAAGGTCGTAATAATAGCTGGTAGATTCGACCTTTTGGTCTCAATGAGTATATGCAAAAATGATGTACCACGATAATTTCATAAGATGGTAACCGCTGAAAGTTATTATTCCTAATATTTCGATAATTGAAGATTTGGATAGTCGTTGTTCAGAAAATCGACATCCTAGTTGTGTAACTTTGTTACTTTTAATTATTCATACATTTCAGTAGTCTTTAGAGCGCTTACTAAAGAACGAAAAATTAGCGGCAATTTCTATCGTTGTTTTAATTTACCGAAACGCGATTATATTCATGGAAATATACACGGTGTTTTAAACAATTTAACGTAAATTTCATCGTACGAAATTGCTGTGAATCGATGCTGATGCAAAAAAGTTTAATAAATCACTGAAAATTTATATCATTAAAAAAAATTAACTACTCTACCATTTTCTCTCTCTTTCTCTCTCTCTCTCTCTCTCTCTCTCTCTCTCTCTATCTGTCTTTCTCTCTCTCTCTCTCTGGTTCTATAAAATTTATAACGAACTTGGTAGACTGTACGATATAAATTTGCGAGCACGAATCCCGATGGTACGAAAAGCCCGAAGGGCTGCAACGTTGCATCTATCTCTCGCTCTCTCGATTCATTAAGGGTTATTTACGCGCTACCAGTGAGCCAGACAGCCAATATACATAGTCCAGTCATTCTAGCCTTTTTTTTTCTGCAATCTTCTACGTTATTGATTTTGATTTTGAAAAAGTTTCAGCGGTGTCCCCCGAGTATAAATTCAAGTTAATGTGACGCGGGGCGGTCGAGATTCAGCCGCCATCTTGGAAAACACATTTTATCAAAAATCTCGTGAACCGTGCATCGTAAGAGAAAAATAGCGAAGACCTTTTTTGTAGACAATGAAATTCTCTACAACTTTTATTAAAAACAATTTTTCCTGTTTAGTGCATGGTTTTTGATTTATAGCGCGGCAAACTTTTCCAAACATGGATATTGCTAAATATTAACGGTTGATGTAACGGTATAAAAAAAGGTGATGCTTGAAAAAGTTTGCCGCGCTATAAATAAAAAACTATGCACTATACAGGAAAAAGTTTTCGATAAAAGTTGTAGAGAATTTTATTATCTACGGAAAAGGTATTGACAATTTTTGTCGTACGATGCACGGTTCACGGGATATTTGATAAAACGTGTTCTCCAAGATGGCAACTGAAGCTCGACCTCCCGCGTCTCGCAAACTTGAATTTACACTCAGGGGACACTCCATGAAATTTTTAGAAAAGCAAAATCAATACTGTAGAAGATTGCACCCACTTTTTTTTTTGGCTAGAATGACTGGATTAACATGGTAAAGCAGTTAACGTAACGCAATTACGGAAGAAATATAATTGGACTGGAGATTGTGTGGGCAACGAGGACGCGAAAGAATGCGCGATCAATGTCAGTAAAAGCAAGTTGGTTTTTGTTTTTACCAAAGTCTCGGGACGCAAGGAATTTCGATCTTTAAAATCGCCATTTTTGGGACCCACAAAAAAAAACGAGCTCGCCGTAACTTCAATTAAAAAAAAAAACCAACTTGGCTATTACAGAATCGATTCATTCGATAATCAATTTGTTCACGAAATTATGAGTTTTCGGCAGATTACACAAAAAAAAATGAAAAAAATAAATAAAAAATAAAACTCAGGGGATGTTTGACAGAAGTTTCGAATGAATGGATCGTCAGCACAACTCGGTGAGTTTAAGATGTGACTGATCAGCTGACAGCCCTCTTGCCGCGAATTGTTGCAGTACTCATGAGAATTTTAAATATTTATCAATATCGAACTATTCACCTTCCCAATTATTTTCGTACGCCATTGAAATTATATCAATTATCAAGATCAATTGAGAGCCATGTTTATCATACGATATATTTCCAAAAAAACTTGCAACAGTTGGAGGATTAGCCGAGGATGAAGTGATTCAATGGACCAGTCAAATGGATAACGAAAAATCGAAAGTAACTTGAGAACAAAAGAAGAAGAAAAAAAAAACATCGATTCAAGTGCCGGAAGACATTTTTACAGCTATCATAAATTCTGATAACTACTTTTATGTTTTGTCAGATTCGTATAGCTTTCTCCAAACAATTTTATTGTCAATAACCTTAGCGAGCTTTTTTTTTTGGATTGTTAAGGACCGAGTGTGAATGTGTAAATCGCCACGGGAACATTTCGATTAATGGTCCCTCAATTTTGGCGAATCGTGTAACGAATCCGAAGGGTCGAACATGGGCTTGGCGTGAATTATCTCGTAAGTATAACGTAAATACGGAAAACGTCTTTAAACTCATAGTATTTCATGATTATACGGATAATCTCATGTCAAATTACACGGGGTTACGAGCTTTCTTCGATTTTAAATATTCCTATATATATCGCAAAATATGAATATCAAGCGTATAAATTTACCAATACAAGCATTGTAGGCCCCCCCCCCCCCCCAAAGGTGTTCGGAGAGTAAGAGGTCTCGTGGGGTGTATACGATTTTTCCGGGAAAAGATTTAAAGGGTCGGTTTGCCTTTGGGGCATTCGCAGGTATGAAAAGAAAAACCCGCGGGCTTCCGACTTCTCACGCTCTTCCATTTCCTTCTTTATATAATATATATATCCCTTTCTCATTTGTTCAATGGGCCATTTCAATCTTTTCTCTCTCTCTCTCTCTCTCTCTCTCTCTCTCTCTCTCTCTCTCTCTCTCTCTCTCTTTCTCTCTTCGTCTTCTCTGCAAGGACTAAAGGAAATGCCGCATTGCAGAAAACACGTTTTGCCCTCTTTCACTATATCGAAGAATATAAAACAACTGCCGGGAAGAATTTAGAGCGCCATGGTGCTCGTTATGGCGCGTTCTCGACGTAACAAATGGAAAAAAAAAATCGGATACAAACCAACTATACCTATGTTTTTTCCCCCCGCTTTAATCGTTCTCTTCGACTCTAAATAAGATGAAAATAAATACGAGATGAAAAAAAAAAAAAAAAAATTCCACCCTTAAATTCAGTATAAGTCTGAAAATATCGATCTTAGGCTAAAAATGGTAATATCCAAAGTTGCAGAAAATAAAATTTTCTACCTGATTATTTATTACCATTTTTACGATGAACTTGATAACAAACGAGATAATCGAGAAAAACAAAAATTGCCACCCTTAAATTCAGTATAAGTCTGAAAATATCGATCTCAGGCTAAAAATAGTAATGACCAAAGTTGCAGGAAATAAAATTCTCTACCTGATTATTTATTATCATTTTCACGATAAAATTGAAAACAAACGTGCTAATTAAAAAAAACCCCGTTTTTCACCCCTATTTGCGGTCTAACTCTGTAAATATCGATCGTAGGGTGAAAATGATGGAGACCAAACTTGTGGGGAATTAAATTTCCCACAACTTTGGTTCCCACCATTTTCACTCTAAAGTTGAAAATAAACGAGTTATTTGAAAAACAAAAAAAAACACTCTTTAAATCAAGATGGCGGCGAACGCGACGAGGGGATTGTCCCAAAAATCGAGATTTACACACCAACCACCAGTCCCCCCCGTATAAAAAAATAAAATCTCCTCCGCTCTTTTTTTCATTTCAAATGTTATCTCGACTGGACTAAAACGCGAACACTCGAGTGAGTGAAATAACAGTGTCGGTTCACTTAAACGTTTTTTTTTCTCTTTTTATTTTCCTTCCACGTATCTCTCGGCTCGTATAAGAATAGAGGGGGGGGGGGGGGGGAAGAGGAGGCAATAAAAATTCAGGGGGGCCGTCGCGGCGATGAATCCGACAAGAGGGCTAAATGAGTGGGTTCTTCTTTGAAAGGAGCGCGCGCTTTATCGTGAAGTTACACAGGTGAAAGACCGCGCGCGCGCGCGCGCGAATGGCAAAAGATCGAAAGATATATTCAGGTCTTTCTTTTTTTTTTTGTCGACTCTCGACGAGGGAGGTCGTATTTTCAATTTTTCCGAGAAAATATCGGACACTACAAACGAAATTGTGGCTCTTTCGTCTGACAGCGATCGCCCGAGGGAGAGGGGTGGGGGGTCAGAGAAATGTCTCTGTCAACGTGTGCGGCAGGACAAAATTTCAAATCATAAATCTCCGGGGCTCTCGTCGTTGTGGCAGCAAAAGATGCAAAAGTTTAAATTCGAAAAAAAAAAATGAAACAATAAAAAAAAATCGAAAACGTCGTCAAAAAATGCAAAAGTTTAAATTTGAAAAAAATAAAAAAATGAAAAAATAAAAAACAAATATACAAAAATCGAAAAAGCTGTCAAAAAATGCAAAAGTTTAAATTCTAAAAAAAAAAAATGAAAAAATAAAAAACAAATATACAAAAAACGAAAAAGTCGTCAAAAAATGCAAGTTTAAATTTGAAAAAAAAAAAAAAAATGAAACAATAAAAAAAAAAATATACAAAAATCGAAAAAGCTGTCAAAAAATGCAAAAGTTTAAATTCTAAAAAAAAAAAATGAAAAAATAAAAAACAAATATACAAAAAACGAAAAAGTCGTCAAAAAATGCAAAAATTCGAAAAAAAAAAAATAAAACAAAAAAATTTACAAAAATCGAAAAAGTTGTGCAAATTTGACAATTATTCAAACTTCAAATGCACAATATAATTTAAAAAAAAAATATTCGCGCTGTCGAAGCACGCGGATGATCCTCGAGAGTGTAGAAACGACGGATTTTACGGAAATATTCGAAAATCATTTCGGATATTATGTCGGAGTGTTGATGACGTTTTTTTTTTTTTTTTTAATGTTAATCTTCTGCGGAATCATCAAATTTAAAAAATATACAGTCGGACCTCGGGCACTGAGCTCAAGCACAGGAGCCTCGTGCACTGACCGAAAGACCTAACCTTCTCACTAACCAATGAGAATGAAGCACCAGGCCCGTATCATACGTACATCGGTACCCTTCACACATTGAAGTTATACATGTTTTTATTCATGGGCGGGGGGGGGGGGGGGGGGGGGGGGTTCTGTATTGTAACGGAACTCTGTGGATTTCGTAGTGCCCGAGTAACAGCTGACGTCAGTGCCCGTGGTTTGACAGTAATGGTCGTGCGAGAGAGATTGCGAATTTTGATAATTCGTGAATCCGGACGTATCAGTTATCGCGGGGGCGTCGGATTTTGTGCAAGTAACTCATTGTTTAAAAAAAAAATTTTTTTTTTAAATAACGAAGAAAGGAAATAAAAGAATTTCATGTGCCTGCGAATTATGCTTGAACGATTATTTTCGATCCAATTGAATCATTATCTCGTATAATTAAATAATAACGGAGAAAATAAAATATTACGAGGAGACAAATGTGAAAATCTTCAATTTGGCTATTTTTTTTTCTTCTATTTTCCCAAAGCTGCCACGAAATTGGTAAAGAAATTTCGGATTAAATTTTTTATTCCGCGCTTTTTGCGTGATTCTCCGGTTCGGGGAGAAATTTCTTTTTGTTTCCCTCTCTCTCTTCCAATCAGCATAACGAGAAAAGGTTTTATCAGAGCATTATGAGAAGAGAGAGAGAGAGAGAGAGAGAGAGAGAGAGAGAGAGGGAAATGAATTTCAAGCACGAAGACGCGTTCTATATATTCGCTTTGTATTTTTATACATGAGAAAAGTTGGACTTGTTAGGGACGAGTTTCAAATGCAAAGGCAGCGGTTATAGAGGACCGCGGCAGAGGGACTCGGTCGCTTGGAATAAAAAGTCTTTATCCGCGCGGTGACTTCGCAAACAACCCCAAGGTGGCCGCTGTACGAAAGTGAATATTATAAAGAGTATGTGTGTGTGTGTGTGAGAGAGAGAGAGAGAGAGAGAGAGAGAGAGAGAGAGAGAGAGAGAGAGAGAGAGAGAGAGACGTGTAAAAGCTCGCTGGACGGATCTCCCTTGCGGATTTCCCAAGCTTTTCGAGATAGAGATGGAATTATGACATGAGAGGGCCTATACGAACTTGAAACGAGGTCAGAAGCGAGAGAAGCCTAAGACGTGGACTCGCGGAGTTTCTTCCCGTCGCGATCGTCAAGAAGAAAAAGAAAAAAAAAAAAGCTTTTTTCCGGCTCGACGAGCACCGAAAGTCTCGAGACTCGAGATTTTTACGCGCATAAACTTGTACGCGGGAATTAGCGCGCTTGAGATTAATTTTCCGTATATTATGAAACGGCAAGTCAACGAGTCAATATATATGTTACAACGAGGCGTGATAAAAAGTTTTTTTTTTATCGAATTCCGGTGACAATGTCGGGAGAAATTCGATCGATGAAGAATTTAAAAAGAAAAAAAAGTATCGCTCTCGTTATTGCTCGTAATTGACAAGAATTTTTTAAATATTAATATTATTATTATAAGTATGATAATGATATCAATAATTTTGTGACAATTTCTCTTCAATTAGGTATCAATTTTTTTTTTTCAAACGCTAATAATTTTAATTAAAAAAAAATGATTTCCATTAATTTTTCAATAAATTTAGAACGATTTCAATTATATCTGATTGCAATTTGGGCATAATTTTTTTTTTAAATAAAAAAAAAAACGATAGAGAACTTTTCGCAGTACGGTACGATGATCGTCGTTAATTAAAGAATATTGATGCATCTTTTTTTTTTCGAAATAAAAAAGACAACTTTTTTATTTCGAATAAAATATTAATTGATATCGTGATATTTGCAATTATGATAAAAGTTTTTTTTTTCAATTGGTGGAATCGTATCAACGTAAAACACTGACCTTTCGTGATCGTGATCGAGTAAAGCCGGCGTGCTGGATGCCTTGATACGCCTTTGAGCTCTCGTGATCGTCAGGCCGGACGTGCGTTTTCTATCAATTGCATTTTTCTGGCTCATCTGCTGTTGCTGTCCGTGTGACGGCTGAACCGGGTAGCACGAGAATGAAGAACAATGAATTTAACCGAATGTGCCGAGAAATATTTCCATCGTTATTGTAATTGCTGCGCCGTGCAAAGCACATCTCGCGACGTTACGGGCCATTTTGGTGGATCTTTTTTTTCGGGAAAAATAACAAACGCTCTCGTGTCATTCGTTTCCGCACACGTGGAAAGGAAAAAAAAAAAGAAAAAAAAAACAACTGGGACATTGCACAGACTCGTGCGGCTCTGGTTGAGAGGTTCAAGAGGGTAAACCCTCGACCCCGGAAACATCAACCTCTCGTGGCTCTCATTGTCCCTCTCGCCCGTACGCGAAGAAAAAAAGAACAAAAAAACCGGTCAACTCGCGGTCTCGTCGGAAATTTTGCCAAAAACTCTCTCTTGTTTTTTTCGAACGATACACGATACAAACGGAATAATTGAGTTAAATTTAAAAAAATTGATCGTCTTTCAACTTTTTGGTACACACTTTGTCGTCAATTTAACCGATGCGTTAATTGCAAATTTGCATGATTAGCAAAAGTCGTACTTTTCTTTTCCACTGAATTGAAAAATATTCTTAAAGATGCGCGTTCATTGTTTTCAGAGTTAAGGATGTTCCTCTGTTATATCGATATGACTTGACATTTTTACAGCCTATCACTGTTTAGCCCTAAAACGCGTGTGCAAAGATTCAGTGAGATTAGGAGCCTCGTTGGCGAGATATTAAATGTTTGAGAAAACATTATTTAACATGCGTTCTTAAGGGCACACATGGAAAAACAGATTCCAATCGTTTCTGTAATTCAGGAACTTGAAATGCCAGCACCTTTAAAAAAATTGTATGACCTACTTCTATAAATGATAAAACTGTGTGCGAAAGCTTGCCTTAATTAGGAGTATTTTCGTTGAGTAATTAAATGTAACATACTTAAAAATGCTGAAAAAAGAGGCGTAAAAGCTGTCGAATCAGGCTTCTTTTTCAGAATAAAATCTTGGAGTTTTTTCAGCGTCTTTTTATAGTCGATGGCATAAATAATAACTTATGAAGCGTGCATTATCATCCCTCTCTAAATTTTGGCAAAGGAAAAATAGAAACAATAAAAATTTGGCACTTTTTGTGCTTAAGCTCGAAACGCTGCTCAAACTATACGTAATAGAGTAAAATTGCTCATAAATCATTTTCTGGGTGACTAAATTCTCTACAAAAAAGTCCCCGGTGGCATACACCTAAAGTTAATAATTCATGCGTGGAAGGCGTTCAAAGTTGTAAAAATAATTTAAAAAAAAAACCACTTCAAGTAGGTGGCTTTATTTGAATTTAGTTATAAATAAAGTTTTTTAGGCGGTAATGGCTTTCTCGCTTTGTCCAGTTGACGTATGAATTTTTATGCATTTTTAATTCAACTCTAACGCGGTGATATATAATTTAACAACTAATGGGTCTGCTATTCTGCGATTTCACAAAAATCAAACTTCCTCGTCACGTCACTTCGGACATCTCCCACTCATCCGCTATTAACTTTTCATGTATCCTGTCGGGGACTTTTTTATAGAAAATTTAATTCTCTACAAAATTGTTCGTGTGCAATTTTCTCTATCTTGAATAGTTCGGACAGCGTTTCGAGTTGAAGCTCGGAAAACGTGAATTTTGAATTTTTTTTTTTTGCAACATAAACGTTAATATTTCAAAAACTTACATGAGTATATTGCTATAATTTGTATACGTTGCTATAAATTCTATTTACTATCGAATAGCGTTGAAACGAAACCTCACAGTTTTAATTCTGATTTCGAGAGCATAAAATGACTGCCTCATAAGCATAGTGTGGACCCCTCTCGGACGATTCGTCCCGCAGACAAACAGCGAAAGACAGCATAAAAGAAAAAGTTGAAAAAAAAAAATTAATAAATAAAAAAGAGTTGTAAGAATATCGCGAAATTATCCCAGACGATCGAAAAATCGTATAATCATCGGAACTCCGAATAACAATGAAACTTGAAAAAGTAATTTTTCGGGGAGAACAAAAGAAAAAATGCGATTGAAAGTTGCCTTGAGTTTGTCACGTACCACTGTCCCGATAAAAACGTTTTCCCGTTTGCTCGTTATACTCTCGTTATTGACATATATAAACATCCCGGGGAAAAAAAAAAATCGTTTCATAACTCGTCGATGAGTAATAACCAGAAGAGAGAGAGAGAGAGAGAGAGAGAGAGAGAGAGAGAGAGAGAGAGAGAGAGAGAGAGAGAGAGAGAGAGAGAGAGAGAGAGAGAGAGAGAGAGAGAGAGAGAGAGAGAGAGAGAGAGAGAGAGAGAGACTCGTGATGTGATTTCACCGAGAGTTTAAGAAGAGCGCAACAAACGAATTCACCTCGATAGACCGTAACGCATACATATATTTTCTCAATTGTGTCTATTTACTGTCCTATGTAATATTACCGTTTGTCGGGCGCGTGACGACAGCTTGCGGCACTTTAAAGTAAATTTCTCGAGTATCCCCTCGGTTCTTCGTTTCATATCTTATGTGAAACACAGTTTTGCTCTTTGTGCACGATTATATAAAATCTCTCGCGATTTCTTCGAGCTGCAAACTCTCGATGATCTTTCCATATAATTCCTCGTATTTTCAAGCTTTTATTTCACATAAATAAGTATAATATTCTGCGTAGAAATTTCAACGTAAAGAGCCAGGAAAAATGATTTTTCACGAATGAGACGACCGAATGATCAAACATTCGAAACACTTCTGTTAATTTATCAACGCTGGTTGTGCCAATTATATATCAGAGAGTCTCAATGTGTATAAACTTCGTCACCAAAACATTTGTACATCGTCGATGGACATGTCTAATAATTCCCCCCCCCCCCCCTCATCCTTGCGAATCTACGAAAATTATATACGATTGTTCGCCACATATTATGACTATCGACTGGACGGTATTTTCTGGGACTCCGTGAAACAGCCGAGATGAAAATTTCAGAGGCAAGTTTTATGGTGAACTAATTCGCGAATTCAATCTTTTCGAATCTCAAGTTAGCATACCTTGAAAGTTTATTTTGAAATTCGCGTGAACGGCGATTGTAAAAAAATTAATTATTTATTTGCGAATGAAATCTTTAAAAAAATCCAAAACTTGGTTGTTTTTCTTTGGTACATCCGGCATTGTTATTTTTTTTTTGTTTTGAGAATTTACGTTCATGCATACATCCGTTGATCATGATCCGAAAATTGATCGCTCGAACAATTGGAAGAAAAGAATTCGCATTTGAAAGAAAAAGAAATTCGAACGAGTTATACTCGGCAAGTTCGTGACGCAAGTTCATGGTTTATGAATTTGTAATGACTTACACTTGCGGTTCGATTTTTTTTTTTTTCAATGCGAATTTTTTTCTTCCAATTGTTCAATCGGTCAATTTTCAGATCATGATCAATGGCTGTACACGTATATGGGCATAAATTATCAAAAAGTTTAATAAAAAATAATAATGCTGGACGTACTTGACAATGAATTATTTGAATTTATTTGACAACTTTTCGCAAGGATGAACAAAACGATGCAGGTTTAAGTGCACTTGTTCCAAGTTTTTTTACACCATTTATGGTGTTTTTTTTTCTTTTATTGAGGAGGGGGATAACAAAGTACGCGAATTAACGAGACGAACGGTCTGCGCGATTCGCCGCTTAACCGCCATTTAATTCGATTCAATTTCTGTGCAAACCAAAGGTAAATCGGTGTCACGTATACGAGGTCAGTTTAATTAAGCTGGAGGACTCTCGTGGTGATTGTACAGAATCGTCTCGTACGTAATATATATATATATCTATATGTATACTATACATATGAGGTATTCCACGTAAAGTGGACCACCTTCAGACCTCATCACCTCCGATTTCGTTCTTCATTTAAGATTTTGTTATCCTATATGAAAATATACGTTCACTGATTTATTTCAAATTTTTTCGGCCCACCGTTCCCGAGTTTTCAATTTTTGAAATTTTGTGCTTTTTCACATCCGCGAATTTTGAATCGACGATAACACGAAATTGAAACATCGTACAAATATAATCGAGATAGTCAATTCAAATTTTGAATTGATTTTTTCGGAAACTTTTTGATCACCAAAATTTGACTTGAAAATTGAAAACCAAATTTTCGTCAGTTATGCCAGATCGGAGAAGTTCGAGACGATTTTTTTTTCGGATTCTACACATTTTTTCACGTTCGAATATCTCTTCCTCCAAATGGAGAAATTCGATTTATATTTACTAAAAAATAAAAGAAAGTAATAATAGTAATAAAGGCTTTGATTTTTTTTAATGAAAATTTTTGTAATTTCATTTCGTTATTCACGTTTTTTTTTCTAAATTCATCAAACCCATCTTCTTCCTGAATTTTTTTTTGTGCATATCTCAAGTAAGTCGATGGCATCAAACTGTTAGAAAAAAGGTAATATAATAGTAAGGAGACGTTCGTGTGATTATAGATTCGTCGTTCAGGAAGATTATTTTTCAACCACACATTCTTCAGCTGACTAATTAGAAAATGTACCAACTTTCATACTAATCTCACGGTATATTTTTTGCTTGTAAAGCAATTCTCTCTTGCTGCAAAGGTTTGAGATTGCAGTCTCAACTTTGAAACGCGAAAAACATGCAAAGAAAAAAACTTAATCTAATTTTTCTATCTATATCTTTCTACCGACTTTTGTATAACATAAAAATTTCTGCATAAATGTTCAACATATTCGACTGCAATTTTGCGAAATGTATTTTTCTTACGTCCGATACCAATAATCCTCTATGGAAAGGACGAATGAATTGAACATTTTTTCTTCAATTGAAATACAATTTTTTTTAACAAAGAAACAAAAAAATCAAAATTTTTTTTCCATTTATTTTTTTCAGTAAATATAAATCGAATTTCTACATCTGGAAGAGGACGTACTCGAATGTAAAAAAAATGTGTAGAATCCGAAAAAAAAAAATGTTTCGATCCCCACCGACCTGAGATAATTGACGAAAATTTGGTTTTCAGTTTTCAAGTCAAATTTTCGTAACCGAAATGTTTCCGAGCAAAAATAATTTCAAAAAGTTGGATTCAAGACGAATCGATGGACCATCTTAATTATACTTGGTGCGATGTTCCAATCGCGAGATATCATCGATTGAAAATTCGCGGATGTAAAAAATCATAAAATTTGAAAAATCTAAAACTCCGGAACGGGGGGGGGGGGGGGGGGGGCGAAGAAATTTTAAATAAATCAGCGAAGGTACTTTCATATAGGATAACAAAATCCTAAAAGAAGAACGAAATCGGAGGTGATGAGGTCCGAAGGTGGTCCACTTTACGTGGAATACCTCATATAATATGCGTGTGTGTGTGTATAGGTTGTGGAGCACAACCGAGAGAGTTGTGTTATACGAGTTTGTTATATATTTGGCTTGTGCCAGAGATGCTTAATTCGTCTTCTCTTTTATTCTTTCTCTCTTTCTCTTTCTCGCGTCGAGGAAATTTATCGGTGAGAGAGTCCACGAGGCCGCAAGACTCGTGCAAATGATTAATAGGACAAAATGCATATATATATATATATATATACACATATAACGACCCTCAAGACTCATCGTCTCCCTTGCACTCTTCGCGCACAATATATGCGCCTGCTTAATGATCTCCTTAACGAGTTCGGACCTCATATCATCTCGCTGCACACCTCATTCTCTCTCGTTGAGAAACTATAATGGAATTCCCATTTTCATTTTTACCTTTTTCTCTTTCTTCTCATATACTTTTTTTTTACACTCACGGAGATCTCGAGAAATTTCCCCGAATCAATGATATATTTTTTTTTTCCATCTTTCTCTTTATCACTATGAATTATACTTCATTAAACTGAAATATAATTCATAACGGAGTTTTGAGGAAGAATCGTCAATGTCGAACGATGTTTCGGATAAAGCAAAGAAAAAATAATTTTCTCCCTTTGTGATAACCGGTCATTAAAAAACAAACAAACAAACAAAAAAAAAAAAGAAATATTTCCCAATTAAGAGATTTACGAGCTCGCTAATTCCGAAGCCATACATGTTAACTGAACATGGGTCATGACAATTCTGTACTTTTCTCGTAGTGCTCCGTGGCGTTTCCAGTTTTAAAGAGAATCGGGCAGAAAAAAAAGGCAGAGAGGGGGGAAAAAAAATTGAGTATCCTGTGCGGAAAATGGATTGTTGGCGTCGGTGAATCGACCGGAAGTAGCCTAGACGACTATATGCTCTCGCCGAGTCAAGAAACCTCGAGAGACGACGACAACGAGAGAGAGAGAGAAAGATACGCGTAGTTTCACGACAATAACAAAGACTTGCGTTCAACAGAGTGCATCCAGCAGCAGCAGCAGCAGCAATGACAGCGGAATAAAATGCAATATAAATGTGTGCAGAGATAAAGACTTACAGAGCCGGGAGCCGTGTGGAATGTAGCCATGTCCGGATGGAGACAGTTCGGACTCGGTGTCGATCTCCTGGAATCCTCAGGACGATGACGCCTGGACGTTGAACTTCCGAGAGAACTGTTATTACTGCGAAGGAAGAAAAAAAAAGTAACCTAATAAAAAAAAAAGAAATAAATAAAAAAAAAAAAAGTAAACTATACAATGAGCCCACCGGAATGGAGAGCTCACGTGTACCAGAGGTCCTCGCGAGTATATATTATATAAGAATCAATGATGAACGGTTGGTCGAGGTGCCGCGAAACAGCGAGGAAAAAAAAAAAACGCTACATTTTCGAACGAAGTAAAAGGAAGAATAAAGCCGAGAGGCGAAGGGTGTGGTATATGGTGTTGAGTGGTGGCTGAAGCGCCAAGAGAAATAAATGTTATAACGTGGTAAAACGCGAGAGACAAAAAAAAAGTGCGTTGGGGAGCAGAGGAGCAGCCCTCGTCGAGAAAAGGTAATTTGCGCTATCTTCAAGTATACCAAGAGAGCTACACCGAAGAGGAAGAAAAGAAGTTAGGGAAACTGTATCACGGAATGAAGAAGAGATTGGGTCGGAAGACTGGAGAATTTTGCGCAATAAAATAGGCATGAATTAATTGCGTGGAGTACAAGCTGGCGTCAGGTAGCCGAGAAAACAGAGATATCTCTCTCTTCTCTCTCTCTCTCTCTCTCTCTCTCTCTCTCTCTCTCTCTCGGCTATGAGGGAGTTAATGGCATGGAAAAACTGTTCTCACGTCATTCCAACCCAACTTTTTCACCGTTTGACTCTCCTTGTTTTACTCCATATTACCATATACAACCCTCATTTTACCAGCAGTGAATAAAGTATCAAGTCGCTTTGACGGCCCTTTCATCAGTCAGGCATAGATCGAGGGTTCTAAAAATTCTCGTTTTTTTGTTTTTTTTCACGAAAATCATCGATCACGATATATACGAAAGTATATCTCTGTCCACTCGTCAAATTAACGGATTCTGGCTTGTGAAAAAAGCGATAAAAAAAATTGTCTCACTGTATAAGCACATATATTCGAGCGAGGGAACTTTTCTTTTCGTTCCAAGGATAAGATGAGGCTGCGCGACGCGTGTGCTTTCATCTTAAATTCGTATTATCATGACCACATAATTATTTTCTTCATTCAAGAAGATTGCTAACTGCGGCAATTTTTTATAATATATGCTCGCATATAATGATGATCTGAACCCTTTCATAGGGGCGCAATTAAGGGAGCTTTCCAGTGTGAAATTTTCAAAAAATCGATTTTTTTTTTTTTTTGCTTTATCGAATAGTATACACTCTTCCGAATATTCCCTGGCATCGCTGATTGACCGTAAGTAAACGATTTACCTAAAATTTCCTCACTTGAAACTTTGAACGCGTTTTTCTCGAAACAGCATTTTTTAAAACGGTGTCCAACCTGGAGGGCAGAGTTTTAAAGCTATCGAGTTGAATTTTTTACACAATATTCTTAAGGAAGTATCCTCGGTACGACGTAAGTCAGAGAATTTTAACCTTCTACTTGAGTAACGTAGTATATAATTTGGCAACATCGCATCCCTTGCTTTAGTGTTCGTGCTCACGTACAAGTATAATACTTATGTATTTGACACTGAAGCAGCCAGCGAGCGGTTTCTGTGTGTATTATTAATTTGAAAAATGAGCGAAAACAGGTATTATTGGAGAAGAAAAAAATGTTCCAAAATAATTTATGATAATCGAGTGCGACAAATTGAAGTGGGCAAATCGATTCCCAGTGTTTACGGGAAAAGAAATATTTCTAACCTAAACGATGACTTTAAAAATGATGCAATTGACGGCTGTCGTGTTGTCACGTCTGCGAATTGCTCGAAAATCTTGTCTTATTTTTAGTTATTTCTCCCAACACAAGCAAGCTTTATATGTTTTGGAAAGAGAAAAATGTTCATGGGATATTCGTTTACATCTCCTTCAAATTTTATCAAAATCTGTTTGTTAATTCCAACTTGATAAATGATAATGTGCGTCAAAATCACAGATTCCCATAAGACCCCATGTTAAGAGCTTCGAAATGAAAATATTAATATCTTCTTTCAAAGTCAACCAAAGATTACAAAAATTTAATTGAGTCATTTTTGGAAAGGTTTTGACATCTCTGCAAATTTTCGTAATTTTCTGTTTGTTAATTGATTTACCGAGGGTATTTCCTTAACGTCATTGTTTATCGTGCTATGGAAGCTTTTTTTTTTTTTTTTGACATCTTCCTATTTTTTTGTAAAAAAAATGCTAAAATCGATACTTTTTGTTCAAACCGGCGCCATTTTTGCAAAAAAAAAAAAAAAAAAAAAGCTTCCATAGCACGAAAGCCAATTATATACCGATCAATAATCTTTTTGTGTTTTTTGTTTCAGATCAAAATTGTGACCCCCAACGTGGACACCACATCCAAGTGCATTTTCCGCAACAATTGTTTCATCATTTTTATAGATATTAATTAATAAATAAATCGATCTTTAAAAAAATTGTTTTGTATTCTTCAATACCCAATTAATATACAAAAAAAAACCAGACCGATTAGATTATTTTTTCTTTAAAAAAAAAAAATCGCGAAAAACAGCGATTTTTCGGGCTGTCACACTGGAAAGCTCCCTTAAACTCGAAATTTTATCAAGCTGTTCTTATCGTATTCTTATGGTTTTGGGGTCACTGATTACAAATCTGAAGTCAAAATTGAAAAATTCAAGATGGCGGCGACGATATGGCGGACCTCGAGCAAAAAAATTGAAAATTTCTATAAACAAGTAAATTTTTATTGTATTCTGCATGAAATTTTGAACAAAAAAGCTCTCCTGTCATGTTTCTCAAAAATGGATATACTTTTTGAGAAAAAAAAAAATTTGAAATATTGAAATTGATCGAAAAGCACAACAGGAAAACTGCATTGGCAGTCCAGGAGTGTCACTGCCCTTGAAAGGTTTAAAGAGGGATTCTTGAATGCTTTGAAAAAAATAATATTCCCGGCGTATGTAAGATTCAGAGAGAGGTGTCATTGATTTTTCCTCCTTTTTTTTTTCACGAAAAATCTTTTCTTCTCTTTTGTTAAGTCTAATTCGTAAGTCTTTTAACGGTGATTGGCGACCGCGCTATTCACAGCATACCTTATGAGAAACGAGAAGAAAATTGCTTAGGATCGATTGAATATTGGGTACGTGAATCAAAAAATCATCGATCACACCAACAAATCACTCTCGCGAGTCTTTGATGTCTTGCGATCGATATATACGCGTGTGGCGTTACTTTACGGGATAAAATATACGTTGACGTTATAGAGCCTAATAACCGTTTCGTATTGTTGAGATTTTCACACAGTCATCGTAAGTGTCAACATATCTCGCGGTCTCGTCGTACCAGCCAGAATACATATTTATAAATTCATGAGATAAAGATTTACGGATTGCACCGCGAGGAAAGAACGATCCTGATATATACCGCTATATGTAGACATATTTTTTTTTTTTAATTCATTTTTTTTTTTTTTTTCGTAATTGGATGTATATCTTCGCGTTGGTCTCGTCTTGGGCATAAGTGAATCGAAGGTTTCTATACTCTCATCATCGTTGCGCTCGCTGCGATCCCTCGCTGTTGCAACTAATATATGATTTTTCTTACCACGGTCAACAGCAACGGATGAGCAACGAGCAAGTACCAAACGGCAAAATACCGTGCGCGCGTTTATATATATATGATGTATATATATATATATAACTCTCGCGAGAGGGAACGATCTCTCGAAAAACCGGTTTATCATAACGTGTGTGTCTATAAACACTGATCTCCGGACGAGTACGTGACAGCAAAGACGATGCGATGATTGTGATTATGATGATGATGATGATGATTCTAAGCTGTGTCAGGTATCGATCAAACTCTCGTGAGTGTTAAAAAAAAAAAAAGCTTTATGGACAATCGGCACTTGCGTTTGAATAGGAGATCGACGATTATTTCGCCATCTTATATATATATATACATTTTGAAACGACGATCATGAAATTCCGGGGGTGTGTCGGAACTCAATTTGCCTCTCTCGTCTCAATGTCAATTCGAGCGGATGCACAAAATTCGTTTCAGACGTGAGAATATTGTTTGAAATTAATTTGTGGTATATTCGAATGACATTATATATATATATACATTAGGATGATTCTTATTTTCCCGATGTTCGAATTTCAATTGTGCCGTCTTCTCATTTGTTTTCAAATGAAAAAACAAAAATTTTGAGCCCAATATGCGAATGTCCTAACTTGATTTTTACTATTTAATATACACGTGATTTTTATTTTTTAATGCTATTATTTTACTGAAACATCTAATCTTTGACGACCAAAATTAATTTCATATGGAATTGACGGGGATCGATAGTACTTTCAAGGGGATGGGATGTATTGGCCATTTTAAGGCATTTTGACCTTGCTTATTTGAATATTTTTCTTTGTTTTAATTGAAAATGGTAGGAAAAAAAGCAAGATATCAGTCATATCTGACGTTTATAACGTATTCATCAGGTTATCTAGAAATAAAATATGAAGAATTTAAAAATTTTAAAAGTTTTTTAAGCGTGCCATTCTTTTTTTTTTCTCGCAAAATGCATCGTTCAAGCGAGAAGATTTTCGTTTCACTGTCATTCCGTTCACGGGATAATGGGAAAAATTTCGCGTAACAACGTTTCATAATCCCGAGCATATCCTTCAACGAAAAATCGTTCTCATCTCGATGAATATAGCAGAGAGGTGGTGAAATGAATTATTCACCAGTGGAAATAGATCGAAATGAGAAATTTCGGAATTTGCATACAACGCGCACACACATATATATATATATGTATACACCGGGTCGACGAGTACGAAATGAAATTACTTCGAGATCAGTGAACGAGAAACGAAATGATTCGACTGGCCATTTTATTATATCGCAACCATTATATGGATCGTATTAAATTAGGCAGCAGGGAAGTTGGATTATATCGGCATCAAGTCGTATCGCGCGGCAAATTGTCATACGATAGCCGTGTAAAGCCTCGTATGCAATGCGTCTTGTGGAGCCGGTGGGGGTCATGCATCGCATCACATACTTGCTGCGAATCAGCTGTATCGGCTTTCACGTGTCTTGCTTGGGTAAACTTGTACACCTCCTCGCTTCTTCGATGACCAAAGATATATCCGTAACGGAATATTATTAACCGGTGTGTCATCGAGGAACGCTAGACATGTCATTAGCCTTTATGAAAGTAAATATATATATATATATATATATATATATATATATATATATTAGGGTGTGCGGAAAAAAAACAATTTTTTTTTTTCGGTTGCATCCACCAAAAAAAGTTGAAGTAAGGTAAAAAAAGAAGAATCCTAAAACGGGAGGTCAAAAAAAAATTATTTCGAACGGCGCATTGCATTTGAATATTTTCCATAAGAATAACACAGGAAAATATTGGGATTTCTGAATGTGGTAGTGCAACTCGTCAGAAAAAAATCACACAAAGATGTCATTAACATTTTCTCATGGAAAATCGAATTCCCTACAAAAAAAGTTCTTACGAAAAATTAGCTCGGAACAACCGTTCAAGTGGAATATAACGCGAATGAATATAGTGGAAATAACGCTGTCTGAAATTGAATTGATAGGAAAAAAAATAATTCAAAAGGCTGTAAAAATCGAATTTTTCGCTTTACGAAAAAACTTTTTGGGGGTTTTTTGTAGAGAATGTTCTGCTCTAACATACTTGCATGAAATTGTTCTCAAAATATTTCTCTTATAGAAAAAAAAATCAAGTACAACAAGAAATATAAAAGAAACGACGTTCATCATTGATCGTGTTTAGAAAAGCTTTATTCAATGAATTTGGTTTAATAAGATAGAATAGGTTTTTTTTACATTATAATGCTTAATAATCATCGTTTCTTTTTTTAAGAGTCTGTTTGTTGCAATTAGGGTATTTCTATCGATAATTTTGCACTATGCCCAATAAATATTGTAGCTGCTCTTCGTTTTTTGTTAATGAACCGTTATATGCTTCTATCAAAGCGACGTTGTTAGAGCAGAACATTCTCTACAAAAAACCCCCGAAAAGTTTTTTCGTAAAGCGAAAAATTCGATTTTTACAGCCTTTTGAATTATTTTTTTTTCCTATCAATTCAATTTCAGACAGCGTTATTTCCACTATATTCATTCGCGTTATATTCCACTTGAACGGTTGTTCCGAGCTAATTTTTCGTAAGAACTTTTTTTGTAGGGAATTCGATTCTCCATGAGAATATGTTAATGACATCTTTGTGTGATTTTTTTCTGACGAGTTGCACTACCACATTCAGAAATCCCAATATTTTCCTGTCTTATTCTTATGGAAAATATTCAAATGCAATGCGCCGTTCGAAATAATTTTTTTTTGACCTCCCGTTTTAGGATTATTCTTTTTTTACCTTACTTCAACTTTTTTTGGTGGATGCAACCGAAAAAAAAAAATTGTTTTTTTTCCGCACACCCTAATATATATGATATATGTATATTTACTTTCAATATATACAGTTACAGTTTTTTTTTACGGGAGATTGAAAACAAAGCTTCCTCATGCAGGAAGCTTTGTTTTCTTCGAAAAATTTTTTTAAGATTTTCATGCCAGTATATATTCAAAAAGTCCCAAAATCATCGAGAAATCATTTTTATAAAAAAATGTCCGAACGCGTGTGTGTGTATATCTTTTACGGCTTCGAAAAATTCAAATTCATCGGTCTGGGAAACTACTTGAGCAATCAAGCCGAAGCTTGTGGTACACAGGTAGACCATGTATTTGCCTTTGTACACTCCAATTTTCGTTCAAATTGCTTCGGAATTTTTTATTCCGCGGGGTTTCGAATTTTTCGAAAAATTTCTCGTCAGCTAACGATGTTTTGAGCAACCGTTAAAGCTAACGATGGTTGATTAGAGCTAAACGAAAAATTCATGGGCCTTCTTTGAACACTTAACTAAATGATAATAATTTGTCCCGCGCGAAAAAAAAAAAAAAAATTTTAATAACAATTTCATGCAAAATATGGAGACGTGCAGGCATTTTTCCCCGAATTTTGCACTCAGGGCCCGGACACGAATGACCCATCGTTAGCGTTTGAGGGTTAATTTTTCAGCTATCGAGTTAATTTTCTTTTTTTAAGTAAATTGAGTTAGTCGCAAGGATGGTTGGTATTGAATTTGGCAAGAATCGCTCAAGGGGTTTAGATTGCAAAAAATGTTGAATTAAAAAAAAAAAACTTTAATGGCTCCAACTTCTGAAAATTTCTGGCTAACGAGTCAAAAATTTGTACATGGATAGGTTATGGGACAAGCATGCGTGGCACTGGGATTGACAAAAAAAAGTTTAACGGGTTCAAATTTTTTTAAATATTGAATTTAAAAAAAATTTCAAGTAGCCCTAATTTTCGAAATTTTTTTCCTAATGAGCCAAAAGTTTTTTTCTTTTCAAATGCAAATAGGCTTTTAATTACAAGCACGGTTGCCAATGAATTTTGCAGTAATCGATTGAGTGATTCGGATTGTAGAAAATTTTGAAATTTTCAAAAAATTCTCGTTAACGTTTAAAATGTTATTGAAAATTTTGTGCTCGTTGTAATAATTTGTACGCGCTTTTTTACGTTACGCAGCGACTTCGGGGTGATATAATTTTCTCGCAGACTGAAAAAACGAATTCCCGCGTTCCAATTACAGTTTAGTTACGTGCCCGAAAAACGCGATGCAATGCCACAAAATTTTGACGATACCAACGAATACGAAGTTAACTTTTTTCCGGTAAAAACACAAAAAAAGCTGAACAAAGTAAGCCGAACGAAAAAAAATTGATTCGTGAGTGAAGCGCTATAAAATATTGCTCATTTTTCATTCTTTTGTTTTCTCTTTGCAAATACGAATCTGAAGAACGAAAATTTGTCAAGATCCATGACGCTCTGTCAGCCATTTAAAAAAAAAGTGCACTGTTAAAAAATTCATGGACGACACAAATTCGCGAGTTAAAATTAATTAAAAATTTTATGAGCGCATAAAAAAAAAACAGAAAAACAAAAAGCAAATTACTCGCAGGACACATTTTTTCGATTAATAAATAAATATATAGACTCGAAAAAAAAAAAAAAAAAAAAAAAAAATGGTATTCGATGATTCGCACGATGCAATTTTAATCGTCCCGAAATAAAATTATCCGCCCTGCACATACGTATGCACGTATTTCAGCGCCCAACCTTTCTGCAGTTGTATACTTATTGCACAAGGTCGCAGACTGCGTCAAACTTATCGACTTAATAATTTTTTTCGAGGCACACACGCATACACACACACACACACACACACACACACACACACCGCCAGGCTTCTCGGCGAACGAAGCGGGTCATGCGGACAGTTAAAAAGAAGAAAAAAAAATCATCATCCTTTTCTCTTTTAATCGATTCTTTGTTTCTAAATAATAAAAAAACCGCAGAGACAGTCTTGAAGCTGGAGAAGATTTGAAAAAGAAAAGTTCGTACCAATGTTTTGACGTTTTGGTCGTATATACGTTGACGTATGCGAATTTCACTCGTAAACATTTGTATACATGTGGTAGACTTTACGGAGTTTTACGATTATCGCGTATACAATCGCAAGGGGCCGCGTAGAAAACATTTTGGCAAAGCGAGCCTCGGATTTTTATTCAGGGATATTTGGCTACACGAATATACTATAACCGTGGCGTTTTCACTGTTCATAGTGCCAGACCATGGCGAATTAATTTGCGAAAGAGCAAAAAGAAAAAAAAAAACAGCATACGCGTATATGACGATTTCGTGGATAATATAGAGTGTATAGTAGTACTATACACGAGAGATGGGAAATTCTCGGTGGGCAGGGACCGCTGTGCTGATGAAATTTTGCAGTTGGTTCGTGATATAATGTAATATGGGAAATGAGATGGAGAGCAAAATAATTACACGAACTTTTCTCCACTTCCGAGTTTCTCTCTCTCTCTCTCTCTCTCTCTCTTTCTCTCTCTCTCTCTCTTTCTGTCACCTCGAATCTCGATGTAAAATCTCTGTACGTGTACATTCTAATTCATATAACTTTGCTACAAGCTCTGAGAGTATACTCTCAGAACTCCTCGTCTCTGTGTGTGTGTGTGTGTGTGTGTGTGTGTGTGTGTGTGTGTGTGTGTGTGTGTGTGTGTGTGTGTGTGTGTGTGTGTGTGTGTGTGTGTGTGTGTAACAACCCAGATTCATCTTCGACCGCACGACTTTCTCTATATGTAATTCTCAACATCTCTATTATAATGATCGAAGATGAAATTATAAGGAAACAAAAATAATTCGTAAAATATTAACGACGGTACTTGTTGGATTTTACTATCCGCAGTCCGCTCATATTTACGACAATTTGCAAGGAATAAAAATATTTTTCACGCTCAAGCCCAACGAGGAGCTTAATGGTTTTTTTTTTCAGCGTTCATTTTTATATTTCATATTTTAGAGAGCATATATATTGAAGATTTATATTGTAAGTTCTCAAAAAAAAAATTACGACGACCAATCTTTGCGAGTTCCCGAATTTCTCCGGTAATACGAAATTACTCCATCAATTTTAAATTTTCACGTTTATCAATCTACGGAAATTTCTTATTTTTTTTTTTTTCCGAACAAAAAAACAATCCTTACAAACATTTAATGATTCCCCTGACCGGGGATTATCGAGTTGACGATCAATACGAGCATATATATAACCGAGCGAATTTTTTTTTCGCTGATATAACACGTAATATTCGCGCTGATTGCGAAATTCGAAACGTTATAAATTATACGCGCATGCTCGCTGTGGCGCGCACATTCTCACGAATGGCAAAGACGCTAACGGAGCAAAAAAAAAAAACAAAGTACCAACGCTCAAATTTCGAGCAGAAGCGTGTTAGGGTCAAGGCAAAGAGAAAGGTCAACCGTGATGTGAAAAAAATTTTGCGTACAAATTTTTCACGCGGAGATGATTAATGTGCTTCGGGCAAAAGTGAAGCAATTCTCAATTCAATTCTGCAATGCTTTTTGGCTTTTGACACTTTTCGCTTTTCCTCAAGGCCCGTGTGGAGCGAGAGAAGGAAAAAAACAAAAAAAATTGCACGAACTTTGCGAGCAATATTTTTTCCGTAAAATTGTAATGATAAATTCCGCGCGATGTTTCATATATAGTTATATCTTATAGTTAGGATTCCCGCACCGGTTTTCACCGATTTCTTCGTATATTTTATTCGTATCTCTTTTATTTTATTCTCCGAGTTTTCTTCGGGAACCGCGCGGTTATGCGCGTCATATTATGATGTACCGTGAATGCAACGAAGAACCGCGCGTTCGAGAAAAGCTTTAGCGATTTCTCGAGTCTCTGTATGGTCGATGAACGTGCGGTTATACGTCGCGCTCCATGTCAACTCAGCCACCTCGTTTTTTTTTTGGTCTCGAAAAAATTATTCAGTATGGGCATTTCGAAGGACAATATATCCATGACATTTCACCAAAATTTCATGCCCCCACTATTGTTGGTTTTCGAGATAACGATTAATGAATTCGCAATTTTGTAAAAATCATAACCCTGTAACTGCTGATTGGATTCAAACGATTAAAAAACGAATATTTTTTATTTTGTTTGCCCTTTTCAAAAAAAAAATATGCCCGTCATCGGATAAAAGCTCATCAGACAGTTTTCGGGGTGAATTGACAAAAAAACAATTTTTTCCCTCTTCACTGATGCGCTCTTCCATCTCAAAAAAAAATCCTGCAGAGTTGCGTATTGCCTCACTCTAGCAGGAAAAAAAAAATAGTGAATGGAATTCCGGGTGGACCTTTCGTAGGAAAAAAAAAATCGAAAAATTACTCCGAAAACTGTCTAATGAGCTTTTCGCCGATGACGGCATATTTTTTTTTGATAAGTGCAAAAAAAAATAAATTTCGTTCAAATCCGATCAGCAGTTACAGAGTCATGAACTTTACAAAATTGAGAATTCATTGATCGTTATCTCGAGAACCGACAATAGATGGGAGGGATGAAATTTTGGTGAAATGTCATGGATATATTGTCCTTCGAAATGCCCATGCTGAATTTATTTTTCGAGACAAAAAAAAAAAAAAAACGGGGTGGCTGAGTTGACATGGAGCGGGACATACATACGTGTATATTGTATATATATATGAGCAAAGAAACGTATATGTATTAATACCGCGGAATACTATCGATCAGGGGAACAATAATAGACGTGGCGCTTCTTGAATTCTAAACGATATGAGAACGACACGAATTCTCGAGGGAGAATTTTTGTCGTACAAGAGAGAGCCCTTGCATGTATGTCAAATACGAAATTACCTGAATCAGCTATGACGGAGATTTCGAAGAAGTTTTTTTTTTTGCGACAATTCTTAGAAAAAAGCTCTTTTTCATCGTCCCTTAAAGCCTCTCGAATGAATCGTTTTCATAATCATAATTCGTTAATTCGCACAAATTCATTATCAAGAGCCTCGCATACTGTAATACCGATTCGTTATCAGTACAGATCGACGTTATCTCTTTATTTTTTAAATCTTTGCTAGCAAGTTCATTCGAAAGAAAACTCATAAATTTTAGAAAAAAAATTGATTGGTCAGGAAGATAAAAAATATTTAGTGATGAAAGACGTTGAATCTGGTCCAGAGCTGGGCAAAGTATCTGAAAAGTACTTCGAGTACTGAGTATAAAGTACTAAGCACTTGAATTACTCGTGCATTTCAAGTACCAAGTACCCTAAATACTTGAAGTACCAAGTACTTCAGGTACTCAATACTTGGAGTACTAAATATTTGAAGTACTCGAAGTACTGAATATTTGAAGTACTTGAGGGACCAAGTACTTGAAGTACCGAATATTTGAACTACCTGAGCTGCCAAGTACTTGAAGTACTGCCCGGTACAGCCATTAGCAAGACGTATTCAAAAGTACTTCATATACTTGGTACTTGAAAAAGTACTTGAAGTACAGTAAAGTACTTGAAAATTTAAGTACAAATACTCAAAGGCCGAGTACATGGGAATTCAAGTACAATACTTGAAATACTTTAAAAGTACTTTGTACTTAAAGTACTGTACTTTAAGTACATCGAAAGTACCGGGTACTTGAAGTACTGCCCAGCTCTGATCTGATGGTCAAAGATATTCCCAATGGTTGCATAAAACTTTCATAATCGATATGTTTCGAGAATGCGCGCTAGTTTTTTTGTGTACTAATATAAATTTTTCCAATAAAATGTACTATAATGAATATTCTCATGTGGAATTCACCGTGGAATATACGACTAACCACCCACGTTGTTAAACGTATTTCTCACGAAAAGAGGAATTTATTATATCGCTAGAGATCCCATATAGTATATATCGATGAACTCCAAAATAGACGAGAGTAAATTTTATGCTTATAGACACTCGATACGCCCTTTTGATTTTACATTATCGATATATCTATAGAATGCCAGTAAAGGTCCATCGAAGCGTGACGGGATGTACGAGCTAAAAAGTTTGCCAATATATATATTTGTGTGTGTCTGTATACACAATTTTGCTCGGCATGTCCGGTGTAAAGTTCAGCGTTAAAAGGAGCAGCTGTCGATCTCTTTGGTGCTCGATCGTGAGATGAGGGAGTGAAAGAGGAGATGAGGTGGTTGCTCGCATCCGGAACACGAGACCGTAGCGAAGGATTGAAAAAAAAAAAAAGAGAGTGGGGGATGGCGCTTCCTTTTCAACCAAGGGGTAATAAAAAAATTGTAAATGGCACGCGTGCACTCTGTTTGTAACACTGGAATAGCCAATTATTCCCCTTCTCCTCGTCCCATTTAATCGCAAATTCACGAATGACTAACTGTAGAAAATATCGTAAAAAGTTATCGCGGCTCTATGACGATTGTTCGAATAATTTTAAACTCCATAAATTTGCAACACCAATACAGTGACTTGAATTTGAATAATCATGATTGGTGATCAATGCTGGTATATTAAGTGTCGATGGTACCATGATCGTTAGAAGAGCCTTCATCGTAATTATTTGGACTTATTGGACGTAATTATTTGGGAGGGAAATTTTACTAGCAAAACGATGAGCGGACAAGTTTTTTTTTTTTTCAATCGCTCGCTCGAAATGTACGATAAGTTTTCAGTTCTCACTTCGATAGTCATAAAAAAAAAAAAAACTTTTGGGGGATGCAACTCTTTCAATGTAGCTCTGAATAATTTTGTTTTTCGTCCTTAAAAAAGAATACTCAAGCAATTTTTTTAGACAGCCATCGAATATAACTATAACCGAATATAATCATATTTTATATGATATTTTTTGCTTGAATTGCAACTGAAAATACTTAAAAAACCGATGCATTTTTGCCAGAATGATAGCAAATCTATAATTAAAGACTTTATGAGAGTTTCTATATTTTCTATATCAAAGATATATTGAATCTCTTCTCGATGAGCTATTGCATGGATGTAAAGTAGTGCATTTTTGAGCCCGAGGGGCACAATAAGAGGCACCGCGAGGGCCAACGGGGGATAAGAGATCTGGCGAGAAAGGGAATAAAATCGGTGAAGCAGCTGTCGCGTGTGCCTTGAGGATTCGACATCTGCACCCGACGAGGTACCAGCTCCTCATCATTCTCATCAACTCCTCTCTCTCTCTCTCTCTCTCTCTCTCTCTCTCTCTCTCTCTCTCTCTCTCTCTCTCTCTCTCTCTCTCTCTCTCTCTCTTTTCATTTCTCTCGCCTCCTTTCTTTTTCTCACGAGCTCATAACTCGCCGGTTTCTTGCAAACTTCTCTCCTCACATTTGTATATCACTGTATAGAGAAACTTCGACATTAAGATTCCGTGATTCCCACCCTGTTTCTTGCATACCACGTGGAACGAAATATATATACAGCCAAGAAGAGAGCACAGTAAAGCAAAAGGGGAGAATGCAAGATCGAGTTATTTGTATGCACCTGCCTCGCGTGTATTTTCTTCGACGAATATCGAGTTTCGCGCGAGCATGCAAACTGTGAGAAGATTATTCCATAATTAATACGAAAGTTCGAACATGAGATTTCAATTTTTTGTTGCATCGATCGAATAGAAGAAGAAAAATCGAATGCAATTAGACGCAAAATTCAAAAATAAAATCTGAATATGCTTTCGTTGAATTTATTTTCTATTTTTTATACAATGAAAGAACGAAAGTATTTTTTGACCAGGTGATCTTTGTTCCATTTCGTAAAATTGGAGAGATTTTTGAAAAAAAAAAAAAAAAAAAAAACCATGCAGATTCATGCCATTGTTTTGGTCTTTAAATTTTTCTCGAGACAGAAGGATGATTCGAGGAGATTCTCGAATAAAAATATTATGGCGGAATAGTGCGTAGCGAAAATCTGATTGACAGATCGGGGGAGTCAATTTTTTGCTTGTTGCGAATTCTCGTTGTAATAACGTCTAGATACGACACAAGGTCGCTGACCCTCTGGTCGACCTCAATCGCAGCGGATTCGTATATATAAGCCCCTTATCGATCTCTCGACACTCGGCCTTTCGATGCCGCACTTGAATTATGCAAGTTATAATGGAAGTCGACCGAGAAGATATATAACTATGCTGCAGCTCAATCGATCGTTATATAGCTCGAACGATATCTCTGCCCACGCATATATATATACATATAAAATTTTCGTATTCATAATTCACATGTATAGCGAGATGAGAATCAGTATACATACATGTACTGTATTGATTGCTAAAAAATAAAAGGGCGTAAACGAGAGCCTTAAACACGCAGACTCGATGTGAATTGAGGCCCTTTCGCTTCTTAATATAACAAGCCATCAAGTTGTCTGATCTCTTTTGGTTCGTTTGGCTGCATATGATGCACCTGGCTTCATCCATCGATGCTGTTCATGGCCAGGTGCATCCTGCCAAAGAAAATTCGTTTCGCGTTGCGATCTCAAAGGATTCGTTTTAAATGCTTCGTCGGATGGAAATTTCCAACGAGCACGTTTTTACGAAAAAGAAACAAATGAAGAAAAAATAAAAATGGATAAATCCTGTTTGGATAAAGTCCGGTATAGGTGACGGTCTCCACAACGAGATATAATTACGATTTTAAAACGAACAAAGTCCTAGGCGCGCTTCTCTCGTCTGGTTTCGCTTAATGTCGCTCTCTCTCGTTTCAATTGAAAAAGCGTCAAGTCCAACGAGCCGATTAATACGAAGAATATGTATAAATGGAGAGAGTTGAATTATCTGGGAGTGTAGTACGTGTATAAGTGTATATCAAAGAAAGCCGGATATCGAGGGCGTCGTTAAATGAATGTATATATATATATATATAAGTACGAATCACAGCGTGCGAGATACTGTAACTCGCGTCATTGGGCAACTAACGATGAGTAATTGCCAAGTGCATGCGCGTTTATATGTACGAATAAGGTATTAAAAAGCTCCAGGGCACGAACCAACGATAAAACTGCAATTGGCTCGTTTTTCTGGCATATTTCCCGGCTCTGCTGCGCTTGACAAGCGACGACATTTCATTGTGTACAGATATATATTATACATGCATTATACTTATGCCTAAGCGGTGGACGGTCGCACGTGCCACGACAACAAACACTGCACTGCGTCGTATTAAAACTTCGATTAATACAAACGCGAAATTGCGGACATAAAGCAGTTTACATACGTCCTTTATAATTTCGTCTTAATCATATACCGCATACACGATATAGTAGCCGCGAAGTATATATGCATATCTTTAATGATTCAATATTGGCTATCGAAAGTTATTATAGGGCCTAAAAATCCAACTTTGCTTTTGGTGCATCGCCATCGCACCGGAAAATGAAATAAAGAAAAATTAAATTAATAATAGCGCCGCGAAATAATAATCGAAGCGATAAAAGAACAAAAAAAAAAAAAAACAAAAAATTGAAATGAAAAACCCTTCATTCTTATTTTTGTTTTCAAATTTGCAATTTTTTTTTTTTTCGAAAGTCAAGGTAATTGATTTTTTTTTTTTTTTTCATTTAGTTTCGAGAGCGTAGCTCAATGTGGAAGTAACGTTTTGGCAATTTGAAATATTATCGAGCAATTAGCGCGAGGAATAAATTATTCCAGAAAAGGACTCCTGCAAATTCTTTGGGAGGATATGTCGATAAAATTTTCGAGTGGACGAAATTTTAAAAAGCGATAAAAGATTGAAAGATTGAAAGAAAGAAAAAATTTTTTATTTTTTTTTTTCAAATTTGCAATTTCTTTTCGAAAGTCAAGGTAATTGATTTTTTTTTTTCATTTAGTTTCGAGAGCGTAGCTCAATGTCGAAGTAACGTTTCGGCAATTTGAAGTATCATCGAGCAATTAGCGCGAGGAATAAATTTTCCCGGAGATGGACTCTTGAAAATTCTTACGTCTATAAAATTTTTTAGTGGACGAAATTTTTCGATTGTAACGTGAAGTTTGACTACCGAAAGATATGAAAAACGAAAGAAATCACGATGTGATTTTTCTTTTTATGTCGATTCGCGTTCTCGGAGAGCAAGCCGAGAAGTCGGTGACCGTGAAGTTACGCGTCTGTTTCAGTATGCGTGAGAGAGAGAGCTTTGATGAAGAAAAAAAAAAACCAAAAGTGTAATAGAGTCACGAACATAGAAGCAGAGGGGGTGTGTGTGAATATGGTATCACGGGAAGCGTCACGCATCTTGGCCAGGTAGAATCATTCCCTCTGTACTTGTGTATATATTCACATTTATATTAGTCTACGACCACATCGATCGTTGATAAGCAAAAGAGCGTTAGCCAGATATAATTTGAGATGTTGAGCGATGTCAGTTATGCCCTTCTGTTCGCCAACTGCCCATAAATTTTTAAATGCTCAGGCTTAAAGTCACATGTATAAGTGTGTGTGTGTGAATGTATGCCTAAAGGGTGTGCATACTTCGTTGCATCGTCGGGAAGTTTCGTTAGCCGAGGAATTCACGTTAACGCATATTCTCACGTAAAACAGAAATACCTGCTCACGCTCGAGCTTTATAATCGATGTAGCAGATTTTTCCAGGCATATATCGCGTTAATCAGGCTTTTGTTAGCTCTTCTCTCTCTACCCGTTTTGAGATATTTTTTCAAATAATTCAAAATTCAGGCGCTAATTACGATACGCGAGCTCGTGAAGATTAATCAACTGATTGATCAATTAAACTCGGTGCAATTGATCGATTGTTAATTGGGGGGGCTCGAGCGGAGGGAATCGACAATGAGCAATTTAGAAAAACGAAAAAAAAAAAAATAACGCCAGCAACAAAGATTCAAAATTTCAATTAATTTTCATGCGTTAATTATACGATTTTATCGCGCCTAATTAGTCTTTTTTTTTTTTGCAATTTCACGTCTCGTACTTAGAGATGTAGTTTTGCATATCAGCTTAGTGAACTTTTATCGACAATTTCGACCATTTAATTGTAAAAAATAGGATTAAAATAAAATACTATCATGTATTGAATATGAGGAAAATTTTATTCTCCAATTAACTTTTAAGTTAAAATTTGAATTTCAACTATTCAGTTACTGTTTGTTTTTTGTTTTTTTTTTTTTTTTCATTTCACACAGCAATGCATTGTTGATAAAGATCTTTATGCATCGAAGATACTATTTTTGAAAATTTGCGAACACATTGTGAGGTGGGGAGAAAAAAAATGGAGTTTAATTTTCATTAATTCGTTATTGAGTTGCCAAAAATGTCGATTCAAAATGAAAAAAAAGTGAGAGATCGTTAAAATTACTTTTCTGGACAATGGAAAAAAAAAAAAAAATATTCAAGATTATGAAGTGAAAAATTGTGAGAGAAGTGCTATTTGTTGAATATTTGTTTATTTCGAGAGAAGAAAAATGCATCGAACAAAAATTTATTATGAATATTCAGATAAAAATAACCATAAAATTTAATCGATCGAAGGTATAAAAAAAAAAAATCAGTTCGCGGAATTGACGGAGGATCGTTCAAAGAAAAGAAAACATAACAATTCATCGTTCGTCATGATCGGGCCATTATTGAAAATTATTATTATTATTATTATTATTATTCGAAAATTGCACTAAACCCTGCAATTTTTTACAATTTTATTTTTTCGAGTTTACTTTACGAGCTTAACACTGATTTGCCACCTATGGACCGGAATTGAAATTCTTCGAGGATAATTGAAAAAAAAAAAAAAATCAGTCAAATCAGCATATCTAAATTCTCTCATTCCCTATAAATTTCCATAATCACTTTCGCAATTAACTGTCCCATTGGATAATTCTACACCAAGCCACGGTATCTCGTCTGTTTCGTCTGAACCATTGGGATCGACCGAAGGTATAATCGCGAAATGGGCCCCTGTTACATGGCGCATGTATGAACTATACGTTATACATATAGTCCAGTCAATAGAGGTCTAAAATTCGGTTCACCTGGAATTAATTCCGGGACGCGATTTTCTTTTTTTATACTTAGGGGGGGGGGGGGGGTGGTTGGTAGTGTAAATCTCGATTTTCGGGAAAATCCCCCCTGTGCGTTTGCCGCCATCTTGATTTAAAGAGAGATTTTTTGTTTTTCGAATAACTCGCTTATTTTCAACCTTAGAGTGAAAATGATAATATCCAAAGTTGTGGGAAATGTAATTTCCCACAAGTTTGGTAATTATACTTTTTCCCCTAGGATCGTTATTTATAGAGTTAGACTGCTAATAAGGGTAAAAAACGTTTTTTGTTAATTATCTCGTTTATTATCAAGTTTATTGTAAAAATGGTAAGAAATAATCACGTAGGAAATTTTATTTCCTTCAACTTTGGTTATTACCATTTTTACCCTAGGATCAATATTTTCAGACTTATACTTAATTTAAGGGTGAACTTTTTTTTTATGTTCAGTTATTTCGTTTATTATCAAGTTTATCGTAAAAATGGTAAGAAATAATCGCGTAGGAAATTTTATTTCCTTCAACTTTGGTTATTACCATTTTTACCCTAGAATCAATATTTTTGGACTTATACTTAATTTAGGGGTGAACTTTTTTTTTATGTTCAGTTATTTCGTTTATTATCAAGTTTATCGTAAAAATGGTAATAAATAATCCTCTATTGACTGGACTAATATCGTATTCACAGGGGAATCCTGTTGGGGAACCAGAGGCTTCCCGAAGAGCGCGGACGCGTCGAATTTCATACCGTTCGTCTCGCGGAGAGAGAAGACCATATTGCAGACGAAACTCTATGGATGTCTCTCTCTCTCTCTCTCTCTTTCTCTCTCTCTATCTATCTATCTGTCTCTCTCTCTATCTTTCTGAGCAGGTCAGACACCGACAGCCTCTCTTATTCTCGGAAAGCTTTTGACGAGAGGAAGAGCCTGCAACAAGCGGCAGCAGCGACTGGTCTTCTTCATCGGTCGCGAGAACACCCTGCCTCCAGGATTTTAGTTATGGTTACCTATACCATAGCGAAAGGGACATCCCCTTCCGTGAGATCTTTCAAGAGGGAAGTTTGTAAGTGTGTGTGTGTGTGTGTGTGTGTGTGTGTGTGTGTGTGTGTGTGTTGGTCGGATGCGCCTTGAGATTCTCTCTCCCGCTCTGTATAGCTCCTCCAGCAGCATTTCCGAAGCTCACCAACCAGTTTTCAAGTCTCTACCCAGCAACGTGTCCAACGAGAAGACGAGATATGCCGTCGAAAACTCTCGTTATATATATATATATGTATATATGTATTCGTTGGATGTGTATATGTGTATGTACGGGGATTTGCTCGGAATGAAAAACCGAACTATATACATCCACGCAGGATGAAGAGCGCTATATGGTGCCTCGTTCCAAGTTCTACGAGGAAGAACATTGAAACTATAGTCGGATAATAATAATGTGTACATGGGATATTCAGCGTGTTGTGAGACGATGATTTTTTGAGCGGTATTATTTAAAAAAAAAATTTTTTCCCAAAGCCACAAGACTTGATTGCAATTGCCATCGGAGTTTTTTGTTAGTTTCATTCTCAGGTGACTCGAATTCTTTATTTCGTGAAAGCAGAGGTGACTGTTAAGCATAATAATGGAAGAACACAAGGCTTTGCCCTATTTTCCAGACTGCATTTTTTCATTCTCTTTTTTTTTTGGAGTCAGTATTCGGGAATTGAGCTACACTTTAAGGGGATGCCCTTGGAATTATCGAAAAATCGATTTTTCGTTTTTGATGAAATAAGCCTTATCCTTTCCAAAAATTTTGAGCCCAATTTCACCCCTGATCTCTCTCTCTCTCTCTCTCTCTCTCTCTCTCTCTCTCTCTGAAAAATTATGATTGCCCCAAAGTCTTCGGTTGATTTCAACCTCGTTTATCTCAAAACTACTTTTTTCGAAACTCATCACAAGATATTTCCTAAACCGGTCGTACCATTTAGTTGCCCTTCGGTGCACATCCTCTCCCGATGTGTGTCTACAGCCTGAACTATAGAATCGCCAACTTCCGAGTTAGACTTTCGGACTTGTAGCAAAAAACAAAAGGGGCAAAGATGGGCCAAAATTCAAAAGATGGATTCAAAAAGTCAATTCTTTCGAAACCACACAACAAATACAAACATGATTCTAGTTCAGGCTAGACCTACAAGTGTGCTTAGTATACAGATATGTCGATTTTGTGTTTCAGGTAGAGGACTTGGACGCAATCTTGCGATAAGTATATACCGGCAAGCGAGAATTGCAACCTCAACTTTTCGCTTCTCGATAACTCAAGTGTTTTTTTTTTTAACTTTTTTCAATGTTTGACCACGGAAAATAAACAGAAATAACGTACCTTTCAGTCATGTATAATATCATTAATATCTGTTACTGATGGCACTCGTGCCAGCCTCTTTAATATGGCATTGAAATTACGCCGGAAAGGAAATCCTTTTAAAGTAGTTCGGCCGTCGTATGACTGTAGTCAAGTTGGCAACTCATTTATATCGATTAAATTTACGTCTAAATTATTAATAAAATTAATTAACACTTGCATTGATAATATTTTTATCACATAAATGTCATGAAATGCTTTAAAAATATCGTCAAAGATAAAGTTTATACTTTAACTTGACTAGTTAAGTGATTGAGTCCGCCATGATTGTCCAATGTTCGGGTAAAGTCGGCTCGCTGCCCCTCTCACCCCTCCGCCCAACGTGCCAGTGCCGGTGACGTATTACACATAACCTAGCTGCGACATTTGTATAACGCGAAAGAAAAGTTATGAAGTAATGGCACCGAGAAAAAGAAATGGTCAGTTCGTTAAAAAAAGCGAAGCTATTCGACGAATTAAAGCGCGTCAGTTAATCTCAAAAATAAATTTAAAAAAATCTATAAAACTCGACCAAAAAGTGAAAATAAACGTAAACAACACTGGTCGAAGAATTGTGGATACAGCTTTTTATGGTTAAAAAATTGATAATTCAAAAGATTATACATGAAAATTCATTGGTAAAATTTAGTTTATTCGTGATAAAAAAAAATAAATGTTATTCACTTTTAAAGTTTCTCGAGAATTTAAAATTCCCGCGATTACCGACTCTGCCCGAAGCTTCAATCAGCTGTTCCAGCAGTGCAACGTAAATGTCTGCCATCCGCTTCCGACACGTCGAAAACAAAAGTTCTTTTATGTTTTCTTTTTGAAAAGCACCGTAAGGTCATGTTTTTTTGAAATAAACAGAATCTGCGATAAATTTCCTTTATGGTGGAAACTTTTCTGAGGCTCAACCACCGATTACTTTTTTTACAATTAACATTATTGTGAGTTCTTCCATAAGGTACTGTGTTAAAAATCAAAATTAAAAAATGAAATAATTCAAAATTTTGCCCCGCAAGAGCCCCCCAAAATGTGCTTATTGTAATCAGGGGACTTTTAACTGTTATTCACCGCAAAAATTGATGGACATTTACCGTACTTGCTCAAACAGCCGAACTACTTTTATCCTCGCTCCAATCGTTCAACTTCACGTGGAATACCCCATATATAAGTGTGTGAGTGTGTGTGTGTGTGTGTGTGTGTGTGTATAAGAGGGCTTGTGATCTATATTGTGGATCACGTTTTGGAAAACCAAGGGACGACCCCAACGACCGAATGGACTCCAATTTCATTGATATAGCGACCATTGTTAATAGAAATGGCATTAGAATACCTGCTCGGAGACATCTCATTCTCTCTCTCTCTCTCTCTCTCTCTCTCTCTATTCTCTTTCCACACCTTTTTCTTTTTTCTGAATTTCAATGCCTTTGAGTTTTAAGACGTTAACGACTGTATCGAGAAATTTTAGTTTTTTTTTTTCACCCGATCTTTCAAGAATTCATAATAATTGTAATATCTTATTATTTTTATACTTGTAATTTGTCATAGTTGCGTAGTTAAGCAAAATCTGTAAGTTGGTAAGGTCCAACTATTAAAGTTTCTAAAAAAAAACAGACTTATAAATTAAATATGACAATATCGTTGATTTTAAATTGAGAAATGAACGAAATGACTCGAATCAAAGGGACCTCGTTTCTATAATACTCGTAGATTCGAATCAATTCGAGTTTTACGAGGCAAACGACCATATCGAGGCTTTCCCATTATTATGGCCGACCTTTCATAGATTTATCTATACATAATAACGATTATCGTTATGATATAATATAGTTGTACGGTCGATCGCGCTATACGATTCTTCGACGAATTTGACTGGCCATTAAAATTTGTGCAGCTATCGTTGGAAATATGAAATATGACGATATACCATCGATCTATGCAATCGGGAAAATACGCGAACGAGAAGTCGTCAAATTGATCCGCGTTGCATCCATTCTGGACGCGGAGCATTTATCTTATCGCTAGTTGCGGCTGCATAGCGAATGATCGTGTACACACTCAAAAAAAAGTTTGGTTGTGACAACCAAAGTTTCGTTGGCGCAACAAAATTCGTTTGTTAACATGTGATCTACAAAACGTTTTGTTGGCGACATGGGTATCGTTTTGTTAAACACATTTTGTTGCCGCAAGCAAACGTTTGATTGCGCTATGGAATGATTTAGTTACCTTAACCAAACAATTTTGTTGAACGGACATATATATTTTGTTGGCTCAACAAAACATTGCTGTTCGAAACGCTATATTTTATGTATGTAGAACAAAGCAATTTTGTTGCAGCAACAAACATATTTTGCATACAGAGCAAATCATTTTTGTTGCAGTAATAATCGTATAGTGCATAATCAATGGTCTCCGCTATAATATTGTTAATGAATATTTAAAAAATGTGGTTCTCTAATTAACTTCCAAAATGCTTTCTCACAGAGCACAGAGGAAGCTTTATCCGTGAAAAAAGTTCAGAATTTCATGACAGAATGTTTGAGGCGAGGCTAAGGATCAACATAACCTCAAAAACCTTCAACCAGATTTTTCGCGCAGATGCTTTGTTAGATTGAAATATAACAAATCAGCCAAGATTTTTTAATTTTTTAGATTTTTTTAATATCACTGTTGGCTCGAAAAAACATATTATCACCATATACATGCACACTCGAAGCATTCACGCGGTCGTAGAACGATTGTTGTACACCACGCGATACCAAAGATGCTGCAGTGTTGCCGTCGTGACAAATTTGTTGGGCGAACGTAACGTTTGGTTGCGCCAACAAAACGTTTTATTCCGACAACTATACTGTTTGGTTAGAAGCCGATAGTGTGTGTAACGGGCACGGGTTGCGGTGTTCATGAAGTTTTTGTTACGACAACAAAACATTCGTGTTGTCGACTTTTATTTTTTTTATTGTCTCAACCAAATATACAGATGGGTCGAGGTCTTCTTATTGTATCGTTCGCCCAATCCAATAGTTTTGTTTGTATTACAAAATAAAGTGTTTTTTGTTCCAACAACAAACAGTTTTGGTTGTATCAATGAAATGTGATTAACAAAATTAGGACGATGTTGCCAACAAAAAGAATTATTTTTATTCATTGGTCGCAACAAAATGTTTGTCCTACGAACAAAATTATATATTGGTCGTAACAAAACGCAGGCAACAAACGAATTTTGTTGCCGTTACATTACCTTTTTTTTCAGTGCAGTCGTAATAACGGATCGGTGACTCTTTGCGAGTTCACGAGAAGGGGAGAGAGAGAGAGAGAGAGAGCGAGAGAGAGAGAGAGAGAGAGAGAGAGAGAGATTTCCATATCAATGACAGCTCTCATCGTTTATCATCTTCGAGTATAATGGTCAATTTCATGCTCCGTTTAATCGCTGTAATCGTTTCATCGTTGTTTCATCAGAATGATCAAAAAATATTGTGACTTTTGCTCTTTTTCTTTTTACCACAACTGTTGTAAAAATTACTTCAGAGCAAAGTACCGAAGGGGGCAATTGTGACGACTTAAGGGCAACATCGAATAACTTTCATGCGCAATTCAAATATTCGAATGTTCTCGTGCGCGGATAATTACGATCGAAAAAAAAAAAAAAAAAAAAAAATGGCGAAAGGACGGAATAAAAAAAAAATACGAGTCCGAAGTGAGGACTATGGCAAATAACCAAAGCGGAAAAAAAAATTATATAGTCCCAAATCCCCGAAAAATCCTACCTCGACAGTGTGAAGTTGATCGAAGCTTTATTAATTTGGAAAAAAAAAAAAAACAAATCAAAACAAAAGAACATTGATCATGCTCGTGGAGACGCTATACCTGGTGATTTTCGAGCATGGTAACACGCTCTCCCAGCTGTGACCGGCGGGGCCGGTGAATCTCGCGGGGGGAAATGTTTCCGTGGGCGCGGGCAGGTGGGCGCAGGTGCAATGCCAACTGTGACGCATCAAAGTACGACCCTTGGCCGTACCAGTTCTCGTCTTCGTCGTTGGACCAATCGCCCCCGCATCGTTCTCCACCATTCGTTCACGTTTCAACCCAGCCGTCAAAATTTCGCGTATCCTCGCGTCCATATCACTCAATTCGTACATCCGTTATCGTTATTATTCACCGCACTCCCGCGGTACTCAATTATTTTCCCCCTATCGTGATTTTACGTTATTTTTTTTCCGAAATTCAATTAAGAAAGGCGGGGGGAAAAAAAAAACAAAGAAAACACGCGAACTTTGCGATTGCTGTTCAACGCATTGTCGTGAGATTAATTTCATTATAAATAATCAACTCTGACGTGATTATATTAATTTATCGTTGCACTCTGGTTTTGACCGGTCACGATCGAAAATTCGATCAAACATTTTCGAATGAATCTCGATTTCGTTGATTCTCCGATCATGCGCGTAATGATTGTAATGATAATAATGAAAATGTAAACAAATAACGGGGAGGGCGAAGAATGAGAAAAAGCCGGTGAACGCGGCGCGGTTCGTTGGACGTGCTGTCGTTTCAACGGCGCCCGATGGACTGCGCTTGGGACACCGTTCACGCAGCAGCTATCGCGCAACTCTCGACTCACTTCGTTTTACGCTCGCGTCTCGGCATGTTTGCCGGCTTGCCAACACGACCACCGCACTGCATTTTCTTAATATATATGTCGCATTCCACGTCAACTCAGCCACCCCGTTTTTTTTTGTCTCGAAAAAATTATTCAGTATAGGCATTTCAAAGTACAATATATCCATGACATTTTACCAAAATTTCATCCCCCCACTATTGTTGGTTCTCGATATAATGGTTAATAAATTCTCAATTTTGTAAAAATCATAACTTCGTAACGGCCGATCGGATTTTCACGATTAAAAAACGAATCTTTTTTATTTTTTTTGCCCTTTTTGAAAAAAAATATGCCGTCATTGGAGAAAAGTTCATTAGACGGTTTTCGGGAAAATTTTTCGATTTTTTTTTTTTTTCCACGAAAGGGCCAATCGGAATTCTACTCAGTATTTTTTTTTCTGATAGAGAGAGGCAATACACAACTCCGCAGGATTTTTTCAAAATGGAACAAGGCATCAGTGAAGAGGGAAAAATTGTTTTTTGTTAATTTACTCCGAAAAATGTCTAATGAGCTTTTATCCGATAATGACATATTTTTTTTCGAAAAGAGCAAAAAAAATAAAAAAGATTTTTTTTTTAATCGTTTAAATCCGATCAGTAGTTACGAAGTTATGATTTTTACAAAATTGAGACTTCATTAATCATTATCTCGAGAACCAACAATAGTGGGGGGATGAAATTTTGGCAAAATGTCATGGATATATTGTCCTTTGAAATGCCCATACTGAATAATTTTTTCGAGCCAATAAAAAAAACGGGGTGGCTGAGTTGACGTGGAATGTCCCATATATATATATGCATATACGTGTATATAACACACAAACGTGCCAGCAGAGGCCAGCAGTGGGGAACGTGGATATTGTATATATAGTGACCACGTTGAAACAGCAATTTGACGATGCATCCTGTTCATAAATCGTTTTTAGGTATTATATTTGATGCATCGCATCGGGACGATCTGAATCTCTGATGAGCTTTTGGCACATATAATCGTCGTTTCGGCGAATACTGGATTTTTGCCAATCTCATGAATTTATCCTATGGCCTCCTTTGTTACACAGGTCAACCGCGAAAGTATTTGACAGATCGATATTATTTACTATTGGATCGCGATAGTTGATTAATATATTAGAAAGGCGAATAGTCAAGATTGACATAGTTTGTCCGCGGAAAGGTCCGTTTATTGGACGAGTGCTATTCGAGGACAGTTGTGTGAGTATATCCGGAAGATTTTAATGTGAGTATCGTCGAACATTTATGAGTATTAATTTACTAATAAGATCAGTGTACAGGAGTTTGGGATCTGCGCAGTTGTTGAGAACGGTCACTGCGTTTAATGATACGATAAGATGGAAGTTTTACTTGCACAATTATGAGTATATAAAATCTTATTGCAAATATTTCTTGCCAATTCGTTGACTCGAGTGCAATTTCAATTGGATCAAATATTCTCGAGATACTTCGATTCAACGCATTTTAATTAAGACTGACATGTTTTTTCGATCGATCGACAAAGTTTTCTTAGCGAGTGATCGTTCACTTATTTTTTTTTTTTTTTCTCTCTAAACAAGTATCAAGTACTTGAAAATAAATGTTGTACGCACCGAACAACTTAATGCCAAGAACGATTTATCGATTGATAAGGCTTTATTGACGATTTTCACGTTCGCGAATGAAAAGTTGTTGCATTTAAATAGGAAAAAAAAAAACGGATCATACACTTAAAATTGGTATTGGAGAAATGAAATATCGCGTGCGCGCCTAGGTCAGGTGATATATATTGCGGGATACGTGTGATATGAGAACTCGAGAATCGATCGGTCACGCTTGCCCTCCATAAAGCGGCATGAGCTTTTTCGACCTTTCCGATGCGATAATACAAGCACGAATGATATTTCTCGTATATACTCTCATATCGCAATATATACGATTGTCGGCTATTGTAACGCCCCGAAAATAATCGAAGCGAATATATAATGCACGAGATGCAATTAGCGTGAGATTTGCTACGTGCTCTGTGTACGTAAAATTAGTAATCACGAGGAAGATAAACGTTTTCTCACGGGACAAGCGGTCGTCCTAAATCCCTGAAAAGCGGACATAATTCCGAATTCGGGCGAGAGTTTTTGTACTCGCGGGTTTTTGGGATCGCTGATCACGAATTTGAAGTCAAAATTTTGAAAAACAAAATGATGGACTCAATATGGATGGCTACTTTTTGAAGAGTTAATTCGATTTGCACGAAATTCATTTTTTAGGAGTCTTCAAGGCTGCTGATGATATAAATATGAAGTCAAATTTTGAAAATGATTGCAAATAAATTAAATAGAAAATTTTGCTGACATTTTACGTGTGAAGGTTTGAGAAGAAGAGGTTTGGAATGAAGTAATTAATCCCTATTATAATACTGAAGCTCTGAAGCTCAATTGTTCGTACGAGAAAAAAAAAAAACAAAAAATTCAGCTCCATTTGACGTGACAAAAAAAAAACCTGAGATTAAAATTCTGAATATTTCGTAAAATATTCACTGGATCGAATCGTATGAAAAAAATTGCGTTCTTAAAATAATGCGTATAAGGCGAATGTCCCGGTTAGTGAACATTTAACCGAGTATCCTCGTTCTTTTTACTTTTTTTTCAATCATAGCTGAGTACGATATCCAAAAACTTTGGTTTCATATCAACAATTTCGTTCATGCTGGATGTAATATTGAATTTTTTGTAAGAATTTCTTGTTTGTGGCTTTTGAATATTTTTGTTCTGATTTTTACGTATTTTCACTGAATGATTAATATTCGTCGCATTTGAAACTATTAACATTGGATTCCTGAGAAATTTTTACCACAAGAAACACCGGTTACCGAATAGTTTTGGATTATTTATACTAGAGTTATAGTACTTTGAAAATGCAAAATGTATGCTCAATAGAGATGTGGTTTTTTAAGGGTTAAAGACGTATAATTTTTATTATTCATAAGGTTAATGTCCCGGTTAGTGAACATTTAACCAAGGATTCACGTTCTTTTTACTTTTTTTTCAATCATAGCTGAGTACGATATCCAAAAACTTTGGTTTCATATCAACGATTTCGTTCATGCTGAATGTAATAATATTGAATTTTTTGTAAAAACGTTGGAAAATCAGGATAAATAAGAAAATTAAAAGTGCTTGTTTGATGTCCGAGTTACTGACAACCCGCCAACTTGCTGGCCCAGATAATGACCCGACAGTGTCCGCGTTAATGAACAGTCGGCAATCAATCCGAAAAAAAATAGTTATTATACTTTCATTTAACATTTACTCAGTTCCATTGACATTTGTTTGACGAGTAAATGGAAAAAAAAATTCAATACATTGCCGCAGAATTTCTAAGGGGATTGGAGAAATCTGAAAACTGTTTGGATTATGGAACACCGATCGACGACTCGGACGCGTCCTATAAATTCGTTGTTCCAATTAATGACGGAACAGAATGGAAGTGTCGATTTTTAAAGCTAAATTCATAATATATCGAAAATAGTAACTACTCTGAACTTTTTCTAGCTAAAAAGTACAAAAATTGAATCTTTATTCGCGGATATTGAATCAACGATGCGATAAAATATATGTAAACTATCATTAAATATTAGGGTGTTCTTGACTTTTTAATATTTACTTGCCACCCCTGGAATCGATAGATAATGATGAGAAAACAATGTCTGAATTATTTAAAATTTTTAGCTTGATTGGAAAGGGTGCCGAAGTCAATTTAAAAGTCGAAAACAAAAGTTGTACTGGAAAAAATAGTTTCTCAACTTTCAAGTAAAAAAAACTATTCTTGAATCAATTTGATTTGGTCAGAAATAAAAAGTTTTTTTTAACTCAAAAATTGAATTAATTTTGAATTAATTTCATTTGGTCATAAAAAATAGTTTTCATTATTTTTTTACTCGAAAAATGAGAAAAAAAATTTCCAGAAAAAGTTTTACAGAATTTTTTGGAAGAACTTTTTTCTAACCTGATCAAATTGATTCAAAAGTAGTTCTTTTTTTTTTAATCGATAATTGACAGATTTATTTCTCCAGTAAAGACCTTTTTTTTCCAATTTCAAATCAATTTTGGCACCTTTTCAAATCAAGCTAAAAATCTGAAATAATTTATAGATTGTTTTCTCACCATTATCAATCGATTCAAGGGCTGTCAAGGATTAAAAATCAACAACGACCCTATTAAATATATACCGGATCGTTCAACAGCTGGGACGCGGTCACTATCCGGGCCGTTTACCTCATTGAAGATTTGAGCAAAAAAAAAAAGTTAAAATCCTCTGGTCATCGTCATTGCGATTATTAATACAATTAAGAGTCCTAAAAAAAAAGCTTTTTCGTATTTGTTCAAGCATAATTGAAGCACTGGCTGAATCGAAGAAACCATATTACTGTTTTAATTCGAAAAAAAAAAAAGAGTTTTAATTTTCAGATAATTACAATTTTTGTAATTATGATATCACCGAATGGAAATAGAGAACGTGTGCTCCAAAATTGGTCGATAATAGACTTGCGATGAAGCGAATGTGTGGGGTATAATATCGGCAAATTTTTATCTGACGGAGATATACCTGGGTGGCCATCTGGCAGTTGTTTAACGAAACCAGGCATGCCGGCTCTCGTTCTCGCGGTTATAGGAAAAATCGGTAGGTAAGCCAGAGGTGTGCGAAAACCTTGACGAGAGTTAGCCGTTATAAACGCAAGACTGTATAGATTGAAAGAAGTGAAAGTCACGAGAGACTCGCCGAGTTCTTTGCTATCCCTCCCCGGCCTGTTTCGCACGAGAATTTACAGTGTAAATCTTGCGATAGGACAGTGTGATGTAATTACGCGAATACTTCGAGATGAAGACCTTGAAGGTATATCCCCCCCCGGCCGGGTTTGTCGATAATTTTGTCGAGATGGACGCGCATGAATCATTCGAGTATACAAAACGAGTAACTGGGATACCGTTGATATGTAGATGAATCAATTTTTATGCACACGACACACCTTATTTATTTAAATTAAAGAGCAGGAAAAAAAAAAAACAAAAGAAAACGATGCTCAGTCTTGGACTCGATATTGTACTGTAATGGTGTGTAATTAATTTAAAGATTGCGACGCACGAGCCGTGTGTTCTCTGGCACGATGAGTTTGATTAATTAAACGATGATTAATGTATAAAGTAATTGGCATGTTCGCGGTGATAAATTGTTTTCCGAGTAAAAACTATAACATTTTAACCGGACACCGGTAATTTAAGCATTTGCCTCGGGGCATTATCATTCGTGCTCGATTCATATGGTTCACAAGGCAGATTAATAAAATATTGCAAATTTAATTACGAATCGATGCCTAATTGATATACGGGTCAGTTCAAACGTATATATTCGGGGAGCGTATTTTAATTATTCAATCGAATTATTAAAATATTCTGCTTCTATTAATTAATTGATCAATTATACATTGGAAAAAAAAAAACGAAATTACCGTGACAATTTTTCGTAAACTTTTTTTGGAAGGTCGAAAGATATGGATTGGTCATCCATGAAATGAATTTCATTAAGAATGAACGTATAGTCGAGTGCCCGTTTGGGCGTCTCTTATGTTGGCACAAATGAGATCTCACACCTACACGGAAAAAAATTTTCTGTGAATTCTAGTCATGTTTCCATCATGTTTTACAGTTTTGTTAATAGAGAATGCCTCTCGGGAGGAAAACTTCGGAAATTCTTTAGAATTTGAAATAAAAAGGACCAAGTGATAGAATGAATTTTTACAGTTTAAAAGTGTAAATAGAGTTTACCACTGTGACAAACTGTACAAATTGTGGAATCAATTATAATATAAAATAGCGCATCTTTTTGGGTTCAATGTTTGAGAAATTGCAAAGTGAACTGTAAAAAATAAAAGTTTAGAAGATTTTGAAAAGCGCGGGTCGAATTAGCATAATAAATGCAGTTTATTATCTATCAATTAGCAATTAAATCGATGAACGAATTTAAAACTGCTGTTCCATTATCTTTGAAAATACTATGAATTTTGCAAAAAAAAAAAAAAAAAATCGTCATTGACCGGGATTTGAACCCGCGGTCCTCCGCAGTAAACGAATTCAACACTTTCGATCCTTAAATAATCATTAAAAAAAAAAAAAAATTAAAGATTTGGAGATTTTTTTTTTACGAGTGTTTCTGGCTTGGTGGTCCGGACTTTTTCCCGTCGAAATTAATTTTGAGCCTACCGAAGATTTTACCTGAGACCTACCTAACGACCTACCTAACGACCGACACTATACCACTACGCTATTGATTTTATGAACGCTTATTGATCCTTATGAATTTCTTGTTTGCGTCGTATTTTCCATACACATTTTAAAACTGTAATTTTTCCATTATTTCACAGTTGAATTCGACGAAAGCGTGCTACAATTTTTCTTTATTTCAATTTCTGTTTTTCATAGAGAATTTAGTATTTTTTGTTATGTCTTACATTCGTAAAAATACTCTCTCTATACGGTTCATTTTAATGCGTCAGTTTTTAAATTTTTCTTGTACAAATCTATTGGTTTTTCATTTTATCTATGGCAAAATTCATTGCGAGCATTTTCAATTTTTACAGTGTCACTTTTTTGAAGTGGAAATAGTTGTTTTTACAGTTTAAACCAACAGATATGGTTATACAGATAGTACAGAAGTATATTCCGCACATTACTTTTTGATCAAAACACTGTAAAGAGATTAATTTACTGTGTTAAACTGCATTTTTTCTCTTCATCGTTGTATTTTTTAAATTTCAGTTATTATTTTTTGAAATGTCTTTTTTTCCGTGTAAGATCTCACTAATTAATTTCAACTGGGACATGGTCATAAAATCTCATGTGCGATCTTGCGGCATTATCTCATATCCGTAATCTTATCTATACGATTCTATGTCAGATCTCGTGATGATTTTTATAAAATTTTGTCTCTCAATGTTCCTGCATTGAAAGAAAAATCAAAATTTCCGAAATTGCCTGAGATTTTCTTCGATTTTTTGATTGAAAATCTAATTCAAAATCGCGAGATCTGACATTAGAATCGTAGATAAGATGCGATACGAGATCTCAGATGAGATCCGATATATTATCTCGTTTGAGATGCGATATATGAGATCTGCTGCAAGAACGCACATGAGATTTTATGACCGCACGTATACCGCAGTGCAAATACGTTAGTGAGATCTCATTTGTGACAAATATGAGATCTCGCGTAGACTCACATATATAGGAATTCATCTGTGAGATCTTTTGTCAGATCTCATCTCAATAATTTCAGTAGGGATTGAACGAAATCCGATACTGTTCAATCGTATAGCCGGGGAGCTTGCTCGAAAACTTTGGCGTATCACATTCCTTCTCGAATAGTAAATTCGAAAAATACAAAAATCATTAACGGAAATGTGTGACAACTATAGCCCCGGTCTACCCTGTATATACGTACATTATGCTGCAAGGACGGAACGACAGTGATTTTTGACCAGGGTGAAGTCGAGTGCAGACAATTGTATTTCGCGCCTCTTCCTCGAGATAAACAGTGTAGTACCCCTGTTCCACGCCAGTGATGCCACAAGTTTAAAGCAAAAAACTTTTTGCCTGCGCTCCGTCGTCATGACAACGCGTACTACGATATTTCTCATTCCTTCGTTTTGTGCCGGTGTAAACACAAGCTTTTTTGCACGATAGTGCAAATAATAGAATAAGTAATGTAATATTAGACGAAGAATCGACGATTTATCACGGAAGTGATATCAAGGGTAATCACGGAGATCGGGGGCCCTTACGGAGAGACCCCGAGAACAAATTGAACATAGAGGACACTCGCAGTAAGTACAACCTAGAAGAGTGTCAAATTAGTGTTTTTTAGATGAGCCAAAAAGAATTGGACGATTCTTGAGCGATAATCAGAAGATCCGTGACCGAATCTGCTCAACACATATGAATCCATGGCGGTTATGTGTTTCGTGCTTTCGGCTCTTACCAAAACGCACATTCGTGTCTATTGACACGGGATTCGAGCTGTAGCGTGGAATTGCATCTTCCTGCAGGGTGATATCCTGTATCCTGTGCGTGATTCAATATGCTTTGTACATTCGGCTCTTACCGAAACGCACACCTGTGTCTAGAGACACGAGATTCGAGTTTTCAGCGTGAAATTGCATCAGGCCATAGTGTTATACTGTGTGGCTGAATATGCCTTGTGCATTCGGCTCTAACCGAATCGCACCCTCGTGTCTATGTACACGGGATTCGATTTCCAACGTGGGATTGCATCAGCCCATAGTTATACTGTGTGGCTGAATATGCCTTGTGCATTCGGCTCTAACCGAATCGCACACTCGTGTCTATGTACACGAGATTCGAGTTCCAGCGTGGGATTGCTTCAGCCCATAGTTATACTGTGTGGCTGAATATACCTTGTGCATTCGGCTCTAACCGAATCGCACACCCGTGTCTATGTACACGGGATTCGAGTTCCAGCGTGGGATTGCGTCAGCCCATAGTTATACTGTGTGGCTTAATATGCTTGTGCATTCGGCTCTAACCGAATCGCACATCGTTGTCTGTAGACACGAAATCCGAACTCGACAACGCGGGATGGGAAAACGTAGTGCCAGCATAGGTTGAAACCGATGCGGGCAGTTCCTGTATGCTGAACGCTGGCATTACACGAGTGGTCGAGACCTTAATCTCTGCAAAATTAGGGTCTCTTATTGTTAGTTCTGTATAGAACGCCGTCTTTGCAAGACGTGTGGCCGCTGCGTACTCAAAGAGATGGTTGTCAAGGCGCTATGACGGAGAAAAGGTCAGTATTTTTCTCATTGGACCATCCCAGAGGCCTATATAAACAGATTACTGCCTCTGGCAGTGAATATTTCTTCACGTAGGAATACCTATTGGTACTATTCGGCTATGTATTAGCCACATGCTGATAAAGACAGCAAATGAACCATCTCAAAGGCCAAACAGGTTACTGCCTCTGGCAGCGAATATTCCTTCAAATAGGAATACCAATTGGTTCTATTCGGCTATGCATTAGCTACAGGCTGCTAAAGACAGCAAATGAACCATCTCAAAGGCCAAACGGATTACTGCCTCTGCGGCAGCGAATATTCCTCCAAATAGGAATACCAATTGGTTCTATTCGGTTATATATTTGGTAGTCACAGGCTGCTACAGACAGCGAATATTCTCAACGATCCGTCTCAATAGCCTATATAAACAGGTGTAAGCAGGTTACTGCCTCTGGCAGCGAAAGTTCCTTCAAATAGTAATACCGATTGGTTCTATTTGCCTATGTATCAACCACAGGCTGTTGAAGACAGTAAATATTCTTTCATAAGGAGTTTCATACTGACTTGATCAGTCAGCAATTCTGCTCTTTAGCTAATATTCCTCCATAGGAAAGGAAAACCTTACTTTGCAAGTCAGCAAAGCCAATTGCAGCGTATATTCCTCCACAGGGGAGAAAATACTTACTAGATCAGTCAGTGAAACAACATAATCATAAATATTCCTTCACAGCAAAGGAAAACTGACTATCTCAGCCAGCAGGACCAATTTTCAAAGAATATCCTTCTCAACAACAATGGAATCCTATATTATTTTGCTGAGAAGCTACCCTTCAGGGGGTATATTCCTTCAACAACCAAGAATCATATGAGGTAGGCGATTTTTTTTGACTGGCCGAAATCTCAAAATTTCTTCTCGAAGAAAACATGATTCGCGAGATGGATACGATAAAAACTTAATGTGAATCTCACAGGCGCTATGCCTGAATGAAAGATTGTAAGCTGACCAGATGTTTTTTAACTTTTTACATACGGAAAAAGCCACCCGGTTAGTAGGTGAAAAATTAATTTGATAATTTCGCCATTCTTTTCCCGAGATATTCAATGTGACTCTGCAAACAAGCCGATACTCGAGACATACAGATTTTTATTGCAAAAATTTGGCTACCCGCATACCATGAAGGATCTTGCTCATAGTAGAAGTCAAAGGTTTATGAATATTTTCATTAACATTTTCACTTGTAAAATAGTCATCAGCTTAACAACTATGAAACTGGCCAAACGGGCCGTATTCAATCAAAGAATTAATCGTTAAGAATATTCGGCTACTATGGTAGCACGATGAGCCATAGCCAAGAAAGATTGCTGTCTCAGAAATGCAAACCTTTTTTGAAAATTAATTTTTTGGTTTTAACGAGTGAATAGTTATATATATATTAAAAATAATAATAATAATAATAATAATAATAATAATAAATTAAAAATTAAAAGTTAAAAAAAAAAAAAAAAAAAGAGCAATGCGGGTATCGGGTACATTATGAAATAATTACCTACTCATTAAAATCTTCCTTAGTGAAACGTTTCTTGTCAAGGCTGAATCTTGTATTAAGTTTCATCAACTTGGTGCAGGAAAAGGAAAAGACGAATACAAGATAATGGAATACAAGAGACAAGAGGAAAGAACTAAATCATTTACCTGCAAAGGTTTTACGAGTCATCACGTAGCAGCCACTACCCGCAATCATGAATTCTGAGACTAAAGTGACTGATCGCTTTATTACAATTAATGCATTTTGACAAAAGTCAATTCAGTTTTCAGTTTCTTGATATTAGAGATGCAAGAGTACCAAAGACTTCGTTTCCTTGGCATCTCCGATATGGACATTTTTATGTCCTGATACTCATATCAAGGAATAATACTTATAGCAAGGAAAGGTAGTTGGCGCTTTCGCAAGTTCACAGGTGGGTAAAAATAGCCTACCGGAGTTGTATCACCGTGACTTATAGTCACGAGTCGAGCTGAGATTCTGTTTGGAAATGGGGCGAACACTTTTCTGTAACAATAAGTTGATGACACCATCGAGAAAAAAGGTAAATAATCTCCGATTGTTATATTGACTTTGAGAATCGATACCTGTTACGATGTTTTCAAAGATTCAAAATTTAATCGATTCAAGAATCGGGCAGTCTAACTATGTCACGGTTGCCTAGACAACTTTTAGCAACAGGTCTAATATCGTTGCAAATCTATATTAATAATCTTAATGGTAAGCTAGCCACTGACTTTTGAATCGGAAAATTCTCCCACAACGGAGAAGGAATTGTATCGTCATTCGGGGCTTTATTTTAATTTATAAATTCGGAAAGATAAATTGGATTGGGTTGCACCCGACAGAGACAAAGGTTGGCTCCTCGAGGTTACAAACTCTCGGGAATCGAACCTGAGGTATCTCGCAGTCTTTCGGCTACCACACAAAAGCGCTGCACCTTGCTTTTAGAACTGCATTTTTCGGATGGGTTTTTTTTTAACCATCGAGGTCGCAGAAAAAGCACATAGGAAATTTTTTTCCCAATGGTACCCGTGGTGAAAAATGAACCAGGGCTTTCTGCGTGTGGGCCGAGCATGCTACCACTATACCACTGCTCTCTCTTTTGAAACGGTTATTATTACTATTGCCTTAAATTCTTGATAATTTAAGGACTTCAGACTCGAAAGGATTACAAATAAATAATGCATCAAAGACGCTATGAGTCTGGCATAATTAGAGTTACCTTGAACTAACAATTTTTGAAAATATCTCAAGTCAAGAATTTTAGATATTTCATAGCGTGATCGAAAAATTAAAAAAAAATAAATAAATAAATAAATAAATAAATAAATAAATAAAAATAGAAATAAATAAATAAATTAAAAAAAAAAAAAAAAAAATTAAATTAAATTAAAAAAAAAAAAAAAAAATATTAAGTTAAAAATGATGAAAATGATGAGTTAAAAATGATGAAGCAAATTGTATGAGACAAGTCACTGATGGGTCAGAGAATACCCTATCAGTGTTAACTGAGCTTCGTATGGGTCATTTTTTTTTTAAAAAAAGGGATCAAAAGACCTCTCATAAATTCGCTTCAAATCTCAATAGAATATTAATATTGATGAATAATGCAGAGGCGACTGCTCTGCACATGGCGTAAAGATTTTTATACCAATAAATACCCATACAGCATGTAGCATTGCAGCGTTTTTTCCAGCAACGTTGCAACAAGGTCTCAGAAACATTGTTGAAATCTAATTTTAATTGCAGCACTACAATTTTGCTGCGAAGTCTCTGCAATGTAATATCTGATATCATAATATATTATAATATTTATACTAAATTATATACACCAACGTAATTATAAGAAATTACGGAGATTAGCATACGCACGACTCATGGGTCATGCATGCTCATTATCTACCGCAACATACTTTAAACATCTACACTGTTTATCTCGAGGAAGAGGCGCGAAATACAATTAATCGATTAAACGAACTTACTTGTAAGTGAAGTTCTATCGTAATTGTATGAAGCGCCTCTTCCGAAGAGATAGCTCCCTCCCTTAATTCATTACCCATCTCCCTTCAGAGATTACCCTAGGATTGTTGCGGCAGTGCTTTGAAGAATGAGAAATATCGTAGTACGCGTTGTCATGACGACGGAGCGCAGGCAAAAAGTTTTTTGCTTTAAACTTGTGGCATCACTGGCGTGGAACAGGGGTACTACACTGTTTATCTCTTCGGAAGAGGCGCTTCATACAATTACGATAGAACTTCACTTACAAGTAAGTTCGTTTAATCGATTAATTTAATCCGAGTCAAAAATTACTTTTTGTAACAAGTGCACGAAAAGTGGTTCTTTTTTGTCCCATTTCGAAGCAGAAAATAATTCTTTTTTAGTCATGATTCAATTCATTAATTTTTTTTTGTCCATGGATAAAAATGTTGGTGAAAAATGAAAATAATTATCCGAGAATTTCGAGTGTCGCCGCGCGCAATGACACTCGGAACTAGAGGACAGTTATTTTCATTCTTCACCACCATTTTTGTCCTAACAAAAAATTAACGAATTGAATCCTGGCTCGAAAAGACTTATTTTCCGCTCCGAAATGAGGACAAAAAAGACCAACTTTCCGTGCACGTGTTACGAAAAATGTATACATACATAAATGTACCCTGTACATTCAAAAATGTATACATACATAAATGTACCCTGTACATTCAAAAATGTATGTACAGAGTGGGCAAAAAAAAAAAGCGGACCGATTCAAAGCTTGAATAAAATCCGAACGCGTCGACCGATTTTCAAAAACTTTTTTTTGGCTCGAAAGTAAAAGAATGAACCTTTAATTTCGCGTGTGGAAATCCGAAAAATCTTCATTCCTCGCTGAGAGATACGCGCCCTTGAAAAACAGGTTTTGAAAAAGTCACTATGGGAGGATAAAAAAAAAGATTAAAGAATGTTCAGCTTAATTTCCATCTTTAATTATGATTTGAAGACAAATTTATTTTGATTCAATTAATGACAAAAAATTTACACCAACGTGTGTTTTTATCTTAATCTTCTTATTTTTTATATTTAAAAATTTTATAATAATTCGTAATAAATATCGTAATTCGTGATAAATCCGTAATAAAAATCTGAATCAAATTACCTCTTTTGGGTTCATAGAATATTTTCTAATAGTTCATTTTGTAATTTACAGCTTCAATTCGATAAAAAAAAAATATTCATTCAGACATTAATGTTGAAAAAAATGGAAAATTATTGCGCCTTAAAAGACCCACCATGCCAACGGAGGGTTAGAAAAGTCAGCCGTAACGCCGTATCGAAAAATCTCTAAAACGTACGTTTTATCTGCCTGGTGCATTGAATTCTGAATAAAATTCTGAATAACCATTGGCCGAAGTACTCGGATCGTTTGCTTGACGCTTATAAATTTTTATCAAGTTCTCGACTATCGTTTACAGTCGACTTTTTTGATAGTTAACTTTCTTGATAATGTCCCTAAAACAGAATATTGACCTCGAAGCGCGCATTTTGATTCTAATATTACAAAAAACATTTTACGTCATGTGAATAGAATCTACAAAAATTGCTAAAACCCCAAAATCGAACTTGGAATCACAATTTAAGATAGAAATCAAGTTGAAAATTCTTTAATATTAATTTTTTTAAATCTTTCCAGCGACTTTTTCAAAAACCTGTCTGCCAAGGGCGTGTGTCGCAGCGAGGTATGAAGATTTTTTCGGATTTTCAAACGCGAAATGAAAGGTTCGCATTCTTCTAATTTCGAGCCAGAAAAAGTTTTTCGAAAATTGGTCGACGCGTTCGGATTTTATTCGCATTTTAAATCGGTCCGGTTTTTTTTTTTTTTGCCCACCTTGTATGTATACGTATAATATTCGAGTGAGATATGCCAAAAACGATAGAGTTACCTTCGCCCACGGTTATTACAGACAAATATATATATATATATACATAAATATAATAAATTATGTACGCTATGGAGGACAATACCGAGAGCTACGAAGGTGCCAAGATGGCGATCGTGCTATTTTATACACACGCGGTTATTGTATATTTCTACGTGTGCTGTGTGCGTTTCACGTGGGACGACACACGCTGATGGACCGCGTGTGTTCGCGCATTCTCCGCGACGACGACGATTTAAAACGCCAGGCCTTATACGAACGAAAGGTTCGACGAACGTTTTATTATATCGTGTTTATGAGCTCGAATCGAACAAGTTTTTCGTAACGATTGAAGAGTCATATACACATATCTCGCGCCTGCTTTCTATCGTTACGTCGCGGTTTGTTTGATCCCATCTTTTTTTTTTTTTTTTTTTTTGTTTTTCACGACACGCTGACGAACCGTCCGGATCACTCGGGATTCGACGCAAATCGCGTGTACGTGACAAAGAACGGGGCAAGAGTACCAGTGTAAGGAAAAAAACTTGCATATACGTCTATCGGAGAAGGAAGAAACTACTTTTAATTTTTTTTTTTCTTCAAATGGACCTTCGACCGAAAATTCTTGGTGTCTATAACGAGACATTTCTGTCATTATCGAATATATATACATTAAAAAGAGACGAGGATTCGATGACAAGCTAAAAGATGTATCGAAGAAAACATTGAAATTATATGCTGGGATATGTTGGGATATTAAATTTGACGAGAATCGATAAAATCGTTTGGGTTTTTCGAGAAGAAAATTTTTCGAAGAAACGCTGCGAGCTCGCAGAGATAAAAGGGCTTGCTAAAAGCTAAATTGCAGCTAGCCCGGAAAGGATGCGAGGAAACGAGATGCAAAAGTTTCAACTTGCGCATCGCTTATATATATATACGTTTTATAATTTTTTTCAAAATAATTTTTCCACATTCGAAAAGCTTTCTTCCATGAGAAAGTCAAAATTGTATAACCCGCTTTTGGTTTAAAGAACCACGAGAAAGCGGTGTATGTACAATGTATGTGTCGATCGACAGCTCGTTCGACTTGTTATTTACGATGTAACTGAAATTTTCATGGCTTTTGATTTTTGCTCTGGTCGCGTGACTCGATGAAATAATAATCGTAATTGCGACACACACGTGGTTTCGAGAATTCTCGAGAATAAAATTTCTTTCACTCGTTTCCACTCATATATTTTCCAATAGCCAAGGAAGTTTTTTTTTTTCCACCCCTCAATGACGGAACTAATCGAGCGTCGAGATGCAAAAAGCTCATCCCGGTAAGCGCAGCACTGTGACTCTCTTTCCTCTCATTCTGCGGCGGAAAAAAACCTTCCCTCACACTTTCTATACGGATTTAAAGGGTGAAATTTTCGGGCATGTATATATGGACATTATATATATATATAACGTGGATGGATCGGGTCCTCTCGAACTACCCCACGAGTTTTCAAATCCGATAAGCGGTGCTCCAAATCCGAGTCACCAACGAGCCAGCAGCCAGCCATGAGACCAACGCAACGTCACAATTTCCCAACCCCTCTATCATTTGTTCGCCACTTCGTTAAGGCGCGCAGCACCAACGTTATAGGACGCGGAATTTTCATCGTTTGATCCACGATTTTATTGGAAATACATGGGCAAACGAGGTCGCGTACGCGGTTCAAACACCTCGTCAGTTCAAACCTACGTATATATATATATATATATATCGATCATTCGGTAACTCAAACAGGCCAGTATTAAAATTTAGTGTCGACGATTTCATTCTTCCCGCGTAGAAATTTGACCAGTTTGCCGGGACTAGAGCCTGGCTAGAGCCAGTGATGGATTTACTGATTGGGACGAACTTGGCGTTGCCGGATCTGGTACTGACCAGAATTCTTTTGGATTTACTAGTCTAGGAAAACTCGGTAAATTTCGACTTGGTACTGGTCAGAATTCTTTTGGATTTTCGGCCAGGGCAAACTCGGCAAATCCCGACTTGGTGCTGACCAGAGTTCTGTCGGATTTCATGGCCAGGGAAAACTCAGCGAATCCCGACTGATCAGAATTCTTTTGGATTTACTAGTCTGGGAAAACTCGGCAAATCTTGACTTGATATGTTGGCCAGAATTTTCAATCATAATCTGACGAGTTATGACATTTTGAGAATTTTAAGTCCTCCATATTTGATTCGCGATATTGAATTTTGTAAATTCGACGTCAAATTTATGCTCATTAATCCGAAAATCCCCTAAATACTGAGTTAGATCGAAATCTGACAAGTATGGGAATTTTTAGAATTCTGGTTCCACGAATATTGGATTCGCCGCATTCAATTTTTTAATTTCTCCCGAAACCAACATGATTGTACCAAATAAAGGGGTTGAAGACCCGACCGCCACCATTCCCCGAGTAGCTCCCAACATACAATATACTGATCAAGTGTTCTCTGGCGTATCAAACACATAATTACCAAAGTTCATAAGCAGTCGATAGCGCAGTGGGTAGAGTGTTAGGTAGATAGGTCGCAGGTCAGAGTCCCTGTCGAGGAGAATAAAATTCTATCCAGAAATCCGTGCAGAATTTTTTTTTTCTTTCTAGTATAACTCTTCTATGACCTTTAACAACGAAAAAATATGCGCATGGAACCATTTTGCAAGTGATATATTTCGTTTTTGTTTATATTTTGCATTAAAAAATATCAGCAAAGATATGCAGAGTTTCCTGACTAGCAACTGCCGAGTTCTCTGGCTAAAAGCTGTCCAGAGATATCTGCCTAGACGGAGAGAAAAGTCCTAGAAAAATTACCGTGCTTGCCACTGCAAAGTGGTGGCAAACGACATGTTTGGAACATTTTCGACGAAAAATGAAAAAAAAAAAATTGACCGGCAGCACAGAAATTTTTCTCAAACAGCATGGTAAAAATTCCTGTGCTGCCGGTCAATTTTTTTTATTTTTCGTCTAAAATGTCCCAAACATGTCGTTTGCCCCCACTTTACAGTGGCAAGCACGGTAATTTTTCTAGAACTTTTCTCTCCGTGTACCAGCTGCCGAGTTTTTTCGACCAGCAAAATTCTTCAGTCCGCCAAAGACAGGCACTAGAAGAATTTGCGTTACACGCCTAGTCAGGAACTTGACAGTTTACTGGCAATCAACTGGCCCCGGAAAGAAGGAAAACTGGACAGGATCTGGCCAGCGCCTAATTAGAATTTCTGCGCGGGTTGGGGCTTGAAGCCGAGAGGCTTCGAAAATGAACAGGAATAAAATAATGAAATTATCAAACGATTTCTTGCTCTTTTCCTTCGTTTCTTCTCAGTTTATGATTATGTCAAAGAGACTCTTGGTTGAAGGATTTTACAACGCACGATGTGATTTTTCAAGCTCGCAACTGTTACTTCGGAATCCCGAACAAATTGACAATCCATTTTTCAAAATCAATGCCATGTGATTTTTCTTTTTTCGAGTATATCAGCATCATTCAATGAAAAAAAAAAGAACCAAATTCCCATAACCATTTGCAACCCTATTGCAGGTTTCGGGCATATACTCGAGCACGAATGAAGTAACTGACAAAAAAAAAAATCCAAACAGTGCGAGATCCACTAGCTATGTGAAAACGATCCTGATAGTTTAACAAAGGCTCGCATTCGATTTCAACGAAGTTATATATATGACACGAGCATACGACAATCCGGATCGTTATGAATTCTAACCATGTTGAAACTTTCAATGAAAGCGTCAATTACGAATGATCCTTGAAATTTGCACGATGAGTCAACTTCATTTTTCTTTACCTTCTTCGTCGATCGTGGAGGTTCTATGGAAAATTTCGTGAAAAAAAAAAAAAAAAAAATCACGAATGTGACGAGTGAAAGAGCCAGGGATTGCCGAGAGCGACGACGTTTGCATCCATTTTTCACGATGACATGTTTTTTTTTTTTTTTCTTCTTTTTTTTCCGTCGTTGGAACTCGTTAGAGCGCTGAGCAATCGACGTTTCTTTTTTTTTTTTTTCGCAATAAAACCTCTCGAAAAAAAAAAAAAAAAAAAAAAAAAAAAAACAGAGTCGACGAGAGATTGGAGCATCGAGCACAAGAAGAGACGAAAAATTCAACGTGGCTACAAATCTGACGGAGAGTTAAAAGAAATTTCCAGCGAGAGCTCTCAGAGTTGCGAGATTAAATTTTTTTGTTTTTTTTTGTTTTTTACGAATAATATACGACGATGCTGAAACTCGCTGATATATCCAGCAAAGGAAAAATATATGTACTTGTATATACGTATATTTATGCGTCTTCGTACTAACGGAATAGTGAAGCTGCAGTATGAAGAACCAGATATGGTCTTACGAGAGAAAGAGAGAGAGAGAGAGAGAGAGAGAAAGTGGAATAGTCGACCTTAACTTCGTCTCTTTTATGTCGTCTTCGTTTGAGCCATATTTCTTTGAGTTTCCCGAGGATTTGCCGCATATAGTTCTATTCACACAGAAGCTTTCATACTTATGTGACGCAGCGTCAAAAATGTCTCGTACAAGACCTTTTATGTATCTGCATCCGCTGAAGTATGCACAAGCGAAATACGCACACACACACACACACACACACACACACACACACACACCGAGAAGTGACTCGTATGCAAATTTTAATAAGTCACTTATCCATGATACAATAGTTTTGTCTATGATCTCGTAGCAACCTCGTACGTTTTCCCCGTGGTTAAAGTTCATTATAAAAATGGCGGTTGAAGGAACAGCAAAAAAGTCAAACTCTGATATACTCGTTTACCTCTCAGAGCCGCAAGTTTTTTTTTTTTTTTCAAATTTCCTACCGGAGAGGTATTATTTTTCGTGCTATGAGCTGGGTGGAAAAATAAACCGACTGCAGCTGGTTAACCCTTACTTGTCACACTGGGGTCCGAAGGAACCCAGGCCTATTTTTTCTTAATTTGAATAAATTAATTGAACAAATATCATTTAAATAATTAATAAAATAAAATATTTTGATAAAAACACATAGTTCATTGTTTCAAAAAATTCCCTCCTTCAATCCTCAGAATAGATACCTTTTCTTTTTTGAATAGTTACTTAACTACTATTTTTTTGTAGTGATACGTCAGCAGAGGACTCAGCTAAAATTTTAGGCCTTAATATTAAATAAAATTATGATTTTTTTTTTGTAAAAATGGTCATTTTTCCATTTTTTTTACTTTTCCGCTTCTTTTTAGTATACTTAAATTTAATTTTTGACTATATAACCTATATAATCCTTCAAAGTAAGCTTTTGACAAGTTCTGAAAAAATTTTCAAGCAAAATCAATCAATAGAGCTTTTTTAATAACGTTTTTTGTCACTGGGGTCCAAATGGACCCCAGTGTGACAAGTGCGTGATTCTACAGAAGTGTAGCAAGTAAGGTTCCTCTGTTATATCGATATAGTGTCACTTGAAATCTTCACAGCCTATCACTGTTTATCCTCAAAACGTATGTTCAAAAATTCAATGAGATTAGGAGCCTCGTTGTCGAGATATTAAATGTTTAAAAAAACATTATTCAAGATGCGTTTTTATGGCCACACATGAAAAACAGGTTGCAATCGTTCTGTAATTCGCGAACTTGAAATGCTAGCACCTTTAAAAAATTGTATGACCTAGTTCTGTATATAATAAAACCGTGTGCGAAAGCTCATCTTAATTAGGAGAATTTTCGTTGAGTAATTGAATGTAACATATTTAAAAATGCTGAAAAAAAAAGAGGCGTACTCTGTCGATTTCAGACGCGACCGACAATCCTGCCTAACTCAACTTGTCGATTTAGGCTTCTTTTTCAGAAAAACAATCCAGGAGTTTTTTTTAGCGTCTTTTCATAGCAAATGGTATAAATAATAACTCATAAAATGTGAATTATTATTCCTCTCTAGATTTTAGCATGGAAAAATAGAACAATGAAAATTTGGCACTTTTTGTGCTTCAACTCGAAACGCTGCTCAAACTATACGTAATAGAGTAAAATTGCTCATAAACAATTTTCTAGGTAACCAAATTCTCTACAAAAAAGTCCCCGACGGCACATACCTAAAGTTAATAATTTAGGCGTGGGAGGCATTCAAAGTTTTAAAAATAATAAAAAAAAAAAAACCATTCCAAGTAGGTGGCTTTATTTGAATTATAAATAAAGTTTTTCAGGCGCTAATGGCTTTCTCGCTGTGTCCAGTTGACGTATGAATTTTTATGCATTTTTAATTCAACGCTAGCACGGTGATACGTAATTTAACAACTAATGGGTCTGCTATTCTGCGATTTCACAAAAATCAAACTTCCTCGTCACGCCACTTCGGACACCTCCAACTCATCCGCTATTGAATTTTCATGTATGCTGTCGGGGACTTTTTTTATAGAAAATTTAATCCTCTACAAAATTGTTTGTGTGCAATTTTTTCTATCTTGAATAGTTCGGACAGCGTTTCGAGTTGAAGCTCGGAAAACGTGAGCTTTGAATTTTTTTTTTGCAACATTAACGTTAATATTTCAAAAACTTACAGGAGTATATTGCTATATATTTTATACGTTGCCATCAATGCTATTTACTATCGAATAGCGTTGAAGCAAAACCTCACAGTTCTAATTCTGATTTCGAGAGCATAAATTGACTGGCCGAGATGAGTGAGGATTTGACATTGGCACCACCGAGCCCGGCCTGGTGTATAAGCAACCGGGAAGAGTGCCAGGAAAAATGGTCAACGCTGTTGCTAATACCAATAATGAATATGCGAGTGGGGATATTTTTTTTCAGCCTCCACCAAAGACCTGACTCGTGCAAGGTAACTTTGAATTATTTACAGCACTTTTCTGTATCATTCTCGGACTCCAAAGAGCAGCTGAATAATCGATAGTAACGACAAATATATATATACATGTAAAATAAAATGGTGCTCGAAATGTTCATCAAGCGTTATGCATTGAAAAAAAACGATCGTACTTTGCGAATCCTCGAATAATATTCATCGCAAAAGTCTGGCGTTTCTCTTCCTTTTGAGAAGCGGAGAGATGAGAAAGCTCATATACAATGTCGAGAGAGGCGCGTGACTCTCAATGAGAAATATTTTATGCGACACGTAACGATTTTAAAAAGCTCTCCTGCCGGTAGAGATATACAACATAAAGCGAAGGTATAAACGCGTTGACATTATATGCGCATAAAGTCTCGATTGTGCGCACGCACACACTCGCACCGACACAGCATCGCGAAAATGTAACGCGTCGGGGAATTATACGATAATAAACATGCGAATAGTTTCCGTTTCACGTATATATACAAACGCACACTGTGTCATTTCAAAACGTTGCGGTTTATACGAAAGCTTTTGTTCATTGCGTTCTATATAGAGTGGGCTCTTCGGTGCACACGGTGTACACGAGAGGGTAATGCACTCGAATCTATATATAAATATACACAACATATATACGTAATAGGAAATGCCCGAGCTTATGAAACTTTTCCCGCATCCTATTTTCTCATTCCGTATATTATAATATAATATACGCTTCGAACAGAGCATCCGCGCAACATGCTTCGGACGTTTTCACTCGTCGAAAGAACAATAATATCGAAAAATCGAACTCGGACGATTGTACTTCAATGCGGAATATAATGAACCAAAAGTTCGCGCTGCCCATTATAACTCTATGCGCCGTAGAAATTTAAAAGTCGTTATAAGAGCACAAAAAAAAAATTCCCACTTTCCTCTCTCGCGGGATTATATCACCGGGTTAATGGAGGATAAGCTCGACCGAGGAATTTCCAATCACTTGGGGGGGGGGGGGGGGGGGGTGGAGCAAAGAAAAAGAAGAAGAAAAAAAAGTTTCGGAACTTTGTTACAGAGGCCGCGAATTATCCGAATTAAATTATTCGTGAATCTTGATGAAGTATAATATATACGTCAGCGTGCTTGGAACACACGTTTTTTGTATAGGAACGCGAAAAGGGTAGTTGCTTTTGGAATAAAAAAAAATTAATTCAAAACGATTGTCAGATATTAATCGCGGGTAATTATTGCTGGAAGTTGTGAAAAAAAATTTCGAACAACTATGAGGGTACGGTAGAGTAATGATGTTTCTTTTCTAGTTAAATTGGAATGATTTTTCATTTGTCAAAGTCACTTTCTCCCATGTGCTAGATGGAAATTGTGTGTGTGTGTGTGTGTGTGTGTGTGTTACGGAAATCTCTCGGTGTATCAAACGATCCGTGTGAAGCAGACCGAGAGGAAATTTCAAAGGCCAGAGAAACGTGTACATAAATTAAAACCTCCGAACAGGGCACCTCGAAGGCGATTAGGGGAGTATGATTCTTGGAACTGATGACTTTCCTCCACCAACAGCTCGCGAGAATGACTCGACTCGCGGACGCCGGCTTAATGTAGTCCTCGTGCAAATGCGTTTATAATGAGAATTTGTTGAAATTTATAGTGGACGAAGAGAATGCCCCAGTACCCAACTTCTCGTGAAATTTGAAGCAGATTGACCGTTCCCAACTCGAGATATTCAATGTCAAAGTTAGCAGCCATTATACGTGTACACTGAAAAAAAAGGTAATGTAACGGCAACAAAATTCGTTTGTTGCCTGCGTTTTGTTACGACCAATATATAATTTTGTTCGTAGGACAAACATTTTGTTGCGACCAATGAATAAAAATAATTCTTTTTGTTGGCAACATCGTCCTAATTTTGTTAATCACATTTCATTGACACAACCAAAACTGTTTGTTGTTGGAACAAAACATACTTTATTTTGTAATACAAACAAAACTATTGGATTGGGCGAACGATACAATAAGAAGACCTCGACCCATCTGTATATTTGGTTGAGACAATAAAAAAAATAAAAGTCGACAACAAAAATGTTTTGTTGTCGTAACAAAAACTTCATGAACACCGTAACCCGTGCCGGTTAGACACACTATCGGCTTCTAACCAAACAGTATAGTTGTCGGAATAAAACGTTTTGTTGGCGCAACCAAACGTTACGTTCGCCCAACAAATTTGTCACGCCGGCAATACTGTAGCATCTTTGGTATCGCGTGGTGTGCAATAATCGTTCTACGACCGCGTGAATGCTTCGAGTGTGCATGTATATGGTGATAATATATTTTTTCGAGCCAACAGTGATATTAAAAAAATCTAAAAAATTAACAAATCTTCATGAGAAAGCGTCTAACAATCATTCAGATGGGCTCATTTGTTATTTTTCAATCTAACAAAACATCTGCGCGAAAAATCTGCTCGAAGGTTTTTGAGGTTATGTTGATCCTTAGCCTCGCCTAAAACATTATGTCATGAAATTCTGAACTTTTTTCACGGAAAAGGCTTCCTCTGTGCTCTGTGAGAAAGCATTTTGGAAGTTAATTAGAGAACCACATTTTTTAAATATTTATTAACAATATTATAGCAGAGAGCATTGATTATCCCCATGCAATATACGATTATTACTGCAACAAAAATGATTTGCCCTGTATGCAAAATATGTTTGTTGCTGCAACAAAATTGCTTTGTTCTACATACATAAAATATAGCGTTTCGAACAGCAATGTTTTGTTGAGCCAACAAAATATATATGTCCGTTCAACAAAATTGTTTGGTTAAGGTAACTAAATCATTCCATAGCGCAATCAAACGTTTGCTTGCGGCAACAAAATGTGTTTAACAAAACGATACCCATGTCGCCAACAAAACGTTTTGTAGATCACATGTTAACAAACGAATTTTGTTGCGCCAACGAAACTTTGGTTGTCACAACCAAACTTTTTTTTGAGTGTAGAGCATATAGCAAGTATTGCTGTACCCTGATACTAGCACGGTTTTTTTTTCAAATATTACAGCTAAACGCCTAACCAGATTTTGATACAAAAAATTGTAGACGGGAGAAGACTATTATTCACTTGTTATTAGGAAAAAAGAACAAAATTATTAACCGTTTCGTTTACGAACGACGATCACAAAAATAATGCAATACGAATGAAAATTCGACGGGTAAGCTGCATATTCTATGGTGTGAATGTATCTGAATGTGCACGGTTCCATGTGTAACAGTCATTTCTGTATACAGACTCAATCAAAAGTTCGCTGCAAATGACCACTATATATAGGGCCGTGTATATTTTATCATGTGGTACATAGGAAACTTTCTCGCACTATTGTAGCACGGGGACTACCTTAACCTCCGAATAGGACACCCGAATGAACGTACAGTATGGACTACGCCAGGATTTTCACAATTCACATATATTTGTCAGTGAAATGATTTAAGTTATGCAATGTGATTCTGAATTAATATATAGGCTATGTGCAGATGTTCTACTAGCGCCGCTCGCGGGCAAAAGTATAATAAATTGTGCGCTAGAATTGTATGGATGTTATGCAGCGAAAGTGATAGAAAAACATATATTTTTTTTATAGTGTTGTATTTATATTAACTAAATATAATATTTCGAAAGGTACGTAAAAATTATTCATCTGGACTTTTTTTTCATTTCTAAATTTGACGTAAATGAAGAAATAAATGTCCAATTTCTTTACAGTGACAGCACACCATAACCTAAAAACACAGCCCACAGCAATGGCGGTCATAATTTTGCATGTGTGTGTGTGTGTTTTCGTGTTTGTGTGTGTGTGTCCGAATGAGGTCTCAAAAACTTACAATTATGTCCACCGCAAGCGCTCGCGTCACATTTAGTCATTACTCCGCCCCCTTGCACATAGTCTATATGCGAGTATTTTTCAAAATGAAAAATTACACGATGGATTTTAAGTAAATATGTGATTCGAAGCATTTCCCAATATACATCCCCTAATTCAGAAGTATAAGTGCCCAGACAACTCGTAAATAGAACTGAGTTGGGGAAGCGCTTGAGCAACGATTGGGAGAAGGTGCCCTATTCAGAGATGGCCTATTCGAAGGTTTTACTGTACTACATAGATTGTGAATTGGGTGGGTCAGTTTGTGCTAAGACAGTTCTCTATTGTATAGAACGTTTCAGACAAGGTTTCGCTTCGATGTACACTGCATGCTCGTGACGTGCGTGTAATCGCGCTATTAGCAAGCCGTGTACGCTGAACAGTCAGACGAGGTCTGATATACCGATACTCGAGCCTGTTATCCTGTACATATGTATAGTGCACTTGAACATAAATACGTGTGCGTATATTCCAACTATTCGATTCAATTCGCGGATCGATTAACGAAAAAAAATTGTTGCTCGTTGTATACGAACGATCAAGCTGGATATTTCCCATCGGAATTGGAGAAAACAATTGTTTTGTTTTTCCTCTTTTTTTTTTTTTTTTCGTTTTGAAAGCGCTTCGTACTAGTACGAATCTGAGAATTATTGCACGCTCATCGAGGCCATTGTCGGAGGTTTTTCTTTGAAGGGGGATTATGTTTGGTAAAATTATCGACAGAAATCGACGATACGAACGTTTTTGTTCTCAATCAAATTCTCAATAATTTCAGAAATCAAAAAATTAAAGCGACCTCCGATAAAGAGATATTTCAGGCATGTTTCGTCTTGATGGTTAAAAATCGGCAGAATGACTTTTGGACGTTTTCGAGCTACCGAACTCAGAGTTCCAACGAAAGAATATTTCAGCTTTTAGGGATGACAATCTCGTCCACACATCAGCGACACGAGACACAACAAAGATGTTAGCCAACATTTTCATTATCTCAGATATCCATTCGTCAACAAAAAAAAAGTATATGGCAATCCGTTACAAGCAATGTTTCGGTCATCATTGCTTCTCTCCGTCAAAATCAAGCTCAGAATAAACTCAAGTCACCCCTGATTCAAGAGATCGTATTCGAGAAATTACCTTTACTCGCTTGGAAGAAAAATAAACGAGTAACTATATGTAAATAATATATTTGTAGTTGTGTAAAATTTTTTTTTGTAAAAATCACGTCAGCTTTGCTCTGTTTGTCCGAGAACACTGTAAAGACTCGCAAACAATGTTCCGCAATTTGGTTTTACGATCAATTGTCCTCACTGAGAGAAAAACATTGTAAAATCAACGAAATCAACAATGACGGGTAGCCAATGAACTATATATATATTATATATATATATATATAGATCATATCTGGGCAGCACTTCAAGTATCCGGTACTTGCGATGAACTGGAAGTACAGTACTTTAAAAGTATTTCAAGTATTATACTTAAATTTCCAAGTACTCGACCTGTACTTCAAGTATTTGTACTTAAATTTTCAAATATATGTCAGGTACTCAAAGTATTTGCAGTTAAAATTTCAAGTACTTTCCTGTACTTCAAGTACTTTTTCAAGCACCAAGTATGAATTACTTTAAAAGTATTTCATGTATCGTACATAAATTTCCAAGTACTCGACTTTTACTTGGAGTATTTGTACTTAAATTTTCAAGTTCCAAGTATGAAGTACTTTATCAGTATTTCAAGTATTGTACTTAAATTTCCAAGTACTCGACCTGTACTTGAAGTATTTGTGGTTAAATTTTTAAGTACATTTCATTTACTCAAAGTATTCGCAATTAAAATTTCAAGTGCGTCCCTGTACATCAAGTAATTTTTCAAGTACCAAGTATGAAGTACTTTAATAGTATTTCAAGTATTGTACTTAAATTTCCAAGTACTCGACCTGTACTTGAAGTATTTGTACTTAAATTTTTAAGTACATGTGATTTACTCAAAGTATTTGCAATTAAAATTTCAAGTGCTTCGCTGTACATCGAGTAATTTTTCAAGTTCCAAGTATGAAGTACTTAAAAGTATTTCAAGTATTGTACTTAAATTTCCAAGTACTCGACGTGTACTTGAAGTATTTGTACTTAAATTTTGAAGTACGTGTCATGTACTCAAATATATTTTCAATTAAAATTTCAAGTGCTTTCCTGTACTTCAAGTACTATTCCAAGCACTAAGTATGAAGTACTTTTGAATACGTCAGTGCTAATGGTTGCATGTATAACGCCTCTGAATATATATAATTGAGGAACGTTCTGCGCCATATTTGGTTAAGATTGTAAGGAATGACTCCATGCCAATGCATGGCTCCGTTTTTAACAATCTGCGTATTATATTCTTTATTGCTTCTTTATCAAACCTGAAGCTAAATAAATCTCAATTACAATCGTCAATGCAATTTTTTAAAATTATTTCTAATTCTTCGTTTGAATAATTATGTTCCAATCTACCTAACCTGAGTAAATTGCACAATGTGAAAATATGTTTTGATACAAAAAGTACTCGAATCAAAATCAAACGAGTTTAAAGAGTACGTAAGAAATCAAATATAAGTACCATAACGTACGAGATGTATACCTGAAAACTTGAAAAATATTTTATATTTGATACTTGACGTATTTCAAGTACTCGATACCTCAATTGCTTGAAATATTTAGAACTTCAAGTGCTGAGTACTTGGTACTTCAAGCATTTGCGGTACTCGGTACTTGATTTACATGAGCACTTCAAGTGCTTCAAGTACTTTTTTTTTAACTTTGTATTTAAAGTACTTTCTGGTTCTTTGTCCAGCTCTGTTACAATATAGTTGATTCAACCGAGGCTTTATTCTCAATCGACTAAAACGTTGATTGAATGAACCAAGTACTTGGTCAGTCCGGCAAAGCCTTGGTTGAATCAACGATACATTTCATTGTCTATCCGTGATCGAAGATTCAATTGATTTTAGAAATATTTTCTCTCGGTGCTTCAACGGTTTTCCTAAAAATCCTAAAAAAAATCTCCTCTTTTTTTTTGTTTTACCCTTCAACTCGCCGGAACTTTGGAAATATTCACAAGTGCGATACCTGATCATCGATTAGGCACGAGAGGCAACGTATTGTTCTCCAAAAGACGTAGAACCACGAAAAAAAGAAAAAACCAAAAAATGGCAGGCATTGAAACGACCAAACGAAAAAAAAAAAAAGAAAATCAATCGATACGAAAGAAGCTTCGTCCTCGTCCATTTCTCAGCACAAAACAGGACACGATACAGCGTAATTCAAATTTTGTTTCTCTTAAAGAAAAAAACATACGGTTTGCTGCTTACTCACCTTCCGGTTGGGCTGTTGTGCGTGAGAAAAGATTTCGGCAATGACGACGATCTCTGCTGTGGATTCAGACGATAGCAATTCTCGGACGGTGAATCGTTCCTTCTTGCGGGTGCGCTACCGGGTCTCGTGGCAAAGCTGTCTCTCGTCGTCGTCGTCGTTGTTGGTTCGGCGAGTGTCTTCAGTGAGCCAGCAGTCATTGAGTCCTCCATGGGTGTCGATGCGCCGCTGCTCTTTGGATTTTTTGGACTTTTGGTGATCGTTCGATCGGAGCTAGTGATCCATATGTCGCTGCTCGACGACGACGAGGTAGTCATCGAGGGTGAAAGAATATTACAGCTAGCGGCACTCGTTGATCTAACTTGGGGACCTTTGATCTGTATGGGCGAAATTCTACGATCGGACAGCTGAACATTACGATATTCCCAGTGCGTCGAATGTTGATGATCGCGTTTTTCATAAATTTCATTGCCATTCGGGGATTGGAGGGGTGATCTTCTCGTGTGTTTCAGCGCGCTTCTCGGTGGACGCTCGTCGTCCTTCGTTTGAGCCGTTGTATTGCTCGTCCCAAAAACCGTACGCTGCTGCTGCTGCTGCTGCTGTTTCTGATTTCTGCTGCGTATCGCTGTATCGACCCGATCGTCCGAAACGTCGAGTGACGCCGGTGACGAGCAAGCGCTGCCTCTTTCACGTGAAACGGAATTTCCGCCATTGTCAGCGGAAACCCGACGATGCGACGGATAACTCTGCGATAGTTTCATAAAAGATGCATGTCCCGGATTCGGTGAGTAACGAGTATCGCCACGTTGCTGGGAGCAATTGGGCCAATAATCGCAATTACTGTTGCTGCAATGATTCTTCGAGTTCGTACCGACGCTAAAGTCCGGGCATATCGACGCGCCGCTCGTGTTCGGTGTCGTAGCACCTCTCTGCAATGTTCTGGATCTTCTGTTGAATTGCTGCTGCGTTTGCTGTTTTTGGCCTGAATTCGTTACGGAACTATTGCCCGCGGCTTGTTGATACTGCTGACACGGCTGTTTCGCCGATATGAAATAAACGTCGTATGTACCCGAACCACCGACGGCCCCGCTGATCCTTCTCTGTTCCTGCTGACCAGCCTCGTCCCGACCCTCGTAACGACCCGCCAATAAATTTCTCGCCGCCGCGCGACTACGCGTACCATAAAGATATTCCGTTACCACCTCGACTTCGCGCAACAGCTCGGCGTTAACCGTGTCCTCGGTAGATTGAGCCTTGCCTGGACAAATCACGATCACCGTCTTATGGAGTTTGGGTTTTTTTTTCTCTCTCTCGTTTATGCCTGATTGCAAGCTATTCGCTCGTTTATGAGAAGCTTTGCAATATCGGGAAGATGAAAATTTTTCAAAGGATAACAATCTCTCGGAGGAGGTTGTGTCTAAAAATAAGGGTTGTTGGGATTCTTGCGCGGGCTTTGTACAGATGACCTAATGCGACGCCTACACAGCTTCGGCATTACAGAAATTTTCTTAATCCGTGAGCAGCGCACTGGTGCAAATTTGTAGCACCTAAAGTTTCTTGTTTGTGGATTTTTGAACATTTTTGTTCTGATTTTGACGTATCTTCACTGAATGATTAATATTTTTCGCATTTCAAACTATTAACATTGGATTCCTGAGAAATTTTTACCACAAGAAACACTGGTTATCGAATAGTTTTGGATTATTTATACCAGAGTTAAAGTACTTTGAATATATTTACTTATTATTTATAAGGTTAATGTCCCGGTTAGTGAACATTCAACGGTGGATCCACGTTTTTTTTTTTTATATTTTTCAATCATATCTGAGTACGATATCCAAAAACTTTGGTTTCGCATGAACAACTTCGTTTATGCCGAATGTAACAGTATTAAATTTTTTGTAAAAACGTTGAAAAATCAGGATAAATCAACGAATTAAAAATGCTTGTTTGATGTCCGAGTTACTGACAACCCGCCAACTTGCTGGCCCAGACAATGACCCGACAGTGTCCGCGTTAATGAACAGTCGGCAATCAATCCGAAAAAAAATAGTTATTATACTTTCATTTAACATTTACTCAGTTCCATTGACATTTGTTTGATGACCGAATGGAAAAAAAATTCAATACATTGCGCAGAATTTCTAAGAAGATTGGAGAAATCTGAAAACTGTTTGGGTTATGGAACACCGATCAATAACTCGGACGCGTTCTAAATTCGTTGTCCCAATTAATGACGGAATAGAGATGGAAGTGCCGCGGTTTTTAAAGCTAAATTCATAATATATCGAAAATAGTAACTACTCTGAACTTTTTCTAGCCAGAAAGTTGAAAACTGAACCTTTATTTGCAGATATTGAATCAACGATCCCATACAATACATGTATACCAGATCGTTCAACAACCGGGACGCCTTCGCTGTCTGGGCCGTTTACCTTATGCAATGTACGAAATTTCCAATTTTAATGAACCTAGACTCGACTTCAAGTAACCATGCAATTCTCAATTTATTTTTTATTACCCAAAAGATCAAATTATTACGATTTGTTTATTCGGAAAGCGAAAGAGAAAACCAATGAACCGTATAAATTTTTGGCTTTGGGTTTTATATTTGTTTGGTCTGGTATTACATTTGAAATAAGAGTCAATGAGATAGAAAGTAAAGGATTCAAAAAAACTTACGATTAGCGAATGGATGTCGTTTGCCTCGTTCCCCGCCGGTTCCCCTCTCGTTATGGATCTTCACGACGACTCGATTCTGCGAGTCACTCGATTCTCTCGAGTGTTCGCGTGAAACCTGCTGCGATTGATTAGCCGAGCCTGGCGATCTCTTTTCCGGCAATTGAAGACTCCGTGATCTTCGAACTCTCGCTGAAGTCTGAAGAGATTCTGGCGACACCAGAGTATTTCGCGACGTTGTCTGATGATGCTGCTGCCGACTCTGATTGGAACGTCTGAATGGATTCGGCGTTGGGGATCTTCCTTGGCGATCGGTGCTGCCGCTGCTGCCACTGCTGCTGCAGCTCGAGCAAGACGACGAGGATGACTCGTGTGACAATTGTTTGGCAGCTTCGTTGGATCCTGGCGAACGCCTGGAGGAGACTTGCTGCTGCTGCTGTTGCTGGCTCGTGCGACCGTGACGCGATTGATGCCTCCCGGATGGCGATACTCTCTCGATGCTCTGCGATGTCAAACCCGTATTACCAATTATCGTTGATTCCGGCGACGAATCACGACCGACCATCGAACAACTGGCAATGACGTTCACGCTAATGTTCAACGAGGAGCTCGGATTGTCATCCTCGTCACCGTCCTCGTAACCCTCCACCGATGAATCCGTATTCTCAGCAAGACGCGGCATTGTCGTTCTATTGACGCAACTATCGAGGCTCCTGAAGCCCATCGAGGACGACGAGGAAGACGACGATTCGCGATAACGTTGAGCAAATTGACTGCGTCTCGTGCTCGAGGTTTGATCCTCCAAGGATTTTGCGGGCATCAGACGATACTGCCTCTCCTTCTGTCTCGTGGTTTGCTGCGACGTCACGGGTACAATCGTCGACGAATTAATGGAAGCTGCAGCTTGCTGCTGTCGTGTTTTGCCGCGGCTCTTCGATTGGCCGGATGACAGTGATTTTCTGCCGGACGAAGCAGGCAGAGAGCTCCAGGCGTTGCTCGACTTGTGGGACGGCGAGGGCGGGGGACTTGACGCGTCACTGTCGATAATGGCATTGGAACGGGGCAAAAATGGTGCCTTGCCGTAAGACGCCAGGAGACCGCTGCGACCGGGACGAGATGTTCTCTTGGCGACATCTTGAAAAGCCGGCGGTGGCGATATGATCGGCGTTATCGAGGGCGGCGAGCAAGATTCGGGTATACTGTGCGGCGAGGTGCAAGCGCTCGGTGTCTCGTAATCAACCGAGGAATGATGTAGCTTGAGAAAATCGGGACGATGAGAATCGAGGGTAAGTGCATGACGAGTGAAATCGGGAAATTTGCCGGGTTCGCTGTTGCTGCAGTGATAATCGGCAAGTTTTACGGTTGCACGACGTGGCACCGGAACGGTTCCCGTTGACGCAAGCAGCGCGCTTACCCCACCGATACCCGTTGCTACTCCAGCACCGTGGCTCATTGTCACGGGGCTGCTCTCGTAGTTGCACTTTCGATTCTCATCGAGGGATCTCTGCTGCACCTGTACCCATCCCGATCTGCCGAGATAAACACCGTCAACCTCGCGATCGCACCATCTTACCGGCGACAATTCACGACTACAATTGCCACTGACGAATAGCTCGCCGGACGTACCACCGCTACCGCTGAGAAAGGAATTCGTTGCTTCGCGACGACGGGACGTCTGTCCGGACTGATTAGGGGGATTATCCGGATGTTGTTTGGACTGACGACGATGATGATGCTGCTGCTGCTGCTGCTTCGTCGAAGCTGCAGAATTACTACCGGTCAGATTCGTTAACGTTCCCGTCGTCGATGCTTGCTCATGACGCTTGATACCCGGCATCGAGCTCGTACGTGAATAACTGTTACCCCTACCGATCGAACCAAAGTTCGTTGCCTGTTGCTGCTGACCTATGCCCTGTTCCCACGTATCGATCGAGGAAGCTCCACGAAGTTGGAGAACCGATACGTTCGATGCTCTGGAAATTTGATTTTTCGTTTTCTTTTTTGCTTTTGCTACCGAGCCCCCCCTCCGCTGGAAATTACGACGGGAGGGAAGAATTTGAGATAAATCGTTTGGGAGATCTAACGAGTAGTTCGAGCATGAAAAAACAGACGGACCTTTTTTTTTGGAAAAACAGTGGAAAGTTAATGCAACGTTTTCAAGCATAATCTCACGAAATGAACTCAAATGTTGATGAACAACTTGGTAGGGTGACTGAACCAGTGAATGAACACCTACCAGTGAATGAACAGACTTAGTATTTTAATTAAACGGCAGTGATATGATTCTATTATTATGAAGAATTTTGTATTCATAATGAAGTGAAAATTCTGAGAAAACATCTAGCAGTGATATTATTTGACGCTGTGAAAGATTTGCGATGCTATGGATTTTTTTTCGTACTTGGGGCGCATATTCATAAGAGTCAGCCATGTTGTTATAACCATCTGACTGTGCATCGAATACCAGAATATTCCATATCACCTCGATAAATCTTTTTAAAAGATATGCAATAATTTTTTCAACGTTATACATTGCTAAGCTTCAATAATATTAATGAATTTTTAGTCAAAAACCCAATATTGTTTGCGATATATGGCCGTTTATTCACTGGTCCAGCTTTTTAACCTATTTCCAGTGATTGAACGAGCGTTGAAAAGGCTTTTCATAACCTCAAAACGCACGAGTATGCGTACGCATCTCTGGTTCCATTGTACGTTCATTCACTGGAAAGATAAGAGTTCATTCATTGGAATTTTTGTTCATTCACTGGGAAATTGGTAATTTCGTTCATTATAATTTTTTTTTACAAAATCCTTGCGAACAGGGCATTTCGAATATTTTTTTTTATATTCTGTGAAGATTGTTCTATAAGATCTAATTAGCTCATAAAGAAATTCGTAATAAGTTAAATTATACGGCTTTATCGAAATAGAAAAAAGGCTTATGCGTTCATTCACTGGTTCAGTCACCCTAATCTAATGATTTCAAGTATAATTGAAAATTCCACGTTTATTGTTGAGGGTACAAGTAGTGTGATGTGAGGTAAAGTTCTCTCTTCGTTATTCACACATGTTTACCTTTTCTTAGACATTTTCCGTGAGCCGTGTATGTGCATCAAAATATGCGATGGTACACAATCTTACAGAAGCACCGACCGCTATCACTACATCGAGTGTCGTTGCCACGAATTTCTCGGGATAAATTCCACAGTGCCTCCCAGTTTGATCACGAGGCACGTATCGCAAATATTTACAGGGATTGAATGTCATATGGGCTAGAACGGTCGACACACACACACACACACACCCACTACAGGGCTCCGGGCTTAACAGGATAGTTTTTGAGGCAAAAGGGGAAGCGCTGGTTATCATGGAAGCTTGTGTATAAGGTTATACTTATCTCCGTACAATCATCTCCGGCTGTTTATCATGGTCAAAGTTAAATAATCCAGCTACTGAGCTCTCAATCACGAATTATCGAACGTCTAAATTGAAAATCGTCAGTCGATGATATTTTACGATAACTGTACGGTAACGATCAATGTAATAACTGAAATTTCAGCGATTCAAGTAAAAATTTGATCACTTCTGGGCCAAAAAAAACGAGCTAATGATCGCTGATTAGCTCCCCACATCGCGAATAAGATTATCATCAACAGAGTCGATCCAAATTTTGGATCATGACGTTCTCCTAAACATTCCTAACTTTTTACGGAAATAAAAATATACGTTTCCATGGCGATCAACCTGGTCATTATGAAAGTTGTAATGCCTCGAGGCTTTCGGCGGATCGCGGGACTTACCATCCACCACCGCGTAAATATTACAATTTGGGGTCGATAATTGGGGAAATTTACATTGTAAATTTTGTTTTCTCCTGTCAATCGGATAACTCGAATCACGGAAGTTTCACAATAGAGCACGATCAAAAGCGTATAAGCCACAGGCGCGAATTACCTCTCGGAGCGCGACGTTGAGGACGCTGGACCACCGATATTGGATCCGGCGATCTCCGTTGGTTCCGAGGCGGGACTGAGCCGACGCGAGGCTGGCTGTGCCGTGGACGAGGCCGAAACGGGTCCTCCGGCATTGACGACGCCCACGGTACCAACGGACCCGAGCACGTGGCTTCCCCCATCGGACTCGGCCGAGTGTTGCCTGCCCGTGGACTGCGAAGTCTGCGACAGCCATCGACGCGCCGCGCTCCTCGGAATTCCAGATCCTCCTGATCCTCCACTTGCCGCAGGCTGATGACCCGTCGTTCCAACGCCCCCGCCATCGCCGTCCAACGATGTACTCTGAAAACCGTTTGCCCTCATACGTACGCAAAAATACACACACGCACACACACACACACACACACACACACACACACACATAGAGACGCTCCGGGTTGTTTAGCCACTTTCGGCTATGTGGTTGACTCGAATTTGCGCGAGTATAAGTGCATATTGCGTGTAAGTTCGTTGACGAGGAGCCATTTGACGGCGTGGGTTGCTCAAGGCACAAACTTCGAATGCTCCCGAACGTTTCTCCGATTCGGGCTTCTCGGTTCAACGCAGACTCGTATTAACATTATTCTAGAATGCTCTATGAATGGCGTGGTGAAAAAAAAAAAAAACTGAATTTAAAGTGAAACCTTTTTTTTTTTTATATCTCAATGCTGGTACATGTGCCGATTGCTTTCGAGAGGTGAGAGGGCCATTTTTTATGATGTTGAAATTGAAAACATTGGAATGCAACGAAAGTGAGTTTTTTTTCTTTCGATTAAAAAAATCTTTTCTCGTATTGAGAACGCTTTTCTGGCATTTTTAGGCCTCAGGTCGCGAAAAAAAAACCGAAAAAGAAGGAAACGATTTACGACTTCGAGACAATACTGTGAATTACTTTTTTTTTTAAACCTATTTTCGTTGCATTCCAACGATGGAAATTTCAACATCATCATTTTTTTTTTGGGGCTAAAAACATGATTTACGGAAAATTAGTTGTAATTTCTCGAGATCTTACGATTGAAAAGTGTGCACCCAGAAATGGTAGATTCACTATTTATGGGAGAGGGGATAGGGTGCTAGATTTAAGTGAGTTTACTCCACTAGCGTCTGGCGTGAACGCGCTTTTACTACTAGAGCTTATGTGACACTAAGAAGAACGAAGGAGTGTTCCTTTTTTTTTCGTTTACTTAACTTTGTTTCGACCAGGGTGGCTCGTGCAATATTTGGCTCCCGGAGCTGGTAATATCATTTCGCGCTCCCACTGTTCTCGCTTTAGCGGGTGCGAAATTGTCAAACTCGTCGAGGGACAACGGGCTTTTTTTGAGTTTTTTTTTTTTTCTTCTTTTCCTTCATGACTTTCGTTTGTATAGCCTTCGACTATCCGGTTCACTGTCTCTTTTTGCATTCTTTCGCGTCTTTTATCGCATCGTCGAACCGCAGAAAGTTACAAACGATGCGTGAGAATGAGGGGAGAGGAGTCTCAAGGTTGAATTCAAGATCACATATATATATTTGCCCGGAGTTGAATGTCGAACAAAGGCATGAGATCGAAAACGCGAAAGGGATATCGCGAAAAGAACGAAATGCGCGAGACCAAACACCACAGGGATGAATATAATTCGATTTTCAAATGAAAACACATCGAGCACGGAGATTTACGAGATGAAATATTCGCTAATAAAAATCGTGAGGGAAAAGAGATTGGATTTTTTTTTTTCGAATCATTGGAAGAGTGATGAAGCAGTTTCGATGACTTATTTTAATTTTGACATATTTCCACGATAAAATTTTTCCAATAATTCTTCGAAAATTATTTTTTTTTTTTTTGCTTCCTCACTTGGTATTTATCTCAAAGTATAAGTAGAGTTTCGATATTTCAACAATGTATCAGGAGAATAATGGAAGGTCGCGATTATATGACTTCTCTGAAAATGATAAATTTCCCCTCGTTGTTTCATCATTCTCAAAGAAAAGCACGAGAGATTGAGACGCTTTCTCGTAGAGAAAGAGAGAGAGAGAGAGAGAAAGAGAATATGAAATGCACTGTTACGCGAGAATAAGAGTTTCTCAAATTTATCAGATCTCGCTATACGAAGAGTTCAATTTGTTCATTGGCACTTGGATCAATTTTTTTTTGTTTTTTTTTGTTTTTCATTGGGCATATAATGATATTGCGAAGAGAGGAACGTAAGGAGAGATTCACCTCTTATAATTGAGTCGATTGGACATTGTTTTATTGCAATTGGGGGAACAAATTAGCAATGGAATGACGTAAAAGTAAAAGTCAACAACAACGGAACTGGATAGCTAAATTTTGTTCGAAGGCTTATTTTACGGATTGGGAATGTTTCTAGGGATTCTTTATCAACAATTTTTATTTTTTAATCAACATTCCTATTACTGGATATGATTTTTTTATTATCAAAGTTTTTTTTTTTTTTGGAGGAATTGATGCATCGATGCACAATTCATACATCGAAAAATACCGATCGTAGATCAAAGCAGTCGTTGTACTTTGACACTTTTATTGGAGAATTTTGTTGATTGAAAATATTTTAATCCTGAAACACTTTTTTTTCCATTTTTATATTGCAAATCTAAGCTGAATGTTCACAATGTTTATTGCAAACTTAAGTGCATTAATTAACAGCAGTGAAGCTTTATTTGTATATTACAGGGTGTTTTATTGACTTGGAAAAATATTAATGACGATAAATTTACAAAAAAAACCCAACTGATAAAAATTCAAATTTCCATACTTGCACATTTTGATCGAAATTTTTCAAAGAATAATCCTTATTTTTATACCAATTTTAATCGCTGGATGTTTGTCAAAGAAATTTGAAGAGAATTCATGAAAAAGGAGAGATTATGAGGAAGCAGTTTGAAAAATTTTCAACCGAAAACTTGAATTAAGATTTTTTTTTCGCGAAAATCTTCATAATTATTCGATTTCCAAATTATCTGAAATGATTCTTCACTCGAATTTCTGCAAAATCGTTTACGTTCCAATTCGAAAGAGAGCGAAAAAAAAAGAATGGTCACACAATCACGAGAACGAAGTTGAAACTTTTATTGAAAACATCAATCGCGTTTTTCGTATTATCGCGAATCACTCACGTGCGGGCTATATACAATAATTGTATATATTATTATGGTCTGCAATGCGATGAAAAGCGTGTGTGAGCAGCGTTACGCGAAATGTCTCTTCTCATTCGAGTATTATTACGAGAGATGCTCGTGGAAGAGCATTCAGCTGCATGTTGTACAGTCGAACGGTAAATGGGAGTACCGCACGCTCGAGAGCTTGAATTTACCAAATATAGTATGTTCCACATGCCCGACACTGTTTACACGCCGTAAAGTATATAAGGTTATATACATATGGAATTGCGCAACAACAACGTTATGGATCGGATCCCTGCCTTCATTTTCATGTATTACGTAACGCCACCGAGAGTACATTGTTTTCAGTAGAAAAAAAAAAACCAAACAACACAACGACTCGGTCTGTGACGGACAGTTGTCAAAATGAAATATAAATTCAATGAAGGACTACATTCCCATGGAAAAAAAATACATTTGCGAAAATATAATTTTTACATGCGTCACTATTTAGAAATATTTTTTTTTCTTGTTGCTATGAAGGTGATCGGTAAACAATAAAGAAATTTTCGGTACGACGAATGAAAAATTACGAGTTTCAGTCTCAAAAGGGGAGGATTTAAGGTAGTCCTCGTGCAAACGCGTTTATAATGAGAATTTGTTTAAATTTATAGCGGACGAAGAGAATGCTAGTATCCAACTTCTCGTGAAATTTGAAGCAGGTTGACCGTTCCCAACTCGAGATATTCAATGTCAAAGTTAGCAGCCATTACGCGTAGAGCATATAGCAAGCATTGCTTTACCCTGAAACTAGCACGGTTTTATTTTAAATATTACAACTAAACGCGTAACCAGATTTTGATAAAAAAAAATTGTAGACGGGAGAATACTATTATTCACATGTTAGGAAAAAAGAGCAAGATTATTAAGGTAGTTCTATCGTGGTAACTAATCCATAAGATTAAAATTTTTTTTTTTTTTTATATCTTCAATTTTAATATATTTATTCATTTCGCGAAACGTCAATGCCCCTTATCGACCTAATTACGGAGAAATTAATACTTGAAAATGCCAGTTCCTCAAGGCAAATTTGCTTCGGTATATAGAAGAACCGATTTCCGGTCACTTTAAAACGATATATCTTATCGAAAATCCAAAAGATTCTTACAAAAAACGAGACTTAGATTCATTAAACACGTAAAAATCTAACGGGCCTAAAAAAAAATATGATTGTCGACCAATTTTTTAAGCTATACTGATTTTAATACGAGCATCCGGGTAGTGATACACAACTTATGGCATAATGTCGTGACGGTGAAAAAATGTGGCAACGCGATATCGAAATGAAAGCGGTATTTGACAAGTCGAACAACATAACCTCTTCACGTCAACGTCAATAGAGCGGGCGAGAGAGTGAGAGGGCACGAGAATGAAAAGAGAAAGAAAGAGTAACGTTGCCACACGTAAATATCATACGAGATCTAGTAATACTTGAGTCGTTGCAATTACTATTTTACTAGTTACATAATTATTTATAATAAACCGTTGATTAATTGTATTCACCTGGGTAAGCTTATTTAATATTTATTAATTTTAACCCATATATCCAATATTTTTAGGAATCATCATTTAGACATTTATAGCTAATTGACTAGTCTGCAGCGATAGAACTACCTTAACCGTTTCGTTTACGAACGCCGATCACAAAAAGAATGCAATATGAATGAAAATTCTCGACGCGTAAGCTGCATATTCAATGGTGTGAATGTATCTGAATATGCACGGTTCCATGTGTAACCAGTCATTTCTGTACAGACTCAATCAAAAGTTCGCTGCATACGACCACTAGGGCCGTGTATATTTTATCATGCGGTACATAGGAAACTTTCTCGCACTATTGTAGCACGAGGACTACCTTAAGAATGAACGCTCCATGGTTTTTCTTCTCGGGCTGTTCAAAGACGAAACAGTGCAATAAAAAGAAGATAAACAACTCGTAATTATTTTTTACGTCAGGAAATTATGCAATCGGCTGCTTTCGTGTAGAAAGCACGTTAAATCATTTTATATTTTATCATAATTTTAAATAAAAATCGATAAAGTATATGTCAATGAAAGTTGATGAAAGTGGCAGCATACTTTTAATCCTGCTTGTTATTCAATCGAATCTACCGGACCTAGTTTGTAATCTCTTTGTTTTTGTTTTTGTATCGAATGTTCGCACCTAATATATACGTAGAGAGGTGGAGAGAGAGAGAGAGAGAGAGAGAGAGAGGGGTGACATGCCGGATAACACATCGGATAATCTTAAAGCGACGATGTTGGTTGAGCCAATACAACGGTTCGGGGAGGGATGTAGTTTCGCAGATGTTGGGATACCGGGGGATCATATATACTTGGTCGATTCTATACAGAGGCACTTACGTTGTGGTGATTGCTGCGAGTGGTAACCACCGAGTCTTGGAGCGATGAACCTCTCGCATAATGGTGACCGAATACCTCGGCGAGCCTCGATCTAGCTGAAGAGTTACCGAGGCTCGTAGTATTAACCAGGGAGAATACGGCGATCCCTGGCTTGCTCTTGTTCGACTGTTGACCGCCGGACGGGCTTTGGCTCGTTAAATTCGGATTGCTGCTCTTGCGCTCGGGAAATACCAAGTGTTCTATGTTGGGCGTATACCCCGGATCGTTTCTCACGATGTCCTGAAGGGTTATGCGACCACCGCCAGTGGCGCTGCTACCCGAATTGCTGGAAATACGTTACATAGCTCGTTTTCGATTCAATCCCCTTTCGGTATCTCCGTCACGGGGATTAATTTTTGTTGTATTTCCCCCCCCCCCCTCCGCGAATTCGCGAATTGTTGCCAAAGATAACGTTGAATTGCCAAGTGGATTTTCGTGTGGAATGAATTTTCGCGCAAGCAGTAAAAAAAAAACAATGACGAATCATATACATGTGTACCTGGGCGCCTATGTTGCAAAATATCATTTTTAAAGCGACAATAACTTCCCTGATACGTCCTGGTGTTTTATTTTCAAGAGGGTCGTTTCCTCCCTCTCGCTTCAGGGTCGGTTCGCATTATGAAGGATGATGTTAAGCGGGTACATAAGATAATGCGGAGCGAGAGAAGACTTGGAGGAAAAATTCGAGCTAAGAGAAACTGACATTGACGAAGACGAGAGGCCATTCATCGATGCCACACGTCAATGACGAAAGTAGCACCCCGAAGAAGAATGAGCTTGGGTGAACTCGTTCGTGAGAATATATACCAGGGAAGAGACAAGGAGCAAGAAGAAGAAGAAGAAGAAGAAGAAGAAGAAGAAGAAGCAGAAGAAGAAGAAGAAGAAGCGGACGATCTACATGTCGTGTCGCCAAAAGTTTTTCAGCCAATTCCTCGAGACGATTTACCGGGAAGAGATGAGATCGGGGGAAGGAGGAAGGGAGACGGCCCTTGGCCCGTATCCCGAAGATTCCGCGGATCACTTCCCTCGACTACATTCCCTACCTCCCGCACTGTAACACCATCAGGCCAATCCGGATAGGTGGGTGCTCACAAAAATTATTCAATCTCCGGGAAAAAAGAGGCGCACCTCCTCGATCTCTTGTACCGATATACAGGGTGTCCAATAGGAATGTGTGAAAACTAATCGAATCTCTCCTCCCTCTCTAACATTGTAAGGAACCCTGCGTTTCAGAAATTTGTACCTGAGACCTGTCAGTTATATTCTAGCTGTGGTAGAAAGCGGACAGTCTTCTTAAAAATGAGTGAGCTAACTATCGAAGAAAAAGTTTTTCTCATTGAATGTTATTATTCAAGAGGGAAAATTTATAGTGAAGCGTTCAGAGGCTTTCGTACGAAGTATGGAAGTAAAAAAGTCAGAAGCGAAACTACTCTTAGAAGTTAAGAATTGAATATTTTTTATATCAAGGTTTATGAACAATCAGATCTAAAGATCTCATGTTTCAAAATTTTTTAGATTGTAACTATTTTTTTTCCGTTTGCAGAGTAATCGATAATTTTAAAGAGTACGGAACATTACAGGACCGTAGAAAAGATTTGTCAGGCCCTTCCACCTCGGTAACTACAGAGGAAACGATTAAAGCAGTTAAAGACTATTTTGAACAAAACCCTCAGTCTTCAATCCGTAAAGCCGCTCAAGCTTTAAAAATAAGCAAATCGTCGTTGCACAATATTCTACGTCATTTTTTGAAAATTCTAATGTGGTGATTCAAATGGCTCACATTTTGAAAATATTTATCATTGATTTTGACATTTTTTTTAGTATTTGCTTAAATATATAATTTTTTCTATGGAAACATCGTTTTTTTTGTAAAAAATTGACATAAAATAAAAATGACAACTCTCTTCTATTAAAAAAAAATTCCACTGATCTGGTTCCTTTATTTATTGCAAAATACCAATTTATTAGTTTTCACACCTTCCTATTGGACACCCTGTATATGTGCAGGCATTATATTATGTATGGTATATGGTATTCTAGGTATACAGTGGCATAAAATTTTATCGCTGTACTTATATCCATTTATATGTATACATAACGACTTTTGGTCCGAACAAAAAGGGCGTAAACCACGAAATTGAAACCCTAAAGCAATGCGAGAGTTACTCCCTATCCTCGTCAGCTGACGATTGATCTGGGTATATATTCAAAGGTGTAGTAGATTGGGCGGCGAAAAAAAAGTAATGAAACCGGCAAGACGGTCGAGATCCTTCAACGATTGGGAACACGATCCTCTTTTCCCCGTAAATCCTTGCGTCAGATAATCGATTTATGATTTACTGTCAGTATCGCAGAGGCTCACTCTATACTTTGTAGGTTTATCCAGTTTGACTGATGACGAGGGTGATATAATGGCGTGTCTCGCGAGCTCAAAGTCCTACGATTTACATTATATCCGTATACACATTGGATACATATTTGTCACAAGATATCATATCCAGGACTTTCTTTCAATATTATTTGAATTTTAGCGATTTAATTGAGTTCCCGGACTATTTTTTATAACGTAAGTGTTAAAATTCATTGAATAAACGATATTGCGCCCTTGCATAAAGAATTGTAACATTATGCTTTGAGGCTTTGAAGAATAGAATGAAGAATAGAACGAAGAAGAATAGAAGTAAGTGAAAAATCTTTTCAAAGTGAGACACAATCCATACGATAGTTACCTCGGGAAAGAGGGTTGGAAAGAATTTAACTAAATTGTTGTAGTTGTTAAGGTAGTTGTGCCGCGACCCGCGACGGGGAATAAGCGGAAACGATGGTGCGGCGGTGCGCGGTGAGCGGAGCACGCATATAACAAGAGAGAGTCTGACCGTTCATGCCCTATACCCGTAGATAGCGGGTAACTTTGATTAATTATTCCCGAAAAACTAAACGGTAGATCATTCCGATTTTTTTTATCATCAATCCTGAAACATCCTTCTACCATATGCTAATTTTTTGTAAAAATCTATAGAACGGTTTTCGTACTAAAATTAGCGATATGCGGTTTCTATATACTTAACATGGGGAACGCGTGTGAAAAGTTCCAACTTTGAGGGCGATTATTTCGCGTTCCAGACGGGAGAAAAATCTGAAATAATTTGTCCACCTAGATTTCACGTTAATGAAACTGTATTCCGAATTTCAGCCGATTCTATAGAAAACTCTCTTTGCGGCACAACTACCTTAATTCTTCGAGGATATTAATACAACTTCGTAATTTTTTCTCGAGTCCCAAAAGATACACTACTTCAATGAAGTAGAAGATATGGCACTGTGCGTTACCAAAGGCCGAATGCTACCTGCTGGTGTCTTTTTACGACGGTTGGGATGAACGGGTCAAACACGCGATAAGTTATTGTACATACGAGATAACTGATTCTCCGGGAATGTACGATATGTAAATTTCCACGAAGAAGATATAAGATAGGAACGAGATGGCGAGGATTTCAATGAAAGAGCATATAGAAAATTATTCCGTAGTGCCTAATGAATTAAGTACATGCAGATAAACGTCATGGGGGGGGGGGGGGGGGGGGATGAAAACGAACCTCAGATTGGAACCGTGAGATGTTCTCTGACCCCGTCTCTTGCTGCTTCCGCGTCCGGGTTTGATGTTCGTTGCCTCGGCGAGTTGCAGCAGACGAGTGCGATGCTGCCTCAACAGCGGATCTTCCCTACGATTCATTCTATCATTCGAGACTTGAATCCAATCTCCCCGGCATTCTGAAAGCAAATGACACAGTGCGAGCACGATTGACAGCGCATGCGTTCCTTCGCATCGGCTCTCGAGGGGTTCGATTACAACCTCTGTATCGCTAGCAGAAGTCCCGAAAATAAATTGACCGTATAGAAGAAAAATTTAGTAGTTTTTGTGTGCTAATTTTTTTGCTACAATTATTATTTTCGTGCTCTTACCGTTCAGCGAGTAATTAAAAAAAAGGGCTCTATGCTAGCATATCATGAATTCTCGGCTGGGAATGAGTATGCCGTGTATGCGTACCGAATCAGAGTCTGGGAAAACGATCCTTCAATAAAAAAAAACAGATTTTTTTTATCCCTGACTGGGGTATAAAGGCCTTCGCGCGCTTCTCTTGACTCTATAGGTACGAAAATTTTGACAATTGTCTCGGCCGTACGAGGTCGCTCCACTTTTTTTGTGAACGAACGCATTGGAGCATAAGCAGCTTTACTCGCAGAAGAGCAATTGCAACATTCTCTGCGGTATCTATAGTGCACTGTTTTTTTCTTCTTTATTCCATTTTAATTTTTCATCCGCAGGAACAGTCACAAATTTTATTATTCAAATATTTCCGATCCTTCTCTCGCCTCATCGCTCCCTCGTATAATATCCAATACCAAATTTTCCTTCTTTTCCTTTGTTTAATCAAAGATTAACGATTAAACAAACGAGAAAGAAATTTCAGTCATGTATCATGCTATACAGGGTAAAACCTTGCGGATTGGCTCGATTCCCACAGTTCGTATTTTGGGAACAGTGAGACGAAAGAAAGCGATAATAGCAGACGAAATAACGGCTGTGTACCATCGTAATTTCTATATAAGTTTTGCTCCATCTTCGGAAGTAAAAAAGTAGGACAATCCGCGATCCTAATATGTAGGTATAAATGATGAGTATTATTCGTACTATTACATATATATATGTACTACTAAAGTATATTATATGCGAATTCAACACGGGCCAATGCAAATACGAGATCATAGATGAAATGTTGAGGTAGAGGTGAAATGTATATATATATATATATATATATGTACAAATAACTACCTCCCTCATATTATCCAAGTCGATTACGTTTCACTCCATTGCAAACGACACCTCAATATTGGAAAAGCCCGTGGAACTCGGAGAATACCATTCTCAAATGGGTTTTCTCGCCGTTAGTTGGCTAGTGATGGCATACAATGGGGCAGGCGAGAGAGAATAAGAAAAAAGTACAAACCAAAAAGAAATAAAAAAAATAAAAATAATAACTGGGGGAAAAAATCCTGCGAGGACGGGATGTTATACGCGACGAGTGAACGTGTCGGAAAACAGATAAGACTCGGGTGCATTCGGGTATGAAATAAAAAATTTTTATAAAGAAAAATAATACCAACATTGGAATTTCTCATAGTGTTGGATAAAAAAAGCAAAGATAAAGGCTTTTGGTGAAAAACTCTCACCCGATATATGTTCAATGTACACATTTCACATACACACATACATATGTATATATATATATATATATATATATATATATATATTTATACCCTATTTATACTTTTCTATTACTTGACTCGATTCGATGTCGTTTATGCCCCTCAAAATCCGCTGTATACTCAAAGTGGGACAGCAATCCTGTGTGTGTGTGTGTGTGTGTGTGTGTGTGTCCAAAAGGATATTCTCAGTTGGCTGTTACATAGAGGTAGGTTGGCAGAAATTCTGTTGAATAGTATATTCAACGAGAGCGAGAGAGAGAGAGAGAGAGAGAGAGAGAGAGAGAAAGAGAGAGAGAGACAGAGAAACGATCGGACGATGCCAAATACAAATCGTTTTCCAATTCCATTCAGACCAGCCCGAAAGCTCGAGCCGCCGGCATGAGAGATCCCGGCGAGAGGGTGATCGCCGAGAATTCAGTTCACGTCGTTCCCGCGCGTTATCCGTATTTCATCCGTCGTGAACCATGAAAATCTCGTTTCTTGTTTGCCAGCTAAGCGAGCAAATCTTTTTACGTATAAAACGTATATCATATGCACGTAAACATAAATCCTAAGAGCTGAACTGTCGTGTGTGTGTGTGTGTGTGTGTGTGTGTGTGTGTCAAAGCTCTCAAGCTCCCAAGGTATGATACGTTAGAGCGTTAAAAAATATGCGACATGGAGTGGAGAAAGCTTCCTATCATGTTGGGTTGGAAAAAATGCGAACTTTAGATCGTAATATTTTCTGAAAGCTCGGAATAAACTATTTGAGGAAAAATAAGATTTACTAAATATGACTGGAACAGCTGTTTACAAGTAAATTCAAAAATTTACGTTTTATATATCAAATAAACAAGCTTGAAAATGTAATGTTTTTTTTTCTTTAAAATATAATTTACAAAATTGCATAGTTTGTATCTGGGGATTGAATTAAGCAGCCGGTTCGAAAGTTCATGTGCATAACGGAGAAAAGCACGCTTCACGAAATCGTCTACGAAGAATGGAAAATATTTAATAGTTTCTTTGTTAAAAAGAAGACATTTTTTGTCCGAAATCCATCATCTTTAAACCAATTATATTTATCTTGAAGTCTAATTTGTGTGCATAATTCATATAATTCAAGAATCTCTCTGACTTTTTTTTTCATGAGCGCACTTGAAAAAAGTACCGGGCAATTACCTTTTTCCTTCATTCATTCATTTTCTTTTCAAGAATCTCTTTAATTTACTTTCAATCAGAGCACTTGGAGATAGTACTGTTGGCCAATTATACTTTCATCCATCATTCATTTATTTTCTTCTTATGGAATTTGTAGATGAAATTTTATGCAAGAATATATAGATTGCGTAAGCTACAATTTACATTACAGAGAAACTTTTGAGAAACTTTTGAATGAATTTTTCTTCGATTCTTTCATTCCACCCTGATAAAGATGTGAAACACATCGATAAATCTTGCATCGCATGTAATACAGTCGGGCTTCTCAATAAGAGGGTTCTCAATAAGAACGCCTCCCCTCAACCGTGCTCGAGCAAATACCCCCACTACCGTGCTTGTTTTGAATTCCACCGGATTCATTTAAAGGCTTCTCAATAAGAGCGTCGGTGAAGTTTGATTATTAATGACTTTCTCGTTTTGTTAACGTGACGATTTAAAAAAATTAATAATAAAAAGTGCATTGTTTTTCATTTATCGATCCGTGCAATCGTTTTAGCAATAGCTAGTCTCGATCTAAAATTGTATTTTTCGATTTCAATTTTGATGTTTTGATTACAATTTTTTAGAAATAATAAATTCATGTACAAAAATATTGAAAAAATTATTTGACAAGAATATGTTGTTGCAAATTACATGTTTATGATGTAAATAATTTTTTGAAATGGTAAACGCTGAAGTGTAAGAAAAGTTGATTTTAGATTTAAAAAATAGTTCATAACATACATTTTTGAGATTTTTTTTCATAACTTAGAATTATTATCTACATTTTTTAAAATTATTATTGTTTTAATCCTCAAACGCTAACGGTATTTTGAGCAACCGTTAAAGCTAACGATGGGTATTCGCTTATTTCCCAATTTTAAAACTTTTGAAAAAATCTGAAAAAATTCATGCGCCTTTTTTGAACCCTTAACTGAATGATAATAATTTTTCCCACCCGAAAAAAGAAATTTTTAATAACAATTTCATGCAAAATATGAAGACGGGCAGGCATTTGGCCTGGACAAGAATGACCCATCGTTAGCGTTTGAGGGTTAATAAATTAGAATTATTGTTATTTATTATCCTGAAGCGTTACGCGCCAAAATCGAGGAGAGTCGCAGCGCTCTTATTGAGAGACCCGCTTACGTTTCGAGCGAGCGAGTTTTTCGATAGAGAGTGGGCGTACCACACTTCTCGGAAATTCCTTCCCCTATACAGCCCCATGAGCGCTCTTATTGAGAAGCCCGAATGTAATAAAAATCCGGCAAAATTGAAAAAAAAAAAACTTACTTAAACGTCTCGTCGCGGACTAGACTGCCAATCCTCCTGATACTGTTGATGCACTATATATACACGCACAGATACAACGGATAATAAAGGGGTGAATTGAAACATTCGAATTGCCCGGGGGAATTAAAGCGTGGCTTCTAGTGTGGCTCATTGACATCGAGGCGGTCGGAAAAAAAGTGCCTGAGCGAGAACACTCGCGTGGGCTTTTGACACCTCGCGTTCCAAAGGTAGCCTCGAGATAGACCCGAGAGAGTAGTCAAATCGTGGGAGAAAGGCTCCAAGCCAAAAAAAAATAAATACGAAAAATAACAAAGAACGAAGGTAAAATTAAAAAAAACAACGTGTAGCGCTTAAACTAGTGCATTCACCGATATATCGCGAACTAAAAATTCTCCACTGTATCTTTTCTTCGTGGAAACCCCCCGTGTATAATTTTCTACCCACAGTCTATCACAAATTCAGTTGATCACGCAATTTCCCTGTAAATCACAATTTTTTTTTCCTCCAACGACCGTCCTCATCGTTGGTGGATGCACGTCTTGTGCGTTATTTCTCTAAGCGTGACGATGTTGACGTCGATGTTCGTCGAAAGCTTTTTTTTTTTTTTAATATCGAACGAGAAAATGCAGTACATAGAGGAAGCTTGATTATAAACCTCGAAGTCTTATTTCCCTGAGGAGCAACGGGGAATTGACTATAGACACGGCTCCACTATACGTAAATATATATGTATATTGAATTATATATGAGATTGGTATATATATATTGGCATAAGATTTTTACCGATTGGATTAAAGTTGTAGAGTAAGATGGTTCAATTCGTGACAGGCATGAAAGTTCATTATTCCAGTCAAAGAGGGTTTTCAATATTTTTCAATGAAAATATTTAATGCATAATTAGAAATTTCAACAATATATCCCAAATTGAAATGAATACCAAGATCAAATGTCAATCGCGATCCTTTGTCAAGTACCCAGAATGACCCAATCACTGTTCAAACATATTGTACTTTTTGGATCAGTACAATAATAATGTAGCGGGCATTAATCTCAGTCCCAAATACGTAAACGTTTAGCGATGTACTTCCAATTTTACTCATTTTTGTTACATTCAAGTATACGGAGATTGGCAATTTATTAAAAAAAAAAAAACATTTTTTCATGCTATATTTGGTGGTATCGTCTTATTTGAGGCATAAATAAAGTGTTTATGAGGTTGCCGACTCAATTTTTCTAAAACACCATTCTTGCCAAAATGAATAAAATATCACTGTTAAGTAATGGGCGACTAGAGCGTAACTACTTAATATTTTCCGGCATGACATTGAGAAAAAAAACCTCAGAAATTCCAAAAATGCCGTCAGAGTATGCCGGCAAGTATATTCGCAACATTGACATTTCTTATTTCTTTCCAAATTAAACCACATTATCCCACGCGTATATATGCTTAAGAAAAGATCAATTTAATCCTCTCGGCTCCATAAGGCACCGGTCATTTCGGTGTCGAAAGAGCCGGGTATGCGCGTGTGTGGCCTCTAAAGGAATAGGCAACTAACACACGCGTAGCGCGTTGCACAGTGGGGAGCCACCTATCTATATCGAGCCGCGAGGATCAAAATGAGCTTCGCCAGGTCGACGTTTATATAACGTCAATAAAGATGATTTGAGCTTTGAAAAAAAAATCGGATCGATCCATTGTAAATAGATGATTTTACCTCGTGTAAGATTGATATGATTTTGTTCATAATAAAATTTTACAAATAGTTTTACGATTCGAATCTTATGAACGAGAAATCACGAGGGTCATCCTTAATCAACAGTACTGCTTTTGCTGATTAAGAGTGCGTTGCCTTACGAGGTTCACGAGCTATGTGAATTTTTTCCTCTCACACATTATAGACACAGCCTCGAAACGAAAGAAGAGAACATTTACCAGGCACACGTTACTTCAATCTTCTATTTCATAACCCTGACAATCTTTCACGGACACTATAGCAGAAAATCCCCTTCAAATATCATATTTTTCGCACAAAAGCCTGACAATCATACTGAGAGAAGCTTTTCCTTTCTTTTTTTTATTCTTTAAATAAAAATCCACAGGGTTCCGAAAAGAAATTGGCGCAAATATATACATCTATATAGGTGTGTGTTTCTGCAAACTGTCAGCGTATTTGGTGTGTGTGTGTGTGTGTGTGTTTGAGCTACGCGGGACGACCGCAATCAATAAATTCTTACGACCCTCGCAGCTTTTTCACGTTCCCGGGACTCTCTCTCTGTGTCCAAAAGCTCCGCTGTCGACCAACCATTTTGACACCCGCACACATTTATTTATATCTATAATATATATTTAAGGGTCTTTAAGTGCCAGTCGAGAAAAATCCATGCCACTATGTCCTTGAGATACACGCGAAAAACCTGCGAAATTCCGCGGAGACCAAAACGTGCTGGGGCCAAGAGCAAATGAAGCCTCTATAAGAGACCGTTTCCTGCAATAACGTGTTTCTTTCATCGCACAAAAATCTAAGCAACGCCACAACGCCTTGCAAAGTGATATACGGACGGCTCCGCGTATGAGCTCTTATCGCGTTTCATATATTAATCATTTGATCGTAAAATATTTCCACGGTTCCTCTCGGAGCAGAAAAAAAAAATCCAGATTTTCCTCCACGTTTAGACGCTTCAAGAAATCGTTAAAATATTTTTCGTAAGCCTTGAATAATGCTCCAAAGAAACTTCTCCGTATAGTCGTGGCACGTATATGCGGATATGTATACAGTGACGTTTCCATCGAGAAAGGGTGCATATGCAATGGCCAGCTGTGGCCGAAGCATCATACAGTTTTAGTACATAGAGAACGCTGAAAGCTCTCTCATACCGCGGACGAGACGCGAAGCAGTCGGGGTGGTGAACAAAAAAAAAGCTTGAACCCAGCTCAACGTCAGTGCAAAGTTGCAACCGAATAGTTCCACACATGGGGAGTCACGGGAGTTTTTCGAGGCTCACGACAGCTCACAAGACTATCACCGCATAGCACGCTTCTTGCCGTCCTCGGACACTACCGGGGTCCCTTGGTACAGTTTTCCCACATTTTTTTTTCAAACAGGACAGATCCATAATAACGGTCTAAATGAACGTTTCCATAGCTGTATATGTTCAAAGATTCTTTATGTACTCAATGGAACTATGGTGTTGAATAATTTTTATTCCTCACAGATTACAGCGCCTTTTCTTATAATTCTTTAAGCCCTGAGCCCTTCTTCAAAGCCTGTTGCCACGGAATGGAAAAGTATCTTCCAACAAATAGAATTAAAAAAAAAAAAAAAAAAAACACTGGAACATAGAAATCCGGCCATTGCAACAGATTTTTCAATGGATAATATAAATGAAGATCTGGGGCAATTGAAGTAAAGTTTTGGCAATCTCGATACGATATAGATTTTGATTTTTCCCTTACCTTAACTACAAACTTTTTATTTTTTTGCAACATCGTTTGGACATGACTGCGTATACGACAAGTAAATCCTGAACTATACGGAGTTATCGCACGGTTGTTGAAATCTAGCATTGTACGAATTTAACCCCGCGCGGACTTTGCTGCTCGCTATAGAACACTTCGCCAAAGCCCTTCCTTCGGACAGGATGAAGCGTCGACCATGTTCGTTGCAGCCTAACGTCTGATATAACTTTCTGCTGCACCGTGGATAATATGTACACCGAAAAACACACGTGCATGGCGTTGAGTTTAAGTATACAGGAAAAGTATCTTCCGTGGACGCGTTGTCGTCCCGTGACATTTCGGAAACATTATTCCAGGAGCATCATATATATCATACCGGGCTCTCGTAGAATTATATCGGTAGCATATACAGAGCGGCGAGAGTGTGTTTGGAGGCTTCTCGCTTGTTTTGGATTTAGGTCTACGGAATTTGCCCCTCTACTGGCGTTAACACGCCCATCGTCGTTGAAATGTTCAGGGCGAAGGGCTTGACGGTTGGGGCTTGCAATTGGGGTTGATCGCACGGCTGGTTGACACTATCTTCGTGAGTACACAATTCTAGACTACATGCATATAGACAATGTGCTCGGTGATGGAACCCGACAGAAACCAAGCGAGGGGATGAAGATAACTCGGGTCATTGGTTATACCACTTTCTGTACGACGGGTCAGCGTCATCAAAATCGGTCTATACGAGTGTTATATTCTATCGTAAAATTTATTTTCTATCGTCATAAAAGTCGTAACAGCGAAACACCGTTATCAAAAGAATTGTTTTTCATTTCTATTATTCTCTGTGATACATTAATACTAAGGAATTTATTTTCAACATTCTCACTTGAAACGATGTCAACATCGTATCCTGATTAGACTAACGCATAACGTAAGGATACAGTTTCGAGTGAAATTTCCAAAGCCCGCGGATCAATACAGATACGAGCGAAAATTATAACCCCTCGATAGATTTTATTTAGGAGCTTTGTTTGAGTATTTTGATTGTATATGGGGAGACTGCCAACATTTTTTGTCGCTTGTCATTTTATAGTATAAAAACGGACAATTAACCGAAGGATATTGCCCCTTCTATACAAGTAAATATGAAAATTTGGCATAATTTCGTAAAAATAAGCGTCAAGGATCATTGTCACCCTTTGATCATGTCTAAGCCGATTGCACTTTAACATTTCCAGGCTAGACTCTTTAATATTACGTAGCGAAATACCAAAGTTCCCTCAGACTTTTGACATATATGAGCGAACGCTTGGCATTATCCCCCATCTCTCAATCCACATGTATATGCGCAAAAGTGCAAATGTATCTATATCGGTATGTATGATCGTCGTAAGTTCCAACGCCCCGACTTCGTGAACTCTCATATATAGTACGTTTAAACTGCAGATGGATTCACGATATGTATATATTTGTGTGTCTATATGTACGGTGAATTCGATGCAGCGAGAGAAATGACCTATAACGCTGATATATTCTCGAGTACCGCATCGACCTGAACAACGCGCGATTGGGGAGAATCATCGCTTCGAGAGCTCGTCACTCGATATGCCCCTCTTGCACCTTCGTGCATGAATATGAACGAAACGAAAAGATCAATATTGTATAAATATGTATGAACGTACAAAGTTTATATAAAGTGGAGGTCGCGAATCATTTGAAAAATTCGAAAGATCGCAAGGGTGAGCCCAATATGATGGGTTATGGGCGAGATATGCATATATAGATATATGTAGTGTAATTCGACGGTAAGTTATACGTGACTCGTATTTATAGAGACCGAAGACTACCGAGCAAAGAGAGAGTGTGGAAGGACGAGGCACCGGTATACGAATGGACACGGAATACGGGAAATCGGTTTCTTTTTTTTTTTTTTCGAAAAAGTTTCACGGCTGCAGTAAAAGTTGCCAAGGAAACGGCACTTGTCGTTCCGGAAGTTTTCATTGCCGTATATATGTGTGGAAAGTCCTCGCACGCTCGAGAATGATGTATAAATCTATCATATAGTGTGTGTGTGTGTACATATACCCTTTTAATATGTCTCTTGGAAAAGGTATCGAAAGTTGCAGTACCTACAAAAGTACCGAAGAACGAACATACTATAACGGTTATATGTATGTATATCTAGGATAGAAACGAACGAGTGCAACTGGTCGTTGCCAATAAGGCTCAAAGGTTTCTCGCTTTAAAAGCCCTATACCATGTATTAAAATTACGTATATCGCTGTATAAAATTGTGAAACATTAGTTTTCATCAGTTGAGCTTTTTAGCTGTAGACGCACATGATGGAGAACAGTGTGAAAAGCTTTTCGAAGAACGTTTGCAGGGTTTTTCTATCGAGTGGCGAAGGTTTCGCCATAAGGTATTGTAGATGCGAAAATATAGAAAAATACCGCACTTTCAATGTGAAAAATGGTCAATGTGAAAAATGGTCAATGAGAAAAATGGTCAATGAGAAAAATGGTCAAGGAGAAAAATGGTCTTTGAAAACCATTGGAATTCGAGTTGGTATTTTGATAGACAACTGGACCGGAATCGATGTTCTTCGGATCCAATCGTTCTTCACCGCGGGTTCTAGGGACACAAATAACGTTCACGAAATCTTTCAAGTCGAAGGAACCGTGGTTTACCAGAGTTTGGACGGTGACTTCGAATTTCTTACTTTCACCTAACCTAACTTTCACGAAATATTCGGAACTTGCGAGCCCACAATACCCCAAGTATCATCAAATCTCCAACAAATGTAGCGAAGTAAAAATTAATTATCCTTACTTCTCCACATTGTACTTTTAATGTTTCAGTTGTACTTCCATCACTGGGACACCACACAGCTCTTTTTTTAAAACGTTCAACTGCTACAGTAAACCTCGAAGGGCTTGCACTTTATTTTTTGTATGATTTCTATACGATTTTCATTTGCTCAAAAGCATCTTGTGCAGTTCAAAATGGTATATCTGTCTCGGTTGTTCGAATCGTATTACTTGGGTCTGAAATGCTCCCTGAAAACTGAAAATATAACAGTGAAGCATCTAGCGCACGAATACACTGAAAAGAAAGGTAATGTAACGGCAACAAAATTCGTTTGTTGCCTGCGTTTTGTTACGACCAATATATAATTTTGTTCGTAGGACAAATATTTTGTTGCGACCAATGAATAAAAATAATTCTTTTTGTTGGCAACATCGTCCTAATTTTGTTAATCACATTTCATTGATACAACCGAAACTGTTTGTTGTTGGAACAAAACATACTTTATTTTGTAATGCAAACAAAATTATTGGATTGGGCGAACGATACAATAAGAAGACCTCGACCCATCTGTATATTTGGTTGAGACAATAAAAAAAATAAAAGTCGACAACAAAAATGTTTTGTTGTCGTAACAAAAACTTCATGAACACCGCAACCCGTGCCCGTCAGACACACTATCGGCTTCTAACCAAACAGTATAGTTGTCGGAATAAAACGTTTTGTTGGCGCAACCAAACGTTACGTTCGCCCAACAAATTTGTCACGCCGGCAATACTGTAGCATCTTTGGTATCGCGTGGTGTGCAACAATCGTTCTACGACCGCGTGAATGCTTCGAGTGTGCATGCATATGGTGATAATATATTTTTTCGAGCCAACAGTGATATTAAAAAAATCTAAAAAATTAACAAATCTTCATGAGAAAGCGTCTAACAATCATTCAGATGGGCTCATTTGTTATTTTTCAATCTAACAAAGCATCTGCGCGAAAAATCTGCTCGAAGGTTTTTGAGGTTATGTTGATCCTTAGCCTCGCCTAAAACATTCTGTCATGAAATTCTGAACTTTTTTCACGGAAAAAGCTTCCTCTGTGCTCTGTGAGAAAGCATTTTGGAAGTTAATTAGAGAACCACATTTTTTAAATATTTATTAACAATATTATAGCGGAGAGCATTGATTATCCCCATGCACTATACGATTATTACTGCAACAAAAATGATTTGCCCTGTATGCAAAATATGTTTGTTGCTGCAACAAAATTGCTTTGTTCTACATACATAAAATATAGCGTTTCGAACAGCAATTTTTTGTTGAGCCAACAAAATATATATGTCCGTTCAACAAAATTGTTTGGATAAGGTAACTAAATCATTCCATAGCGCAATCAAACGTTTGCTTGCGGCAACAAAATGTGTTTAACAAAACGATACCCATGTCGCCAACAAAACGTTTTGTAGATCACATGTTAACAAACGAATTTTGTTGCGCCAACGAAACTTTGGTTGTCACAATCAAACTTTTTTTTGAGTGTAGGGCAGTCAGGCAACCGCAACAGCACCCTGAAAAGGCCCGTATTATAATTTCTACCCGGGTCGTTGTGCTTCTGACGTGCATGCCGCTAGAATAATCCAGAATAGGATAAGTTTTTTTTTAATACTATCTTAACGTCACACGGAGAGAAAAGTCTTAGAAAAATTACCGTGCTTGCCGCTGTAAAGTAGGGGCAAGCACGGTAATTTTTCTAGGACTTTTCTCTCCGTGCATGTACATCTTGCCAAGATGTATATAAGACTAAACTGTTGGGCTTAGCCAATTACGATTGATTGCTAATTTTCGAAACGGATGGTATCCGTGTCGGACTCTCTATGGCTTAAATTGCCCCACTTTCCTCTACATATTGTACTTCGGAAAAACCTTGTATACTTCTTAGATATTATGTGTGTAGATTTACATGAGAACACTCGTTCTATACACATTTTGTATACATATAAACATACATTATGTTGCCTGGTATTTAATCTCACCTCTTTAACCCGGTGCTCCTCCCACACCCTAGGAGCGCTTGTGCTGATCTCGTCCATGGCTACCTCATCGTTCGTGACGTTAAACCTAGCGAGTTCATGTCCATCAGCTCTCGGCATTATCGTCGTCGTTTCGCGAGTACCGATGTCCTCGCGTTCGTCAACGTCGCTCAACTTCGAACGAACCGACCACCACGAATCCATCAAAATAACAATAATATATAAATACCGCTCTGTTATATCACGGTATTTTCATAGCGTCTCGTAACGAATAGTCGCTTCTCATGTCGCACGATCATTTTCAGTCACGTTCATTCTTTTTCTTTCTCTCGCGCGCGAAAAAACAATGAAATTATCCTCAACGAAAAAATATCGTCTCTAAGGATTATTGTTCATCATGATTCCGATACTTGTGCTCTCTTCATGTCACTCGTGTATATATATATATATATATATATATATCGAGAATATATTATTGAAAGTTAACGCTTGTTCACACGCGTTTCGATATAAATTTTTTTTTTTTTCACGTCAGATCGGTCTACGTTCGACTGAATGAACGATGGATTATTGTTTCATTTTTCGTATTCATTATCCCTCATAGACTTTACGGCTTATTTCATCCGTGCGGATTATCGCGTGTTCGGTGATCGATTATTTATTATACCCTCGGTATCAAGTACGCAGAGCTTTTGTTGTCGAAATGTAAGAGTATATATCGAGGCTGGCATGTGTCCACACGAGTTGAAAGTGGCTAAGGGCATCGTAATGGTAAATAATTTGAAAAAAAAAGCTTCGTTACGTAATACATTTATGCGAAAACTTCATTTTGTATGCGGTACAAAATAGGACGTGTATGCATGTGTATGCATGTGCCAGTTTATCGGATACCGATAGTATTTTTTTTTTTTTTGTACGGGTCTTCGGGGAATTTTTTTAGTTTATTTTATTTCATTTTTTATTTTTTATTTTTTACGGTTTTATAGAGATTGCGTGGCCATCGGAGGGATGAGAACAAACCCGATAGGAGATCGGGTTCGTGAGAGTAGGAAGGTGAATAAAACTTGGTTTTTCACCGACACAGTCGCGTGAATACAAAGTGCATAGGATGCGATGCGCCAGAACAAAAAAAAAAAAAAGTTGGATAGTACAGCTCGCCGCAGCAGCAACCGAATGATTACATTTTTTTTTTCTCCCGAAAAGTCAATAACGGAATATTCCCATCGAAATTCCAGTACGGGCAAAAAGTCTTGCGTATGGAACATATCGAGAGAGTTCGCTGATATATCGATGGGTATATTTCGTCCTATATATATTTTTTTTTCTACGCGGCTCGGTGTACGCGGGGAAAGCAATGACGGCAAGAGGAGATGAAGCAACAACAGACTGAACGTGTCTGTCGATATATTCGTGATGTTCACTTTCGTATATTTTCACGGAGTATTTTTTTTTTACCCCCGTTTCATCAGAGTTTCCTAACTATATTTTGATACTTTGATAAATATTACACGGATAAAGAGTTTTAAAAAGTGTTAATAAAAAGTTATAAAGCTTCAATGAAAGACAAGAAACGGAAAGGATGCTGAAAAAAAAAGTATTTCTTTCACTGCAGTCTAGTTTTGATTAATTTCTAACGCTGACGCTGCTGCTTGCAGAAGAGCTGAACTCCGCGGTTTTTTTTTTAATCTACATTTTTTTTTTTCCTATAAAAGTTAAACGTACAATAATCGGTTATCGATTAAATTATATAGCGTTATATGAAAATGAAATTGGGACGAGGAAGATGCGATTAATGAAGCAGAACGAAGCGGACCAAGGTAGGGAAAGCTTCGAAATTCACGATCATGATACGCGAAGCTCTCGTTAAACGATTCACGACTAACAAACTGCAGTGTCTCACGAAAACTCTTCGAAACCTCCCTGGAGACCCCGCCGCTGTATAACCCAACGACGGCGACGAAGCCGAGACGCGGTTCCCCTCACTTTGGGTTATGCTCATATTGAATCGAGAGTTCGTTGGTAATTCATGCTCAAGAAGGACTCGGATATTACGTGTGCATTCGCTGGGGAAACACCGTCGAGGAGTCATTAATAACGAGAAGTATAAACCTTACGCAACGTACAATTCCATACCAGGAGTCTCTCGAAAGGACCTTTATTGAAACTCGTAACTCATTGAATCTCGTTTGACAAGAACCCCATCGATCACACTTACAGTGAAAAACACATCCCTCGTCTCAACATTCGAGTGCTATACCTGTGATATAAAATTTCTCATGCAAGTCCCTTTGAAAAAAAAAAAAATCCGGCTAATAATCAATGAATTGGAACAAATTAATAATTTTTTGAGAAAATTAATTTACGAATTAGCCAAAAAATAATTTTGAATCGCGAGACTACGGAAAGAAAAGAACAAAAAAAAAGTTCTACGAGAGATCTCGTTTCATTTCTAGTCAATGAATTTATTGTTAGAACAATTGGCAATTTTTTTGCAGTAATTTAAAATAAAATTTCTACGATAGTGTAGTCAGATTATACGAATTATGAGAAAATCGTTGCAAACTAAAAGAGGATTACATTTTTGGGGTTAACATAAACGAATAAATAGTATCATCAATAAGAAAGATTACTTAGGAATTCTCAGTGATCGTTTGAGATTTATTTTTTTCACAAAAAATAAAATCAACTGCTAAATATAAATGGGAAATTAAGTGAAATTCTCTGGACAGTCGGATAACGCGTATTTTTTTTTCCAGCGTGGCTAATACTTCGAGCACAAAACTGCATATTTCCCGGTCATAAATTGCAGAGTCCACTATTGTTTTTTTTTTTTTTTTTTTCAATCACGTTAAATTCCTCGAAGAATTGATTAATTCGATAAAGAAGAGGACGAGAAAGTCTAGGATGTCGATCCTCGAGATAAAGTAGTAGCTTTTAAAAAGGAAAAGAAAAACACCACGAGAGGGAAAAGAAAAAACAGAGGAGCATCGGGGGTGGGTATAGAAGAGCGTAGGAGGAAACGTGACCGCGCGTGAAGTCAGTGCAACAGAAAGAAAGAGAGAGAGAGAGAGAGAGAGAGAGAGAGAGAGAGAGAGGGAGAAAAAGCTCGACGCGATGGGGTCGTTGACCGGGTAATCGAAGAACCAACGACGAGCGGAATTTTCTTGGCACGTCGAGTTTTCACAACCGAGTGGATTTTCCAGCGAAACTTATTTTCCCATTTTCCATTAGCCCCGAGCATCATATCCGTTGTCCAAATTTCCACGACAACAAATAAACAAACGATCAAACGAACAAACGAATGAATCATCGAAATTCTTCCACTCGCAATATTTCAATCAACCGTAACGTAAAAATTCAAAGGAAAACAAAAAAAAAAAAAAATTCCTACGAATATCTCAATGTATATTTACTTCTATAGCATCCTTGACGAGCGTAAAGAAGAAGAATAAAGCCCAGATGGTGGATCGATCTCGAGATCGCGTATATAAGAGCTGGGCGATTACGAATAAGAGTACGAGAAAGAGGAAAGAAAGGGGAGGGTTAACGAAGCGGGCAACCGTATATACCGGAAGGGAAGATTGAAGAACATCTCGGAGTGTTGTTTAGTCGTATAAGGGTTTAAAAGGGGTGAAAAGCGAGCTGTTCAACGGTACAAGTAGATGAGACTACTCATAAGGTGATGAGGGAGAAAGAGGAGAAAGAGAGAAAGAGATGGAGGCAGATGGAGCAAACAAAAGACCAGTTGTCCACAGCAAAGATACGAGAGACAACGAGAGGAGTAGTTTTTACCATCGATCAAAATAAAAATAAAAATTGCGTAACAAAGAGAAAAATATGGGGGGGGGGGGGGATAAATCAAATGGAATTGGATACTAGTGTGATCTGTATATTTTTTTTTTTGCGAAAAAACAATTTTTGGAAAAAAAAAACGTGCTACTTATTTTTAAAAAATGATTGTTCAGCAGTAGTATAGTAGAATATTTGTTCGATATGAACAACGATATATATCTATAGCGAGGAAAGATAGCCACGCGACGACGCTACTACGCGAGTTTTCCGGCGGCCACGCTCTCGTAAAGGCACACGCGGAGAAAAACGTACACGAATGCATGCATATCGAGAGCGAACTTTATCAAAAATTTGATAAATTAAAAATCACAATGACAACGCGAGGCTGGATTGAAATATCGCTTGCGCTTGATCAAAGATTTCTCACGTACGAAAAATTTATCAATGACGGTACAAATCGTCCTGACGATATTATGCGAGTAAAATTTCGATTCCACATGTGATAACCGAATCAAAAGACACACGAACACACACACACACATACACACGCAGATTCAGACACACAGACCCAAACATACAACGGACGGGGAAATTGGTAAAAAGTTACGTCAGGTTGTAAAACGCGTGGTCCGCGTGTCTTTTGGTTTGCCGGTCCGACGTTGACTGCGCCGCTGGAGTTGACTCTCGGGCTACTCGCCGGCACTCTCGGTTGGGGTTATCGATTTTTCCGCGCAGCCTCCGCTCCCGGAGCGCACCAGGAGACGACGACTACGACGGGTTTTCTCCTCCGTGCTCTCTCTCTCTCTCTCTCTCTCTCTCTCTCTCTCTCTCTATTTTACTCTCCCTATAATTCCTCCTATTCTCTCTCTCTCTCTCTCTCATTCTAGCTCGAATTCCCATCTGTATATGATGCCTTTCCTCGCTTTTCCTCTTATCGTATTCCCTATCGCACACCCATATATATATACACACGCTTCATTCTCGCCAGTGCATATTACGCTCTTCGTCTTTCTCTGACTTGCGGTTCCTACCGCCGATTGCATCGTTCGCCTCGTTTTACGCTGCATGTATATACTTGGCGTCGAGCGAGATGCGAACCGTGTGCACGCGTCCCTTTTCATATAATATACAGTATATGTAACAGTAACATGCAACAGAGAAAAGCCTTCGTGCCATATCCTGGGTTTTCGCTCTGCCACATCCGGAAACATTCTCTCGTCCTTGTTACCCTCGACTATTTCACGGGAGGACTCTTCTTATCATACGTACGTATTCGCAATGTACAACCAACACAGGAGAGGCTTCGAGCTTTCATTTTTGTACTCGTGCGTACCGCGTGCTTCACGAGCACTATACATTAAAAGGGTGTTTCAATTTTTGAGCTTTCATTTTTTTTTCGTCTCCCCCTTCGAAAGTTTGAGCATCAGAGTGTAATATTAAGCCTGGTGAAGGGGGCACCCTGACAAAAATCCTAAAAAATGTCTCAACAGCCTAGAAGATTGCACCCATAATATGAGTCACCTGCTGTGACTTCATTGCTCGAACCCATCTTTTGCGAGGTTACATTTTATCGCAAATGAATTAGTTTTTCGACGAGGGATATAGGGGGGGGGGGGGGGGGGGAGAAGATAAAAATGAGCGTTTGTAATTCAAAATGAGCAAAAAAAAGTTTTGTTTTCATATTCTCCCTGGCGCTAGAAATGTTCAGTTTTTAATAACGATGCCAATTTACAGTTGAAATTTTTTTTTGTGAAAGCCCCCAAAAAAAAACACTGGTTGTCTCGATATCTGAACGACTAATTCATCGATTCAACTTTTTTTTTCAATCTATTCAGAATTTATCTCATGGCTATAGCCCGTAGCAGAATAAAAAAATTTTTTTTTTTTTAAATTGTACTCTGTATGTATAGTTATGTCGAAGTAGTTGAAAAAGGGGTAAAGAGCATTTTTTTTCGTAAATCATGTGTAACTTTACCAAAAAAAATTTTGAAAATTTTGATTCCGGTATATACGGGCAGATAAATACTGAAGACATTTGAAAAAAAAAGTTGAATCGGTGACTTTGCTGTTGAGATATCGTATGACAACCGATTTTTTCGGGCGCCATTATTGTTCAAAATTTCCTAATGATAAAAAAAATCGTAATTTTTTAAGTGTGAATAAGCATTTTGTCGAAATCCAATACCAAAAATATTCAATTATATAGCTTTACCGAAAAAAAAATACTGAAAATTGGCCCCAAAAAGATGGATCCCGCCTTCACGAATTGAAGCATATCGAGTACGATATTTTTTAAACGGCCCTCAAATAAAATATTCTCAAACAGACAATGGTCTGTTTGAAAATTTTTTTTTCCAAATCGCCCTATGGCGACACGACATATATGCTCCGGTGAATTTACTTTCAAAGTCTCTATAGAATTAAAAAAGTTCTCTATACGAAGAACTTAATTAATGGTTGAGAAATTCACCGTTTAGGCAATTTTAATAATATCAAGTACCGAAAATTCCCGTTCGGCTTCACTCAGGGCAATAAATCCATCGAATAATAGTATGAATTATTATGATGGAACCTGAAACCATTCGACATATTGGAATCATGTTTAAAGCTGCAAAATTGACAACATCGATCATTTTAGAGAAACGTCAAATTGATTTTATGACAGTGGATAGTGTAAAATTGTCGTTGTATATTGGAATTATCTGGAAAATTTTGATTCAATCAATTGTCATAGATTCAATTTTGCATTGCTTGTGACAATTAATAATCGAAGGTGAAAAATTCGGCAGCGTTGAAATATTATTTCAGCGACAAGAATAATTTCTGGCCCGGTTATCTAAGATGATATATATAAAGTTGAGATAGTATGGCCGATGCTATAACACTATATCGTGTTTATACGATATATAATATATATAATATAGATTCACTGTAAAAGAACCTTGGTAGGATCGCACACGCTATGTGTGTGTTCTTGCGCTTGATACAATAACGGCGAAATAGTGGATCGTATTTTTCCCCAAGAGCACGAGGCGAGTTTTATTTTTTTTTTCACCAACAGGGAAGAGAAAAACCACAGACGTAAAGCTCGACGACTTTTCAAAGAGGTCGCACGAAAATATATTAGAGAAAATTTCTTTGACATCGTTTTTTTTTTTGCCTTCTTTTATTTTGGTTTTTATATACTCGCGCGCGGTTTTGAACGAAAACAAACGAGTTTTGCGCGATCACCCGCGCCCTATAAGGGGACACACAACGACGAGAATACGCGTGATGTATGGCGTTTACAATGAGATTTTCTCGATCGTTTTAAGGTTCTGGAAAAAGCCTTTGAAAGTAAGAAATTGTCGGTGCCGAGAGACACCGCGTCGTCGAGAAGGCTCTTCGGTTCTTATCTTCCTTATTCGGGGCATGAAATAAGATTTTCTGTTTTGTTTGTTCACGTTTCGTAAGTTCGAGGCATCATCCAGGGATATAGAAAGAGAACAAAGCTCAACAGTTTGGAAAATGTCAACCCCTCTGCTGATATTACGAGAAGAAAATTTCATGGTCAAAAGTAATACCGCCGCGCTCGGTTATGCGAGCTCGAGGGGGATGTCAAGGTGAAAACTCTTGTACTCTTCGTTTCACACTTTGACGCTGTCTCGTCTCGAAGCGAGAGAGGCATAACGGAAGAAAACGGCTGACAAGGATCTACGAGATGTTTTCTTTAGAGTCAGGAAAAAAAAAACACTCGACACCGAAATTCGTTGATAATGTACTTTGTTTTAGTTGCGTCATGATTGGACTCTTCGTAGTTTATGAACGAAAGTTCATGATTTGCCGCTGCAGCGATCATATCGTCACGATCGAATTATGTCTGAAAAAATCGTGATCGTTGCGACACGATATTCTGGTAAATTTAGGCCCCGGATAAGACATAATCATTCGAGAAAAGGTGAAAAATATTTGCGAAAAATCATTGCCCAAAATATATTTGATCTGTCTATTTCCTGGATTTGAAATTTCGTGTTTATTTTCGGATTTTCCGGACGAAACAATGTCTGTGAATTCTGGGTTTATTTATTTCCCTCGAGACCGTTTGTTTCGTGACGAAACGACCATGAGAATTTGCCGTATATACACACACAGTGCTCCGGAGAGAGCCAAGCTCGAACGATCCACACGACACGCGTCTGACCACGAACGGACCTTGCCTACTTGGAGTGACACCGCGTTGAAGCAAGCTCTGAGCAAACGCGAGTGGAGTAACACGTTAATGGTCAGACACGATTTTCATGCTAACTCTCTCTCTCTTTCTCTCTCTCTCTCTCTCTCTTTCTCTCTCTCTCTCTCTCTCCCTCGTATATTATAGTCTTTTGTTACTATTATTATTCCATCGTTTGACAAGCGGAAAATTTATTTATATATATGGGATATTCGAGGCTCAATCGACAAGAGCCTGTGCTTCGTCATTTTCATTTGACAATTTGTCTCTCATTTGTCTCTCGTTATAATGTCGCGTAGAATCAGACGAGGAAACATTGCAAACGAATATTTTGATTTTTTTTTCTCGAAAATTCGTGTCATCTTCATCAAGAGAAGTGTTGAATCTACATTACTGAACGATTGTCATTAATTTTTTCCACTCGAATAATTTATATTATTCAATTCTTGTTGTTCGATATATCAGCGTGACGAGCTTATCGTTAAATTTTCGTTAAAATGATATTCTAATCGAATAATACTTCATCGACTTTCTTTTATATTGTAGGGAAAAAAAAAATCCCCCACTCGTAACTAGCATTTTTAACACGATTTTCATTCCTTCTTTAATATTCCCAACAGCGTGTTTATGTCCCAGCATCCGCTCGTGTACTTTCTTCCATTATCCCTCCCTTGCGACTCGGAGTATCTCCACACCAGAGGTGTGAATTAAATGGAAAATTTTCTTTTCACCGTGGGTGTATACATTGCCGATGTGTTAAGCCCTAATCTCGAAACAAAAGCATCCAGCTATTAGATCGTCACGGGAATTACCTACAAGCCTATGGATAAAGTCCGGGAGAAAGGGAGGGGGGGGGGGTATTTAATTTCGCCACAATACCCCGAGGGAGCTAAGCTGTTCTTTAATATTTGCGGAGAAGACCTCGTTGAACGTATACGAGAGTGTATTATTCGAAAAAAGATGGAAAAAAAAAAATTAAATTGCCCACAGTGCATCTAATTTGGATGCATTAAGCTCACATATGTTCTCGTTGAAGCAAAATGGATCAACGACGAAGGACCAAAATGCACATTTTTTTCAAAATTCCGAAAAAAACTTTCCAGCGATTTTCGAATTTTTTCAACACGAAATATCGTACACAAATTGTTTGTTTCGAGATAAATCTTTTGTCAGAGTCATAATTTTCTCATGTAAAAAAAAAACCTATTAAAAAAATGGCATAAATACTTACTTGATAAGTCTTCAAAGTTTATGGGCGATGAGTTTTGTCCCGGACAAATTGAAGCACGACAATCTCACGGGCATGCATTCACGAGGTAAACATTATGTGAACAAAAATCCTTTAACACAAACTTGTACGTACGTCCTACACGAAAAATTATTTTTCAAAAAATCATTTGTGCACGCACACAATATTAATAGCACGATGAGTGAGAGGGCTATATTAGAAAAACAAAAATAGTCAGACATGGCAGAGCGATGAAAAATGAATAAATGAATAATGACCATTCATTAGTAATCAGCGAACAATCATCCGCGATTTAAGCGGTCAAGTCGGTTGAACTGCAAAAAATTCCGATATGTACCATGCTAAGCGTTTTTTGCAAGCCGAGAAAGAGACGCGCCCGGGGAATGCGACCACTTACGAATAACCCGAATAAAAAATTCTTCGTGATTCTCGTGAATCTTCATGGGTAAAGAGATTGTCGAAGAATCGTCGTGGGAACGAGAGCAAGAAAATATTTTGTCAAACTCGTAAAAAAAGAACTGAAGATTTTTTTCATATGAATAGAATCGTCAGTCGTCTCTTCGAGTGACAATCATATTTACGAGAATCACGAAGCCGAGTTCGTTCGCATCGGTGCTGCAGGGAATGTATGAAAATAATACCGGATATAAATTGAACATTGAACGAGTTTCATTTAGTTTTATTGATCAAAGATTGAATCATCCATCTTGGAAAACCGCATATCGAATTAGAGGCGCGTCGATAGGTCTTTCGTATGAAGGACATAATCGAATATATTGCGACGAAAAATTATTTATGAATCTTGGAAATATTTTAGGGTACGCGAATGAGAAATATGTGTGAGACGATTCGGAATATCTGAAATATCGAAAGCACATATAGGATTCACTGTAAAAGCAATAATGAAGGACAATTAAAACAAGGAGATGAACCTCTCTCTAATTTGATCGCATACCTAAAAATTTCGGAACAATGAAAGAACACGAACGCGTATTCGTTTCGATATTACATTTCGAAATGTGATCGATTAAAAGTCGTGGAGTTTTGTTTCTTAATTTTTATATAGGACAATAACGAAGCGTGAAGGAATATTTTGTCAGAAATTTTTCCAGGTACTGTTTTGGGTAATATTATCGTAATATTTTTTTTTCATGCAGGATAGGTTCTCGTTTACGCCGTTTAAGTGGCATTTCAGAAGTGAATTTCATACATCTGGAATCGACTTTTCCTAAGACACGCGCACTCGTGAAAAATCTTTTTTTTTTTTTCTTCATCCCTGAAGTCAAGTCGCGGAGTTGGCTCTGCGCAAAAAGCCTTTAGCACAGATGGAAGCAACGTGAATATAATCGCGTTAAAAGCGGACGGAGAATGATGCATATATATATATATATATATCTTCGTGAGACGAGAATCGCTCCGTTAAACGCACGAAAAATGGAATATTAAATGCTCAAAAGTCGAGATGGATAGAGAAAAAGAGAGGGAAGAGAGCAAACCATGACGGAATTATACCAATTACACGTCACAGAGCAGCATGAATGAGGATGAGCATTCGACATTAAACGATGGTCATACAAAGTTAATTGTAATCTATGAATTTTTCATTCGTCTCGTCTAATTTCCTTTTGCGAGTCCCGCGCGTTACTTCGTGCATATCACTTCAACTATATTTTTCAACACCAAAGGTCAGGATATAGTGATAATAATAACAGCAGACATATTAAAAGTTAAGCTTGTCAGTTTTCGTAATTCCGAATTCTAGAAACTTTTTCAAACTCGTTAACGTTATTATTCATCAATTATTAATATCACGATGAATTATAATCTAGGTGCTAAAAGTCTTAAGAGTGAAAAACAAATAATCCCTTTTCCAAATGTAGATCGCATCCGGACTCCTCGTAATAATTTTATTTCACTCGCTGTAACGCAAACGTATACCCCAGAGATTAAAGGAACATTTAATACCGAGTGCATCCGCAGAGATGGTCTTTAGTTCGATGGTTCATTGAAAGACTTCCGACACGTGTCCCTGTGAGAACATTGAAATTGTCGGCAAACACTTCGTATCCCGTCCAGCCTCGGGAAATCTCATGAAACTGAGAAACGGTCTGGCAAAGTGGCTGTACACATTGGACTCTCAACGGGACTGAGCGGACACGACGAACGGATGAGAGTGATACCTAGTTCGGTCCTTTAGTATGAGCATCAAGATTCCCCGACAGACGCCAATCAGATTTCTCAAACTTGAATTATATAAAAGACTTCTCATTGGGCGGAAAAAAAAAAATGTGTGAGCTTTATAGATTTCTACGTCGTGGGTTTGCACAAAGGAGTTATGTTTGCAAATATTGCAAAAAGGAGGAGTACGAGAATAGATGAGAGATGCGGCAACTATAGCACAAGTTGCATCACAATGTAAGTGGTAAGCGAGAGGTTTGCTGAAGGCCGTGAAGCTTGTTTGAGGTTATTTGATTTAATTGGGATGATAGTTCAAGGTTTTGTTCGTCAAACAGCCGTATCCCGGCCAGTGGAAGTCGTCTACTGTTGGGCACGGGCATATATGGAAGCCCACCAGGCAGGATAGCGCGTGGAACAGACCCTGGCCCGGGTTAACGCGGATAAGCAGCGCGCGTTCGGGGATGACCCATTTCACGAGACTGCTCGTGGATTCATGGTTCATTTTACCCCTTACATGTAATATATATATAAATATATATATACATGTATATGAGCGTGTCGAGCAGGGCTGATGCTGCTCGAGGCGCACCAACGTTCACCCAGTATGCAAAGGTTCAATGTCGAAAGGTGAAAGCTCAATGCCAAACGCGACGTATGTCGCGACCGACTTTTAGCACCATGATTTATTTCCCGTTGCCCCATTTTCCGTACCTTAAGCTCCAGGGCGGAAGTTCTGAGTCACGACTAATATGATGCACACGAATACGAATCAAAATTATTCGTATTCCAATGAAACTATACGTGGTCGCCCATACCAGTACTGGCCGAGACCATTACTGGCTTAACTTAAAAGATCGCCGAAGCTACGCACCAATCGTATCGCTGTCGGTATATATTATATACTATTAATTTGGTCCTAAGATCATTCAATTTTTTTTTGTCTTCGAAATGATGCCAATCCTTGATCACACTCTATTGAGATCAGAGGTATAGGGCTTATCACGAGATAAAATCCAGCATGGAATTTTATTTCTCACTCAACGTCGCAGCCGAAATTTGAGGAGGGAATTTTATTATTCGACAAAAGTACATAAATGTATTTACGCATGGATGAATTATTTCCCGAAAAAAAAGAGGTCAAATATCGCTTCAAAAATCGATTCACATCGATCACCTGACCACGTTTTAACAAATCTCGATGTGCAACGCGCGTCACTGATAATTTTATTTACTTTCCATACAATATGCGGGCCTATATATGATTGATAGCAAATGACATTTTGATGTATGGGCACCCGTGCTTTTATCCTGAATTTTTTTTAAATTCTCTGTTATATATATATATATTTTTATTAAATCTTTTGCTTCTAAATATTTCATTACTTTACATGGCGTATAAAGACAACGTTTTAAATTGTAAAACGAGTATATGGATCTTTACGTGGGAATGAAAATTAGTCGAAACGAAGTTTTCGAATTTAAGTTTATTTTTCTCATCTCTCGCCCGAAGAACGCTCGTTACGGCACCCTGGAGGACTATCCTCGAGAGTGTCAGAGAGAAAGAGAGAGAGAGAGAGAGAGAGAAAAAAAGGAGAGTATTACGATCGCAAAACGAAGAGGGACGAGCAAAACGAATTATCCTCGTTTTTCTTTTCTTCTCGTATTTTCCCCTCTCACTTTCACCACTCTGCGAGCAATAACGTGAAAAGCGCGGATATATTCATATACCCAACACTGTATATATATATATATATGAGTAATATCAAGTACAATCTGCGAAAGTAGGTTAAATATACGAGAATAAACGTTGCTAATATAGTTGAGGTGGTTCGTTACAGTCGACAGTGGGTAGTACGAGTTAAGATCTCTTGAAGCCCCGGAGGGATGGTTTTCGAGGCTCTATGCTCCTCCGCCAGGATCGCAAATTTGGACAATTATGAAATCACTATAGAAAATATAACCAAGAGTCGGGAATTAAGATTTGAAGAGCAGCTTATTCAGAACTTGTGTCTCGGCATCTATATATAACACGCTTCATCCTGAATAGTGTACTGATGAAAATTGAGAAACGTTATGCGTTTGACGTAATGGTAAATGTTTACTTTGACGGTTTATCCGAATTTTGCAAATTCTTGGGTTTTTTTTTTTTCGACAAACACGTTTGTTTTGGTCCCAATAATGATAATCAGGTGGGGGTGATGCAGGAGGTGACGCAAAAAGAAAACCCAAGAATTTGCAAAATTCGGTAAATTCGTCAAAGTAAACAATTACCGACGAAATAAACTAAATTTGACTTTGTAATAACGAATAATTCAGAAACCATCTTACGCGTTAAATCGTTAAGTACAAGCACTCGCTAATTACAATGTGAATAAAAAGAGAGAAAGAAAAAAAAAAACGAAACGATAAACTAAAAATAAGCGCGTGAAAAGTTGCGTGCACCTTTATGCTTCAACATGGATACGTAAATTTAATTAACATTCATTGAGCTGATTGTTTTCCGAATTCAATTAAAAACAAACAATCAACAGAGAAAAAAATTCCAAGCGACCGCGTACGTTTATGTACAACGGTAATTTTTTGAAAAGCCATATGCACCGAAATAATAAAATATTCGTTTGCACAATCGTCACGTTTGAAAAGAAAAAGTTGCAAATTGAAACTTGCACATACATTTTGCTTCCTCGTTGTTTTCGAAATTTTATACAACTTTTTTTGTCTCGCTCGTAAAGCTCCCTCTATATGAGCAAGTTTTCCGATTTTAGCTTTCTCGTAGAGGAATCTTCGTGCGAGCGAGAATTCAAAAAAGCTTTATAAAATTCCGATCATTAGGAGGAAGCAATGTGCAAGTTTTAATTTGCAACTTTTTTTTTTACTCAATTTGTGTGTAACGTATCCGCGTGTATTCTACTTCTCTTGTAAATTTGAGCTGTTGAAAATTTGAATAGAAATTTTTCGAAAAATTTAAAATTTCATAAAATCCGATTCCTCCACTTTCAATCGATTTTTGCCAAATGCAGTACTAACAGTCTTTCAATGATAGTCTATTGGTGTAAAAAAAAAGTTTAGCACGATACCTCAAAATTTTCAGAAATTAGAGCGAGTACAAATTCAATACCAACCGTCCTTTAATGATAATCTATTTATATAAAAAAAAAAAAAAAATTAGCAAGATATCGCAAAATTTGCGGAAGTAAAATCGAGTACGACCATCTTTCGAAAAATTGAAAATAACATAAAATCTGAGTCACTCAATGAATTTGTATAAAAATTACAGAGAATAAAGGAGTTATCATGCTTTACTTGACGGCGAAAATTGCAGCGATGTAACTCAACCGGTTATCGAATTACAGACGATTTGATTTTGCATAGTGGTTACACACACACACACACACGCGCGCACGCGCGCACGTCTGGACATTTTTTCTAAATGTGATTTTTCGACGTTTTGGCATATTTTGAATACTCTGGCATTAAAAACTAAAAAAAAAATTCACTAAAACAAAGCTTCCTCTATGAGGAAGCAAAAAAAGAATAAATCCCTATCCTATATGCTCGATCCGTTTCGTACGAAATTAATTTACAAGAGCGATCCATAAAATAGCACAAGACTGCAAAGTTTCTGTGTGGCAAACGTCGATTCCGGATATAAAAATTCAGCCACGATTTTATTTCTTGGAGCTCGCCAGATATCAGTGGAACACGCGATTCTAAGCATTATGTATATGGATATAGCTATATCTACGGTATAAACGCGAAGGTGTTTGTCACTGTATGGCTTTCTGGCGCCGTCTCGCCGGGATGTGTACCAAGCGAGACCGCCTGTCGATATACGTTTTATTCAATTGCGCCCTATCGGATTTTCTGAGTTTGGCAAGGTATATATGTGTATATATATATATATATATACATAACAGTTGTAAGACCGAACCTTACTGGAAGTACGTTGCGTAGTCTCTCACGGGCAGGCGAGAGCGCGTTCTCTCTTGGTGTTCATTCCGAGGGATGCTGCGCCGGAAGTGAATATATATATACGTGACTCGTCACGTTGGAGAATATGGAGCTATCACGTAGTTCTATTATAAACAGTCTCGAGGTAGTACTCGAGCAGTTTGTTACGAGTAAAACCACGGATGAATGATATTTTGTAAATGGCCCTTCAAAGGTTGACGGTCTCCAAGATTCATAGTCGATGATTTATCAAATAATAATAGTCAGAGAGAGAGAGAGAGAGAGAGAGAGAGAGAGAGAGAGAGAGAGAGAGAGAGAGAGAGATTGATTGATTGATTGTTTATTTTGTTTATGCCGTAGTGTGACCATAGGGCAAACAAAAAATACAATAGTAATTTGGGTATTAATAGTATGAGTAATAATAGTAGTAATGGTAATCGCAATAGTAATAATACCAAGTTGAAAAATACAAATACAGTGCAAGTACAAGTGCATTACACTGTTCAACAATGAAGTGAGGTTCAAGAGAAGAATTTGTGAGCATATAACATCAGGAGAATTCGAGCAATAATTGCTTGTATACAGTAGCTTAATATGAAATAATATAATAAATACAATATATAACGTAGAGAAAGAGAGAGAGACGGAAATATGCAAAATGAACGTCATTTTTTGTTCGTCAAATCACGTCAAAATTTTTTTAATGCAATTTCTCTATTTAAATTTACCGTGATTTTGTGGATTCGTAAGGCTCTCTTGTCACTGTTCATGAGCCGTCAAATTCGAATTTAGTCTCTGTTTAGTTGCCAAGTGACGGTCATCCGATTTTCTGGTAATTTTATTTCGATTGTTTTCCTGTTGTATACCCCGGGTCCAGTATGAGGTGCCAATAAAAATCAAGCAATCACACCCACCAGATTTCGGTTTTCTATTTTTCTTTTCACAACTATCATATCAGTTTGAAAAATACAATGCAGCATTTAGTTACACGCGAATTTACGGACATTTTTTCTTTTTTTCTTATTCATTATTTTTTGGCCACTTTTTCTCGTGCCAGAGAAACGGGGTAAAACATTTGTTATTCTGTTCATATTTTAAAGTGCGTAGTTATTTTTGAGTTACATCTAAATTCAGATCTTATCGGTCACGTAATCAAGCCTTTATATTTACAAATCCCATATCGCGTGATACTTGAAGCGAAACAAAGCAGTAGCTTAAAAACAAGCGCACCTGTGTCCTCAAGGGAAAAAAACAGCAGCCATCGTCGATCCGTCGAAACCGTAAGTTCCTCAATATTGTTATCCCCTCTTTACCTCATACATGCGAAGTGAGTCCCCCTTTTTAAAAAAGAAAAGAAAAATAAGGTGAGTACTAGCTGCCCCCCTACATAGTTCTGGAATTCTATACACATTTTTTGGGAATATTTCTGCTGTTTATATGCCTCAAGTTTTTTTTCTTTTTTAATTTTTGCGGGGCCAACTTCTGAAAGTGTAATTTTTGCGTGATTACAACGTGAAAACTATTGATCACATCAAATAATGTAATAAAGATAATTTATAGACCTCTTTGAGGGACATCTGGAACTCTAGTCAGAAATAATATTTTCCATGAATATTAATAAATTTATTAATTCATGTGTTTTTGCCCTCGGTCTAGTAAAAAAATGATTGATAATAAATTTATTGTTTATTGTCAAGACCATTTTATAATTCATCATAGAAAGACATTTTGATTTCTCGAAACCATTTACGCGAAAAAAATTATCATCATTTTCGCACCAACAAATAAGTCTTACGTGCATATAAAATATAACCATTTGAATCAAAGTATCGTTAATTTGAAAAAAAGTTTTGAAAAACCTTAAATCGTACACGTGTACAGCTCAACCAAATCGTACACGTGTACAGCTCAACCAAATCGTACACGTGTACAGCTGTTATATATTTGTCATCGATAAAAACTATAAAAAAACGAGAAAATCTTTGGGCTCCATGTATCCTTATCAGTTACGTAATTAAGCTTTCGACATGTCTTGTATAAGGTCGTTCTATTAATTTGGCTTTTTCTTCCAATTTATTTCAAACTTTTTACACGCATTAGTAATGAACTTATCTAAGCGTGCGTGAAATTTCAAGCAGACTGACCATTCCAAATTTGAAATAATTGCTGTTGAAATCAGTAACATTTTACATGTCGCGCCCATACCGAACGCATGCCAATGTACTACTTTGTCCTGCGGATTCCTAATGGATAATAGGATTTTAACAAACGACAACTAGTCAGTAGAGAAGCATTACCCAGATATTGTGTGAAAATTTCAAAATGATCGATCATCTAGTTCTTCGGATATCATGAGTCAAAGTTATCGGCTAGCCACGGTGTTTATAGGCCACGATCAGTCCGACTCTCTTGTCTCGTGCGTGACCTGCTCGCCGCGCTTACCGCACCGACGATTCCCCACCAACGATCGCGATAAAACTATCTCAATACGCAAAATACACAATGAACAAGTGTTCTCAAGGTAAAAAAAAACAACCATCATCGTCGATTCATCGAAAATTTCCCAATCTTCACCCCTCTATTCCACATACTGATCATTATAAAACTAGCGCACCGCGGGTCTCAAGTCATATTTCTCACGAAATTTTCTACTGAGCTTGATCGGTTGTGCAGCAAATTTTTTTTTTTTTATCGAATATCTATTTCATCAGTAACAAGTAAGTAGTTTTTTTTTTTTTTCTACCCAAATTTTGATGTTCAATAGCCATTTTTTTGCACCACTCAGTAAGTCATGCCTTTTTTCCCTTGACTTTGAATATGAAGAATTGTATTGCACGGTCATTGTTATTTTGAACTTTTCCTTAACCGATATTTCGGCAACAAGGCTTGGGAATTTATCATTAGTTTTGAAATATTTTATTCTACCAGACCTAGAAGAGACAAAAATCTGAAAAAAAAAAAACGACGACGACAATCGTTGTATCTCCGTCACTACTACATTATTAGAATAATTAAAAAAAAGTGTCGAATCGTTTCGATCGCACGATTACAAGAAAAACTTCGTCAGGCTTTCTGCCCGACGTTGAAATTACTATATTTTATGTATTAAAGTACTTTTAACCACCTCTTTGACATCATCACCATCAATAGTAATGCCAGAACTTCAATTTCAATTATAACAAACGTTGTAAGAAAGATCCATTAACATGTTGCAAAAATCGAATAAGACGTAACCAAATGCTCGTTTGAAGAAACAGCGTTATGAAGTCTTGAGCAAAGATTGACAATTTGACCTCGATTATTCCTTTGTAATAAAAAATTCGTCCGTATAAAATTTTCAGTATAAATTATACTGTTCTTACATGCACGATTCGTTCTAATTTCTCATTTTATTTTTTCTCAGCTGTAACGCCAATTGAAAGGCAACATGATTGCTAAAATTCTGTGCTTGGCACTCATTGGTTTCGTTTTCGTTCAGGCGAGTTTTCGCGTTCATATTAGAACTAGGTTGCGTTGAATACATTCAGAGAGATACAATACATTCTTAATTTTTTTTTTATGAAGAAGATATAATCATGACTAAAGAGATATTATTTTTTACTCATATAGGCCACGGCAGAACCGCAATATTCGTCACCAGAGAAGACTGTAAATATTCAGATAAATCGACGTATAGAAGATGAAAAAAGTTATAATTATGATTAAACAAATATGACTTTTTGGATTTATAGAACAATGAAGACGCACCTCCAGAAGACTACGAATTATATGAAGAACCCCGTCTGTCAAATTGCAAGGGCCCCAAACGTAAGTCGGGGCCTTTAAGGGCTCAAACGTGGATGCCCCATCATAAATTGCCATAAGACCGCCAGGTTAGGCCCCGACAGGGCAATGCCAAGGTCGCCAGGCTTATTTGAAATATGGCTGACCTAATGCAACCCGTTGAGGACCTAGTCGGGCTTCGATCGGGTAACCCCTATTCAAGGAAGTCGGTATAATTACAAAAGAACCAAGTTGGGCCCGAATAAGGCCCGACCTAATTATTTCAAACATGGCACTGTCGAGGGAACCCTTTGAGGACCTAGCCGGGCTTCACTGGGGCAGCCCGCATTCAATGAAGTTGGGATAATTACAACAAAACTAAGTCGGGCCCGAATAGGGCGAAATTATCGCAGCCCTAATTATTTCAAACATGGCACTGTCAAAACAACCCTTTGAGTGCCTAGTCGGGTTTCACTGGAGCAGCCCACATTCAAAGAAGTTAGGATAATTGCAACAAACCCAAATCGGGTCCGAATAGGGCGAAAGTATCGGAGCCCTAATTATGTCAAACATGGCACCTTCGAAACAACCCTTTGAGGACTTAGTCGGGTTTCACCGGGGCAGTAACATTCAAAGAAGTTGAAATAATTAGAACAAAACTAAGTCGGGCTCGGATAGGGCGAAAGTATTAGAACCTTGATTTATTAAAAAATAATTGTTAATTAACAATTAAATAACATTTACACTTACTATCGCCTTGCATATAGTCTCATAAGCCCATATATAAATTTTCATTTTTGAACTATGCATGGATCTTGAAAAATGTAATTGTTAACTAAGGTGCACTTAAATAATTGTTACATGAATATTATATTTTTTCTACACCATCCTTACCTGTGCACACTTTCAATATTCTACACATGAATTTTATAATTTTATAATTTAACGATTATTTGAGGATCGAAAGTGCTGAATTCGCCAATTCAAGGATCGCGGGTTCAAATCCCGGTCAATGACTTTTTTTTTGCAAACTTTACAGTATTTTAACAAATAATGGAGCATCAGTTTTAAATTCGTTCATCGATTTAATTTCTAATTTATAGATGATAAACTATATTTATTATACTAATTTTATACTTGGACCCTGATAGGGCTTGACCATGGGGATGTCGTGGATTCGACATGGCAGACGTGAGGCGATTGCAAAGGCCCCCTAATTTGGTAACATTCTAAGGCCCTAGTCGACAAAGCGTGACCGCTCTTTTAGGGGCCTAGTTGGGCTTCCAGACTGGGGCCCTAAGTTAGGGAATTCCGATCGGGGCCTAGTCGCAGCCTCAACCAAATTGACGCACGGGACAGTAGAATTTGACGAGTATGAAGAAAATCATACGTATGAGGCATTTCACCATATTTGAATAGCTATGAAGCCCTCATTATGTTGAAGAGTCTGCATGTAAATTTAAGAGCGTGTAGCAAACCGTTTTCGTGTTGTAACCGATGCAACTTGAAACTATGGCATGGACGATGAAGTGTAAGGTGCCTAAAAGTCTCGACTTTGCATGAACCTGCCACAACAAATAGTTTCAATTTTTTTGGAACAATAAAAAATCGTAATTCGACAATAGAAAATATTATTTTTATGGCAAGTTACGCGACCTTTGTTGTTTTTCAAATTTTTACAAAATTTTATTTTCTTAGTGTACGTAGAAACAAATGGCATTATGGCATTATTACGTTATTATAATTATTTCGAAACTCTTCATTGTACATAAAAATGATGAGTTTGAAATTTGTTGAGCATTATGTAATCTATTATTTCGCTGAAATTTTAGCGTAATTTTTTTGAGGTGCTTGAAGCGTATAAAATGTGGATGGGATCTATCGAAGATCCCAAAAAGTGACGAAAACACGGAAAAATCCTGTGAGAGGATTTCCCTTTTTAGGAAATCCTCACAATATGACGAAAAAAAATTCAGTACAGTTGATTCGATAATGCTCGACAACTTTGGCAGCAATGGTTTTTATATACAATGAAGAGTTTGGGAAACAATTCATATAAAATAATAAATGTGAATACTAAAAGAATTCTTATCTCTCAAACGCGTTGCCAGCCGAGAAAAATAACAATTATATTTTTGTATGTCTAGCCTGATGAATGAACATTTTAAAATAATTTAAAGAGAATTAAAACTAACATGCGAGGCTGACAATACTTTTTGGATAAACTACGATTTTATTAGTTTGAATATTTTCCATCGAAACTGCATTCAAAGTCACAACATTTATGTGCTTAACATTTTTTCGGCCATTTCATAGGCTTTCAATAACGTATCGAGTTGAAGCCAGGACTCCTTCGATTTTTAAATTGGCACATTTTTAAAGCGGCTCACTAAAGAAGAGATGTTAATAAAATTACAGAATAGTATCAGAACTTCCAAGCAGTCATAGGGAGAGTTAGTTTGCCTCGTATACATGGTAAAAAAAAGAGATAATAACGATTAAAACGATGTTACTTTTTCTAATCATAGAACTTCGATATAAGAAGTTCCAACCCACCTAAACCTGATGAAGTAAATATTCAAGGGAATATAATTTTATATAAAGTTTAAGAAAAGATGAGCATGATTAATAACGCATACTACTTTTAGCAGCCGAATGGGACACACCGCTGGGAGGTTTCAAGGTGAATATATTCAGAGGAATATTTGTTTATATATGATTTAAAAAAAAGATGAACATGATGAAATAAAAATATTTATTTTCGCTTCACAGGGCCATTCAGAATATCTCATCTCTGTTGAGTATCGTCCTCAGAGCTGAGATTTCCTGAATTGCCCTGTGATGCAAAAATTAATATATTTATTTATATTATATATGGATATATACATAGAACAGTATTTTTGAAAAAAATTCTCACGTTATTCATCATTTTGGCTCGTCGATACAGGATAATTAAATGGCGGATTGGAAATATTTCTCGACCAACATGAGGGGAAATTTTTAAAAACCCCTATATAAGGACATTCTTCTTCAATGGACAGCTTCCAAGTCTTTGTGGTCGTTACCTAACGTCCCATACAACAAAAATGAGAAACTATCGACTAAATCAAGATTTTGAATCGCACATAATTGTATTAATGGCAACTGTATTTTTTGATGTAATGAAGAGGCAATAAAAAATACAAGTCGTTTGGAAGCATTCAAACGTGGCATGATGACTCGAAGAAAAATTATTTATATACCGATCCCTATCAGCACAGGAAAAAGACAAAAGTAAAAGATACACTGACAAATTTTGTAACTAGTTGTTAGTTTCTACTGATAAAAAAAAAAAACAAAAACAAAAAATGCGTGGGCCACAATATCGATCAAATTGATAGTAGATTTTATACGAAATAGAGGCCTAAAGGGAAAAAGATTTTTAATCCCACGCTTTGGTTTCCTTTTATGGGCCAAAATTTTTTAGATTTAGTCTGAACGAAGCCGCGTTTTACTCAGACCATTAGGCAGATGTAGGGTTTAATGATTTGGCTACTCGGTCCAGAGTCTGACGTTCTGAGAAGTCGAGTAATGAAGAGACGAGGGCTTGCCCAACAGGAGATACGAATATACCGATAATCAGGGCCTTTGACGTGCTGCGTCGAAGGTTTCGATCATTGCAATCGATCAGTTCAAACGTATGGTGGGAAAAAAGACCCGTGGTTTCGTATATTATATACTGCGTATGCGTATGGTGTAAAGTGCGAGAGATATTCTACCGGAGAAGTGTATTCACATGACTCTGCAGTTATACAGCGCCTCGATGAACCTTCGATAACGTCATGATTGGGTTTGAAATGCGTTTTCTCCGAAAGCGGTAGATTCATTGACGCACCTATATTCTCAGGGGTACGACGAAAAGCCATATCTTAATGTGCGCGGACGAAAGCCATACACACAGTTTTAGAAACACAGATATGTCGGTCCAGTGACTCACGAAAGGATGCAATCCATACTCGACTCAGCACGTAAAGTCATATGAGTTAAGCCTTTTTGCGTGCTGGTACTCGATACATATGTCGAGCTCCGTGCATGCGTAGACGATCATTGGCGATTCATAAACGCGTGTGTGTTTATGTGCATATACTATTAAAGACACATATATCTGTATCAAAGATCGCAATTCGATGACAATAACGCTCAACGGAGAAGGCACAGGGCGAAAATTTTCTGAATGGAGGCAACTCTGGGTTGTGCAGTGAAACCTTGCTTGTTCATTCATATCTTGGTAGACCGAAATCGAAAGAATCGAAGTATCATGGAAATATATTGGCAGCAAACTATTCGATTAAAGAACGATTTGTTCGTAAAATAATACAAGAAATTTATAATTATTACAATATTCTAATTGGCTTATGTCAAGCAAGAGAACTCGTGTAATACTAATCGAGGCTGTCAAAAATCAATATGCACAAAATTATTAATTTGAAAAAAAAAAATGTATCTAAGACCCATACAGCAGAATATAATTATTTTAAGATGTCACCATATGCCGCACTGTAATGCTTATCGAGCGAACCGTAAGATATCGTACGTATGTAAATATAATAATTTATAAAAAAAAAATTCTTCTTTAGAGCTGAACTATGCTAGGGCCATTAATTACTCTATCAAGCGCAAGGTTCGAGAGGTATACTGCAAAGCCTCCATATGAATGAATAAATACTTATACATGTAACCCCTACTATAGTTGGAAGGTGGTTGAAGCAATTAGCGTGAAGCCTTGGGCCTCAAGCACACGATATTGTCCGTACGGAATTGCTGGTATAGCAAAAGTTGACATGGTGAAGCTGATGAAGCGAACGCAGACGCTCTATCTGCGCCCAGAGGAGTGGCTGATAGTTCACTTCGTCAGCTTCACCGTGTCAATCCGGTATACATAGACATATCCATAAGTGCGTATGAACCAAACGATAACGGAACACCTCTCGCGATTTTTCCATTTTCTTCCTCCCCGCATCCTTCATAATATCAAGGGGATGAATAACACATCCCGTTATGACTTCCGCACGCAAATACCAATTATTCTCGATTGCTCTCCAATGTTACAAAAAAAAAAAGCAAAGAATTGCAATTCTACGATTCTTATTTGGCTATTTTTCGCCTAAATTAATTAAATCAAGAAAAATTACGTCACTCATCACAGCAGTTGGTCTTTTATCAGAGCATCGCGGAGTTTCTAATGATGCGAATCACGTTTGGAAAACGTGTGCGTGTATTTTTAATCGTTATGCAAAAAATTTTTAATAATTCAGAACAGTGCACAGTTTGATGATGGACAGGAAAGCTCCACGTGAACACATGACTCGTTTGTCTGCCTCTCGTCTTAATTATTCGATATTATAATTATCTTCATCCTCCATATCGTACGATATTTTCGATTATTAACGGCTTTGTAATAGGATCAAATGGAAACGGGCGTTCCCATACATGATTGGAGATCGAAAAAGAGGTGGACATCAAATATATATGTATGACCGTAACACTTGAGGCTTGCAGACGCTTGCAGAGGCTCGACACTTATCGAAGTGTGTCCATTTGAATGCGAAATACAAACAGGATCCTTCGTGTTTGTTGGAAAATTTATTTTTACCTTCATTTGTTTTTTCTTGCTTTCATTCACACGCGGCCTCAAGGTTTACGGAGATACGGCAAGATTGATCGGAATATAATTTTGCGATGCATATGCATGTATATTGTGTGTCAGGATTTCGTTTTGCATCAGACACAGAATGCACTTAGCATGCGTGCCAAACTGTAAGGTTTATATATACATGGTGGATGTAACATCGAATGCTCGGGGAATAGGAGGGCGTAAACCACACAAGTTCACGTGGAAAATCTTTTGGTTCAAGTTCTTCTGTTTGTTAGGAGTCGATGTCTACAGGAGTTGCAGAGATAAGTCAGGGTAAAATCTGCATTGAGCATATCGTAGCATCGCGACTACGTCATAATTTATATAGCTCCTGTTTCACGTTTCTGCCAGATGTAGATATACATTGCCGGAAGCGATCGACACACCTATACCGACAACGACAATTTCCGAGATCATAAATAATTATCCGCATTAAAAAAAAAAAAAAGCTGCCACACCTCATAATGATAATGCACCTGAGAGTTTCTCTGTTTGTAAATCTTAATCAAAATATAAATATGAACTTTAATTAACCTAACGACATGGCGATATCATGCGTCTGTGCTTCCAGTTGTGTGTGATATCGTAATGATAGTGAACGTATGACAGGAGGCCCCTCGTAAATGCACTTCGATAGATGCATAAGATACATGACGTGTATATTTACGGATTATAGAAAAATTGCATGCTCGCGTGCCACCGGCAATATCATATCCATGCACGTAGAGAGAAAGAGAGATGCAAAAGCAGATAAAGTGTGCGAAACAAACGCCCTATATCTGCGCGAAATAACAAACTCGAGATTCTTTAGCCCCATTCGTTGATTACGTCCATAAAGATTTCAAGAAGGAATTTAATTCCTGGATATTGATAAATAATTGTTTTTATTATGTTTATGAAATTACGCGCAAATGGAAAGAGAATTCGTTCGGCCGTGTCGTTAAACTATTATATACCCCTGTTAATTGGATGTTGCCTGAGAGGAACACTCCGATAATTACATGTACAGTCCTCCCTATCGCAAATATATATACGGAGCATTTCACGTGAAATGTTCCGGCCTCGGACCTCATCCCCCTGCAATGTTTCTGTATAACGCTCTGAATTATTTCAAATTTTTTTGCGATCAATTGTCCGAGAGGGCCAAGGGCATCAAATTCTGGCAAAAACTAATTTTTACTTTTTTTCGGCACAGAATTCTGGCAAAATGAAAAATGAAATCTCAAAGATATTATATACCATTTTTAAGTTAATTTATTAACTTATCATATGATGTACATACCCGCATGGATAACTTTCAATTTATCACGAAAAAAAATGCGATTTTGTCGAAAAAAACGCGAAAAAAAATTTATCGTTATGTTAAACGCATCTTTGTTGTTACGTTAATTTTTGAACTATTTTTACCGCTATGAATATCATTGATCGGTGATTTCATCGTCTTTTTTTCTGAAAATAATGTAAAAAAACGAGGAGAAATTTTTTGCATAAAATTTGTGTATACTTTCCCAGCATGCATGTAATATAACTAATGCTCAGCGAGCAAAAATGGTAGATCCAGCATCACTCTATGTGTTAAAGCCATAGTGAGTTTCATCCTTTTGCATGCTAGACAGTATAAGTAATACATTTACATTTTATATAAAAATACCAATATATTTCATCGGTAATATACATACAGAGTAGGGTAGAGTGCTCTAAGATGGCACGAAAGATAAGAGTGCGCAGCGGTCATATTTGCCAATGTGTTTGCGATATGCAGCCAACTTTGGTTCCTATAGCTGTCACTAGAGACGCTAGAGGGTTGCGGTCGTAAAGTTTTTCCGGGCAAACACGAAAAATAGGAAAACCAGGTGAGTTTTAGCCATTTACTTGTATTTAATTAAAATATTTTGACGTTTTGGAAACTGTATCCAGTTCGGGCTTATGCAAATATCGACTGTGTAATGTAAACATAACCTTTATTATATACATTTAGCCAAAAGCGTTCATAGTGAATAGTTATTCCGATACAATATGGAGGGCGCCACTCACGTCACCTGTAATTAAGGTAATATTTAGTATTACCTTACTGTAATAAATGTTGCTGGCATGTAAGAGTGCGCACTCCTGTAGCTGGAAAGAGTGCGCGTGCAAACCCCATTTATAATTTCTGATATTTTTTTTTCCTAAAACATGATAAACTCTTCTTCCGATTGCAGTATGTCGACAAGAAAAAGAACCTCAGAACGAACCTTATATGCTCGTCGGAAGTAACGGTAGCAGCAAGAGAGAGAATCGCAAAGGGTGAAAGTCAGAGGTCTGCTGCGAAATAATTGGGAATAGTACACTATATATAGTATATAGTTGTAAGAGTATGCGCAAATGACTTTTCGTGCGTTTAATTTTTTTCTTAATGACCGTTAACAAATAATTATAAAGTTGCTGTGCAATATTTTTATTAAAAGACCAAAGATTTCAAATAAAAATTTATAATTTTTTAATGTTGTTAGTTTTTTTCATATTGTTGAACAAACCTTAAGTGCGCTATCTTAGAGCACTCTGTCCTATATATAATATACTCTATACTTTTTTACGTAAAATATAAAATATAATAATTTGGATATGCCGAGGATGCATATATGGGACCCTGCGCGATGTCAGGCGTGTTATATATGTTCTAAAGGTTACACTATTCTATATTACATGAGACTTTTAATTCGAAATACATGGACCGGAACTCGTTACGTTGCATCCAAAACTTTCGAGAGTCTCCAATCTACGACGCATAATACTCGCAAATTATACGTATACAATTGTGTATTATTCGTATGAATCGAGTTGATGAATAAATTGAGATAGTCAAGGAGGTGGTCCGATATCTCGCGTGTTTCTCGAGATTACAGATCATAGAATCAAGGACGTGATTTACAATGAGAAAGTACAAGTGCGCAATGACGATTATAAACAATATACATATATATATATATATATATATATATATATAATGTATGCACAGATTATTGAAAATGGTCGGTGCATATATTGAGAGAACCTATATACCACGATCGCAGTTGAATCACTATCTTACTGATTGTCCTATAGTGAACGCAAAAGTCACGAGAGAGTTACTGGCAATTTACAATTCCACCGATCTAACTTAAACACCACAGATCCTGGAGCTTCATATATTAAGCATATACGTAAGCATACACTGAAAAAAAAGTTTCCCGATTCGAGCCATAATTATTATTGCTTCAGCCATATTATATGGGAAAATACGCTACTGCCATACCATCTAGGTAATAAAGCCATACAAATATGACTGACACAATATCGTTGGCGTAAGCATACCACTATGTCATGACAGACATATACCCAATAGCTCCGCGAATCTGACAAGTATCTCTATTTCAGCAATACCATAGTATGGTTGAGTTCACCATCACGAGTTATGCGTATGCCAACCATACTAGTATAGCTGTCTTATAAACGCTAGCATACGAGGTAGACGAACACCAGCCATACTAGTATAGCCGAAGCAAGCATATACAATGTTGTTTCGTGGATAGCAGTTTTGTCAGTGTAGGCAGAATTATTTGTATACCAACAATACTAGTAGAGCTGTTTTATAAACGCTAACATACGAGGTAGACGTACCAGCCATACTACCAAAAGAATATGGCTGAATTATAAATTCATTTTATATAGATAAATTACAGGATATTGTACCTACCTATACTCGTATAGGTAGGTATATATAGTAGGGGATATTCGGGTCGCAGTAAAAATTCAGCCAATATGTTTCATAATCATGAATATTTATTTTAATCATCTGTTGTCGATAATGATATTCATACATAAATATTTTGCAAAAGAGACTTGATTTTTAGAGCTAATGAAACACACCTGGAAGTTTGAGAGAATCCATGGCCCGGAGACATATGATACTCTCCTTGCAGGAAAATGACAGTTGACCTAACCTACAAAAATTCGCTTGTTATACGATTGGCGTTTATATTAAAAGGAAAAATAGTCCTTTTTTACATATTCCGTAGATAAGTGAGAACAGACTTACCTTCAAATGTTGGTATAAGCTCATCAAGATTCCGTTCGTTCAGTTTCTTCTTCACAAACTCGTTCATTATCAAATTTTGCGTAGCGAGGTCTCGTTTTCGCGCGAGGCAGAGGCATAGACACCACGCGTTAACAGATTACTGTAGGTGTTCCAAAAACGTAGTATAGTTGCGCGAGCCATATTAGTATAGCTATGTGTCACAACGTTATTCTCGCAGCCATACTATATGGTTGAAATAGCTAGGCATGTAAAAATCAGCTACTACAGCTGTTTGAACAATACAGTGTAGTTTCGCGAGCTATGTTAGTATGGCTGATTTACAAAAACGATAAATTTCCAGCTATTTATAATGACTAAGCTAGCCAGACGATTGAGTGTCGTCCACAAAGGCGCAGTATAGGCGCCGTAGACAAAACTGCTTTGCCTTCACCAGCGATATTATTGTTGAATTAGAAATACTTCACTAGTCATATTTGTATGAACTTTACGGCAATCGGGATTTTCTAAAAGGGCTACTGCATTTTCTGTGTGGGCAATATTTTTTCATCAGTATACCTATAACTGGCCAACAATAACAGTATTATTGTAAATCCCGAACCATTTTTTTCAGTGTATGATAATTCACAAAGCGTAAAATTTGATTTATATCGAGATGGACAATCTATCCCCTCTGATGATCTGAAACATGCGTCATTATAATGATTATAATTTATAAAATAGTAACAGGGAAGAATTTTAAGAAGCAAGATATGTTTGATTTATCCTCAAACATCCGACTCGTTTGATCCGTAATTGTGAGGGAAAAAAAGCAATCTGCAATCAACCAGTACGATGATACACCTTTTCGTAGAACGAGAATAATGTTATTGCTCGTTACTGCAAATCGGGTCTCAAATATATGGACGAAAATGAGAGAGACAAATTTTTCTTCCTCATGGAGTTTTTCTCTTCCTTCGCGTACGGTATTATGCACGTATGAATATGAAACTATTCGAGGTAATCCAGGAATAAATTGTTGAAGTGAATGATAAAATAGGAACGCAGATGGGCGGGAATACCCCGTGGCTTACGAGCTAAACCCCTCTCATATATAAATGCACGGATGACAAATCTGTAGTGCGAGACTCGTCTTCAACTCGAATTATTTCCTGAATATGTTTTAATTATTTCACAATCGTTGGGAAAAATAATTCTCGTTATGGGCATACATTATTTCATTTTATTTTTTCTAAATTATTTCATTTCCCGTACTGATATATTTATATTCGTTCTTCTTCGATCGTAAATTTAAATATAACTCGACTGCAAGACTATAAGAATTTTTTTTTACAGCCACAATTATTGTCGTATATGAACATGGAAATAAGAATTTACGAGTTTAGTGGATTCCTCGTTCTTCTACTATTTATATATGACGTCTCTCGGGAGGGAAATTTTTTCTTTTTTTTTCCCATTTTTTTCTTTCTAAATTATTGTTTTTGATGCGTATTTCATGATATTCGAGAATAAAATTCAGCGATACGAAATTCTCTTGGCGTGTCGAATCCGTCAATGATAAATGGAGGGCCTTCGATCGGAACCGTTTGACCTTCGCGCAATGTGCACAGAGTGAATGCAACTAAAACACGGTTGCTCTAGCGTAAATATCCATGGAACGGTAAGCGTGGATTAAAAAAAAAAACAAACAAACAAACATACACGGTGGTGCAATCGATTAATCGTTCGGAAAAAAGATTAATTTCCCATCATTACGTTCGTAATTGTCATTATTTCATGTTTGATCATGAATTTACTACCTGGTAGGGAATCTTTTAAATATGTTAGGGCATGTTGAATACATGTTAGTTCCGGGAAACACTCTATCACCGAGGATAGCATGATATCCGGCTCGAAGGACCAAAATATGTTTTGCGCAACGCCGATCTAGTACGATCCAAAAATAATAGAAATTATGTTTCGGCGACTGAGATTATAATTAGGCTTTTCGCTCGGTTGAATTCGTCATGATTTTCGTGAAATGAACAAACGCGGAATATACGACTGGTGAGTGGTATAGATATATGCACATGTATACCACTCACCAGTCGTTTATTCCGTTTGTTCATTTCACGAAAATAATGACGAATTCAACCGAGTGAAAGGGCTAATTTACCTCGGTCGCCGAAATCCAATTTCTATTATTTTTGAATCGTATTAGATCGGCGTTGCGCAAAACATACTTTGGTCCTTCGAGCCAGATATCATGCTATGCCCTCGATCATGCATACATGATTAAACCATACATGATTAAACCATAAATCAAATATTTTATGTACGAAACATTCAATTAATTGGCAACTAAAAATTCATGAATAGGATTGTGCATCAATCGATCGATTAATCGACGATTCAAATTTGCTCAATTCACCATCAATTAATGCATCGATGAATCGCGTTTAATTGTATATTAATTAGAATTTTCTTCTACGCAAAGAAAATTGTTAAAAAAAAATTAAAATAATATCCCAATTGAAGAATTGCGTGATAGCAGCCGCATAGATAATTGTAGTCCAAGGTGAAGATCACAAGAACGTTGTTTTAATGGCATCCATGTACATATCGACGTAGTACATGCGGGCGATTATGAATCTTTGTTTAACGAGATACTGAAGTATTTATCTTTTTTTTTTTATTATTTTTTTTTCTTCAATTATCAACGACGTCGTGTCTCATACATTCTCTCGCTTTTTTTCTCGGTTCGGGTGAACGTTTATCGCGCATTAATACCAACAGGTGATTGACAAAATATGATAAAATACCTTGGGAATTTTATGTGAATGCATTAACTACGTGATAAAATATTTATCTATAATCGTAAAACGAAAAAGAAGATTTACGATCGTAATTAGTGTCAATTGTCAATAATATTAACGAATGACAGCGCGTTCGCGCTCAAGTTAATGAATTTTTGGACCTATTTGTAAATAATGTTATATGCTCTCGAAATTCTTCATTCAGGATATTTCGCGTAAATATTGACAACCGGAATTTCCTGAAAGGTGTGTGAGTCACAAGATTTGCATATGCGTTTACGTTGACGCCAATTCCATATTACCTTACGAAACTTCAAAGCTAATTGACTCTCGCTGAGATTCGTAAATATACACGGCCTCCCAAAGATTCACGAAATCGTATATTTTAAAATTGAGACAAAATTATGAAAAAAAAACAATCATCAAAATTGTGTCCAAAGAGTAATTTTTCCATTCAATTAAAGTTTCATTAAGGTTTATTTCTTTGTTATTTATTTTTTTTTTTTCAAGACTTTTATCTTAGACTTTTTAAGACTTTTATCAAGATTTTTTTATCTTAGCGCAGAACTCACGCCGATGAACCAGCAGATCATGATTGAATAGATAAAATCAGTTAATCAATTGTTAAGAAATGCATTAAAAAAAAAAAAAAAATCCATCGAGTTTTATTGACCGAACTATTATTGTTAACCATAGAGAACTATAGTTATCTAAAAGTATAGGGCTTGTCAAGATCTGTCGAATTCAATGGTTTTCGAAATAATGATCCGCTACGAAAACTCACGGCAGATAATTTTTCCAATTGACTTTTTGTCGGTTAAATCGCCAGAGCTATTGCTTAAAAGTATCAGGAGCTATAAAACTCAGCTGAATGCGAATAGAAATCCCCGTGTTTTTTTTTATCTGCTGGAAATTGATGTGCTAACTTTACGGACATGGATAAATGTAGTTTAACTTTACTCATCTGAGGATGAGTTTCAACAATTTTTTTCAGTTTAAACCATAATCAAATTTGCCATTTGTCGAAAGGCCATATTGCAAAAATCTGGAAAAAAAAACTCTCAAAAATTCTGCAGTGGATGTACAAATTTTTATTATTTTTTTTTTTAAAGCTAAATTCCAAAGTAGCTCGGTCGGCCAGCACTCGGGGATAGGGCTTAAAAATGTTTATATCCGACCCAGGATTTTTGTGAATTTTTTCAGATTTTTAGAAATGTCTAACGTTTTGTTAAATGTAATTTTTTTTTTATACCATTATTAAATTTAAAGTTGCATAATTATAAGATTAATCATTGCAAAATTGTATCCTGTTTTTTTTTTTTGTTTATCCGAAAGAAATTATATGTGGCTCAACTGGAATATCGTAAAAGTAAAAATAAATATTTACTTCGCCACATTAAACATTTGTGCAGCATTAAATGAATTGATTTCTCGGTATCCGTTTGTCCCGCCTTTTTGACATTTTCCATATAATCGGGAAACGTAATCGTGGTAATTTCGATTTTCTATGCAAGTTTCATACGCACACACACACACACACGCACGGAGGTGGGGAGGGCAATGCAATGAAAGTCGTAGACACTTATAAACGAACATTCGTTTATTCCTTTATCCTCCCCCACGCGGATGTCTAAAGCGCTAGTTAGTCGTTAGCGAGCGATAAGTGACGATCAACGTGTCCGGGCTTATATTCTTTTAGATCGTTTTGCCCGCGGAAACGGCTCGTCAAACTACCTAACGATTTTTCACAATTCGTATAGATCGTGTTTGGGTAGAATCGAAAATTTGGAGTCTCGCGATTTTATTTCTTTGCCGCGATCTTTTCAATTGTCCTTCGTTAATTTTATATATATTTTTTTAACCGTTTGTATACTTTATATTCGCGAGTCAATCGTGCCCCAAGAATAATATAATAATAATGTTGCCGTTAAGAGCCTTTATCTTCGCGACTCTCGTCGTTCTCGCTCGTTGTGATCTCGAGCTCAAACTTCTTCATGTGGTAAATAAGTTGTGAAATATTTTACGATTTTTTGTTTTTTTTTTTTTCTTTATTTTTCGGTGCGTTTCTACGTCGATCAAGTGATACGAAGAGATCTTTTGATGTTTTTTTTACGTTTTCACTTCATGTGTTTTTTTTTTTTTCGTAATTCAATGTTTTTGTTTCAATTCCCGAAAGCTTTTTCGTCACGGTGACAAGGTACCACATCGGGAGTATCAAAATTATCCTACCGATCCTCATCGCAATCATTCTTACTATCCGATCGACAATGGAGGATTGACCAATGTGAGTAATCGAAAAATATAAGAATTTTTTTTTTTTTTTTTTCAATAAAACTTATCGTTGTAGATTTATAAGAAAATTTTAGTGTTCGGAATAAATCTATTTTAAAATAACAAAATTCATTTCGATCACGCAACGATGAATCTTTCTTTTGCAATGATTTTTTTTCGCACATCAACCGAGCCAATAATGAAAACAAAACAAAAACTCGCGAATCTCTCATTATTATAATTCACGTCCATTAAATTTATTCATTATTTACGGATATATAAATTCTAGACATCGAACACTTGCAAGAGAATCTCCATGTCGTTTATCCTCTTATAGCATCGCGTATGCCGAGCACATCTCTCGTTTGCACGACGGTATTCCTCTTAACCCCCTCGTTTATTAACAGTTGGACAAGATATTATATACACCAGACAAGATAATTCGTTGTATACATTAAATCTCGGAACATTCTGCCCAATTTAAGCATACCACGCGCGAAACATTCATTTGATTTCATGAATATACGATAAAAATCTTTTTCGCATATTTTTTAAGTGATGTAGAAAACAATTATTGATTCAGCAATTTAACGTTTTTTTTCCCCAAAATAATGACAAAAAAAAAAGGATACCGAATAATTAAATTAATTTTTCGTATATTTCAATTTTATTTCGATGTGACGATATGCGGTAATGGATCGGCAATTAATTTATCAATCAATTAATCACCTCGATAAATTCATTAATCATTTTTGTTTTATAAATCAATTAATCTACGGTTTTTGTTTTGTTTCTTTTTTTATTTAAATTCAAAGAATGCGCAATTTTAAGGAGGCATATACGTCTCTAAGGCCTTTATTGCAGAGATCTGTTACAAAAACAACAGTGGTGGAGTTGGGGTGGAAATTATACTTTCAGTAGAAAGCTTGAATCATTGCCTACAAAATTCGTGATTGACATTTATTCAAATAAACATATATAGTATAGCTGCAATTGGGAAGTTATATTAAGTCACTGCGAAAAGCTTGCGAGGAGGATGTCTCCAGAACCGTTGGACCGATCTGGATAAAATTCTGCACGAATATCGCTGAAAGTCATCCACTTTGAAATTATGAAACCGGAAACTTGATCCACTGATTGATCATTAAGATATACAGTATATTATGCACCAATAAAAATCAAAATATCGAGGAACAAATATTTAATCCTCTGCGCAATTAGTCAATTCTCAGTGAAATTCAAAACTCGTACATCGCTTTGATTTAGCTTAATCGGATAAGTCTGTGTCTTGAGAAATTCTGCGCGCAAGCTTTTCGCAGTGGCTTACTGACTTCCCTATTACAACTCTACTATTATATACTATGTTTATATGGAAAAAAAACGTCAATGAGGTGGCGTTTCGTAGGCAATAATTCAAGCTTTCTACTAAAAGTATCATTTCCAGTCCAACCCCAACACTAATGTTGCAATAGACCTCTAAAATGAAGTCACCTTAGAGGCGTATGTGCCCCCTTAAACATGTTGAAATTTGCATGGTTGGAATGCAACGAAAATACGTTTTCTTCATACCTCGGTCGAAAGTACGCATTTTCGTCCCCGATTTGCGGGAGGAAAATAGATCTTTTCGTCCCTGCGGAAACGTAGCGCGCGCCATCTGTGCCGCGGGACGAAAATAAAGCAATACGGGAGGAAAGTCAAGCGATACGGGAGGAAAGTTAGGCCCGGTTTCAAAACGCAGGGATCCCCTCGATCCAAGGGTTATCTGTCAAATTTTTCATAGCAATTGACAAATAACCTTTGGAGTAATTAGTGAGTGACAGTTGGAGGCAGTTGAAACTATTTTATAATAAATAATATGACTGTGTTCAAGTATTTGTGATTAAAACAAAACAAAAAAACTCATTGTGATGAATAATATGATAAATTTTTGCTATAACTATTTTATAATCAACAGATAATATAAATGTGTTGTACCTATAACAAGAATTTTGAGAATAGAAGACTATATTCATGTTTCATAACTTTGTTAATAAAGCATTCTTAGCTTGAATATTGGCGCCAGTAACCATCTTGCTATACAAACCTAACCTAACTATCTTCCGTGTTTGATGCCTGCCCTCGACCAGCAGCACTCGCTTCGCTCGTGCCTGCAATGTCGGGCAGGCATCAACACTTGTTAAAACGTATAAATCGGTATAAAAATTCAATTAGCCAGCGTACTTTCGACTGGGCATGAAGAAAAATAGTATACACCACACGGGCAGAAGATTGAAAGCCCTGAACTGCGCGATATGATGCCCTCGGCTTCGCCTCGGGCATCATCACGCGCAGTGCAGGAATTTCCAACTTTCGGCCCTTGTAGTGTAATATACTATTTTTTTGTTGTTTTCAAAGAATCATTTCAAGTATTTTCTCGAAGTAGAAGATCGTTTAAACCTTTTTTTTCACTTTTTTTCGCGACCTGAGGCCTAAATATGCCAGTAAAACATTACCAATACTGGAAATGATTTTTTTTTTCTATTTAAAAAAAAAACCTATTTTTGTTGCATTCCAACGATGCAAATTTCTCAACATCATCCTTAAACGCGATATTGTATTATCAATTAGCAAGGAATGTTGAGAGAATACAAGATCGGAAAGATATTACGGGAGCGTTACAATGAGCATTTCGGGCCGATTTATCGTCCGTCGATGATTTACGCGAGATCAACGGAAATACCAAGGACTCAGATGTCTCTGCAGCTGGTACTGGCCGGATTATTTCCACCCTCCGAAGCTCAAACGTGGAATCCGCATCTACCCTGGATACCGACCTCAACCTACTCCTTTCCCGTTGAACAGGATCACCTTTTGTTTCCGCACTACTGTCCCCAGTAAGTGACGAACCATATATATATATATACACAACACATACACAACATATGTATATGAAATACACGATGGTTCAGAGAGCGTCCCATGTCCTTCATTATTACATCTCGCACCGTGTTTCATTAAAAAGCCGATACCATCACAAATTCGCATTATTAATTTTTTGCAATACACGATATATAGTCATCCAATTATCGGCAAATTGAAGAAAGAAAAGAAAGAAATAAATCATAATACAACATTTCATCAGATACGCGGAGGAGTACAAGCGTCACTTGAAGGATAACGACGCTCAGGAAATCGTTAACAAGTACAGAAAGACCATGGACTATTTAACTCAACACACCGGCAAACGCATTGACACTACGTCAGCAGTCTACTATCTCTATAATTTGTTAAAGGAAGAGGTGAGAGCCCATCTGTTTGTCGAATTGCGCGAAGAAAAATAAAAATGATCCTGCGACGAAAAATTGTCCTCGGCAAACTTCTTGCGCAAGGGATATAGTGTGAGAGAGGGGATGGGAAGCGTTACGCCGTAGTTTTTGTGGTACACATAACTTGTAGTATCGGGCGAATCAATTATGTTGAGCGTAGTATACTTTTTATTTTTCAATACAAGTAACTGTTTACTCAAAAAAGGTTTCCCGACACATATCTTCCTGGCAATAAGTTCCATTTTATAATCGCCTCGGGACAGTTTTTTTTTTTTTTTATTCAGAGCAATATGCGTTTAGCCTTAAATCAGCGCGGTAGCCTTGAATTTTAACGATGAGAATGCGTTTCCTATTTAGTTATGAACAAGCGCATTGAAGTATGGAGCCACCGCGATTGGGATTTTATCGCAATCGTTTCTATGACACATCTGTGCAGCAGGCTGTACTTTTTTTTTATACATTCATTTGCTTCAACTTATTTTATTGAATAATACGGGAAGTAGAGCAGTGTTCGAATATTTGAGAGAATTATAGGTAAACGGATAGTTTTTTGTTTTTTTTTTAATATTGCTATATACTCTCGCTGTCCCGAGAGCTATCCGACTCATTATCGGCTGAGGGCTTTTATGATTTTGAGATTCTTCGTTATCCCCGAGCCAGTTAAATTCTCGTTTGAATTTCCTCCGGTAAATCATTTTCCTACGCGTCGATATATGAACAAAATATGTGACGATATTTCGCCTGCGCCGCGAGTTCTATGGCCCCGAGACACGAGAGGATCGATATATATATATATATATATATATATGCGGTACAGATGTGCTCTCGGTCGGTGGCTATTGACCGATGCTATTTCAAGGAGTTAGCTATATTCGAATCGGATTTGCCAATTTATTAATAATGTTGAATTTTCGGTCTCACGCGCGCGAACAGGCTGCGCAAAACTTGACGTTGCCCGAGTGGAGCCGAAGCGTATATCCGAATCCCATGCAGGAGATAATGGCTCTTGATTTTCATCTTCGATCGTCCACAAAGTCTCTCAAACGTATGAACGGAGGTAATTTATTTTAGCGTTTGTTGTAGGAAATTTTTTTTTTTTCTGTTTCTTTTCCTTTGATTACAAAAGAAGAAGAAAAAACAAAAGCATATACAACAGTCCGACCTTCAGATAAGAAACCCGGCAATAATAAACCTTCCCCAGTTTCTCGCTCAAGCCCTTCCCCAGTTTCTCGCTCAAGCACTTCCCCCACTACAACACGAGCTCCGAGCTCGATCGCATGCGGAAAAGAGTGAGACAGACAGACAGAGGCAGCAGCGAGCGTGCAGCCGCGCGCCTGGTGGGGATATCCGAATTCTAGAAAAAACTCTTCCCCTTTGGGGGCTTTTGGTTTCTTATTTGGAGGTCGGACCGTATTGAATTTCAATCGCGCAATTAAATGATTCGATTGTCACGTTAATTCATCATTCGTATATCGATGCAGGAATGTTGCTACGAAAAATCACGGAAGACATGATGGATCTTCGTGACGATGCACTGAAGCCCGCAGAAAGAAAAGCATTTTTATTTTCCGCGCACGAGGTAAACGTTGCAGCCCTAGCCAAGGCCCTGGGTACCGAGGAACCCATTATTCCTGCTTATGGCTCGACGATAATAATCGAAACACTCCAGGACAAGGAAAATCGATACTACGTCAGAGTAAGTATATTATTTTTGCCCACAGAAGGTTTATATCCGAATTCTGCATTTATCAATACCATTTTTCTTCTTCTTCAATATTACAATAACAATATCCATGAAAGGATATTCACGACGACTTAAGGGAAAAAAAAAAACAAGAAGAAAAAAATGTATCTCGTTCGACACACAGGTAATTCTGTGGACCGGTCCGACAGAGAGGCTGATAATGCAAAAGATACCGGGCTGCACCGAGGCGTGCCCGCTCGAGGAATTTCTCGAGATAACGAAGGACGTTATACCGAACGACAGCGAGTACAGATGCGCGATCGGTGAGAAGGAAAATGATAGACGAAGAAAGACATCGCGCCGAGTCTCGTTTTTATCATCAGCAGGATCACAAAGTACGAGATTAATTTTGGGATACTGGGACATGAGTTTAACGATTGCAATCGTTTTGCTGCTGTTCAATCGCACCGATTCGTAATAGTGTACCAAGTACGAATGGGCAAAAAGCAACGCAAAACCACATCGCTCTTTGGTACACGCGTGAAACACAAAAAAATGTTCCTTCGTCCTCTGGTATTCGTAGGACAGAAAATATCCAATTTTAGTTTTTTTTTTTCATAGTGGCCTCGCATAGCGGTCATTGCATCCCCGAGTAACAAAGCTTAAATACAATCGCTGACACGAGTTTTAGGGTAATTTTTAAAAAAAGTTCAAACGAATAACTTCTAGTTTTTTCTTTGCAAGTTAAACCCACGAGTCACGCGCTTTTCGTTCTAAAAAAATTACTCTCGAGGTAGGGTGACCGAACCAGTGAATGAACACCTACCAGTGAATGAACAGGCTTAGCATTTTAATTAAACGACAGAGATATGATTCTATTATTATGAAGAATTTTGTATTCATAATGAAGTGAAAATTCTGAGAAAACATCCAGCAGTGATATTATTTGACGCTGTGAAAGATTTGCGATGCTATGGATTTTTTTTCGTACTTGGGGCGCATATTCATAAGAGACAGCCATGTTGTTATAACCATCTGACTGCGTGCATCGAATACCAGAATATTCCATACCACCTCGATAAATCTTTTTAAAAGATATGCAATAATTTTTTCAACGTTATACATTGCTAAGCTTCAATTATATTAATGAATTATTGGTCAAAAACCCAATATTGTTTGCGATATATGGCCGTTTATTCACTGGTCCAGCTTTTTAACCTATTTCCAGTGATTGAACGAGCGTTGAAAAGGCTTTTCATAACCTCAAAACGCACGAGTATGCGTACGCATCTCTGGTTCCATTGTACGTTCATTCACTGGAAAGATATGAGTTCATTCATTGGAATTTTTGTTCATTCACTGGGAAATTGGTAATTTCGTTCATTATAATTTTTTTTTACAAAATCCTTGCGAACAGGGCACTTCGAATATTTTTTTTTTTATATTCTGTGAACATTGTTCTATAAGATCTAATTAGCTCATAAAGAAATTCGTAATAAGTTAAATTATACGGCTTTATCGAAATAGAAAAAAGGCTTATGCGTTCATTCACTGGTTCAGTCACCCTAGCTTCTGCGCTTCTCCCTGATCAAACTCCCTGATTTGTCAGGTTTAGTGCATAGTGTGTTCTTGATCCAGAAAAATATTAATAACGCTGAATTTTCAAAACCCATGAAACTGATGAATGCAAATTTTCATCATGACGCACACTTTCGTCGAGATTTTTCAAGGAACGCGATCCTTATTTTATTTTTTCGTCTTTTGCCGATTTTAATGCATCACGGTTTGTTTCGTTTCTCAAAAATTGCTCTACGAAATTACCAAAAGATGTAGATTTTTCGTACAATCGATCGTTCGTTAATTGCAGCGGATTGATTTAACGACGAAAAAATAATTCTCCCATATGAACAAACTGCTGCAATTATCAAACGATTGATACTACGAATAATCTAACGTGATGAATTCATAGAATATTTTTTCAGGAACAAAATAAAAGCCCTGGTGCATTAAAATCGGTATGAAAAAAAAAAAAAAAATAAGCCAAGGATTATTCTCTGAAAAAAATCTCGACGAAATTGCCAAATCTCGTTATGGAAATTTGTATTTATCGGTTGAGATGTTTTCTTATTAATATTTATTCGAGCTAAGAATGCGCATATGCTGCGATGCGAATCGATCATCGCTACTGTTAATTATAGTGCACGAAACTTTGCCACGTAAATCATTGTGAAAATTTAGCACACTCACTTGACTATATGTAAAGCCACAGTATATCTATCTTAAGGTTGTTATGCTGATAACCCCCTTCGTGGTCACACTGGGCAAATTTCACCCAGGCCTTTTGGTAGGATTGGTGCTGTATATTCTTTGACAAATTGACCTATTTACGATTTTTTTTTTTTTTCAACATGTTGCGATTTGAATTTTGACGTACCAACTTTGGACACATGTTTCAGGAATGTTCGAAGTATTTTTTAGTATTTTTTCGATCCCGATCGGACTGATAGTTTTCACACAGCAACCATTCGAAACTTGGCTGGGTAAATTTTACCCATGTGTGACCATTGAGTTATTTTACAGAGGTATGTGACCACGAAGGGTTTAAAAATGGCGGAAAATTTTTGAAAAATTAGAGGTATCATTTTTGACCGAAACAAACCAAAAAAATCCATTGATCATCATGATCCGAGGGGGTCAGGCCAATGACCCCATGGTTTGACGTTGAATGCCCCATATATATATATTATATATTATATATGTGTGTGTGTGTGTGTGTGTGTATGGAAGTTTCAGGGAATAATGGCTGGAATAAAGGAAATTATTGATTGAAAGCTAAATTGTGTTACGTTTTCGTACGGATCGATAGGACGATTCTATTTTTCACGGGGTGAATGGTTCAAGAACCTCGTTCATTCCGACGTCGAGTACAGATTTGGGAATATAAACGCTTAACTTTCGTATCATGGACATCGCAATTTTTCCTCGGACATTCAAAAGGCTTGTCTGGCACAAAACACGTTTTTTTATACATAATATACTTGTATATATATATATATATATATATATATATATACACATATGTGTGTGTGTGTGTGTGTGTGTGTGTGTGTGTGTAAATATATATAATATATATATATATACCACGTAAAATGTACACCTCTCTTTGCATACTCGTAGGAAACACCTACGGATTATGAGGACATTGTGCGAGCCCCACGTACGCAACAGGTGACGCAAATGCGAGGATATTACTTTGGCATAATATAATAACAATGCTGCCTTTTAAATCTTGGTTGTAAGCCCCCTCACTCTCACTCTCTCTCTCTTTCTCGCTTTCGCGTTTTTTCGGCAAGCTTTGGTAAAAAAAGCTCCGATTGGCTTTCGACCTAAAATATGCTTTTATCTCACGCAAGGGAAAAGCCACAAATGCCAAAGATAATACCGCTTCCGAATGATGGTGAAGAAAGGAAAAAAAAAAGTACGCGGTATCGAGTTTCTCGCACACGATTCAGAAGAGATGAGTAAATAAGTGCATTGGGCGATTTACGTAATTATCGCGATGATTATATTTCATTCTCTTCTTCCGTTTAAATGGGCCAAGCGTAATTAGAATTGATCATAAGGTATATCTTCGCGATAACATGACAATACTATTTCTTCAATATAAATGTATTCGTTACGATTATCAACAGCGATTATAATAAGCGACAGAGGGATCGGTCGAAGATTTCATGCTTCGACGACGAATATTCGCAAATTGTGAAAAAAATAATAATAATAATAATTTTACCTATGTAAAGTGGGATATAATTTTTGTATAGATATAGTATATTAAATATATCGGAATAGTATAGATTGAATGTTGTGAAAAAAAACGACGATAAAGATAGATATGTTTCCTACTATCGTAAAATGCTTCTAAATCTCCTCTTCACCTGTTTTTTTGTATCATCATATTCACTAACGCGCCCTGCAGGCTTATTCAGTGGTTAAAAAAAAAACACAAGTTTTCCCACACGCCCGTATATAACTCCGGCCATAAAAACTCTATTATAATCGTAACTCATACCCAACATCGACGAAAAAAATCTTTCTCCCACGATAATAATCATATGCATAGGTAAAAAAAAAAGAAAGGTCAAATTTGCTCTTTGTGACTCACCTCTATAGATGTGTCTAGCGATTGACCGCGCGAGCTCGAGCCCGATGTTTATCTTTTTCCATTCATCGTTCGACAATCACTTCACTCGCCTAACTCACACGACACACGACGCGCACACACGGGCACTCGCGAAATTTTGGAGAAAACAAAAAAAATGCAGGCATCACCAAAACTTTTCGAAAAAAAATGACCATTGCACGATGCTTTTTTTTTTAGCTATTTCGTAAACGATTCATCGTATCACGGAAGAAGAGCAAAGTTATCGCGGAATTGAGGTGCGCGGGGAGAGAGATTTATATGGGCTCGAAAAGATACTGGAACAACGGAGGAACGCAACATCGAACGCTCTGCGGATGCGGTAAACCGGCGATTACGCGAGACTTTACGATCTCTCGTTTCTCAACGTGTCTCCGCGAGCATACACAGGCAAAGAATGTATATATATATATATATAATCTAAGCTCGGGCATTGCTTGAATTTTACATGACCACACCGCGAAAGTCTACGCGTTTGAAATACACACCGCACTAGCCGTCATACATATAAACGTTGGTTCTAACCTGTATCGTAGTAAACTGTATAGTAAACACACCGCGCGGGTTATACTCTTTCGCTCGCGCCAAGACTTTATAAAATCCGTGTTATACACGACGCGATACCGTGCAGAGGACGCAAGGAAACTCTCGTAACGCGAATTCTCCAAAGCGCGACGCGATCGGTATACTCTATTATACATATATGAACACACGCACACGCACGAGTTTGCTATTGCATCATATAAGCATGTCTCCTGCAACGGACACGCTTGCTGACTGCACACACGCACATTTAAATGCAACCTTCAGCTTTTTTTTCTCGCCTATAACAAAACACGTTTTTCTTTTCCTGGCGTCGGATGTTGAAATTTAATATAAAGGCGAATGTAAAGATTCGAAAATTCGTTGCATATCGGCCAATTATATATCAATCACAGTCGAGCATGTTGTGTATCGAAAATTTTTTTTGTCAAACACCGTGTTGTTTTCACGTTAGGAAGAGCGCCACACGTTCCGGATGTCGTGTCCGGCGATTTTACAATCGAGCTTTTTTAGTTCCGATTGTTTGGAAAACGGAAGTATCATCTTCGCCATTTAGCGTCGCGATTGAGAACTAATTCATCACTTTCGAGTTTTTGTCTTTTGTCGCGATCCTCATTACCGACAAACGGTATAATATATGGATTTTTTTTCTAAAATTGTCTACTATACGTACAGTCGGTTAAAATGGCATGCACCCTTTTGGCTCAATAATTTTATCATGGGACATTCGGGAAAAAAATCAAGTTCACGAAACGCTTATCCTTTGGATTTGTGGCGAAATTTACTATTTTTAAATCCAAGTAAACATTTTTGATAAAAAAATGTGGAAGAAAAATCTTATCAAAAATGAACTCCAATTTTCAGGCTAATTACTAATTACACATACTTTATACGTTTAACGCGTTTTTTTTTCTCTCCGCAAAATTCATCATTCTTTTGAGAATCACGCATGTCTACCGAGCAATCGCTTGTTTTTACGCGAAACAGATGATCGTTGTTTCGAACATATATTATCCCGTCGAGTTCTCCCTGGCCTCTTCAAACGACGCATTGATTTTGTTTTTATGAAAAAAAATGAAGGTCACTCACTATATATATCGCGAAATCATGAAAGCATTTCAATCGCGTGAACTCCTCGGCTACTCCCTGTCTTATTCGATTGTTTAAATACGCGGAAAAAAGGGTGCGTAAAAAAGAATTACGTAGGATCAATTACGAAAATACAGCGAATTTTCAAGCTGCGAGAATGAGACAGCAGGATTCTCGCGCGTGTCATGCAGCGGCGACGCCTGGCCAAGAGCGCTCGAACTTTTCAACGCACTCTGGGGGTCGCTCTGTCGCTCACAGCAGTCCGCTCAAGTCCGCTATAGCCCGTGTTTCACCCGAAAGAGCTGGGAGTGTGTTGTGTATCCCTGCCAATCGCCCGCAGCTGTGTTTTGCTTTTTTTTTCTCTCTGGTCTCACTCTCGCGACTTTGTTTTTAATCATTGAAAATAAGTAAGAATAAATAAATAAAAAAAACCGGGAGAAAACATGTCCGCCAGTGGTTCCAGTACGAAGAAGCAAAAATTGAACAATTCGTCGAGCATCGTGTGCAACGGTACGTCCGCGATGCACAATGGAACTCATCATCATCATATTCGTAATCCTGTGATCGTACAGCCCGAGATGGCTTTCTACTGCTTTGACGTTTTGTACTCTCAGTTGCATCAGATCGAACCACCGAAATCGCCAAATTTTAGCAACGAAGCCTTGTAAGTCGTTCTACGGTTACGATCGTCAGTTATGTGGGGAGTTTTTTTTTTTTTATTTTTTAATTTTTTCTATTCGTTTCTTTTCCTTTGTCCAATCGGAATTCACTCGTCTTTCACGGGAATCTTTTGTTCTTATCAAGCATTGCTGCATCGCCATCTTACGCTGTTCCGTTGTCTCTATCGCGGTATATCTTGTTACATATATCATATATCGTTTTGATTCCCCCCCCCCCCCCCCCCCACTGCCGTAATCGAATTCTTACACGCGCGAAAACTTCGATGTACATAATATGTACACTGTTCGATGCTTTTAATATTTAAAAAAAATCGATTGAGCGAAGTCATCACGAACAATGCATCGTGCCACTACACAATGAGACTTTTTTTTTTTTTTTTTCATTTCCATCCCGCGTTCTAGCGTCGGTAATCTTTCGCAGTCGATCGATAACTTTTTTGTTTAATCGAAAAAATCCCTAGGATGAAATACGAAAAAAAAACAAAAGAAATTTACGAAATTCAGATTTTCCATGATAAATCTTTTGTTTCTCAAAAGTCCAAACTTGGCTTGCATAGTTAGAAGCAAAGAAAAACTTACAAACGCTTCCGCCGTAGAGTCCAGTCGATCGAGCAGTAAAGCTTAGAAAAATAGAAAATGATTGTGCGAGTTTTTGTAAATAAGAGTGATGTTAAGGCGATAAGAAAGCTCCGGATAAAAAAAAAACAAAATCTTACAGAATGCGGAATCGTGATCCATGAAACCCTTTTTATCCAAAAACCAAAGATCTATATTTTAAAAAGCTTCAAGACAAATATTTCCATTCTAGCGGTTATGAGTTCTCTATTATAAATACGTTCATGCAGGAGAAAATAATAATGAAGATTTGTATCGAATTTTAGCGTAAATCACCGAGATCCGATTCGCAAATACAAAATTTTCCAGACCAATCGGTAAAACTTAAGGTAGTCCCCGTGCAAATGCATTTTTCATGAGAATTTGTTGAAATTTATAGCGAACGAAGAGAGAATGTTAGTACCCAACTTCTTGTGAAATTTGAAGCAGATTTACCGTTCCTAACTCGAGATATTCAATGTCAAAGTTAACAATCATTACGCGTAGAGCATATAGCAAGCATTGCTGTACTCTGATATAACCACGGTTTTTTAAATATTACAACTAAACGCGTCACCAGATTTTGATAAAAAAAATTGTAGACGGAAGTAGACTTGTTCATATATTAGGAAAAAAGAACAAAATTATTTACCGTTTCGTTTACAAACGACGATCACAAAAAGAATGCAATATGAATGAAAATTTGACGCGTATACAGATATAGTAGCTGCATATTATATGATGCGAATGTATCTGAATATGCACGGGTTCCGTGTGCAACGGTCATTTCTGTACAGGAGGTGGATTACGTGCACCGATCGAATTCGATCAGTCGACTTCTATGATTTTCCCTTCTCTAACTCTTTCATGGTTCGTGGTTAGCAATATTTAGGATTTTTCGTCGGTCGGGATCACTAGCGTGTTTTTCAAATATAAATCGGTTGATGTCAAGTGGCACATTTTGAAAATTACCCTAGACCCCCATAATCATAGATAACGAAAACGGACGAAGTTGGGAGGCGTTTTATGCAGTCGCTTGTCGATATCGAATTCGATTTTGCACGTAATCCGCCTCCTTGACTCAATCAAAAGTTCGCTGCATATATGCAACAGTCATTTCTGTACAGGCTCAATCAAAAGTTCGCTGCATAATGACCACTAGTGCCGTGCATATTTTATCATGCGGTACATAAGAAACTTTCTCGCACTATTGTAGCACGAGGACTACCTTAAGGATACTTTCGCGATCATGAAATTTTGAGGATCTTAACGAGTAATCATTTACATTAAATATGAAAATGTCATAGGTCCCTTCTACCATTTATCGACCGCAAATTATAGAAAAAAAAAAAGTTTTGTCAAAGTAACAGAACATGGGCATCTCCGTTAAGAGAATTCTATCGGTACGTAGCGGTGCATTGATCTGGCAATATTGCATAAGGGTCTGCGGCGCATGTTTCTCTCAGCATCGTTTTTATGCGTTATTCAAGCTTTTCTAAAAGTAATATTATTTATTATATTTAATAATTAATTATTTTCTACCAAATATCCAATATATAATTGCACTGAGAACGTTGAGAAATCCTTGGGCATGGATGATCTATCGAGCGTGTCATATTTTAAATTGGGCGCTAACCCAAGGCGTTGCCGCATCTGCTAAATATTGGTCGACGGTCAATTAAGTTTGGCATTACTTTATTTATATTTATGCAATTATAGGCCATCAATCAATATTTTCAAACATGCAAAATGTTCTTCAAACATTCGACTTGTATCTCATAAAGTTTCATCTAAATATCATCGGCAGTTTCCTGTTAACTTTGTAATTGAATCTGTCGAAAGCGTGGATTTCCATTCGACAGCGTGTTAAATGTATAAAAATAAAAACTCTAATAACTTTTTTTTCTTTTCCACCTAAATGTGAAAAATGTGATCGTGTTTCGATCACAATCGACCTGTACACCAATTTTTATCAAAATCTAATTTATCATAATCCTCGTGGATTTTTGGCTCAAAATTAACCTTCGTTTGCATCACTCCTCGCTACGATCGTACGAGCAATTTTTCAATGCTTCGCGCTCGCTGGACGTGACTGTAACACCAAAGCTTTAACGAGACTGAGAAACGTACGAAGCATCGCGAACGATACAATCTTTTTTAAATGGTTCGAGAAAGAAATATTTGGTGCTGATAGTTCTAGCCCTTGGTAAAACATTATTCGTAGACGAATTGAAGGATAGACGGATGCGACGTACCGATTTACACGGGATCATCTGTATTTCATAGACAGAGAGCATAGTTCTAGAAGTATCGAAAGTATCTGGTTTGCAGCCCTCTGTTTGTCACATGGACGATTGGCAAGGACATGCGACTGAGAGGCTGCATCGGGACCTTCAACGCCATGCATTTGCATCTAGGGCTCAGAGAATACGCAGCGACGAGGTAAACACATCTCACGATTATGTTAAAAGTTGCATCGTCGGAATGCAACGAAAATGAGCTTTTTTTTTTTAATTAAAAAAAATCGTTTCCAGCATTGCAAACGCTTTTCCGGCATATTTAGGCCCCGGAACGCGAAAAGAACAAAAAAAAAAAAAACACCCCGGCAAAAGAAGGAAACGATTTACGACTTCGAGACAATACTGGAAATGACTTTTCTTTTTTTTTTTTTTAAACCTATTTTCGTTGCATTCCAACGATCCAAATTTCAACATCATTATCTCATGAAGATACATTCATAACGCTGTGCGAGCGAATCCATGAGAAATTTAAACAACGATTTTTCGTGTTTTTTTTTTTTCTTCTCGATCATTTTTTCTCCACGTCGCAGCGCATTCAAGGATTCCCGATTCAATCCAATAACGAGAGACGAACTTCCGCGTTTGCACGTAACCGTCTCGTTGCTGCGACACTTTGAGGACGGAGCGAATTATCTGGACTGGGAGCTCGGCGTGCACGGAATTCTCATAGAGTTTCACAACGAGAAGGGCAATAAGAGAACAGCGACTTATCTCCCGGATGTGGCGACCGAACAAGGTATACACGTTGAACGCGTTGAAATAATTTGAATTAATTGGCGAGAGAAATTTTTTGTTTTTTTTTTCATTACGAATAATTCGTTACCGAATAAAATTGTTCCCTTGCGCAAATAATTCCGCGGTTATAACGGCGAATCTTTGAAAAATATTTACCCTGCCGTATGTAACTATGAAATTTCGTTACACCGTATGTAACTATGGATCCTCAAAGTCCTGCTAATATTTTTTTCTAAGAATGAAAACGTCAAAAAAAAATCTTAAAAAATTCTGAAATACTTTTGTAATATCCTTTTTTATGATCCAATTATTTATTTAGCCATTTATGGTTAAAAAAAAAAATTCTATAACAATTCCAAATTCCGGAGATATTCGATTTAAAAATTTGGCCTGTGCCCTAAAAGACCCATAGTACAGACGGAGGGTCAAGGTAGAACGATACGATACGTCAAAAAAGAGGGATTTTGATAAAAATTGATAGATACATTCGAAATTGAGTAAAATTTTTGCTCGAAAAATTTCAACGAATTTGACCATACCGTTTTTGAGAAAATTGAATTAGTTTTTTTACATTGGATCTTATATGGAAAAGAGGGTTAAAAAAACCGCAAAAAACATTGAAAAATTACCTTTAAAAAAGCCACTTTTTGATAAAATTAACGCAAGAATATGAATCAACTCTGAAGATCACTCCTGAAAAATTTGCAACAATTTCACCGTACCGATTATCTGCAATGTGTAAAAAAAAAAAAACAATAAATGCAATTTATTGCATTATTGCTACGACCAAGGCGCTCTCGTATACCTATATATACAGTCCGGTTTACAGATTGACAGACTCGCTCACGCACGCACACACACACAAACGCATTGCAGATATTGACACGTTGACGCATAACTACGATATTGACAATTCGGCGGTCCTACAAGACACGATTTTTTTTTTCCCTCGTTTTTCACCTTCTCTGCCTCTTATATTTATTTTTCATTAATTTTTGCTCCTTAAATTTCCTCCCAATTTCAACGAGCCTTTGACAATTTTTTTTTTATTTTTCCCTATCATAAATCCATCCTTTCAACCTTTCCGCAAAAACATCCGACGAACGCCTCTGGAGCTTGGGAAATGCAGCCTACGGTTAAGGTGGCTCATCAGTGAATTTAAGAACCGATGATACGAATGAAACTTCGGGAGAGTGTTATCTAAGATGCAATGAACGCTCTCTCAAAATTTCAGTGTACGTTGCTGGGCAAATTATTGCGAACGAGTAATTTAAAATTACCTATTTTAACATGGGTCTTGTGACAGTTGATTCCATTTTCACCGGAAGTGACATGATACCTTTTGATAAAGACGAGAGTTCTTATTCAAATTTTGAGCATTGAAAGATGAAATCGTGAACTTTCCAATGGTATTTAAAAAATTGTGTCTTGCCAGGAATTTTCCCGAGAAATTTAATCGCGAAAGTCATCGTGTGTGCAAATCTCGGATACAATATATGTCTGTCATTCCGCACGCGAGGAAACTATATGAATATCAGCTATCGTTTTTTATTTGATCGCTCTGACAGTGTTAAATAACTTTTGTCAGTTGAGACTTTATTTATAATATTATTTACAATAAATTATGGATAAAATATCACGGGAAACGTCATCGAAATTCATAAATTTTATTTGGACAGAGTATTTAGAAAATACTATGATAGGTTTTATGATTTTTTTTTTTCACGTCACGATTTTTGACTAGTTTTGTCACTGATGGGCCGCCTTTAAAAACTGAAACCGGTATACGGGCGTTGCCGCTGTCGAAGCAACTGTTGCGAAATGTTTAATGTTTTGAAATATGCGACGAGGAGGATTTTTTGTCGCCAAAATCAGGAATATTATGTTTGAAATAGTTATTAATGGTTATTTTTTTTTCAACAAAAAGTACACGATCATCGGCCTTACATGTAAATTGAAAACCAGAAAATTAATTCACCCGCAGTTGGTAACGCGAATGGCTCCACATGTTAAAGCATAGGAGTACCCCTCTCGCTGCCTGCCCCGCAAAAGAGATACCGTTCCACCTTAAATTTACCTCTCTCGATCTTTTTAAGGCTGGGACCAGATACAGACTATAGACTCGTTGCTGCACAAAGGCGGCTACAAGGGTCTCGTTACGCCCGATATACGACGTGGTCTCAAGCTCAAGCGTTACCAGAGCGAGAAAATAACCGTGAGCTATCACGAGTACATGACCCACTGGCAGAATCGAAGATGCTAGCAAATGGCCTGGAATCCTTCGCGGGATCCCATGCCTCATATTTCCCCGATTTTCATGAATCACGACAGCAGCAGCTCCATCGAAACGAACGACATGTCGCGCTATCGAGCCAATTATATTCGGCAAAATGATGATTGCAAGATCGACGAGCAACGATTCGATGCTTTGATGAGCGATAGACGCTATCCGCGAGCTGAAAATGTGCGAACTTACGAAAATTCGATCGTAGCGCCGATGGAAAAATTATTCAGCTAATTGGCGGTAGGAACGAGCTCACGGCAATGAATCATCGTTCGCGAATCAACCTTCGACGAAATATCGTTCGCGCTCGCGCGTACAGCCTTTTATCCCTCAATCGGGCAACACGCGCGAATCGCATTGTCACAAATGACAATGGTAGCGGCATTTGCTCGCAATTTTGCGCCGTTTAAAATGTTACCCGTGTTCTCTCCGTACATATTTTCTCATTACTCCACGGGCTTATCCTGAGATAATCTTCGATAAAGGAAGGAAATGGGAGGGGGAAAAAAAAGTACCTTTGGGAGAATCAATCCGCGATCTCTTCAACTTTGACGATTAACGAATATTACAATTTTCGTTCGATCCGATCGGAGATGCCTGCTCGTTATTCTTAGACGTTCAAGTGGAATTTTTTTTTTCTTTTTTCTTTTTCTCTCTCTCTCGTTGCGCAGCTTTCCGTCGTTTTGCAGTTCGTATCGAACTTTCAATCTTGAAGTGCACACCCACGCACTCGAATAACGAATTTCTCTGATCCCCTTTCCCTTGCGGGATTCGTCTCGAATCTCCCGAGACTTTCGGAAAAAAAAAAAAGAAAACGTATATTCGTAGTTTCTCAGTCGAGGATTTTGCAACTGTGCGCGTGTATCGCGGACGGGGTTGATTAGTATTTAAAAAAAAAGAAGGAAAAAAAGCGAAATAATAACGTTTACTTGTTAAAATTTCTTTCTTCTAACGATAAGATTAATCGTAAAGTTAAAAAAAAAAAAAGTCAAATGAACGACCAGATTAGTGTAAATATGAATTCTGTGAGATACAAAGTTATATTGCTTTTCATTATAATCGCGTCGGGGAAAAAATTCGATCCACCGTTTCTTTTTTCTTTTTTATTTGAGCGCGCGCGCTACAAATTGTACGCTAAGAGCGCTTTGATTCTTTTTTTTTTTTTTTGCCAGAGTAGAGAAACGAAGGATCGATGCAATTTTTAGTAGAAAATTTACGGATTGATCGTCGGGTTATCGGGATTCGTTGCATGTAGCTTTACGTAAGATAGAAAAATTCAACGTTTAGAGAAAGTAAAAATTACAATTTTTCCAAGTTTCGCAATCTTTAGCTGTAAATAAAAGAGTTAACGTAACTGCTTGGCACGACCGTTCGAATTTATTTCATTGCGACGATAGATATAAGATACTGAAAAAAAAAAAAAAAAAGAAAAAAGAATAATCAAATGATCTCATTGTGATTTTCATTGTTGTGCGAATTCGCAAGATTTTCACAATTTTGCGAGACCGGGGACTCGCAATGTTTTCTCTCCATCTGTAAATAGTTCATGGCTTGGCTAGGGCGTTTTGATCTCCCGTCTCCAATTCTTAAAACGCAAATAACGTTGAAAATGTTCGAATTAACGATTATGCGATATAAAAAAATTAACAGAGAGAGAGAGAGAGAGAGAGAGAGAGAGAGAAATGAGCGCACAATTTTCGCTATTCTAGCTAAAATATTCGATATTTAATGCCTTCGAAGGCTTCAAAATGGATCGCGCGAGTTCAGACGAACGAAAAATTTGTCAAATAACGAATGAATGCATTATTTTGACAAATTGCAAGCTGCACATCGATCCGATATCGCAATGCAACTTTGAAGTACTTTAAAGAGGGGAAAAAAAAAAAAAAATTACGTTGGGCAATGGGACACAGATTGGTGGATGAAGAAAAGAAAAGGAAAAACGACCGTGAAAAAAAAATATCGAGATTGGGGAAGCTGCTCTGATGACAATCGTATGGAAAATTTCAAACGAGCGATACGGTGAAAATGCTTTTTCGACCTCGTAGACAAATACTGAGATCCGAATTAAAAAAAAAAACGTAAGAGGCCTTTTTTTTTAAATATAAAAGAATATTTTGAAAAATATTCTCTCGCATGAACCGAAAAACATTCCGAACGTTCTCTCGTTTGGAATTTTCGATACGATTTCCGTTTTTTTTTTGTTTTTTGTTTTTCTTTACAAATTAATTAAATCAAACACGTTAGTTTTTTTTTTTTTGGGGGCGTAGAGTCCCTCTCCCTTGATTATCACGAGCGTTATCCTTACGTGTTTGTCGTTGCCTCTGAGTTCCCCCCCCCAAACTTTGTTCCCCGCTTACCCTTCCCAGCTCGATCGTACAGCTGATTTTCGTTCACTGCCAATTTTATTCATTGTTGTAAAACGATCGATTATATTTACCTCTATAGATACCAGCATTGATAAGAATAAACGAATTGTGTTGTTAAATTTCTGTTGACTGACGTTTATCGTTACTTATCTATGAATATTTTTATGCGATTGATGTTTTTGTCGCGCTTTTGGTAATCCACCAGTGGTACGGAAACGTCGCTTGCTTAGAGAAAGATGAGAAGAGAAAAAAAAAAGAATAAGAAAATGCATCCATTGAACTGCCAATAATATATAGTTAATTGATGCTTTAATTTACGTAAATCAATGAATGCATTGTCTCTTTGACGTTTAAATATCAATCTGTTGAAGTGATAGGGGGGGCTCCACGTTCTCATTCGATTCGCGGTGAAAAAAAAAAAAAATATCGTTTCGAAAGGCCCCGCCGCGCTCGTGATGAAAAATGTTGAGATCAGGATCTAAAAAAAATTATCAAAGATGAATTTCTTTCAAAATAAAATATTTTACAAATTGCGCTACTCTCAAAATGATTTATTTACCGCTATGAAAATCTTTGTTTATGATCGTGAAATTTTTTCACAAATTAAACGGAAAAAACAATTTTTTTTTTGCCCCCCTGACATTCAAGCGTGGAACCCCCGTTAATTAATTTACGGAGACTTGATAGGTCGAGACGTTGGTCAGATTGTTCGTGAGTTGAAATTATCTTCATTTTCAAATTCATCGGAACACGAGACAATTGTTCTCGCTGACTGGCGATCATCGATATCGGCAAATAAATTAACGAACCGAATTAGACACGACGAAACGTTATGTGTGCCTACAGGAATAATTAACATTGAATTATCCAATGAATGTAAAAAAAAAATTTAATTAGATCTAACAATATATTATATACATATATATAATATATATTATATAATATATAATTACATATATATATATATATATAATGACTTAATATATATATATATATATATTATACACATACATATATATATAATATAATTACATATATTATATAATATATATTACATAGTATGATTGTGAATGTTCTTTTTGCCTATAGCTGTGACTATTAGAAAATTAACCCTGGACCCCCACATTGGGTAACAAATCTACCCCATGGCACTTTTAAACTCCCCGTCTTAGCTAGCGGACGATTCTCTTTTTATTTTTTTCCCATTTAAACCACTTTTTTTACGAATTTTATCTTCACCTAATTTGACTTTATCGTATATCATATTCTTTGTTATTAAAAAAACGAAGAGAATGGTATAATAATGCAACCCTGCTTTGACCCATGGAAAGAATTTGAATTTAACGAAACAATTGGGGTACGTTTGTTCACCGGTGCGGGGGGGGGGGGGGGGATAAGGGTAGAAAAAGTGATTGCGGGGTTTTGTAGGATTAATATACATAGCTCCATGCATCGCAGTGATAATGAGAGAATAAAAACATTTTATATTGTCATTAATATTTTTACATTTTTTACTAACCCCCCTCCTTTTTTATATATACAAATGTCACTGGCTACTTTGAACGTAAAAATTGGATCATGTTGAAATTTGCATCGTTGGAATGCAACGAAAATACGTTTTTTGTTTTTGTTTTTAAAAAATCATTTACAGTACTGTCTCGAAGTAGAAACCTTTTTTTTTTTTCAGTTTTTTTTTTTCGCAACCTCCAAGGCCTAAGAATATGCCGGAAAAACATTACCAATACTGGAAATGATTCTTTTTTTTTTCTATTTAAAAAAAAAACCTATTTTCGTTGCGTTCCAACGATGCAAGTTTCAAAATCATCGAATTGAACGATGCGACCGATGGTTTATGCGTATGGGAAGAATTTTTTTTTTTTTTCACTCTATTCGCTGGATGAAAGATTTTTTTTCAATTTCCCAACGTTCCTGCTCTTCCAGTAATTTCGATTTAACTTTGCGCAGACTTTCCGCCTCTGCGTATGTTACGAAACCAGCGGCTAGGACCTGTACAGCCATCATGAGCGCCAAACTTTTTCCCAATGGTCTGGTAAATTGTAGCCAAAGATTCAAAGTTTTTCGAAATTCGTTCCAATATGGCAATCTATACGTGCAATAATGGGTGGCAACCTGTCGAAGAGGAAAAACTTTTTCATTCATATATATATATATATATATATATATATATATATATATATATATATATTAGGGTGTGTCGAAAATGGACTTTTTTTTTTCTTTGCTCCTGCAGGCAACCAAAAAATTGGCAATTTCTGCGTTTCTTGGCTTATTTGAAAGCATGACTCATCCCCTAAACGATGATAGGTCGTTTTTCGACTTGCCTAGTTCCAATTTTTTTTTTTACGCCACTTTTCTACCACAATAGTCACTTTTTCAAGTTTACAAAGTCTCCAAGGTATCAATGAGTCCAAAATGAATTGCTACAAGTATTGATTGTTGATGCGAATATAAATGACGAATTCCAAAAATTGGTAAAAAATACAAAATTTCTCAAAATGAACATTGTTTTTTTAAAATAAAATTGAAGATACGGAAATACGGAATTCAATTTTATTCAAAAAACCATGCTCATTTTGAGAAATTTTGTATGTTTTACCATGTTTTTGAATTGTTTATTTATATTCGAATCAACAATCAATACTTGACTATTCAACAATCAAAAAAGTGACTATTGTGGTAGAAAAGTGGCGTAAAAAAAAAAAATTGGAACAAGGCAAGTCGAAAAACGACCTATTATCGTTTAGGGGATGAGTCATGCCTGCAAATAAGCCAAGAAACAAAGACATCGCCAATTTTTTTATTGCCTGACATCATTTTCAACGAAAAACCATATTTTTTACGTGTTAATTAGACGGGAAACTTAAATCCTCATTGAGCAACCTCTAAACCTCAAGCTACGGAGGCCCTCCTTGAACGAGGACCTCTTTAATGTCAAAACCTAAAGTTTTGAGTGGTAGTGAAAAAAAAAAGTTAATTTTCGACACACCCTAATATATATATATATATATATATATATATAGATCGGAGCAAGGAAATTAATTTTTGAGCATGAAAAGTAAAAAAAAAAAAATGTATTCATTGGCGTACCATAAAATTCGAGATCGGCGCCAGTACAATGGGATATAAAATGGAACAACCAAGCTGTATTGCGATTGCTCTGTATTGCAAGCACAGAGAACATTTTGTATCATTCAAAAATAAATCCGCCGTTATTTTCTGAAATTAATAATTTTAATTATCTCAATTTGATATTTTAAAAAGTGTTTTGTGAAAGTGTAAATTTTTTTTTTTTCATTCGAGAGTGTGTGTCGGAAGCCAAAAAAATTGTATATTATTATTATTATTTTTCATTCATTGGCGATGCGCGGTACTCGGAGGGAAAAAAAAAATTTTTTAAAGAAAGGATGAACAAAGATATTAAAAAAATTCAACTACCGAACGGATGGATAAATTTGAATGAGCGGAGCGACTATTTTCATTGAGCTGTCGCTCTTGAACAAATGCCTATCGTTAGATTCAACTGTAGCGATTTTCAAACGCCAGATTACAACAAGAATTGAACTACGGACCAATAGGAAGCCTTGTATAGTTTAATGACGTTAGAAAAAAAAAAAAAACCTGGCGAAAATGCAGTGTTTTGTTCGATCCACTTGGCCGAGGTATGACGAGAGTTACGAGAGGTGAGGTAATATTTTCAAATACGCGAGAATAAATAAAATAATGCATACTTGAACGTGAAGAACGCTCCCGATCATTGGCGGGGCAACGCTCATTGGAAGAATTGTCGCGAGAAAACCTTGGTGCCGTAATTTCAACTTTCTCCTGTAATGTTTGTTGATGTACAGCGCACTTCCCATAGCCAAGGCTCCCATACCGGTAAGTCCCAACTTAAACGGCCACCTTCAACATATCACAGATCGCACACTGTTCCTCTTTTCATAATGAAAATATATATGTACATTTGTCATAACGGCGTTGACGACATTACGATATAGGTTAAAGGATCCTTACACGTCCGATAATTCGGGCCATTCCGTGATTTGTCGCCACTGATAATTTATAGCCTCCCCACGAGTCAGAGGAACAGCATTTTCGGGAATTACGCGTTCGTTCGTTATGTGCAATGCCATTTCTTTGTTTTTTTTTTTCTTTATCAACGATTGTTTGAAACAAGAATACCGATGCCGATGAACATAATAAAACAATAGCCGGAATCTGCGAGCTTGCGCAAAGAAAAAAAATTAAAATAGTTTGCCAAAGAATGAAAATTTATTTGGCGATTGCAGCGCATCTGACGTAAAGCTCGTGAACCCCCGAGCGCGAAAGATGTTACCGACGATTAGTAAACGCGTAAACGATATATTTTTTTAACCTGCACGCATTGTATGCAGGATGGTATGCTTGAAATAAATAAATGGTGTTATCTATAATATGCGAGGCTGATTAATTTTTCAGCGGTTCAGAGGCTGCAGCGGACTTCCATACATTTTAATTTTCAAAATGAGGCTGTCAACCGTCCCCATCACGAAAATCACCGAAAAACCAATCGTGTCGACATTTCTTTGCGAGATATTTCATCCGCATTTCGGAATGAAGAGTCTTTCGAACTTTTCTACCGCATATACGATGCATATATACCCAAGAGGGAAGAGGCGTTTTTTCCTTTTTTCTTTTGAACGATAAAAAAAAAAGACATGTGTTCATGAGAGTGCGCCACCTGCCCGAACCCCTCTTCGACCACCCCCCCTGGCCGTGGAGCCCCCCCTGGCCGTGCCGCGCACGAACGTGTCGCCGTCTCCCGAGGAATGCGCGAACCGTTAATTTTTTTTTTTTTATTTCTCCTTCTCACTGAAGGAGTAAAGTGTAACTAATTTATTAAAATAGTTGCGATTTTGTTTCGTGCATCTTACTCTCGCATCCTACGAATCCGTGAGTAATCGAACGAACTTAGGAGTTTACGTGAAACGCTTATTCGACGAAATTTCGTTTATAATTGACAATCCTACCTGGCCTCTCTCTCTCTCTCTCTCTCTCTCTCTCTCTCTCTCTCTCTCTCTCTCTCTCCCCCCCCTCTCCTATCTTTCTCTGGCAGATGCTCAATTCTGATGTCCTTTTGTTTATTTGTGCACAGCATCCCCGAGACTTTATATATGTTGTAAAAATACAGTGCCTACGTGTGTTAAAAGTGTTACTATCGCCATCGGCTCAATGCTATGAGCCAACGGATTTTGCGAATTTTACTGCAGATAAAATTGCAAAAAATTGACGAAAGCACGACCCCTCGGCTGATATGTCCGTCTCTGGTATCTAAAACATTCCTTAGTGTTGACACCTCTCTCTCGCTCTGTCTCTCTCTCTCTCTCTCTCTCTCTCTCTCTCTCTCTCTCTCTCTCTCTCTCTCTCTCTCTCCTTAACCCTCTCTCTTTTTCTATATATCTCTCTCGCTCCCTCTCACTCCGTCAAATATGCCTCTGTCTCAATGCTGTTTTTCCATGACACAAAATTCTATCCCATTTCTGATGTGTTAAATCGTGTGTAATAGCTATATATCTCTCGCGTTTTGCTCGCTGGCCACCATAACAGTATATCTCACACACACACACACACACACACACACACACACACACACACACACACACACTTTCTGTAATGAGAAATTTCGAAATTCCTTTCCTCGACATCCGATTCGGCGAATTTTCATCGAGATTATAATATCACGTCAGTGCGAATGATACATTCCAGAAGTGAAACGCGCGAGACTTGACTTACGAAATTCTTATCTCAAGGCCGATGGATTTTTCGAAAAAAATGAAAAAAAAATAATAATAATAATATAATGTTATAAAAGAACAAAAAAAAATGAATGAATGAAGTTTGACGCTAAATTGTTATTTTTTTTTTTTTAGATAACAAAGTCTCATTAAAAAGTATATCCTAAATGATCGAGTAACGACATGAGTTCGCTTCAGCAAACCGGTAGATTTTTGCCATTCTCGACCAACAATATTCAGAGAAAGCAATTATCCGCTCAAGGTGCAGTTTTTTTTCGTTTTTTTTTCCCCCCTTTTCATCGTTCATTCGTAAAATTTGTATTATACACGGCGAAAGAAATTTGCAGTTTTATCACAAGAATGCCGCGAATACTTTTTTAGGCGGATTGCCTCAGAGTTTGAGCGGCAGCGACACGGACGTTTCGACATCCAACGAAAATTTGAGTAATGAGGAGCGTTACGTTATAAGGCACACGGCTCGTCAAGAACCGCAGGGCCAAGAGAATCAGCAGCAGAGCCCGTCAAGATCTTCCAGTCATAAAGAAAATATACCAAATATTCAGGTGCAAAAAATTGGTTTTTTTTTTTTTTTTCAAATTTTCAAGATGGTATTTTGCCTTAAAACGTATTCATTTTTTGAGCTCGGCGATAAAATTTTCTCAGCGGATATAACTTGCATACGGCAAAATGGTCGAAAGTTCTTCGCAACGATAATGCAATTAGTCCACGAAACACGTCGCGACTTTCCGATTTTTTTTTTTCTCAAAAACGGTCCTGTGAATCGTACCGAAGTTTACAGAAAGTTAGATAAAGGGGTCATACGCATTGTGGAAAAATTTGGTCCGAATGATAACATTTTTAAAGATCAGCGCAACAAGCTTAAGGTTGTTCTTGCAATCTCGTCAAATCTAGATAGACCGATAAAAATACGAAAAACGGAAAGTTCGAGGTTTCTGCGATATGCTTGCAAAGTTTTAGATTCTTTTATCGTTTGGTTCCGGAGATATAATTCATGGTTGTTGCGTGTATGGAAAAACTCAGGGAATTTCTTTCCTCCTGGAATAATCACGGAAAAGGTCAGGGAATTTAGAAAATTCTCGGGAATTTTTCCGGAATTTACTATTTGCCAGAATTTACGAAAAATGAAACCAAGTTGAAAAAAAAAAAGTAAAAAGTATAAAAATAAATATTTTTGTATATTTTTAATATTTATATTATTCTTTATTATATACGACAAAAGTTCGGTCAGTGCCAAACAATGAAAAAATTTCAAAAACTAAAAACTAATTTACTCCAAAGCTCTAAAGCTACACGCTTCTGCGTTCGATTTGTCGATACGCAACTACACAATTATTATTGTAGATAAGTGTTCGTCTTTATTTTTCTTTTATTGGCACCGACATAAAAATTTTCGTTTATAATTTAAAAAAAAACAGGTTCGGTATTTGCTTTTAATGTATTTATTTTTTACTTCACAGTGCTCAAATTATTTTTTGTATTTCAGTTTTTTTTTTTTTATTTTTAATTTTAATATTTAACATTTTTTTTCCATTTGACCCTATAATCTCCCTGGAATATTTGCAAAATCCGTGTGGAAAACCTAGAAAAGTCAGGAAATTTCTGAGTCAATGATGCGTAACAACCATGTAATATCCTCGTAAACTTTTCCAATTCAACACGGTGGGTATATGCCCTCAAAGTGACAAACGAAGCTAGAGCGTTTACTCTTTGTAAATTCTAATGTACTTAAAAACCAGATGAGGGGACGAAACTTTGCTGGATCGTTGCAAAAAAAAAAAACATCAAAGATTCTGATGAAAGCTCAAATTTACTTACCGCGCCGTTATAATTAAAAAAAAAAAAAACGTCATTTTCATGGGTGCCCGCTCACCGCGCTTTTCTCCCCGCCTATGTTCCCTCTTATTCCCCGCCGCCGGTCGCGCAAGAACTACTTCAAATATACGCAATCGAGAAAGCCCCTGAAACATCGATAGCGAAGTCGCTGATCCCAAATATGCACAATTTTGATATCTGCCCATGCGCTGATATTCGATATTCGAAAAAACGATCCATTTGAAAATCTTCATTTTCCTCGATTTATCAGAAAAAAAATTTTCAAAAATTCCGCGCTTTTCCGTTATTCGTGTTGTCCAAATTTAAAGACTTCAAAATACATAGCGCGCACTTTATATTCGCCAAACGAAGAGACTATACTTCCTACGACTATAAAATTCAAGCTTCGTAGCTCTGATAAAAGGTTTTTTTTTTTTTTTTTTAACGCCGCTTCGAAATGTTCATTGATCTCGATGAATGAGATGGCAAAGCAATGACCGATTTATCGTCTCCGCTATATTTATTGTATATATATATGTATTATATTATATAATATATATAATATATATAATATATATAATATATACATATATATTAGGGTGTGCGGAAAAAAAACAATTTTTTTTTTTTCGGTTGCATCCACCAAAAAAAGTTGAAGTAAGGTAAAAAAAGAAGAATCCTAAAACGGGAGGTAAAAAAAAAATTATTTCGAACGGCGCATTGCATTTGAATATTTTCCATAAGAATAACACAGGAAAATATTGGGATTTCTGAATGTGGTAGTGCAACTCGTCAGAAAAAAATCACACAATGATGTCATTAACATATTCTCATGGAGAATCGAATTCCCTACAAAAAAAGTTCTTACGAAAAGTTAGCTCGGAACAACCGTTCAAGTGGAATATAACGCGAATGAATATAGTGGAAATAACGCTGTCTGAAATTTAATTGATAGGAAAAAAAATAATTCAAAAGGCTGTAAAAATCGAATTTTTCGCTTTACGAAAAAACTTTTCGGGGGTTTTTTGTAGAGAATGTTCTGCTCTAACAACGTCGCTTTGATAGAAGCATATAACGGTTCATTAACAAAAAACGAAGAGTAGCTACAATATTTATTGGGCATAGTGCAAAATTATCGCTAGAAATACCCTAATTGCAACAAACAGACTCTTAAAAAAAGAAACGATGATTATTAAGCATTATAATGTAAAAAAAAAACCTATTCTATCTTATTAAACCAAATTCATTGAATAAAGCTTTTCTAAACACGATCAATGATGAACGTCGTTTCTTTTATATTTCTTGTTGTACTTGATTTTTTTTTGTATAAGAGAAATATTTTGAGAACAATTTCATGCAAGTATGTTAGAGCAGAACATTCTCTACAAAAAACCCCCAAAAAGTTTTTTCGTAAAGCGAAAAATTCGATTTTTACAGCCTTTTGAATTATTTTTTTTCCTATCAATTCAATTTCATACAGCGTTATTTCCACCATATTCATTCGCGTTATATTCCACTTGAACGGTTGTTCTGAGCTAATTTTTCGTAAGAACTTTTTTTGTAGGGAATTCGATTCTCCATGAGAATATGTTAATGACATCTTTGTGTGATTTTTTTCTGACGAGTTGCACTACCACATTCAGAAATCCCAATATTTGCCTATGTTATTCTTATGGAAAATATTCAAATGCAATGCGCCGTTCGAAATAATTTTTTTTTTACCTCCCGTTTTAGGATTCTTCTTTTTTTACCTTACTTCAACTTTTTTTGGTGGATGCAACCGAAAAAAAAAGAAATTGTTTTTTTTCCGCACACCCTAATATATATATATATATAAACTATAATTGTTCCGCGCGTGTGTTCAACAGGGTAACATACACAGCAGGAATAGCCTGAAGGAAAGCCTGAATGGCTCTAATCGAAATAGCCTGAAGGAGAGCCTGAATGGCTCAAATCGAAACAGTCTCAAAGACAGTATCAATGGTTCAAATAGAAATAGCTTGAAGGACAGCCTGAGCAATCGTACGAGCGTCGGTTCAAACAGAAGCAGCCTCGATGTATCGACGAGCTCGTACAACACTCTCATTATTCATAATGCCAATGACGAGAATGCATGGTCACCGTCCGGACGGTGAGACAATTATTATCCCTAATTCGTTATACCGTTCGTTACGTAAAAGTTTAGCACGAGAGGAAAAAAAAAAAAAAAAAAAGCGTTCCATCGTAACAAATGGCGAATTTTTCATTGACATACTTTAATTGAGCGGTTGAATCGAGCAGATTGTCGGGTATAGTACGAGAACACGGAGATATGGGCTATTTGTATTGCGAAGGCGGGGGCAAAGGTCACTCGAATAGTCCGACGATGCAGTCACTATCGAGTCTGCAGCACGAGGATCGTTACTACGATCAATCGAGCAACGGCGGCTGTCAGGAAATAACTGACATTCCCGACGATTATCTCAATCAATCTCAGGTGAGAGATTTATAGAAATATTTTTGTTTTGCAAAGATTGTCTCGTCTCTCTCTCTCTCTCTCTCTCTCTTTAATGTCGGATTGTAGCTGATAAAAAAATTTAAAAAAAATGATTATTTTTGACAACAGGTTCTGAAACATCTTGCGAAAGAAGTTAAGATACCGGCTTACGGGAAAATAGCGAGTAACGTAAGCACTGCGGAAATGAGAATTCGTGATAACGATCGTGGCAAACAGAATTCGAACGAATTCACCGACAGACCACCGCCGTCTTACGCAACGACCCTATTGCCATTGAAGAGCAAGCACAGACTGCTAGGACCGACCGAGAAGCTGACGCTCTCGCGATCCCAGCCCGATTTATCGAGAATCGGAAAATTGGATCTCGACAATTATGATCCGCGCGCTACGTCTCCTCGGTTATTATTTTCATTCCTTCATTTTTTTTTTTTTTTCTTTTATTCACGCTATTCCATTGCAATTTTTTATTCGCTGAATTCAGGACGTACTCGAAGTTCGATAACGTTCGAAAAGTCAGGGGGAAAAAAAAAAAGAAAAAAAAAAAAAAACCTCCACGTTTATTCGATCTGGGAAACGTGGAGCAAGCATAAAAGACAGAAGAAAAAAAAAGTTATCAATTTATTTGGATTTTTGGATTTTTAATTTGGATTTTTTTTTTTTCCCCCTTTTGAAAAATCTGCCAATAATTTACAATTTTTCATTGATACATCGCGGCAGTGCGAACGAATTCTCGTGAAATTTAATTTTTCCGTTCCAGAGAATTCTCGCGCGTACGTTGATTTTGTATTTTTCTTTTTTTTTTTTTTTTTTTTTTTCTTTTTTTTTGAATTTTCTTTCAAAAGGCCACAGACGAAGGGTCGTGAGGAGATTGAAACGTCGATAGGTGAAACATGGCCGGCATCCGAAATGGTGCAGATCGTGATACAGGAGAACAGCGCTTTGAAGCTCGAATTGGAGCGTTGTTACAACAAAGTGGCGAAATCGCAAAAATTAGAGCTCGAAATATCGAAGGTACATCGGGCCCACGAGGAATTGGCCGCGTCGTGCGAACGCCGCGAGAAACTCGAACGAGCCGCGAGGCTGAGGCTCCAGAACGACTGTCGACGTTTGACCGAGCTCAATCGAGCTCTGCGAGATCAAATCGATCTCATGTCCTCCCGATCGGACAATCCACCGATCGTCGAGTCAATGAGAAAAGAGCTGACCCAACGGGAGTTGCTGATCGGTCAGCTCATCACTCAGAGTGAGTGCTCGTTTTGCGTTTTTTTTTTTTTTTTTTTAATTTCAAATTCAAATTAAAAAAAAAAAATAAAAAATAAAAAATCTGTCTCGACAGACAAAGAATTAGCAGCGGCCAAGGAGAGACAGGAAATCGAGCTCGCCGCTCAGCGGGCAACTCTGCAGGAGCAACGCACGCATATCGATATATTGGACACTGCGCTGACCAACGCTCAAGGAAACGTTGTACGCTTGGAGGAAGAGGTATTTTTTTTCAAACTTATTATCATTTATATGTGAGGCAATTTCTCTGCATGATAAAAAGCGAGTATAAATATATTAGTGTTTAAAAAAAAAAAATTTGATTTGGAATGCTCCCACTCCTCAAAACTTGAGTTTTTATAGAAAAAAAAAACATCCTCGCGAAGAAGGAGCTCTGTAGCTTAAGTGGAAGTCGCCGCTCATTGGACGTTTCTAATTATAACAGCCAGCTAACGTCTATGACGAAATTTTTGGAAGGAAAAATTTGAGACAATGAGGATTGTATTTTGAATTAAGGAAAAGAGAATTTCGTTAAATGAATTTTTTTCTATTCTTAATTTCGATTTTTTTATAAAAAATTCTAAATATCAAGTTGAACATTTTTTTGTCTGACAGCATCGTGTTCTAAATAAAAATTTAGATCGATTTTTTTCGTAACAATAATTTTTCGATTAAAAATTGTTTATGAATTGTCATAAACAATTCGTATCTGGTGAAATTTGTTTTTTTTTTCTTGACTCAAATACGTACTTTATGGTTCTTTATTCTTTTGCCGAAATAGGAAATCATTAGTCTCGGGAAAGATCGTATACAAGCAAATTTATTCAACTTTAACAATTTTTCCGCTCTGACTTTATGCAAAAAAAAAGCGCAAAATGTCATTTATTTATTTTCGGTAAAGATTGATGCCAACGACGCTTTTTTACACGTGTGGCATACGTCTTTCGGTGGAAATCAGCGACTAAAAGTATAGCGCTTGATCTCAATCCTTAGTTAATAATTAATTAAATTCCGCGCCCAAAGCTACTTTTCGTTCAGCGATATCGTTTACAACTTTTAAATCATTGAAGATTCTTTTTATTTGAAATACAATCCCCATGGTTTCAAATTTTTCCTTCCAAAAAGTTCGTCATAGACGTTAATTGGCTGTTATAATTAGAAACGTCCGATGAGCGGTGCCTTTCGCTTAAGCTGCAGAGTTTCCTCTTCGCGAGGAAGCTTTTTTCCATCAAAACTCAAGTTTTGAGGGGTGGGAGCATGAAAAATAATTAAAAAACAAACATTTTTTGTTGAAACACCCTAATATATATAATAATATATTTTTGAAAATTCAATTCTCGCAGAGTCGTAAGAAGCAAGTTTACGTGGAGAGAGTGGGACAACTTCAGCGGGCACTTTCGTCGCTTCAGGCATCGAGCGACAGGCGCGAGGAGACCGAGCGACAGTTGAGAGGTCAGCTCGAGAAAGAATTGCGCGAAGGGGGAAGCGGCGGTTCGCGCGGATACGAAACATCGAACAATGGCGAAACAATGGCCGAACTGAAGAGAAGATTGCGCGAGCGCGATGAAAAAATTATGTCGCTCGAGGGTGACGTCGCAAAGTGGGAACAGCGATATCTCGAGGAGAGCGCTTTGCGACAGGCCGCGATAGACGCAGCGAGTCTTCCCAAGTGAGCATTCCGCAGATTCATAAAATTTTCCTTCTTCATTCGTAAAAATCGAATTTCAAACTCGAGTTAGCGAATTATTATTATTTTTATTGTCGTAAATTACGATTTTTCTATCAGGGATGCGAAAATTGCTGCATTGGAAAAAACGAGTCAGGATTCCGAGAAGCTCATTGCGGAAGCTCGATCCGAAAAAATGCGTCACATGGACGAGGTTCATGCTGCGCAGAAGAAATTGGCTGACCTTGAATCTAGGTAATTTGTGGAAAAAATTTTTCAATCAAAAATCAAAGCAATACTCTCGAGTATGGCTGGAACAATTTTTGCAGATGATTGAAATTTTTCATTTGGCGGAGCGAGTCACTCTCCTCTTCATTGCCCGATATAATCGATTATCATCCCAAAGATATTATTTTTATTCGAGCTCCCAGGCTTTATTCCAGTCAAACCCGAGCCAAGAGATGACTTTCATGAAAAAAAAAAAAAAAATCTTCATGACCGAGGTGACGATTGTGTGTTAGCGAGAGAAAGAGAGAGAGAGCGAGAGAGAGAGAGAGAGAGAGAGAGATTGATTGATTCTTTATTATGCCATGGTTATACTTTGTGGCAAATGACAAAACTATGTAGATAATTACAGTACAGAGTAGAAATTGTATGTAGAATAGTAAATTAAATTAAATTACAAATGATATGAAAATTATAGTAGGAAGAATTAGTGTAATCAAAGGTAGTACAGAATTTTAATTGCTTTTCAAGCGCGAAATTAGTATTTATAGAGAAAAATATCGTTGTAGTATTGTAAAGACAATATAATATCTTATTACTATATATCTTATTATATATATTACTTATTACTATTATTATATATATTATTATTATATATATTATTATTATATATTATTATATATATATTATTATTATATATATAACTTATTACTATATATCTTATTATATATATAATATCTTATTGCAATATAATAACTATTACAACCCTAATAATATCATAATAACTAATAAAATCCTGATAATATCTTAAGAGAGAGAGAGAGAGAGAGATCAACGTGGAAATTTCTCATTTTTTTACGATTTCGAATTTTTCGTTAATTTTTTTTTTTTTTTTTTTCAGAATGAAAGATCTCGAGTCGAAGCTAGCCGAGAGAGACGCAATGATTCGGGTTCTGCAGAAGCACACCTACGACAAAGACAGTAGCAGCAGCAGCGGCGTCGGAAGTTATCCCGCGGCGCACTCCTCTCATTCGAGTACATCGGCCGATCACGCAGGTCTCACCGGTACACCGGAACTCGGTGAGTCATTATCGAACACGTTATTTTTTCATGAAAATTTTCCACCCCAAGTATTATTCTCACGGGCAAATCTTATGGAAAATAAAAAAAAAACCAAAAAAAAAAACTATCCGAGCGAAACGAGCGTTCGTTGGGAGAAAGATTTTTTTCGACTGCTCGCAACAAAAAATTAACAAATGAAATTTTTACTGATCGAGAAGTATCGATAAGGATTCAATGATTTTGGAGAAAAATATTGCTTTGAACTATCGCAGAGATTGAATCGGTCAGGAAAAAAAAAAATACAATATTACTCATGTAACTTATAATTGTGCCCAGTAAAATTCCTGCAATGACCGAATGATAACTACACGAATATACTAATTTTTTTTCCCTCTAACAGTGTAATTGCGGAATAATATCAATTATCAGCAATAATTACGCGGATTCAATAAGTAATCCGAAAAAAAAAAATCTATTAAAATAGTTCTCGATAAATTAATACCGCAATTGCATATTCGGAATAAAAATTACCAATACTCACTTGCGACTCTACCCAATAGCAATTATCATCTCAATATCGTATAAATTATTCGAGATTAATGACAATAATTGTTCGAGCAACAGTCCTTTTTTTTTTTTTTTATTCCGCGAGGAAAAGAAGAAAAAATATTCAATGTGTTTTTCAAAACTGATTGATTAATTTTTCTTCGCGTCATCGCCCGATGAATGTGTGATTTATTTTCTCCTTTTTTCATTTTTCTTTTATAATATCAACAGTGAGCAGTGTTTTGGGCGGTGCAAGCGGATACGGAAGTACAGGCTCGTACGGAGTAACGGACAGTTACAAATATAGAAAACAGGGTAGCTTTGAGCAAACAAATAAGAGTCTTGACGATCAGCTGAAAGAACTAGATTCCCAACTACTCAGCAAGGTAGGCAGAATCTCCACAGTGTAGTAGAAATTTACATGCGAATTAATGAAAAAAACAAAAACAAAAAATAATATCGAAAAGCGTCAGTTCCTATCCAAATTTTTTCCAAAAATCATCATCATCATCGTCACAATTACAGCAAAAAAAACGACACTTGAATTATCATCGTTAAAAATTTTATTTATTTTATTTTTTTCTTTCTTCCTCTCTCGCGAACCTCGGAATGCGAAGATTTGACGCATTTACGATTACAGTTTTTTTTCTCTCTCTAATTCGTATCTCATTCAAATTACACGTTAGACAATTGCAGGCCAGCGTAATATTGCAAATTATTCCATCAAAAGGTATTATTTTTTTTTCTCTTCGTAATTCGTACGACGCTGGGGCGTGAATTACTTCTTCCTTTTTTTTTTCTCCCCCCCAGTGTCTTGAGAGTAGCGGGATCATTTGGTTGAGTAAAGAAATGAGAGTAAAAGCAAAAAAAAAAAAATTTTTAAATAAAAATGAACAAACACAGCTCGTGGAAAACGAAATAGCTTCAATCCTATCTACTCTCAAGATCGCTCTCTCGTATATCGTGTGGCTTTACTTAACATAATTTTACAGTCCGTCGGGATTTTTAACAAATTTTAATTTTTTTGTACGCGTTTTTTTAACTTTAATTTAATGTTTTTTTTTTACTTTATCGCGCACGGTAAATCCATGAGAATCAGTTTTACGATATTAGCCGATATAGTCCGTGCGAAGCGAGTATTCGCTGCCTTTTTTTTTGTTCGTTCTTTCTTTCTCGCCGAGCCTCGACGTTTGTGGGAGAAGCAACGTCGAGCTCGCTAAAATTCACGAAATTTTTAACGAAGAAGCCCGTATTTATCGCGAGAATAATATTCGCTTTTATCGCGTCTATATAATCATAAATTATCGTCTCATGTTTATGTTTAATCGTTTGACGGAGAAGAGAATTGAAAAAAAAAAAAAAAAATACATATATTTAGTTTAGAGATAACGCACAGAGTTGATTTTTTATTGATGTCTTTAATCCGTGTTACTTTTTTTTTCTTTTACATTTTTTTTTCCCGAGTGATCCAACTAATTCCCAAATCGGATATCCTTCCCACATTACAATCATTCTCAAAAAACAAAAAAAAAATACATATATTTAGTTTAGAGATAACGCACAGAGTTGATTTTTTATTGATGTCTTTAATCCGTGTTACTTTTTTTTTCTTTTACATTTTTTTTCCGAGTGATCCAACCAATTCCCAAATCGGATATCCTTCCCACATTACAATCCTTCTCAAAAAAAAAAAAAAATACCCGAGCTGGGCAAAGTCCGGAAAGTACTTCAAGTACAAAGTACAAAGTACTCTAAGTATTTGAAGTACTCGTGTATTACAAGTACCAAGTACCGCAAATACTTGAAGTACCAAGTACTTCAAGTACTTGGTACTTCAAGTACTACGTACTTGAAGTACTCGAGGTTTCCAAGTACTTGAAGTACCGAGTACTTGAAGTAAAAGTACTTGAAGTACTTAACACGACATTACTTGAAGTACTGAGTACTTGAAGTACCGAGTACTTGAAGTAAAAGTACTTGAAGTACTTAACACGACATTACTTGAAGTACTGAGTACTTGAAGTACCGGGTACTTGAAGTACGTCAAAAATCAAGTATCAAATACTTTTGAAGATTTCACGTACATCTCGTAAGTTCTAGTACTTATTTTTGATTTGTTACGTACTCTTTAAACTCATTTGATTTTGATTCGAGTACTTTTTGTATCAACGCATATTTTCACATTGCGCGATTCACTCAGGCTAGGCAGATTTGAACCGAAATATTTAAACGAAGAATTATAAATCAAAGTCAATGCTCAATCTCTCATGGCACTATTTGTCGAATTCTCTCTCCATGTCAAATGGAATATAAGTACATATAAACATGTAACATAAATATAAAATATATTTTACATATATTTTATAATTACCTTTCCTCTTAAAAATAGAGTTGGTTTCATTCGATTTCCACATAATTTGGCGTTGTTACACCAATTTTGGCGGTAAAAGTCAATATTTCGACTTTTTTTTAATTCCCAGACTTCGATTCCCGGAATAAATAGACTTTTTCGAAAATCGAGTAAAACTAAGCTACCTGTCTCAGAACTTTATATTTTCACTTTATAATGCCGTTGGTTTTGTTCAATTTCGATAAAAATCAACGGAGATATTGCAAATTCAATCAAAAAAGTCATTTTAACGATTTTTTCATGTTTTTTTACCCTTTTACCTCATTTTTGACCAACTTTTCCGACTTCAAGCAAAATTTCCGTAAGCTCACGTGATTCTGCATTAAAAAACGCAAAGAATGAGCCCAAATTGAACCCTTTTTGTGAAATTTTACCGGAGATATGAATTTTTCAAAATTGGGGTGTTCGGTCACCCCAGTTTACCATAATAGGTAAAAAAAAAAAAGGTTACCATCCTAGGATTAACTCGATTCGTCTCACGGCATCGCTACGCGGAACGTTCCTTAATTATATATTAAAAGGCCATATTATACATGCGACCATTAGCAAAACGTATTCAAAAGTACTTGATACTTGGTACTTGAAAAAGTACTTGAAGTACAGAAAAGTACTTGAAATTTTAAGTACAAGACTTGAAGTACAGGTCAAGTACTTGAAAATTTAAGTACAATACTTGAAATACTTTTGAAGTACTTCGTACTTCAAGTACTGTACTTCCAGTACATCGCAAGTACTGGGTACTTGAATTACTGCCCAGCTATGAAAAATACATATGTTTAGTTTAGAGACCACGCACAGAGTTGATTTTTATTGATGTCTTCAATCCGTGTTACTTTTTTTTTCTTTTACATTTTTTTTCCCGAGTGATCCAACCAATTCCCAAATCGGATATCCTTCCCACATTACAATCATTCTCAAAAAACAAAAAAAAAACCCAAAAAAAACCCCCTCCCCGAGCATGCGCATGCACCAATTGTGCGTGTGTGTGCGTGTGTGTGTGCGTGTGTGTGACCGAGAGAAACTAACGACCGTTTTGATTTCCCAAATTCCTCGTTCGCCTTCCTTCGTATCTCTCCAACGCGGGCGTTTTTTTCTCTCTTTTTCAGCGGGCACTTTGCTGTTTTCCAGGATTCTCTAATCCAGGCACTGCGTCGAGAAAAGGAAAAATATCCAAGCCATTATTGGCGGGTGTAGATAGCGCAGGTAGTTCGAGCACAGCGTCGAGCAAGAGTCGTCTCATCGATGATACGGTCGTTGTTACGGCGAAAGTTGGCAGCGCCGGTGTCAGCAGCGGTGGCACCGGCAGCGGTGGCAGCGGTATTATGGAATTTTCCGCTGCCTCGTCGAGGCTAAATGGCACGATTACGCGTTTGTCGGACGGCAAACCCGAGGAAATGATGCTCCTCGAGAAGCAGGGTCGTAGCTCGCAGAGACAGCGAATGCAGGAAGGCGAGCCGAGGAGAGCCGGCAGTTTGCCGCCTAGCTCATTGCCAAGACCACCGAGAAGCCTTAAATCGTTGAATTCGTCGCGCTACTGCCGTTTGAGCAGCGACACGGAAACGCGAAAAAAAACGGAACATCCGGTAAGGCCGATCGACGATCGAACGTTAAAAAAACGCGATTCTGGCAATTGTAGCCTCGAATACGGCAGACTTTTGACGAAAAGTCAAGCGGCACGTAAGAAATCGATAAACGGCGCTCCATCCTCGTCTTCGTCTTCCTCGTCGTCCTCGTCGTCCTCGTCATCGTCCTCATCCTCGTCGAGATCGTCGTCCTCGGCTTTAACGCTAGCAGCGGCGTCGTTTGTTCCGGCAAATTCAGCGACGACGCTCACCAAAGTCGTATCGTCAAGTCCGAGCAACGATTACGAGCGTCTCGGCGAGAAAGATAGAAAAAAAATTATCAACAGCGATGTCAAACGACGCGAGACCCAGGGACGCTCGTTGATACCACCGCCGGGGACACGTCGTATCGGCGGCGATTACGGACGTTTGAGCGACGTCGATGCGAAAGCAACGATGAGAAAGCAATGCTTCGGTAATTCGCGCGGCCCAAGCAGCACCGTTAGCACACTCAGCAGCAAAAGCGGAAGTTGCGGCGGTGGCCGAGATTCCGTTGGTACGGCGAGCAGCGAAGCTTCGACCTCGTCGCTTCCGCCGACCAGGGCAAGATCAATACCGCGTCCGAGCAATTATCGCATACAATTTTAAAAATCGATCGCGTTACTCGTTGCTCGATTTTTTTTTTTTTTTTCCTCTCTTCTTCTTCTTCTTTCGCCTTTTCATTGCTCGCCGGAGTCCGGGGCAAGTAGGAAAGTTGGAGGAGCGAGGAAAAAGCGAAAATTTCATGGGGAGCGAGGGCGAAAAAATCGGCGAGCACGAGAGTCGACGAACGAGGAGGAGAAAAAAAAAACAAAAATAACGGAGTTGTGATATTACCGGAAATGATGAAATTCGGGGGGGGAAAAAAAAAAATAGAATCGAAGTCTCGTTGAACGTTGGTTTTACCGATATACTTTTATGAATCAACGTTAAAAAAAAAAAGTTCTGTAATTCGTGTCGCGGATAATCGGAAAGCTCGCTCGATTTCATATTTTGTAAAGAAAAATGTTAGTTTTGCGAAATTATCGTGAGCTATATTTGACGGCGTTAGCCTGAAAATTTTTCGAGGCAGCCGGGGGAAAAAAAAAAATCGTCGTCACTCGCGCTCGTCGATTCGCGAGTTTCTCCGCGATAAATTCCGAATTTCGATTCGCTATGACACACGGCCCTTTATGCTCTCGTAAAACGTACGCAGCCATAATAATTTACAGCTAGTTTTCTCAAATATTATTTAAAACGTACGTTTCTAATGCGTTTTGAGCGTCTCCTCTCTCCCCCCTCCTGTACTTTTTTCATCTCGTCCACAAGCCATCACGCCATAATAAGCACACGCGTACGACATAAAGTGGTTTTTTTTTTTTTTTTTTTAATCGTTATTAAGACCTAGTCATTACCAAAGTAACTTTTAGCGAGGAGACAGGATTTAATTTTTCCTTTTTTTTCGTTTTCGTTTTCATTTTTTTCTCTTTCTTACCTTTGTTTTCCTTTTTTTTTTTTTTTTTGCTTCGCGCAAATCGTGCTCCGAATCACATTCGTGCGATAAAAGAGCGCGAACGTGACACGGGACCAATGGTTACTGATGTCTATTAACGTTTCGAGACACAATATATTCGTAACACTGCCTTTTTTTTCCCTTTTTTTTTTCGTTTTATATTTAATTTCTTCCTAAACGGTCTTCCCGCACTCGGGTCAGTACAATTTTTCACTGTACGCGAATCCACACGGTGTGTTCCGTTGTAAAACTGATCCTCCCCATCCCCGCGCGCAAACGAATTCGCAATAGGAAAAATAACGAAACGTATTCGTAACTTTTTGTGTCCAAGAGGATCCTTGTGCCTTTGAGAAATGTGAAAGAAAGTGCCTGAAGCGGCGTGTTTCATTCGATAACGATTGAATTCAAATCTTTGTGACCATACACGTCGTTTATCCCTTCATAGCTTTCCAATAAGACTGAGACAAAAGAAAAATGGGGGGGAAACAAAAAAAAAAAGAAACGATAAAAATCGATACTGATGAAAGGGAAAATTTCTCTTTGTAAAAAATTTTTTTTTTTGCTAATCTATTTGTATGACAATTATTTTCTACAAAAAACAGATCTTTTTTTAAAGCGCGTCTCTCTCGAGTGCAGAACATTTTAAGTTACGCGCGCGCCGAAGGAAAATTAACGTACGAACGTAACGTCTCTCTGCACTATAATTAATATAAATTAACAAACAAACAAAAAAAAGTAAAAAAAAATGGAAGAAAAAAAAAAGGTGATACGTAAAATTCGTTGACTCTGCAGAAAACACCAAAGTGTCGATCATCGCCTTACTATTTATAACGTATATAATTTAAAAAAAAAAAAAAAAAAAAAAAGCACACAAATGGCTCCTAATATAATAATCATATTTATTTGTGCTTGCGTTGAGATAACATTTAAAGTCTCGTTGTTTCGAACATCGGCGAATTCAGAGGGTTTACATTTGCATCGTGGAGCGTACGCAGGATGTTAATTTTTTTTTCAATATGCTGCAACGTTCAATTATATTGTACTTTGGATTGTGATTGTAGCGTATAGTTTAGCGGACTAGTAGTTGATGGAAAAAAGAAGAAAAAAAATACGCAAAGAAAAGAAAAAAAAGAGAAAGTCTTTGAGTCTGTACCGTTGTGAAGAGAGAGAGAGAGAGAGAGATAGAGAGAGAGATGGGAATCTCTCTCGTTACGTTGCAAAAAAGTATTCTCGATTTTTAAAAATTTTTTCCCCAGAAAAAGGTATTCATTTATCATCGATTCTTTCATAATAAATGTGACTGTAAATTTGTGACTGAAATAAATTAAATTTAATTAATTAATTAAATTAATTGATTAATAAATTAAATTTGTGACACAACAAATGTGACTGTAAATTTGTGACTGAGAAAAAGAAAAAAAGAATCGTTCGAAAAAAAACGAATCTAACGAACAAGATAATCGTCGCTTTCCTCTTTTTGCTGCAAAATTTTTTCATGATTTTACGTGTGCCGTGCAATCCGATGGTAAATCGTTCATCCAAATTAGGCGCACTGAAATTTGACAGACGTTGAATAATAAATATTTGAAAAAAAAAAAAAAACAAAAAACTAACTGTACTTTGAATTTAAGAAAAAAAAAAGAAAAAAAAACAATAATCAATTCTGAAAGTTCTAAGAGAATTGCTTTTTTTTTTTCGCAATGTAACGAGAATTTCGCCAATCTCTGCGCGATGTGCGAACGATAAAGATATGGTTTTTTTTTTTGTAATTGGAAAAACGAGAAGAAAAAAAAAAAAGAAACCCTCGCAAATGCATATACGAGGTCATGGGTTGTTGATAGTCTTGCATTGAATCTGAAATCTCAATGCGCGATAATTTAATCGCGTGTGCTACTGTGTATGTGTCCGTGTCTGCCTGTACATGATGTTGTAAATCGATATTTCAATATTCATGCGTTTCTTGTACATCCGAGCTTTTTTCTCTTTTGAAAAAAAAAAAAAAAAACCTTTTTTTTTTCATATGGCTCGAATCGAACGCGATGATGAATCAAGATTGCGAAATATATTGCAATTTGCGATTAATCGTCCGCAGCCTTTATTATGTAACCGCTTTGCGAACGCGCGCTGCAATTTTTGATGCGAAAGGAGAAAAAAGAAAAAAAAAAAAAAAGTCGAAACGAGTTTTTCCTTTGCCTCGTGCAAAACGCTCATTATCGAGATTACTGTGCGCGAATTTTGCTTCATTATATCTCAGCGTTGGCTTTTGCACGTGGCACACGAGTCTGTAATGCCAGAAAGGAAAAATAATAAGAACGAGAGAGAGAGAGAAAGAGAGATAAACGAGAGTATTTATCTCGTAAATATGCAAGAATACCAAAATCTAGTATCGCCAAAGATGCATATCTCCCTTCCCCCCACAGCCCGCGTCTCTGTATACGTCGTGTCCAAATATTGTTCCTAAAATATTTTCGCGTGTCACGAGTATAGTGTGGTGACCGAAGAAAAAAAAAAAAAAAAAGAAAAAAAAACCGACAACGACGAAAAAGTGTAACTATGTTAAGCCGCGATCGCAGAACTGTTTGAACGTTTGCTCTCTATTTTTTTATACGGCCTTATCAGTGACCCCCCCTCTCGTTGATACACGATTTTTATTTATTCAAAGTGTAAAAGAAGAAGAAAAAAAAAAAAAAAAAACGAAAGAAAACACAAAAATTCAGCTTCCCTGAAACTTTTTTTTCTTTTCCTTTATTTTGTACTACAAGTGACTCGAGAGTCTTCCAAACGAAAACAGTCATCGTTGGGATAAAAAAAAAAATAAAAAAATCCATTGGACTCTTGTAACGAAATAATTATGAATAATAAAAATGAAGAATATATCTTTGTATCAGTGAAAATGAAAAAAAAAAATACTCCAAATTATTGTCAATCGCTTGGAAAAACGCAATTTTCAAACGTTTTTTTGTTTTTTTTTTTTTTTTTTCAACAACGATTATTCATGATTATTTTGAATGGTTTTTCATTCGAATATTGCTCAATCCCTGCTAAAAGAAGAGAAGAAAAAAAAACAATAAAAAAGTGATTGAAGAAATAAAATGTCCGTTCTACGAAAGTAAAAAAAGAAGAAAAAAAAAAAACAGACTAGAAAATAGAAAGTTAAGCGCAACTCTGAGTTACGAAGGGTGATATATACGTGGAGAGCAAAATAGCGCTTGGTGAGGGCTCGTATGTCAGCTTTACTAACCGAAATAAAACAAAAAAATAAAAAAAAACAAAAAAATTACCACTCATTGTATCTTTTTATCGAAGCTTCGTATAAAATTAAAAAAAAAAGAAGAAAAATTGCAACAATGACGAAAAAAAAAATCAATATAGTCCACTTTTGTGCAAAGGAGAAGGAGAAATACGAGAGCTCATTTGTGAAAAAAAAAAAAATAGAAATATTTCTGCAAACGCACAAAAAAAAAAAAAAACACTGCAAATATTACATTTTTTCTTTTTTTTTTTTCCTGAATCGAATCGTCTCAAGGTTTTCTCGGTATGAACTTGACGCGTATAGGATGCGTGGGTCTCAGCACGATATCCGGCAATAATCGGACTCTCGATGCCAGATCGATTGGCTCGAGATAAAAATTGTGCAGCAAGTGACCGATGAATGCCTTGAGTTGGAGCATTGCAAACTTTTGTCCTGGAATAATGGGATAATTGTTGCTTTTTTTTTTCCCCCCTCATCGTTCGTTGCATCGTGTATGTTATTTTTGTGCTATTTTATTAATTTTTATCGTTATTATTATTATTTAATAATGACAATTGAATGTTTTAATAGGAATATTGCTTACCGATACAATTTCGCTGTCCAGCGCTGAACGGTATGTAGGAGAATGGATGACGTCCTACGCAGTTCTCCGGCAAAAATCTGTCCGGATCGAAAGTGTGAGGATCCGGCCAAAAGTTTGGATCACGATGAAGATCGTAAATATGTATGTGGCATATAACGCCCTCGGGTAGTATATAATTTTCTATGATTGAAAAAAAAAATAAAACATTGGTTTTTTTTCGAAATATCTATTTTTTAAATTTTTGTTATTTTTTTTTTCTCTTCAGTTCTTCAATTTAGCAATTTTACGAACGTACTCAGCTGCAATTCCTCCTCGATGGAACGAGAGATGAGAGGTACGCTCGGATAGAGTCGCAGTGATTCTTTGATGCAACGATCGAGATACACGAATTGTTGAATCTCCGCTATTTCCATCTTGCCGTTGCTCTTTTGGAGGACAGCATCGATCTCGTCACGTGCAATTTGCTGAAGATTTTTTTTTTTCATGGTAATCGGAGGTGACGACTTTTATTTTATTTTATTTTATTTGTTTTTATATGAGAAAAGTTTGATGGGGATAGAAAAGAAAAAAAAAAATGTATCATACATCTCCAAGATCGGTAAATATTTATATAAATTGGCAATCGAAAGATTTTTGAGCTCGTTTGTTTTTTTTTTTTTTAATTCGAATAATTATTCATTGTTTAAAATTTGAAAATTGAAAATATTGAAAAACGCCAAGAGTCAGACTTTTGAGGATCGGTTGTTGAATTTTTGTTTTCACTTTCTTTGTAACTTTGGAGTATTTGGTATTTTTTTTTTACAGATCCCGAGTTCCCTTTTTTTTTTTTTTTTTAGTATTTGGAATTTTTTTACCAGTCCCCCCCCCCCCCCCCCCTGAGGTATCGTGTAAATTGACGAAATTTTATTTTTCGAAAAATTCGAATTTAATTCCTACCGTCGATGGAACGTTAACAAATTTTAATTTTTTTTTTTTTTTCTTTTCATTTACAGAATTTCGTATTCACACCTGAATGTCTTTGTGCTCGGCCAGAAGCAAAAGAGTAAAAGCCATGCCCATTCCAGTGGTATCGTGACCCTGTTTAATTAAAACTTGATTTTTAAACAATTACAATGCGATAATTTTGGCCAGCGTTGATCATCATCGTCGAGTCGAATTGATCGAGGAGCGTATACCTCAAAGATGAACGTATCGACCTCCTCTCTGATTCCCGGCTCGTCGATGTGACCCTCCTTCATCGCGCTGATCAGAAGATCAAGCATCGCCATTCGTTTTCTCGTGCTCTCATCCGCTTTTCGAGTTTCGTTCTCTTTCGAAAAATCATCCTCGGTCTCTTCGCGATACTGCTGACGTTCCCGAATAATCTGCATACAAAGAGGTGTCTTCGTTGAACGAAAAAAAAAAGGGAAAAAATAGACAATTGGATTTTTCTCAAAGTCATAATACCCCATACCTTGCTGGAAAAATTGTGAATTACTTCCAAAGCTTTTTTCTGCTTACGACCGGTTGGCGAGAGATTGAAGATGCAATCCAAATGGATCCACGGTCTCAGTAATCTGAGTTGAAAGATTTTTTTTTTTTTTTCTTAACGATGGACCATCGATAAGGACTGTGAATACCGTCAGGGGAATATTTCGTCTCCAAATTTTCCATCGAAATTTCCAAAGTACGAAAGTTGCGAGCGACTATTTTTTTTCGATCATTTTTTTCAATTGCATCGGTGATGAATAAATTTTCGAGTTATGAATTTTAGAAATTGGTGCTAATGTCACAACGAGGGGGTAAAGTTTTCTTGAATTTTTGAAGAAAAAAAACAAACCATACCGATAGGATAAAAAAAAATTCAACAATCCATAAACAAAAGTGGAGTAAATGCTGAAATGTTCGATATTTGTTTTTTTTTTTTTTTTTTTTTTTTTTACTGAAGTTTGGATCGCCAACTCTCGGTCGAATAGGTCGAAAAAAATTTGTCTTGGCAGATTTTCCATATCCTTCAATTTTGTGAGTATCAAAAATTCACTGTGGCCTTTGAATTTATTTTTTTTTTTTCTTCTGCTCGGAGGTCCGCGAAAATGTTTATTTTTTTAAGCATTTTTTACGTTCGTTTTATGCCTACTTTGTTGGGTTTTTGACAAATTAAAAATCGTTTTACGTCTTCGTATTCTCAATCTATCGAGTCTCCCCTGATTATTCGTAAGTTTGGATTATTAAAGTGGCACACGCGTGACTTTGAAACTTGCCTGTGAAGTACGTAATCGCCCATTTCGTGTACAGCGCTTCGGTATTTATTCTGAAACGATGCCATCCCCTCGAGTGACGTACCCATAGCAGTTTCTACACAGTTAATACTCATAACTCGTACATAAATATCAGGCTGGTCCTTATTTAGGCTTTTTTTTTTTTTTTGCAAATTTCAATGGTCTCGTCCCCCAACAAATCGGTCTCTCAAATAAACTGAAAAAAAATCCCTGAATTTTTTTGCAGATTTTTATTCTGAGATTTTTAGGGATTGCTGTATAAAATTCGAAAGGACGAATATTTTTCGGCCGAAAAATGTAAAATTTTCGAAACTTCATCCACATTGATGCAGCTACAAGAAAAAAAAACATTGATAACTCTATTTTTTTAAAATTCTATTTGGTTTATTTCACGTCCAACAGATTTTTTTTTCTCAAAATACGGTTTTTAATAATTTTTTTATTTAAAATAATTGATAGAAAAAGTATGTCTCAGCTTAATAGTTCAAAATTCTCTGAAACTAGTCTGCAATGATGCCGGTTCAGAAAAAAAGAGATTCAAAACACTATTTTAACAAATTTTGTATGAGCTGTTTCATGTCTACTCGGTATTTTTCCTCGAAAATCACGATTTTTCAGAGCTTTTTGCTGATAGTGTTGATAAAAAAAATATTTTTCAACTCAATAATTTGAAACTCTTGAGAATTAGTCTTCAATGGTCTTGCCAAATGGAAAAAAAATTTAACTTATGGCATCCAAACTTTCATGTACGGTATTTGAGATCAGATATGATTTTGTTTTTTAAATTATTCTCTAATTATGGCATTTAAAAAAAATTGAAAATTAACATCTACATCAGTCCTCTTTTTTTTTCTCTGTAATATATGAGCGTTATATAAGTTATTCCATTGCAATTCGATAATTCACGAACTTCATTGCATAAAAAAACCAACCTATACCTGGAAAATCGTGATTTTCAGGAAAAATACCGAGTAGACGTGGAACATATAAAGTTGGTTTAAATAGTGTTTACAATTTTTTTAATTCATGAACTGGTATCATTGCAGACTTGTTTCAGAGAATTTAGAACTATTGAGCTGAGAATTTTTTTTTTAAATCAATTATTATAAATAAAAAATGGTTGAAAAGCGTGTTTTTGAGAAAAAAAAAATCTATTTGACGCAAAATAACCAATATGAAACTCAAAAAAATAGTGTTATCAATTTTTTTTTTCATGCAGCTGCCTCAATGTAGATGAAGTTCTGAAAATTTTAGATTTTTCGGCTGAAAGCCATTCGTGCTTTCGAATTTTATACAGTAAATCCTAAAAACCACCATGTTATTCTTATGGGAAACTTTGACCTCGCTGGCCAGGGTCAATCATGAAAATAAAAATTTAAAAAAATTCAGGGATTTTTTATTTATTCATTTGAAACCGAATTGGGCAGTGAGAGCATTAGAATTTGAAAAAACTCTCGAATAAGAACCACCCTAATGCATATTGTGTTATTATTACATATTGCGATTTAACGAATTGTGTAAATTCATTTTTACACACAAGTTGGTATTCCAAGCCAACTCGACCAACGTTTGATCCTCATCCTCACGGACCATGAAATTTCATATTACTTTTACAATTATTGCGAAAAGCATTTTCTTGCAAAAAAAAAAATCAAAAAAATTGATAAAGCCTATTTGATAGTTATTTGCCAAAAAAAAAAAAAAAATACTTACAATTAGACAAAAAGTTAGTAACATCGCAAAGCCATGAATCTCAAGTATTGTCTCTACATCTCTTTCCATTGTTAATTTACGATTTTTTTTGTTAAAAAAAAAAGAAAAATGTTTATATTAAAAAAAAAACAATATTTTTGCGAATTTTTCAAATATGGGTAAGTATTTGAATATTTTTGAGTATATTTCGGATTAGAAATGATAATTTGAAAAATAACGAATCGAATATCCCCCACCGGATCAAACATAAGAACTTGATGCGTCCGGAATGACAATTCAATAATTACATAACGATAATTTTACTTGCCGCATATCGTATTAAGGGTGTATTTCGTCACCAACGGTGACAGATCGTATTCGTCCTTTCCTTCGGTATCTTTGAGATCTCGGACCATCCGACGACCTTGCTCGTCGAAAATACTCACGAATTCGCGCAAAACATTGAAATGAAAAGCTGGCGTGAGAATTTTTCGTCTCTTTTGCCACTTGTTTCCTGTGAAGCACGAGAAAAGGAAAAAAAAACATTCATTAACTCGATTTCTCGTATGCTGGAATAATTGAAAAAAAAAAGGAAAGAAACATTTTTTAATTCGAGCTTCAGTGGCGCCACCCCGGTGACGAGATACTTCGAGAAATTGCCACTTAAGAACAGGAGGGACGCCACTATCTAATCGGCACTCAACTTCCGGTGGCGAAACGGTCTTTTCCGTTGCGAGTTTCGAAATTAATGCGCATGCCCCGGATTTACCGAAATGGCTGGCACAAATACGTCGCAGGTTTGCACGCAAACGAAATGGCCGAAGCATCTTTTGCCACGAGTGATAGTTATACGCGTATCGAGGTATCATATATACAAATCGTGTTCTCAAGTACGACTGGTAATAATTACGTCTCTTCGTTTGGAATTTCGTTCGTACCTGTGCTCGTAAGAAGACCGGTTTTGAACCATGGATGAAGAAAAGAATAAAGAGCGCTCTTCGTGATGTGTCGCGTGCTCGTTAGGAGAATCTGGCGGGGCATTTATGGAGAAAAAATAAAGTAATTTCCGTTATTTTTCTTATCCGCATATGTGTTTTTTTTCTTTTTTGTTCCCTATGAAAAATCCGTGTATCGCCAAATGGTTTTTTTTTTCCCAAAATTTACCTCCGCGTCGTCCGGATGACGAGCGTTTACGACGACCCATTTGGGGGTCGTTATTTTGTATATCGGATAATGGTCGTCGTTCATTCCATGCACGACTCCCCAGAGATCAGCTGTGAAGAAAATTAAATCATATTCCTTCACGTCGTGACGAATTTTTTTTGCAAAATACTTGAGAGATACTCTTTCGAATTTTTTTCTCCTTTATCTCTTCGAGGTCTAATCAATTTTAGGAGGTTAGAGAGTAGGAAAATTTCAAAATTTGTATTTCAGAATACAAATTGACGACTGTTTTTTTTTTTTAAACGTACACTCAATCGATTTACAATGAGAACTCGATACACGAGAAGTTCGATCGAAAAAAAAGTTTCGCTGTAAAAAGCTTTCGCGTGATTATATATGCGATCAGAGATGTTAATTAATTGAAAATTGAGTTAAAATTGAGCTCGAGTCGCGAAAAAATGCGTTGGACTCAAAATTTTTTTTTTTATGCGTCAATATTTATTTACGCCGAGTTTATTTGCAAAAATGATGAAAAAAAAATTTATGAAAGTTTGTATGAAAGATTGCACCTCGTTATTTCGAAAAAAAAAAGATTCATTCCTACCTGGCGAAACGAGAAAACTCAGAACATTGCCGAGTAACGGAAGTCCGATTGGTCCCGGAATTTTGCTAGCCAGATAAGCTCTTCGGCCACTCGTGTAAGCGTAATAGGACAAGAGACTTATAATGAAAAACAGGCCAATCGGTACTACGAACATGGCGATTTTTTTTTTTCAATTAAATTAAAGTATTTTTTTATCTTTAACTCGCGAACACAACGGTTGATCTGCACGGCAATCTCTGCGCTTGTTATTTGCGATCTTGAGAGCGCGAGCTCTGGGTAGTAAGAAGAAAAAAAAAAATCACAAACTGGACAGACAGTTTAATCGTGTAATGACAGTAAATTACTCCCTTACGCGTCTGCGAAGCGTGTTGTTCTCGGTCGAGCAATCGCTTTTTCACTGACGCGAAAGTATCGAACTTTTTCAATGTTGTATAGCGCATATTACTCCTCAATGATAATTATATACAGAGAGAGATAATGATTCTTGACAATCTATATATAGGGAAATTGTTGAGTAATTAATTAAAAAAAAAACAAAAACAAAAACAAAAAAAAAGTAACCTCTTATCGTGACTAATCGTGCATTGAAAAAAAAAAAAACGCATCGATAATACAAAAATATTTAATTGTCGTTATTTGCGCGAATTCCTGATACGTATAAAAGATTCTAGACATCGATTTGATCACGCGTCGTTGTCGTAAATATCGCTTTTTTCTTCTCCTTCGTTTAAATCGATAACAGGAGGTATATTCATGATCCGAATGATTTTTGTTTTTGTTTCTGTTTTATTTTTGTTTTTTTTTTTATTTTTTCGAATTTCGTTGCCAAATAATTCGAGGGTAAATAAAAACAAAACGCAAAGTTGTGCCGCGTTAGAAGCACCGATGAGTCGTGGGTCGAGAAAACTCTGGCTAACATTATATAAATACTGACAGAGTTTTTTTTTTATCTTGGCGCATTATCGAAATTTATTGTTATTGTGAAAAAATTTTTCCGTCGTTAATATCGTCATTGCGAGATAACCCCACGAAGAGCAGTCACGTACAATGTTCATAATTTTTTATCGTCTGCGTCGTTCGAATATTGTAGTGCAAAAATGCAAAACAGAAGAAAACTTTTTAAAAATTATTTTCTTTTAAAGAAAAAAAAAAAAATCAAGAAGATTTTCAATTATTGTGGTAAAAATTTTTTTCACGATAATGATAAATTTTGATAAACAAAAAAAAATTGTTTTTTTTTTTTTCGATGAAAATTCAGTTATTTTTTAGATCTACGTAGATCTAAATTTTTTTTTAACTCGTAGATTTAACTTGACTTACCGTGATTCAAGTGGATAAGACAGTAATCTGCTGAGAAAAAAATTATTCGGACGATAATTATATCAGGTCGAATCGAACGTATACGTTGATCTATATACCATTATAAGTACAAAGATTCAGGTAGATGTACGACACGCCATGATTTTTACAAAATCATACAATCGAGACTGATGCTCTCATTGAGAGTAGCAGGATTCCCGAAAGTTGCACAGCATATCTTTCCGGTGCCAAATTACCATTGTGGAGTCACGTTTTGATTCGCAAAGATTGTTTGAAATTACACATTTTACGGACATCTTTGTTCCCAATTCGTTGCGCGTGTCGTCTTTGACAACCGCCCAGCTAAGACTGCTCTCATTGAGAGCAGCAGGATTCCCGAAAGTTGCACAGCATATCTTTCCGGTGCCAAATTACTATTGTGGAGTCACATTTTGATTCGCAAAGATTGTTTGAAATTACCCATTTTACGGACATCTTTCTTCCCAATTCGTTGCTCGTGTCGTTTTTGACAACCGCCCAGCTAAGACTGCTCTCATTGAGAGCAGCAGGATCCCCGAAAGTTGCACAGCAGATCACACTTCGCGTTTTAACACGCCCTGATTTTGTAAAAATCATGGCGTGTTAAAACTGATTTTGTAAAAATCATGGCGTTTTAAAACTGATTTTTACAAAATCAGAGCGTGTTAAAACGCGAAGATTGTGTGATCTGCTGTGTGATCTGCTGTGTGATCTGCTGTGCAACTTTTGGGAATCCTGCTGCTCTCAATGAGAGCAGTCTTAGCTCGGCGGTTGTCAAAGACGACACGAGCAACGAATTGGGAAGAAAGTTGTCCGTAAAATGTGTAATTTCAAACCATCTTTGCGAATCGAAACGTGGCTCCACAATAGTAATTTGGCACCGGAAAGATATGCTGTACATTAATTGCCAATTAGATCCTTTTGCACCCATCGCATAAAGATTAATTAATTCGTGTGTGCGAGGATTGTTTTTGTTTTTGTGCTGTCTCATATGAAATGCTAGAAAAAATTTGGAGCAGCTTTGTGCTGCAGCCCTGATTCGACACTTTTACAAAAAATAAATAAAAAAATAAATAACTACGTAGATCCAAACGATTTTTTTTTTCCCGCGGAAAGTTAAAAAGTTTAAAATTTTAGCCCAATTTGAACAATAAAGAAATTATATTTGTAGACGCACGCCAAAATTCAAGTCGATAACTTTGAGGTAGGTACTGTGTACCCTTCGCGCTAAAAAGTCAAACGAGTTTGTGCTAGACTTCCACAACGGTTTATCCAAAAGTATAGTACACTAATTAACACGATCTGTATTGTAGAATGCGTTTCACGACCTAAGTAAATATTGATACAACGATAGATTCGCCAACTGATCAACTGGCAAATGTAAATTTCCATTATGATACATTTTCGTCAAGATTTTTCAAAGAATAATTCCTGATTTCAATGCATCGCTGCTTATTTTATTTCTCAAAAAAATACTCCACGAATTCTTCACGTAGATTTTTGTTTTTTTTTTTTTTTTTTTTTTTTTTCGTGCGATTAATCGTTTAATAATTACAGCGGTTCGTTTATGGAAGAGTTTTTGTTTCTTTTTTTTTTTTCTGCCGATTAAACAATGGGCTGTAATTGTCAAACGATCAAACTGACAAAAAAGTATACTTGACGAATTCGTAAAGTATTTTTTGTAGAACGAAAAAAGCCACGATGCGTTAAAATCGATAAAAAATAAAAAATAAAAAAAAACGCATAATTCATTGAAAAAATTCAACGAAAATGCATCGTGGAATTTTTAATTTTCAAGTTGATAATTTCACAAAAAACACGCGCCGTTTAATGCAAATCAAACTTCACTGCTATTTATTAGTCCATTAAACTTTGCGCATAAACGATTGTGAAAAATTTGGGCACTCATGCGACTAGTGCGGAGCGCAGAAGTTACCTCAAGTTAGTTAGCGAAGATACCAGTATGAGTCAGTTCGCTAATTGTTTCGAGAAATAAGAAAAAAAAAAACAAAACGAAAAACGCGATCGAAGCTGTCCAACGCTAGAAGAATCAATACTGCGCAAATGTTTTAATAAAAACATTTAAACTTTTCGGGAATATAAAACACTGTCGTTTTCAGAATATTTATCGTACATTTTTTTTTTACCCACATACAATTTTTCCGTAATTTCTTTTTTTTTTCCTCTCTAAAAATCATTTTTCTACAATTTTACATTTCAACCATATCGCCGAATCGACGATGCAATATTCTCCCATGCTAATGCATTCGCTAGAGCTACTGACGCGTGGATTCATCGCTGAATCCGAATGAATTTGACGTCAAGTGGATTCATCGATTTGAGAACCATGTCCGGAAGCATGCGAATTTTTTTCCACTCGATGACCGGCTCCATGTAAAAGTTGTGCAACAGATAAGCTATCGTCGTTTTCAACTCGAGCATCGCGTATTTTTGGCCTTGTAACAGGAAAAAAAAAAAAAAAAAAAAAAGAAGAACGAAACTATATTAACATTGTGCACATTTTTGAGATAACGAAAATACTTTTTTTTTTCCTGCAAATTTAATCTGTCTGCATGTGTATACAATGATCAATGACGATAGTACCGATGCAATTGCGCGGTCCACCGCTGAAAGGTACGTAGGAGAATGGATGTCGATTCTTGACATGCTCGGGTAAAAATCTATCGGGATCGTAGACGAGAGGATCGGGCCAAAAATTTGGATCTCGATGAACATCGTATATTTGCAAATTCAAGATCGTACCGCGTGGGATCAAGTAATTTTCTGAAAAAAAAAAAAAAAAAAACACAATAATTTCCGACACGTGGCGAATAATTTTTTTCGCAAGTGATTAACCCTTCGTGGTCACATCTCTGTGGAATAACTTAGTTAGTGGTCACACAATGGGTAAAATTTACCCAGCCTAGTTTCAAATGTTTGCTGCGTAAAAACTATCAATCCAATCGGGATCGAAGAAATACTAAAAAATAGTTTGAAAATTCTAAAATATGTGTCAAAAGTTGATTTTGTCAAAATACAAATCGCAACATGTTGAAAAAACATCGTAAACAGGTCAATTTCTCATAGAATACACCATTCCTGCCAAAAGGCCTGGGTATAATTTTTACCCGGTGTGACCACAAAGGATTAATTAGAGGAGAAAATAATAATGGCAGTAATAATAATTGAATGAAAATTTTCTCGTCGTCATTACTGAGTTGAATTTCTTCGATAACTTCTCGAGAGATCGTTGGCACAGCCGGAAACAATCTCAATGATTCTTTGACGCAACGATCGAGATACGACATATTTTGCACGTCGCTCATTTCCAATTTTCCATCAGACTTTTCAAAAATAGCATCGATCTCTGCTCTGGCTCGTTCCTGTTGATTAAAAAAAAAAAATTTAATTAAATTAAAAAAAAACAAACAATCATACAAACGTGCCTGACGTTTTATCAACTTTGCTGCTACGATTTACTATAGTTTATTTTTTATTTTTATAAAATTTTTTCATTCGATGATCATTCACCTGTATCTCTTTGTGCTCGGCGAGCAAAATAAGCGCGAAGCACATACCCATAGCCGTGGTATCGTGACCCTGGTGAATTAACGTGTAAACAATAAAGACAAAGAAAGATTCCTCGGAAACGTTGGGTGGGGGAGTCAAACTTGAGTTTGCGAAAAAAAAAATTATTTCGTACCTCGAAAACAAAAGTATCCACCTCTTCTCTTATACCAAGGTCATCGATGTTGTTGTGTTCTTTTTGCACGGCTATCAAAAGATCGAGCATAGCGAGCCTCTTTTTTTTAACTGTGCGTGTGGGGAGGAAAGATAGAAGAGAAGAAAAAGTAAATACAGCGTGTCAGTCGTGACTCGTGGATTTCGCGTTTTATCTCTATACATTGACATATTCATTACGTGGTATATCGTAAGCTGGAACACTCGTGTCGGTTGTCGTTTCATTTTCCGGGGTAAAAAAATTCAGATAATTCCCGCCTGTCTCCTCGTGATATTTCTTTCTCTCCTTGATTATCTGACGACAAAGAAATATATGAATATATATATATATATATCTATGCTTTTTTATCACAAATTTATGATTTTTACTCTTTTTTTTTTAATACGAAAAAAAAAACGCAAACCTTGTTCGTGAAATTATGAAGTACCTCGAGGGATTCGGCTTGTTCTTGACCCTTAGCACTCCATGAGAAGATCCAATTGTTTTTGAACCATGGTCTCACAGCTCTGTTAACATCAATTATTATCATGATTATTATTATTATTATTATTATTATTATTATTATTATTATTATCCATCTTCAATTTAAATACTTTGTTATGGTGATTGTTTTTTTTTCAATTCACTAAATGGTGTTTACATGCCTGTAGTAGAAAATATTGCCCATATCTTTGACTGCTTTTCTGTACTTTCCTTGCATCGAATCGTTGTTCCGTAGAGTCGTACCCATCGCAGTTGCTGAAGAAATGAAAATTTAAAAAACATAATATTCTTCCAAGGCCATTTTTTACGTCAGATTTAAGTGGCAATATAAATTAAATTACAGAGCTGGGCAAGTACCTGAAAGTACTTCAAGTACTTCAATACTTGATACTCCCGGTACTCAGTACTTTGGGTACTTCAATATTTAACACTTCAACTACTCGGTACTTGAAGTACTTGAATTACGTTAAGTATCAAGTATCAAATACTTTTCAAGTTTTCAGGTATACATCTCGTAAGCTCTAGTACTTATATTTGATTTCTTACGTACTCTTTAAACTCATTTGATTATGTTTCGAGTACGCTTTGTATCAAAATCTATTTTCACATTGTGCAATTCACTCGGGCTAGGCAGAAATATTTAAAAGGAAAATTAGAAATAATTTAAAAAAAATAGCATCGAGGATTGTGATCAAGATTTATTCAGCTTCGGGTTTGAGAAAGAAAAAAATGAAGTATATAATACACGGATTGTTAAAAATGGAGTCATGCATTGACAAAGACACCGTAACTACCGTAGCTTGAGCCTTTGAACGGTTATTCCTTACAATCTTGACCAAAGATGGCCCAGAACGTTCCTCAATTGTATATTCAAAGGCGTTATACGTGCAAAAATTAGCAAGACGTATCCACAAGTACTTCATACTTCATACTCGAAAAGGTACTCGAAGTCCAAGAAAGTACTTGAAAATTTAAGTACAAATACTTGAAGTATTACATTTCGAGTACTTGTAATAAGTACAATACTTGAAATACTTTCAAAGTACGTTATACTTCAAGTACCGTGCTTCAAGTACGTCTCAAGTACCGGTTACTTGAAGTACTTCCCAGCTCTGTTGAATTACATAAAGCTAGTGTTGATCATTCGTTCCAACGGATCTTTCTTTTCAAAACTTTCGACCGCGATCGTCCGTGAATCGGTTCGATCTTGACAATTCTTTTTGCGCATGTATGCAAAAGTCCGAGATCACGTTGGATGCATTTCGTTGATAAGTTCAGCTTTTTCAAACGCCATTTTTTTTTTTATTTTTCGAATTAAAATGAGACTGGGCGATTTTATGTACACTGGACTAACCGCAAATTGCATTGAGAGTGTGCTTAGCGAGAAACGGAACAAGATCTTTCACGATCTCGGTACCCTCGTCGTTCAGTGCGTTCACCATATGTTGCGAGCTCTCGACGAATACTTTGAAAAATTCCTGCAGAACGTTGAAATGAAAAGCGGGAGTCAAGATTTTCCTGCGCATTCGCCATTTGTCGCCTGTAACGAAAAAAAAAAAAAAAACGCACGTCGATAAAATTCGATGCTCCCTCGTGACAAATTTTCTCTCTTTTTTTTTTCTTTCCTTCTTTTTCCAAATTAATATTAACGTGTTTTTCGTTAAAATTCATGATTATGACTTACCAGTGCTCGTCAAGAGTCCGGTATGCAACCATTGATGAACCAAGTCGTAGAACACACTTTTGGTAATGTTTTTTTGACTTGTCAGCATTATCTAAGACGAGCAGAATAGTTTTAAGGGGTTGGGGGGGTCCGTTTTCCCGGGATTTTAAAAATGAATTTCCATGCATGAATTTTTCATGCCGCAACATTAAGACACATTGTAAAGTCCTTTTGCGTACATATTTCTTGCTACTTTATATGCTCGTATACATTTTGATAAGACATTTCGTTGCGTCATACTCGCTTGGGGCACTCTGAACTGTGTAAGAGAGGCAGCATTTCATCGGTACCGCATCATGATTTTGCGCCCGTTTGACTGATCCTAAACAAAAAATCCAGGTATATTTTGGCTTGTCAAATGATCCTTCATAGCCCATAGCTCGAATCGCATTGAAAGAAAAAAAAAGATCACAAAATGGCGCCACCATAACGAATTTTAAAAGCTGCCAAATTAAAAAAAAAATCCTTATCGTGGCGCCATTTTGTAATTTTTTTTATTTTTTCAATACGATCGAGCTACGGACTGCTGAGATTTGTCCGACGAGCCAAAATATATCTGAATTTTTTCTTTTCAGATCAGTCAAACGAGCAGCGATCGCGCGGCTACCGATGGAATTCTGCCTTTCCTGCGGTCCAGCGTGCCCCAAACGAGGACGACTAAATAAAATGCCTATAGAAATTTGTATAATCATGAAAAAAATATCGATAAATATGTACGCAAAGGGAATTTTCAATTAGTCTTACCGTTTCGGTACGTAAAAATCACGAAAATTCATTTAAAAAATCCCGGTTAAACGAATCTCTCCCCTTAAGGGGTAACACCACTCTAGGATATTGGAAAATGCGATTTTTTTTTGGCTCAAACAATATTTCAGGGTCATAAAAAGAATATTTAGTTGGTCCTATTAGTCAAAAATTTTCTTTCAAAGGTTCAATTCTCGATTTTGCCGCAGTTCCTCGGCAAGAATTTGAGTGCTCGTAAAACTTTAAACGCATTTTTCTCGAAACCACATTTTTTTTCAAACTGGGAGGACAGATTACTTGAACACCGTTGCACAGATCGATTTGAAATTTTGACAGTAGCTTCACAATTACATTATCTATAGGTGTACGTAGCCGTTTTTTTTTTTAGTTTATTCTAAACTCTTTTTTTTTGGCCAAAAATCGATTCGTTTTTTCAAAAGTGCACCATTTCTACAAAATTTAATTTAAAAAAACTCCCTGCGTAGTCCCATAGGCAATGGTATATAGATTTATAAAAAATTTTGGTTTCTTGTTCCGGGCCTTATACTTTAAGAGAAATCCGTCATCCCGTAAAGGAGTTCTAAAAAAAAAGGCGATTTCAAAGATTGGCTCTGTCGCCGCTATTTTGCATTGAAATGATAATAATTTTTTTTTTTCATACTTTAATATGTGTTAAATAAACCCACTGAAAAGAAATCCTACTCCAAAAATAAATCGTCAAATTGAGGCCCTTCTTCAGCCGTTAAAGTGGTGTTACCCCTTAAGTGTAAAGATCAAAGCGTAGAAAAAAAAAATAAAGCAATGAAAGAAATCAATAGTCGACGATAAATTTACCTCTACATCGTCCGGATGTAGAATATTAACGACCGGCCAGTGAACTAACCAGAATTTATATGTCGAATAGTACTCTTTGCCACATTTTCTAAAAAGAAGCCACAGAGCCTCTGAAATAACCATAGGAATAGGGAAAAAAAACCGATTTTTATGCTGTTCGTTTTATTGATGTTTAATTTTTCCAAATAATTTAACAATCTCTCTCTCTCGCTTACCGAGTGGCACTGTAAAATCCAGCGTATTTCCGATAACAGGCCATTGTGGAGGTCCCGGAATTTTATCAACCAGCCTTCCCACTCGACTTTTGTGGATAAACAAATGCGCAGCAGTGAGAATAAAAATTATCCCGAACAATAGACTCGTGACGATGAGTTCCATTTTATTTTATTTAATTTTTTCGCGCAGCAAGAAACGATATCGAAATATTATTTGTCCCAGAGTCTCCTCGGAATCATTATTGCTTGGCCATTTTTAGATTACGATAACCCTCGTGATATGAAGGGAAGACACGCCCGCGTTACGAGAGTCGTTTATTCTCGATCGACGACGAGACACGACTATTCGCTGCTCGAATATGTTCGTGACATTCTAATGTCGGTATTCGCGAGACAGCAACGCTACTTATTGTCGTATTAAATGACTCACATTCTGCTAGCCCATGCACATGCATGCACACCACGAGCCTCGTTTGTTCTATGCGTGTCTAATGCGGCGATTATTCGAACAAAAGTGAAGAAAAAAAAAATCACAACATTCGCGTCGTCACGAATAATCGCGTCCATGGTATAAGAACAACGTTTTAAATATCGTTTATCGTGTTCATCAATGGAACTTGGACACGATGTATATCGTGCTCTAAAAAGCGATTCGACTTATCATTATTTTTTTAATTGTTGATAATTACTCGAGGCAAGGTCAGCTTCGCTGTAATACGCAGTTTATCAAATGAGTATACTTAATATCCATATGTAAAATGGAAATATTCAATTTAATTGAAAAAATTTCTAATCATCAATGAGATTTTTTTCTATGCAAAACCATTTGCTTCGTTCCGTGACGATTAAAAAAAATATGTATAGTATTAGACTAGTTTTTTTTTTTTGAATTTTTTTTCAGCTCCTACCACTTTTTCGGTCGTGTTTTGACATAAAAATAAATCTCGCAAAGGCGGGGCACAGTCCGTCCGGATTTAGAGGTCGCGCTCTCATCGTTGACCCGAGTAAACGGCGAGAAAAACAGGTAAACTTTGGGAATTTTCATCGCAAAAACTAATGTTTCGATTGGATCCTGGTTTTTTTTTTTATTGGAAAAAATGTACATTGAGGTATGTTTAGGATTTTTTAAAAAATAAATTCGTTCACTGGAAGCGCCGTTATTGTGGTCAGCGTCATAGACGTGTTTTCCCTTGACATGGCTTGTGGTGCCAAGGGCGATTCCGGGCAGTCGGTTGATCTGAAACATGAAAACGCAACGGATTCTTCAAGTAGGGTGACTGAACCAGTGAATGAACACCTACCAGTGAATGAACAGGCTTAGTATTTTAATTAAACGACAGAGATATGATTCTATTATTATGAAGAATTTTGTATTCATAATGAAGTGAAAATTCTGAGAAAACATCTAGTAGTGATATTATTTGACGCTGTGAAAGATTTGCGATGCTATGGATTTTTTTTTCGTACCTGGGGCGCATATTCATAAGAGACAGCCATGTTGTTATAACCATCTGACTGTGCATCGAATACCAGAATATTCCATATCACCTCGATAAATCTTTTTAAAAGATATGCAATAATTTTTTCAACGTTATACATTGCTAAGTTTCAATTATATTAATGAATTTTTGGTCAAAAACCCAATATTGTTTGCGATATATGGCCGTTTATTCACTGGTCCAGCTTTTTAACCTATTTCCAGTGATTGAACGAGCGTTGAAAAGGCTTTTCATAACCTCAAAACGCACGAGTATGCGTACGCATCTCTGGTTCCATTGTACGTTCATTCACTGGAAAGATAAGAGTTCATTCATTGGAATTTTTGTTCATTCACTGGGAAATTGGTAATTTCGTTCATTATAATTTTTTTTTACAAAATCCTTGCGAACAGGGCACTTCGGATATTTTTTTTTATATTCTGTGAACATTGTTCTATAAGATCTAATTAGCTCATAAAGAAATTCGTAATATGTTAAATTATACGGCTTTATCGAAATAGAAAAAAGGCTTATGCGTTCATTCACTGGTTCAGTCACCCTATAATATACGAAGGAGTTCGCCTCGTAGAATTTTTTCATTTGATCGAACCATTGCTTTTTTATGCAAAAAAAATCGTCGGAAATTGCGAACGAAAAACGAATGTCAAATTAAAACGGTCGCAATTCCGTCAAAAATGAAAATTAAAAAAAAAAAAATCTTACTAGGCGAACTTCTTTGTATATTATACTTCAAGAATCTTCGCCCTCGCTACTTCAATTTCTTTCCCCCTCAAATTTCCATTCCTCATCTTTCTTTCTCCTTCCGCCATTCCTGAAAACCATAATTTTCGTTTTTTGCACGTTGACTTCCATTTTTGCGCTTTTCTTACATACTTTTCTAGGGTCTTTAGCATTTTCGTGAGCTTCCCCGCTTCTTCCGCCATTATCGCTATCATCTTCGTATTTTAGCACGTAGAATTTTTTCCCTCCCATTACCGTTCCTCCTTCTCTCTTTCTTTCCCATTCGTCATCCAGATCGTACAGCGCTATGTTAACGATCACCTGCTCTTTTCCCACTGCTCTCATCCCCTCTGATCGCGATGTTCTCTTTTCTCCCTCTCTTTTCCGCTAGCTCGTCGTATACTCCGTCTGTGTTAGCGGCTCTGGTCGACCCTTCTCCTGCAAGAATTCCGTCGTTTCCTCGTTTTCCGTCCCATTATGGCCAGGTTCGGAAATTGGCTGACAGTACTGTCAGTACTAGAAAATCTATAGTGCAAGTCACGTATACTGTACATTTTCTAGTACTGACAGTACTGTCAGCCAATTTCCGAACACGGCCTATGATTGTGTCGTTCCCCGTGCCCCTGCTTACCGTTCCCGGGCATTGCAGTGGTCTGCTTTACCTGCTGTTGGTGGTATTATTAATCTATTTCTCCTCCTCCCGTTGATTATCTCGCCCCCGAAGGTAACGATCCATTTTCTCGGTTTCTACCATCTCAGCTTTATCGACTTTCTTGCATGGTCTGCCATGGAAGGGTACCGCCTTTTGTATCGACGGAAGATTTTCTGCCGTTTTCCTCCGTTCTCGGCGAATGCGATACAGGGTAAAAGAGAGGAAGGAAAGCGATGCGGCTGCAGACGTATGATCGCGAGGAAGGTGGTGATAATAATGGGCAGAGAATTAGCGGTAGATGGTCGGAAATACGAATCACCAAACTTGTAAAACATTGTAGAGGCAAAATAATGCGACATGTCGGATGTCTTGAGGAATCGTAAACTCAGTGTTAGAGGCAAAAAGGTGGCAATATATGCAAAAGTTGTAACTTTCAGTTTTTCTATGCTCCCCCACCAGTCAATATCCTTTGACTGCTGCTAACTGTCGCTAAGCGCTGCCTATATGCGAGGAGTGCGGAGACGCCTATTGTACAAATCAAACTTCACTGCTATTTATTAGTCCATTCAACTCTGCACATAAACGATTGTGAAAAATTTAGGCACTCATGCGACTAGCGCGGAGCGCAGAAAGTTATCTCAAGTTAGTTATAGCGAAGAAACCAGTGAGTCAGTTCGCTAATTGTTCGTTAATTGTTTATTTATCATACATTTTTTTTACCCACGTACAACTTTTCCGTATTTTTTTTTTTCTCTAAAAATAATTTTTCTACAATTTTACACTTCAAACAATATTCTCCCATGCTAATACATTTGCTACAACCATTGACGCGTGGATTCATCGTTGAATCCGAATGAATTTGACGACAAGTGGATCCATCGATTTGAGAACCATGTCCGAAATCATGCGAATTTTTTTCCACTCGATGACCGGCTCCATGTAAAAGTTGTGCAACAGATAAGCTAGCGTCGTTTTCAACTCGAGCATCCCGTATTTTTGGCCTTGTAAGAGGAAAAAAAAAAAAGAAGAACGAAACTATATTAACGTTGAACAAATTTTTGGGATAATGAAAAAACGTTTTTTTCTTTTTTTTTTCCTGCAAACTTAATCTCTCTGCATGTGTACAATGATCAATGACAATAGTACCGATGCAATTGCGCGGTCCACCGCTGAACGGTACGTAGGAGAATGGATGTCGATTCTTGACATGCTCGGGTAAAAATCTATCGGGATCGTAGACGAGAGGATCGGGCCAAAAATTTGGATCTCGATGAACATCGTATATTTGCAAATTCAAGATCGTACCACGTGGGATCAAGTAATTTTCTGAAAAAAAAAACACAAAAATTTCCGACACGTGACGATTCATTATTTAGAGGAGAAAATAATAATATTAAAAATAATAATTGAAGGAAAATTTTCTCGTCGTCATTACTGAGTTGAATTTCTTCGGTAATTTCTCGAGAGATCGCTGGCACAGACGGAAACAATCTCAATGATTCTTTGACGCAACGATCGAGATACGACATATTTTGCACGTCGCTCATTCCCAATTTTCCATCAGACTTTTCAAAAATAGCATCGACCTCTGTTCTGGCTCGTTGCTGTAGATTTAAAAAAAAATTAAATTAAATTAAAAAAAAAACAAACAAACAATCATACGAACGTGCCTGACGTTTTATCAACTTTGCTGCTACGATTTACTGGTTTATTTTTTATTTTTATAAAAATTTTTCATTCGATGATCATTCACCTGTATCTCTTTGTGCTCGGCGAGCAAAATAAGCGTGAAGGTCAGACCCGAAGCCGTGGTATCGTGACCCTGGCGAACGAACGTGTAAACAATAGAGTCAAAGAAAGATTCCTCGAAAACGTTTGGGGGGGTTAAATTTGAGTTGGCGAAAAAAAGTATCGTTATAATTCAATTATTTCTTACCTCGAATACAAAAGTATTCACCTCTTCTCTTATACCAAGGTCATCGATGTTGTTGTGTTCTTTTTGCACGGCTATCAAAAGATCGAGCATAGCGAGCCTCTTCTTTTTAACTGTGGGGGGGGGGGGGGGGGGGAGATAGAAGAAAAGAAAAAGTAAATACAGCGTGTGTGTCGTGACTCGTGGATTTCGCGTTTTATCTCTATTGACATATTTATTACGTGGCATATCGTAAGCTGGAACACTCGTGTCGGTTGTCGTTTCATTTTCCGGGCTAAAAGTATTCAGATATTGCCCGCCTGTCTCCTCGTGATATTCCTTTCTCTCCTTGATTATCTGACGACAAAGAAATATATATATATTGTAACGAAATGACAACGCGGATATTTGTTTTCGGGGCGGGTTTATAAATTACAATATGATCCCTGATCGCTTATCATCGTACGGCCGCACATCAAGACGTTTATCCCGAGACTCCTAGGGCGGTATTCATAGTCGGGTCTTATTTCTAAGACGATCTTAAGCACGGCCAATGACCAATCAAGTCGTCCTAAACGACGACTTAAGACCGTCTTAGAAATAAGACCCGACTATGAATACCGCCCCTAAACAACTGAAGGTTCGATCGTCAGTTCGTCAGTTCTGTCAATGACGAGCTTTGCTCGTCGTTTCTTCTATCCTGTGTATTTTATTAGGCTACTCTCCGTGTTCATAACACTATCCTCCCCTACGAAAAAGTTGTCGTCCCGACAACTATACTATCTATTTAAGAATTCTCTCTTCCTGGAGTTGCCGCCCCTACAACTGCCTAATGTCCCTATGATGTGTCATGGTCCATCGTTCTAAACTCGATCTGAAAAACCTAGCCTACACTGTCCTGACATTTGTCCATGTCCTCATGGAAAACCATGACGAAAAAACCTGGGGTAGGACAGTGTTCACAAGTTAAATAATTATATGCTATATCCAAATGATCACTGTTCTAACCGTCCTTTACTTGTTTTATCCCGAGTTAAAATAAACACATTCCTTCAATAATTTGCAGCTTCAAATTTCTTCTTTCCGTTCTTTTTCTCATGCAAATCTCTTATTATGCCAACCATCACCCAAAGACGACAGGAATGGTCCGAACTCGGGATCAAAGAAAATCTGTAATAGATATGAATTAATTAAAAGCGTAGACTTCTGTACGCACCAATATTTTTCCTTCATTTAATTTTTTTTATTCTGTCTATTTCTATTATCTACCTATGATTTAATTATTTTCAATTGCATATTATCTACGTATTGTCTAAATTCAATGTTTTTCGTAACGAAATTCTTTAATAATCGTTTAAGGTGGCTTTTCTAGCGTCTACAACTCCCATGTAAATAACTTCAATTTTACTATATTAATGTATTTATTTTATTTACTCTTTGAAACTTTATTGTCTTTGTAAATCTTGACAAGGACTTGAAAAAAATCAGCCATACTATCCGAGAATATTTTCGGACCTGGATTTCCCCATCAAAAACTCTTTTCTCTTTCGGCAAGCCATCCGGGAATGAAATAAAAAAAAATATAGCCTATCCATCAATTCTGATTACAATATTATTATTATTAATTATTATTATTAATTATTAATTACAATATGATCCCTGATCGCTTATCATCGTACGGCCCGCACGTCAAGACGTTTATCGCGAGACTCCTAAACAACTGAAGGTTCGATCGTCAGTTCGACAGTTCTGTCAATGACGAGCTTCGCTCGTCGTTTCTTCTATCCTGTGTATTTTATTAGGCTACTCTCCGTGTTCATAACAATATATATCTATGCCTTATTATCACAAATTTATGATTTTTACTTTTTTTTTTTAAATACGAAAAAAAACGCAAACCTTGTTTGTAAAATTATGAAGAACTTTGAGCGATTCGGCTTGTTCTTTACCCTTAGCACTCCATGAAAAGATCCAATTGTTTTTGAACCATGGTCTCATAGCTCTGTTAACATCAATTATTATCATTATTATTATTATTATTATTATTGTTGTTATTATTAATATTATCCATCTTCAATTTAAATACTTTGTTATGATAATTTTTTTTTTCAATTCACTAAATGGTGTTCACATGCCTGTAGTAGAAAATATTTCCCATAGTTTTAACTGCTTGTCTGTACTTTCCTTGCATCGGATCGTTGTTCCGTAGAGTCACACCCATCGCAGTTGCTGAAGAAATGAAAATTAAAAAAACATAATATTCTTCCAAAGCCATTTTTTACATCAGATTTAAGTGGCAATATAAATTAAATTACAGAGATGGGCAAGTACCTGAAAGTACTTCAAGTACTTCAATATTTGATACTCCCAGTACTCAGTACTTCGGGTACTTCAATATTCAGTACTTTACGTACTCCGTAATTCAAGTATTTTAAATACGTTAAGTATCAAGTATCGATTACTTTTCAAGTTTTCAGGTATACATTTCGTAAGCTCTAGTACCTATATTTGATTTCTTACGTACTCTTTAAACTCATTTGATATTGATTCGAGTACTCATTGTTTCAAAACGTATTTTCACATTGTGCAATTCACTCAGGCTAGGCAGAAAAATTTGAACGAAGAATTAGAAATAATTATAAAAAATAGCATCGAGGATTGTAATTAAGATTTATTTAGCTTCGGGTTTAAAAAAGAAAAAAATAAAGTATATAATACACGGATTGTTGAAAACGGAGTCATGCATTGACAAAGCCATACACCGTAACTACCGTTTGAACGGTCATTCCTTACAATCTTGACCATAGATGGCCCAGAACGTTCCTCAATTGTATATTCAAAGGCGTTATACGTGCAAAAATTAGCAAGACGTATTCAAAAGTACTTCATACTTGATACTTGAAAAGGTACTCGAAGTACAAGAAAGTACTTGTACATTTACGTACAATACTTGAAATACTTTTGAAGTACTTTATACTTCAAGTACATCTCAAGTACCGGGTACTCGAAGTACTGCCCAGCTCTGTTGAATTACATAAAGCTAGTATTGATCATTCGTTCCAACGGATTTTTCTGTTCATAACTTTCGACCGCGATCGTCCGTGAATCGGTTCGATCTTGCCGATTCTTTTTGCGGATGTATGCAAAAGTCCGAGATCGCGTTGGATGCCTCTTGTTGGAGAGTTCAATTTTTTCAAATGCCATTTTTTTATTTTTCAAATTCAAATGAGATTGCGCGCGATTTTATGTACACTGGACTAACCGCAAATTCCGTTGAGAGTGTGCTGAGTGAGAAACGGACCAAGATCTTTCACGATCTCGGTACCCTCGTCGTTCAGTGCATTCACCATATGTTGCGAGCTCTCGACGAATACTTTGAAAAATTCCTGCAGAACGTTGAAATGAAAAGCGGGAGTCAAGATTTTCCTGCGCATTCGCCATTTGTCGCCTGTAACGAAAAAAAAAAACGCACGTCGATAAAATTCGATGCCCCCTCGTGACAAATTTTCCCTTTTTTTTCTTTCCTTCTTTTTCCAAATTAATAATAACGTGTTTTTCGTTAAAATTCCTGATTATGACTTACCAGTGCTCGTCAAGAGTCCGGTATCCAACCATTGATGAACCAAGTCGTAGAACACACTTTTGTTAATGTTTTTTTGACTGGTCAGCAGTATCTAAGACGGGCAGAATAGTTTTAAGGTGTTGGGGGGTCCGTTTTACCGGGATTTTTACAATAAATTTTTCATGCCGAAACAGTAACACCTATTGTGAAATCCTTCTGCGTATATATTTCTTGATCATATACATTTTGATATGACATTTTGTTGTGTTGCATACTCACTTGGGGCACCCTGGACCGTATAAGGGAGGCAGCAGTTCATCGGTACCGCATGATTTTGCGCCCGTTTGACTGATCCTAAACAAAAAATCCAGGTATATTTTGGCTCGTCAGATGATCCTTTATAGCCCCCGTAGCTCGAATCACACAGGAAAAAAATGATCATAAAATGGCGCTACCGTAACGAATTTTAAAAGCTGCCAAATTAAAAAAAAAATCCTTATCGTGGCGCTATTTTGTAATTTTTTAAATTTTTTCAATACGATCGAGCTACGGACTATCGAGATTCATCCGACGAACCAAAATATATCTAAATTTTTTCTTTTCAGATCAGTCAAACGAGCAGCAATCACGGCTACCGATGAAATTCTGCCTTTTCTGCGGTCCAGCGTGCACCAAACGAGGATGACTAAATGAAATGCCTATAAAAATTTGTATAATCATGAAAAAAATATCGATAAATATGTACGCAAAGGGAATTTTCAATTAGTCTTACCGTTTCGGTACGTAAAAATCATGAAAATTCATTTTAAAAATCCCGGTAAAACGAATCTCTCCCCTTAAGGAGTAACACCACTCTAGGATTTTTGGAGAATGCGATTTTTTTTTGGCTTAAACAATATTTTAGGGGCATAAAAAGAATATTTAGTTGGTCCTATTGGTGAAAAATTTTCTTTCAAAGGTTCAATTCTCGATTTTGCCGCAGTTCCTCGGCAAGAATTTGAGTGCTCGTAAAACTTTAAACGCATTTTTCTCAAAACCACTTTTTTTTCAAACGGGGAGGACAGATTACTTGAACACCGTTGCACGGATCGATTTGAAATTTTGACAGTAGCTTCACAATTACTTTCCCTATGGGAGTATACGTAGCCGTTTTTATTATTTTTAATTTAATGTAAACTTTTTTTTTTTATAAACAATTTACTGCTTATTTTCTCAATAATGCACCATTTCTACAAAATTTCATTTAAAAAAAAACTCCCTACGTAGATCCATAGGCCCATAGGTCCCGCAGTATATAGATTATAAAAATTTTTGGTTTCTCGTTCCGGGACTTATACTTTACGAGAAATCCGTCCTCCCGTAAAGGAGTACTAAAAAAAGGCTATTTCAAAGATTAGTTCTGTCGCCGCTATTTCGCATTAAAATGATAACAAATTTTTTTTTTCATATTCAATATGTGTAAAATGATCCCACTGAAAGAAATCCTACTCCCAAAATAAATGGTCAAAATTAGGCGTTTTTTTCGGCCGTTAGAGTGGTGTTACCACTCAAGTGTAAAGATCGAAGCGTAGAAAAAAAAAATAAAGCAATGAAAAAAATGAATAGTCGACAATAAATTTACCTCTACATCGTCCGGATGTCGAATATTAACGACCGGCCAGTGAACTAACCACAATTTATATATCGAATAGTACTCTTCACCACATTTTCTAAAAAGAAGCCACAGAGCCTCTGAAATAACGATAGGAATGGGGAAAAAAACGATTTTTAAGCTGTTTGTTTTATTGATGTTTAATTTTTCCAAATAATTTAACAATCTCTCTGGCTTACCAAGTGGCAGTGTGGAATCCAGCGCATTACCGATAAGAGGCAATTGTGGACGTCCCGGAATTTTATCAATCAGCCTTCCGACTCGGCTTTTGTGAATAAACAAATGCGCAGCAGTGAGAATAAAAATTATCCCGAACAATAGACTCGTGACGATAAATTCCATTTTATTTTATTTTATTTTCTCGCGCAGTACGAAACGATATCGAAAAATTGTTTGTCTTGAAGTCGACTCGGAATCATTATTGCTCGGTCATTTTTAGATCATGATACCCTCGTGATATGAAGGGAAGACACGCCGCGTTACGAGAGTCTATTCTCGATCGACGACGAGACACGACTATTCGCTGCTCGAATATGTTCGTGACATTCTAATATCGGTATTCGCGAGACTGCAAGGCTACTTATTGTCGTATTAATTAAGTTAGTACGAGCACAACTGTGGGCGAGAACAAGCGGAAACGTGGGCGCAGGTGAGCGCGATGAGCGAGGGGCACGCATGAAACAAGAGAGAGTCGGACCGCTCAGAATTCGATGCACGCGAAAAATTTCCTTAAAATCGATAATTTTATGTCAAAAGGTTCGACAGCCTCCATTTTTTATGGAACGTATGTAATCGTGGTAGTTTTATGAACATTGAACAGTTTTAGTATTGATCGTATCTAATCGCGAAAGATACGAATTTCCGTTTCAAAGTTGCGTCAGCCAAGAATTCGGATATGGCGTGGGATAAATATCTTGATTTCACGAATTAATTACTCGCGAAAAGAGTCGTTGACCCACTTTGAAATTTTGCACGTATTATTCTATACACTTCTACTACGCCATATAAAAAATTCAGATTTTTATCTAATCGTTAAGTTCGTGCTCGTACTACCTTAAAAGACTCACATTCTGCCAGCCAACATGCATGCACACCACGAGCCTCGTTTGTTCTGTGAATGCGTGTTTAATACGGCAATTATTCGAACAAAAGTGAGAAAAAAAATCAAAAAATTCGCCTCGTCAAGAATAATCGCGTCCATCGTATATTTAAATAAGAACAACGTTTTAAATATCGTTTATCGTGTTCATCAACGGATCTCGGAAACGATGTAAAATATTCAATTTAATTAAAAAATTTTGTAATCAAACGAGATTTTTTTTCTGTGCAAAATCGTTTACTCTGATGTGTGACGATTAAAAAAAAAAAAATATATGTATATATAATATATTTATTAAATTTTCTCGGCAAGACACAGAATGGTCAGGTTTTTCTTTGTTTTCTTTCTTCGCGACAGAAATGCTTCGGAAAAAGTCAAATTAGAGCATGGTTGTTATGCATATGGAAAACAGGGAAAACCGGGAAAGTTCAGGGAATTTCTTATCTTCTGGAATAATCAGGGAAAAGTCAGGGAATTTAGAGAATTCTCGGAAATTTTTCCAGAATTTATTTTTTGCCAGAATTACGAAAAAAGAAACCAACTTAAAAAAAAAAACTGAAAAGTATAAAAATAAATATTTTTGTATATTTTTAATATTTATATTATTCTTCATTATATGCAACAAAAGTTACGTCAGTACCAAACAATGCAAATTTCAAAAACTAAAAACTAATTTACTCTAAAGCTTTTAAGCTACACGCTTCTTCGATTTGTCGATACGCAACTACACAATTATTGTTGTAGACAAGTGGTTGTATTTCTTTTTCGTTTATTTGCACCGACATAAAAATTTCCGTTTATAATAAAGAACAGGTTCCGGTATTTGCTTTTGATATATTTATTTTTCACTTTACATTGCATATATTATTTTTTGCATTTCAGTTTTTTTTTATTTTTTATTTTAATATTTAACATTTATTTCATATGACCCTAATCTCCCTGGAATATTTGCAAAACCTGTGCGGAAAACCTGGAAAAGTCAGGGAATTTCTGAATCAATAATGCGTAACAACCATGGAGAGGGAAAGTTAATATGTGCTTTTTCCTGAAACCGAGGAAACAGCTAATCTCGTCACTGCAAAGCGATTACTAATTGGCAGGAAAACAAAAAAAAATCGTGGCTGATCAGTAGTTGATCTGGCTGAAATTATAGAAGAGCGATATATTTTTCGATTATTGAGGACACGAAGCTGTAGACAATTTTTTTTTTCGTCAATTGCGATTTTCGAATTGTTCATCGACGTTTTAAAGATACTATAGTCAATCATGAGTCCCTTTCGTATGATTGGAATTTTTTTTTTCTAATTGCGATAATATTTTTCGGCGATGAAAATTTCAACATCTGTTTCTTTGAACATCTGTATCTTTGAATTATAAAGTAAAAAAAAAAAAAATAATAATTACCGCAAATCGTGTTTAAAGTAAATTTCGTGAGAAGCGCATTGAGATCTTGAATATTTTCACTCCCCGTCTTGGGAGAATCGACCATTTTTTCAACCTGCTCGACGAATATCTCGACGAATTCGCGCAAAACGTTGAAATGAAATGCCGAAGTTAAAATTCGTCTACGAACTCGTCATTTTTCACCTATCATTTCGCAGACGAAAAATAATCATTAATTGATTAATAGATAAATTCAGCCCATCAATTTATTAACTAATTACCGGAATTCAGATCGTTGCTAGGGTCGATAATTAAGAATATATTTTACCCTTGCTGGTGAGAAGTCCCGTGCCGAACCAGGGATGCATAAATTTGTACAGCAAACCTTTCTTTATGTGTTTCGTGCTCGAGAGCAATATCTATATCGCGATACAAAATTTAGCGTATTGAGGATAAATAGAAAAAAAAACGAGCAAAAATCCTGACGGAAATTGAAATATACGCTTGCGAAAATGCAATGGCAGCGTAAAGAATGACGTGAAAAAAAAAAACAGAATTTATTTTCATACTTCAGCATCGTCCGGATGACGAATATTAATCATTACGACATTGACTCCCCAGAGCCCAAAGATCGGATAATATTCCTCGCTAATCGTCGCAGTTTTTTCCGAACTTCCTCTACGAATTATCGAATGTTTTTTTTTTTCGTTAAAAACAAGCGAAAAATTGAATTTTAAAAAATCAATTTAGAAAAAATTGAAAAATAAAATTTACATACTCAACGGTCCCATGAAACTCAGGATACTGCCGAAAAACGGTATTTCCGAAGGTCCAGGAATTTTGTCGATGAGTTTTCCTTTTTTGCTCCATTTAATTAACGTTCCATTGAAGCAGGAACAATCCGAGTATGGGCAATAATGTAAACAGTATCGACGCGAAATTCATTTTTTTTTTTTTTTCAAATCGTTGAATCCAATGGCTTCGTATTTGTATTTGTATTTTGGATTTCTTTTTTTTTTTTCACGGTATTTGAATGCAGAATTTCATTCGATCGAACATTATTTGATGAAACAAATTTGAAAAAATTTTATCACTAGTAAATCGCGTTTTTGGGACGATATTATAACGGCCGGCGTAAAAATTTTCTTTCGCGAGTGTTTACAACTCAACGAAACCTCCGCAATTACTATCGCTTTGACTAGACGCTCGTCCCATGCACACGTGTATATATATATACATATACGACGAGGTAATGCATCACCGAAAAACAGATTAAAACGACTCGCGAAACCGCGTGCTTTTTTGTTATTTTTGTGTCACGGATAAAGACGGCTTCACAGCCAAAATGAAAGAGGGGAGGAAAAAACAAAAATTCAAAAACGTAAAAATATCGTAAAAAATCGCCAGAGTGTAACTCCGAGAGGGGTACGAGATCGTAATCGGTTTATCTCCGATGGGTACAAAGTATTAAAATTTAATGACACGAAGTTCTCGTATTTCAATTTTTCCATTCATCAACGTATACATCTCTTATCGAATGCTGTACAATATGGGGAGACTCCATTAAACACATACAGACATACAAATATTCCGCGATCTTATAATTTGAGTCTCCCAGTGGGTCGATACGTTTCATTGCCTCCACGGGAAAAATAAACATATTAATTTTTGTTCGTGCAAATATATTTATTATTATAATGAAATATATTTTCATTTTTTACATTTCGTACATACAATTTTTGGCTGCTTCAAATTGAGATTAGAACAAAAGTCATTTGCGGATTCGGTGTCACCGAATATTACGAATTCGATAATTGAGAATGTGATGTGTAAAAATAGTAATGCTAGAAATAAATTTTTTACTATTATAATTTATTCCCACTGCTGCCCTGCAGCTTCGAATGCTGTCGCCGATTAATGTAGTGAAATGGAAGTGCTCAATTTTCACGATGATTTTTGCAAAGTTTCGTGCATCAATCAACAGAATAGTGAAGATTGATTCGTATCACAGCACATGCGTTCTTAACCTAGAAAAATATTAATAACGATGGATTGGCAAAAACATCAACTGATAAATGCCAATTTCCTAAATGGCACATTTTCGATGAATTTTTTCAATGAATAATCCGTATTTTTTTAATTTTATTTCGTTCCTCAAAAGTTTCTTTACGCTTTGACTGGGTAGATTTCTTCGTAGGGTCGATCGTTTGGCAATTGCAAGCCCATTGTCCAACCGGCAAAAAACTGCTCCAATTTTCAAAACGATTGATACTACGAAAAATCTACGCGGTGAATTCGTAGGGTATTTTCTTTGAGAAACAAACATTGAAATCGGTAAAAAAAATGAGGATTTTTTTTTTAAAATCTTGACGAACGTATCCAATCATGGAAATTTGGATTTATCAACTGATGTTTCTGCAAATCCATCGGTATCAATATTTATTTAGGTCAAAAAAGCATGCTGCAATACAAATCGACCTTTCAGCTTTGTTAATTAGCGCAATTAACTTTGCATGACCCGTTATGGAAATTAAGCAATCACTGGACTAGTGCGAAGCGCATTACTTACACCTTAAGGAGGTTCTGCTCCTATACTTGGGTGCGACAAGGAGAACGTATAACGCGGTGCGGGTGACGTGCGGGGCAGGTTGCGTTCGGCATTTGTTTCACCAAATATTTATTAATTTGCCATTATTCACGCTAGGCGTGGTAAAACACGTCCATTTTTTTTCTAGGGCTTTGTGATAGATAAGTTTGTACCTTCCTGAAATTTTTAAACAGCCATACTATATTTTCTTGTGCACCTGATATCTAACGATTATTCACGTCATAACGTCTTTATGTTATAAGACCCTGTGGGGGGTTTCATGGTATTTCACATAATCGGTGAAGGTCACCGACGCCGATCTTGATGTCAATTTTTTTTTCTATTCCGTCTATCGAAAAAAAAGAACCTCCGTTCGGCCATTTTTCGATTAGGCCACTTGTATTAATCAATATTTTTTGAATTGCGACACCTTCGATTTTCCTGAAACTTTTTACCTGAATTTTACCAGTTACAATCAAGTTTTCCTCCAAAGGAAATTATGGACTTTTGATTCATTCGGGAATAAAACTTTTCGCAACATACCAAACAATATAAATAAAAACGAGATTACAATTTTTCTTTTCCAACTAAATAAAATCTTTTTAATCACTAATCCAAAATACGCCGAATTGTTCCGACGGCGTGTGGGTCCTCTATAGTTGCGATGATCGTCCTTCAAGTGGTATTCTTCTGGTATGGGAAGATCCGGGACTAACTAAAATTAAACCTACGATAACGGTGTGATCTGGCAATCCGTGGTGGTGGGGTGATCACAGGTCCCTCCGCCAACGGCCTTCCAAACGTAAACGTAACTCAAAACATAACTCAACCCGCAACCGCCCTTTTCGTCCCCATACCCTATAACGAAGCGCCGAGACTCACGCTCGAACCTTTATACTCACTAAAGTTACTCTTCAGGAAAGACCGAGTATACCGGGTGGCTCATTTACTTCGGCCCTGATTCACGGCAACTCGGTATCTCGAACGCGCAAGGACCCGACAGAAAGCTAAACTCAATATCAAAACGTACGATAACGCGAAAAATAAAGAAATGGAGTCGGAACGGTCGCCAATACCGATTTCGAGAACAGACTAATTTTTACGCACCGAAATTAACTGAATTTATTGCAATATTGACCAAGAGAAACCATGGTCGGAACGACCTGTGACGCTAAATCAAAAAATTGCGTCACAACGTGTAGGCTTGCGTGACCGTTCGGTTTGGAGAAATCGCAGAGATCATGCGCTGGTTTTGACAAACAGGAGGGATTTAAGTGTCATTTATATAATCAAGACAAAATAATAATTATGATAACGTAAAAATTTATTCATTTTCAATTTCTTTTATGCATGAAATTATTCATCTATGGTAACTAAAATTAGATATGTACAACTGCGATTGAAGTGCGTCTAAATACCGCGAGAATACCGCATCGATTGTTATTTTGAATTTGTCGTTGGAATGTTTCGATTTGCATTCATTCGCAAATTGAATTTTTATATAAAAATACTATGAACGGTTCTGCCTCACTATTTATTGAATCGCCTTTACTATTTATTGAATCGAGTAATCCAAGTTATATCAAAGCATCTTAACCCAAAAGTTCCTTCGGTAATGATGATATTATAGTTCGTAATGGGGATCCGACATATGGCAAGACGACGTCTGGTGGCCGAGAGCCGAACTAATACAGTACAGTTCGAATCGCGACAGCTATACGGATTTATATGAGGTTGAGTGCTATTGTGTACGATTATTGATTAATAATCACACCCAAAATGACAGAAGTTAATAAAATTATGACTCGCAGTAAGAATAATACTTACTGTTGCGTTTACGAGTGTCACGTATAATTTGGTTGGTCACTCGGATATAATCAACCGTCATAACTTGATGATAGTTTGATGAAAAATTTGTCAATTCGATCCGAAAATATACGCCACTGAAATTATTGAAATTAAATTTCGTATAGCGTTTCGCATTAAGAGATTCCCGATAGAGGGATTAACACTCGGATTAACATCTATACATACATGAGTGAACTTTCTAATAAATGAATTTATCCGATATTTCAATTCCATGCAATTCGATATAAAATCCACGATTTATAAGATTTGAATATTCTGCTTGGAGCTTCAATAGCACCAACGTTCAAACCAACAACTCTGCCGTATATAAGTGAGATACTGGAGAGGCAGGGAAACAGGCATAATTAGATAAGAATTCGGTTTCTGAATTCTATGTCCTTTTATTTCGCTATCAAGATGGACGTTCGTATCATTTTTGCGCAAGGGTAGGAAAAAGAAATTGGTTTTCGCAGCATTCTGACAGTTAAAAAATCGGTGATGAGAGAAATCCGTTAACGAAAAGCGAATTACTAGAATAGAGAGAGAGAGAGAGAGAGCTATTCTTCTTCACTACCGCTCATCCTAGTCGGGGAGCCGGCTGCACGAAAGATTCCCTAATCGGACGTACGGCCAAATTATATATGAATCAATAGGGAATACAGTGGTCAATAGGGTGCCAGACCTGATAAACCCTGTATCTTGACCGAAGGGTCGAAAAAAAGGCCACTTCCGGTCAATTTTTGTTTGGGTGAACTTCCCTGATGGAACGTACGATTGAAACTAGTGCCAATCGATAGGAGAGGTCGAGTACTTCAAGAAAAAACCGGGGGGTGCCACCCCCTACCCTGTCAGGGAGAGCGGCAGCCACCCCTAAGTGTGATCCATTTACGTACTTGACTTCCCTCATCGAACGTGCGATTTTTTTGTTTTTTTAATTGAGCTCGAACCTTCCTGAACACGAAAAAACCGGGGTGCCATGTCTGGCCTTGACCGAAAAGGCTTGTAGCCAGCTCGAAAGTCACCCGACTTTAGATCAAAATTTTGAATGTAGCCGTACTTCCCTCATCGAACGGACGATTTTTTTTTTTAAATTGTAGCTCGAACCTTTCTCAACATGAAGTGGAACAGGATTTAAGTGGATAAAACAGTGATCTGCTAAGAAAAAAACGTATTCGAAAATAATATATCAGGTCGAATCGAATGTATACGTTAATAATCTACCATTATAAATACAAAGATCCAGTTTTATTTTACAATTTTTACAATTAATTTAAAAATTTACAATTTTCACAATTTAATTTACAAATTTTTGCAAAATCACGGCGTGTTAAAACGCGAAATGATCTGTGCAACTTGCGGGAATCCTGCTACTCTCAATGAGAGCAGTCTTACCTGGGCGTTGTCAAAGACGACACGAACAATGAATTGGGAAGGAAGTTGTCCGTGAAATGTGTAATTTTAAACAATCTCTGCGAATACAAACGTGGCTCCACAATAGTAATTTTTGGCACCAGAAAGATGCTGTACATTAATTTCCTATTATATCCTCTTGCACCCATCGCATAAAGATTTTAATTCGCGTGTGTGTATGTGTGTGTGTGAGATTTGTTTGTTTTTGTGTGTGTGTGTGTGTGTGTGTGTCATGAAATGCTAGCAAAAAATTTGGAGCAGCTTTGAGCTGCAGCCCTGATTTGACACTTTTGAAAAAAAAAAAAAAAATAATAAATAAATGAATAAATAACTACGTAGATGCAAACGGATTTTTTTCCGCGGTAAGTTATAAAGTCTAAAATTTAAGCCTAATTTGAAAAATAAGGAAATTATATTTGCAGACGCATGCCAAAATTCAAGTCGACAACTTTGAGGTAGGTTTGAGGTAGGGCAGTATACTGCCCTTCGCACTAAAAGTCAAACGAGTGTTAGACTTCCATAACGGTTTATCCAAAAGTATAGTACACTTATGTAGCATGCGTTTCTCATCCTAAGTAAATATTAATACAACGATGGATTTGCAAAACCATCAACTGGCAAACGCAAATTTCCATTGTGATACATTTTCGTCGAGATTTTTCAAAGAATAATCCCTAATTTCAATGCATTGCGGCTTATTTTGTTTCTCAAAAAAATACTCCACGAATTCTTCACGTAGATTTTTTTTTTTTTTTCTTGCGATTAAACATTTAATAATTACAGCGGTTTTTTTATGGAATAATTGTTGTTTCTTTTTTCTCTGCCGATTAAACAATGGGCAGTAATTGTCAAACGAACAACCTGACAAAAAATCTACTCGACGAATTCGTGAAGTATATTTTGTAGAACGAAAAAAGCCACGATGCGTTAAAATCGGTAAGAAATAAATAAATAATAACGCATAGTTCATTGGAAAAATTCAACGGAAATGCAAAGCGGAAATTTACATTTTCCAGTTGATAATTTCGCAAAAAACACGCGCCGTTTCATACAAATCAAACTTCACTGCTATTGATTAGTCCATTAAACTCTGCACATAAACAATTGTGAAAAATTTGGGCACTCATGCGACTAGCGCGGAGCGCAGAAAGTTATCTCAAGTTAGTTATAGCGAAGAAACCAGTGAGTCAGTTCGCTAATTGTTTCGAGAAAGAAGAAAAAAAAACAAAACGAAAAACGCGATCAAAGTTTTCCAACGCTAGAAGAATTAATACTGCGTAAATGTTTTAAATAAATATTTAAATTTTCGGAGGTATAAATAACTGTCGTTTTCCGAATATTTATCATAAATTTTTTTACCCACATACAATTATTCCGTTTTTTTTTTTCTCTAAAAATAATTTTTCTACAATTTTACACTTCAAACAATATTCTCCCATGCTAATACATTTGCTACAGCCATTGACGTGTGGATTCATCGTTGAATCCGAATGAATTTGACGTCTAGTGGATCCATCGATTTGAGAATCAAGTCCGAATGCATGGGAATTTTTTTCCACTGGATGACCGGCTCCATGTAAAAGTTGTGCAACAGATAAGCTATCGTCGTTTTCAACTCGAGCATCCCGTATTTTTGGCCTTGTAAGAGGAAAAAAAAAGAAGAACGACACTATATTAACGTTGTACAAATTTTTGAGATAATGAAAATATGTTTTTTTCTTTTTTTTTTTCTTTCAAATTTAATCTCTCTGCATGTGTACAATGATCAATGACGATAGTACCGATGCAATTGCGCGGTCCACCGCTGAACGGTACGTAGGAGAATGGATGTCGATTCTTGACATGCTCGGGTAAAAATCTATCGGGATCGTAGACGAGAGGATCGGGCCAAAAATTTGGATCTCGATGAACATCGAATATTTGCAAATTCAAGATCGTACCACGTGGGATCAAGTAATTTTCTGAAAAAAAAAACACAAAAATTTCCGACACGTGACGATTCATTATTTTCGCAAATGATTAATTAGAGGAGAAAATAATAATATTAATAATAATAATCGAAGGAAAATTTTCTCGTCGTCATTACTGAGTTGCATTTCTTCGGTAATTTCTCGAGAGATCGCTGGCACAGACGGAAACAATCTCAATGATTCTTTGACGCAACGATCAAGATACGACATATTTTGCACGTCGCTCATTCCCAATTTTCCATCAGACTTTTCAAAAATAGCATCGATCTCTGCTCTGGCTCGTTCCTGTTGATTAGAAAAAAATTTTGATTTAATTAAAAAAAAAACAAACAATCATACAAACGTGCCTGACGTTTTATCAACTTTGCTGCTACGATTTACTAGTTTATTTTTTATTTTTATAAAAATTTTTCATTCGATGAATATTCACCTGTATCTCTTTGTGCTCGGCGAGCAAAATAAGCGCGAAGGACAGACCCGAAGCCGTGGTATCGTGACCCTGGCGAACGAACGTGTAAACAATAGAGTCAAAGGAAGATTCCCCGGAAACGTTTGGGGGGGAGGGGGGATGAAACTTGAGTTTGCGAAAAAAAGTATCGTTATAATTCAATTATTTCGTACCTCGAATACAAAAGTGTTCACCTCTTCTCGTATACCAAGATCGTCGATGTTGTTGTGTTCTTTTTGCACGGCTATCAAAAGATCGAGCATAGCGAGCCTCTTATTTTTAACTGTGTGTAGGGGGGGTGGGAGGGGAAATAGAAGAAAAGAAAAAGTAAATACAGCGTGTCTGTCCTGACTCATGGATTTCGCGTTTTATCTCTATTGACATATTTATTACGTGGTATATCGTAAGCTGGAATACTCGTGTCGGTTGTCGTTTCATTTTCCGGGGTAAAAAAATTCAGATATTGCCCGCCTGTCTCCTCGTGATATTCCTTTCTCTCCTTGATTATCTGACGACAAAGAAATATATATATATATATGTATATATATATATATATATATATTGTAACGAAATGACAACGCGGATATTTGTTTTCGGGGCGGGTTTATTAATTACAATATGATCCCTGATCGCTTATCATCGTACGGCACGCACGTCAAGATGTTTATCCCGAGACTCCTAAACAACTGAAGGTTCAATCGTCAGCTCGTCAGTTCTGTCAATGACGAGCTTCGCTCGTCGTTTCTTCTATCATGTGTATTTTATTAGGCTACTCTCCGTGTTCATTACAATAAATATTTATGCCTTATTATCACAAATTTATGATTTTTACTCTTTTTTTTTAATACGAAAAAAAAAACGCAAACCTTGTTCGTAAAATTATGAAGGACTTTGAGCGATTCGGCTTGTTCTTTACCCTTAGCACTCCATGAGAAGATCCAATTGTTTTTGAACCATGGTCTCATAGCTCTGTTAACATCAATTATTATCAGTATTATTATTATTATTATTATTATTATTATTATTATTATTATTATCCATCTTCAATTTAAATACTTTGTTATGGTATTTTTTTTTTTTTCAATTCACTAAATGGTGTTTACATGCCTGTAGTAGAAAATATTGCTCATAGTTTTAACTGCTTGTCTGTACTTTCCTTGCATCGGATCGTTGTTCCGTAGAGTCACACCCATCGCAGTTGCTGAAGAAATGAAAATTAAAAAAACATAATATTCTTCCAAAGCCATTTTTTACATCAGGTTTAAGTGGCAATATAAATTAAATTACAGAGCTGGGCAAGTACCTGGAAGTACTTCAAGTACTTCAATATTTGATACTCCCAGTACTCAGTACTTCGGTTACTTCAATATGTAACGCTTCAAGTACTCAGAACTTCGGTTACTTCAATATTTAATACTTCAAGTACTCAGTACTTCGGGTACTTCAATATTCAATACTTTACGTACTCCGTAATTCAAGTATTTTAAATACGTTAAGTATCAAGTATCGAATACTTTTCAAGTTTTCAGGTATACATCTCGTAAGCTCTAGTACCTATATTTGGTTTCTTACGTACTCTTTAAACTCATTTGATATTGATTCGAGTACTCTTTGTATCGAAACATATAATCATATTGTGCAATTCACTCAGGCTAGGCAGAAAAATTTAAACGAAGAATTAGAAATAATTTTAAAAAAATAGCATCAAGGATTGTAATTAAGATTTATTTAGCTTCGGGCTTAAAAAAGAAGTACTTCCGACTTGATACTTGAAAAGGTACTCGAAGTACAGGAAAGTACTTGAAAATTTAAGTTACAAACACTTAAAGTAAACGTCGAGTACTTGTAAATTTACGTTCAATATTTGGAATACTTTTAAAGTACTTTATACTTCAAGTACTGTGCTTCAAGTACATCTCAAGTACCGGTCACTTTTGAAGTACTGCCCAGCTCTGTTGAATTACATAAAGCTAGTATTGATCATTCGTTCCAAAGGATTTTTCTTTTCATGACTTTCGACCGCGATCGTCCGTGAATCGGTTCGATCGTGCCAATTATTTTTGCGGATGTATGCAAAAGTCCGAGATCGCGTTGGATGCCTCTTGTTGGAGAGTTCAATTTTTTCAAGTGCTATTTTTTTATTTTTCAAATTCAAATGAGATTGAGCGATTTTATGTACACTGGACTAACCGCAAATTCCGTTGAGAGTGTGCTGAGTGAGAAACGGACCAAGATCTTTCACGATCTCGGTACCCTCCTCGTTAAGTGCATTCACCATATGTTGCGAGCTCTCGACGAATATTTTGAAAAATTCCTGCAGAACGTTGAAATGAAAAGCAGGAGTCAAGATTTTCCTGCGCATTCGCCATTTATCGCCTGTAACGAATAAAAAAAATGCACGTCGATAAAATTCGATGCTCCCTCGTGACAAATTTTCCCTTTTTTTTCTTTCCTTCTTTTTCCAAATTAATAATGGACGGGTTTTTCGTTAAAATTCATGATTAGGACTTACCAGTGCTCGTCAAGAGTCCGGTATCCAACCATTGATGAAGCAATTCGTAGAACACACTTTTGTTAATGTTTTTCTGACTGGTCAGCAGTATCTAAGACGAGCAAAATAGTTTTAAGGTGTTGGAGGGTCCGTTTTACCGAGATTTTGACAATAAATTTTTCATGCCGAAACAGTAAGACCTATTGTGAATTCCTTCTGCGTACATATTTCTTGATTATATACATTTTGATAAGACACTTTGTTGCGTTGCATTCTCGCTTGGGGCACCCTGGACCGTATAAGGGAGGCAGCATTTCATCGGTACCGACGTACCGTACCCTGACGGGACGTACCGTGAGTTTGCGCCCGTTTAACTGATCCTAGAAAAAAAATCTAGGTGTATTTTGGCTCGTCAGATGATCCTTCATAGCCCCCGTAGCTCGAATCGCATAGGAAAAAATGATCATAAAATGGCGCTACCATAACGAATTTTAAAAGCTGCCAAATTAAAAAAAATCCTTATTGTGGCGCCATTTTGTAATTTTTTTTATTTTTTCAATACGATCGAGCTACGGACTAATGAGATTCATCCGACGAGCCAAAACATATCTGAATTTTTTCTTCTCAGATCGGTCAAACGAGCAGCAATCGCGCGGCTACCGATGAAATTCTGCCTTTCCTGCGGTCCAGCGTGCACCAAACAAGGACGACTAAATGAAATGCCTATAAAAATTTGTATAATCATAAAAAAAATATCGATAAATATGTACGCAAAGGGAATTTTCAATTAGTCTTACCGTTTCGGTACGTAAAAATCACGAAAATTCATTTAAAAAATCCCGGTAAAACGAATCTCTCCCCTTAAGGGGTAACACCACTCTAGAATTTTGGAAAATGCGATTTTTTTTTGGCTCAAACAATATTTTAGGGTCATAAAAAGAATATTTAGTTGGCCCTGTTAGTGAAAAATTTTCTTTAAAAGGTTCAATTCTCGATTTTACCGCAGTGCCTCAGCAAGAATTTGAGTGCTCGTAAAACTTTAAACTTTTTTCAAACTGGGAGGACGGATTCCTTGAACACCGTTGCACGGATCGATTTGAACTTTTGACAGTAGCTTCATTCTCTATGGGAGTAGGTATACGTAGCCGTTTTTATTATTTTTAATTTAATGTAAACTTTTTTTTTTATAAACAATTTACTGCTTATTTTCTCAATAATGCACCATTTCTACAAAATTTCATTTAAAAAAAACTCCCTACGTAGTCCCATAGGCCCATAGGTCCCATAGTATATAGATTATAAAAATTTTTGGTTTCTCGTTCCGGGACTTATACTTTACGAGAAATCCGTCCTCCCGTAAAGGAGTACTAAAAAAAGGCTATTTCAAAGATTGGTTCTGTCGCCGCCATTTTGCATTAAAATGATGACAAATTTTTTTTTTCATACTTCAATATGTGTTAAATGAACCCACTGAAAGAAATCCTACTCCGAAAATAAATCGTCAAAATTAGGCGTTTTTTTCAGCCGTTAGAGTGGTGTTACCACTTAAGTGTTAAGATCGAAGCGTAGAAAAAAAAAATAAAGCCATGAAAAAAATAAATAGTCGACGATAAATTTACCTCTACATCGTCCGGATGTCGAATATTAACGACCGGCCAGTGCACTAACCAGAATTTATATATCGAATAGTACTCTTCAGCACATTTTCTAAAAAGAAGCCACAGAGCCTCTGAAATAACGATAGGAATGGGAAAAAAACTATTTTTAAGCTGTTCGCTTTATTGATGTTTAATTTTTCCAAATAATTTAACAATCTCTCTGGCTTACCAAGTGGCAGTGTGGAATCCAGCGCATTGCCGATAACAGGCAATTGTGGACGTCCCGGAATTTTATCAATCAGTCTTCCCACTCGGCTTTTGTGAATAAACAAATGCGCAGCAGTGAGAATAAAAATTATCCCGAACAATAGACTCGTGACGATAAATTCCATTTTATTTTATTATATTTTCTCGCGTAGTAAGATACGATATCGAAAAATTGTTTGTCTCGAAGTCGACTCGAAATCATTATTGCTCGGTCACTTTTAGATCATGATACCCTCGTGATATGGAGGGGAGACACGCCGCGTTACGAGAGTCTATTCTCGATCGACGACGAGACACGACTATTCGCTGCTCGAATGTTCGTGACATTCTAATATCGGTATTCGCTAGACTGCAAGGCTACTTATTGTCGTATTAAGGTAGTACGAGCACAACTGTGGGCGGGGAACAAGCGGAAACGTCGGCGCAGGTGAGCGCGATGAGCGAGGGGCACGCATGAAACAAGAGAGAGTCGGACCGCTCAGAATTCGATGCACGCGAAAAATTTCCTTACAATCGATAATTTTATGTCAAAAGGTTCGTCAGCTTCCATTTTTTATGGAACGTATGTAATCGTGGTAGTTTTATGAACATTTAACAGTTTTAGTATTGATCGTATCTTATCGTGAAAGATATGAATTTCCGTTTCAAAGTTGCGTCAGCCAAGAATTCGGATATGGCCTGGGATAAATATCTTGATTTCACGAATTAATTACTCGCGAGAAGAGTCGTTGACCCACTTTGAAATTTTGCAAGTATTATCCTACACACTTCTGCTACGCCATATAAAAAATTCAGATTTTTATCTAATCGTTAAGTTCGTGCTCGTACTACCTTAAATGACTCACATTCTGCCAGCCAACATGCATGCACACCACGAGCCTCGTTTGTTCTGTGAATGCGTGTTTAATACGGCAATTATTCGAACAAAAGTGAGAAAAAATAATAAAAAAATTTGCCTCGTCAAGAATAATCGCGTCCATCGTATATTTAAATAAGAACAACGTTTCAAATATCGTTTATCGTGTTCATCAACGGATCTCGGAAACGATGTAAAATATTCAATTTAATTGAAAAATTTTGTAATTAAATAAGATTTTTTTTCTGTGCGAAACCGTTTACTCTGATGTGTGACGATTAAAAAAAAAAAATATATGTATATATAATATATTTATTAAATTTTCTCGGCAAGACACAGAATGGTCAGGTTTTTCTTTGTTTTTTTTCTTCGCGACAGAAATGCTCCGGAAAAAGTCAACTTAGAGCATGGTTGTTACGCATATGGAAAACAGGGAAAACTGGGAAAGCTCAGGGAATTTCTACCTTCTGGAATAATCAGGGAAAAGTCAGGGAATTTAGAGAATTCTCGGAAATTTTTCCAGAATTTACTTTTTGCCAGAATTAAGAAAAAAGAAACCAACTTAAAAAAAAAACTGAAAAGTATAAAAATAAATATTTTTGTATATTTTTAATATTTATATTATTCTTCATTATATGCAATAAAAGTTACGTCGGTGCCAAACAATGAAAAAATTTGAAAAACTAAAAACTAATTTACTCCAAAGCTCTAAAGCTACCCGCTTCTGCATTTGATTTGTCGATACGCAACTACACAATTATTATTGTAGACAAGTGGTTGTATTTATTTTTCATTTATTGGCACCGACTCAAAAATTTCCGTTTATAATAAAGAATAGGTTTCGGTATTTGCTTTTAATGTATTTATTTTTTACTTTACAGTGCTCAAATTATTTTTTGTATTTCAGTTTTTTTTTTATTTTTTATTTTAATATTGAAAATTTATTTTATATGACCCTAATCTCCCTGGAATATTTGCAAAACCTGTGCGGAAAACCTGGAAAAGTCGGGGAATTTCTGAGTCAATAATGCGTAACAACCATGGAAAGGGAAAGTTAATATGTGCTGTTTCCTGAAACCGAGGAAACAGCTAATCTCGTCACTGCAAAGCGATTACTAATTGGCAGGAAAACAAAAAAAATCGTGGCTGATCGGTAGTTGATCTGGCTGAAATTATAGAAGAGCGATATATTTTTCGATTATTGAGGACACGAAGCTGTAGACAATTTTTTTTTTTTGTCAATTGCGATTTTCGAATTGTTCATCGACGTTTTAAAATTACTATAGTCAATCATGAGTCCCTTTCGTATGATTGGAATTTTTTTTTTCTAATTGCGATAATATTTTTCGGCGATGAAAATTTGAACATCTGTTTCTTTGATCATCTGTATCTTTGAATTAGGGAATCGTGAGGAGCGCATTGAAATCTTGAATATTTTCACTTCCCGTCTTGAGAGAATCGATCATTTTTTCACCCTGCTCGACGAATATCTCGACGAATTCGCGCAAAACATTGAAATGAAATGCCGGAGTTAAAATTCGTCTACGAGCTCGCCACTTTTCACCTATCATATTTCGCAGACGTAAAAATAATCGTTAATTCATTTATAGATAAATTCAGCCCATTCATTTGTTAACTTATTACCGGAATTCAGATCGTTGCTAGGGTCGATAATTGAGAATATATTTTACCCTTGCTGGTGAGAAGTCCCGTGCCGAACCAGGGATGCATGAATTTGTACAGCAAACCTTTCTCTATGTGTTTCGTGCTCGAGAGCAATATCTGTATCGCGATACAAAATTTAGCGTATTGAGGATAAATAAAAAAAAAACGAGCAAAAATCCTGACGGAAATTGAAATATACGCTTGCGAAAACGCAATGGCAGCGTAAAGAATGATGTGAAAAAAAAAATGGAATTTATTTTCATACTTCAGCATCGTCCGGATGACGAATATTAATCATTACGACATTGACTCCCCAGAGCCTAAAGATCGGATAATATTCCTCGCTAATCGTCGCAGTTTTTTCCGAACTTCCTCTACGAATTATCGAATGTTTTTTTTTTTGTTAAAAACAAGCGAACAATTGAATTTTAAAAAATCAATTTGGAAAAAATTGAAAAATAAAATTTACATACCCAACGGTCCCATGAAACTCAGGACACTGCCGAAAAACGGTATTGCCGATGGTCCAGGAATTTCGTCGATGAGTTTTCCTTTTTTGCTCCATTTAAGGTTGTTTAGAAGCAAATCACGTCTTATGAAATAAATTTAAAATTTACGCAGTGTTTTTTTTTTCAAATCGTTGAATCCAATGGCTTCGTATTTGTATTGGTATTTTGGATTTCTTTTTTTTTTCACGATATTTGAATGCAGAATTTCATTCGATCGAACATTATTTAATGAAACAAATTTGAAAAAATTTCAACACTAGTGAATCACGTTTTTGGGACGATATTATAACAGCCGGCGTAAAAATTTTTTTTCGCGAGTGTTTACAACTCAACGAAACCTCCGCAATTACTATCGCTTTGACTAGAGGCTCCTCCCATGCACACGTTTATATATATATATATATATATATATATATATATATACATATACGACGAGGTAATGCATCACCGAACAACAGATTAAAAAGACTCGCGAAACCGCGTGCTTTTTTCTTATTTTTGTGTCACGGATAAAGACGGCTTCTCAGCCAAAATGCAAGAGGGGAGGGAAAAACAAAAATTCCAAAACGTAAAAATATCGTAAAACATCGCCAGAGTGTAACTCCGTGAGGGGTACGAGATCTTAATCGGTCGAATGATTATTCGCGAAATAATCTTCCACGTTATTCGTCAATGTACACCCAAATGCTCGGATTGGTCGACGACACGATAAAAGACAAAAAAAAAGGAAATAAAACAAAAAAAAACTGACCTAACGTGATGATCAGCCGACTATTATTTATCTCCAATGGGTACAAAGTATTAAAATTTAATGACACGAAATTCTCGTATTTCAATTTTTCCATTCATCAACGTATACATCTCTTATCGAATGCTGTACAATATGGGGAGACCCCATTAAACACATACAGACACACAAATATTCCGCGATCTTATAATTTGAGTCTCCCAGTGGATCGATACGTTTCATTGAGCAAGGAGCCTCCACGGGAAAAATAAAAATATTCATTTTTTTTCGACCAAATATATTTAATATTATAATGAAATATATTTTCATTTTATACATTTCGTACATACAATTTTTGGCTGCTTCAAATTGAGATTAGAACAAAAGTCATTTGCGGATTCGGTGTCACCGAAAATTACGAATTCGATGATTGAGAATGTGATGTGTAAAAATAGTAATGCTAGAAATAAATTTTTTACTATTATAATTTATTCCCACTGCTGCCGTGCAGCTTCGAATGCTGTCGCCGATTAATGTAGTGAAATGGAAGTGCTAAATTTTCACGATGATTTTTGCAAAGTTTCGTGCATCAATCAACAGTATAGTGAAGATTGATTCGTATCACAGCACATGCGTTCTTAACCTAGAAAAATATTAATAACGATGGATTGGCAAAAACATCAACTGATAAATGCCAATTTCGTAAATGGCACATTTTCGTTGAATTTTTTCAATGAGTAATCCGTATTTTTTTAATTTTGTTTCGTTCCTCAAAAGTTTCTTTACGCTTTGACTGGGTAGATTTCTTCGTAGGGTCGATCGTTTGGCAATTGCAAGCCCATTGTCCAACCGGCAATAAAATTCTTCCAAAAAAAAACTGCTCCAATTTTAAAAACGATTTATACTACGAAAAATCTACGCGGTGAATTCGTAGGGTATTTTCTTTGAGGAACAAACATTGAAATCGGTAAAAAAAATGAGGATTTTTTTTTGAAAAATCTCGACGAACGTATCCAATCATGGAAATTTGGATTTATCAACTGATGTTTTTGCAAATCCATCGTTATCAATATTTATTTAGGTCAAGAAAGCATACTGCAATACAAATCGACCTTTCAGCTTTGTTAAGTAGCGCAATTAACTTTGCATGACCCGTTATGGAAATTAAGCAATCATTGGACTAGTGCGAAGCGCATTACTTACCTTAAGGAGGTTCTGCTTCTATACTTAGGTGCGGCAAGGAGAACGAATAATTTGCCATTATTCACGCTAGGCGTGGTAAAACGCGTCCATTTTTTTTTCTAGGGCTTTGTGATAGATAAGTTTGTACCTTCCTGAAATTTTTAAACAGCCATACTATATTTTCTTGTGCACCTGATATCGAACGATTATTCACGTCATAACGTCTTTATTTTATAAGACCCTGTGAGGGGTTTCATGGTATTTTACATAATCGGTGAAGGTCGCTGACGCCGATCTTCATGTCAATTTTTTTTTCTATTCCGTCTATCGAAAAAAAAGAACCCCCGTTCGGCCATTTTTCGATTAGGCCACCTGTATTGATTTTATGCATTTTTCGATTTTTCAACTTTTTCGAAAAAAAACTTGTTTCAACTGGCCTAACTTCAAGAGGCTTGATTTTTTTCGAAAAATGATACAAGCACAAAATGTGTCAATAAGTCCGAACTTTTCGAAAAAAATTTTTGCAAATTTTTCCAACGACTCAATTCTGAGGATTTTTTCGATTAAAAAAAAATCAATATTTTTTTAATTGCGACACCTTCGATTTTCCTGAAACTTTTTACCTGAATTTTACCAGTTACAATCAAGTTTTCCTCCAAAGGAAATTATGGACTTTTGATTCATTCGGGAATAAAACTTTTCGCAACATACCAAACAATATGAATAAAAACGAGATTACAATTTTTCTTTTCCAACTAAATAAAATCTTCTTAATCACTAATCCAAAATACGCCGAATTGTTTCGACGGCGTGTGGGTCCTCTATAGTTGCGATGATCGTCCTTCAAGTGGTATTCTTCTGGTATAGGAAGATCCGGGACTAACTAAAACTAAACCTACGATAACGGTGTGATCTGGCAATCCGTGGCGGTGGGGTGATCACAGGTCCCTCCGCCAACGGCCTTCCAAACGTAAACGTAACTCAAAACGTAACTCAACCCGCAACCGCCCGTTTCGTCCCCATACCCTATAACGAAGCGCCGAGACTGACGCTCGAACCTTTATACTCACTAAAATTACTCTTCAGGAAAGACCGAGTATACCGGGTGGCTCATTTACTTCGGCCCTGATTCACGGCAACTCGGTATCTCGAACGCGCAAGGACCCGACAGAAAGCTAAACTCAATATCAAAACGTACGATAACGCGAAAAATAAAGGAATGGAGGCGGAACGGTCGCCAATACCGATTTCGAGAACAGACTAATTTTTGCGCACCGAAATTAACTGAATTTATTGCAATATTGACCAAGAGAAACCATGGTCGGAACGACCTGTGACGCTAAATCAAAAAATTGCGTCACAACGTGTAGGCTTGGTGACCGTTCGGCTTGGAGAAATTGCAGAGATCATGCGCTGGTTTTGACAAACAGGAGGGATTTAAGTGTCATTTATATAATCAAGACAAAATAATAATTATGATGACGTAAAAATTTATTCATTTTCAATTTCTTTTATGCATGAAATTATTCATCTATGGTAACTAAAATTAGATATGTACAATTGCGATTGAAGTGCGTCTAAATACCGCGAGAATACCCCATCGATTGTTATTTTGAATTTGTCGTTGGAATGTTTCGATTTGCATTCATTCGCAAATTGAATTTTTATATAAAAATACTATGAACGGTTCTGCCTCATCTGTAACGAAGTTGATATTAAAGAAGTTTTCTCCAAGCTCAGCAGATCCGACCGGAGTGTATGGCAAAATAAATCTCTTGACATTGATATAAACAATTTGTATATAAATATTAAATAAATATAAAAAATTAAATATAAATACATTCAATTATTTTCCACGACAATGTGACAACAAATGCGATTAATAGATCGATATTTTAGTAAATATTTCATTCTTTTAATTTATAATACCGATTTTGTCGATGTGCCTAATTCAATTACGAGTTTACTATTTATTGAATCGAGAAATCCAAGTTATATCGAAGCATCTTAACCCAAAAGTTTCGTCGGTAATGATGATATTATAGTTCGTAATGGGGATCCGACATATGGCAAGACGACGTCTGGTGGCCGAGAGCCGAACTAATATAGTACAGTTCGAATCGCGACAGCTATACGGATTTATATGAGGTTGAGTGCTATTGTGTACGATTATTGATTAATAATCACACCCAAAATGACAGAAGTTAATAAAATTATGACTCGCAGTAAGAACAATACTTACTGTTGCGTTTACGAGTGTCACGTATAATTTGGTTGGTCACTCGGATATAATCAACCGTCATAACTCGATGATAGTTTGATGAAAAATTTGTCAATTCGATCCGAAAATATACGCCACTGAAATTATTAAAATTAAATTTCGTATAGCGTTTCGCATTAAGAGATTCCCGACAGAGGGATTAACACTCGGATTAACATCTATACATACATGAGTGAACTTTCTAATAAATTAATTTATCCGATATTTCAATTCCATGCAATTCGATATAAAATCCACGATTTATAAGATTTGAATATTCTGCTTGGAGCTTCAATAGCACCAACGTTCAAACCAACAACTCTGCCATATATAAGTGAGATACTGGAGAGGCAGGGAAACAGGCATAATTAGATAAGAATTCGGTTTCTGAATTCTATGTCCTTTTATTTCGCTATCAAGATGGACGTTCGTATCATTTTTGCGCAAGGGTAGGAAAAAGAAATTGGTTTTCGCAGCATTCTGACGATTAAAAAATCGGTGATGAGAGAAATCCGTTAACGAAAAGCGAATTACTAGGATAGAGAGAGAGAGAGAGAGAGCTATTCTTCTTCACTACCGCTCATCCTAGTCGGGGGGGGGGGGGGGGGGGGCCGGCTGCACGAAAGATTCCCTGATCGGACGTACGGCCAAATTATATATATGAATCAATACGGAATATGGTGGTCAATAGGGTGCCAGACCTGATAAACCCTGTATCTTGACCGAAGGGTCGAAAAAAAGCCACTTCCGGTCAATTTTTGTTTGGGTGAACTTCCCTGATGGAACGTACGATTGAAACTAGTGCCAATCGATAGGAGAGGTCGAGTACTTCAAGAAAAAACCGGGGGGTGCCACCCCCTACCCTGTCAGGGAGGGCGGCAGCCACCCCTAAGTGTGATCCATTAACGTACTTGACTTCCCTCACCGAACGTGCGATTTTTTTTTTTTTTTAAATTGTAGCTCGAACCTTTCTCAACATGAAGCGGAACAGGATTTAAGTGGATAAAACAGTGATCTGCTAAGAAAAAAACGTATTCGAAAATAATATATCAGGTCGAATCGAATGTATACGTTAATCTACCATTATAAATACAAAGATCCAGTTTTATTTTACAATTGTTACAATTAATTTAAAAATTTACAATTTTCACAATTTAATTTACAAATTTTTGCAAAATCACGGCGTGTTCAAACGCGAAGTGATCTGTGCAACTTGCGAATCCTGTGCGACTTGGAATCCTGCTACTCTCAATGAGAGCAGTCTTACCTGGGCGTTGTCAAAGACGACACGAACAACGAATTGGGAAGGGAGTTGTCCGTGAAATGTGTAATTTTAAACAATCTCTGCGAATCAAAACGTGGCTCCACTGTGGAGCCTCCACAATAGTAATTTTTGGCACCAGAAAGATGCTGTACATTAATTTCCTATTATATCCTCTTGCACCCACCGCATAAAGATTTTAATTCGCGTGTGTGTACACGGAGAAAAATGCTCTGTCCAAAATACCGTAATCAAGGTTACATTTACCGAACTCGCTAGTTCCTATATGGATAGTGTGCCTGTACGGTAATTCTCATTACATTTGTCTGGTAAATTGGGAACTTAGAAGTCTGATTCGCGGAGCCAGTCCCAAGTGTCAGAATTACTAAAAGTAAGGTAGATTTGCTCCATTTACGTATAGTCTGCAGTTACTAGTCAGTGCGGTAACTACGACTGGAAGTCGACGCTTGGCTCGATTTTGCTCGCATATCGAGCCAACAATAAATATAGTTTATTATTTATAAATTAGCAATTAGGAATGATCGATGAATGAATTTAAAACTGTTATTCTATTATTATTAAAAACCCTGTAAATTTTGCAAAAAAAAAAAACGTCATTGACCGGGATTCGAACCCGCTATCTTCCAATCGACGAATTCAGCACATTAGATCCTCAAATAATTATTTAAAAAAAAAATTAAAGATTTGGAGATTTTTTTTTTTTACGAGTGTTTCCGGCTTGGTAGTCCGGACGTTTTTCCGTCGAAAATAATTTTGAACCTACCTGAGATTTCACCTGAGACCTACCTAACGACCTACCTAACGACTGACACGCTACCACTACGCTATTGATTCCTTAGGACTTTTTTGTGTTTAAATGGTATTAGCCAACGCGTATTATAACGAGCACGAACTAGGGACCGTTACTGGCGCGGTGTGCGAGTTATACCATCCCGCTGGTACTCGTACTGACAAGCTGGTACGAATCACTATGCACTTCCGTAATTTTCCCGCCAAAACGTATTACAAGCTCGAACTAGTAACCGTCACTACAGCGACATACGAACAATACCGATCTCTACAGTACTCTTACAATCGGCGCTGGTACTAATCATAATGCACTTCAGTCGTTTTACCGCCAACATGTATCACAAGCACGAACTAGTAGCAATAACTAGAGTTGCGTATGAATTATACCGACTGTACAGTACTCTGACCGACGGCACTGGTATATGATTTGCAGCGCTGCATGGTAGAGCGTACCGAACTGATTCGTAAAATATGCGCTCATCTCTGACCAGTCTACTTAACCATACTCATGTATACTGTATCAGTGGCTCAGTAAAATAAGCTGTAATCACATCAGTACGCATTGCCTAAAATTTTTCAGGTTCTCTGGACTATGGTCATTTGTTATTGTAACCGAAACTATAGCAATCATTACCGTATAAAATTTACCAGAGGAGTACGGTAATCTGAACAGGGGGATTTTTCTCCGTGTATGTGTGTGTGTGAGATTTGTTTGTTTTTGTGTGTGTGTGTGTGTCATGAAATGCTAGCAAAAAATTTGGAGCAGCTTTGAGCTGCAGCCCTGATTTGACACTTTTGAAAAAAAAAAAAATAATAATAAATAAATGAATAAATAACTACGTAGATGCAAACAATTTTTTTCCGCGGTAAGTTATAAAGTCTAAAATTTAAACCTAATTTGAAGAATAAGGAAATTATATTTGTAGACGCATGCCAAAATTCAAGTCGATAACTTTGAGGTATGTTTGAGGTAGGGAAGTATATACTGCCCTTCGCACTAAAAGTCAAACGAGTGCTAGACTTCCACAACGGTTTATTCAAAAGTATAGTACACTAATGGAGCATGCGTTTATCAACCTAAGTAAATATTAATACAACGATGGATTCGCAAAACCATCAACTGGCAAATGCAAATTTCCATTGTGATACATTTTCGTCGAGATTTTTCAAAGAATAATCCCTAATTTCAATGCATCGCGGCTTATTTTGTTTCTCAAAAAATACTCCACGAATTCTTCACGAAGATTTTTGTTTTTTTTCTTGCGATTAAACGTTTAATAATTACAGCGGTTTTTTTATGGAATAATTGTTGTTTCTTTTTTCTCTGCCGATTAAACAATGGGCAGTAATTGTCAAACGATCAACCTGACAAAAAATCTACTCGACGAATTCGTGAAGTATATTTTGTAGAACGAAAAAAGCCACGATGCGTTAAAATCGGTAAGAAATAAATAAATAATAACGCATAGTTCATTGGAAAAATTCAACGGAAATGCATCGTGGAAATTTACATTTTCCAGTTGATAATTTCGCAAAAAACACGCGCTGTTTAATACAAATCAAACTTCACTGCTATTGATTAGTCCATTAAACTTTGCACATAAACGTCTGTGAAAAATTTAGGCACTCATGCGACTAGTGCGGAGCGCAGAAGTTACCTCAAGTTACTTAGCGAAGAAACCAGTGAGTCAGTTCGCTAATTGTTTCGAGAAAGAAGAAGAAAAAAAAACAAAACGAAAAACGCGATCAAAGTTTTCCAATGCTAGAAGAATTAATACTGCGTAAATGTTATAGTAAATATTTAAAATTTTCGGGGATATGAATAACTGTCGTTTTCAGAATATTTATCATACATTTTTTTTTTACCCACATACAATTTTTCCGTATTTTTTTTTTCTCCAAAAATAATTTTCCTAGAATATTACACTTCAAACAATATTCTCCCATGCTAATACATTCGCTACAGCCATTGACGCGTGGATTCATCGTTGAATCCGAATGAATTTGACGTCAAGTGGATCCATCGATTTGAGAACCATGTCCGGAATCATGCGAATTTTTTTCCACTCGATGACCGGCTCCATGTAAAAATTGTGCAACAGATAAGCTATCGTCGTTTTCAACTCGAGCATCGCGTATTTTTGCCCTTGTAACAGGAAAAGAAAAAAGAAGAACGAAACTATATTAACATTGTGCAAATTTTTGAGATAACGAAAATAGTTTTTTTTTCTGCAAATTTAATCTCTCTGCATGTGTACAATGATCAATGACGATAGTACCGATGCAATTGCGCGGTCCACCGCTGAATGGTACGTAGGAGAATGGATGTCGATTCTTGACATGCTCGGGTAAAAATCTATCGGGATCGTAGATGAGAGGATCGGGCCAAAAATTTGGATCTCGATGAACATCGTATATTTGCAAATTCACGATCGTACCACGTGGGATCAAGTAATTTTCTGAAAAACCAAAAACACAAAAATTTCCGACACGTGACGATTCATTATTTTCGCAAATGATTAATTGAAGAAAAATTTTCTCGTCGTCATTACTGAGTTGCATTTCTTCGATAATTTCTCGAGAGATCATTGACACAGCTGGAAACAATCTCAATGATTCTTTGACGCAACGATCGAGATACGACATATTTTGCACGTCGCTCATTTCCAATTTTCCATCAGACTTTTCAAAAATAGCATCGATCTCTGCTCTGGCTCGTTCCTGTTGATTAAAAAAAATTAAATTAAATTTAAAAAAAAAACAAACAATCATACAAACGTGCCTGACGTTTTATCAACTTTGCTGCTACGATTTACTATAGTTTATTTTTTATTTTTATAAAATTTTTTCATTCGATGATCATTCACCTGTATCTCTTTGTGCTCGGCGAGCAAAATAAGCGCGAAGCACGTACCCATAGCCGTGGTATCGTGACCCTGGCGAACGAACGTGTAAACAATGGAGTCAAAGAAAGGTTCCGCAGTAACGTTTGGGCGGGGGAGGGGGGGGGGGGGGGAACTTGAGTTCCCGAAAAAAGTATCGTTATAATTCGATCATTTCGTACCTCGAATACAAAAGTATCCACCTCTTCTCTTATACCAAGGTCATCGATGTTGTTGTGTTCTCTTTGCACGGCTATCAAAAGGTCGAGCATAGCGAGCCGCTTCTTTTTAACTGTGTGTGGGGGAGGGGGGGGGGAGAAGATAGAAGATAAAATAAAGTAAATACAGCGTGTCAGCCATGACTCGTGGATTTCGCGTTTCATCTCTATTGACATATTTATTACGTGGTATATCGTAAGCTGGAACACTCGTGTCGGTTGTCGTTTCATTTTCAGGGGTAAAAAAATTCAGATAATTCCCGCCCGTCTCTTCGTGATATTCCTTTCTCTCCTTGATTATCTGACGACAAAGAAATCTTCATAATTTTCATAATCTTCATAATAAAATCTTTCATTCATTCAAATTCATTCAAATTCATTCAAAAATAATCTTCATAATAAAATCTTCATATTCAATATATATATATATATGCCTTTTTATCACAAATTTATGATTTTTACTCTTTTTTTTAAATACGAAAAAAAAAACGCAAACCTTGTTCGTAAAATTATGAAGTACTTTGAGCGATTCGGCTTGTTCTTGACCCTTAGCACTCCATGAAAAGATCCAATTGTTTTTGAACCATGGTCTCATAGCTCTGTAAACATCAATTATTATCATGATTATTATTATTATTATCAATCTTCAATTTAAATACTTTGTTATGGTAATATTGTTTTTCAATGCACTAAATGGTGTTTACATGCCTGTAGAAAAGAATATTGCCCATATTTTTAACTGCTTTCCTGTACTTTCCTTGCATCGGATCGTTGTTCCGTAGAGTCGTACCCATCGCAGTTTCTGACGAAATAAAAATTAAAAAAAAATAACATAATATTCTCCCAAGGCCATTTTTTACGTCAGATTTAAGTGACAAAATACATTGAATTACAGAGCTGGGCAAGTACCTGAAAGTACTTCAAGTACTTCAATATTTGATGCTCCCAGTACTCAATACTTCGGTTACTTAAATATTTAATCCTTTAAGTACTCAGTACTTCGGGTACTTCGATATTTAATACTTCAAGTACCTCAGTACTTGAAGTACTGAGTACTTCAAGTACTTTTCAAGTTTTCAGGTATACATCTCGCAAGCTCTAGTACTTATATTTGATTTCTTACGTACTCTGTAGACTCATTTGATTTTGACTCGAGTACTCTTTGTATCAAAACATTTTTTCACATTGTGCAATTCACTCAGGCTAGGCAGATTGGAGCAGAGCTATTTAAACGAAAAATTAGAAATAATTTTTAAAAAAATAGCATCGAGGTTTGCAATTAAAATTTATTTAGCGTCGGGTTTGAAAAAGAAAAAAATAACGTATATAATACACGGATTGTTAAAAACGGAGTCATGCATTGACAAAGACACCGTAACTATCGTAGCTGCAGCCTTTGAACAGTCATTTCTTACAATCTTGACCAAAGATGGCCCAGACCGTTCCTTAATTGCATATTCAAAGGCGTTATACGTTCCAAAATTATCAAAACACAAGTACTTCCACAAGTACTTCATACTTGATACTCGAAAAGGCACTCGAAGTACAAGAAAGTACTTGAAAATTTAAGTTACAAACACTTAAAGTACACGTCGAGTACTTGTAAATTTACGTTCAATACTTGAAATACTTTTAAAGTACTTTATACTTCAAGTACTGTGCTTCGAGTACATCTCAAGTACCGGTCACTTTAAGTACTGCCCAGCTCTGTTGAATTACATAAAGCTAGTATTGATCATTCGTTCCAACGGATTTTTCTTTTCATAACTTTAGACCGCGATCGTCCGTGAATCGGTTTGATCTTGCCAATTATTTTTGCGGATGTATGCAAAAGTCCGAGATCGCGTTGGATGCCTCTTGTTGGAGAGTTAAATTTTTTCAAATGCCATTTTTTTATTTTTCAAATTCAAATGAGATTAAGCGATTTTATGTACACTGGACCAACCGCAAATTGCGTTGAGAGTGTGCTTAGTGAGGAACGGAACAAGATCTTTCATGATCTCGGTACCCTCTTCGTTAAGTGCATTCACCATATGTTGCGAGCTCTCGACGAATACTTTGAAAAATTCCTGCAGAACGTTGAAATGAAAAGCAGGAGTCAAGATTTTCCTGCGCTTTCGCCATTTGTCGCCTGTAACGAAAAAAAAAACGCACGTCGATAAAATTCGATGCTCCCTCGTGACAAATTTTCCCTTTTTTTCTTTCCTATTTTTTCCAAATTAATAATAACGTGTTTTTCGTCAAAATTCATGATTAGGACTTACCAGTGCTCGTCAAGAGTCCGGTATCCAACCATTGATGAATCAAGTCGTAGAACGCGCTTTTGTTAATGTTTTTTTGACTGGTCAGCAGTATCTAAGATGAGCAGAATAGTTTTAAGGGGGTAGGGGGTCCGTTTTACCGGGATTTAAAAAATAAATTTTCATGAATTCTTCATGCCGCAACAGTAGGACCCATTGTAAAGTCCTTTTGCGTACATATTTCTTGATACTTTTTATGCTCATATACATTTTGATAAGACATTTCGTTGTATCATACTCGCTTGGGGCACCCTAGACCGTATAAGAGAGGCAGCATTTCATGGGTTCTGACTGATCCTAAATAAAAAATCCAGGTATATATTTTGGCTCGTCAGATGATCCTTCATAGCCCCTTTAGCTCGAATCGCATCGGAAAAAAAGATCACAAAATGGCGCCACCATAACGAATTTTAAAAGCTGCCAAATTTAAAAAAATCCTTATCGTGGCGCCATTTTGTAATTTTTTAAATTTTTTCAATACGATCGAGCTACGGACTATTGAGATTCATCCGGTGAGCCAAAATATATCTGAATTTTTTCTTTTCAGATCAGTCAAACGGGCTGAAAAAAAAAATAAAATAAATTTTTTTTTTATTTTAAATTTAAATTTAAAAAATTTATTTTAAATTTTTATTTTAAATTTTATTTGAAATTTTTATTTTAAATTTTATTTTAAATTTTATTTTAAATGAATGAAATACCTATAAAAATTTGTATAATCATAAAAAAATATAGATATATAGATGTACGCAAAGGGAATTTTCAATCGGTCGTTCCGTTTCGGTACGAAAAATTCATGAAAATTCATTAAAAAAATCTCGGTAGAGCGAATCTCTCCCCTTAAGGGGTAACACTACTCTAGGATTTTGGAAAATTCGATTTTTTTTATTGCTCAAACAATAATATTTTAGGGTCATAAAGAATATTCAGTTGGTCCTATAGTGAAAAATTTTCTTTCAAAGGTTCAATTCTCGATTTTTCCGCAGTTCCTCGGCAAGGATTTGAGTGCTCGTAAAACTTTAAACGCATTTTTCTCGAAACCACTTTTATTTTTTAAACTGGGAGGACAGATAACTTGAATACCGTTGCACGGATCGATTTGAAATTTTGACAGTAGCTACACAATCACATTCTCTATGGGAGTACGTAGCCGTTGTTTTTTTTTTGTAATTTAATGTAAACTTTTTTTTATAAACAATTTACTGCTTATTTGTCGGCCAAAAATCGATTTGTTTTTTTAAAAGGGCACCATTTCTAAAAAATTTAATTTAAAAAAATTCCCTGCGTAGTCCTGTAGGCAATAGTATATATATAGATTATAAAAAATTTTGGTTTCTCGTTCCGGGTCTTATACTTTACGAGAAATCCGTCCTCCCGCAAAGCAGTTCTAAAAATAGGTTATTTCAAAGAATGGCTCTGTCACCGCCATTTTTCATTAAAATGATACTAATTTTTTTTTTTCATAATTCAATATGTGTTCAATAATCCCACTGAAAAGAAATCCTACTCCCAAAATAAATCGTCGAAGTTAGGTCTTTTTTCGGCCGTTAGAGTGGTGTTACCCCTTAAGTGATCAAAGCGTAGAAAAAAAATAAAACAATGAAAAAATCGATAGTCGACGATAAATTTACCTCTGCATCGTCCGGATGTCGAATATTAACGACCGGCCAGTGAACTAACCAGAATTTATATATCGAATAGTACTCTTCACCACATTTTCTAAAAAGAAGCCACAGAGCCTCTGAAATAACGATAGGAATGGGAAAAAAACGATTTTTAAGCTGTTCGTTTTATTGATGTTTAATTTTTCCAAATAATTTAACAATCTCTCTCGCTTACCGAGTGATATTGTGGAATCCAGCCCATTGCCGATAACAGGCAATTGAGGAGGTCCCGGAATTTTATCAATCAGCCTTCCCACTCGGCTTTTGTGAATAAACAAATGCGCAGCAGTGAGAATAAAAATTATCCCGAACAGTAGATTCGTGACGATGAGTTCCATTTTATTTTATTTTATTTAGATATCGAAAAATTGTTTGTCTCGTAGTCCTCTCGGAATCATTATTGCTCGGTCATTTTTAGATCACGATACCCTCGTGATATGAAGGGAAGACACGCCGCGTTACGAGAGTCTATTCTCGATCGACGACGAGACACGACTATTCGCTGCTCGAATATGTTCGTGACATTCTAATATCGGTATTCGCGAGACTGCAAGGCTACTTATTGACGTATTAAATTACTCTCATTCTGCGAGCCCACATGCATGTACACCACGAGCCTCGTTTGTTCTGTGAATGCGTGTTTAATACGGCAATTATTCGAACAAAAGTGAGGAAAAAAAATCAAAAAATTCGCCACGTCAAGAATAATCGCGTCCATCGTATATTTAAATAAGAACAACGTTTCAAATATCGTTTATCGTGTGCACCAACGGATCTCGGAAACGATGTAAAATATTCAATTTAATTGAAACATTTTGTAATCAAATAAGATTTTTTTTCTGTGCAAAACCGTTTACTTTGATGTGTGACGATTTAAAAAGAAATATATATATATATATATATAATATATTTATTAAATTTTCTCGGCAAGACACAGAATTGTCAGGTTTTTCTTTGTTTTTTTTCTTCGCGACAGAAATGCTTCGGAAAAAGTCAAATTAGAGCATGGTTGTTATGCATATGGAAAACAGGGAAAACCGCGAAAGTTCAGGGAATTTCTTACCTCCTGGAATAATCAGGGAAAAGTCAGAGAATTTAGAGAATTTTCGGAAATTGTTCCACAATTTACTTTTTGCCAGAATTACGAAAAAAGAAACCAACTTAAAAAACAAACTGAAAAGTATAAAAATAAATATTTTTGTATATTTTTAATATTTATATTATTCTTCATTATATGCAACTAAAGTTACGTCAGTGCTAAACAATGGAAATTTCAAAAACTGAAAACTAATTTACTCCAAAGCTCTAAAGCTACACGCTTCTGCATTCGATTTTTCGATACGCAACTACATAATTATTAATGCAGACAAGTGTTTGTATTTATTTTTCATCGATTGGCACTGACATAAAAATTTCCGTTTATAATAAAGAATAGGTTTCGGTATTTGCTTTTAATGTATTTATTTTTTACTTTACAGTGCTCAAATTATTTTTTGTATTTCAGTTTTTTTTTTTTATTTTTCATTTTAATATTGAAAATTTATTTCATATGACCCTAATCTTCCTGGAATATTTGCAAAACCTGTGCGGAAAACCTGGAAAAGTCAGGGAATTTCTGAGTCAATTATGCGTAACAACCATGGAGAGGGAAAGTTAATATGTGTGCTTTTTCCTGAAACAGAGGAAAGAGCTAATCTCGTCACTGCAAAGCGATTACTAATTGGCAGGAAAACAAAAAAAAATCGTGGCTGATCGGTAGCTGATCTGGCTGAAATTATAGAAGAGCGATATATTTTTCGATTATCGAGGACACGAAGCTGTAGACAATTTTTTTTTTTTCGTCAATTGCGATTTTCGAATTGTTCATCGACGTTTTAAAATTACTATAGTCAATCATGAGTCCCCTTTCGTATGATTGGATTTTTTTTTCAAATTGCGATAATATTTTTCGGCGATGAAAATTTAAACATCAGTCTCTTACTGTCCAAGAATATCCCTGGAAATTATGAAGAGTCCTGTTGTAAATATTTTACTTCTCCAGGATTTTTCGACGGTAAAACTTAATTTAAATATTCAGCAGCTTCATGGTCCTAGGGACCCGGGACAAATCTATTTCGGCAATAATCAGCATGATCGTAATGTCATGATAATATTTAACATCGTAGAAGAGCTATCGTCGAAAATTAACACTTTTATAGCTGAAACGACAGACCATGAAAATAAAAAAAATATATATATTCCGATATATTTTGGACATTTTGGTAGTATAATCCCGCGTATCTCCCGAAAATTAACTACTCGATTTATTATTATTTTTTTTTAATTTTATTATATTTTTTTCGTACTCCGTCACATTTTTTAAAAATTATTTCAAATTATCACAGATTGCACACGTGGATTTAACGTACATAAAAAAAAGGTGGGGGGGGGGGGGGGGGGGGTAAATTTATTTCTCGATAGGAATGAATTTAACGCGCACGGGATGAGCCGGTCTCAGCACCAAATCCGGCAGCAAACGAACTTCGGACGCAATCTCGATCGGTTCCAGATAAAAATTGTAAAGCAAATGTGCGACCAATGCTTTTAGCTCCAACATCGCGAATCTCTGACCTGCAAGAATGAGAATTAAAAAAAAAAAAACAACAACAACAACATCTTTACCGAATATGCTCGAATATGAAAAAAAAAAACAATTATTTTCTTTTTAATCTCGAAAAAAAACGATATGTTGCGCGAGTCGATGGTTTTAATTACCTATACAATTTCTCGATCCGGCGCTGAATGGCACATAAGAGTATGGATGACGTCCCTGAATTCTTTCCGGTAAAAATCTGTCCGGATCGTAGACTAGAGGATCGGGCCAAAAGTTTGGGTCGCGATGCATATCGAATATGTGAAGACTGAGCAGACTACCACGGGGAACAACGTGAGTCTCTGCAAAAAAAAAAAAAGAGAAACAAAAATCACGATAACAATAAGTTGGGAACCGAATGAAAAAAAAAAATATAAGAAAATCAGAATAATCGGTGGATTGTCGAAAAATATGATGCAATAGTTGAGGCAGGACTTGTAAAGAACTTGACAAATACAAATAATTCATACAGGAAGCGTGTCCATGAAAAATCAGAAAAGTCTCAACAAGAATTCAGCGTGGTTGAGTTGATTGGTCCTCGTGGGGCAGACTTCCCAAGGAATCGAGTATTTTTTAAATATTGTCATTGGAAAAAAATCATAAATTTTATTCAAAGATATTAATCAATGGAAATCAATTTAAATTCTTTTCATCGTATCATTTGAGTGGTCCGATGGATCGTTTCATCTCTGAGCTGGGACAAAGTACCAGAAAGTACTTCAGGTACAAAATGAAAAGTACTGTAAGTAAATGGAGTACTCATGTATTTCAAGTACCAAGTGTACCGTAATTACTTGAAGTACCGCGTACTTGAAGTACGTCAAGTATAAAGTGTCAAATACTTTTCAGGCTTTCAGGTATACACCTCGTAAGTTCCAGTACTTATATCTGATTTCTTGCATACTCTTTGGACTCATTTGATTTTGATTCGAGTACTTTTTCTATCAAAACATATTTTCACATTGTGCAATTCACTCAGGCTAGGCAGATTCGTACAGAAATATTTAAACGAAATATTAGAAATAATTTTAAAAAATAGCATTGAGGATTTTTTTAGCTTCAGGTTTGAAAAAGTAAAAAAAAAAGTATATATAATACCCGGATTGTTAAAAACAGAGCCATGTATTGACAATGACACCGTAACTGCCGTAGCTTGAGCCTTTGAACTGACGCATTCAAAAGTACTTCATACTTGGTACTTGAAAAAGTACTTGGAGTACAGGAAAGCACTTGAAATTTTCATTGCAAATACTTTGAGTGCACGACATGTACTTGAAAATTTTAGTACAAATACTTCAAGTGCACGTCGAGTACTTGGAAATTTAAGGACAATACTTGAAATACTTTTAAAGTATTTCATACTTGGCACTTGAAAAAGTACTTGATGTACAGGAAAATACTTGAAACTGTTATTGCAAATACTTTGAGTAAATGATATGTAATTAAAAATTTAATTACAAATACTCTGAGTATAGATCGAGAACTTGGAAATTTAAGTACAATACTTGAAATACTTTTAAAGTACTTCATACTTGATACTTGAAAAAGTGCTTGAAATACAGAAAAGCATTTGAAATTTTGAGTACAAATACTTCAAGTACGAGTCGAGTACTTGGAAATTAAAGTACAATACTTGAAATACTTTAAAGTACTTGATACTTGGTACTTGGAGAAGTACTTGAAGTACAGGAAAGCACTTGAAATTTTAACCGCAAATACTTTGAGTACCTGACGTGTACTTGAAAATTCAAATACAATACTTGAAATAATTTTAAAATACTATGCACTTCAAGTACTGTACTTCCAGTACATCGCAAATACCGGGTACTTGAAGCACTGCCCGGCTCTGTTTCATCTCGATTAATTTCGAAAAGTTTCGCAATGAATATATATTATTGAATTATTATAAAAAAAAAAAACAAAAACAAAAGAAAATTCAAATCCATAACGATGTCGTTAGAACTATTTCCAAATTATTAAAACAATTCCGCGATACATATGTGGATCTGTCAATTAATGAATACGATAGTTCAATTATTCAAATACGTGACTGTGAATACCAAGCGCGCTCTTATTACTTTCTCAATCGCATGCACAATGATTATCTCGAGCAACGAATATAAGAAAATAAAAACTATCTTTTTGCGAGTGAAACTCTAATACGAAATATTGATAGAACGAGCATGCTACAATTTTTGTTGTTGAATTTTGAAGAAAAAAAAAGAAGAGTCTGCAGCGTTATTCGCGGGAAAGAAATAATAATTAATTTACAACTGGTTTATCGAATTGACCGAAGGTTTTCGCATGATTTGATACTTTTTTTTTTTGTCGATAAAAAAATTTCTTAATTTCCATGGGATTGAGTAATTTCAAAGACCCCTTCCCCAGAAACTCACTGAGCTGTAAATCTTCGCGAATCGTTCGTGAGATGAATGGCACGCTCGGATAAAGTCTCAATGATTCTTTGAGGCATCGCTCGAGATACGAGAATTTCTGAATCTCCGCCATGCCCATTTTACCGCCGGTTTCGTTCAATACACCTTTCACCTCGTCTCTTGCGCATTCCTGCAAGCATAAAAGTCATTCGACGACGTCACGCAACGAGAAAGAAATAAAAAACGATGCAAAAAAAAAAAACAGCAAATTGCAAATCGATGATACATAACGAGACGCGTTATACCTGAATATCATTGTGCTGAGCCAGAAGTAACAGAGCGAATGTCATGCCGACCGCCGTCGTATCGTGTCCCTAGATGATAATTAATATTTTTACTGTCGTTCATCGGTGAATAATAAATTTGAAAAAAAAAAAAATATATATATATATATATATATATGTATCGTCACGAATGTCTTCTCTGAACACGATTTTCGCGAAAACTTTCCAAAGTCTCCTACTCTCGTATATACCAGATGTAAAAACAAGGACAATTAAATTGCGGGAGAAAACTAAAACGAAAAAAAAAGAGTAGAAAAACAAAGCAATCAAAAAGTAATTTCGACTTTAACAAAAATACGTGTCTGGGAATTTGTGGGCTCGTAAACATCGAATTCAGTGAAAAATTTTATGGTTACCGAAATGGCCTAATACAGATGATCCCCAATAGCCTAAAACGTGATTCGATTATAAACTTGAAAAAAAAAAAACAAAAAAGAAAAAACATATCGTGTCTGCGTATTTGTGAGATCGTAAAATTTTTAATTCAATGTCAAATTTTCTATAATCGCGATGGCCGAAAAGTCAATATGTGCTGGAACAACAAGACATCGACGAAGAGTCATTTGATTCGTGCATAAATTTGAATTTTTCGATCTCGTCGATGTCACAAAATTATTCGAATCGATGACCAAAGATTCATCGAAAGTAAAATGCGTATTTGGAAAAAATTTTCGAGTTCGATATTGTTGATTCTGATATACAAAAAAAAAATAGTGAAAATGGGCCAGGCAACACCGAGTAAGATCTTAATTGATTCTCAATTGACGCATGGACATACCTCGAATATGAACGTGTCGACCTCCTCGCGTATTCCAGCATTGTCGATCATTGCTCCTTCTCTCCATGCGGCGATCAATAGATCGAGCATCGCTAGCCTCTTTTTTTTCGCTGCAACAGTCATCGTTGAATTTTTGTTTATCGTAAATAAATTTTTCTTTCTCTTTTCCCCCCCCCGCGAATTCACCCCTGAATCGACACGTTGATAATATTCTCGTACTCACTCGCGTACACTTCATCGTCATTAACGCTCGTCTCTTTACGCGATGTTATTCCCTTGAGATATTCGCCACCTGTCTCGTCGTGATATTTCTTGCGATCTTCGATTATCTGTTATCGATGAGACAATTCGTTAGCTCCGCGTGTCAATTTTAATACGATAATTGCCCCTAGCTTAGAAAAGGAACGTCACCCACACGATTTGACCCGCACGTGAAAAAAAAAATTAAGTATACGCGCCAAATATATTCGTTAATTAAACGTAAAAAAGCCATTGATTTTTCGTCTCGTGGCTGAAAACGGTCTTCACATCGCTTCCTCATAGGGTGACTGAACCAGTGAATGAACACCTACCAGTGAATGAACAGGCTTAGTATTTTAATTAAACGGCAGAGATATGATTCTATTATTATGAAGAATTTTGTATTCATAATGAAGTGAAAATTCTGAGAAAACATCTAGTAGTGATATTATTTGACGCTGTGAAAGATTTGCGATGCTATGGATTTTTTTTCGTACTTGGGGCGCATATTCATAAGAGACAGCCATGTTGTTATAACCATCTGACTGTGCATCGAATACCAGAATATTCCATATCACCTCGATAAATCTTTTTAAAAGATATGCAATAATTTTTTCAACGTTACACATTGCTAAGCTTCAATTATATTAATGAATTTTTGGTCAAAAACCCAATATTGTTTGCGATATATGGCCGTTTATTCACTGGTCCAGCTTTTTAACCTATTTCCAGTGATTGAACGAGCGTTGAAAAGGCTTTTCATAACCTCAAAACGCACGAGTATGCGTACGCATCTCTGGTTCCATTGTACGTTCATTCACTGGAAAGATGAGAGTTCATTCATTGGAATTTTTGTTCATTCACTGGGAAATTGGTAATTTCGTTCATTATAATTTTTTTTTATAAAATCCTTGCGAACAGGGCACTTCGAATATTTTTTTTTTATATTCTGTGAACATTGTTCTATAAGATCTAATTAGCTCATAAAGAAATTCGTAATAAGTTAAATTATACGGCTTTATCGAAATAGAAAAAAGGCTTATGCGTTCATTCACTGGTTCAGTCACCCTACATCACGGAAAAAAAAAGAAACAGTAAATAATACAGGGGCTATGCACAGTTCGCGTTGGACTCGAGCAATTGCACAGTGGTATTTACTGAAACACATTGCCCGAAATACAGTGTGCCAAATCGTGAATTTTTACAGTTTCCACACTCTGTCCTCGTTAGACTCGAGCTGCTCTATTGCTTTTTTCTTTTACTGAGAACACTGATGTATTTATAATACTGAACTGTAAATAAACCAGTGTACACTGTCAAAATCTCAGTGTGCACAGATAAAGTCACGAATTGTCGAAAAAAGACTGAAATTACTGTACCACATTGTAAAATTAAATATGTCACTCTGTATTCAATACCGTGGACACTGTAACCTTTGCAGTTTGCGTACAGGAAAAAAAAAATCAGCGGTCATATGTGAACACCACACGGAGAGAATGAAACTTGAAAAATTACCGTGAAGTAGCAGTAATCAGGTGACAACCCTGCCATTTTTGAGATTATTATTGAGAAAAGCACAAATTTTCATGAAAATTAAATGATATATCTTTCTTTGAAATAGGAAATTTGACCGGATTGTCCAGTAAATTTTAATGTCCCGTAAAATATGCAGAACACAAATTTAAAAACTATGTGATACCAGTGAAATTTTACCCTGCATTCCGTTACTTTATGCCTTCAAAAATATCTATGAAAAAGCATCGTACTCATGACGATTATTTTAATATTTTTTTTTTTTCAATATTAATGAGCGTTACGGTAAATTTTATCGTCTTCCAGAGTGAATTTTACCGAGCTACGCGAAAAATTTTACCCTGCGGCTGTTAGTAAAAATTCCCCTCCATACGTTTCACGCTAGGATGGCGTGGTAAAAATTACGCCAAGTATTTGAAATTTTCCATTTTGCAAGCTAAAAAAAAACCTATCGTTTACGAATCAATACGTTTTTCCAACTTGTCACCACATTCAAATATATCACATTACTTTATAATTCTTTCCGTGCACAGTTGAACTTTTTTTTTACTGGGAACACTGATGTATTTACAATACTAAACTGTAAATAAACCAGTGTATGTACACTGGTTTATCTACCTTTCGGGAGTAAAACTTCGAAAATTCTTTCGAATTTTGAAGTGGAAATAATTGTTTTTACAGTGCTTTGATCAAAAAGTAATGTGCGGAATATACTTCTGTACTATCTGTATAACCATATTTGTTGGTTCAAACTGTAAAAACAATTATTTCCACTTCAAAATTCGAAAGAATTTCCGAAGTTAACTCCTCCCGAGAGGCATTCTCTATTAACAAAACTGTAAAATTCACAGAAAATTTTTTTCCGTGTGATTAATTGAATGATTTATCCTTTGCTACATATGACAGAGTAAAAAATTCATTATTTTATTTTATTTTTGCAAATGTTTGATTCTCCTCGAAGTATCGAACATTGACTCGAAAATTCTTGTCAATAATATTACGTAGATCATATTTTGATACAGCGTAACCTTTTTTGTTCTACTCGACGTGCTTTACCTTTGTGGAAAAACCATGAAGAATTTTGAGGGCTTTCGTTTGACAGCGTCCACTCGGTAACAGATAAAATATCCAGTCATACTGAAGCCAAGGTCTCAAGATTCTGAATCGTGTGTGAAATAAAATTATCGAGGAAAAAAAAAGAAAAAACAAAATTTAGTCGCCGGTCTCAAAAATCCATGATATTCATCAAATTTCGAAAAATTCACAATCTTTTACCTTCTCTTAACCCCCCCCCCCCCCTCCCCCCCCCCGTTTACCTGTGAATAATCAGTGTGCCCATGTCGTAGACAGCTTTTCTGAATCCTTCCTGACTTGCGTCCGAGTCCTGAAGCGGAGTTCCCATAGCCGTTTCTGCATAAATTCATACACACATCTCGCATAATATATTTTACCTAAGCGCAACGAATATATTCGTGTATCTTTGAATTATAAAGTAAAAAATAAAAGAAATTACCGCAAATTGTGTTTAAAGTAAATTTCGTGAGAAGCGCACTGAGATCTTGAATATTTTCACTTCCCGTCTTGAGAGAATCGACCATTTTTTCACCCTGCTCGACGAATATCTCGACGAATTCGCGCAAAACATTGAAATGAAATGCCGGAGTTAAAATTCGTCTACGAGCTCGCCACTTTTCACCTATCATATTTCGCAGACGTAAAAATAATCATTAATTCATTAATAGATAAATTCAGCCCATTAATTTATTAACTTATTACCGGAATTCAGATCGTTGCTAGGGTCGATAATTGATAATATATTTTACCCTTGCTGGTGAGAAGTCCCGTGCCGAACCAGGGATGCATGAATTTGTACAGCAAACCTTTCTCTATGTGTTTCGTGCTCGAGAGCAATATCTGTATCGCGATAAAAAAATTTAGCGTATTGAGGATAAATAGAAAAAAAAAACGAGCAAAAATCCTAACGGAAATTGAAATATACGCTTGCGAAAATGCAATAGCAGCGTAAAGAATGATGTGAAAAAAAAAAATGGAATTTATTTTCATACTTCAGCATCGTCCGGATGACGAATATTAATCATCACGACATTGACTCCCCAGAGCTTAAAGATCGGATAATATTCCTCGTTCAATCGTCGCAGTTTTTTCCGAACCTCCTCTAGGAATTATCGAATGTTTTTTTTTTTTCGTTAAAAACAAACGAGCAATTGAATTTAATGAAATCAATTTGGAAAAAATTGAAAAATAAAATTTACATACCCAACGGTCCCATGAAACTCAGGATATTGCCGAAAAACGGTATTGCCGGAGGTCCAGGAATTTTGTCGATGAGTTTTCCTTTTTTGCTCCATTTAACGTTCCATTGAAGCAGGAACAATCCGAGTATAGGCAATAAAGTAAACAGTATCGACGCGAAAATCATTTTTTTTTATTTTTCAAACCGTTTAATCCAATGGCTTCGTATTTGTATTTGTATTTTGGATTTATTTTTTTTTTTTCACGGTATTTGAATGCAGAATTTCATTCGATCGAACGGTATTTGATGAAACAAATTTGAAAAAATTTCAACACTAGCGAATCGCGTTTTTGGGACGATATTATAACAGCCGGCGTAAAAATTTTCTTTCGCGAGTGATCACAACTCAACGAAAACTCCGCAATTACTATCGTTTTGACTGTAGAGGCTCGTCCCATACACGACAAGATAATGCATCACCGAAAAATCGATTAAAACGACTCGCCAAACCGCGCGTGCTTTTTTGTTATTTTTGGGTCACGGATAAAGACGGCTTCGCAGCCAAAATGAAAGAGGGGAGGAAAAAACAAAAATTCAAAATCGTAAAAATATCGTAAAACATCGCCAGAGTATAACTCCCGAGAGGGAGATCGTAATCGGTCGAATCATTGTTCGCGAAATAATCTTCCACGTTATTTGTCGATGTATAACCCAAATGCTCGGAGATTGGTCGATGACGCGATAAAAGACAAAAAAAAAGGAAATAAAAAAAAAAAAACTGACCTAACATGATAATGAGCCGACTATTATTTATCTCCGATGGGTACAAAGTGTTAAAATTTAATGACACGAAATTTTCGTATTTCAATTTTTCCATTCATCAACGTATCGAATGCTGTACAATATGGGTGTAAAAATGATTTTCGCGTCGATACTGTTTACTTTATTGCCTATACTCGGATTGTTCCTGCTTCAATGGAACGTTAAATGGAGCAAAAAAGGAAAACTCATCGACAAAATTCCTGGACCTCCGGCAATACCGTTTTTCGGCAATATCCTGAGTTTCATGGGACCGTTGGGTATGTAAATTTTATTTTTCAATTTTTTCCAAATTGATTTCATTAAATTCAATTGCTCGTTTGTTTTTAACGAAAAAAAAAAAAAAACATTCGATAATTCGTAGAGGAGGTTCGGAAAAAACTGCGACGATTGAACGAGGAATATTATCCGATCTTTAAGCTCTGGGGAGTCAATGTCGTGATGATTAATATTCGTCATCCGGACGATGCTGAAGTATGAAAATAAATTCCATTTTTTTTCACATCATTCTTTACGCTGCTATTGCATTTTCGCAAGCGTATATTTCAATTTCCGTCAGGATTTTTGCTCGTTTTTTTTTTTTTTTTCTATTTATCCTCAATACGCTAAATTTTTAAAAACATACAGACATACAAATATTCCGCGATCTTATAATTTGAGTCTCCCAAGTGGGTCGATACTTTTCATTGAGCAAGGAGCCTCCACGGGGAAAATAAACTTATTCATTATTTTCCATGAAAATATATTTAATATTATAACGAAATATATTTTCATCTTATACATATTTCGTACATACAATTTTTGGCTGCTTCAAATTGAGATCAGAACGAAAGTCATTCGCGGATTCGGTGTCACCGAAAATTACGAATTCGATGATTGAGAATGTGATGTGTAAAAATAGTAATGCTAGAAATAAATTTTTTACAATTATAATTTATTCCCATTGCTGCCCTGCAGCTTCGAATGCTGTCGCCGATTAATCTAGTCAAATGGGAGCTCTAAATTTTCACGATGATTTTTTCAAAGTTTCGTGCATCAATCAACAGTATAATGAAGATTGATGCGTATCACAGCATCTGCGTTCTTAACATAGAAAAATATTAATAACGATGGATTGGCAAAACTATCAACTGATAAATGCCAATTTCCTAAATGGCACATTTTCGTTGAATTTTTTCAATGAATAATCCGTATTTTTTTTCATCGATTTCAATGCGTCGCAGCTTTTGTTTCGTTCCGCAAAAATTTCTTTACGCTTTGACTGGGTAGATTTCTTCGTAGAGTCGATCGTTTGACAATTGCAAGCCCATTGTCCAACCGACAAAAAAATTCTTCCATAAAAAAACTGCTCCAATTTTCAAAACGATTGATACTACGAAAAATCTACGTGATGAATTCGTAGAGTATATTCTTTGAGGAACAAACATTGAAATCGGTAAAGAAAATGAGGATTATTCTTTGAAAAATCTCGACGAAAGTATCCCATCATGGAAATTTGCATTTATCAATTGATTTTTTTGCAAATCCATCGTTATCAATATTTATATAGGTCAAGAAAGCATGCTGCAATAAAAATCAACCTTCCAGCATTGTTAATTAGCGCTATTAACTTTGCATAAACCGTTATGGAAATTAAGCACTCATTTGACTAGTGCGAAGCGCATTATCTACCTTAAGGAGATTCTGCTCCTATACTTGGGTACGGCAAGGGGAACGTGCAGCGTGGCACGGGCGACGTGCGGGGCAGGTTGCGTTCGGCATTTGTTTCACCAAACATGACACGTTTTTATTTTATTAATTTGCCATTATTCACGCTAGGGGTGGTAAAACGCGTCCATTTTTTTTTCTAGGGCTTTGTAATAGATAAGTTTGTACTTTTCTGAAATTTTTAAACAGCCATGCTATACTTTTTTATGCACCTGATATCGAACGATTATTCACGTCATAACGCCTTGATTCTATAAGACCCTGTGGGGAGGTTCCATGGTATTTCACCTAATCGGTGAAGGTCACCGACGCCGATCTTTTGATGTCAACTTTTTTCTCTATTCCGTCTATCGAAAAAAAACCTTCGTTCGGCCGTTTTTTTATTAGGCCACCTGTATTGATTTTATGCATTTTCCGATTATTCAACTTTTTCCAAAAATTAAACAGACTTTTTTCAACTGACCTAACTTCAAGAGCTTCGATTCTTTTCGAAAAATGATACAAGCATAAAATGTGACAATAAATCCGAGCTTTTCGAAAAAAAATTTTGCAAATTTTTCCAACGACACAATAATTCTGAGCTTTTTTCGATTTAAAAAAAATCAATATTTTTTGAATTGCGACACCTTCGATTTTCCTGAAACTTTTTACCTGAATTTGACCATAGTTACAGTCAAGTTTTCCTGCAAAGGAAATTATGGACTTCCGATTCGTCCGGGAGTTACGCCATCATAAGTGTCGAAAAATCGGAAAAATTTCACGGAAATCAATCTTAACTTCGATGAGACAATTTTTTATGTTATAAAAATACGTGTTTTCTGAAAAATAAAACTTTTCGCAACATACCAAACAATATGTATAAAAACGAGATTGCAATTTTTCTTTTCTATGCCAAATATATTTTCAGGTACAAAGTTTCTAGATATATATTTATGTTTTTATTTACTTTTCCTTTATGTATATATATATATATATATATATATATAGACTCGTGACTACAGTAGTTTTTGGGTGCAGATATTTGGCTACAGATATCCCGACGATGTTGTGATTGTAGACACAAAAAGTCATGCCTTCAGTGGTTGCGATACAACATCAGCGCCGTTTAATATTGAAAAACCAAAAATGTTCACAACCCTTCTGAACTAAAAAAAAATGTAATTAATATGATGAAGGTATTCACTGAGAAAAAAAGAACCTGTTGAAGTTAAGAAAGCTGGCAAAAACATCTTTTTGTAACGCATGCACGATTTCTGCGTTTTTTGTACCTATTAAGCGGGCGTAAAGTGACCCTTTTTTGACCGGCTCGAAAAAGCGGGCAATAATGAATTCATTATTGCCCGGTTTTTGAATAAGCGGGCTATAATGAAAATAAGCGGGCTATAATGAATCCATTATAGCCCGCTTATTTTTATTATAGCCCGCTTATTTTCATTATAGCCCGCTTTCTGAAATTCGTAAAAACGACCGTGTGCGTACATATACAATATATGATATTGTATTTCCCTGTTGAAAAAATCTATAAAACCTTATAAAACCCCATAAAAAATCCCAGAGAACCCCACAAAAAACCCATAGAACCCCAGAAAAAATAAGTATGAGGTGCCGTGTCAAAAAAGGTCACTTTACGCCCACTTATAGGCACAAAAACACAGAAATCTATACATGCATTACAAAAAATATGGTGTGCACCAAGGGCTCAGTGGACTTTTTTACCTCGTGTGTTTGCAGTACTCGTCTTCGGCTCGCACACGCACTCGTCTTCGGCTCGCAGACGCACTCGTCTTCGGCTCGCTCCTGCACTCGCCTTCGGCTCGTGCGAGCTCACCCTCGACTCGTGCTAGCTCACCTTCGACTCGTGCTAGCTCGCCTTCGACTTGTACTGCAAATTCCACACTCGGTCTAAAAAAGCCCACTTTACGCCCTAGGTGCACAATATACTATTATATAGCACTCTACGGTGGCAACGCGAACGAAATGACGCTGAACTCACTGCCATATCGCAATTACGTTCGCTTATCCACAATAAATAAAATGAATCTAGCATCTCTCTGCTTCCAACCGAAAATGCTGCTGAGTATCATTCTTTCCGCATTTATCAGCAAGTACAAGCCTGGCTTGGGAATTATTTGGATCCCGAAGAATGGGGCTGGACACGCATTGCATAGGGGCTTCAACCAATCGCGTCTGTTGGAGTGCATTTCTTGTAAATGCAGAACCGGCTATGGCAAAGCATGTGGTTGCCGAAAGGCAGGTTTGGACTGCACAGTAATATCTTAAAACTGCACTGCGGAGACGTGCTCTAATCAGCCCGAGATAGTGGTCAACAATACTGATCTCTACGATGAAGAAAATATTGTTGACCGCACCGATGAAAAATTAATTGAGGCCTTAAAATGTTTGTACACTACCGAAGAAGGTGACGAAGAGGAAGAGGCGACAATCGATATAGTTGAATCTTCACTGCCCGCAAAACGCACCAGAATCGAAGAAGATTTATAATTTTTTTTCTATTGTATTCGTTTGGAAATAACTTTTCAATGTCTTTTTAATAAATTTCCCGTTTTCCTAATGTTCATTTTTATTATGCAATCACCATATAATTTAACAATTTCATACTGATCAAGGAGTGATTCGAGGTATTAAATATAATTTAATTCTACGAAATATAATAAATATTATTAAAAAATTTCAACGGTACGTCGCTATTTTGTGCAGGTAAGAAGAAAAATTATTTATCGCTAATTATGTCAAAGATTAACATTTTTTTAAGATATTTAGTGAATTTTTATCATTATACTATATGCGTGCCTCATTATTATTAACCTTGCATCCGGCAGCGCAACATTGAACGCGTTATAACTTTGAAAACATAAATTTTAGAAAAAAAGTTTCAAATAGAAGTCGTAGGAAATTTATTAATATGAAAGTTAAGTTTAAATGTTTAAATAATTTTTAGAAGAGATATCGGTCAAAAAGTTAAGAAATAAACTATAAGTCGTAAACGGTAAGTGATACAAAAAAAATCATTCGATATAAAAGATAGGAAATTTAATTACCTACAAGAAAGGTTATTACAATTTTTGGCCTAAAGTGCACGATAACGGAGATATAGGCAGATACAGTATTTGTCAAAATTGCGGCACTTCCGGAGTCGGAATTTATGAGGATTTTGTTCATTTGTATTCAGTGCGTGATACTGAACCTATTTTTAAAAAAATTCCTGTACTTGAGTGCGTTTCAATATTATCTATTGCCTGTACTATAGTCAGCCCCTACCGAGAGCAAAAATTTTGACGCAAAAAAACATTTCTTTTTCTTATAAAAACATTTTTTGCCACTTCCAATACTAACAGCGTAAAAATGGCAGAAAAAAATTATTAAAAAAAATGTTTTTTTTTCAGTATGAGTTCAATAGTTCAATGGTTCAATGTCACCTGGCTAATTATAATTTAAGAATATTATTAATAGTAACGAGTTGTGATCTCGGGATAACTGGATGATCGAAGATGTGTGAAATCCAAACATAATATTCTCCCTAGCAACTTCAACGATCACTCAAATGATCATCCGAACGACCGATCGTTTTGTGTATAAAATTCTACCATGGCTTTACGACCACGGTAAGATCGTATTTATGTTGGATCGATAATACTTAGTTGATTGCTTCGGTGACCGTTGTTCGAAGAATGGACCACAGATTTTTAGGGGCAGGTTTGTGGTCGTTCATCAAAAAACCGATTACGGATTAGTGTGCGTAAGCAGTAAACAGTAGAGCGCTGCACACACACACACACACACACAGCCACACACACAGACACGCTCACGCTCACGCGAGCATCTTACCGATTTACGAAACGCGATGACGGTCGAATTTTCAGTCAGCCCCCACCGAGAGCAAAATTGTTGACGCAACAAAAACATTTCTTTTTCTTATAAATACATTTTTTTTTGTCACTTCCCATACTAACAGCGTAAAAATGTCAAAAAAATTTATTTATAAAAAAAAATGTTTTTTTTTTCAGTATGAGTTCAGTATCTCAATAGTTCAATGTCACCTGGCTACTTATAATGCAAGAATATTATTAGATTTAACGAGAGGAGTGCAGTGAGTGAAGCACTGGGTTCGCACGCCGCGGACCCGGGTTCAAGCCTCACAGCCGACACCAATAATAAAAGTTTTTCTACTTGTTTTTATGCAATCCTTGAGTCGTATTCTGTACACCGATCGACTTCGACAAGTTTGCCCTCTCTCGCTTTCATAGTTCATGTTTTACTGATCACGGCCGAATATACCATGGGCCATGGACTAACCACACGGACTAACCACATGGACTAACCACACATACCAAGGGTGGTGAAAGATCGTACATTTTGGTTTTCGCGAGGTCGATTGAGAAGTCGATCGGTGATTCTGATGGTTCGGTTCGGACCCCACCGTAAGAAAATAAAATGGCTAAAAAACCTTTCTGCGATGGGTGGGTGGTTCGGTGTTATGGCTTTGGTGGAGTCCCGCAGCGGTTCTTATCGCTCGGAAGGTTGCCGATTAGCCGTGCACTGACTTTTACCCACTGTATCGCAGCAAAGGAGAAACCTGACTCGGGAGACCGCGCTTGAGTTTACTCGTGCGGTCACCATGGTGAGCAGGTATGTGCCGACCTGTATCGACGGAGGGTTTTCTGCATTTTCCTCCCTTTCACGGCGAATCCGATACTGAACGGAGAGATAGTGATGCGGCTGCAACCGTGGAACAAAAGAGGAGGGCGGAAAAAGGTCGGAGGATAGGTCGAGATATGGGTAGAAAATGGTTGGAAAGTATAAGCAAGATCCGACCCTTGTAAAAACCAGGCAATGGGTATACAAGTAAAACTCTCACTTTTTTTTTTAAATTAATAGTAACGAGTTGTGATCTCGGGATAACTGGATGATCGAACATGTGTGAAATCCAAACATAATATTCTGCTTGTATTATAATTATATAGCCGGATATTTTAAATCAGATGTAAAATCGTTTATTAATCGTCGTTTCAATCTTGAGCGTTGACAAGCATACTTATTATTCGTCTATTCAAATGTGCAGGCACGTGTCTCGCGCCTACTGATGCTAATTTTCCTTGGATCGTAGAAACAGAGTTAAAAAATTGCAAGTTATCCTTTTCCGTTTAATTTACATTTTTTTTTTCGAGAAAAATTAAATAAATACTGTAACAATGTACTGTAAATATTATATTTTTATTTAATGAATCTATTTGAAAAAAAGTCTCTTGGAACAATTTACACAAGCAGCCTATATACGTACTGTAAATATTGTATTTATATTGTTATGAATATCAGAGGCCACTTATACCAATACGAAACATTCATGGAGAAACGAATAAAACAGTGAACTTCATGAGGAGGATAGAGATGAAAAGTGAAGTCGAGTAGCAGACCAGAGAACGAACAGTCGTGTAGCATTGTCGTGCGATCGGAAAGAGAACAAAATATCAGTGTCGTTATTTCGCTCCGTCGGTAATATTGAGTACAAGCGAGATTTAGCCCAACAAGAATCGTAACAACGTTATATTTAAATAAATGTTCATTGGCCTTGAGGTCAATTGACGTATACGGTAAATATCGTGAGACCGTGAGATGGTGTCCTCTACCGTCATTGCTTGAAAACCATTCGAATCACTCGTCTGTTTTATCCTACTCGTGTCGCGCAGTTTCGCGAATCGCGAGCTTTCCAATGATTTTACCCAGATGTCTCCGCTGGTCCGCAATAATGAAAAATTTTTCGCATCTCAAGCGCACTGTTCATTAATTCAATTGATCCTACAATAAACTGCCACGGAATTGGTACTTCGAGAATCCGATAACGAACGATAAAACTCTCTCGCGTCGTGAATGCAATTATAAACGCTTCCTTTGCATCATCCTCCCCGGATTATCGGCCGTTCATTAACGGATTGCCGATTAATTAATATACGCTTCCGTCGGTCTCGCGATATTCTCTTTATCCTCTGCAAAAATGTTTTTTTTTTCTATTGTCAACCTCTCGAAAGATCCAGAATTATTCTATTATTTGGTCGTTTACGGTTAGAAAATTTAAAATAAAAAACAACAGACAAATTTGAAGAAATACAAAACAGAGAGCTCTTGGATGTATAGTACCTGTTGAGAAACGTTATAGTGCTAGTTTACTGTTTGATAACCCAGTTAATTGCTCCGCTTCCTGCGAGGTCGTGAACGCTTTCTCACCGTAAAATATCCAATTAGCACCTGAGAACGACTCGCAGAGGCGTGAAAATAAGAGTTAAAGTTCGTGATCCTTGACCCACCGATACCGATCTTCAATAACGGGTATATCGGCGCTATTGAAAGAACTCAATCGGTCGTTTTCAATACCCGCAATCTTGCCGAAACGGAACACAGTGGTAACTTCGTAACCCATGAAATAATGGAAATGCCTCGATTCAAGCTTGACCATATTTTTAGTCCGAACGATCGTATATGTCAACAGTATTTTATATTCCCCTGGATCGTTACTCTGGGCCTACAATTGCAACTAGAAAACCAAGGGCTTTTACTTAAAATATAAGAGACGAGTCTTCCTATTGACAATCCGGACAGCCTATGATTGTCCAGCTACAATCTTGATAGCATCTCTGCAAAACAATCCTCTCTCTCTCTCTTTCTCTCTTTCTCTCTCTTTCCGTCTCCCTGTCTTCCTCGCTCACTCTCAATATCCTTTTACCGCAAGATTTCAAATCAAGAGACATCGTTTCATATCCATTCCCTCTCTTGTTCGTTCGTTTCCCTCGCAATTAATTGAAACGAGTAATTACCGAACAAAAGTAGTCGAGATCGTTGGATCCGGCGCTCTTTCGGTCGCTGCATGAAGTCCATGAATTGGAGTTGAGTAACGCGAGACGATATAATTGTGCCAATTGCAGAGAAACGCTAATACAATTGGGATCGTTAACGATCCCGCGTCCCGCTCCAGTTATCGAGGAGAACCTCTACCCGTTTAGTAAACTGACTGTCCTCCTGTTTGTGTGTGTATATGTATATCCGTGGATATCTCTTTACAATGGAAATGTTCATTGTATAGGTGTTGGTTTCCCTCTGCGTTCAACCTCTCTTTCGCTCTTTTCCCGTTATTCCCTTTGCTCTGGTTGAGATTTGCATCATGACGTGGGTAAATTGCCAGAAACAAGGGCGTGTTTCACGAGTTATATCTTTTTTTTTCACGAGTTTAACGTCGCATTATGAAAAAGCTGAAGAAAGTTTCGAACATCCTTTGGGGGTGTATTTATCGGTAATTTTCAGCAGAGACGAGCATACAAGTGTATTTAAAACACTGGAAATTCAATTGCATTGTAAATTCTGAGATCAGCGCTCGGTTTATCGGATTATATATCCGATATATAATATGTGCGTCACATTATTGCCCGAAATGATCCCGGAAGAGGAAAAATTGACACAGAGTGGTGATAATTCTGGTAAATATTTGATCTGCTAATAAATTTCTACCGGGGTTACCTTATCTATGAATAGGTAGAAATTACGTATAATTTGGTTGGTTACTCGGATAATGAACCGTTATAACTCGATGATAGTTTGATGAAAAATTTGTCAATTCGATCCGATAATATACGCGATTGAAGTTATGAAAATTAAATTTCATATCGCGTTTCGCATTAAGGATGTATCGGACGTACCTTCCCAACCAAAAGTGACTTTCGTCGACAATATTGCGTACTTCATGATAAGATAAAAATCGGAAAAAATTCAACGACAATAAAGACGATAAGAAGATTACTTTTTAATAATAATGATGCCCAAAAGTTATCAATAAATTGTTTAAACAAAACATTTTTTAACAAATTTTTATGGAATGTTTTTTTGTCATGTGAAACGAATTCGTTGATTTTTCTGACTGCTCATGAATTTTTTCAAAATTTTCTTATCATTTTGAAATTTTGGTTTTCGAAAATTTGTAAAGGTTGTATGTACGAAACTATTGGTACAATGCCCTGGAAACTTCTAAATCGTAATATGCACTGTTTTTACGAAAACGTATCAAAAATTCACGATTTTTCCTTCATTTTTCAAAATTAAAAAATTTTCAAAAACCGAAATTTCAAAATGATAAGAAAATTTTAAAAAAATTCATATGTAGTCAGAAAAATCAACGAATACATTTAACGTGTCAAAAAAAAACTTTCCCTAAAAATTTGTTAAACAATTTATTGATCATTTTTTCGCATTATTATTATGCAAAATTAATCTTTTTAACGTCTTTATTGTGTTTGAATTTTTTCCGATTTTTATCTTATCATAAAGTATGCAATATTGTCGACGAAAGTCACTTTTGGTTGGGAAAGGTACGTCCAATGCATCCTTAACAGATTCCCGATAGACGGATTTCAATACCAATTCGATATAAAATCCACGATTTATAAGATTTGAATATTCTGCTTGGAGCTTCAATAGCACTAACGTTCAAATCAACAATTCTACGATAAGTGAGATACTGTAGAGGCAGGGAAACAGGCATAATTAGATAGGAATTCGGTTTCTGAATTCTATGTCCTTTTATTTCGCTATCAAGATGGACGTTCGTATCATTTTTGCGCGAGGGTAGGAAAAAGAAATTGGTTTTCGCAGCATTCTGACAGTTAAAAAATCGGTGATGAGAGAAATCCGTTGACGAAAAGCGAATTACTAGGATAGAGAGTGAGACGGAGAGAGTGAGAGAGATAGAGAGGGGTTGATTCCTGCGAAGTTTCTCTCGTAATATTCGTTTTTGTTCACCCTCACCGCTATTCTTCTTCACTACCGCTCATCCACCCTTCGCGTCAAGATACTGAATCGGAGGGTTGAAGTTTCGGGGGCAACTTTGCGAGCTTCCAGGCGAAGTAGCACAACACGAGAGAGAGAGAGAGAGAGAGAAATATAGTCTAAGAGCTAGCCACGGAAATAGGGCAGCAATTTATAGAACGATTAAAACCACATAATCAGTCTGCCTTAACACCATTATTAATTGATTCGGGCGCCTGGCAGCTTTTCATTGGTGGGGGTGGGCGTGGTACGGCCGTAAAGGGGTTGAAAAATCAATTGAAGGTGTTCAATTTATAGAGCGCTGGTTTTTGGTGTGATTGTAGCTAATTATGTTCAAAATTCGAAAATAATATTGCCAGGCGATTTGCTTGGGGGAAAAGTAGTGCCAGGTGACGTTAAAGGTGCGTAAAAAAGTGCCAAAGTCGTCTCATTTATAGAGGGCTGGGATAAAATTTTTTCGTTACATTCAACCCTCAGGATAGTGTGTGCAAAATGACAGGCGAAAATATTGAGCCGAACACCTTGCCAGGCGCCGACAAAGAGCGAGAATAGCGAGACGGCCGTCAAGAGATTGAAAAATTAAGGCGTCTTCTCACTTTGGAAATTTAAAAAAATCGATTTTTTTTTTTTTTTAAATTTTGAAAGTACATATCTTCAAAAATGTCAATCGGAAGGTCCATTGTATGGAGCAGGCATCGCTGATTAACCCGAGGTAAGGTTTTTTCATGATTTTTCTGCAACCAAAACTTTAAACGCAGTTATCTCAAAACAAGGTTTTTCGGTGCTTTGTTGATGAAATTTCGGAAACTATCCGGCCGATTGTCATGAAATTTGAATGACATATGCTTCATAGTTATGGCTATAGCGCATATCATCAGATTTTTGAAATTTTGATTTTAAGAATTTTTTTTTTACAAAAAACTGCAAAAAAATCGTGGTTTTTTTTTACTTTTTCGAAAAACGTGCGCCATTTTGTTATTTTCGCGAATATCAAAAATCTGATGATATGCGCTATAGCCACTGACATACTGAATCTAAAACAGTTTTATTTTTTTGTTTCAGACGACCCGTCTCGGAGATACCATCAACAAGCCACGACCATAACATTTTTACACGGGTTTTTCGATGCTACTGATGTATTATAATAATTGTTTAAAAAAATTTTAAAAAAATTTTTTCATGTACTTGAAAGATGTGTTTATTACATAGGATCCGTTTTATCCCATAATTTTAAGCAAAAATCCTCGAAAAAAAATCGCAAAAACAGCCTATTTTTGAGGCGCTTAAAGTGAGAAGATGCCTTAATCGAAGGTGTTCGATTTACAGAGTGCTAGTTTTTGGTGTGGTAGTAACTAATTATGCTTTGAATTCGAAAATAATATAGCCAGGCGATTTTTTTGGTGGAAAAAGAGCGCCAGGTGACGTTAAAGGTACATAAAAAAGTGCCGAAGTCTTCTCATTTATAGAGGGCTGGGACCAAATTTTTTCGTTACATTGAACCCTCAGGATCGTGTGTGCAAAATGACAGGCGAAAATATTGAGCCGAACATCTTGCCAGGCGCCGACAAAGAGCGAGAAGTGCGCGCACGATAGTTAATCAGAGGCTACAGTTATTTTTTTATTATGAACGTTGTATGTCATTCTATTGTTATGGATTAAGGATGTATGTTAGCTAAGTCGATTACCAGTTTTCTAATTGAAAATTTTAGATGTTAGAAAAGACGGTATATAGCATTTTTTTAAAGATTTTTTGCCAAATTTTCGCCCATGTGAATTCTGAGATATACAAGCTCAAAGTGAGACATTTAACATGGGATTCATACAGCAGCCCATGGAAAATAGCATTTATTCTAGAAAATCAAGTATTTCCCGACTACTTTTTGAGTTACAAAAATGTTCCAACGTAACCCTGTAGTTTTTGAGACACGTGAAAGAAAAAAAATTGTTAAGTGCGCACATACTTTCCGAAATATTATGAGTTAAACTTCGCGTTATGAAAAGAAAGCATTTATGTCGCGCGCGCAGTTCTCCTGTGCAGCTTGCCTCTCACGTCGCCACAGCGCCACGCTTTCCCCCTCCTTGCCTAACTAACATACATCCTTAAAGGGAGAAAATTTTTTATTCATTATTATTCATTATTTTTAAGCAGCATTAACATTCACAATGTTAATTGTTTATTTTTTACCAATCAATCAAAAACACAGTAACAGAAACGGCTTGATATCTTGATAATTATTCTAAATATTAATGTATGAAAATTACTGTTATAACTCGTTATGAAAAAAACATATCAATTCTATATAATAAAAATTTAAAAAACTATTTGAAGTATGAAATATTGACATCAATGTTTCTCGGACTGTTGGCTTCTCTATCCGATAATTGCCCGGGGTTTTACCTGACTCAATATATAGCGAAAACTTTTACTTCATCGTACAGATCACAAGAATTATCGGATAGAGGAGCAAACAGTCCGAGAAACCTTAATATTAATATTTCATACTTAAAATATTTTTAAAAAAAAATTTTAATTTTTATAAATTTTAAAATTTTAGACAATTTAATAAATTTTTATAAATTTTTATTCTTATTTTAGAGTATTGATAGTTTTTTTTCATGAACAGTTATAACGGTAATTTTCATACTTAAATATTCAGAATAATTATCAAGATATCTAGCCGTTTCTGTTGCCGTGTTTTCACGTACAATTCATGCATGAAATTAAAAAAAAAAAAAAAACATTGCATGATATTAATTGATAAAAGATAAACAATTAACATTGTGAATGTTAAGACTGTTTAAAAATAATAAACAATAATGAATAAAAAATGTTCTCCCTTTAATCCATATCAATAGAATGACGTACAACGTTCATAATAAAAAAATAACTGTAGCATCTGATTGACTATCGTGCGCGCATTTCTCGCTCTTTGTCGGCGCCTGGCAAGATGTTCGGCTCAATATTTTCGCCTGTCATTTTGCACACACGATCTTGAGGGTTCAATGTAACGAAAAAATTTGGTCCCAGCCCTCTATAAATGAGAAGACTTCGGCACTTTTTTATGTACCTTTAACGTCACCTGGCGCTCTTTTTCCACCAAAAAAATCGCCTGGCTATATTATTTTCGAATTCAAAGCATAATTAGTTACTACCACACCAAAAACTAGCACTCTGTAAATCGAACACCTTCGATTAATTTTTCAATCTCTTGACGGCCGTCTCGCTATTCTCGCTCTTTGTCGGCGCCTGGCAAGGTGTTCGGCTCAATATTTTCGCCTGTCATTTTGCACACACTATCCTGAGGGTTGAATGTAACGAAAAAATTTAGTCCCAGCCCTCTATAAATGAGACGACTTCGGCACTTTTCTACGCACCTTTAACGTCACCTGGCACTACTTTTCCCCCAAGCAAATCGCCTGGCAATATTATTATCGAATTTTGAACATAATTAGCTACAATCACACCAAAAACCAGCGCTCTATAAATTGAACACCTTCAATTGATTTTTCAACCCCTTTACGGCCGTACCACGCCCACCCCCACCAATGAAAGGCTGCCAGGCGCCCGAATCAATTAATAATTATGTTAAGGCAGACTGATTAGGTGGTTTTAATCGTTCTATAAATTGCTGCCCTATTTCCGTGGCTAGCTCTCCGTCTAATAGGGGCGAATGCGAAGGGTATGCAGGATGAAAGAAAACTTATACATACATATCTCTTCTCTCCTTCTATAAATGGGGCATTCGAGGCCAAATTGCCGAATCCAGGAACATCGACAACACATTTCATTTCCTTTCCTACTATGTGATAGGACGAAACAAGAAAAGGCATCAATTTTCCAATTTGTTTTCAACAATGGAATAATTTCCTTTAGAGATTTTTTTTTTCTAATATCAAACAAGGGAATAGGAAAATGTCGACATTTTGTTTTTCCGCATTACTTGCACTAAACAGAGCTCTTTTCCGAATGATTCGTGATAACTCAGATTTTTAATCAAGGATCTACAATAAAATGTGGGTGAAATTCGATAACATCGTGCACCACTTTAACTGATAATGACGAAACCAATTTCTTAATTAAACTGCAAATTGATGCGCAGTGTTCCTTTACGGAACATATTAAAGAAATGAAAAAAAAAGTATACATATAATGATGGGGTTTCAAGATCAATGTTTTTGATCTGGAATGCCCCATATATACTTTTTACTCATCCCTGAATTTATATATAGATGTATAGTAGTATAGACGCTCACTCACACTATTCGTTTCGAAGAGAGAAGCTTTTGGAAGCTCTGCGTGGCACATCACAAAGAGGGTGGTGGAAAAACGTACATATGTGTAATGTATATATATATATATATGTATATATATATGTGTGTGTGTGTGTATGTGTGTGTGTGTGTGCGCGCGCGTGTGTTTTCCCTCTGGAGGGGTAACGAGAAGAACGAGGCTACGGCAGCCGTAATGTGTCGCGAGCGCTGGGAGAGCTTGAGGGAATTCCGTCGGGGACATTGAACAGGTTTTACAGCCAACTTCGCGTATATGTATAAACGTAACGCACTGCATATACATACTATATTTACGCACACGATTCGTTTGATCATTATACATGTATAATACCGAAAGAAGAACATACTATCGGAGAAACGCGAGAGAGAACGTGACGCTATGTCAGCCAGGTTCGATTAAATCGTGACGGCAATACGCGCATCAAGAGACGCGGTAGCGTCTCAACGCCAAGTAATTAGAGAAATTTAAAGGATATAAGATACATAATATACGACGATATACACATAAATACACATTTGCGAAACATTACGGTGAGAATTAATCGTTTTTCGGACTCAATAGGCTTGTGAAAAAGAAAATAATAACGCGTATATATTGATTTACGATTGAAGTCTACTTCGATCTTACACTATTGGAGTACATTGTCGATAATTACTTTTCCATATAGTCCTCTACTTTGCATAGTTGTTTTATAAAATCAATAACTACCCAGGATCCAATTATATTAGCGCGCAAATAATGAAGAGAAAATGAAAATTCAAAATTTTCGAACTAATATAAAACCTATTGTGCGTTTAGGGCTTTGGTTAAAATATCATGTGCAGGAAAATATTTTATTGCCCTATCGATTTCATAGGAAATTTCCGAGTCCTCCTCATCCGCGTAAATTATAACTAATGTGTCGAAGGATTTTTTTTTTTCGCACGGACATTCTGAGATATATTACGCGTAGAATAAATTTCCCATAACGCTTTCTCGCGGAGAGCAACAAATGCAAAATATTATTATGCGTGGAAAAATATTTGTCGACCATTTTGTGTAGAATAGTTCTTAACGTCCCGCGCGCGCTTTCGAGAGAGGTAAATAGACCAGGCAATAGAGATTTTTTCGTGATAAAAATGGTAGAAGAAAACGGCGAGTGTGGGGGTACGTGGGGTGGTCCGTGGATGTTTCGTGATATGTTTTCGACTACCAAATATGATTACTTTTTTTTTAATTTCCAAAAAACACCAAAAAAACGGTGTTTTTTTAGTTTTTTGCTTGTAAAATCTAAACCAATGGAACTATGCTGATACATTCAACATACGAATTGTAGAGAATGGAAAGACGAAAAAAATGAGCGCTGGTGCAACTCAATCGGGTTATTATTACCGGAGAAAAACTGGAAAAACCGGAAAAATCAGCGTTTTTTCAAAAATTCATAAATCCGCCATTTTCAAAGTTGTAGCGCTGGCTTTTCGGGTGAAAGTAGTGGTTGATAGGTACTTTGAGTGTGCACAACCCGGACGTTGTCGGATAAATAGTTTTTGCGTAATTGCGATTTGAATTATTTTGGGCACTATTTTGCGGAAGGGCTGGATGCGTCGGAATTTGTCCGATTTTAATTTTCAAAACGGATTTTGAAAAAAGAAGTAAAGCACTACAAAACGTCAATCTTGATTTTTCGTTAAAATGTTGCAAAATAGGTGAAAAACACGTGCAAACGTGACCAAAACCGGCCGAGCGCTCGATCGCGGTCGAGTAGTGGGGGGAGCCGGCCGACGCGGGGTAGTGCGTATATATAGTAATACAAGCGCGCTTCGGCCGCTGTATTATATAGTAATACAAGCGTATTACTATAGTAATAGAAGCTGTATTATATAGTAATACAAGCGGCCGCAGCGCGCTTGTATGACTATATATACGCACTTCCCCGCGTCGGCCGGCTCCCCCCACTACTCGACCGCGATCGAGTGCTCGGCCGGTTTTGGTCACGTTTGCACGTGTTTTTCACCTATTTTGCAACATTTTAACGAAAAATCAAGATTGACGTTTTGTAGTACTTTACTTCTTTTTTCAAAATCCGTTTTGAAAATTAAAATCGGACAACTTCCGACGCATCCAGCCCTTCCGCAAAATAGTGCCCAAAATAATTCAAATCGCAATTACGCAAAAACTATTTATCCGACAACGTCCGGGTTGTGCACACTCAAAGTACCTATCAACCACTACTTTCACCCGAAAAGCCAGCGCTACAACTTTGAAAATGGCGGATTTATGAATTTTTGAAAAAACGCTGATTTTTCCGGTTTTTCCAGTTTTTCTCCGGTAATAATAACCCGATTGAGTTGCACCAGCGCTCATTTTTTTCGTCTTTTCATTCTCTACAATTCGTATGTTGAATGTATCAGCATAGTTCCGTTGGTTTAGATTTTACAAGCAAAAAACTAAAAAAACACCGTTTTTTTGGTGTTTTTTGGAAATTAAAAAAAAAGTAATCATATTTGGTAGTCGAAAACATATCACGAAACATCCACGGACCACCCCACGTACCCCCACACTCGCCGTTTTCTTCTACCATTTTTGTCACAGAATGACTCTTTATCTGCTCTATTGCCTGGTCTAAAATGACGAGAGAAAGACGTGAATTGAATATATACGTTATAGCGCTCGAAACGCTTGTAACTCATCCGTCGCCGTGAGCGATGGGGCATTTTATATCCTTGCGGAGGATCGATCAACGAAAGAACGCGACGCGGAAGTCTATACGTAAAACCCTTTGTATTCATGTACATATATGCAATGTAGGCGCTATAACATTATAACAGTGATACGAGTCCTTTCTCAAAGTTTTCCCAACCGCGAGGTCAAAATACATAATGTACGAAAGACCCGTGTGGGGTATTCTTCCGATTAGATGTCGTTCTTAGCGACCCGCTCTCGACGCCTCGAGAAACATAAACCGCGTGTGCACATTCCGAATGCCCGCGAGGACGAGCGCGAACGATGAAAGTTGTGAAAGTCGAGAGAGCTCGACCGACTTTTAATCGACGCTGTTCCTTCATCATTCTCGGGTGCACTGCGCGTGAGTTTACCTATCTTATAATACAGCGCTCGCTTCGGTGGATGACGAAAGAAAAAAAAAAAAATTGGCCTTGCAACGACATTTCCCAGTATATCGAATGACAATTCAATTATAAAATTATAAATACAAAAACGAAAAGTCTTTATTGGGTTACTTTAACTTTTTTACACTTGGAGCAGCCGCGTATACTTAGCTTTATACGATTTTAGTGATTTCAAGGATCAAAAATACAAATTTATGCAGCTGAAGGAAGATGAGATGAAAAAAAAAAGAGAAAAATTTCATGTGGGTGATGTGATTTGGTTATTGATGGACAAGAAAAGACCAACGTCAAAGACATATGTACCATAATGAACAGAGAATTTTCTATCCTCTTTTTCATTGCCTGAAGTCGTTTTCCAGAGAAATGTGCTAGAGCAGGTTAGCTCTAGCTTTTCCGTACTCACTCGCCTGAAAAGGTAGTGGCGAAAGAGGCTAAAGCCTCCCTTGGGGAGAGCGGGGCTACATAAATCAGAACAACTATACCTGATATATGCCCTCCCCGGATAACTGCACGTTATACACTCTTCTCATAGTCAATTTGCCATTCAAATAACATCGAGTGTAGACCACATTAAAAAAAAAAAAATAGTTTCCTTTCGAGATATCCGTATCCTCCCGTCTTGACGCGTGTGACTTGCCAATTTACATGAATATTCATAATACTCAAAGCAAACAAAGCCTGAGTTATTTGTAAAGCGAAAAAGTAAATAATCTGAAAATTCGGACTTTGGATTTTTAGAATTTCAGATCAGCCGAATTGCATGTGCCATCTTCGATTTGCATGTTTTTTTTTTTTTTTTTTTTCAAAATCGACAAGGTCTTGCTAGCGCCCAAAGATCCAAAAAAAACTTTTACTTGAATGAAATTTCAATAGAGTCGAAATTTTCCGGCTTCGTTTCATCAGTGAATCGACGGATTGAGTTTGAGTTAAGGAAACGTTTCATTGAAATCGAAGAAAAGTCTATCAGGCTACGATTTAAACAAAATTCGTATGATTGAAGCACACTTCTTCTACGGGCGTGTAGCATATTTGCCTGCATAATTTCAATCGTAATCCTTAAATATTACGTCTTCCCAGCAGCCCATAAGCAACTGGGAGCACGTACTTAATATGTGTATAAAACGGTGCGGTAGAAAGAATCTCGGGGTCTCTGCGCGTTCTCCGAGGATTCTCAGTGGTGTCCCACTGACCTCGTATATACCATATTACGTACATTACTGGCTACTCCTTTTACTTCTCCATTCTCACCGTCAGTCGGTCTCGTCGTTCCAAGCTTATTGCGAAATATATATACACATATGTATGTATCTTTTTTTTCTGGGACTTTCGAGTCCAACGAATCGTGACACGGTATAATGTAAAGAACGTTGAGAAAGACAAGAGTCAGCAGGTGGGCCAGCCAACCTTGGAATTCGAGAACTTGTTCATCGTTCCGAAATTTCTTGGTCCGTGTCGCGAGACTATATTGAAACTTATGGAGATGAAGAAAAGACATTTATTCATTTTTTTTTTCAAATAACAAAAAGAACAATATTACGCAATCGCCGAGTCGTTTATTCTCGGCAAACATCTCATTCAACTGGAACTAATTACGAATATTTTTTATCGAAGCGTCTCGGTATTATTATCTTTGAGATTCGTAATATTCATTCGATAAAGTTCCAAATTCACAAAATTATATGCTCAAAAGCTTGAATTAATTGAAATATGTCTCACATTTTTATTTTTTAATTTTTTTTTTTTTTATATTCTGCTCAAATCATAGCATAAGATTTTATTTCCAAAACCAACGTAACAATGTTGACGATAAAATGTAATCGTCGTAACAAAGTCAAACGTCATTTTAGTCAATATTCATCCAGCATGCGCCAAAGCCAAACATTAAAATAGTTACATCGATGATGTATCTTTCGAGAATAAATCTGCAAAAATTTCACGTTTTTCGATGTCGCCCCCTTTTTTTTCTCTCTCGAAGCATGAACTGTTGGACTGACGTGATATCAGTGATCGACAGGAAATTTAAAGTGGAATGAACCTTGAAAATTTTGAAAACTCGAAAGTAAAGTATATACGATCTCAAGTCAGTCGAAGATTTTTATTTTAATGACATTCTAATTCATTGGAATGTCTGTCAAAAATCATCGTACGTTCTGCGAGTAATCTTTACTCCAACAGAGTGTTCCGCGAGTTATATAATTCCCCAATGACTCCCTAATACATTTTTTGAGCTTGATCGTAGTCGTGTACGAGAGTACTCCGACTGATAGGGAGGCGAGATTTTCGGGGATTTTACGAATCACCACAGCGACTGACAATGAGTATATAGATAGCGATCCCTCTTGATAATCGACAATACCGATTTTTCATGATTTTCAAAATAGCATTAAAAAAAAAACTGCCTCTGCAGTACTTAAGTCCGTCTGAAAGTTCCTCAAGCTCATTCTATTACTGCTGGGTAAAGCTTGCCCGAGATTCGGCATTGAATTTGTCTTCTAGACATATTTTTTAAATATATACTCTCGCTTAAATTGTTTGCGCAATAGTTGAAAATTTCCTCCTTTCAATCGACTTTCAGGAATTATCACGAGACTCTCGTTTCTATTCCAAAGTATAGCGGGTTTCGAGTATCCTCGTAGAGTCCTTGCGAATTTCCGGGTTATCCGAGGACTTGAGAAAGAAAAAAGAAAACCCCATACGTAGTCTATATCGGGTGCTGGGTTATTAAGATTTGTTATGCGGGTCAAGGGCTTGTTCGATCGGAAATGTCCCGTGTTGTTCACAAAACCAATCTGCTCTTGACCCAATTAGAAACTTGCCAAAAGAAAAGAAAAGAAAAAAAAAACATTTCGAAACGATGAAAAACATGACTTTTTTTTATTATACTCTGGCGGAAGTGCGTCCATCGAAAATTAAAATGCCTGTAGTACAGTATCGTGTTTCGTGCATATGTATAGGTGCATAATAATATTCACGCGCGCATCGTATCAACCCTCAAACTCTCCTCCTGGCACATATGCATTGAGAAGGTGTATGGGGGCTGTAACTATGCGCGAGAGCTTACATATTCCGGGGGGGGGGGGTTGTATATATCGACGCAACGCCGGCGTATACGCGCTATACATACATCGACTAATCGATAGATACTGCTGATGCTGCTGGAGCTCCGCTGCTGCTGCCACGTCGTTATACACGTAGACTGTTGAGCAAGAGAGAGAGAGAATAATGGGAGGGTGTGAGAGGGAGAGAGAGAGAGAGCATACAGTTGCAACCCTCTCGCGCACCGCCGAGCCATTTGTTCATGCACAAGTGTATGCGTATACCGCTTCAACCCTCACATTCCCCAGTTCAACCCTCAGCACACAGACATAGGTTCGGACGGCAAAAAGCGCGGCCACGTTTATACTCGTCTCATTCACTCGCGCCCTGTCGATGCTTTTCACTCCTCGCTTTCATAATGTTGCCATGTACAGATTGTATTTGGTGCAACGCTCACGTGGTGCCATCACCGCGGAAAGAAGGGGGAGAAGAGAGAGAGAGAGAGAGAGAGAGAAAACGCCGCTGGCGCACACATTAGCCGCAAACGAAAAGTTTTAACGAAGCCACCCACAGCCCTCATCTCCCTCGACCCTCTCCACTCTCTCGTAAACCCATGGGCGGGCATAACTTTTGATGGGTTTTTTTTTTTATTTTTTCAAACCTCGATATATTGCACATTTTTGTTCCATCAAACTCGTTTATTCGTCGAGTGTACTTCAATTCGCTGATATAACGGATCAGAGTTCGTGCGCAGTAGGGTGATCGAAAAAAAATCGAGCTTGCAATAAAAACGTCATGCAATCGCCGAATGCAACTTCATACTTTTATTAATTGATATTGGATAAGGATTTTTATTTCAAGAATCTCGAAGCTCCTAAGATGTACGGAGCATCGAGATTGTACTCTAGAATTGATCCTTAACTTCGATATCTCTCTCTCTCTCTCTCTCTCTCTCTCTCTCTGTCTCTCTCTCTCTCTGTCTCTGTCTCTCTCTCTCTCTCTCTCTCTCTCTCTCTCTCTTCCTTTCTCCCTGTGAAACGGTGAATCTCTAGTCACCATTAAACATACACTGTTCCTTGTCAGATACAAGCGAATGTGGTGCAATAATTTAAATATACATAGTCCAATTATAACGGAGTCCCTCCCAGGTTCTTTGGACCATGATTTTTCCTGTGTACGTATAGGGCAAATATCGTGACTCGCTGAGGAGGTCCCATGGTACGTCAATTCTACCTTCTCAGCATCGCACAATTAATTAAATAATTCTTTACTTTTATATACCAACATAAGTAGAGTATATAATGCACAGAGCTAGGCTAGTCATTTACTGCCAACTAGTTTTTAGGATTTTCTTAGAGTTCTTGGAGTTTTTAGAATTTTCAATATTATATTTTATTCTGTATTTATATTAGTTATTCAATTTATAATGTAATCAATATTAGCACAATAACGATACCACGCATATGTATCGTAAGCATAAAAGAATATTTCAAAATTGTAAATCTAAAGCCAGTGCTTGAGGGGGCTCTGTCCCAGAACGCTTAATAAATAAAATATCAATCAATCTCTTTCTCTCTCTCTCTCTCTCTCTCTCTCTCTCTCTCTCTCTCTCTCTCTCTCTTTCTCTCTCCCCCTCTTTGCCCTCGGCCTTGAGAGCTTCTTTCTTTACGAGCGCAATGGAAAATATTCGAAATTCCTGTCCCGATCTTTTCTCTTTTCGGTAATCCAGTCTCGTTAGATCCGATATCCTTTGCACATTTGTCTCTTTGCATAAAACAAGACGCCATGAAACGTGAAAATTGGAAATTCGGTTAAACATGTCATATATAGCTTTCGATTGAATTCGGTAACCTTATAGCTAAACCGAAAAGCCAAAAACAAAATGTTTACGCTGTTTTATGGATCAATCTTCTTCGAAAATCGAAGAATTTCCGACTCGGGTCAAATATATGAACTTGAAACGCTCGCTATCGATCCTCTACATCTTTTTCAGGCGAATACGGATTTATTGAAAAATAAAAGTTATAACAAAGAGACGAAGGTGTTGATTCAATTTTTCACCGACTCATACATGTCGTGTGTGTGTGTCTGTTATATTACGTGTGCTTCATCGTGGCCGTCACCGCGCTGCAACGTCGTTCGCGTTTTACGAGAGCGCAAAAGCGTCGCGTGCATTCGAGTCTCATTTCCCGCTTGACTCCCCAGCCTCGCAGTTCCCATGTCTCGACCTCGGCTTGCTGACAGCATCAGCAGCACGTCCCTCGTGCATCTATATACATTTATATATTTATTATGCCTATATACATTTCACATCGTAAGCTACTTTGAATTTTTCTTCAAACAAACGAGAGTACTTCATGAAGTACACCGTAACTTATCACTCATGTTTTTGAGCATTAATTGACGCCGAATAACCGAAAATTCACAGAGCTTATAAGTATACTTATATTCAACTACACACACACATATATATATATATATATGTATATAACTTATATATATAACTTTCGTAGTGTTGAGATATAATTTTGTTTATGATGTTGAAATTTGCATCGTTGAAATGCAACGAAAATAGTTTTTTTTTAAATCATTTCCAGTATTGCTGACGCTTTTTTGGCATATTTAGGCCCCAGGTCACGAAAAAAAACCCAAAAAAAAGGTTTAAACGATTTTTGACCTCGAGACAATACTGGAAATAATTTTTTGAACCTGATTTCGTTGCATTCCAACGATGCAAATTTCAACGTTTTTTTTTTTCATGTATCTGGTTTATCATCCTTATCGTCATTTTATTTTTATATTTATCTATAAAATTAATGAAACTAGATTTTTCCTTCGCATTTAATAGAATCCATGCGAATTTTATTAAATTAATTCTTTCCCTATTTGAAATGAATTTTTTCCCTATGAAATTGCTTCACTCTACTGAATAATCACAAAAAAAAAAAATAATCACCAAATTTATTTCGTTGAAATAAATTATAGGCAGATATTCAGTAAAGCAATCGATATTGGTGCGGAAACATTTTGAATATCGAAATATTATTACGCTCGATGAAGTGAACATAGCCTTGAAACTTTAAGAAATTCGAGGGAAATGCGAAGTGGCCACAAACTGATGGTCAGTGGCCACAACTGGTAGTACGCCTAACCTGATGAAAGAAAAATTTATGCGTAAATGCGAGCGTAAATGAAATTGGAAAGCGAATATAATTTGCCAATTTTATCGCTGCCGGGAATATTAGACTGGACGATAAAGAGAAAATCGTTGTTTCTCGAAACGTTCGTATAAAGTCACAAAGATTCATTCATATCGTACGCTGAAAGATCGTGCATATTCGTGTACGAGAATTTGGGCCGGTATAATCCGGATGAATTTGAGTGTGGGAGTAGCAATTTTCCATTATTTTTTTTTTTTTTTTGGAGTATATATCCCTTTGTCGAGACGGGGTGTGATATGTGTATGAGACATGCGGAAAATTCGTATGACGATCAGTCGCGAGAGGGTAAAGGAGAAAAGAGGATTTACACAGAGAGTCCACGTGATAGTGTGTGTCCATATCGCACAGAGTGCAGTGGCAAAAGTTTTCATCCTTTACATACAATGTGCATATATATATATGCATAAATGATAGCAAACAAAAAGACCTAACTCACGTCGCTTTTACATATTAAAATGCGTGAATCGCGGTCCTTTCGTTTGTCGGCAGTCTCGATGTATATATATAACGCGGAAATGTGTGCAAAGTCAGCCGGGAGTCAGGGAAATTGTGTAATTTATTCAGTGTGCAGGGAGATATCGCTCTCTCTCTCTCTCTCTCTCTCTCTCTCTCTCTCTCTCTCTCTCTCTCTCTCTACCGTCACGACGAGACCGCTTTTGCCACATGCATATACACTCTCGCGCGACCGACGATATACCGGAAAGGGTGGCATTTATTCCGGAAATAAAACCTCCGTCAGACGCGAGAGGGACTCTTGTATGCATCGCGGCACTGGGAGGGTAAGAGAATGTCAACGATGCACTGAGTGAGAAAAGAAGAGTAAAAGAGAGAAAGAGAGAGAGAGAGAGAAATGGAAATAGCGTGAGGACAGAATGGAAAAAGAAATGAGCCCGGGAGAATGAAATAGAGATATACGTGAGATCCCCTCCCACGAGAGAGAGAGAGAGAGAGAGAGAGAGATGTATGCATTTAACGTCGTGAAATTTTCGTCGCTCCTTTACTGAAATGATGCTTCATCATCGCTTGCCTTACGTTACAATAAAACGAAATGCAAGAGTTGCAACGTAAAGTGCGAACGAGAAACATTATCGTCTTTTACGGCTCACATCGACGACCAAAAAACGTGACAAAAATTCCAAATTAGAAAATCCATTATATCTTGAATATATATTGCCGATAAAATCTGCGTAATAATAATCATTTGAAAAATAATAGCAAAGACTTGCTTATCGTTATTGTTCTTATTGCGTGATAGGTGTCCCTTATATAATTTTATAATTGAGCGACAAATAATCGGTCCTATCGTAAGGTAGATTCATAAAATGAAATGAAATTTAGGAAAGGAAAATTGGGCGACAATTGCGTGACACAATTTTTTGGATCCGCTAGGGTGTTCTGGCTGCTAACACTACACTGAAAAAAATGGTTCGGGATTTACAATAATACTGTTATTGTTGGCCAGTTATAGGTATACTGGTGAAAAAATATTGCCCACACAGAAAATGCAGTAGCCCTTTTAGAAAATCCCGATTGCCGTAAAGTTCATACAAATATGACTAGTGAAGTATTTCTAATTCAACAATAATATCGCTGGTGAAGGCAAAGCAGTTTTGTCTACGGCGCCTATACTGCGCCTTTGTGGACGACACTCAATCGTCTGGCTAGCTTAGTCATTATAAATAGCTGGAAATTTATCGTTTTTGTAAATCAGCCATACTAACATAGCTCGCGAAACTACACTGTATTGTTCAAACAGCTGTAGTAGCTGATTTTTACATGCCTAGCTATTTCAACCATATAGTATGGCTGCGAGAATAACGTTGTGACACATAGCTATACTAATATGGCTCGCGCAACTATACTACGTTTTTGGAACACCTACAGTAATCTGTTAACGCGTGGTGTCTATGCCTCTGCCTCGCGCGAAAACGAGACCTCGCTACGCAAAATTTGATAATGAACGAGTTTGTGAAGAAGAAACTGAACGAACGGAATCTTGATGAGCTTGTACCAACATTTGAAGGTAAGTCTGTTCTCACTTATCTACGGAATATGTAAAAAAGGACTATTTTTCCTGTTATATAAACGCCAATCGTATAACAAGCGAATTTTTGTAGGTTAGGTCAACTGTCATTTTCCTTCAAGGAGAGTATCATATGTCTCCGGGCCATGGATTCTCTCAAACTTCCAGGTGTGTTTCATTAGCTCTAAAAATCAAGTCTCTTTTGCAAAATATTTATGTATGAATATCATTATCGATAACAGATGATTAAAATAAATATTCATGATTATGAAACATATTGGCTGAATTTTTACTGTGACCCGAATATCCCCTACTATATATACCTACCTATACGAGTATAGGTAGGTACAATATCCTGTAATTTATCTATGTAAAATTAATTTATAATTCAGCCATATTCTTTTGGTAGTATAGCTGATACGTCTACCTCGTATTCTAGCGTTTATAAAACAGCTCTACTAGTATTGTTGGTATACAAAGAATTCTGCCTACACTGACAAAACTGCTATCCACGAAACAACATTGTATATGCTTGCTTCGGCTAGTGTCTGGTGGTGGAAACGAACACCAGCCATACACCAGTATGGCTGGTGTTCGTCTACCTCGTATGCTAGCGTTTATAAGACAGCTATACTAGTATGGTTGGCATACGCATAACTCGTGATGGTGAACTCAACCATACTATAGTATTGCTGAAATAGAGATACTTGTCAGATTCGCGGAGCTATTGGGTATATGTCTGTCATGACATAGTGGTATGCTTACGCCAACGATATTGTGTCAGTCATATTTGTATGGCTTTATTACCTAGATGGTATGGCAGTAGCGTATTTTCCCATATAATATGGCTGAAGCAATAATAATTATGGCTCGAATCGGGAAACTTTTTTTTCAGTGTACGTATATATTTGTGTGTGTGTGTGTGTATGTGCATGTATGCATATGTGTGTGGGTTAAGATGGAGAAGGGTCGAGCAATTGAGAGACTGGAAACCCGACGACGAGCAAATGTTCGCTGGGAGGAAAGAATATCCGCTTATACGAGCGAGTTACGACTTTACGGATCGAGCGATTCTCCCTCCACCCTTCTCTCTCTCTCTCACTCTATCTCTCTCTCTCTCTCTCTCTCTCTTGCTCTCACTCATCCTCTGGCAAGGATGACGACGAGAGGAGAGGATGCAAACAGTATCTATAGAGACGGACGGAGGGCTTTGGTGCTCGCGATCTCAGTCGCTCATCACGTCGAGTCTCTATAATAGACCGCGGGGTAAAAAGTAACAAGGATCGAAAGTAGAAAACGTCAATCTCGCCGTTACGGTCACTATATATAGCCAAGTATATTGGATGCAACCGGTATACGTCGCGCTTGTAGCACAATTTCTACCAGTTTCTTCTTTCCGTATATAACACGAGTTTCTACATTTCGTGATATTGTTTTTTTTACCTCAGATATCTCAAAGCCCCAAATGTGTTATCTCGACGAAACTTTTTCCAGGATTTTACTACCGTGCGTTTTTCTTTTTAAATATTAAAACAGTCAATTATAGCCAATGCCACATTTATTTTGAATAATTTGAAATAATTTTCCACCAAAAAATGTAAATGATATAAAATGCTGATATCGCCATTGTAGCGTAATAGTTATTTCAATTTTAAGGCCAAATTATGCGTGAACGAGACAGAAGAAAGAGATTAACTAAAGAATTTTCTCAGTTATGAGTCTAGCGCTTTTCGAAGAAGTCGAGATAGACAAAACTGGCCAATGACTAGACTCAATCTATATGATTGCACAGGGAAATTTTCACACAAACTGTCGTATTCATTACTGCACAACACACGCTGAAAAGTATCCGGTGCATTGTTATTTTTGCTATAAGCTTAGAGGCTTTTTACTGCGGGCATGGTCGGCCTCATACGGTAAAAGTTTCAAGAAAACTCCCGTCATGGCTCAACAATCTTTATAGCGACAACCTCTATAGCCGTCGATGAAACTCGTAATCCCGATGTTTTTACACTATAAAAATTTACGTTACTTTTATTCAAATCTTTTCGAACCATAATCCATCGAAATGTCGCATCGTAATGTACGATAAAACTTGCTTGTAATCTTTATGTCTTTACCTTAATATTACAGAAGGGGAAAATTTTTTTTTGTTTTATTCACAACGCCTGCGATCACGGACGTTGAAACGATTTTTTGTTTGGTACAATTGAAAAATTAGTTTGTCAAACAATAATTCGCTTCAGGGATGACCAAAATATTTTAGAGGCAACCGCAATTTATAAATTCGTTTGAATGCCCCAGGTCACAACCGTTGTGAATCCAGTGAAATTTTTTTTTCCGCGTATATATGGTTGGTCTTATCAAAATCATTTCGAATGATTTTTCCATCGTAATGTTGCCCCCCTCCCCTCCCGTTAGACATTTATCGAGATTTTTCTCGTGCTCACGAGAATAAGAAATACGCGAATTTCCCTCTCGCCCGTTAGTGGTTCAGTCGTACTCCAATTTACTTTATCATATATATATATAGGAATGTCAACGAATGTACCAAAAGCGTTACTTGCGTCCCGGGTCTCAGTCACATGTACACATACAGATTTTTATGCACGCGCGTGTATATAAGTGCAAGCGCGTACACGGGAAGAGTGTAAGCGTATACATTGGAAGAGCTGCGAAGTCGAGTTTGCTTCTCCAGGAGAGGAACGTGCTCGGTCGGTCGGTCGGTCACTGAACCGCCGCCGACGTCTCGCTCCCATATACCCGCGCTCGCTTCGCCGTCTCAACCTCCGTCTCGCTATATATCTTTCTCTCTCTCTCTCTCGCTCTCCTTCACTCCCAAGTTTCTCGCCGCACATCGACGTCGCCTTTTGCCATACCATCCCGCGTCCTGTGCCAGGCTCGCGATCGAGGCAAAGTACCGTTACGATCCGCCGCTATACACGTTCCTACCTGAAGAGCAACGTGTATAAATGTATATATGCATACCGTACTGTACACTGTATAGTCGGTACAGCGTATATAGAATTCGTATGGCAGAGATAGCTGGTGATACATACGTGAGAACGAGCAGGAAGGAAGCGAGAGAGAGAGAGAGAAAGAAAGAAAGAGAGAGAGTGCAAAGAAGAATAAAATAAACGAGTAAAAAAAAAATGACGCGAGAAACGAGTAAAAGAATCTCTATACGTGTCCCCGATACTCTTCTCTCTCTTTCTCTCTCTGTGTGTGTCTCTCTCTCTCTCTCTCTCTCTCTCTCTCTCTCTCTCTCTCTCTCTCTCTCTCTCTCTCTCTCTCTCTCTCTCTCTCTCTCTCTGTGTGTGTCTCTCTCTCTCTTTCTCTCTCTCTTCCTCTCTCTCTCGCTCTCTCTGACACGATATTTCCTTTCCATTGTTACTCGCAGCAGTTGTACTTTCGATAAAATCCCGAGGACACACTCACGTACAATCCGTATTCCCCGTAATTTCCGGTCAACTCTCGCGATATCTCCGCGTTTTTGTTTTCCCCGCGCCCAAATATTCCCCCACGGGCCATGTAATGACTTTGGGTAATTCTACGGCTATGAGGCCGAACGTGCTTCTCGCGAACATCGCCAGACGTTAATCACACACGTGAATATAATACGGATCTGTGCCGTATTGTTCGCGGCTAATAGTCGATTTTCGATTCGAGTATCGAACCAACCGTAATCCGCGGTGAAGCTATTTCTTTTTTTTTTCGAATGCAACGTGTAACTATAACGTTAATCGATAGATAGTAATTGGATATTGTAGTAGAGGGTGAAACGAATTTATAAACTGAGGATAGAAAAAAATGTTTGAATAATCGTGGAAAAAGAATATAGCAGGCGGGGAAAATGAATAGCGCGCTCCTCGTCATTCATATACCCCTCGCACATGGAGTGATCTATAAATCGATATAATCTTGTACACGTGAATCGATTTCTTGGCCTTAGACCACATTGGAGTATTCTCTGCTTGGAGGGTGAAGTCTCAAAGCTCGTTAATGAGAGAGAAAGAGAGAGTAAGCGAGAGAGAAAGAGAGAGAGAGAGAGAGAGAGAGAGAGAGAGGTCATATAGAGCTCGAAAGCAAAACGAGAACTGACGGTCTTGGCTGCACACAGTTTGTAAATTTCAACTGCATACACATATATACGGTGAATTACCCACTACCACAAATACGGGTGAATCTCTAATAGCAACGAAGTTAGCGTATTTTCTATACACGTGTGCAAAGAGATAGAGAGAGAGAGAGACTCTTAAAGTTTCACCATCGTCAGCCTGGGCAACCTATAGATGGTCTACAACGACAGTATATAGCACCATGTAGATTACCCACTACTATGTACTACATTATAGTAGATATAACCATGAGAAATTTCAAATATGTTAGCTCGTGCCCGCGAGATCGATCGACTTGAGTTTCGAGGCTCGGTTATAGAGAGTTACGAAAGAGAGAGAGAGAGAGAGAGAGAGAGAGAGAGAGAGAGAGAGAAAGAGAGAGTTTCTCGTTAGATTCTCTCTCGGTAACATTCTCGAGAGACCGGTGGATCGGGAGCTGCGCTTTCATCCTCTATTTTATATATATACATATACGTATGCATCTTTCTCTCTCTTTGTAAAGAAAATTGATGAAATTTTCACAATATATACGGAATATACCAATAAACGATTGGATCAGCCTCCAACAGGATTCACAAGCGTTGAAAAGATTTTCCCTCGATAATTTCGGCGCTCTTGTCACATATATGTGTATGTTTCTAAAGAACGCTGCATTGTCACATTGACCCATATATAAAAGGGTCTCGATTGTACGTCACCGCTATATAGACTATAATGATCAGCAGCAGCAGCAGCACTCAAGAGAAGTTGCTCTAACGGAGAACAGCCGGGAGCAACGAGTATATGGGTGGCGGATCAGGGGGGGGAGTCTCTCGTCTCGTATATTACGCGCCCACGTACTCTCGCAAAAGTTACGCACGTATAACTTATGCCCACTATATATGCGCGTGCCTCGGTATCAAAGCAACATACACAGAAGATAATAATAGCAGGGAAATTACATAGCTCTCGGGTCTCTTGAGCACGCTCACTTATTACTATCCGATATCGCGTTGCGCGCGAGCCTCCGTGCATGATGCACTTGTCAAGCCGCCTTGATGCGCGCGTGTGCGCGAGATCAATTGCTAATCCAAACTGAATGGCCTGTCCACGCATATCGTGACATTCCGGGCTATAAGATATGGCCTACACGTTCGACCCTCACCTTCCCCGATTTGGTTCATGATTTTTTTTTCTACCATTTACACAACTGCAGAATGCATTCAGTTTTTTTTTTTCAAAATTTCTTTTTCCCTTACGGCTTTTTAACGGATTGTTTAAAACATGATGTGAATGAAATAAAACGTTGGCCCCGAACTGAGAATATCGAGTCTCCACAATTATCAAACATCCCCCAATCTTATACGCAGTAAAACAAAAAAAAACATTCGATTATAAATGTTTGTCTGAATGTTTCGTACAAGAATCATAATTTTAGGCCGAATTAGTGTCCCGAGAAAAGCATAGGTAAATGACTTTAGTTATTTGGCTTGATAATCGTTACTTATCCGACGCACATGATTTTTTGAGAATTCAATCAGACTTTTTCTCAAGTCAAATTTTTTTTTTTTTCGTGTGTCGAAGAAAAGACACATATTTCTTGTATAGATTTGAGAAGAGTAATATAAAAAGTTTCGACGGCTATTCCCGTGAAATTTCTCCGCTGAAAATGTCGAAGGATATATCTCGAATAATATTTCGCTGTTATATATTCTTAAATACACATCTTTGGGAACATCTAGGTTCGCGTGAATTCTAAAGGTTCACGGATAAAAAGAAACAGTAAAAAATATAGGGGCTATGCACAGTTCGCGTTCGACTCGAGAAATTGCACAGCGATATTTACTGAAACACATTGCCCAAAATTGAGTGTGCCAAATCGTGAATTTTTACAGTTTCCGCACTCTGTCCTCGTTAGACTCGAGCTGCTCTACTGCTTTTTTTTTTTTTTTACTGAGAACGCTGATGTATTTATAATACTGAACTGTAAATAAACCAGTGTACACTGTCAAAATCTCAGTGTGCACAGATAAAGTCACGAATTGTCGAAAAAAGATTGAAATTACTGTATACCACATTGTAAAATTAAATATGTCACTAGGTATTCAATACCGTGGACACTGTAACCTTCGCAGTTTGCGTACAGGAAAAAAATCAGCGGTCACATGTAAACTCGACACGGAGAGAATTAAACTTGAAAAATTACCGTGCAGTAGCAGTATAATCAGGTGACAACCCTGCCATTTTTGAGATTATTATTGAGAAAAGCACAAATTTTCATGAAAATTAAATGATACATCTTTCTTTGAAATAGGAAATTTAACCGGATTGTCCAGTAAATTTTGATGTCCCGTAAAATATACAGAACACAAATTTAAAAACTATGTGATATCAGTAAAATTTTACCGTACATTCTGTTACTCCATGCCTTCAAAAATATCTATGAAAAAGTATCGTACTTCTGACGATTATTTCAATATGTTTTTTTTTTTTTTAATATTAATGAACGTCACGGTAAATTTTACCGTGTTCCACGGTAAATTTTACCGAGCTGCGCGAAAAATTTTACCCTGCTGCTCAGTAAAAATTCCCCTCCATACGTTTCACGCTGGGATATGGCGTGACGTTCTTGCACAGTAATAACTACACCAATTATTTGAAATTTTCCATTTCGCAAGCTAAAAGAAACTTATCGTTTACGAATTAATACGTTTTTACGACTTGTCACCACATTCAAATATAATAACAATAATTTTTACCGTGAAATTCACGGTAAAATCACGGGAAATCTCAGTGTGCACAGGAAAAGTCGTCATTTTTCTAGGAAAGTACCTAAATTACTCAGTTGCACTGTAAAATTAAATAGGTCGCCTTGTTTTTTATGCAGTTTATATACTGTGATTTTCGCTGTTTTTTTTTTCCGTCTTGACTATATGCCGCAGAGGGCTTCGAGCATATTCTGTACATTCAATTCGAGAAACTCGTTTCTGGCATTCGGATCGGGAAGAATTTTTTAAAAGCCTTTTTTTCAATGATTCTTACGTTTGCAGATTACACTGTTATATTTATAAAACTTCCCCATATATAGGGAAAACACGTGAGTCTAATTTCTATGGAATTTTCCAATGTAGATTCGTACGTGTTTTACCTCTTCTCGCTCTTCCAGCCTTATGTTTCTCTATAAATATATATATACACGGACAGAGAGTTGCAACGGAAATATGTATACAAGTGTATACGTATATACAGATCGAGAGTCTCGTGTGTACTTGTCGGTGCTTGGTTGCGCTCGTTGTCGAGGAAATACTGGCAGATATCAGTGAGACAGGTTAGGGTGTAAGTGAGGGTGTACGCGGTTGACAAGGAGAACGAGAGGGGTGTCGGTAGATGTATGAGCGAAGGGGTGAATTCGCGAACGCGATAAGAGAAAGAGGGAGGGAGAGAGAGAGAGAGAGAGAGAGAGAGAGAGAGAGAGAGAGAGAGAGAGAGAGAGAGAGAGGAGACATAGAGTGGCGGAGGACGATGCGCTCTGCGTCAAGGGGATGGACGCCGCTTCCATGGCAACCGGTCCATGGTGGCTGGGATCCGGGCTCTACCAAGCATCATCCAGCCAGCACGGGGGAAATTCTCGGGCACCAGAGACGAGAGAAACCTTTGGCTAATGTACACAGGCACATATATATGTATATATAACCCGCATGCGAATCACACACGGCTTCCAATAAATATATATTCCCCTCGCGTTCTCCCGAAACTATATAGGCTTCGCGCTCAATCTCGTCCTTCTCTGGATTATCATCAGTATTATCCTCTATTATGAGTGTAACGCAATAAGCGATGTGTCAGTATACAGTTTCAACCAGAGACGCTCAGTAAAAGAAAAAAAAAAACAATTATTTTGTAAAATTGCGAAATTCCTTCAGGATGAAAACAAATTTTCGCAATCTTTACGAAATCCCTGCTCAACGTAAAACGAAGCCTTGTGCGCTAACAATTTCTCGGGAAAAAGTTGCACAGATGTTGCATTTCGACGATGTTGTATCAATCATACGACGCTTGGTATCGCGAAATAAAAAAAAAAAAGTAGGAATACACTCCAGAAATATGACGGTAGCTGGAAAGGCACGTGGAGAAGTGACATTCGTATCCGAATACTCGCGAGAATCATCCCGATCCGTTTTAAGGTGCAGTCCTCGCGCTACAATAGTGCGAGAATGTTTCCTAATGTACCACATGATAAAATATACACGGCGCTAGTGGTCATATATGCAGCGAACTTTTGATTGAGGCTGTACAGAAATGGCTAAGAGTTATTGCTACGTTATTTTTTTCTTCTTTTTGTCAATAAACGCACTGTTTAGGAAAATGACGAATAAATTATTTCCAAATTCCCGATATGATGAACTTTTGTCGTTAAATTTCACAAAATCTCGTACACTTTTTTTCATCAACGATGATCGTAACATATGCTGGCAAACATTTTACTATAATGATCGTAAAAAAGTATCATAAATCATTTCAATTATACTGTTGTAATAATCAGGCACTAGACGAATTTGATTCACTCTCTTTAAATTTATTTTTCAACCAGTTTATTTTTTTTTTTTTTTTAATCACGAGATACTTTGCGACTGATGATCACACAATTATACAATCAAGTTCTCCATCTCTGATTGACGAGTACGGATGATTTGGTATAATGTCATGTATTTTAATTACCAGTTGAGAGATTAACCATGGAAATTTGTAGTTTGAATGAACGAAAGCCTCTCCGTGATTAGCACCGCCAAATACGCTCCGACGTTTACGAGAGTGCATGCATGCACATATATGTATAATACATGCGTATACCTTTGGGCGGTGTATAGAATTTTGGTTTCAAGCCGTAGTGGAGAAATCCACGTCGTTTTCCCTTAGCCGCGGCGCGCGTTCGATAAATCGTTATCGCTATTCAACTGCCATCGGAGAGTGAACGTGTGTGCGATGGGGCATTAAATGCCGCGCATCGTCGGTTTAAATCGAAGCGGCTACACGCGCTTAAGCTCTCCCTGCCTCTCTTTATTCCTCGTTCGCAATGAGAGCTCGCGAAATATAGATAGACAGAGAATATAACGTGAGCCCGGGAGAGAGAAACGAGAAACACCGGGAATTATCACTGGTTGAACGGATAACACCCCTCCCCCCCCCCCCCTCCATATTTGTATATGTATGTACATATTTTACATGAAACATCATGCACCCAAATTATACGGATTAATGTAGAAGAGAAAACGTCTAAGGGGGAATTTCAGGTATGATTTGACTCGTCGAGTGCATGGGTTACAGAATAAGAAAAAAAAAATGAGAGATTCAACGTTATCAGCACTTTTATCATATCAGGTTTTCGTCGTATAGGCGGAGAATCCTCGAAAGCTTTCGCGTATAAAATAAATGATAAACTCATACTCTGAAAGACTTTCGGAAAGGATAATAATTTGATAATCTAAAAAATAATGCGGTCAAAGATTTTTCTTTTCCAATGTACTTTCTGTCAAAATTCGAAGCTTCATGAACTTTCTGACATTTAATATTTAATTCGTATTAGTGTCTTGAAAATTGCCTTTCAACTGCAAACATGCAATACATACCTCTGTTATACATATGGTTATCGAAAGGTATACCAGTTAATAGCATTAGTTGGAGAGTCGGTGCGAACTCGCCACCGGTTCGTCCACTTTGCTCGTCGTTTGACCTGGATACCGAAGCAGCCACGATGAGACTCAGCCGGTCCGTGTGCCCCAAGAGCTTGTCCGCCGGCTGGTATACGCGAAAAGCTTCGCTCTCTCTCTCTCTCTCTCTCTCTCTCTCTCTCTCTCTCTCTCTCTCTCTCTCTCTCTCTCTCTCGTACTCTCTTTTTACTCTTATGGTATAGGAGCAGACCTCGTCTTTGTCGTCGTCGTCGTCGTGCCTAGACACGAGCTTCGTTCCCTCGAGCGTGCAACACCAACAGCGAAAAGCTTCTCGAGACTTCCCCCCCCCCCCCCGACTCCTTTTCTCTCCCTCGCTCTTCGCTACGGAGCTTGCACTCTGTTTTACACTATGTCTATATTGTTTTCTCACGGAAAAAAAAAAAAAACTAACGCGTCAAGAGCTTCTTGTACTTTTCAGTAGGCCAATGCTACCGCCAAGGTCCTCTTTACATAACTAAAGTCCATTTTTCTCAGCGGTTTAACTATGCAATCTTAATTTTACGACGCATAAAGCTCGTTTCTCTCAACGGTCCTCTCTTCTCTCTCTTACTATTCAGGAATGCTAACCAAAAGTGCTCAAAAACGATTACACTCCGGGCTAATATCTCCCGAGATGCTTTTCGGATCACCTCCCTTCTATTATGGCCGGGGAAATTTGAGTAAATTCGGGATGGAAAAACCCCGCGAATTATTCTCGTCAAAGTTAACGACGAAATTATACTTTTTCCTTGTCTCTGTATAGAAATAGTGATGTATTTTAGCTTCACTATTCTTTTCTTCTATCGTACATGACTTTTGCTATGATCCATTCAAGTTTATTTCGACATTCCAACAAAATATTCTCGAATTATTCTTCAAAATCATGAAATCGTATTATTATCGTCAATTTCGGCATTCGTCGCAGTATCGTTATACATTGATTAGCTTTACGACAGTGAAGTTTCCCCAAAATACATATCAGAGGAATCGCTTTTGCGTGACTCGGTAATTTCATGTTACGATTTAAATTCGAGGATGTTCCGGAAATCCACCCGTCTGTTAGCGTGATGCTAATAATCGTATGAATTGCTGAGGATTCTCGGGACCGCACAGATTTCGCAACAAATCATGGTTTATATGTAACACGATGTGCATATAGTGAGAGAGACTCGTATAGAGAGATCGAGATAGCAGGTTAAGTGACGCCCGGTAGCTTTCCGCGGTGATGATGTATACGCGTTGCTCATTATTCCGTGTTCGCGTATGTGTATAGGATAGCGCCAGTGTATTATACTATATACATGCATAGATGCATACATCCTATGTTGGTAGGGCAGTCGATGTAACGAGGAGAGATTCGCGAGCATAGCGAGTGTTTGTTATATATGCTGTAAAATCGAAGCGAGAGAAGCACAAGAGAGATGTGGGCGAACCGCGCGCGCGGCTGTGATTAACGTGAATCGTCTGTTTGCGAAAGGAAAAGGCGAAACCCCGATGATTCAATAGGCAGAGGGATAAAGGAGCTACGCTCTTTTGCTCGCTACATGCCAGTCTATGTAATATGTGGCGTGTGAGATTCAAAATTCGAGAACGAACGTTCTAGGCTACGGTGAAGATGAGCGGTGGTGCACGCGTATTTGTGTATCTTTAGTCACAGCCGGTATAGATATACGAAAGGGCCAGCGGCAGGTCCAGAGTAGCCCCGATAAATCATACAAAGTTGCTGGAAAGCACGGTACACGCACGCTTCGAGAGATTCTTGATGTCCTTGTAAGTATTTAAATTTTTTCTTCTGATACTATAATGGATTGTAACTCTGTTTATAGCTCACGCGAGCACAGCGTGTACATTCTGTTTAAAAAATTTTACAGCAAATTTAAAAAGCCCAAAAAGTATTTTTCAATATTTCCATTCGGGAGAATTCTGACCCCATGAAATATTTTTAATTGTCACAAAGGAATTTCTATGGTATACTTTATAATGTATCCTGCGACGTATATATTTTCCATCCATCGTATTTTACAATTGTGGTAAGATTTTCAAAAACAATGATTATAGTACATAGCGAAACAATGCGTATAGTCATGAATTTCTTACGACTCTCCTGAGAATTCACGTGACAATATTATCGACGAATGCGGTTAGCGAAAAAAAAAAAAAAAAAGTAAAAAGAAACGGACACGTCATTGGGGGCTCGTAAAACGAGACACTGACGAGCCCAGACACGAGAATTTCTGATCCGCAGTTTAGCTCTCGCGGTTTATCAGTAAACGGCATACAACATTATATACACACGATATATACGGTTGATCGACTCGAATATGTAATAACGCTTCACACCCAGAGTATATTCATTCATAGACCCCGATGTATTTACATCTATTCGCTAATTCGCGAAGCCTACAGAATGTCCCAGACTATACTTTGTAGTGTGCATGCATTCGCATATAACTATGAGCGAAGGCGAGTAAAACGAGCGTGAGCGTCGATTTTATTGTTCGTAAATGCATACATGTATTCACGTATGATCTTGATCTCTCGCCAAGTGCAGAATACATTTCGAAATCGTGCAGGATCGACGACGATGAGAGTGAAAATGACGAACTGTATTATACATACGGACGTATGTACGAGCAACATATTCTACAAGATCGCGACACGTGTCTTGGCTAAATATCGAACATTACACATACACACACACACACACAGACACACACGAACACACACACACACACACATATATATATATATGTTAAAGTGTTAAAAAAAAATTGATTTTTCATGCTCCCATCCCTCAAAACTTGAGTTTTGATAAAAAAAAAAAACATCCTTGCGAAGAGCGACCTCTGTAGCTTAAAAGTGGAAGCCGCCTCTCATTGGACGTTTCTAATTATAACAGCCAATTAACGTCTATGACGAAGTTTTTGGAAGGAAAAATTTGAGACCACGAGGATTGTATTTCGAATTAAGAAAAAAAAAACTTCATTAAATAAATCTTTGTTTATTCCTAATTTCTAATTTTTTATAAAAAAATCTAAACAATTTTAAATTGAACAGCTTTGTCTGACACCATCGTGTTCTGAATAAAAATTTAGATCGATTTTATTCATAACAATAATTTTGCGATTCTCTTTATAAATTGTCATAAGCAATTCATATCTGGTAAAATTTTATTTTTCGCGATAATTTTTTTTCTTGACTCAAATACGTACTTTATGGTTCTTTATTCTCTTTTGCTGAAATAGGAAATCGTTAGTCTCAGGGAAGATAGTATGTAAGCAAATTTATTCACCTTGAACAATTTTTACGCTATGAATTTGTGCAAAAAAAAAAAACGCAAAATGTCATTTATTTATTTTCGGTAAAGATTGATGTCAATGACGCCTTTTTACACGTGGTTTACGTCTTTCGGTGAAAATCAGCGACTAAAAGTACATATTGCGCTTGATCTCTATCCTTAGTTAACCCCTTCGTTGGCAGAGAGAATTCGACAAAAAGTGTCCAAAATGGTAGGACGCACTATTGCGCATTGCAGGTTAACGCACTATTGCGTCAATGGCTTAAGCTATAGTACCTTAAGCTACAGCTTATACCTTAAGCTACAGAGCTCCCTCTTGGTGAGGATGTTTTTTTCCATCAAAGCTCAAGTTTTGAGGGGTGGGAGCACGAAAAATCAAATTTTTTTTTTTTTTTTAACACAAATATACGCAAAGTTTGTGCAGTACACATGCAGAGCTCGATGATGTTGCTACTGGAATCACGTGCACATGCTAACAATATAGGATACATGATGCTTATTTACCCAACACAATGTACATGTACATACATAATGTGCTATATATATGATTAGAGGATTCGAGCGTAATATAATACATAGCCGTGGTGAGATTCTTTGGCTGGATGCCCAATAATCGTAGGCCGATGTACACTGACCTACCCTTGGCGGATCCTTGTCGCATTACCGTTGCACCCGAGCTTCGCTCTCTCGTCGAGGGTAAAATCCACCCGCGCTAAAATTCATCATCCTTCGATCTGCGACCCAATACCGGTGGCTTACTCCCCGTAATCAATAATTACATTTATCGTCGAGTTCTCATCGTCATATTAGGGCAGTTGTGGCCAATTCAATCATTTTTGAACATTCAATTACGAACAGTGATCACATATTATTGCAAATTCGAAACTGGAAAAAATGATCGATATATAACTTAAAAGGTACACGAAATCGAATTGTTATCATATAAAACCTTTGCTGATCATGATAAATAAGCAAATAGGAAATTATCTTGTAGCTGTCATCTTCACCATTTGTGGCCACAATTGTAGTATTTTGGTCATCTGAAGTACCAGTTGTAGCCACCAATTCAAGTTGAATATAGTTATTTATATCTGCGTCATAAATATATTACTGAAGTGGTATAAATGTGTGCTCTATTTATGTGTCCATAAGCTGGCCGCAAATACAACAATCGTATTTTGGTAGGGGAAGTTCGGGTAGCTCCGGACACTTGAATAAAGTATATCAAAAACATATAAATAACAGGTTCTAAACGTTTAAGGCGGCCCATCAGTGACAACACTAGTCAAAAATCGTGACGTGAAAAAAAAATCATAAACCTATCATAATATTTTCTAAATACTCTGTCTAAATAAAATTTATGAATTTCGATGACGTTTCCCGTGATATTTTATTCATAATTTATTATAAATAATATAAATAAAGTTTCAACTGACAAAAGTATTTAACGCTGTCAGAGCGATCAAGTCAAAAACGATAGCTGATATTCATATGTTTCCTCGCGTGCAGAATGACAGACATATATATTGTATCCGAGATTTGCACACACGATAACTTTCGCGATTAAATTTCTCGGGAAAATCCCTGGCAAGACACAATTTTTTAAATACCATTGGAAAGTTCACGATTTCATCTTTCAATACTCAAAATTTGAATAAGAACTCTCGTCTTTATCAAAAGGTATCATGTCACTTCCGGTGAAAATGGAATCAACTGCCATAAGACCCATGCTAAATTAGGTAATTTTAAATTACTCGTTCGCAATAATTTGCCTGGCAACATACCCTGAAATTTTGAGAGAGCGTTCATTGCATCTTCTTCATTCATCTCCCGAAGTTTCATTCGTATCGCCGGTTTTTTAATTCACTGATGAGCCACCTTAATATCATACCATTTACGATCTTCAGAATCTCTTTGATGACTTTAACAAAACAATAGATACTTTTTTCAATTGTGTGAATTATATAATAACAGAAAAACGTTACCATCCAATTTTGGGCAATGGGAAAAACGGCGGGTAGCCCCGGACACACATTTTAACGACGATTTAATCGTTCTTTAGCTTTACAAACATCATAATACCAATGGATATTCGACGATTCGATGTTGACAGAGGCTTCGTGAGCCCAATCGCTGGATTTTCGACATTCAATCCAATCTTCGTCGAAGGTTTCCCCACACATCCCCGTAGCCTCATGACGATCTTCATGGGAGCGCGTTCGATAGTTTTAGTTCATTTCTGTTCATTTTTTTGTTCATTTCTTCCATTTTTTTTTGAAAACTTTTCTTCGTTTTTTGTTTCAAAATGTCCGAAGGTACGCGACAGACTTGCGTCCGGGGCTACCCGATAATCCCTATCTCATATTATTATTGATAATTATCAAATTATAAACACAATCAAATGGAAAACTGTTATAAACGTAAAGCATATGTAATGGCCTCTGATACAAGTAATAAGTTCAGTCGTATTACCCGTGTCTTTTATATGAAAACCTTCTTCGAAGTCTGAGAGGAGCGCGCACGAAAAATCTTGCCGATGATAAATTTCACAAATAAATTTTACCCGGTCAGCGCTCATGCCAAAATACTGACTTAAATTTGTTCTATGCACTACGGGGCACGTTAATATATGCGTCACTTTTTTTACATTTTTGACTCTATTGTTGCACACTTCAAGTGTCCGGGGATACCCGCCGTCCGGGGCTACCCGAACTTCCCCTATACCACTTTCGGCCACCGCGTATGTTTTACTTATATTAGCTGATATGTCAGTTTTTTTTTATGATTCTAATCCAAAAAATGAGCTTTAACTGATAAAATAGAAATTTTTGATAGTGCCGAATGACTTTGGATATGAGAAATCGTAGTCTTCTTACCTCGGGATCCCTTAACACTTCTGACAAGAAAACTACACATTATTAGGCTCAGCGTTGACACATTTCGTCATATTTCGTTGAAATAAATTATCAGATACATATTGAACAGAGCAATCGATAGTGATGTGGAAACATTTCGAATTTCGAAATATTTTGCTCGATGAAATGGACACAGCCTCGAAATTTAAAAAAAAATTCAAGGGAAATTTGAAGTGGCCACAAACGGTACAGTATATATATATATATATATATATATATATACATATATACCTTTTCGTGAATGACAATAGTCGGGACAAATAACAAATAGCCAAATATCCCGAGCTTTTGTCAATGCAATCATTTTTTCACGTAAATTTCGTCGATGCCCCGAGCTTCGTATTATTATTGGTAAACAAATTCTTCGTATTTTTCTTTTCCTATCGGCAATACCTCGCCCCAAACAAAATTCGTGTCCATCAACGTCACTATATATAACGTCAGTTTCCTCGGTATACTTTTATCGCCTTTCAATTTTATCGTTCACTCGATTGAACTCTTTGTAGCAATTATCATTGCAGGATGATATCGAATGTCCAAAGATACACATGATATTGACACTGATCCTATATATACTATTGATTTATTTTAAAACGAGCGAAAATTCAACAACGACGTGTTCGATATATATAGCCACAAAGCGGTAAGAAAACATAAGTTTATCAACTCTCAGAAAAGTTTTTATTTCGCTAGAATACATAATCGTTGATATCTCTGGAGCATCGTACGACCTTTTTTTTTTCATAAATTGCAAATGTAAAGGAATCTTGAGGATAGGTTCTAGCTGTAAAAGTGATGAGGAATCTTGAAACTTTGAAAAGTTATAATGAAGCATTTATGAAAATATATCGAAAATTCAGGACATGCTATCAATTTTCTTCGAGAATAAACATTTATTTTGCCGAGAAGTGAAATAATGGTAGTGCATATATATGGGAAATAACGTGCGAGTGGAACGAAAATTTCAAGTCAATTTATATTTCAACCAGCGAAATTATAATTGGAAATGTTGAACTTTACGTCGAAGCGATATTATATATGCTAGATAGAGTTTATTTTTAGCATATGAGACATTTCCTATAGTTCCGCGTCGATTAATCGATACGCGTGCTCGTTTCTCGTCGATATATATGTATACACAAAGTGTAAAGTCTATTACTATCGTATAGTGGTCAGAGGTCAGAATAGTCACGAGATACTCCTCCGGGCGGTTCTGCGTATACGTATACATCGCGTCTTTTTTACTCGCGTTGAATTGAGTCTCGCGGGATGTTCCCTTGCTCCGGAATGAGATCGAGTGAGACCGGGTTTATAAGAGGTGAACCTGACCTACCCCTCTCGACAAAGCCGAACAATCGCAGCGCGCACGAGTTCTCGAGAGACACGTACACACACACAAACATGCACACAGACACTAACTCTCTCTAACACAGACATATACACAAACAGAGTGCGAAGAGGTATAAAGGAGAAGCCCGCCTTTATAACCGCCCGAGAGACACGACCTCAATCGTCTTCTCTCGATACCTGTTATTTCGTTTGCCTCTGAGCTCTATTGGATCCTTCGGATGCTGCGCTCTTTTACCTGTACGTGCCCCTGTCTCACAGATCCAACTGATCGCGTTGGCTGGTACCGTTTTAATTGATAGTTTCGTCGATTGGCAACGCATTTGCCGCGATTCCATTATTGTTACCATTTTTTTTTTTCTCCTACGATCAAGATTTCGTTGTTTTCGTATGTAAAGAAAGATCGCAGAGTTTTATCCGATGAAAGACGCGATGTTTATTGCCTTTTCGTGATTATATATATATATATATTTTTTTGCACAGTATTCAGTACACACGTTACGACGAAAAAGAAAATAATGATTCGTTGGGTTTTAATGATATTTCTTCAAAGTTAAAGAAAAAAAAAAAAATTAAATACGATTTATGCCCTGTGGCCAAAATTGCCGGATAGCCAAATCGATTAGTTTCGTTTTATATACGAATAATTGACTAAAAGCTCCACGTCTCTGTGCTTATTGACTTTAGATGAGGAGTGTGAGGTAGAGAGGAACTAACAGGTGTGCAGTCGAAGGGTTAATCATTAATATTTTTTTTTTTTTTTTTTTTTTTTTTTCATCGATCGAAGTGGTCGTTCACTCGTACACCTTGTCATTTGCCGTAGCGCGCACCTTGTATTTATTAAAAAATCGATAAATCGGCTTTTCATGGCTGTAAAAGTTGAAGAAAAAGGAAAATGCAAAAAAAAAAAAAAAAATTCACGTTAATTACGATCTCGATGTATATACTGTCGATCGCACATCTCGCGCTGCGGCTTTCACGAGATTTCATCCCCAACTCATCAAGACAGATGTTCGAAGGGTTGTCGACGCGTTGAAAAAAAAAGAGAGAGCCAGAGAGTGAGAGAGAGAGCGAGAAAGAGAGAGGTAAAGGGAGAACGTTCGACGGTTCGGATTGAAAAGGGAGAGAGATTAGGGTCGTGTGGTGCATCGCGCATTGAAACCGACGAGCGTCTCGTCGGTGCACCTGCCTCACGTAATTGTAATTCCGACGCAGATAGTTGCTGACCTAGCCCTGTCCGATGACGAGACCGGGGATCTCTACTTTGTGCCCCCCCCCCCGTACGTATAGCTTTTTTAAATCTAAGCGCACGAGGGCACTGTCAACCGGAGGAATAGAGTAGATAATAAAGGAGGGCGCACGCGCGTGTACTCGAAGTATCGTATTAAATATATAAAAATGCAGTTGAACTTTTAAAAAATTTGATAAATTAAAGAAGTAAACTGTTCACAAAAAAAAAAAAAGATAGACTTCACACTTTTCTATAATAATTTTATAATATCCAATCTTAACATACCTTTATACGCGATTTTTTTCCTCCCCTATTGAATAAATCGAAATCCTATTTTGTCTTTTAATTCAACAATCTACCCGAGAATCGTACACCAGAACGATGAAATACGTACAAACGATCGGAGAACGTTTCGATGCATCGCGAAATCGATATGCATGCATGAAAAAAAAAGACATGTTTTCCCATCGATCCGGGGGGGTGTACGTGTTTTATACATAACATCGCGCTGTGTTCTATCTGCTGAAGCGAATGGGAGCAAAAAAAAAACGTAGTAAATGTGTGATATGTATATATTTGTATCGGCGATTTGTTCCGGTTGTGTATTTACGCGTATCCTCGCGTACAGACCGGATTTGCAGTTATTTCAAAGTTTTCCTGCGGATAGTTTTTATACGTTCACACCCTGCTGTGCTATAGTCGCGAATTCGCCGAATCCACAGAGTTCAACTTCGAAGCAAGAAATTTACCGCCAACTTTTGGCATATATAAAAAAAAAAATCTGTGCTGCTTTGGATTGATAACTCAGGCAGTAAATCTTACGGGAGTTTGCGTTAAATTTACAAACTCACCCCGTATAACTTTTTATTGCGCTGCGAGAGATAAATCTGCGGTTGCGGGTGCCGAGTGAAATATTTAGTTGATCCCAACCAGTGCTATATCGAACCGACCAAGTGCGTAGTCGATTTCATCGACACCCGCGTGTAAAAAATTGTAAGGACGTCACAATTTAAAAAGAGGCCCTTTTTTAGACATCAACTGAACATCCACTATACATAGAGGCTTCCTCGCTATTGCCTAACTGGGGCCTACTTGGGGTTTGTTTAGGCATCCAAGTTAACTATGTTCAGGCTTACCCAATCTGTGCCAAAGTTGGGCCAAGTCGGGGTTTATTCAGGCATCCACGTTAATTTGTACACGGGCATATTATGCAGTCAATCCAATGAAGCACCTCTTCAGTTGAATTAGGTAAATATTTCATTCGCTGCCCGCATAATCGCAGATTTAGTTGAAAATATACCAATCCTTATTGTCAGTTAGCATTTCTTGGGAAACATAATTGTCCATAAATTCACTGGCGCGACCGTAAAAATGATGATACATATATCTCGAATCAACATATAGCGCATTAAGAACGAATAGCAGAAGCGCACACATGAAGATTTCAGTAATTTAATACATTTTTTTGTTTCAATAACGTCAAAAAACGGCGAGAAATATCTCATATATATGCAGTGGGGTTATTAGTCGAATGAATCGAGAGTTGGGGAAAGAAATTGTCAGAAATCGCGATAGCAAAGAGAAAGAGAGAGAAAGAGAGAGAAAGAGAGAGAGAAACACGACAATGAAAAATTGCAGGTGATTTATCCCAGCCCTCTTCCCGTTTCGTTTCATTTGTGGGTGTTGGTTATATCGATCGAGGGTGTACGCGTGTTCGAGTGTGTCTGTGCGTCTGTCTCTGAGTCGATGTGTTTGTATTGCCGGTGCTCCTGCCCCGCCGTCCTGGGGCAAAAGCGTATATAGTATACGCGCGTGGGGCCTCCAATATATAGGGGTTGCTCCTGCTGCCGCGGGGTTGGTTCGGTGCGTTATACAAGGTGATTTGGATTCGCCCATGGCTCCGAGTTCTACGACCCCGTTGCGGGCGGCCGAGCTCTCTACCTAACCTTCTCATATCCATCCAACGTCTCTCTCTCTCTCTCCCTCTTTACTCTTTTCGTAAAACACACACGCGCGCACACACACATAAACACGGAATTCATACGCACCCCGAACGGATAACGTAATTTCAAGAAAAGCGTCTCTATATCCGTCGGCATGTCGCACATATGAGATTGTTTTTACGTTTAACCTCAATACGACCACGTGTGTGCACGCAGAAAGCACGCACATGTTATGCCATATATACTTTACAGGCCGATCAATTTTTTCCGCGGAATGATGATGATATACATTTGAATGAAAAGAAAGGTTCGATGAAAAGGTTATAAAAGCCGAGTCGATTCCCATTTTTTTCCCATTTTTTTTTATGTCAAGTATAGTGACGTATTCATGGGTCGCTTTAACATTTATATACGTGTAGCATTTTTTTTCAAATGTGATATAATTATGTGTAAAGCAAAAATACCTGAATATCGTGATATAAGGCTTGAGAGCTTTTTTCCCCTAAATTTACATGATTAGAATCATATACGGGGGAGAAAAGTAATTCACACGAATGACGTTTCTCCGAAATAATGGCATTTGAAGAAAAAAGAAACGTGTCATCTTTCTCCCAATCATCGCAGTAGAGTAATGCGATATAATCGATAAATATATTCAGAGAGTGAGGACTTGAACATTCATCGGCCATTTGAAAACACTTTTTACATGTATTTTTTTTTATCCGATTTTTTTTCTCGTTCTGTCGAACGACGGCAATTTCATTGGCAAAAATATACGTATACTCATTGCTATGACGATTGAGTGTCAATCTGTGATACATCGATACTCGATAAAGTGTCACGTTCAGAGTGGCGGGGGGGGATTTTGCCCTTGCAAACTCCACGAGGAAGCGAATGAAAAATAAAAAACAAAAAAAAAAAAGAGCCATTATATATCCTATCGCGGTCATTCAACGAAATAAAATTCGCTCCGCGGTTTTCGCGAAGCTCGTTGTGTATATAGTGGCGTTGTTATTACGTCCCAGCGTAAACGGGTATATACGTGTACGCTTTCATGGATATACGCGTGGCGCAGCGAAACGTGCAGTATTGATGTTACGTTATACTAGTTTTCGCAATATTCTCGGTTTATATCCTCTATTCACGCACATATAATGTCCTATTGCGTAGATACAAACGTGTGCACAGCGATCGCGTTGTGTATATCGAAATTAGTCCTGGCATACGCTGATGATCTTTTGTTCCCCAAAATGAGCGTGTAAAATAGCTTTATATAATTTCAATCGCAAAGAATCGCACTCGTCGAATTATTCTTATTCGACTTAAATATCGATGACAAACGTGAGATCGCTCCGAATTAATTAAAACAGCTTGAAACAATCCAATCTTTTTGGCTGATTTTAATTATCCTTTTATGTGTATCGTTTGAGCCGGCGGACAACTGACGCGAGGTTTGCCGATTCGTGCTCTTATATCCTAGAAAATCTGCAATTCGCTTTTGACAAATCCTCTTCGTATATCGAAATAACGAGGTCTTAAAAGTGGCATATATGTCATAGATTTGCCCAAAGGTCGTTGAACCTTTCCTCCCCGGAATCTCTCCCGGAGATACAGGGTGTCCAATAGGAATGTGTGAAAACTAATCGAATCTCCCCTCCCTCTCTAACATTGTAAGGAACCCTGCGTTTCAGAAATTTGTACCTGAGACCTGTCAGTTATATTCTAGCTGTGGTAGAAAGCGGACAGTCTTCTTAAAAATGAGTGAGCTAACTATCGAAGAAAAAGTTTTTCTCATTGAATGTTATTATTCAAGAGGGAAAATTTATAGTGAAGCGTTCAGAGGCTTTCGTACGAAGTATGGAAGTAAAAAAGTCAGAAGCGAAACTACTCTTAGAAGTTAAGAATTGAATATTTTTTATATCAAGGTTTATGAACAATCAGATCTAAAGATCTCATGTTTCAAAATTTTTTAGATTGTAACTATTTTTTTTTTCCCGTTTGCAGAGTAATCGATAATTTTAAAGAGTACGGTACATTACAGGACCGTAGAAAAGATTTGTCAGGCCCTTCCACCTCGGTAACTACAGAGGAAACGATTAAAGCAGTTAAAGACTATTTTGAACAAAATCCTCAGTCTTCAATCCGTAAAGCCGCTCAAGCTTTAAAAATAAGCAAATCGTCGTTGCACAATATTCTACGTCATTTTTTGAAAATTCTAATGTGGTGATTCAAATGGCTCACATTTTGAAAATATTTATCATTGATTTTGACATTTTTTTTAGTATTTGCTTAAATATATAATTTTTTCTATGGAAACATCGTTTTTTTGTAATAAATTGACATAAAATAAAAATGACAACTCTCTTCTATTAAAAAAAAATTCCACTGATCTGGTTCCTTTATTTATTGCAAAATACCAATTTATTAGTTTTCACACCTTCCTATTGGACACCCTGTATATCCGAGATTTGACAATATCCCGCACGCAATGGAAGATTTCGCCAAAATTGAGAGGAATTTAATTTTACACAGGGAAACTAATAGAAGGTAACTGGTCGATCTTTCTTGTTTGTTCTTCTAACTTTATCGACTGCAGCGGCATGTCTATCCGAGGGATATCTATAATCGGAGCTTTACACTTTATCGCATGAAACACGACAAAGCGTGTATCAGACGCAAAAACAGCAATGTCGAGAAGTGAGAAAAGCATACATGTATTATGGCAGAGAGCATGAGGTGCGACTGATGTGGCTCAAAGGTATCTCGCACACACACGCCTGTCTAATTCTATAGGAGGAAATGTGTGTGTGAGAGAGAGAGAGAGAGAGAGATTGTGAGCAAGGTTCGTACAATTCTCTCGCTTGCTCTCACGTACCTCGTTTACGTTCATACGAGGCCGACTTGGCAACGGTGCGTGTGAGCTCTCTCCCTCTCTCTCTCTCTCTTTCTTTCTCTCTCTTTCTCTGCTCTCCTGCGTGCCTCGGCTGTACCGCGGTCTCTCTTGCATCTTCTCTCTCTCTCTCTCTCTCTCTCTCTATCGGCTGCAACGTTGCATCGGCTACGTTGGTGGGAACACGTGTACCCACCCACGAACGAGCTTTATCCGCGAACGAGAATCGTGCAAGCCGATCGCGCCTCGCGAAAGCGTCGTTTCGCCGCGCAGTGCCCCGCAATGAATCTCGCACGAGCTTGCTCAGGCTCGCACTTCCGGGTCGGAAATTTCGGCAAATTTATCCCCGCAAAGACGACAATCCGACAGAAGAATTTCAGGGATATATGCATGACATATCTGTCTCAATTCACGCGTGTAGACTGCCAATTTTATATCCGTATCGCAAAACACAATTGAATTGACATCGATTTATAACGTGTGAATCCGCACATGCGTATGGTCAGACCAGTTGTAAGGATTATATGTTTATGAGCGAGTGAAGCGAGGGACTCTTATGTAATGCGATCACGGTAGGTTCCCTCTTTCTCATTAGCTTTGCTGTCTCTTCAAGCTGTGTTTACCTCTTCAAGGGATAATGACGCACGAACATATGGAAAATCAGTAAACGTGTAGTAATATATATATATATATATCTGTATTGTTATGATTATTATCAAAGCAAGACGTGACGATCCGACATTCGACATTCACCGTACTGAATATCGATACTCGAAATACACAGATTACTACGATGACTGTACGTTGAAAAACGGTTACCATGGACTAGGATCACATATAGCAACTATATAAGATAACAACAGATCACCAGTCTTGTTCAAGAACTTCTGTCGCTCGCGGAGGTGTGTCACTCGACATAATAAAATCGCTCGTGCTCCAATATTACGTAAACGACTGTTTATCATTCGCCGGATATTACAAAATATATATATATATATATGAATGTACGGCGCAAATAAAATGAACATTTTTGCGACGAACCATATTATTACGGCACTCGTAAAATGTTCTTTTTTTCTCTTCGAAAAATCCGATGCTTGGAGGATTTGTTGATTTTTTTCCAAACTGAAGAACAGTCTAACAATAAGACACACGTTGTGTTAAAAATTGTAATTGAAGACATTTCCGATACCGTTGGCTCTTGGATTATGCAGAAAATTCGTACAATATTTAGGGTCTCGAATTACTTTCACATCTCTCTGAAGCATGACGTTTCATGCGTGAAATTTCCTTCTTAAATAGATTCTTCACATTAGTCCGATTTATTACAAGCCCTTCTTTTTGACACGAGAACACGGAATTCTCAGTGGAAATTCGCGATTGATAACTTAATAATCGGTGGTTAAGGTTTTGGGCGAGAATATATTCATATCGAAACTACAGCGATGATTCAAATTTGCTTCGACTCTCTATTATACATTGTTCATCAAATTTTTCGTTGTCTTGTATATTTCCCGGAAATCGCATAAGAGACCATTATCGAAATGGAACACAAGCATCGCCTTGGCTATATAACAACGAGAATCCTCCAATCATACGATATTAAAGGTGTGGGATTATCCCAACCATCATGTTGCCATACACACCAATCTTCTCTCTCTCTCTCTCTCTCTATTTCACTTGTGATAACACGAGAGGAAATTGCCGGATGCGAAAATCCCATCCTTTTCGACAACTTGTTGGACATATTGGCACCCGTCGAACGATTTAACGCTGATCACGACCTCATTAGTCGTACGCGATCTAATCTTATATGCGGGTTGCTAGAATTACGCGTCTGTATACACTTCGCACACAGCTTCGTTCTACCATTACGAATATCGAAATTTTTCCATTGCGCATATGACTCCGACGATCCTGAATAAGACCCTCAGCGCTGGTTGTTCCACCGCACCGAGTAGAATTTATCCAACGGGTAACCGCAATCTAAAGGGTTGACCGTCAGATAAATTTTACCCGGAGATGAAAAAATTGGCTCTCAGACATTGATTTTCGTCAAAATCGAATGAAGCTTCTCCGTTGCTCGTATTGAGAACTCACAAATGTCACCCTGACCTCTGGCGGCCAAATGCCTAACTGCTCTCTCGCAGTCGCCGCCCAATGATCACCATACGAATTTGCTACTTTTTAATAATTCAAAATCTGCTGCTCTATTACAAGAAATAAATCAAATAAATAACATGGGTCATGTAGGTTCATTGTATCCTTATGGTGATAACCACTTGATCTGTATCAAATTTGCATAGTGGATTCTATCCACGCATAATCCTCAACGGTAAATAGACCCCATTGTCAAATCTTACTACAAAAATTCGCATTTTTCCGAAAAATATGCGATAATCCAATGTTTACAACTGTTCCCTATGCTGCCCCATATGCTATAACTATAGGGCTGGCTACTGGCAACGAACTGGGAATAGGAAACCAATATTGGATAGACCCCGCCTCCGTGTTCATTCCCAATACTCACTCTGTCATTTTGAATTGAAAAATTTTCATTTTGTAATTTGGAAATTTTTTCTACCTTCGAACGATCGTATATGGACCTTGTAATTTTTAAATTCGACATTTCAACATTGTGTATCCATAATCAGTGATTCGAAAAACCATTCGGCACAAAGATTCATGGAAATATCATTGTTTTGTTTTCGTATTTTTTTCTTTCTGGCTCGTCATAATATCGACCCCTCGTCCGAAAGAATCGTCGACCGGGGAATTGTATGAGAATACGCGAAATGAACAATCGGAATGTTGTCGTAAAGGGAAAAGGAATGTCCGTGAAGATTATATGTGTGTGTGTGTGTGTGTGCGCGCGTGTATTCGTGTATCGAACGATTTTCCATTTGCCGAGTTTCTTGAATATACGGGATACACGCGCAGGGAGAAAGTTCATGCGGGGAGACACAGAGGGGAAATAGTACGGTTAATAATTTATCGCAGACTCTGTCGGTGGCACAAAGTGAAAGGAGAACCCGCGTGTATGGGCGTTACAATAATATGGGTCGGGCGCGTAAAACGTAAAGGGATAAATACTTTGTTGTTTTGTTTTTGGTTTGTTTTCAATGAAAAATGTATTTTTCGATCTTTCCTTGACATCGAAACGATGATCGAAGCGTTCGCTTCGCTGCAAATACGATCGAGGAAATGCCCATAGATAATCCGAAGATCCTAATTCTCGAGTTTGATTATATACATACTATATATAGTGTATATATATATATATATATATATATCGTTCTGGAAGTTCCCCAAGAGTATGCCTGTGTGTGCGTTATCTCTCTGTTTATCGCGTCCCCTTGAATTTCCGACTAAACGTCATCGCTTCACAATGTAGTATACGTAATGAGTTCCGACACGATAGCGAAACGCGCAGTGACGTGTAAATGCGAGAATTCGATGATTTTTTTTTTTCCGTACTTTAAAAGCGCATTCGTTACGTTCACATCATCGAGGATTACGCGGGCAACGAGCTCCGCGCGGGATTAAAAAGTTGGAGCGACGCTTGAGTTTGCGTTGAAGAGTCGAATAATATGGTTGAAAGAACGAAAAAAGAAAGGTATTCGAATGAAACGAATGTCGATAATGATCATCGGAATCTTGATATAAATGCTTGTTGGAAATTTCCATCGAGAAGTCTTTGAAAATATGAAAACCATCGTGAGAAGGTATGAAAGATTTGACCCAGGTGGATCGACCGAAGTATTATGAATTGCAAGGTTTACCATATGATTGAGGGAGAAAAAAAAATTATTATTTTTTTTTTCTTTTTCGATAATAAGTAATCCATCGGTAAACATAATCCACGTACTTACAGCGCGTTATTTTTTTTACTATACGCATAGTTCTTGCTTGCTTCAGCGCTTGCTTCAGCACTATAGAAGGAGTGCTCGATACTTTTTAGTACGCATTTGGCACTTTTCAACATTTCACAGAGCCATGAATAGCCCAACAGCATATAGCTGGGAAGTAAATTATTATTTTACAACAGCGGAGCGAAAACCGCGAGTTTCCATTCGCTAAACGAGGATGGAAATCAGTCGATTTCCGGTCCTCGTTTGCGGATGGAAACTCGCTGTTTTCGCTCCGCTGTTGTAAAAAAAAAGTATGTTCACCTCGGAGAAAAACGGTCGTTTGCGCCTCGTATGAAGTTGAGAACATCTCGGCTTCGCCTCGGTGCTCAACTTCATACTCGGCGTGCAAACGACCGTTTTCTCGCTCGGTAAACGATGTACTATTTGTATATCGTTCTCTCCGCGCACAGAGATCAATTATTTGTTTTTTTTTATCCTTGCTCCTGGCTTCTAATTAACATATTGAACCGTATATCCTATCCATTATTAAACAGAATCCACGTATTATCATCCATACTCATCTATAACTCATCTACTCATCTATTATTAAGAAGAATGCCATAATGAATTTTCCTTCATTATTCATTTCGTATTGCCCTTATTTGGAGTATAATATCGAATATAGCGTTGATTCATCCTTACACGTATTCATTTAATGGGACTTTGCTTGCCGTTTCGTCACTGTCCACGTCTTTCATTCGGTAACAGGTCACACACCGTGGAATAATCTCGGCGGGGCTATTCAATGGACTCGTCGACGAAAAATATTCATACTCATGCAACAGAATTAGGTTACAATTGGATCTTCATTATTTCGAACATGATGAAAAAAGTGTCACTAACATTACCGCGTTCATCTATCGATATTTGAAGTTGTAACGCCAAGAGCTGTCAAATGAATCTTTTAATTTGCGGCTCGATTCACATCGTCGTTGTTTCAAACAAGTATTTTCAATTTTTGACATTATTTCACCAAATTTCACGCGATAACATTCGACTTTTTGCGATCGTGAGATCATTCTTGTATCACGATTGTGCGAATACCGATGCTCCGAACCACAGAGCCACACACACAAATATGCTTTGCTTCGATGTGACAAATTTTTTTTTTTTTTCATTATACTGTAGTAAAAATAGGCTGTCAATAGTGCATAATCTTTGAAAATTAAGATCCATTCGTTTTGGCAGATTAAAATTGTTTTGCTTAAACTTTGAAAATTTCGTAAGCTACGTCAGTTAAAAATTCGCGAATGTGATATTAAGGATGAAATTCACCGTTAACATAAGATAAATCGAACCGGAACACGCTTCATTCATCCGTGACCAGAAAAGCCCCATCCCCCGCCCCTTTCACATTTTGCCTTTGTATATTACGAGACAGAATCTTCAATGGGATCGGGTATAGGGGGGGGGGGGGGGGCTTTAATACCAATCGTCCTGGAAACCTCGAATATAATTAGCAAGGACGAAATTTCCTCGATGAGTCATTCGCCACTGTATTTATACCCACCCTTTTGCATTACGTCCAAGCCCGGTGCGAGTTAGCAAGGTAAATGTCCCAATATATCGGACCATCTAAGATTCTACAGTACTTTCAACCTATTTTTCACGAACAAATACCGACGCTTCCAAGAAATACCGATGGTGAATGCAAAGCTGATGAATTGTATAGTTTCGAAAACTCACGCTAGCGTTGATTCTACGATTGGTAGTTGATGCTTTATAAACAATAATAAGAATCCGGACGGGGATTATTGGACACTGTTGGATTTATATAATGTGAAATGCGTAGTAAAAATTAATTTTTTATTTTACTCTCTTGTTTTTATTTTGACGAACATTTTCATGGATGAAAATCCCGAGAAGAGTGAGGCGTGATATTTATGCTTTTGTGTCCATTGTTTTTATTTTGACGAACATTTTCATGGATGAAAATTCCGAGAAGAGTGAGGCATGATATTTATGCTTTTGTGCTTTTAAGACTAATAAACAGAGTCAAATAAATAGAGCCTATATAGTGTGGGCGACACCAGAGGTCCAGGGCGTTTTGTGCTTTTGATTCTATATAGTCAGTTCCTCCAAGGAATTGTCGAAGAGCGACTGTGTCTTGTGTCTTCCGAGCGCGCTAAAGAATAGAGAGAATCACAGTTTTATTCAAGGTAAACTTACCAATGGTCGACCATGTCCTGATCTCCAACAACAAACACACAACAATTTTTATATTCATTAAGACTTCTCTGCCTGAAACATGCAATTTTAAATAATCATTCATGTCGTTGTTTGTTCCTCTGCATTCCATTCAAATTTTATTTCGATCTGCTGTCAGTTTATAATTAAATTCTTTATATTTATGTTAACTCAATTGAGTATTGCTCAGAAATATCGTATATTGACCAATGAAAATGCTAAGGAAAGGACTATGCGTATATATTTTTGTATTTCTACAGTATAAGTCTAAAAAAAAGTTTTATTTACATAATGAGATCTATAATATAACGATTGAGATTACTGAATTATGTCAAAATAAGTGAAATAAGAGAGATATTCTGTGTCCGACTATTGGGACGTCTGAAATCGTCGTCCGTACCGATCTTCGTCCGCTGGTCGGACACTGGTACGCGTACCAGTATATTAGATCGTATCCTATTAATCGGACAGCGCGTTAAGAAAAAAACTAATAAGAACAAGACGAAAAATGCGTGACCAAAGAAGACCAATAAAAGAAAAATTTAAAATTCATTATTCTACTCAAATATTGCTTCAAGTCATTTAAGAGAGCTATCTCAAAGTGCACCTTACATTTATACGAAAACGTATTTTATTAGTGTTAATTATAACTCCCCATGGATCTAAATATGTTTGTTCATTTTATGAAAATAAATATATGTGACATATCTTCATTGTGATAATTATTAAAGTTTTAGAGATCGTTAATCACTTGACAAATATGGTCCAACATTGGGTCATATCGCGATCGATAATCGGGTCATTAGCAATTTTGGGTGGTCTAATATCGGTACAATTGATTCAGTGGCTATTATTTTGATTAATTAGAAAAAAAAAAATTGAACGTTTGTTTTTTTCATTTCTTTATACGTTGTGGAAACTTAAAATTTTCATTATCAAATGCCAGTTCATGTGTCGAACAGAATTTAATAAAAATAATATTGTAATTAGTGCTCTGATAGCCTCAGATGGTCGAATACTGGTACCTTATTTACCGATTTTTATTCGAAATATTCCATTTCCAATAGATATGTCCCGATAATGGACCATAACGTGTCCCTATTGGCAACCATTGAAAGAATCATTATTTATTGTAATATTATATGAGAAAATACGATATAAGTATACTTGCTCATAGAATAATTTTCCTGAACGTTAAAATTATCGCATTGTAAGTGAATCTTCGGTACAAATTTTTCACAAAAAATTGATAAAATACGATTTTGTTTAAGCCCAAAGAGGCATCGTTTCTTTCGAAAATCGTCAAAACCACTGAGAGAAATGACTTTCGCGGTTCTCCCAGCCCATATATCTGGGTTAGCTACTACAAAAGTCCAATTCTTTAATCCAGCGTGTGTACTATATATGCGTTTACATAATGTTTAAAATAAAATTAACAGTAATTTAAAAGCTATTAATAGTATTTTTAGACTATTAATAGTATTTTTACATGAAAAATCATAGATATTAATTCAATCATTATTATTATTTTTTTTTTACTTTCAATCAAATGACTCTTGATTATTCGTAATAATTGTATAGGTGGTCCGAAACTGGGACTTGATCCGGTATTTAGGCATTTACCTTAATGATAAAACAGCTCAGGCTGCTGCGTGCAAAACACGAAAAAAAACAGAATGGCGAAAGAGAGCGCGCGCTCGAAGACCGAGAGAGAGAGAGAGAGAGAGAGAGAGAAAGAGAGAAAGAGTGAGCGAGGGAGTGAGAGGAGAGAGCTCTCGGGGTTTACGTGTTGGATGGGGCAAGTGGCAGCTAGGTGGGGAGAGGATGGCGCGCTCGTCGCGGCCTCGATCAGCCGCTCGTTCGTCGCGCGAGGGCGCCTCTCAGTTCATGACGGACCTCCGCCGGAGTAGGATCGTGTCGTAGCGCGCACGCGTTCACTGCCCTGCTGTTTTCTTCGCTCGTAACGCCGCGCCAAACCCGCGTTTTCCCCCTATTCCTCTCCCAACCCCCCTCATCCCCTTTGCCCTCCCGACAAAACCTCCGGCATACCGCCCGTCTGCCCTCCGGCACTTGCCCACTCTCTCTTTCTCTCTTTCTCTCGAACCACCCTGCCACGATCATCGTATACGCAGTGTCAGCGCGGCAACTAAAAACCTTTTCGACTACGGTATAACATACGTGCGTTGTCCTCCGTGTTTGCGTGTGTGTGTGCGCGCTTCACGAGCTACGTCATCGCATATACGCGCTCGTTCATCACACACGCACACATACCCATACGAATAAATATATATATATATATATATATATATATATATATACACTCTCTGTAATACGAGATTTCTCCTTTTGGTGTGTGCGTGTGTGTGTCTCTCTCTGTGTGCGTGAGTGCGTGCGCCCGAGAGAGAAAGATTCCAACTAGGCGAGTCGAAAGTCTCTCTCGACGACTATTAAAACAGTGTCTCGTTGGGCATACGGATACAGCGAGTCTACAGTCGAGGGAACAGGCGCAAAAAAAGAAAGAAGAAAAAAAGGAAAATAAATAACAAGTTCATCGAACGGTATACAACGAAAAGGAGCGAACGAAAACTTTTTTTTTTCCCTCGAAAAAAGTGAGAATTCGTGAAATTGGATATACACGGGCGAGAGAATTCCGTGTAACGAAACGAAGTATAAAGGAGCACGGAGAGCGGGGTGGGGAGCTTATCATCGAATCTGAGATTCTCGGTAGTGAAAAAATTGAAGAAATCGTGGAATAAAAAAAAATTGCCTTTTTTTCTTCGTGAAAAACCTCGCTAAGGTAACTCTCGTTGGGTTAAAAAAAGAAACCTGCGATCATCTCTCGAAATTTTTCATATCGCGACATATAATGAAAAAGTTGACGATACTGTAGGAGAATTTTTTTCTGAAACATCGGCTCGCTCTGTCGCGAAGCATATTTTTTTTTTTCTGTATTCTTTTGTTTCTTTCGTTTTCGCGATAAGGGATGATTAAAATTGGAGTGATTCTTGGCTGTGCGAGCGAGAGTTGAATCGGCAAAGTGGCCAAAAGTGTATATATATAAATATATGCACACACGACGAACATCGGCGATGAAAAAGTAGGTTAGACCTCTTGCGCGATACAGATATACAAACATAACGGTAGAATGTGCTTGTCCTTGGCTTGAGACACGGCCAATCAAAACGACTTTGCATTATCATCGTCATTGGCGTTGATATTATTATTATTATTATTATTATTTTTCCCCAAAAATCTTCAAGATTCTACAACACCGGTGAACAAAGGATACCTCGGGTGACCGCGATAATCGAGCAATTTCACGCGAACTTCCATATCCGTCGTTTCTCTCGTTCTTCACCGGGGAGCGTCTTTATCTTTTTTTTTTTCTCTTTCTTTTTCGTTGCTTTCTCTCATCCCATTCCTTCTTCGCTCGTCGTAAGATGGCGCCGCACGATCATCGACGCGAATGAGAGAAAATCGTGCATTGAATTTATTTCAAAATAACCGCCAGATCGATCGTACTTTTTCCGCGATTATCGCGAGTGATTTTTCTTTTTCTCTTTAAATCCCCTGCGGATAAGATTTTTCGAGTCTGACGAGAGATATTTTTTTTTACAAATTCTCCCCGGCAACGAGAATCATCGTTCCGAAACGTTTTTTATTTTTATTTTTTTTAATTCTCGCTCGCCAATATACACACACACACACACGAATTATCGTTTGCCTTCGTGAAACCAAAAAATGGACGCCTATCAGAGATAAAGGAAAAAAAAAATCGAGATAACAAATAACAATATAGGAGAAAGAGAGCGAGTAAAGTGGTTCTCGAGAAGTTTTTTTTCTTTTCTTTTCTTCCATCGTACATTTTTGAGAATCGTTGACGACACACGTTGAAGAAAATTATGAGAGGGGTTGAAAAAAAAGAAAGAGAAATTGCTAGTCAAAGCTGACTCATTCATATAATACGTTTGTTACAGTTTTCGTGCACAAAAGCCTCGCGCACATATCACTGACGTCCAAAGTACATAAGCACAGCGAGAAGTACTCCTCAACTCCCAGTGTTCGCGGAGAGTGTTTTCCCGTTACTTTTTTTTTTTTTTTTTTCCATTCTTGCGCATACGCATATGCATGTGTACGTGAATGTATATAAATTTAAATCGACGTTGAAGTACCGGAAGTGACGAGTGCCGAGTTTTCATCGTATAATATTAAAAAAAGAAGAAGAGAAAGTTAAGAAAAAGAAAAGTGCGTGCGCTGGTGAGAATTGGTGTGCTTATGTGTGTGTGTATAATACGTATACATAAGCGCGTATACCCGGTGATATTTTGTTGGGCTTGAATTGACGGCGCGTTGTGATTTGTTTCGGTGAATTTCGTTAACGAAGTGAATTCGTATCATATAAATATATATATATATATATATATATATATGTATGTATGTATGTGTCGATACGAGTCAAGTGATCGGTGATCGTAGCATCAATCGCACTGTGGATTATTATTGGATATATTATCATATCAACAACTTGGAGAAAATTCATCCGAAGTCACTGAATCGGCAACACCCTTTATGTGAGTCATTTTTCATTTTTTTTTTTCTTTTATTAAGGATTTTATTTACCAGGTAGAGCAAAATTTACAGAAAAATTTGATTTTTTTTTAAATCAGTTATTCGCTACTACTGTAGAAATTTGCCTGAATTATTTGGGAATTTTCGCCTATACCGTTTCACATGAAAATTTAGTTTCCCCACGAGGCTCTTTTAAGGTAGTCCTCGTGCAAATTCGTTTATAATGAGAATTGGTTGAAATTTATAGTGGACGAAGAGACTGCTCTAGTACCCAACTTCTCGTGAAATTTGAAGCATATTGATCGTTCACAACTCGTGATATTCAATGTCAAAGTTAGCAACCATTACGCGTAGAGCATATAGCAAGCATTTTTGTACCCTGATACTAGCACGGTTTTTTTAAAAATATTACAACCAAACGCGTAACCGGATATTGATTTAAAAAAATTGTAGACGGGAGAAGACTATTATTCACATGTTAGGAAAAAAGAAAAAAATTATTAACCGTTTCGTTTACGAACGACGATCACAAAAATAATGCAATATGAATGAAAATTCGACGCGTAAGCTGCATATATTCTATATGGTGTGAATGTGTCTGAATATGCACGGTTCCATATGTAACCAGTCATTTCTGTACAGACTCAATCAAAAGTTCGCTGCATATATGACTTATCGGCGTAAGCAGAAATTGCAATTTTTACCCTTTCATAACTCCGGAGAAAATGTAGAGAACGTTTTTTAAAAATATATTATCTGAAAATGTAGAGAACATTTTTTAAAAATATATTATTTCAATACGGTACTAGATAAATGAAGCAGCATGACAAAAATCAGATTTATTGTGTACTTGTAGTCTAATGAGTACGCGGAGAGAATTAGAAATTTTACCGTGAATTTCACGGTAAAAATTACCGTGATATATTTGAATGTGGTGACAAGTTTTAAAAACGTATTAATTCCGTAAAGGATAAGTTTTTTTTTTTCGCTTGCGAAATAGAAAATTTCAAATACTTGGGGTAACTTTTACTGTGCAAGAACACAGTACTTTACAATATATATTTTACTTTACATTTACTTTTATTTTACTATTTTATTTTACTTTACAATATATATTATATCGATACTGTACTTTACAAAGAGATCCTCCTGCCTGTGCACGAAAAACACAAAAATTGGTCTAGAGATTTAGTTGAAAAAAAAAAAAAAAAATTCGATCATTCAGCCGATAACTTTTGAAAATTGTTAAAAATTAAAAAAAACGCGAAGCAACCGATTCCAGTATGCTTGGACTATTTCAGTGGGCAGATCGAGTGTGTCGTGGATAAATTACTGTGAGAATCGTATAATTAACTGAAGCTCAGAAATTTTGCAAAAAAAAAACCAACTCGAAAGGGAAAAATGATGACACTGTAGAGTTAAAAATATTTTTACATGGGCACAGGACTGAATGGAAAATACACGTGAAGTGTTGATAAATGTATCGCTTTGGTTGCTCGGGTCAACGGCTTACACACATTGCTGATGAGTCTCTTTTATTTTTTTTTGTAAATCGTCGAAGTAGCAAAAAATAATGAATATACGACGTCTGCTTACCATAGTTCCCCCGACGGAAGAAATGCAGTTGCATATTTCAGATATACATTTTTCATGTTCACGCTTTTAGAATCACTCGAGGGATTTGTTTTTTTTTATCCCTAATGTTTAATTTACCTTATGATCTTCAAAGTTAATTTGGTTCGCAATTCACTTCATTTGCCACTTACAGAATTTTCCTCTGACACAATTCAGGCAATCTGGGGCTGGAAATTCATTGCTTTTTTTTCCCATTCCTCTTATTCCCTATAATTGACTCGTTTTTTAATGTCTCGACTAATCGAAAATCACGCAAATTACATATAAAAAAAAATCATTGAAAATGGGCTTGAACATTTTGTCCTTTTATATTCAATGATCTGTGTTGAAAAATTGGACAAAAAATAAAATATCTCGATGCATTTTCGCACTCTGGAAGAAGATCGAGAGTTTATTTATAACCATAATTTTACGATTATCATTATTTTTCGCTAGTTACACTCTTCAAACTATATACACGTATACGTTATTTATCGAGAAATATACCGCAATCTCGTTTGTTCGTTCGCCCGAATTATTTGTAATTTTGTGAAATGCCCCCCCCCTCTTTATCGTATTTAAAAGATTTTTTGAAAGATTTTTTCCTCGGAATAATCTCTTATATTCACGTTACTTCAAGCTCTTGACGAATATCTCGGATTCATTAAAAAAAAAAAAAAAAACAAAAAAAACGCGCGACTCCATTATCGGAATATCGGACTTTCTCATAGTGTTATTGTCCCCAAAAAGTTCAAATAGGCGAGAGTGTATATAGGCATGCATATATATATACATATATACACACAGTCGCGAGAGATATTTGAAATATCCAACCATTTTCACGTGCATATTGCCCCCTCCTCTCACGATATTTCGTCGATATATGTAATATATATATATATTTATATATATATATCTTACACACGAAACCGTGTGGTATTACGGTACAACGATTTTCATGCTCTGCTCTCTTGTCACATATATTCGCGCGTGCCAGATGTTCGAACGACCGATCGAGTCATCATCCGAATAATCACACACGAGATTCACGCTCTACTATCCAATCCTCGTATCATATATGAGCATAGTACTCTCTGCTATACATAGATTTTCCTACACATACCATATTTATATCGAGTGCTGATGGGTAAACAAAAGGGCGCAACTCACAAGATCTAGCGCATAAAGTAACATGGAGTTAGGTCTTATTGTTTACTAGCAAACTGTATATATGTACACATATGTAAGTGCACCTGTGCGCTTGTTTATCCGTCAATGCGGATCCATGACGTCGCGGGTTTAGACTCTGGCGAATGCAGATTAAGAGTATACCCAGCTCCTCGTTCTATTCGAGTAAAATCGAAATTGAATAATGATAAAAAAAAACGTGCAAATAAAAAATTTTCACATTGCTTTCCTCATTATTTTATATATCTCCCTCGCAAAGCTCCCTCTATGAGCAAGTGGATTTTACAAATATGGCTTTCTCATGAGAGAAAAAACTTTGTGAGCAAATAATGAGGAAGCAGTTTTGTTTTTTTTTTTGTCGGTATTCGATTCCAATAACGAACGCAAATTTTTCAATGACATTTGAAACAATAACGGTAATTTTTTTATAGAGGATTCAAAATTTCCTACCATTTAAATTCTTCAATCGTTTCTTGCCAAATTCAGTGGCAACACCGCGATTGTGACTCAGAGACTTTGTGTTAAAAAGAAAAAATGAAAAGAAAGAAAAAACGTTCAGCTCATGAGCCAAAAATTTGCGGAAATTAGAGCTATCAGAAATATTTTTTAAATTCAAAATTAAGAAAAAAAAAATTGAACCTCCTAAGCCATTTTCGTTAATCTCAGTGCAACAAATCCTCGCCCTATAACTTATTCATGTATAAACTTTCGGCTCGATAGCTAACAAATTTTGCGAAAGTCAGAGCGATTGGAGGCTTTTTTTTTTTTTTATTTTCAACATTTTTTGTATTCCAAACCCCTTGAGTGATTCTTGCCAAATTCAATACCCAGTGTATCAAACTTCAGCTTGATTGCTCAAGTAGTTCTCCAAATGAATTTACATTTTTCGACGCCGGAACCCACGCGCGGACACGTCCGAATATTTTTTCTAAGCATGAGATTTCTCGATGTTTTGGGATACTTTGAAGATGCTGGCATGAAAGTAACGAAATTTTTTGATTCCGTGAGTACAAAGCTTTGCTAATGGAACATTATTATAATATACATTATTTTAAAGTATTCATGATTTTCCAATACATCTCTTTCTCTTTTTTTTTTCAACAAAAAGAAACGACAGTACGAGATTGTCATGAGAATGCTTTTTTTAAATTTTAACTCCCCGAATCGCAGTAGAGAAAATTGCATCAAAATTTGTTTTCTCAGGACGCCTATGACGCATAGATATGCCTTGGTAGAAAATATACAACGCTGTCCAACGGAATTCCAGCTGCATTCCAGTCACAATGACTCTACGTATATAATAACTGAAAAACAAAGAAAATCTTTTTTTTTGAACTTGGAACGATTAAGCTCCTGTCTGGGTCATTATAACGTGTGTCTTTTATTCGTTACACCGAGTTGTTTATGCATATACAAATACACATCGAGAGTGTGACCATAACTAAGACGTATAGCGATCAGTCTCTTGAACATTCTGTGATCTGTTATGAGAGATTGACCAGCTACGTATGTGTGTGTGTCACAACAAAGATGAGAACGCTAAGCATAAATGAGATGCTATTCTCTCTCTCTCTCCTCTCTCTCTCTCTCTCTCTCTTGGTACGTAAGATAATTACCTCTTTGACGAGAAATTAAATTGGCCGAGTGAGCGAGCAAGCCTGAGAGCAGACAGCCCAGGCCAGCAGCCCAGCCTAGAGCAATATAGTTCTCTCTCTTCCCTGCTCGTTTGCTCGTACCGGTGCGGTGGTATCTTGGCAACCGACGCCAAACTCTAATGTTACGGTCGCTATAAATCCACTCGGCGGGATCTTGCTCTCTTTCTCTCTCTCTCTCTCTCACTCTCTCACTCTTCTTCAACATTCTCTCCGGTGTCTATCTATATACATATCACTGTATGGCCCCGCAGAGTATAGCCAGTTATAATACCTTAGCGGTACGGTACAATTAGGTATATAGGTGATGAGCAAGTTTATACAATAATGTCTCTGCTTTCGAGCGTTCTATAATACATATATATGTGTGTGTGTGTCTGTATGATGTATGCACAGGCAACTTTGATTTGTCATTCGCGAAAGAAACACTTTCTCGCTTATTCACGGTTATATTCACGTGTATTCCACCTTACGATGATAATTAAAATGAGATAGTATCCATCACACCGTAATCCGAAGTTGAAATAATATCGATTTCACGCACCAATGTATCGATCGTTGCTTAAAAAAAAATTCACATTTTTTGGATTAGAATTAATCGTTTTTATTAATTTTAAAAAAGGTGTTTTTTTTCTTAAATTAATAGAAGTTATATTTTTTTTTGTTTCCAAAAAAAAAAAAAAAAAAAATGTAAAGATCGCTGTCGAAGTAATTTTTGGCACAAGTTCGTAAGAAATTCATGTCTTTCATACATTGCTGGGTACGGCGATGCTTTTTATTTTTTGGCTAACAAACGTACGTGTATTTTATCAAAAAAAAAAATTGGATTTGATGTAAATTGAGAAAAAAAAACTCGTCAACCTCGGATGGTTGTATTCTGGACAAGTGATTGTCGTACAAAGCTTTGTACAAGGATGCATGCGTTATCCTTGTAAAATCCTAACGCGAGCATATTATATGAGTGTCTCGACCACGTGTCCAACGAGCGTTCAATTTATGTTGAATTATAGATTAAAGAGAGGAAAAAAAAAACGAATAACCATCAAATGTATGTTTTTTTTTTATCACGTGATATTAGTTCTAGCTTCTTATACGGACCATATTAACTTCCGTCTCTGTGTTAATGAGAAGCCAGAAAATAATTGGCCTTCGTATCGAGCCATTAGCCCCGTAACTTCCGCTGGGAGAAAGAAGCGTTCGTGAGTTGGAAAAAAAAAAGACGAAAAGAAAAAAAAGTTATTGCTATACGACGAGAGTAATATAAAACCCGGAGAGAAAACGATCTTTTCGATCGTCGATGAATTGGGGGAGAGACGAATTAGCGTATTGTGGGCGGAAGGAGGATAAGAATTGAACAAATTTGGTTGTGTGTATATATATATGTATACATATTGTATATGATTTGCTGCGACGGTGCGGCTTTGCTCATGCTAGGAGAATTGATCTCAAGCTGTGTTCCAGTAACCTCGTTACTCGTTCGATCGTAGCGCTCAGACACACACACACACACACATATCGTATATATTGTTTATACCTTGTATAGATATTGCACACACCTTCCTTATCCAGCTCCAAACGTGTCTACCTCAGGATCGATCGTTCGAGCTCGTCCATACATTCGATGCATAGCTCAAACCGATATTTATATATATATATAATCTTGTAGTCACTTTATATTCCCGAAGAAACCTGTTTTCGTCAATCCTTTTCATTTCAATATGGATATATGCGTGTATATACATATATATATAATCCTCAACTTATTCCATGCAACCTCTTCTCTCGCCTTTCTGTTGTATCCTAACATCGCGAAAACACACAAGATCAATGTAAAAAATTGCCTGATGGTGAAATAAATTTTACAGTGATGAAAAAAAAATCCCTCGTAGCAGAACACTTTTTTTTTTCTCAAAGAAAATAATGTTTTATGCAATATTATAATTTTTTTCTTTTATCAGACACATATACGTGAGATGGCGTGCTTATGCCGTATCTCGATCTATATTCGTGTATATCTACGTACGACTTGTACGTATATCGTGAAACATCGTTTCGTGCCATTTGATTTTTTACGTCCATGCTGGCGATGACTCGAAACTTTCGCGCAACGCGACTATAAATAAACGAGCGTATAAAAATAGATACAAAGTTCTACGCTCGTTTGTCTCTCAATTTCGCATAAAGTTACATTATTTTCAATGACATGGCAGTCCCGAATGCAATATTTTTATATCTCGTGTACGCAGCGAGAGAAACAAAGTTCGATTGTGCTTATTTTCTCTTTCTTCGTTCGTTGCTGAATTCTTGTATACAGAGAGTTCCTCTCTCGCTATACTCCAACAAGCGCGCGCGAAATTGACACTTCTCGTTTTAATGTATTTAGTATATATGTATATATATATATACATATATATGACATTACGAATCTCTGCGACTCTTTTCGCGGACACCGAGCCGCGAAATTTTGCCAACGAGTTTTCTTCGCGCCGCGGAAAATGTGCGGTGGACGGGGGGTAGTTTAGCCGGCTGACTTTCATTACTCGCCACGTAGCTACCGCAAACTTTTACCGCTCGCAGTTACGATTTTAATACACAAATACACACACGCGCGCATATTCACAAAGACGACACTCCAAGCTCGCAGGCCATGGCAGTGGTTGGCGAGAGTCACGTTGAAACTTTTCGCATTTGCATGATCGATAGAAAATGCATTTAGCCCCGGTGGATGGGGGCTGGCTGGCTGCACGGCACGACGAGAGGCGAACCGAGAATATGTTATTCGAACGGAGAAGATTTTTCGCGTACATTTGCACCTCGTGAATATGTAATCCGGTGAAACAGTGAAGCGGCATAGACGAGAGAAAAAAAAATGATATATTTTTTTTTTTCGCTCGTAATGAATCCGCACATATATTCTCTCTCGATGATTTGTTTTATTTTCTTCATAATACGGATGATATTATATGATTAATCAATTTGATTTTGAAAAACGCTTCGTAAACAACGGAAATTGAGGAGAGGGGGGGGATCATGTCGTAAATTTCGAAGGAGAGATTGGTGGAAATGCTTTTCTGGTCATGTAAAAAAAAATATATATCAGTTCAGTATATTAAACATTGTGAGAGAAGTACTTTTTGTAAAATAACTATTAATGATTAATATTCAATGCTAGATATGTACACAGGGTATGTGGTTCAAAGAAAATCATCAGCACGCATATGTGATTCCCGAATCGCCCACGACTTGTACCCACGCTCTGAGAGTCTCTCTCTTTCTCTCTCTCTCTCTTTCTCTCTCTCTCTCTCTTTCTCTCTCTCTCTCTCTCTCTCTCTCTCTTTTAGAGTGATCGATTGGCCAGCAACGAACTTCCTAATGTGAATCCACAATTTATTCAGTCGACGAAAGTCCCCGTTATATCCATTCACTCGCAAACTCTTATCACGAAACTCACCACTTATATATGTATATAGCTGTATTATATTTGTATAGCTGACGTAAATTATTCTACAACTTGAATATATACTCATCGTTGGCGAAACTCACGTCGATATACGAGGTTCCAGCATACAGCGAGAGAGCGAGCGTCTCTTCGATGAAATATTTAATATATTTTTTGAAGAACCACTCCTGAGACCCATAGAGGTGACTCAAAATACATACATACACACATACACATACACACACACACACACACACACACACACATTTATATATTCCAGTAATTGATCTCGTGCTTGCTGCGCACGATTCCAAAGTTAGAGCTTTACAGAAAACCGTGTAACCTCGATTGTGGAAATTTTATTAAGCCTCGTTTGTACTTTGACGATTAGCTGGGCGTTGCAAAAAATATTTCGACAAGAATCGAGATGAATCGATGTCGAGAGATTGCCAGTATCGAGATTTTAGGATAAAAGAATCTCGATGATAATTCGTTCTCTCTCGAGCATTCTCTCATGTATATATATATATATATATATATATATATATTATATATATAATATACAGGCTTATTGTTATTTACTCCTCTTGCTCATATTCACATCTTCGAGTCCCTCTTCTCGCTCAGGCCTCAGTCTCGTCCCAGAACATAAATTGCCGAAGAGTCAAATATCCCCGAAGGGGGACTCCCAAGAGCAGTGGATGCCAGCCGCACGGACCTTCCTCTCTTCGTTCGCTGTGTAGCTTATATATATTACTTTTTACCGGGAACTATATGTTTAAAGAGTATCTTTGAAAGGCTGTTTCGGTCCTTATGGGCTACTTTCCATCGAATCTCAAACATGATCAACTCCCAGAGCGAGGGAAAAACGCGTGCGATTTTTCACAGTAAAAATAAAAAATAAAAAATCGATCTTTCTCAAATGTTGTTGTTTGGTTGTTTAAATGATATGAAAAAAAGAGAGACGCGCACTTAGTGATGTTTCACAGCTTCGCAATTAAACGATCTCTCCAAGTTGATAAATTATTCATGACTGACCTCTCGGATCCCCGTTTAATCCTCTGAACTTTTAAGATTTTCTCCGGCCTCGAACGTAAAAGCGAATTGTTGGGTTTTGGGTCGAGGAAAAAAAAAAAAAAAAACGACTCTTCGTATTCTCGTTCGTGACTCATGATCGCGAAGGCCGAAGATGCAACGCGCATTGAATCATACGCTATTTGAAAAAAGTCGAAAAAATCTTTGTACTTCGTTTCTTTTACTTTCCTCTCGGAGGAGAACATTTTTTTCCGAACTTTCAAGTAAACTTTTCTCACTTACCATCGATATAGCTCAATAATCGATGGAAATATTAAATGGCAAAATCCTACTTGTACGCGTAATACATTTTTATAATCAACGTGTAGAGCCAATTTTTTTTAATCACACAAAGACAAACGTTGTTATAATTGTATTTTCATGACACGCGGAGTGGCTCAATTAGCATTGTTTGTTCCTTTGATGCGGGCGACTTCCATCCTGTTTTTTTTTTTTTTTTTTTTTTTTTCAGGTTACACGAGTTAAAATGCGATGTTAAGTACAATTGAGTTCGAGTATCCCCGAGGCATATTTTTTTTTACCATTGCCACACGGCGCAAAATGAACGTATAGTTGCTTTGCTACAACGTAGCAAAGGGTGAAATTCGCAAAGTGTATGCATCGTGCGCGTGAAATATTGGATTTTAAACCCGCAGGCAGGCGAGAGAGAGAGAGAGAGAGAGAGAAATATTTATCCGCTCGAACGATTTTTATCCGGTTGAACTTTTCTTTCTGGTAATTCCAACGATCACACGCGGATTTATTAATTCATGTACTCGGTATTATACATCCCATCGATGGGAGTACATGCAAAAACATTTGGTATCGGTACTATGCCGCTGGGAGAAAAAAAAGAAACAAAAAAAAAAAAAAACGTCAGCTCCATCCAGGCATTTCTCGAAAGCATAAACCAACCGATCGATTTTGTCCAAATATGGCACAGCCCACACGTGCGCATGTACATACATGTACATATGCGCGGGATATGCATATCCCGCGTTACATGCCAATTCAGCAGCTCAAAAATTATTATATCTATAAGAAAAAATTTCGAAAAACCAATAATTTGCATGTCTAAAAAAAAACGAAAATTCTTAGTTTTTTTTTTAATGCCCGATAAAAATTTCCAATTGATTAGAATAATTTCTGAAAAAAAAAACAAAACCTCGACAATATATTGTTTTAAAAATTGACGGCATTCGTGGCACCGTTTTTATTTTGTCACATTTGACAAGTAACAAAGCAAATTTTATGCAAAGTTAGTCAGAAAAGAAGGTTTGATATAAAAAAGTGAATGCCATATTATTTATAACTATACCAATTTAGGATTGGATAACAATTACTGATACGAATGTTCCTTTTTATCAATTGCTTCAGAAATCAAATCTGCTCTCTCTCTCTCTCTCTCTCTCTCTCTCTCTCTCTCTCTCTCTCTCTCTCTCTCTTTCTATCTTTCTCTCTCTCTCTCTCTCTCTCTTTCTCTCTTTCTTATGACATTCGTTCATTTTTTTTTGTTTGTGAAGATCGGGTCGAATTCTTCGTAATACCGAAAGACGTGCCTTGAACGGTCTGTCGCGTTACGAGAGAACGAAGTGAGAGAGAGAGAGAGAGAAACACACACACAGAGAGAGAGAGAGAGAGAGAGAGAGAGAGAGAGAGAGAGAGAAAGAGAGAGAAAGAGAGACAGAGAGGGAGAAAGAGAGAGTGAATAGCGAGGGACAGCAAAAAAGAATCCGTGTAGATCTATTCGATGTGACGACGATGCTGTGTTCCGATGGCCCGCTGTTTTTTGGTACAGTGATGCCTTTGAACGAGGGAGTAGGACGATGCAAGAGAGTAGGTTGAAGAGGTGGAGGCCGCCGTCAAGCGCGAGGGTCGAGGCTGTAATAAAGGATCCGTCGACCCTCGAAAACCTTGCTCGGCACCCTGAAACTACCCGGCCGACCGGGAGCAACCCCAGAATCTCTTTTTTCTCTCACTTGATCTCTCTCTCTCTCTCTCTCTCTTTCTCTTTCTCTCCCTCTGTGGTCCTGACCGTCGTCGTCTCGTCGCTTTACTCTATTCGTTGGTTCACTTCTTTTGGCTCTTCTCTCTCTCTCTCTCTCTCTCTCTTTCTCTATTTCTATCTCTTGTCCCTCTCTCTCGGGCTTTCGCTTCTGCTTCTCCCGCTGAGTTATTTCCAACGCGAGAAACGAGTTTTCGGCATTTCGGTCGCGTTATATCCGAGCGTGTTGGAGCTAAATACGGGTTAGCTCGGGATTCGTGGTAACGGGGCAAACCGATATGCGAGAGTGAGCACGAGAAGAGCGAGAGAGGATATAATATTGTTTCGCGGCAATGGACGAAGAACGAGATATATGGATAGAGTAAGAATGTAGACGAAAGCGAGACCCCAGGCGAGTGGGGCATATCAAAACGGTGTATTTATCTGTTGCCACGAGGAGGTTAAAGTCACGTTTTTTTTTCTTTTTTTTTTTTTTTCCTTTTATTTCGTTATTTCCGGACAAATTATAAGTTTAAATCATTTCGAAAGTCATGCAAGACCATGGTTGTTACGCATATGGAAAACAGGGAAAACCGGTAAAACTCAGGGAATTTAGAAAATTCTCTGGAATTTTTCCAGAATTTACTTTTTTGCTAGAATTACGAAAAATGAAACCAACTTACAAAAAAAAAAAAAACTGAAAAGTATGAAAATAAATATTTTTCGTATATTTTTAATATTTATATTATTCTTTATTATACACGACAAAAGTTAAGTCAGTGCAAAACAATGAAAATTTCAAAAACTAAAAATTAATTTACTCTAAAGCTCTAAAGCTACGCTTCTGCATTCAATTTGTCGAATACGCAACTACACAATTGTTATTGCAGACAAGTGTTTGTATTTATTTTTCATTTATCGGCACCGACATAAAAATTTCCGTTTCTAGTAAAGAACAGGTTCGGTATTTGCTTTTAATGTATTCATTTTTTATGTTACAGTCCTTAAATTCTTATTTGTATTTCAGTTTTTTTGTTTTAATTTTTAATTTTAATATTTAACATTTTTTTATTTGACTCTATAATCTTCCTGGAATTTTCTTTGTGTTAATTTGAATTTTTTTAAATCGCCGATTGACTGCCATATCTTTACATGGTTTTTTTTTTTGTTTCGACGAATAAAACTCGGAAAAGTAAACGAAAAAAAAAACAAAGAAAAAACTCGGAAAAGTCAAAAAGTGGGAAAAATTGGATCGTTTGTTGCACAAATCAGGCGCGCGTTTGAGGATTCGCTCGACCCAAGTACGCGCTAATTATAAATAAATGAGGAAGAAAAAGGTTACGCGAGAGACTTTACTCACGCTCTTCTTTTTACATCGCTCTGCTCGCATATATCCGCCGCACACCAGTCAACCCTCTAGTTTCTATTTACTGCCGGGATTCCCTTCCACTGCACGATTTTCCCTCTATTCCTCTTATTCTCCCTTTCTTCCGCCGTGCTTCCGCGCCCTCTTTATAACCGTATATGCATGCATATACGTGAATATAGCTCCCCGGTGCATTGTGCATTTCCCTCCTGTGTTACTGAACGAGAGGCACAGGTCGAGCGGAAAAGCACGCGGCCCGTATATAGAAACAAAAGAAAAACGGGGGAAAAAATAATGATAAAAATAAAAGAGAAACATTATATACCGGCAGTGTAGGTGAAGCGAGCTACTGCGTACGGGCGTTCCATTGCACCATCGACATTTTTTCGTGGTGTTTTCAAAAATCGTTCCGCAACCTTTTAGCGCGCTATAAAAATATACGAAATACATGGAGGAGAAACCGCGAGATAACGAAAAAAATATCGCACGCGTAGGTATGAAAGTTTTAGAGCGCACAAATCGAACCGTTATCCTTTTTTGTTTTTTACGCTTTGAACTTTACATCGATTCGCATTTGCTGGCTCTCTTCTTTCCGTATCAACATCATTTTAAGCTCAATGATACGCAGGAGAAATCTTTGGGGAAATGAATTTATGAATTTTTATTCGATCGTTAGAAAAAGAAACATGGGAAAAGCTTAATTGTAAATATATATATATCAGCACGGCGTTCATCGTCTGGTGTACATTAAAATGATCGTGCGATGTTAAATCAATCAAATTTCATATGAATATTCGCAGCTGCTGTTCATATATATATATATAGATCGAGCTATACGTGAACGAGAATACATAATGCCGTACTCGTAGCTTGTGTATTAATTTATATTCTAATAAATGCCATTCTTCATTAAATTCAAATTCATCGAATCATGACAAAACAAACGAGTCGTTTTGGCGAAAATAATTTGTGATGTATGATTTGTACTACAATTTAAATCCTCTTCCTCCAGAGTCTCGAGACTCCTCGAGGCGCGACGAGCAACACGATTATACTTTTTCTGTAGAACATATTGCAAGGATCTCATATTGATTGAAATTGGACGTTTCGTGACACGGGAAATTTTTTAGTTTAGCTTAAAGGTGTCGGAGTCATTTAAAAAATTGGTAAACGTAAAAAATAAATTAATCAAAGAATAAATAAAACTCTTCAGAGAACGCACAGTAATAATGAAAACGTTTTCTCCATCAATTGACTGTCCAAGTAATTATTTACATTATGAAATATAGAATAAATGCATACAGTCACAAATCCAGTAGCAATAAAACAATTGATGACAAATAAATGATAAAAAATGGACAAAATGATACTTTTTTTTCTCTGCAAAATAACGAGAAAATTGTCCCATCTTTGGTACCCTAATCACAATGCGACACAAATTCTTTGCAGCTTGAATAATAAAATTAGTATGCAGATTTGTCATTCCGCGAAATTTTAACGAGACCGCACAATTCGTTAAATTGACTCGAACGAACTCGCGACTTGCTGAAGTCCACGGGCAGTTGTGAATTCCCATGCGCTCGCGACACTGCGACGAATTTAAACTCGATACGTTGGCGTTGAACTTAAGGAGGTACGACTAGTATGAAGAATCCAACTGACGGACTTGAAATTTTTATATGTTTTTGCCGAATACTTTATGCGCCTAATGCCAAAATTTGAGCTATATTGACCGTTTAGTTTATTCGTAATGAAATTGCAAAGTCGAGCAGTTTGAGTTACTAAAGCACGTCGTCTTATGGAGACGGTTAACCGGAAGTGCTGTGATCACGGTTTTGCTGCTCGCGTATCCAACTAAACCCGTTGAAAAACTGAAACTTGATAGATTAGATATAATAGATATTGTAAAAAATTGAAAAATTACTCTTCACCGTGTAGTTCTGGCACTACATCATAAAAAAGTTTCAATTTCCGGTTGTAAATAGTCAGAACGATCAAATAGCACCCACAGACTTAGCAACGTCGCGAGTAACAGCTGATGGGTTTCGGCGAACATAACCTAGCTTTGTTTTGATATTAGCAACGAAGATAGAGTCATCTTCGTTGGTCACGTATACCAACTTATAGCATCGCCAATGCGACGTTGCCAAGTGTTTACTTCAAATTCCATCGTGTTATTTATGGAGTTTTATTATTTATCACGTATCAATTATATGTTTAATTATCATTCTACCGATCGTATTAATTCCACTGAGGTAATTCAAGTCTATTTTAATAGGTTTTCGGCTGATTTTTTAAAATGTTTTTTAGTCCGTTTTTGTGGTAGACGTGTCATTATTATGATGGAGACTACTATCGAGTCGTTGACAATCTAATTTTTCAGTTTTTATTAGTTCATGCGCAATAAATTAATCATTTGCCACAAAATTTTTCACATTATAATCGATAATATGAATAATCAACGCAAATAAACATAAATCAGAACAACTGTGGGTAAAATAAATTTAGACTTTTTTTTGACTCCAAAGAACTAGTCGTACCTCCTTAATATCGACGAGAGCAAAACTGGTTTGAAAAGACGAGGATCTATAGGATTTGGCAGAGATGATAATACAATATAATGAACACAAATATTCTCGATACGCACAATACAATCGCGTGTGTTTGTGTGAGTGTCTGAATTTATTAATGGCTTGGTTGGTGTGTGTATTTATGAACTCTAATGCTTCCTATTCGTTCGCTGTGTGTTTTCGTGGAGTATGAATTTTCGACTGTCCGGAGATTTTTCCGAAAAGATCGTTCTCGACACGATTTTTCCCTCCCCAAGTTTCGAAGGAACAGTATTTATGAGTGACGTCGTGAATCCTCATTGTTTGGTTTTTGTGTGACGTGTAAATTCTAATTACAACTTATATATTGGTTGCGTAAGGTTGATACCCCAACGGGGACCTTAAAAATTCTCCGCGAAGCGTGTGCTTGCCGGAAAAAAATAACTTTTAACGATACTTGAGTATGAGAGTTTCGTGAGATAATCTCCCAATCAAACATTATTTGGTTGTCATATAGAAACGAAGATGAATTATTGGGCCTCACCCGCAATAAAATATCTGGCGAGTTGTCTCCTTTTTTTATCACGAGGATGAAGAATAGGCAAATAAAAAAAAAAACAAAGTTTCAGAATGAAGAATAGAAAGAAAAACCTTTGAGCGTTCAAGATCGTTGTTCACGCGAGCTCCTTTTCCCTTCAAATTACTCTTGTTTTTTGTCGATTCAGTGAAAAGTCCCCTTATATGTGCTTAGTCTTGTAGGTATATGTACTATATGTAAATTGCAATCTATGTATCTTGAACGATACGCAGCGTATCAAGCGACGTTCCATACAGAGTGTACGTAAAATTTGGCAAACTTAATTTCACTCATACACGTACTTCTCGAGTTATTTATTTTTCCACTTCGTGTGACGACACAAGGAGAATGGGGAAAAAAAACACTATAGAGAATATAATTTAAGAAGTTTCGTTTCTTGATTTTTTTTGCTGCTACAATTTACGAAAGAAATGGCTCCGAAAAATTCCTTTAGCCAAAATTCGTTCAAGATCACGTGTGGAATATCCGATTATGCGCTCACACACACACACACACACACACACACACACACGCGCGTGCGCGCACGCACACGTAGAGCGCTATCTCGCCTAAGTGTGTATATTCTCGGTGGTTTCTGGTGCCTGCTTGCCGCGGGGATATATGCAAGCAACGGAGCAGATACGCGAGGAGGAAAAACGACGAACGTGTGAGAGCGTATAGCCTCGAATATACAGCAGCTGAGAGAGGGAGAAACGGGCACATAAAGTTGCCCCGCGTTGCTCGTATAAGATCGTGACGCAAATGCCAAATATACATTCGCGCGCGGGCACCGGCAACGGGGGTAGCATTGAACGCGCGGGTGTGCTCTCGCGGCGTCGCGAGAGTTTGCGTGTGAAGAAAGCAAAAGCCCCCATATATGTACATACGTCGCGCGGTGCAGAGAGACACTCGAGCTGAGTTTCTCGCTGGACGGGGTCGATACGCGGTGCGGTTCTACGCGAACGAAAAAGAACCGTGTCTCGTATAGCGACTTTTCGCATTTATATGTATGTACTACAAAGTAGTCGTATCACGCGTTCTCGTGGTGGCTGATCTCGTGAGACGGTAAACCTATAATAATATCGGGCCCATACAGTTCCGAAGTTCTAGAACTTGAAAAACTACGTAAACACACCTGCAATGAATACTTTTGTTTCATCGTCGAATCTTTCAAGTTTTCTTGCTCCTTCAATCTGAGGAAAAAATCTGATCGCGTATAAAGATTTGATGGAGGAGAGAATAAGAAGAAAAAAATATTATTGTCGATACATTTTTACTTTCACATCGTAAAAAAAAAAAAAAAAAAAAAAAAATGTTTGTAAATATTTGAAGTTAAAGCTGAATCGATGAAGAATTCGGTTTGGCGAGCTTTTTGTTTTTGATAAAAATTTCTTTAACCATTTGCAAATCCTTGTTTCATTGGTCATGAATCTTAAATCGAAATTGACGAGACGATTATGAAATAATAGTTGCCCAGGTGTTTCGTGACGACCGTGGCTCTTTTTCTTTGTATCTCTAAAATTTGTTTTTTTTTTTGTTGTTGTATCTCTAAAAATTGACCCCATCTATTGAAGGAAAAATAGCTAATCGTCATTATCTGTTTATTATTGGTTCTACTCTCTCTTCTCCATTGTCAGTGGATTGCCGGCCGAAAGAAAATCGTTGACCGTACATATTGATTCTTTATTCGGTAGGGAATTTTTGATAAATGCGCCTATATCGTAGCTATAATATTGACCTGTATTTTCCTCAAGTAATTTCATAAAATTTCACTCTGTAATCAAATTTTGACACATCGATGAAAAATTTCATCGCATCGTTGTTGTTCGAGACAATAATGAATTCTGAAAATTACGAAAATTTCATTTACTTTGCCCGAATATTGAATTCGTATGATTTATCATACAAACTTAATTTTCGATCGTATAATATCGCGTATTAAGTTTTTACGATCCACAATAATACGGATTTTCGTCGTATTACGCGAGTACATACGTCTCGCAAGCCTCTTTATCCTACCTCGTCCCACTCTTGTACATATCACGCTCGCGCATCCCGATTCGTAAAAATTTCAAATTTTTTCATACTCGATGTATACCTAGGAGTCCATTTGCTTTTGTAAACACACACACACACACATATATTATATAGTCAAGTTTCTTTGGGGTGCCCATCCACACCTTTTCGTCGATCCTCCTTATACCCTGAAAAAGTTTGCTTCTTCAGACCGAGAGAAAACGCTCTTCGCTCGCTTGTCACGGTACATAAAATTGATTGAGGCCACGAGACAGGAGGTGCCCCGGCCTCCCCTGGTTTCCTCGACGAAGTACCGGCGAACAAGCAAGAGTGGAAAACCAGCGCGAGGGGGGGGGGGGGGGGGGGGTGGGGGTGGGTGAGATACTCGGTGCGGACCGACGTGGATTAACGAGAGGCGGAGGTGCGGAAATTCGAAAGATCGATCGACATACTCTCCCTCTCTTATATTCTTTATCTCTCAATCTTTTGATGGCATTTCTTTTTTTTTTTCTTTCTTTCTTTTTCTTCAAGAAGTGGTCGATCTTCTCGAGCATTTGATTTTCCATCGATTATTGGATTTTTGTACGGAAGGACCCGGGAAATTTTCATCAATTTTTCCATTCGAAAAAATATCGTGTCGTCGTTTTACAAGAATTATTGAGCGATATGTAGCACTGATGAGATCTTTCAAAGTTCACTGTGACGAATGTGTTCATTAATAAAACAACACACACACACACATTATATAGTATATATAATATAATTTCTTTTCTCTCGCATCAGAGCGAATAAATCTACTCCGACTTTTCCCTAATCTATTTTAAGTCTGTCCTACTTTTCTCAATTGTCCCCGAATCCATTGAGTCCTGATGGCTTTAAACCGTTATTTAATTACCCCGCATATATATATATATATAGAATGCTATACATAATCAAGTTTTAGTTGCTTCAACATGTGGATCATCGTGCATTGACTGCTGAAATTCACAAGAGCGCAATTTCACTCTCTCCATACACAATGTAAAACGCTTTGGGCTACGCCCTTTTGATTTAATCAGTCCGATGTTTAGTTATACTATCATCGGCTCAGGGTTCTTCCAACCCTCGTACAAAATCTCTCGAGCTCCCTGGAACACTCGTAACAGTATATATACCCATATACCGTGTATCTATTTATATACATTATTTGCTTCATCTTTCCCTTTCTTATTCACTCTGCGTTCCCTCGGTATTCTGGAGCATTTTCTCTTCTGCTCTCCTATCCCTTCGGCGTTAGCTTAACACTCAGGGTTGGTATATAAACTCTCGCGAGCGAAAATGATAGTCCTCGTTGTATTGTACGGCGAAGCTTTGTGCATTCCTTCGTCTTTTTTCCTTTGATTCGTCGAATAATATTGGCAATCGTGAGCCTCGTATAACTGAGAATAGCGAATATCACTGAACGACGTCATCATTGACGATCCCATAGAAGCTGCGAGAGGATAGTCAAGGTCTCTCTCTCTCTCTCTCTCTCTCTCTCTCTCTCTCTCTCTCTCTCTCTCTTTATGTCTCGAGAAGAGATCGCACCGAGGCTCGGTACGACAATTTCCTGTCGTTCGTCGTTTGCAAACCACGACAAACGGCAATTCTCTCATGCTATTGTAGATATGTGGGGGTGTGTGTGTGTGTGTGTGTGTGTGTGTGTGTGTGTGTGTGTGTGTGTGTGTGTGTGTGTGTGTGTGTGTGTGTGTGTGTGTGTGTCCACTCGTCGTGTGGATAGCTGCGATATAAGCCGTGGCTGCAAAACACGAAGCTCGATTCAAGGACGATACGAAGTTTACGGTGACGCAACGAGCACACGATCCGCGACATGAGCACACACACACACGGAGAGCGAGCGGTAACTTTTATCGCGCGGCATACTTTGCGACGAGCGCTCGAGACATTGGCAATATAATATTGTATTACCGCAAATCCTCGTTGAGCGACGATAAATCCAAGAGTTCAAGGTTAAACGTGGATTCTTGTATTTTTTTTCTTTACATTTGAAAAAAAAAAAGGAGAACAAAAAGCGTATACTTTTACTTAATACAAATCGGAAGAAACAATGGATAAAATAATAATAAATACACACGATGGTAACACTTGGTTTTTTGGCGATTACCCATCTCAAAAGGCAAAGGCTCGTGCAGAATTTTTTGTTTGTTTTTTTTTTTGTTTGTTAAAGAAAAGTCCGCAAAATCGCCGTACAATATACCATTCGCCGTGAATCACAAAACTAAAAAAATAATTTACATATTACTGAGTGAGTAAACAATCGCGTATCATGAATATTTAAAGATCAATGCATATGGAATATATAATGTGTTTCTTCGAGGAACGAAATAAATCCGTCAGCCATGAAGATCGGACTTGACACGACAAAAAATTCACTCGTATCGCCGTAAATCGCGTGTGAAAATGGTACCTCGGTGTCGATTAACTCGCCGTTAAATCCGCGTCCCTTTGATCCATGATTTGCCTCGTTCACGCGGGTCTTTTTCTCAATAATCACGTGTAGAAATAATTTTTCAAGGCTCAGTGTGTGTATAAACGAACGCTGTTCCAATCGAACAAATTTTACCTCTTCATCTCCCCCCCCCTCCCCCTCCCCAATATACTTCGTTAGGAATGAATCTTGTTTTTTTTTTATTTCTCTCCGTGCAGTTTTACATTACGAGTCGTTGATCCCATATTTAAATTCGGTCGAAGCGAAACGTAAAAAAAAAAAAAAAAACAAAGCATAAATACCACGCTCGGTTAGAGTTTAGTCGTAAAAAAGTATTTTTCGGTGACCCACGTCGTTGTCGAATAGATAGGTCGATTAGCGAGAAATTCGTTCGGGCTGTGTGTGTGTGGGGGGGGGGGGGGGTCGGCACAAGCCACATGATTCCGGGCAATAATGATGAATCCCGTAGGAATGTGAAACGCGAATAACGCCCGCCAGTAGCAGCATCACAGAAAGAGAGAGAGAGAGAGAGAGAGAGAGTCGAAACCGCCGTAACCAATAACTCTAGTGCGGCTCCGGATGTGTATAGCGGTAGAACAAAACGTGGAAGGGGGAAGGGAAAAGGCACCGGCTGCGCGAGTAAGAGAGGTAAAGGAGCGAGAGAGGAGTAGACAAAAGAGAGGGCCTCGTGGTCGTCGCGCCGCTAGCACACGCGATTTTCTGTCTATCCATCTTTCTCCATCTCTCTCTCTCTCTCTCTCTCTCTCTCTTTTACTTTCTTTCTCTCTTACTCACTTGCTGGACCGAGAGTATGGAGTGGAGCACTAGGCAGAGAGATATCCCGGGGCGGTGAACACGAGAGAGCAGCCGCGCGCGATAGAGCCGAGCAAACACGTTTTTTTACCGCATACCCTGTAGATGTGTGTATCACTATATAACATTCCGCGTCCATTTATAATCTATACTCGCTGCGGGAGTAAAAGAGAGAGAGAGAGAGAGAGAGAGTTATGGTGTTGGTTTGAACGTCACTCGAGATCGACGAGAGAGATTTTGGATATCGCAATATTTCCCCAATACACCATGCATGTCTCGGCATAGTACAAATTAAATAACCGTATTGTCCGAAGTATTTTGTTGATGATTGCGCTTCCCGTATAACGCCGAATCGATATATACATACTCTTTTGTTTTTTGTTTTAACGAAAGAGCGCGTGAGTCGTGTTCGGATGTTTTGGAAATGTATGTTACCTTTAATTAAACGTAAATTCGCGTTGGAATTTTTTTTAATTGAACAATCCTGGTATGTAAAAAAAAAAAAACCTGAACTAGAACCACTGATTACTCGCGTCAAATTTATAACGCGTTTACAATGCGATTGAGCATTTTACTAATAATGCTCGATGGTTGCGCTCATTTATAGAGTCGTAAAAAATATTGGAATAATTTTTTTTCTCTTTCGTTTCGATATGATTTTTCTTCGTTCGTTAATCTCATATGCGAAAGAGATAATTTCTGTACGATTTTGTGTTGCGGAGCTGGGTAGATGTGCATAGTGAAAATTTCCTGCAAACTTTACACGACAATTCTTAGACGACAATGAACAATGAATCATCGATTAAATTTTTGTTAAATATGTGACAAAATAAATTTTGAGATCTCGCTATTTGAATCTTCATCGCCAAATGCTTTTATGAAAAAAAAAGAGAGATGCCCAAGATGAAAAGTTTTCGGCGTTTGTATCCTATCGGGACAATATCTCGAATGTAACGGTAATAAAAAATCATAATCGCACATTATAACGATCCGTTAATTCATAAATTTCCCAAAATATGTATATGTGTATTGGAGGACGAAAATTTCACCATTGCGGAAGTACAATGTGTACCGTTATACTCCTCCGTACTCTCTCTCTCTCTCTCTCTCTCTCTCTCTCTCTGCACCCTCGTTATTCGGTGCCCAAGAGTTTTGGTCTGCCTTTTAATGGTCTTCGCGAAGCAGCACGCAGTCCGGGCTGTATACGAAATTACGGGTCAGGAAGGGTATGCAGGGAGGAGAACCAAAGCACCCGGTTTCTATATTATGCCCGAGTATACCTTTGCTCTTGTGTATCACTGTACAGTTATGCTGGACTTTCAACGTTAAACCGAATAGGATCGTTCACCACGTAGTTTTCCTCGCGAATTTAAACTCTCTCTCTTTTTCTCTCGCAGCTTGCTGCTGCACCAGCACAGCTTTATCGCGAAGCGGGTTGGTACAGTGGTCTTTCGAATCTCGAAAGCGCGCGCGCGCGCGCGAGAGAGAGAGAGAGAGAGAGAGAGAGAGAGAGAGAGAGAGAGAGAAAAGTTTTACGGTGGTTGGTGGCGTGAATCGTGCTGCTTTCACCGCAACGAGGATCAAGCCACACAACCTTCGCAAATCGCGTGTCCGAAGTTATTTATATATATATACATTTATATTTATAATATGATTTTCAGTGGTGCGTTATTCACGTATATTATGTACACATGAGTATACCATACACACTCCTCAGTGCTCTCTTGTGTACCCGAGCTCGGTAACTTCTTCCTCCCAGTTTCTCTATATCTTTCTCCCTTTCCGTTCTCTCTCTCTCTCTCTCTCTCTCTCTTTCTATTCCTCGCGTTGTACTACTAGCATTACGTATTACAGGTACGCTCATAGTACAACACGAATATGTGTACGTAAACGAGACTCTCGATGTACTCGATTGCAAAGACCCGCACGTTTATGCCTGGATACCAGAACGTCCCTCGCGTATACTTGCTCCGAGTGTATTGATATATACGTGTATGTTTGTGTAAACAGATGTGCGCATACGTATACTCATTATTGCTGGGTACACGGATCGAGTATCCATGTTGCTACCACCCTCCATCTCTTTCTCTCTCTCTCTCTCTCTCTCTCTTTCTCTCTTTGCGTTTTCCCTCTTTCTATCTTCATAACTATATGTATATATCGCATACGCAAGACTCACCTTAATAAAAGCTGGATGCTAAAGCTTGCTGAACAAGCTCGAGACTAGAATCTATATGGGATTATGACTGCCGGTGTATCCGTGCGTATATATGCACAGAAACACGAAAACTTCAAGCAAGAAATAACGCAAATGTGTATTATGCCATCTGAAACTGCATTATGGCCATGATTCGCGATATAGTTTTCATCTAGATATAGCGAAGTATATATATATACATATATATGTATGTACTGCGAAGTATATATATATATATATATACTTCGCAGCTTTCTTCATTAAGAGGCGCGATCTCAGCGGACCATTAGATCGACACAAATTTATCGAAACTCTGATATTATTATATTCATGCGCTCGATCGAAAGTATTTGTGATTTAAATCTGAAATTACCGTTGCTTGCTCGTATACTCGTTGAATCCAAGAAATTTTAATTCGAAATGGTACATCCTTTTTTTTGCAACGTCACGCATCTTTTGACTAAGACTGCGACAAAGAAACATGATTTTTTTTTGTCAATCCCCCTTGTTGCGGTATTGCTTTTTTTTAACTACCAAGATTTTTAATATGCGTATCACGATTTAAGCTTTTTTTGATTTATAGGCAAAGCTTCAAATAACGTGGACACGTTGGCATCACAAATACTTTAATAAATAATCCGGATTTCTCAGAAAGAAATCCTTCCCTACTGAATTGCCAATTTCGCTATTTTCGAAATGTCCACGCTAAACTTGAACGGTATAATAGCAGTCGATAAAGTCTCTGCCCGATACGCGGATTCGCGCGACAAACGTTGCTGGTATTTAGCGCGTTCGCAATAATTTCATCTTCAAATCCTCAATTCCCGAGACCCAATATGACGGCGGCGACGACGAGGAACCGCAACGTGTACACCATCCGCGTGTCAAACTAAATCTCCATCAGATGAACGAGAAAGCGAAAATATATATATATATATATATGTAGGTATTTATGTCTGTGTACATGCGATGGCTCGCACGTTTGCAGCAACGGTGCACATAGCGGTGTACGTGTCTATGACAGTAATAACCAATCCCGCGTGGCTCCGTTATTATAGTGAGCAGAAACGTCATGGGATGGCCATAGAATAAGTGAGTAAGAGAGAGAGAGAGAGAGAGAGAGAGAGAGAAAACGAGGGTACAGACAGAAACTCCCAGAGCACTTGTCAACCTGGCGTGGTGCTTATGCGGGACGACCGAGTCGGTAGTCGGTTAGGCGTTGGCACGCCTAATGCATAACGAACGTTCGAACGTATCCGGGGCGTACGCGAATATCCCATACACCGTATATATAATATATATATAGCCATTTACTCATATACATGAAAGCAGCCACGCGGTGGACGTTGACCACCACGAAGAGCATCGTTCGCCAGGTATATCGCGATGTTTATCATGCACATACAGTATTATGGGCATATTTACCCTGATCCACTTAGTACACGCATAACTTTATAGATTTTACATTATTCCGCTGCTTCGAGAGTTTTTCCTTCCCTGAGGTTATCCACACTGCAAATCTTTGTGTATACACTTTATATGACGTGTATACGGTTTTTTTTTCTTCTTATAGGCACTTTACTTTTGTTTCAACCCTTGTTCTCAAGCTCTCGTTATGTTTTCCGTCGTTGACTCGATTGCACTTGTGCATTGACGACCTCCTCATCAAAGGAGAGAGAGAGAGAGAGAGAGAGAGAGAGAGAGAGAGAGAGAGAGAGAGAGAGAGAGAGAGAGAGAGAGAGAGAGAGAGAGAGAGAGAGAGAGAGAGAGAGAGAGAGAGAGAGAGAGAGAGAGAGAGAGAGAGAGAGAGAGAGAGAGAGAGAGAGAGAGAGAGAGAGAGGAGAGAGAGAGAGAGAGAGAGAGAGAGAGAGAGAGAGAGAGAGAGAGATTTTTATTGCAGGCTTATTACGATGTAGTCCCTCTCGTAATTATTAAGGTCTTGTAAGCTCTTCAGGTACAAGAGAAAGAGAGTTGACCGAGAGAAAAAAAAAAAAAAAATTGGTCGGATATTGCGGCTCAAGTGGTTCGGAATTACGGATTTAATTCTCTGTACATGTATCGTGAGTCTCAGCAAACAAAAGGACATAATTTATACGATTTAACACGTAAAATTATGTGGGTTACGGGATTTTGTTCTCCAGCAGTCAATGTGTATATTTAATGTATGAGTTAATTTTCACTGTCTGCACGCTGTTTGCAGGAGAATGTGTTTCTTGGAACACTATACGCGCACTATATCTATACAAATGTACGGATATATTGCCGCTGTTTTTACTCCCAAGGGTTATTCGTCGGGTCTCTCCGGGTACTTTATAAAACTACAATCGTTCACCCTCTCCGTCTTCTCTCAAAACCAGCCCCTCAACAACCCCGGAACGAAGAGCCACGCGCAGACCTCACCGAATAACCCTCTTTTCCCGTATAAAGCCACAAACTTATCTAGAAAGTTTCCCTCATATGTACTATGAACCATATATATATATATATATATATATATACATACGTTTATGAAAAATTATCTGTTCGACCCTAGCGTACTTTGCACCATCGTGGACTAAACAAGTAAAATCTAACTCAATGCACTCGTTCCCTCGCAGGATTACTCATATGTGATTTCTCAAAATTTCCTCATAGGCAGTACTCCGTGGGAATTTTATTTATCAGCTGTTCCACTTTGTTGGCCCATGGTACTATACGGGAAATTACGAGGGAGCACGGAGAGACTCCCGTTATAATTTTATTTTCATAGCAGGTTCAGCCCTTTATTCAGCAAAATAAGAGAGTTAACAAATTCGAATGGTCGGTTACACTTTTTTTTGATGGAATTGTTGACGTTAATTGGTCGTTGATCGATGTAACCAACTTATAAACTCAATTAAATTATTCTTGTCTATTGTTACTTAAAAAACGATCTATGATATTCCAATTTTGCGATCTATAGCGATGTAACTAGTTAGATAAAAGTATCTATAGGACATTAACCCTATAATTAGACGAAAGTCAGTTAGCTCTCCGATTGGCTTATCGAACGGCTACAAATATGAGAGTGTTCAAGAATCAACGTACATTGTGATTACAGTAATATTTTCTAATAACAATTCTTTTCGATCATATATTCATTCGAGCAAAATCAATAGTTAAGAACTTCTTTAGGTTTTTTTTTCTTTTCCAATGTCAGTTGATTTATCCCGTAACCCTTTCGGGAGCGCAATTAAACTGGAATTTTGTCAAATTGTTCTTATCACATTCTTATGGTTTTGGGGTCGCTGATTACAAATCTGAAGTAAAAATTGAAAAATTCAAGATGGTGGCGGCAATATGGCGGACCTCAAGCAAAAAAATTGAAAATTTCTAAACAAGTAAAATATTATTGTATTCTGAACGAAATTTTGAACATAAAAGTTCTCTTGTCATGTTTTTAAAAAATGCATACTTTTTGAGAAAACAAATATTGAAATATTGAAATTGATCGAAAAGCACAGGAAAACCGGTGACACTCTAGCAGTGCTATTGCCCTTGAAAGGGTTGAAGAAACGAGCGAGTCGAAAATATTCGAAATACACAACCCGAAGTTGGGTGAAAAATAAAACGGAACAATTTCAAGATCGCGAATTCTCGATTTTTTTGGATGAGTTTCCGGAGATTTCAGATTACTGAGACGGAGTTAAAATTGAGACGCGAATCTCAGACTTTGCACTCGGAGACGATATATGTACAGGCTTGCATTGTACTCGTGAGCTTCGTCGCACCGTTACGTTGGCTAAACTCGATTTCAAAGCTGTATATTTAATACCGTAATAGCTATAATGGCACTTCGTGTATACGCCAAGAGTTCTTATTGTTTGCAAGTCTCTTTAGTCGCGTTGAATATAATAGGACGTTACTATACTTCCTCGCACTCTCGGTACAAGGCGTTGTTTTCATTTTGTCTGTCCCCTTTCTGTTTTCTCTCTCTCTCTCTCTCTCTCTCTCTCTCTCTCTCTCTCTCTCTCTCTCTCTCTCTCCCTCTGCTTTTTCATTCTTTTGCTCCCCATCGTTCGCTCTCGGGAGCTGTGTTCTCTCTCTCTCACACTCTGTACGTACACACGCCCTTGCTCGTACGATTTGACTCCCGGTGATGCATTATGACGGATAACCGCGTGTATATGCTCGTCGCGTGCGTCTGGCTTTTGCCAGAGAGTTGTGTGCGCGAGAATCCGTGTGCCTCACTTCATTATCCTGTGATGTACTACGTGTTCACACAGTCGTGTTTCCCATCGTCGTAACGCTTCAGCACTCTTTCATTCATTAAAACTGCCGCAAAATAAACACGAATGTACAAACACGTATATATAGCCGCTATATCAAGCGAAAATTTGATCGGAACGTTCCGGATTGATTTTTTTCGTTTTTTGTTTTTTTTTTTCTATCGAACCAGATCTTTGACAAGGAAACGAGTACTCAAACATGAAAATTAAAAGGTCAATTCTCAGGCCTGATTGGCGTATATATATCGTTGAGGCAAATATAACGGTCATCGGGGCAAGAACAAAATGCTCGAAATTGTTTTGACTCCGGAAAATGATGCTCAATTCTCGTGGAAAGCGCTGTACACTTTTTACCCGCAGGAGAAATGTCTCGAATATTTTTTTTTTTATCATTTTCTTGATCATTCTCGCGCGGTCTCGAATAGCATAAATAAATGTAGTAATTTTTTTCCGGCAGAATTACGAGGACGATTCACGAATAGAGTAAATAGAGTAAATATTTATTTACACAGCTATATCGTTTTGCGCTTAAAGTATACAAGCGTCTCGATGGCCAAGACAATATTTAAAAATTCTAAAGACCGATACGTTTTTTTATTCTTAAAGACTCGCTGTTACGGGTACATACGTAGCTAATATAGGCGGGCGAGCGAGCAATGGGAACTGCGTGGGCGTCTTGAGAACAGATTTATTTCCAAGTTGAAAAAGATTTTAGGCGTGTACCGTGTCCGGATCCCTGTACGAATACTGCAGTACATTTGTGTGAGAACAAAATCTTTGAGTTCGGCGAGTCTTATTCGTCGCGAGTTTCCGCGGTTGTGTTTGCGTGGTTGTGAGAGACCGAGGCGTTTTGCTCGTACTAGAGAGAGAAAGAGAGAGAGAGAGAGATAGAGAGAGGGAGTTTAAAGTTAGAGTTCGCTGAAAACGAGTTCGTTGGTCGGCTCGATAACCTCTCTCTTTCTCTTTTATCTCTATCTCGCGGTTTTACCGACGTCTCCGACGATGCCACAGAGTCGACTCACTTTTATTTTTCTTCCTTTCCTCTCTCGCGGGAATCTCTTTTTTTTTCTCACTCTCTCGACTCTCTAACGCACTCACACAAACGTTTACTTCAATATACATATATCGGCTACATGTGTACTGATATAAATTTATATATAAAGATACATATATACAGAATGTGCTGTTTACTTTTACTTTTCTTTATCAGTTTCTCATCGTCTTAGACTTGCAATACGCTCACCGTGCGATTAAGACAAGGAGAAAAAACGCTTGCACAACTCTCTCTCTGTTTCGTTAATATACACATACGTGTATAATAGACACGCGCTATGAGTCGTTTGGCTCTCGAATACTCGTCGATGACGCAGTCAGTCTCGTGATAAAAAAATTCATTTTTTTTTTACACCAAGTCGGGTTGGGTTTTCGAATTAATTTTTTAACCGGGAATTGAAAATAGCTGTAAAAAAAACGTTTGTCTTCAGCAATTGAAGAAAATTGAAATTTAAAGTTTGATTTTGTCTGATATAGTCGCGTATCTCTCGCCTTGATATACTAATTAAAAAGTTGAAAATGTAACCCAAAACTTTGTGATTCATTGTGCAATGTCGGCGAGTAAATGTAACATTGATTATTATCTGTGATTATGAAAAATTTATTTTCAACATCAAATCGTACTTTCGGATGATATACGTTGGTTGTTTGTAAATAACTGATTCATCTCATTTTGAGGAGAAGATTATCGTTTCGCAAATTATTATTCGCGATTATATATAATAAGCTCGCGATGTGATGATGCTCGGTCGCTTGACGAGTTGATTAAATGAATCTCTCGAGCTACGCACGGACGAGCGAGCAAATTTCCTCTTTTCACTCGACTAAATCTCCATCCACGGATTCGGTCATTATTTATATTATATACATATATATATATTTCTTCATTTTGTTCATCCCTCGTTATTTTCTCGTACTTTTTCTAGCCCCCAAGCAGGTATTGTTCTTGCGGAACATATTTCTTTCGACGCTATAAATTTTCTCATTCTCTTCTTTTCTCGCCCGACAGTTCGTTCTTCTTTTCTACGTAAATAAAGAACACACACATATACACAAAGCTTTCGTTGGCGCGCGCCTTTGGCTCTTCGTCATTCTCGCGTTTTCCTGTCGTTTTCCTGTGCCACGACGAATCCTTAAATAAATCCGTCTCAGTTTGCTCCAAATACATACGCATACAAATAAAAGTATGCAGGCGCATTCAATTTTATTCAACGGGTATACACGGTGCAACTGCTGCAACGCGACTGGATATAAAAAAGTCAGTTTAAAAAATCAATGGAGCAATGTTAAGCATGAACGAAACGTGGTACATGAATAAAAAAGTAAGTGGAAAGTATTCAGTATTCATAGTCATGTTTAGGGTTATTATCGAACACTTTGCCTCACGAGATCTCTGGGTCTGAGTCAATGGGGATCTTCAAGCTCAGGCTGTTCACCTGGCTACTCGCGCGGGATGCTTTTTGGGTGTCTCTACTTTGTGAGAATTCTGTGTTTCACTTATATTTGCCTTTTATATTTACTGTTTCTATCATGCACAACTTATAACTCTACGGGAACTCTACGTTTACTTGTGTTATACTGTCCTTTCTGTGCCTCGGAAATCTCATGTTATATTGGTGGGTGTGTATAGGGGACGTGTCTCAATGTCACAATAAATCTCATTGTTATTATCATTATTATTATTATTTAAATTTTGATTATCGATTGCTAGAAAAATACATGGAATGTTAAAAAAATCAGCACTTAACGACTGCGCAGCGTTTTCGAAAGGCGTTTTTCTCTGCGAATAACTTACAGGGGACAAAAATCAGTTAATCGTTAGGGTATATTTGGTTTCGTGCAAGGAAAACCTTAAGCGAATATTTTAATTTTGAATCTTTCGAAAAACATCGAAACTGCCGCCAATAATGGCAATCAATTGGTCGCTCGTTCTTTACTCCCTCTCAGATTTGCTATCTCCTTTATCATCTCTCTCTTTCTCTTTCTCTTTCTCTCGATCTCTTATCGTATATTTGCCATAACTATTGTATACACGCGACCTGGTTCTCCCGAGAGATTAATGATAATCGGTATCGCTCGATGCGCGCGGTGGCAAAGACCGATCTCGCAGAGAATCTCCGGAAATGGCAAAAAGCACCGCAGAAGTAACACCTCTCTGTTACTCTCTTGCAAGAAGGTCTAGGTTTATCGACAGTGTGCTACGGAGAAAGAGAGAGAGAGAGAGAGAGAAAGAGAGAGAGAGAGAGAGAGAGAGAGAGAGAGAAAAGACGAAGAAACACCACAGTCTGACGAGCACGAGGTCGTGCCGATGCCACGGCGATGGTAATATCGATTTAGCGGAGCTCCACCTCAAACCTCCACTTCTTCGTTTCGTAGTGTACATGTATACACGCTCGGCAACCTTCGATCTGTTATTATACACACATATATACTATATATATGTATATAGTTCTTCTCAGGCTCTTTTACGGCGCGCGCCGTCAAGTTGGCCTCCCCTCGCGCTTCTCTCCTTCATCCTCCGCAACATCGTTTCCTCTTTTCCCAAACCTCTCTTCGTGTATATCACGCAACACGCTTCCCTCTGTGTGCTCCGTATAGTACCTGGGATAAACTCTTGAACTCTATCTCTATACCGCACCGCCATGGCGATTTCACTGCGCGCTGTCGACTCACTCCCCCCCCCCCCCTTTGTAGTCTTATCCCTTCGATCTTTTCACTCTCAGGACTTCTCTATCTGCTTGCCTTTCGCGCGTCTCTTTCCGTCCGTCGATGATTTAGAGCGTGGCAAAGCTCGTGGATCGAAAAATCCAACGAGTTTAATTTCGAGGATGAAAAGTTCAATATGACTATCTCGCGGTAGAAAATACTTAAACGATTCTCAACTGGACCCCATAGTCTTAAATTTCCTTCTTTTTCAACGTCGATAATATAATCTAGACAGAAGGAACAAAAATGCATCCCAGACTTTTCTTTTGAAAGGAAGAATTGGTTAATTGATTCGTTGCTGCAGCTTTCGTGAACGCTGCAATGCGAATGTGCAATAGAGCCCAGAGTGCTGATTTTCTCTCTTGGCTCTCGTTGAAACACTTTTGCTCCGCTCGCCTTCGTTAAATGTATCATTATACTTGGGTGTTAGCCCAGAGGGATATATAAATAGATTTGTTCGGCAACTATTAGCTCGAGAAAACGAGAATCGCTCGTGTGTGTGTGTGTGTGTGTGTGTGTGTGTGTGTGTGTGTGTGTGTGTGTGTGTAAGTTTGCTTGTCGTTTTCGCTATTGCGACGAATACTGTCTCGTTGAGTACTTAGAGAGAGGAATGTTTACGTTTGAAGAAAATTCAAATTCAAGATTTTCAATGTTACGATCGGTGTATTCCCATAATTGCCGTGAGAATAAATTCAATATTGGAGCAAGTAACATCATGTACTTGCTGTAACATACACATTTTTCAAGTCTTTTCTTCTTAAAGTCGAGACTTTTCTTATTTTTCATGGAAAAAAAAATTGTCCAAAAGTTGCGAATCATGTCACTTGAATTTGTTTCGATAATTCTCTCCGGGCTTTACGTCTATGTTACGTCTTGTTTTTAACTTGCCCGATATACTCCAATCGAAGCTCCATGATCCAATGATTGAAGGCACATATGGTCCAATAAGTAAGAGAAGTCCATCCAGCGAGAGATCGTGGAGACTCTCGAAGAAATTGTTCGCTCTGATTTTCGAGTTTTCAGGATCCCAGGTGCAGTTCGACAACCTCGTCCTGACACGGTCGTTTAACCGTCTCGGCCATACGACTCGCTTGCTTATTCTCCCGGATCGTTCAAAGTAAAAAATCTCCCTCGAATTGACAGTCAGTTTTTTTTTTCCCAACGTGCGATCAATTCGTGTATATAAACCTCTGCTTTAGACCCACGCGCGTATGTCTGTATGCATTTGTATCCATACGTATACAGGACTAATTATATGTACAACGACAATCTCGTCTCTGGTTTTTTTTTTCGCGTCTGGCACGTCTAGAGCTCGATTGTTTGCCTCGTACACACGTCCGTTCGTTCGATATGCGAAAAGACGAGAGAATCAGGCGCAGATAGAGAGACGCGAGTCGTTTTTTTTTTTTTTTTTTTCTTCTTTCTATTAATAGCTCGCATGCTCGTGTGTGGCTCGCGTCGATGCTTTTCAAGACCAACTCTGCGCACTGGATATAATGCCACTCATTAACCATGACGAGGCTTGAATCTCTCGTACACGAGGATCCCTCCATACTTTTCGTGCGGTTCGTAATTCAAGAGATACCGAAAAGTATTGATATCGGGGATGCGTTTCACTGCAAGCGTTCATGCTCGTAAATCGAGAGTCAAGAGCTCTCGGGAGTTATTATTTTTTAACCGCCTTTAACGTTTGCTGAACGAAAAAAAAAGATGGTTAGCATGCAGTGAATTTTCCTGGTGAATTACATGCTTATACACACTTTATAGAGAAAATAAACATAAGGGTCAGGCAATCCGGTGGCAATAGTAATGAAAAAAATCAAATCGTGAACAACGAATGAAAAAATTAAGGATGCAATCGCTATTGTTGCTGTTGTTATAGTCTCTGGTATTTTTTTTTATTAGATAGTTGAATAAATTTAGTAAACCGAATATTTGTCATTCGGACTCACGAGATTATCACGGCAATTTCAAGTATTCTTAACCCAGAATAAGTCGTTGGATGAAATGACGTTTTGAAACCTTTTGCTTAATCCGTTATGACGGATTAAATAAAGCAAATATGTGTATACATAGAATTGGACGTCAGACGAGTTGAATTCCATCCGCCATTTAATTTGTTCGTTCTCTAATTTAAAAAAAAAACTTTTTTATTACAACCGAATGTACAGCCAGTAAAAAGAATTTATATAGATATATAGCGTCCTCGTGACCTCGAGGTCAGAGGAGTGATATAGTGCCGTGTTGAATTAAAATTTTTTTTTTCAAGAATGATACGCGACTATTGCTCTCTCTCTCTCTCTCTCTCTCTCTCTTTTGCTCTCGTTTTGCCTCACAGGCTTTCTGATATTCGGAGTTTAATAAGCGCTAACTGGAAATTACGACGTTTAATGGCCTCTAGCCAGTATATATCACTGTATATCATATGTGCACGATATATACGTATGCGTATATATAATGTATCGTGTGGTGCAAATTTTGGCCAGACGTTGAATTTTGGTGCACTTGCGTTGCTCAGGATCAGAGGTGTGTATATTGACCTACTCGTGCCTACTTCGTAGTTTACGTAGAGGATTTATCACTACTCCAGTTTTGATAACCAACCTTCAGCCATTTATTTTCGCAACATACAGGAAAGTTCGATTGGATGGATTAAAAAAAAAAAAAAAAGATTTAAAGTATCGTGTCATCGCTACTGTTCATATGGACGATTATTTATCTGCCTTTTCTTCAAACTCATAATTTTTTTTACCAAATCTTTAACCAAAATCGACTACTTTTCCTGGCTTGAATCAATTGAAAACTTTAAACATGTGTGAAAACAATCTCAGCTTCGACATTATTATTCCCGAATGAAGTGGACCATTCATCATTCGACTTGTGGTCAATTTCATTGAGCGAGAATAAGTACACTGAAATGAAAATGATTCAAATTTGCACCAACATTTGTATTACATATACGTACAGTGAGGAGGCAAAGACGTAGTAGAGTGTTGGGCTCTTTGGTTGGTCGTGAATACGCAATGGAATATCGCAGAGCGAGGTTCATATATTATATATGTGGGTGTATTCTTCGAGATATGGTATAGACGACACCAAAACGCGATCCAACAACCGCGAGATCTCTTCTCGTTACTTATTCGAGTCTTTTTTTCTCCCCTCTCAGCCTTTTTCGAATCCTCGTCACGGTGTGATTTGAGTTTTTCCCTCTATACGAGAGGGAAGAGATAACTCTCAAGACGAGAGCTTTGATCATCTTATCTATCTCCCCCCCTCTCTCTCTCTCTCTCTCTCTCTCTCTCTCTCTGACATGAACAGACGCCCACGAACATTTTATATCACTGAAAAGACCGCTCGTGAGTGATATAAATTTTAACGGGTTGTTAATACTACATGACTGCGTCGCAACTTCGAGCTTATCGTATATACCTCAACAAAGTTCAACGTGTTCCTCAAGATAGACAGCACAAACTAAATTTAATTACATTCAATGCATTTATGTATAATTGAATTGATAAAGTTGAGTTACATATATGAACTATATGTCAAAGAGAGTTTGCAGTTTAAGCAATTTTCCGTCCAATTAAGTTTTCATGGCAAAACAAATATAAATTCGATGTACGAATTTACGTTTTAACGAAATAAATATGTTTTACCTTTTGCCGCTTTATTTTTCAAATTATCCCACAATTCTTTTTATTTTCTCGTGGCAAAAGCTTCTTCGCTATATACGATGTGTCTGTTATTCATTGTATTTCTCGCTCCGCGCCTCTGCGATGTGAAGGAGAACTCTCTTCCGAAGACTGTCGAAGAAATCAAGATCGAGACCGGTGAGGGGAAAAAAAAAAAAAATTGTACCGTCTCGCCCACCAGAAATGGAGCTAAAGGCAATCTCACATTGTGCGAATAGTTTTTGTTGAATATATCCAACGTCCGCCGTTTGCCGCAGTACCTTTTCTATTGCGACACACACCTGCACGTATGCACACGCAAGCACACACACATACACACACATGTGAAATTTGTCGCTCGCAGGGATACGCGCGAACACATAACCAGCGATCTCGTTCTCATAATATCGTATAGCTTTTTCTCGGCGTACGTCTCTCACTCGAGCCTCGTTTTCTCACACACTAAAGTCACAATGACGCCGCGCAAGAGACCTTCCGGGACCTTGCGAGAAGAGCCACACGCGCGCGCACACACACGAACGTGAATCTCATAGAAATTCTCTCGAATTTCCCCATAGAGTTCCCGAGTCTTTCAGACACATTCCCATATTATATGCGTGTATAGCATAATATTCACTCGTCATCCCCCAGCCTCGCTAGCACGACCTTCGCGCGCGCACAATAGGATATCTTCAATTTCTAAACTGGCTTGTTCACCCTCGCAGCATTCGTTCACGTCAATCAACTGCTCGTATACATGTGAGAATATACGGCAGTGTTAGAGTCAAGAGACACCCCTTTGATCTTCGAGAGGGCCTCGGGGCAACAGAAAGATTGAAATTTACGCGATTGAAATAAATTTATCTATTATTTATTTATTTATTTTAAATGTATTTCAATCTGGGAAAATACACTTTGCTCATTGCGTTGTAGCATACATGCTGTGAAATAAATCCTTCGTCCATTGCGAATGACAATTGACCGAATGTGTATGACGATACAAAATTACTTGTCCCCTCGGAGAGCCAGAGTCATCGAATCATTTTAATTCGAATTTTATGCGTCACTGATACACAAGTATAATTTATCGCTCTGTAACGTGCGTGTATGATATAACCGCGTTGATCGCTTCTACGGTTTTGTCATCTTCCTTTATTCCATGGAGATCGCCGGAAAAACCGATAATTCACATATCTCACATTTTATGATCTTTGTTGGTGGTCGAGGAGATGTTAACCGAGTCAGTGATGAATTCTCATGTGTATATGTGAACGGGTTGTATCGATGTTTTAACGTTGCATATGCGCCCGTGATTCTCCGTTGACCGGGTCACGTTCTCTCTCTACGGTTTAGTCTCTGCTGACACGAAGCAAGTGGGTCGTCATTCTCGTGATCTGATCGATACACACGCGCCGCTATATATACCTATACATATTAGCTTCATATATGCACAATATGTAACGACGTTAGAGTCACGTTTCACGTTCGATAAGCCGTAGTAGTGATTTCGCATCTCGTCTCTCTGCTATCGTATACTGGCACGTTCTGACGTGTCTCGAAGTCTTATACAAAGTAGGTAAGAAAACGAAACTGTTGTCAAGTGCTTATTAGTGAATATATATTGTACGTTCACGTGTCAAAATTATCAAAAATACTGCCGATACTCGTATAGAAGAGCCTGGCCAGCTGATTGGGTTACAATGTGGACAAAAAGTTTAGCCGATTGTTAATTCGAAGATACTTTTTGCCAAATATCCTGTGACCCCATTTTCTTTTTCTTTCATGTGATCGATCGAAAGCTCACAATTTCACGAATAAATTCACCATCAAATACGTGTTGGGGTCTCCGTTGTTCGGAATATATTGATTTGCCGTTAAAGCTAATGATGTTACATCGAAATTTCTCGTCGTAATAGTTGATAACGTGGTCTGACTACCTTGCACTTTGGGCAAAGACAAACGCGTTTTAAAATTACAATATTTTTGATTCACAAAATTCTCTTCATGATTCTTTCGCAGATGCTCTCTCTCTCTGATTTGCCTTTTGGAGCTTAATTTTATTTACACCAAATGAATATTATTCAATTGATCTCTTGAAACAGAGTAACTTGATAGAAGTTACAATGAATTGCTCGCAAATTGGAGCCTGCGGCAAAACATCGTATATGTATTTTGATGCGCGTTTTGCGATTGTGTCATTTATCGAGAGGCGAGGACCGAACGACACGCGATAACAGCGCAGCGTGTCGAGTCCGATTACAAATCTGATCGCGCATACGTATGTATGTTATATATTCCCCGATCCTCCCGCATCAACGATTATATATTTCATCAGCAAATTCGCGTCTATACAACACACACACACACACATACATCTGCAGTTGAGATTACCCATTATACTTTCTCATGTCAGTCCTACTCGAGTCGAAATTTAAGGCATCCCCAAAACCTCCTTTAAACTTTAAATTCTCTTCGAGAGTTGGTCAAGTCTTGGGAGTATTGAGGAGTTGAAGGAGGGTATACGAGGTAGTCGGTACGTTTTATGACAGACTCCAGATAAACTTAAAAAAAGGCAGAAACTATAGGCATTTGATTCAAAGGAGTCATGCATTTTTTTTGTGTGTTTGCCGGGGCAAACAGGAATCTTCCAAATCGATGTGTCTATGGTTTTCATGGTGAGAGGTGCAAAATTGAAAATTTAAAAAATTTCTATTGGCTACACACATACAAACACGAACACACACACACACTTTGCTGGAGAGTTTAGCATTTATGCTACGGACATAAATGCTGAACGATAAAATTTTGATGTGAACGAGATGAAAGAGGAACAGACAGAAAGAGAGAGAGAGAGAGACAGAAAAATTGCATATATAGAACCGTGGCTTCGATCAAACTGCTGCTTCTCTATTATATCGACGTAGAAGCGCGGCATCGAGTCACAGAGAACGGGCATTCGATTACGTGGGTGGATCAGCTGCTATAGAGTGACGTTCTCGAAGCCAATAGTCGATGGTCTCCCTCGAGAATCGACGAGAGGAACTATATAGTATAATGGCATCGCTCTCATGTATGTCGCGTGTGGCCATCGATATCGCGCGCAGACTCTCATTCAATCCACTGTATGTATACTGTATACATATAGCTCCCCCCCCCCCCCCCCACTTTGTCTATCACTTGCTATCGTATATATGGTTGTAACATATACAAGTACACACAATCACCTCTTCGATTTTCCACCAGGGAACGAGCTCCGAGTCATTTTTCTTTCAGTTATACGTGTATATATATATATATACTTATATCGCATATACATCCAGTCAAACGAGCGCGTCAGAAAAGATTATTTTTTTATTCCGTCTGACGAACTTATATGCGTGGCGACATACAAAATACAATCCCAATCATGCACAAACGCTGAAAATTTATTCAATTAATCATTTCCGAAAATTTCGGGATTTTGGACTCGCCAAAGCATTTTGTGATGTACGAATAATATACAGTCTGATAAATGATAAACTTCATTATAAATTATTGAAAATAATTTTTAAATGGATTTTTAATGACTTTTTGAGAGAAAGAATTTCTTCGTTGTCGGGTAGGAAGGAAATAATGTGTTTTTCAAGAAATCGCCGAGTGTGGCCTCTTGGGCTAAGGTGAAGCAGCTGGCTCGAGTTTCATACGTTCGTATATAAGTATAACCCTGTAAATGTTTCCCCTCCGCCTTCATAAATAGTCCTCTCTTTAAATGATTTTCAATCTTATCATCCGATCATTAACCAGATAAAGCGCGCTCGCTTGAAGAAAAAAAAAAAAAAAAAAAAGAAAAAAAGAATAATGTCGAACTGCGCGCGGGTATATGAATACAGGTGTCTCGGCAAGGTCTCGCTTTTCGGAGATATATATACTATCTTTGAATTGAGTAACACTTTTGTGTCTCGTGACCGTGATTCATCGTTTGCTCCGACTAAGTTGGGAAATTTCAAAATTTTAATATTTTTCTTGAGAAAACTTTGCCATACAAAAATCTAAAGAAATTTCCGAATGATCATTTAATACTGAGTAACCGAGTAACAAGTCAGCAAAATGAGCGAAAAGAACCAAAGATGAAAGTTTGATGAAAATGTGCACTCACAAAAAATATTTATATGGTTTGTGTATTCGATCGTTCATAAAATTTACAACCCTCCCTCCTCCCTCAGCATTTAAATAATATAGCTTGAAAAAATTCCAAGGCCCATAATTGCTTACGGATTGGCAAGAATTCGTCGAAGGG